>CM066032.1:268849874-270099874 GCA_033557465.1 Ichthyophis bannanicus
ACCAAGGGGAGAGGAGGGGTCAAGGGGGAGGTACGTGAGGTAGGGGAGGGGGAGGGGAGGGAGAGGATGAAGGGTCAGACTTGTTATGTCTCTGATCTGATCGTATTACCCCTCTTGTCAAGTCACTTCATTGGCTCTCAATGCTTTCCATATCCAGTTCAAACTTCTCCTGCTGACCTATAAGTGCATTCATTCTGCAGTTCCTCACTACCTTTCCTCTCTTATCTCTCCCCACTACCCTCCTGGGGAACTCTGCTCTTTTGGCAAATCGCTCCTGTCTGTAATCTTCTCTTCTATTGCCAACTCCAGACTTCGCTCCTTTCACCTTGCTGCTTCTTATGCCTGGAACAAACTACCTTAGTCTGTACGTTAGGTGCCTACACTGACCCTTTTCAAATCCAAGCTGAAAACTCACCTCTTCGCTGCCGCCTTCGGATCTTGACTCACCTGATCTCTTTTATGTTTCTTTACCATTCCCTCTAGATGTATCCCATGTCTACAGCTACTATGTTATCTGTCTTGACTAGACTGTAAGCTCTGATGAGCAGGGACAGTATTTTACAAGTGTCTGTGCAGCGCTGTGTACATCTTGTAGCACTATTCAAATGTTCAGTACTAGTAGTAGAAGTATATATTATAAGTTTGGAAAATTTATTAAGAATTTAATGTGGGGGGAAAAAATCCCCATACTTAATAATTGTTCTAAATCAAAATATCTTTTAGCTACCTTACTTTAACTTGTTCAGAATCGTCCTACATTGTAGGAAAAATATATCTCAAATAGCTCTTTAGAATTGTAAAATTGTTGATTTTTGTATGTTGAGGTCTTACATTTTTGTTGGACAAACATAATACATTTCTTGATCCACAAAGGAAATTCAAACTTAAAATGATCAGACACTTAAAAACAAAAGTAAAAGCCTCTATTTACTAAATGGTGTTAGCTTTAACGTGGGAATTACCACATGCTAGCAGCATGAGCTGGTGCTAACAACACCACAGCACATTATTGGTTAACACACGCGAATTGCTGCATTAAGCAGCTTAGACAGAAATTAGCATTTTGGGTGCATGGCATGGGCAGGGACTATGTCTTGCAGTTAAAATGAAGGTCATTACTGTGTATTACCTATTAGCATGGTAGATAATACAAAGCAGTTCATGCTGCCTTAACAGATGTACTCCCTGTATCATGCTTTATCGGCAATGCAGTTAATAGGCAGTAGGAACATTTTCTCTGAGGTCTTGATGTGGAAACCCAGTGCTAAAATCCAAATGCAAGGTTTCCTAATGCATGTCTAACTCAGAGTTTTGCTCACCCATGCTGTAGGCAAACAGTATGCAAGTAAGCTGTGCACAAAGGTCTGAGTTAAACATGGACAGCAAACCAGACACATGCACACAGGGGTCTGCTTTAGCAGTCTGGCATGTGTGCATGTGTTAGATTGCTGAAAATAAAGGTCATCTGAGGTAAAGCTTAACACTTCACCTCAGATGACCAAGACAGATGCCCAATCACAAGTGGAGCCTGATTCTGAAAGGGGCACGACCGGGCTGTCCAGACAGTCCCGAGTAGGACGGGCCCATTAAGACTCGATTCTGTACCGCGGGAGCAAAACGTTCCCACCTCTCAGAATCAGGCCCATTTTCACCTTCCCAACCCAGGCACCACTGAAAATCATTGGTGCCTGATGACCCTGAATTCCCTACCCCAAAACGCCCAAAAAGGTATTCTGGTGTCCCCTACTCTCCACCAATCACCATAACCTCTGAAAAATGTCCCTCATAGTCTGATGTCCCCTAACCTAACACCCTAAACCCCAGGTACCTCCATTAACCCTCGTCTCATACTCCACCATAACTTTCCCATTGGGGAACAGGAGCAATGCTGACATGCTGCTGTTTCCATTCTGCCATCTTGGAAAATAGCAATGCTTGACCTCACGCAGTGCATCCTGGGATGCACAAGGCAAGGTCAGCCTGCTATATAAGGCAAAAATTGCTCTATATGGCAGACTGGCATCCTCCCAGGGGTGCATCCTGGGATGCTCAGCACAGGCTCAGTCAGTCTACTGATCCTGAGCTGTGCATCCCAGGATACAACATGGGGGGAGGGGGTAATTCTGCCATAAAGTCAGTTAACATGTGGATTAATTTTCAGCACAGTATTTTACATTGGGAGCAATTAACAATTAATTAATTTGCATGCAATCAGCATGCCCTCTATGCTGTGCTTTAGCACACTGATTTTGCTCAAGATTTCCCTGCGCTAGCTTGCTCTTTGAATTGAAGAGTAAGACTACACAAGAAAATCTCTAGCAAAACACTGTGCTAGAGCCTAGCAGTTTGCTACATTGAGCTCTGAGTTAACTGCAAAGCATCCCAACAGTTAACATAGAGGTTTTGAAGTTATTACATGTTGATTTTAGCAAGTACCATAATAACTGCAAAACCATATGTCACTTTAGTCAATAGGGGCAATATGACTTAACAGAGGCATGGCTTTCTATAACTCACGATGAGATACAATTCTGCTGTCTTTGTCACCTTCTTATGACTGTGCTAATATATCATCCAGCACCTTTCCTCACACCACCATTCTAACCGAATCTGTGATTCATTTCATTATTCAGTTAACACCATCCTTTGTCCTGACCTAATTATTTTGTTGTTTTTTTTTCTGATTAGGAAAGTATAAGTCCTAGAAGCAAGTCAACAAGAAATGTATTAAGTTAATACAATAAAATGTCAGGGCTTTTTTGTGCCAGTATGCCTCAGTACACTGCATTGGCACCTTTTTTCTTTGCCTACTCAGACTGCTCTGCCCTGTGGAATTTGGAAATTCGATAACCAGAGTCTGGTTAGATTTGGTAAATGTCTTTGATAGTATACTTAGGGGTATGTTTACTAAACTGCGTTAGTGCAAATCGCGTTAGGAGCCGCGTTAGTGAAAGGAAAGCCATAAAAGGACATGGGCGGGACATCGTAACGACTAACGCGCGTTCCAAAAACTAACGAGCGTTACAGGGCGCCGTGGCGCGTTAATCATATGAAGGCGTACAGACACAAATCATTGAAACAGAGCTGTAGCACAATGGTTAGTGTACTCACCACTGTTATAGGCAGCATGGGTTCGAGTCCCCAGTGTGCCTAACGCAGAATGCTGTCCCAGGCAGCACCCTGTACATTACATAGGGAATGAGGAGGCATGTTTTTCTTTACGTTCAGTAGTTGTTAGTGAAACACACTCTCGCAGTGCGCATAGCCATGTACGTTGGTACGTGCGTACAATCGTGCGTGGGTACGTGTGTTTTTACCAGCGTGGGCACCTTATAGTACAGAAACTTTAGGGTGTCATGCACCTATGCACTATGCTAACAGATGTACGTGTGATGGCCTATGGTTTATCAGAGCCTGAGAGCAGGCGCTGGATCTTCCCAGGGTTGGATTGTGCCAGTCACACCCATGATGCACTGCACATGCAAATCAGCTGTCCAAAAAAAAAACTTTGTAAATTTGTATATAGTTGATGCATTTGTATAAAGTTCTGATACATCCAACTAATCAAGATGTATGACATCACTGTTAGAATTCTTAATTATACTGTTAAATGTAAAAAGTTAACATCTGTTTCATGTAAAACGTCTAGGACATGTACTTTCATGTACCTTAACAACTTTTCTGTTCAATGTAAACCGCACTTGATACCTGGGAAAGAGCGGTATATAAATGTGTTCTAAATAAATAAATAAATAAATACACACCATGGGGAATGCACCCCCACAGCACCTCGGCCTGGTAGGGGGAAGTGACCATGTGCACCCCCACAGCACCTCGGCCTGGTAGGGGGTACTGACTGTGTGTTGTACTGGCACAGAGTAGCTACACACCGTCACATTGTGCTGGTACTGTGCTCACCCTGAGGGTGCAGTGAGGCGCCCAGCACCAGGTCCACAGCACCGTCCATGGCACAGGTCCAAAGCAGTGATAATGTGCAAGATAGGTAGTTTCTGCACAAACACCTTGCAGTCAGGTGTAGTCCCCATGGACCCCCCCCCCCCCCCAAGCACAGCAAACAGGGTCTCCTAACAATAGATCCACCTTCTACCTCCCTGCAAAGGTGGCAGTAGAGAGGAACATCAACCCCACAGGGCAGGCACCACAGCTCTGTACGCAGACAGACATCAGGCCTGGATAGGCTAAGCTGCACCCCACCACTATCTGATATACTCCTGCAGCAAGCCAGCAGCCACTGCACCCTGCAAGCCACTCCATCAAGACACATACCAGCTGCAAACAGTCTGCTAGTTAGTCCATAATGCATGTGCCCAGTGGATATGCATGCACCCAGAACTGGGATGTCAGCATACACAGCAAGCAGATAAATCAGTGACTGGGCCCCAAAAGGACACCCATATCTATCACATGAGAAAAATACTATATAAGCACTATGGGGGTGCCTAGCCATGCTGTGGTCACTGCACAGTCAGGGTGAGAGTGATCTCTCAGCAGGACATACTGAGGTCACCCTGTCTGTGTAGGTGGTGGCCGGGCACTAAAATGTGCCTGTCACTGCCCTATGCCCTGTGCAGATGCACCCTGGCCAGGCCACCCTGTCCGGCCTATACCTATGGTACCTTGCTCCTCATTATGCACATTGGCAGCTCAATACTGGCAACATTGCTGGCAGTGTGGGCTGTGGAAGGTGTTTGCAGCCACCACACACTGGATAGACAGACAGACACCCCCACACCTATGCCAGCATTGTGCAACTATAGAGGTGTTCAGCAGCCATACCCACCACACCAGTCCTGGGCACAGTTCAGGCATGGATATTGTACGCAAGACTGTTGGGGGTCACTCCCCATGGTGGTACGCACTGTCAGAGACCAGACCTGCAGCACACACCACAGACAGCAGAATGATTGTTATGGTGGAGCTCACTGAGCAAACTGTGCTTAATGTAGGAATTGATATCTGCCAGTTATCACAGGAAACGTTTGATAGCTGTGTACCATATACCCAGGTGTAGGGTGGCATTGCTAAGGTATGCAACTGCTAGTATTGGGAGATACAGGCAGGGCCCAATGTCCTGCTTCTCCAGGAGGCATTGGCCAATGGGGCCTGTGGGTGTGTCTGGCCCTGTTGGCTGCTGCTTTACGGCAGAGTTCCCCAACTCCAGTCCTGGTGTTCCAAACCTGTTCGGGTTTTCATGCTGTCCCTCATAAATATGCATGAGCTACATCTGCATACCATGGGGGTGGTGCATAGATATGCAGCACAGGCATCTTTATTAGAGGCAGCATGGAACCTGAATGATGTGGGACCCTCCAGGACTGCAATTGCGAGACTCTGCTCTGGGTAATGCGCCTGTTTCTGATGTCTGTGTTTGGTGTGGTATAATATAGGCGTATTAACCATGCGTATGTTCTCTGCAATAAAGGGGTGTCTTTACTATCACTGTTTAGTGGTGGGTAAAACTATGGCGACTGGGTTGGCAGGAGCCCCAGCTGGGATTTGAACCTGTGACCCTCTGGTCTTACAGGCACTGGCTGTGTCTGTTGCACCACACTGTGGCCACAAGATGGTGCAGTCCCTGGAGTTAGTTAAAGCGGCCTGACGAGTCAGAAACCCTGCTCTGCACAGGTTTACTGTGGGCTCATTTACCTTGTATGGAGACAAAGGTGCAGATAAACCTCAAAACAGACCTCAAAAAAAGGGGCAAACACCCATAACCAAGCTGGGCAACAATGATATCATTGGGTAACATTACACACCACTCCCAGGAAAGCTCCATCACAATGAAATGATCGTTAAACGTACTTTACGCACGTTAATCACGATTACCGCACTTTAGTAAACATCCCCCTTAGACTTGGTTTCACATAATTTCTGGCACAAGAACATAGCAAAAGAAAAATCTTTGGCATAAATCTCTACAGCAGAAAACAATAGATACACAAGGCAAAAAAATTCAGTTAGCATTTTCCATAGAGCTCCAGACCAGACAAACTTTGGACCAATCAGAAAATAGGAATGAAGACCACCAGCAATACAAGAGTTAAGGGAGATACAATAGTTCTTCACTAATTGGACAAACAGGATCTGTATTGATGTTGTTGTTAAGTGCTGTCAAGCCAGTATTGACTCATGGTGATGTTCTGGATAATTGTCCTAAACTATGTTCTATCTTTAGTCAGAAGGCTCACTGCTGATAGAGTGGTATCCATAGCTGCTGTTATTGTATCTATCCATCTCATTGCTGGTCTTCCACTTTTGTGTTGACCTTCAACCTTGCCAAGCATGATGTCTTTCTCTAAAGATCTGTCTCTTCACATGATGTGTCCAAAATATGAAAGTCTTATCTTCTGAGCTTCTAAAGAAAACTTTGGTTTGATCCTTCTAGTACTGACTGGTTTGTTCTTTGGACATTCCATGGTATACACAGTATTCTTCACCAGCCCCATAATTCAAAAGCATTGATTTTCTTCCTATCTATCTTTTTCACTGTACAGCTTTCGCATCCATATGCCGTTATTGAAAATACCCTGATTTGAACAAGTCAAATCTTTGTATGGAGAGAGGCATCTCTCCTCTTGAGAATCTTGTCTAGGTCTTTCATAGTCATTCTGCCAAGAGCAATGCGTCATCGAATATCTTGACTGCTTGTCATATCTTTATTATTGATCCAAGCAGGTTAAAGTTGTCTACTATTTCAATTTCTTCTCCATCAACAATGAACTTACTGATTTTGCCAGTTGTCAGGATCTATGTCTTCTTTATGTTAAAGTGCAGGCCTATTTTAAGACTATGTTTCTTGATCTTGAGAGACAAATATTTCAGATCATCTTCACTTTCAGCCAGTACTGTGGAATCATAGGCATAACAAAGGTTGTTTGGTGAGTCTTCCAGCAGTCTTCATAGATCGGTTGTCTTCATACAGTCCTGCTTCTCTGATGATTTGTTCGGCATATAAATTAAACAGAGGGAAAGTATGCAGCCTTGTCATTCATCTTTGCTGATTTTAAATCATTCTGTTTCTTCTTGTTCCATTAGAACTGTTACTTCTTGATCAATGTAAAGATTATGCAAGAGAACTATCAGATATTCTGGTATACCCATGCTTCTTAATGTTGCCCAGAGTTTCTCATAGATTACACAATCAAAAGCCTTGCTGTAGTCAATAAAACATATATAGATATCCTTTTGGTAGTCTTTTGTCTTTTCAAGAATCCATCTCACATCTGCAATTATGGGGTATGTTTACTAAACCGCGATAATTTACCCGCGTTAGGTTCCCCAGTAATGTTAAGGATGCCCATATAAAGGAGTGGGCGGTGCATCGTTAAAGCAAGTCGTGTCAGGTAACGCGCGTTACAAGGCACTAATGTGCAGTACAGTGCGCCATGGACCCACCGCAGGTGAACATCACAGTGGACGGGAAGCAGCAGCGTGTCCAAAGGGGTTGCAATCTAATGCATGCTGACAGTAGAAGATGCGCTGAGGGATGTGCAGACATGGTGCCACATGAGAAAAGGAGCCGTAGGTGTAAGGCCATGGACCAAAGGCAGGTGATAACACAGTCTGTAATGGGGACGTGAGCCACAGGTAACACAGGCACACACACCATGAAATGGTGTGTAGTGAAACAGCATGCAGAAAAGTAAACAAATATAACGGAAAGGGCATCAGGGGTCGATCTGAAGGGCCAGCTGTGTGGATGGTGTGTGTATAAGGGCAAAATGGGCAGGGAATCCAAAAAGGAGTAAGAGGGAATTGAAATGGTAAACTGAAGAACCCAAACACAGCTCACTGACACCAATACCAAACCACTGAGCCACCTGCCCAACCAGACAGCCCAAAGAAAAGGAGCATATGTAAGAGCTAGCATGTGACAGCTAGGAAGCATGGAGGGGACATTGCAGTGTACAGTGAAGAGAGGGAAGGGTGTGTGGATAAGGGACAAAGCTGGAGCCATTGTATGGTAAGGAGAGCAGAACAAATGAAAAGGAACCTGTGGGACCCAAACCCACAACCTATGTTGGCGCCACGAACGGCTGCAACCACTATCCCAAACAATCACAATGCAAATATGTTCCACCAAGTAGATATCGTGTCTGCTAGATTATCACACAGTAGTGTGTCCTATGTGTTCTGCATCCTATGTGCATTGTGGAGAATACGCGTAGCAGAGCATCAGACACGCAGCACGCACGATAATGCGTGTGACCGTACAGAGCTTTCTACGTGCCTTATAAGATATGACTAGGCACCTTAGCATATGTGGTCAGATTATTGCACGTAACAATGCATATCCCAACCAGACGTCACATGTGCTATTGTGCGCACTGCAATGCGCGTAAGATGCAACACACATACGTTGCAATACTGCACACTACAGTAGACTACCTGTCCATTGTCCGGCCCATGTGCCCCCACTAGCTCTAGGACCACAGCCCCCAACCATGGTCTGACATGCACCAGCAGCCTGTACCTGCTGCACCACACCAGGTGTCCTGGCCATGCATGAACTAACTGCGGGCACTCCGCTAGCCAGTCTATCCTGCATGCTCACAGTGGAACTGTGCTCACCCAGACCTGGCACAGGCACCCGGCAGGTTCCCCAGTGACTGGCCCCCCAGAATGGGGGCACACATATATTACCTGAAACAGACACTATGTAGCACTATGTGGGAACATAGCCTTGCTATGGTCACTGTTTGGTCAGTGTGAGAGTGCCCTAACAGCAAGATGTGCTGTGGCCACCTTGTCCATGCAGGTGGTGGTTGGGCACTACAATGTCCAGCCATTGCCCTACACCAGGGGTGGGGAACCCTGGTCCTGGAGAGCCGCAGACCAGTCAGGTTTTCGGGATATCCCTATTGAATATGCATGAGATATATATGCATTAGAGATATCCTGCCAACCTGACTGGTTTGTGGCCCTCCAGGGCTGGATTTGGAGACCCCTGCCTTACACCTCTGTCATTTAAGATTGTGAGTGGGCAAGGTGCAGATGTCCTAGACATCGAAAGGGTATATAGAATGTGTCACATTCCTCCTCGATTCTCACCACCACCAAAAAGTTGTCCAATACTGTTTGCAGCTGGTATGTGTCCAAGACTTGATGTAGTGCCTTGCAGGGTGCAGTGGCTGAAGGCTTGCTGCAGGAGAATATCAGATAGTGGTGGGGTGCAGCTTAACATTTACAGGCCTAATGTCTGCTATTGTGCTATGGTTATGTACAGAGCTGCATTGACTGCCCTGAAGGGTGTCTTTTCCTCAGCAGGACTGGAGTTGATGGTCCCCTCTACTGCCACCATTAGCAGGGAGGTAGAATGTGGATCTGTTGATGGGAGACCCTGTTTGCCATCCTCAGCCCTGGTGGAGGAGGGTGGTAATCTTCCTATGGTTCCATAGGAGCAACACCTGACTGAGACAGACAGATATATCCAAGGTGTTTCTGCAGAAACTACCTACCTCACACATTAACACTGCTTTGTACCTGCATCATGGCCTCTTTCAGAGATGGAAGGTGCTGTGGACCTGGTGCTGGGCGCCTCACCGCACCCTCAGGGTGAGCACAGTACCCGCACAATGTGACGGTGTTTAGCTACTCTGTGCCAGTAAAACACACGGTCTGTATCCCCTACCAGGCCGAGGTGCTGTGGGGGTGCATACCCCATCTTGTGTTTATCTGTGGACAGCTGATTTGCATGTGCAGTGCATCATGGGTATGAGTGGGCTAACCCTATCTTGGTGACCACAGCAGACTCTCTGTGTGGTGACATGCAGGCTCTCTGCAGCCAGCCAGGGGCTTGCTAGCAGCTATAGAGCTATAGCCCAATGGTTACTTTACTGCCTGTGAAGGCTAGGATTGGAAATTGGCTGATGTGGAACTTGGAATGGAAATGGGCTGATGGTGACTGGAATGGGACTGGAAAGGAGCATATGGGGGGCTAGAACTGGAAATGGGCTGATGCGGGGGTATGGGAGAATTGGACTAGAAGGGAGCGGATGCTGGGTGGGTCTAGAACTATAAGGGAGTTGATTTTGGGGGAGGACTAGAAGGTGATGGGGATGGGGAATGAGAATGAGAATGAGAATGGAGAGGGGAAAAGATATTTTGTGTGGAAGGGAAGAAAAGTCTACGATGGGCCGGGTATTGGGAGAGTAAGTGGGGAATGAGAATGGAAGGGTGGAATTTGAGTGGATGATAAAGGAATAAAGAAAGAAATGGGGGAAAGAGCAAAAGGGGAAAGATCAGTATGTTAAAGAAGATATAAAGAGAGATTGGAAAAAAAATCTAAAAGAGAAGAAAGGACAAATGGATAGCTCGCAGAAGACAGAAGAAAGTGACTGGAGCAATTGCAACTGAAAAATAAAATGCCCAAACCAAAGGTAGAAAAATACTTTTTATTTTGAATTTATTAACTGGAATATGTATGGTCTGGGAAGTGTGTATGGCTAATATCTTTGCGTTTTTGTTTAGTGCAAGAGGAAATTTATTTATAGTTTTATTTCTCCAGTGTTGTTGTACATTTCATGTTAGGCTTTTGGGGTTCCCAATTTAATTATTATCTTCCTATTTCTAAATTGTGATCCTTTGTTTTTTGTGTGGTGATGGTCTATGTCAGCGATGGCGAACCTATGGCACGCGTGCCAGCTGTGGCACGTGAAGGCCTTGCAGCTGGCACGCGGGAAGGTCCGCAATCGAAAAAAAAAACAACCCTGCCTGCTGCCGTTGTCGGGGCCGCCGCGGCAGAATCGAGCGTGCCGCGGGGCCCCCCTGTACCCACCCGGCAGAGCCTGTCCTCCCCGTAGCAGCTCTCTCTTTGGAGCTGCAGTCAGACGCGCCGGCTTGCAGAGCGCGAAGGGAAGAGTTTCCCTTTCGCGACTCTGTTAAGCCCGCGGGGGCTGATGGGAACTTCCCATCAGCCCCCGCGGGCTTAACAGAGCAGCGAGGGAACTCTTCCCTCGCGCTCTGCAAGCCGGCGCGTCTGACTGCAGCTCCAAAGAGAGAGCTGCTACGGGGAGGACAGGCTCTGCCGGGTGGGTACAGGGGGGCCCCGTGGCACGCTCGATTCTGCCGCGGCGGCCCCGACAGCAGACAGGTTTTCTTTTTTTTTTTTAATTTTCCCTGGGCTGGGCTGGGCTGGGCTGGGGGTTAGGAGTGGTGATGGGCTGGGCGGGGGTTAGGAGTGGTGAATGGCTGGACAGGACTGGGCTGGGGCGGTAAGGAGTGGTGATGGGCTGGAGGGGGGGTTAGGAGTGGTGATGGGCTGGAGGGGGGGTTAGGAGTGGTGATGGGCTGGGCTGGGCTGGGGGGGGTTAGGAGTGGTGATTGGCTGGGCTGGGCTGGGGGGGTTAGGAGTGGTGATTGGCTGGGCTGGGCTGGGGGGGGTTAGGAGTAGTGATGGGCTGGGCTGGGCTGGGCTGGGCTGGGGGTGTTAGGAGTAGTGATGGGCTGGGGTGGGGGGGGTTAGGAGTGGTGATGGGCACTGGGCTGGGGGGGGTTAGGAGTGGTGATGGATACTGGGCTGGCTGGGGGGGGGTTAGGAGTGGTGATGGGCACTGGGCTGGGGGGGGTAGGAGTGGTGATGGGCGCTGGGGGGGTTAGGAGTGGTGATAGGCGCTGGGGGGGCTTAAACTAAAAATTGAGTGATGGGGGATTAGGACTGGGAGTGGGCTGATGGGGAGGTTAGGACTGGAAATGGGCTGGTGGGATTAGGACTGGGAGTGGGCTATGGGGGGCTAGGACTGGTAATGAGTTGGGGGGTTGCTAGGACTGGAAATGGGCTGAGTGGAAGGGGGCTTGAACTGCAAATAGCTGTTGGGGATGGGGCTTGGAATGGAAATTGGCTGAGGGGAAGTGGGGGGCTTGAACTGCAAATAGCTGATGGGGACGGGGCTTGGAATGGAAATGGGCTGAGGGGAAGTGGGGGGCTTGAAGAAGGGAATGGATGCTGGGTGAGACTGGAACTAGAAGGGAGCTGATGTTGGGGGAGGATTAGAATGGGATGGGGCTGGGAGAGTAAAATGGAGAGGGGAAAAATATTTTGTGTAGGAGGGATGAAAAATCTACAATTGGCCAGGTATTGGGAGAGTAATTGGGGATTGAGGATGGAGGGGTAAAATTTGTGTGGATGAAATAGGAATGAGGAAAGAGCAAAAGGAGAAAGATTAGTATGCTAAAGCAGATGTAGAGAGAGAGAGAATGGAAAAAAAACTAGAAGAGAGAAGAAAGGACAAATGGACAGCAGACGATGGAGAGTTAGCAGAAAACATGAAGAAACCAGAAGAAAATGGCTGGACCAATTGCAACTGAAAAAAAATGCACAAAAGGTAGAACGATATCTCTTTATTTTGAATTTATTAACTGGAATATGTCAGCTCTGGGAAATGTGCATCATTAACATCTGCGCTTTGTTTGGTACAAGAGGAAATTCCTATTTGACGTTGCCACTTGTTCTCTTTCCCCAGTATTCACTGAAATGTATTGGTTTAATATTTGCAGTGTTGCCTTTTGATAGGTAGGGTATGGTGCTTTGTGAGTCCTGGTAATGCTGTCAGGATACGGCGGGTTTGCTATGGGTTCTAAATGGGCAGCATTTGTAGTAGTTCCTAATGTGCCTGGCGGTTGGCACTGGATTATAGTAATGTAGAAATCTTTTAGTCTTTCTTTATCCATACACTCATTAAGAGACATGTTTACTAAAAGTTAGTGTATGGTAACATTATGCAAATATTTATGCAAATAAGACCACTTATGCAAATGACGTGCTGGCACTTTGAGGAAATTCTTTGGTTTTGTGCGGCAGTTTGGGCACTCGGGCTCAAAAAGGTTAGCCATCACTGGTCTATGTTCTGCATGTGTAACCAAGCTGAGGTATTCTGTTCATGTACTTTCTATTTGACAGTCCCACTTGTTCTCTTTCCCCCAGTGAGATGTATTGGTATTCTCTGAGATGTATTGGTTTAATATCTGCAGTGTTGCTTTTTGATAGGTAGGGTTTGGTGCTTTGTGAGTCCTGATAGTGTTGTTATGATAGGGTGGATTTGCTATGGGTTCTAAATGGTCAGTGTTTATAGTACTTTCTAATGGGCCTGGCGGTTGGCACTGGAATATAGTAATGTAGAAATCTGTTAGTCTTTCTTTATCCAGACACTCATTAAGAGGCATGTTTACTAAAAGCACATATTAATGTTATGCAAATATTTATGCAAATTAGGCACCTTATGCAAACAAGGTCCCGCAATTAATCTCCGCACATGGCCCCATACCCCCCTTGGGCCACCTGTGTGGACACGAGGCACCAGAACCTGCAGAATCTACAATCCAACTTCTGCAGCCCTTGAATTGGAGAACCACTTTGCAGCCCTAAAAATGGAAGAGGTGAAAACATCCCTAGAAAGGGAAGAACCAGAGCTCAAGCACCCCAAAGTTGCACAATCTGTGACCATAAGGAAGCAAAAGGTAGTAGTGGTTGGAGACTCTCTTCTGAGGGATACTGAGGTGTCCTTCTAATGACCAGACTTGATGTCCAGGAGGTGTGCCCTCTGCCAGGTGCCAAAATCCGAGATGTTATGGAGAGTTTGTCAAGACTCATCAGACCTACTGATTATTATTCAATGTTACTCATCCATGTTGGCACAAATGATACTGCCTTCCGAATGTGACTTCATGGCTTTGGGACAGAGGGTGAAGCAGATAGGTATGCAAGGGGTATTCTCTTCAGTCCTCTGTCACGGGGTAAAGCAGGATTTCTCAGAGAGCAGAACTAAGCAGGATTTCTCAGAGAGCAAAACTAAGCAGGATTTCTCAGAGAGCAGAACTAAGCAAGATTTCTCAGAGAGCAGAACTAAGCAAGATTTCTCAGAGAGAGGAGCTAACTGGGATTTCTCAGAGGAGAGAGACGTTAAGGATACTACAACAGCTGGGGCAGAAAAGGAGAATACTTCTCATTGGAGTTTGAATAAAGTTCCTAAGGAAAGACTATCCAAGGGCAATTGCAGGGTGCTAGGAAGCACGGAGCAAGAGGCCAGTGAAAAGAATCACAGAGGAATTCAATCCAGCAGGAAAAAGAAACCCTTGAGAGACGGTCCTTCTGCTAACAGGTACCCAGAAAACAGTAAGGGGTTTAGAAGGGACACTTACCTGTTTAAGAACCAGCCAGTGGCTAGAGGCAGTAAGAAGCCTGCTTTTAGAAGTATCAACGCTGACTTTCCATGCTGTAAAAGCTCGAGAGAAATCCTCCATGAGGACTGGCTGAAAGCCTGTAATAGAGAGGGTCTTAAAAGCATAAGTTTTCCCTATACCCAACTAGGAAGGTTGGGTCCCCTAGGGGCAGACTGTGAGAAATACGGTAACTTCCCATCCTACCTTGGTGAAGGGGGGAAGGGAAGTCTTGCAGAAGACGGAAGCTTGCACAGCCAAGAAAGGAGACACAGCTGTTCAGAGAGTAGCAACCAGGGAAGCTACGAGGCAATGGACTTTGAATTAGCTGAAGATAATACAGAGGTATCTCAAATGGAATGTGCTTTGACCCTGGCTAATGATGTGTCTTCCTTATGCTAAGCTGTGCTAAGAAGATAACCTTTTAAAGAAAAAGGATTTCTGAAAACTACCTGTATAAATTTAGTAGCTGTTATATTTTGAGTTAAGCTGAAATGAAGCGCTTTTGGTTCCAGTAGTATTTTTATTTGTACCAGAAAACATGGTCTGTTTCTGTTAATTTCTCACGTGCAAGAATCCACCCGGAAAGGGATAATAAAAATACCTCTTACTAAAAAGCCTGGCTGCTCGTCACAACTACAACCTTTAGAACGGCTAGTGGGAGATAATTCCCAGGGGGCCTTAAAAGAGCCCCAGCTACATTAAAGAAGAGGCCCCACTGAAAGTCCCCTAGGCTGCTTCCTAACAGGGTAAGTAGGTGGGTGACACCTCCCAGTTAAGGGTAAAGGTTGAGGCAGAGAAGCTTGCATCCTGGTGATGAATGCATGGCTGCGTGGATGGTGTCATTGACAGCATTTTGGTTTCCTGGACCATGGAATGATTTTCCAAGGGTTTCAGAGCAGAGCTGGCATCAACCTATTCAAGATGGGTCAGAGTGTCTTCTGCAGCAGGCTTGCTAACCTCCTGAAGAGGGCTTTAAACTAGATCATTGGGGATGGGTGAAGAAAAACCCCAGGTAAGTAAAAGCCCTCAGGTAAGTAAAACATTAAATACCTCTGTAGAAATGTGTAAAAGGAGCAACATCTGAAAAGTAGTATGCATAAATGCCTGCAGTATGGGAAATAAGATCCCAGATATTGAAACTTTAATTGAAGAGGCTGGCTTGGATATAGTAGCGGTCATGGAGACATGCTCATGGGCAGCCATAACTGGAATGTAATTATACCAGACTATACCTTATTCAGAAAAGATAGAGTGGGAAGAAGGGGAGGAGGAGTGGCACTGCTATATATGTAAAAAATAATATTAAAGCTACAGAATTACAGGGCTTACAAGTGAACAAGGAGGCACTGTGGGTTAAACTAGAAAGAAGGGATGGGAAATCCATTTGCATTGATGTGATATACAGATCTCCTTCACAGGGAGAAAGTGTGTACAGAGATTTAGGGGCTTGTTTACAAAGCCGCGGTAGTGGTTTCCGATCGTGATTTCAATAACGATCGGAAACCGCTACCGCAGCTTTGTAAACAAGCCCCTTAATAGAAGACATATGCAGTATTGTTATGTTATGTTATGTTATGTTATGTTATGTTAGTCTTTATTTGATGTACAGCATCTGTATAAAAAACTATGCGGTTTACAATAACAATTTAAACAAAACATATAATGAAAAGAACATCTTAATAAACAGAACAGATATGACAGAAATTACATATCAACACAATAGGAGATAAAAACACACCCAAGAAAGGTACTAAGAAATTAACAAATATACAAATTTGTACTGATAGGTGATTTAGAACCAGAATTACCTCCTGACCCCTCGCCTCCTTTGTTCTCCACAGAAATCCTTCTTTGTTTTAAGTTTTTAATGTTATTGTTTCCACATGCAAGTTCTCTGTAAAAGTTGAAGTTTTATTGGCGGTATAGAAAAATTGTTAAATAAATAAATAAAAAATTCAATATGCCAGATGTTGATTGGAACATCCTTGTAGCAGTGTCATCTGGAAGTAAGGAGATCCTTGATTCTCTACAGGGAAAACTATTCTGGCAACTGGTAACAGAACGCACACATAAAGGGGCCATACTGGTTCTGGTGCTTACCAATGGGGAAAGTGATTCTGATGTTATAGTGGGAGATCATCTTGCATAGAGTGATCACCAGATGATGTGGTTTAGTATTAAGGCTAGAGCTGATAAAGTTCATTCAAAAATGAGACTTTAGGAAAACTAACTTGCCAAGATGGGACAATACCTCAAGGAGCCATTAGCAGGATGGGAACAGCTGGGGGATGTAGAAAAGCAATGGGCAAAACTGAAAGGGGATATTTTAAGGGCAACAAACCTTTTTGTTAGAAAAGTAAATAAATATAAAAGAAAAAGAGGCTGCTATGGTTCTCAAAAGAAGTAGCTGAAAAGATGGAGAAAAGAGGGAGGCCTTTGTAAAATACAAGAGATCACAGAAAGCGGTAAAAAAGCATCAATATTTGGAAAAAGTTAGAGAAGCTAGGAAAGTAGTGAAGAAAGCAAAGATATAAAAAGAAGAAGAAATAGCTAATGCAATAAAATGGGGGGGCAAGACATTTTTCAGATATATTAGTGAGTGGAGGAAGTGCAAAAGTGGTATTGTCAGACTCAAGGGTGAAGGAGAGGAATATGTAAAAGCTGATGAGAATAAAGCGGAATTGCTTAAGAAATATTTTCGTTCTGTGATCACAGATGAAGGGATAGGAGCAGGACCTCAGAAAATGTTTGCCAACAGGAACAGAAGTGAAGGGGATCTTGAACAATTTTCAGAAGACTGTGTTTGTGAGGAATTAGCTAAACTAAAAGTAGACAAAGCAATGGGGCTGGATAGGATATATCCGGGAGTCACTGTCTGACTTCTTCAATGCTTCTTTAGAATCGGGAGTGGTCCCAGAGGACTGGGTTAAGGGCACATGTGGTCCCTTTACATAAAAGTGGAAGTAAGGATGAGGTTGAGAACTACAAGCTGGTTAGTCTGAACTCTGTGGTGAGTAAATTAATGGAAATGCTGCTGAAACAGAGGATAGTGAGGTTTCTGGAGTCCAATGGATTGCAGGATCAGAGACAGCATGGGTATATTAGAGGCAGGTCTTGTCAGAAAAATCTGATTGATTTCACTGACTGCATGACCAGAGAGTTGGACCGAGGCAGAGCCCCAAATATGGTGTACTTAGATTTTAGTAAAGCCTTTGACACCGTTCTGCACAGGTGACTTATAAATAAATCTTGCTCTTAACTAGATGATATTCATCTAGCTCTCTAATGCATCTTACATCATTGTTCATTTCATCCAAGTGATTGGTTGGTGACATTATGTCTTGATTGGCTGGGCTATGGCTTTACTAGCATTGAAGGGCTGTGCTATGATTGACCAGGGCTGCCTCCTTTTAAGGTCTGTGACTGACTCCATTGTGCATGTAATCCTCGGCTCTTTCTCTTATAACCGATTGAGGTGGTGAACGCTCTTTATTTTTTACCTACCTACAGCTGTCTCCAGAGTACATGTGGGATGTGACTTTTTTTGAAAACTATGGTGGGCACATTTTTTATTTTTGGATATTACTTCTATCCCTGATGCAGATACAGATAAGTCAAAACACAATATTGTGTTGACTATTTGGCTGTTTTGTGCCTCTTGATTTTGTATGTGTTTGTCAACTGACTAGCGCATTTTTACTATTCATGATTTGTTATTCACTTTTGATAAGTTAAATTGAATTGAAAATTTTCTAAAAATCTTAAAAATTCTAAAAATTGTATTCAGTTACAGATACCCTGAGCAGGGATCTTGTTTCTTTGATTGATACTTTATTCGACTTATGATGAGATTCTGAGCCTTCTTGGCCTTGTAACCTTGAGTGTATCTTGGTTCTCCTGCTGCAATGATATCTGCTCAATTGATTTTGAGATCCATAATTATTACTTTAAGTGGTTCAGGATTTTTTGGGGAGTTTAGAAATAAATTGAGCACCCTAGGGATGGACCCTAAAGTGATTGGGTTAGAAATTGGTTGAGTGGGAAATGACAAATGATACTGGTAAATGGAGCTCACTCTGAGAAGAAGTATGGTACCAGAGCTGCGCCACAGGGATTTGTCCTTGGTCCGATTCTTTTTAATATTTTTGTGAGTGACACTACAGAAGGTGTAACCTAGTGGTTAGAGCAGCAGCCTAGCACCCAGGTGATCAGGGTTTGATTCCCACTTGCACTTCTTGTGAGGTTGGGCAAGTCACTTTATCCTCCATTGCCTTAGAAGGAAAAGCCTGTCAATGTACTTCCTGTCATTATTGTCAAGAAAACTCAGGGGCTGCTGGGTCACCAGAAGTCAGCATTGACTTGATGGCACTTAACAACATTGCAGAAGAACTGTTGGGTCAGGTCTGCCTCTTGGTGGATAATACCAAGATCTGCAATAGAGTATACACCCAGGATGAAATAGATAACATGAGAAGGGTTCTAGCTAAGTTTGAAGAATGGCCGAGAATTTGGCAGCTGAGATTTAATGCTAAAAAATGTACGGTCATGGATTCAGGCTGCAAAATTCCAAAGGAGCAGTACAGTATAGGGGATTAAGTACTTCTGTTCAGGAAAGAAGAGTGGTACCTGGGCCTGGTTGTTTCTGATGATCTTAAAGTGGCTAAACAGATCTTTCCAAAGGTTCTTGATTGGATTGAGATCAGGATTCATTGCTGGCCAGTTTAAAACAGTCTATTTGGGTTTTTTTAAACATTCTTTTCTACTTTTGGATATATGTTTTGGGTCATTGTCCTGCTGGAGGACCCATGACCTTCGGCACAAGTTTTCTGACACCAGGTAGCATATTTCACTCCAAATACCTTGGTAGTCCTCTGACTTCATGATTCCTTTAATGTGTCCCAGGCCTCCAGTTCCTGAGGCAGCAAAACAACCCTGCAACATTATGAAACCTCCACCATATTTAACTATAGGAAAGGTGCTTTTTCCTTATAAGCTTCATTTCTTCACCTATAAATGTATCACTGGTCTACATTGCCAAAGACCTCAAGTTTGGTTTCACCTGTCCACAGAAACTTTTCCCAGAAGGATTATGGTTTCTCAAGGTGGGTTTGGGCAGAGATCAGGCATGCCTTTTTATGTCTATCTTTGAGCAGTGTGGACCTCCTTGGCCTTTGCCCATGAAGCCTTTCTTTGTTTAGTACGTAGCATATAGTGTAGGTTGAAACCACAACTCCAGATTGCTCCAGGTCAGCCTTAAGCTCTTTGGATGTTGTACATGGTGTTTTTGCAACAGTTCGCACTAGCCATTGAAGACTTATTGGATTAATTTTCCTCTTTCCACCATGTGCTGGGAGGGACTTGACATTTCCATGAGCAGGAAACTTCTTAATAACATTACAAACTGTAGACACAGGAATCCCAAGGTCTTTGGAGATGGCCTTGTAACCCTTTGAAGTTTGATGTTTGGTGGTAAGGGCTTTTCTGATGGTCTTGGGCAGCTCTGTTGTCATCATCATTGTGAAAATGGAACAGGAAGTGAATGTGGCCATTTTAGAGCCATCATTCATTGGTTGATTTAAGTCATGTGAGTACTGACAACTGATCACAGGTGTGTCTAATTTTACTGCAATGGGACTGTGATTCTTCTGTTCAAACTGATTTGAATTGTTTATAAGAGTGCCAATAATCATGTCCTTTAATTAAAGAAAGACTACAATAGCTTACTCGAAAATGATTCCAAACTAACAAGTAAACCAACAACACCCTACAGTATGATTGACTGAAAACGTATAACTTGAACAGTCTGAAACATTTTTTGTTGGATCCGCATGGCCAGGGATATGACATAATATGGGAGTACGAGCATGGCACTATGTTCAATGCTCATTGCCAAAAGCTGTATCGGGGGACACAGTCTTCTGATATGTGAAAGTTATAGGCCACTGTGGGCCAACATGCACTCACAACCTTTCACTGGGCCAGTTTCCAGTGCTCTTTGCATTGCATTAGTTATTCCCAAGTTCAAGCTAAAAGGGTACCCAAAGAAGAGCATAACATTTGCAGGCTGACTGTGCTGATATGGCTAAATCTGTCTCAGAAAGAAAAGAGAGCAGCTTTTCTGGGGTTGCCAGTAAACTGCTGATATTCAGAAAATACTGTAGATTTTAAGGAAATAGGTCTCAGATTGAATGAGGAAGGGTCATATCAGGCACAAACGTTAAGACTCCAATCCCCTTCGTTACATCAAGGACCCAAGTATTCCCTTTACCGGTGTAAAACACTCTTATAAATGCAGTCACTTTTCAACTTTTCAATGTAGTCACTGTTCAAACAAAACTAAGCTGTAGGTATAATCATGACTCATGAAACCATGTAAAAAATAGCAAAACAGCTTATCTGAAAAGGCGGTTTGAGTCAAGACGTAGCTCCCAGCTCCCAACGCTAATCCTGAGCGCTGATGCGTTTCACCGCCCATGCGGTTTCATCGGGGGAGTTCAGCTTGTTGGCATGCAGCAACTGTTCTGCTCAACACATTCTAAATGACCCAAATGCAAAAGTCAGTATTTTTCTTACTTTGAGTAATTTCAGACATTAATTCAGGTAAAGAACCAACACAGTATATCTACAGCAGGAACATATTTTGGAGCTAACTCTTCGAGCCCAGTAATGTCAAAAAAACGCCGCGCATGCGTAGCAGACAGGGCAAAACTCATTTTTATAAGGAGGCCATAGTAAGCCCGGCTAGGACAACCTAACTAATTGGCATAGCCAAGAGTGTAGTCAAAAAAATCGTGTGTACTCAACCACTATCATTGAACTGCTATCACTATTCTGGCAGCCACTGATCTCATACTAGCATTCTTGCCCGATATAAACTTACTGCTTTGCGTTCATATAGATGTCCTCACACACAGACCGCCCAATCTATTTGAGCATTTAAACCTCTGGGGTGAGTAGATTGCAGTGTGTATATCCATTGTTGCTCGCAAATTAACAAACTTTGGTCTTTTGTCTTGCCTGTAAAACCGGCAATCACATGATCAATGCAAAAGCAACGAAGTTGATCAAATTGATGATGGAAAGTTAGACAATGGGCTACGATAGGCGCCTCCAATGGTGTTCTTGAATTCTAATTCAGAAAGGCCGTATGGTTTTGCCTACATAAAGCAATTGACAAGGACATTGAATAGCATACACTACATATGCGGACCCACAGGTAGTGTGTTTCTTCAAGGTGTATGTCAGTCCCCGATAAGAAAATTCAGTAAGTTCCAACGTCATATTGCAAATACTACAACTGCCACATTTCATAAGACCCCGCGGTGGGTCCATACCTACAGCTTAGTTTTGTTTGAACAGTAACTGCATTGAAAAGTTGAAAAGTGACTGCATTTATAAGAGTGTTTTACACCGGTAAAGGGAATACTTGGGTCCTTGATGTAATGAAGGGGATTGGAGTCTTAAGGTTTGTGCCTGATATGACCCTTCCTCATTCAATCTGAGACCTATTTCCTTAAAATCTACAGTATTTTCTGAATATGTGAGTGAATTGAGCAATTCTTTTTGGGTTTTGATGTTTAAATTGCTCTGTAAACCCCAGTTGAGTTTTGTTGTCTAGTAAACTGCTGATGATTATGGTTTTGGCAGGCGGTGCTGTTTGGTGTCAGCACCCCCTTTTCTGCCTAGACACCACTCATAGCATTCGGGTTCCTTGGAGCCATAGAGCATAACATAAGACGTAACATGAAAGTCCCTGGCCAACGGGTGCAGGTCATAAGGACCGGATACTCGAACTACCTACAATCAAAAATGATCCAATCCAACACGATTCCATCCACCTGTAACCCAACCATTGCAATAGGTACATCAAAGCCTACCCTACTACTCAATTTCTCTGCAGTATCTACTAAAGAAATTGAAGACACCATCACCTCCATCAATCTCACCACTGCCCCAAATGACCCTTGCCCAGCAAGCTGGATAAAGGAACTTCGACATGAACTAAGCCACTCATTATGCAATATAACCAACCAATCCCTACTAAGAGGCATCTTCCCACAAAGCTTAAAACACACATCAATCAGGCCCCTACTAAAAAATAGTCGCCTTGATACATCCAAAGTCGAATCCTATAGACCTATATCGAGTATCCCCCTGCTGGCCAAGATCATCGAGAAAATAGTCCAGCGACAGATCCAGCAACACGTCGACATTGAGTCACCTCTCGACCCAGCTCAACATGGCTTCAGAGAATCGCATGGGGTAGACACCATCTTAACTACCCTTTTCGACAAATTAATCACAGGAATTAACAATATACACCAAGGCTTCATCCTTATCTTCCTCGACATTGCTGCCGCCTTCGACTCTGTGAACCATAAGATACTATTACAGCGTCTCCAGGAAAAAGGGCTACAGGATACTGCGCTACAATGGTGTGAATCATACTTAACCAATAGATGGCAGCAAGTAAAAACAGGCACCACCTCTTCCGAGCCTTTTCTACAGAAGCAGGGAGTACCCCAGGGATCATCCCTGTCTGCCTTACTATTTAACATTTATATGCAGCCTATCTGCTCTCTGATCCGCTCCCTAAATGTAGAATGCCTGGTGTATGCTGACGACATACTACTATACATTCCTTTTACCATTGAGCAGCCCGATTTCTCCCCTATCATCAGATGCTTCGATGCAGTTGCTGAATGGCTCCTCACTCAAAACCTGAGGATCAATCATAACAAGACTGATGTCCTCTTTGTAACTAGGAACCAGAAGTTCGTCACACCTCCCTACCTGCAAGTTAAAAATGCTGAACTCAAAACAAGAAACACAATCAGATATCTAGGAATTACTCTAGATCGGCGTCTGGACATGACAACCCATGTAAAGGCTGTTACAAGATCAGTTTACCACAAGATACGAACCCTCCGCCACCTCCGCCCTCTACTAGATTTCTCGGACTATCGAACGATATTTCAGGCCCTAGTAATCCCACATCTCGATTTCGCAAACATCATCCTTCATGGCCTCCCACAGACAACCCTCAACCCGCTTCGGCTGGCCATGAACTCAGCTGCTAGGGTTTTAACAGGTGTATCAAAAATGGAACATATAACACCAGTGATGAAAGAGTTACACTGGCTACCACTACAAGCCCGAATTCAATACAAGGTACTAGTCATGACTTTCAAGGCACTGAACAACCAGTCTCCTACACCTATCAGCAACATGATTAACAATATTCCTGAAAACAGAATAAGACGGCCTGCACTACTCAACATGTTAATAGTACCCAAATTTAACACAAGGTGCACAAAGACAACTACTAATAGAGCTTTCTCGATTTATGCTCCGACAACCTGGAATGAACTTCCCACCTGGATCCGATCCATACCAAGCCTCACCACATTCAGAAAAGAAATAAAACACCATCTATTTCAAATCTACTATCCCGAAACCAGTCCTGAAAAACACAAGTTGCAGGCATCCACCCCCTATTCTAATCATCCCAACGCACTAACCCAACATGAAAACGGTTAGCCGCCCTCTTCCTATGGCTGTATCCTGCCCCCCATCTGATCTAGCTATAACCAACCATCAGTTGTATGTAACTCTATGTAAATTTTATATGTATATATCTTATAAATAGTTTCCCCCGTTATTCTCCCGTTATGACTGTACCCCTGTTCTATGTAAGCACATTGTGTTATGTAAAAAACATTGTTGCATTGTTCAGTTGTAATGTAAACCGCACTGATCTTAATAGCGCGGTATATAAGAAAAGCAAATAAATAAATAAATAAATAAATAAATAGCACATACTCCTCTAACATGCTACAATTGTACAAAGTATAGAACTGCTAGCATGACATACTGCACGCAACTGTAGCATTCTGACAGTAGAATAGATCTGCTCCAGAAACTAGAAAGACCATCTATTGCAGTGCTTGGTCTGGGGACCGGGTGATATGTGCCCTTCCTCACATTCAGGGTGGCCGGTGAAAAAGGACATTTGTACATGTGGTGGCTGTTATGTCCATGAAGCACACAATGTACCTGTGCATTACAGAGCTGATGTGATGGATTGCTGCATTCTCCATAGGGGCAAAAGTAGCTTAAGTTCAGATTGTGACGTACATCGTGGGAAATAAAAGAGTTAACCAATACCGGCACACATAACCCACATTGCAGCCATAATGGCAACCCTGGTCACCGTAGCATTGCCCAGTGCCTGCATGTCATGTGGGGGGGGGGGGCGCCATCTCATCCCTCGCCTCGGGCAGCAGATTGCCTTGAGCCGCCCCTGCCCTTCACATCTCCCACTAATCCATTTTCTAACCCAGCCACTCACTTTAAAACCCATGATGAAAGAATGCAGAATAAAGATTTTGTGGATATGAGGAAGTATGTTAATTGACCACCAGCAATTCATCATGCTCTGCTGTTTCTAACATTAACAGTTTCTTTAGTCACTCCAATAAGTGAGCTTTTTCTTAAACAAATGTTTCAGTGCTGTTCTTTTCCCCATTGATTTCTATGGAGTCAATATGAATCAGTACTTCAGCCTGCAAATCACCTTGCAAAGGGAATAGAGCATAGATAGCCACTTTTGGGTTCTTGCCCTGAAATATCATTGTTGCCATTGATGCCTAACCATTTTCAGTCCTTTTGCTTTGTCTTTTTCTATAAGGGACATAGGTGAGTGACTTTCCATATCAAAAATGTATAATGAGGCTTATGCATAGGGAAATGAAGCAGCTAATGTATTCTGTGGCTGGGAGCGGAGTGGGTACAATTTACTTCAACATATATTTGCCTTTATTGAGGTACCTGAACCGACCTTCTTTTGGGAGTGAATAGTAAATATTTATTTTCACTGTCTAAGCCAAGTAGCTATTCACCTCAGGCTCTACTCCAGCCTAGAAATGAGTGAGCTGATGCCCAAAAGGTGCTACAGCCTATTTTTCTTTGCGATGATTAAGGAAGGCCTCTCTTGATTATATTTATAGTACACAACTGACTGAGTAATGTAGGAACAGGAAGCTTTTGAAGTCTTATTTTCAGTTATTATGTGCAGGATGCAGTTGTGTAAGATGAGCTTTTCTTTGTTAAGAAAGGGGAATTCATGCGAACAGTATAAAATGCCACAGCTTCTGTTCATTGCTGTGTTACTTAAACCATATTTATTTATTTATTTATTTAGTATTTCTTTTATACCGCACTATTGACATCAGTGCGGCTTACATCAAAACATAACGTGCATTTCAGGGTCACTGAGATGCATTTACATTTGAACAGGGATTAGAAACTTGGATAACAGGGTAAATTAACAAGAGTTATACAATAAGTATCTACATTATATACATCATGAGGGTAATTTCTTGTCGGGACTAAGCTGGGAAGTATCTGGTGAATAGGTGATGTTTTAGGGCCTTTCTAAGTTGGGTTAGGTCTGTAATAGCTCTGATGTCGGGAGGGAGGGAGTTCCAGGCTTTCGGGGCATAGAAGCAGAAGGCTCTGTTGGTTGTTGACTTTTTGCATCTTGTTGATTGTTTCGGGACTGTTAAAGTGTTTACTGCTACGGATCTTCTACTTCTAATAGGAGCTGAGGTGTGTATCAATTCGGTGATGGTTATGGGGGACTGATTGTTTAGGGCTTTGAAGGTCATGATGATATTCTTATATAGGGTTCTAGCTTGGAGAGGTAGCCAGTGGAGCCTTTTCAGGATTGGTGTGATGTGATCGGTCTTCGATATTCCTTCTGGCACCCTGGCTGCTGTGTTCATTGCCAGTTGAAGAGGGTTTAGAGTTGCTTGTGGAAGACCGTATAGGATTACGTTTGCAAAGTCGATGTGAGGCATCACCAAAGCTTGGTAGATTGTTCGGTAGTCTGTATGCTCGTAAGTGGTGGTCGTAAGTGACGAAGAGTCCTTATCTTGTGGTAGATTGATTTTGTTGTGTTTTTTATATGTGCCTTCATGTCCATTTTATTGTCGAGGGTGATGCCTAGATATCTGATGGTAGATTTGGTTGTTAGTTCTGTGCCGTTTACCTTTAGTGTGGGTGGGGGTGCGAATTCCTGGTTCTTCATTATGAACATTACATCAGTCTTGCTGTGGTTGATTCTCAAGTTCTGTGTGAGGAGCCATTCCGCAACTGCGTTGAAGCAGTTTATCAGCAGTGTAAAATCAGGTTAGTCTGTCATGAAAGACATATAAAGGAGAATGTCATCAGCATATGCTAAGCAGGATACATTGAAGGATCGAATTAGGTCACAGATGGGTTGAATGTAAATATTAAACAGTAGTGCGGATAGTGAAGATCCTTGAGGTACTCCTTGGTGCTGTAGAAATGGGACAGATGTTACGGTTCCAAGTCTAATTTGTTGCCATCTGTCGGAAAGATAGGATTTATACCAGCTGAGTGCTGATCCTTGGATACCTTTTTCTTCAAGGCGTTCAATAAGGATCTGGTGACTCACAGAGTCAAATGCAGCTGAGATGTCCATGAATATAAGGACAAAGCCTTGTCTGGTGTTGTCTATGCCAGTAATTATGGTGTTGAAGAGGGTGACAAGTAGAGTCTCCACACTGTGCGCTTCTCTGAAACCATGTTGAGAAGGGTCCAGGGGGGCTTCAGTGTCAATGTGTTGCTGAATTTGGTGTTGCACCAATAAATATTACGTTATTTAAGCAAATACTGGCAAAATTAATGACATAAAACCAGCTCTCCAAACTTTATATATAATTTAATCATAAGACCGGGGAAAAGCAAATAGCAATGTGCAGTTGTGGTCAACATTATTGGCACCACTGCAGTTCAACCCCTTAATATCCAATATCTCCTAAATATAAATGGCCAGTGATGGCTTTGGACTACATGCACACATATTTGGCACATAAAAGAATAAAATAAAGACCAATTAAAAAGGGAAATAGTAGGAAATAGTATAGAAACTGGGACATTGCTAGGACATGATTATTTGCACCCTTATAAATAATTCAGATCAGTTTGAACAGAAGAACCACATTCCCATTGCAGTAAAATTAGACACACCTATGATCGTCAGTACTCACATGGCTTGAAACAACCAATGAATGATGGCCCTAATGTTTAAAATGGCCACATTCATTCCCTGTTCCATTTTCACAATAGTGAAGACAAGAGAGCTGCCCGAGACCATCAGAGAAGCAATTTTCACCAAAAATCAAACTTCAAAGTGTACAAGGCCATCTCCAAAGACCTTGAGATTCCTGTATCTGCAGTTCACAATGTTATTAAGTATTTTTCTGCTCATGTAACTGTCAAGAACCTCCCAGGACGTGGCGGGAAGTGGAAAAATAATTCAAGAAGTATTTGAAGGTTAGTGTGAACTACTGGAAAAGCACCACGTACAACATTCAAAAAGCTTAAGGCTGGCTTAGAGCAATCTGGAGTGGTGGTTTTCAATCCGCACCATATGCCATGCACTAAACAAAGAATGACTTCATGGGTGAAGGCCAAGGAGGACCCCAATGCTCAAAGACAGACAAAAAAAGGCATGTCTGATCTTTGCCCAATCCCATCTTGAGATACCACAATCGTTCTGGGAAAATGTTCTGTGGAGAGATGAAACCAAACTTGAGCTCTTTGGCAATGCAGACCAATGATATATTTACAGGCGAAGAAATGAAGCTCATAAGGGAAAAAAAAACACCCTTCCTACAGTTTAATATGATGGAGGTTCTATAATGTTGCCTCAGGAACTGGAGGCCTGGAATGTGTTAAAGAAATTGTGAAGTTAGAGGACTACCAAGGTATTTTTGAGCGAAATGTGCTACCCAGTTTCAGAAAGAAAAGTCTGAGTTGAAGATCATGGGTCCTCCAGCAGGACAATGACCGAAAACATACATCCAAAAGTACAAAAGGATGGTTAAAAAGGAACAAATGGACTGTTTTAAACTGGCCAGCAATGAGTTTTGATCTCATTCCAATTTAGAACATTTGGAAAGAGCTGAAATCTGCCATTGGTAAAAGGAATCCTGGAAACATTCATGAGCTAGAACAAAACGCAGTTGAAGAGTGGGAGAAACTACTAGCAGACAGATGTACGAACCTTTGGAGTCTGTCATCACTGCCAAGTGTTATTCAAATATTAATGAAGGGTGCCATTATTCCTGTCCTGGTCATATCTTGTTTTTTTCTCAGAAATTACTATGTCTAAGTTACACAGACATTTTTTTGTTGTATACCTTTGAATATACTATTAAAATATTATAATGGCATACATTTGGAAAATTTCCAATTATTTCTCAAGATATTGAGGCACATTCCAACATGTGTGTCCAGGCCCATGTGTGCTCGATCGGAATTGGGACACATAGAGGTAGACCCGATCCCACAGGCACTAGATGTGACCCATGGGATCAGAATCGGGTCTAGGGTCTGTATGTGCAGGCTGGGACCTGATTCTGATCGACCTGCAGGTACAAACCCATGCTCAGCTAACTCAGTCAGGCTCCTGAATGGAGCCACTGTGCCATGGCACCGCGGCTCCATTTAGGAGCTGCGATCCCAGGCCGCCGACCAAATTTTCCTTTCCCCGCAGCCCGACCCCCGATTTGGCCTTCCATGGCCAGAGTCGGGCTATGGGGAACCCCCTTCAACTCCTTACCTCACTTGCACTACCCGGGCCTGCCATCCCCTGATGTCCAGGGGGATTTATTCCACCTCAGAGGTGGAATAAGTCCCCACCCAGTCTGCCGACCCCGGACGTACAGGGCCGACTTTAGAATCGGCCATGTACATCCGGGGTCACGGAAATCCCCCTGCCCATCCTAACTCTGCCTCCGGAATGCCTCTTCCCGCCCCCATCAAAGCCTCCCCATATAAACTCCTTGTTCATACGGGGAGGCTTTTGACAGGGCCAGCAGAGGGCCGAATAGGCAGAATAGACCCCTTTGAGTGGAGGAGTGGCCTAGTGGTTGGGGCAAGGTACTTCAGGCCAGAAGGTTGGGGGTTCAAATCCCACTAGAGGACAGCAACCTTGGACCGGAAGGACTGGGGTTTCTAGTCCCACAGGTGCTCCTTGTGGTCTTGGGCAAGCCACTTAACCCTCCATAGCCCATGTTCCCTGTAAAATAGTTATCTCAAGTTATAATGCCCTGTTCAATGTAATTTCAGTTTGTTCAATGTAAACCGCACTGATGCAGAATAGTGCGGTATATAAGAGAATGTAAATAAATAAATAAATAATTTGTGCACAACATACCTAAAATGCAAGGGTACCAATAATGTTAGCTACAACTGAATTACTTCCCTTTTTTAATAGAATGAACACCGGGTCAATTTGCCATTTAGGTCATGAAAATCTGTGATATTGTAGTAGAAGAAAGCGTAGAGCAAGCCAACATCCCCACCAAGCTGCAAGGGAATCTTCCACCCGGGCTGCTGACGACTAAAATTAAACAGGAATTGGCAATGCCTACTTGCATTGAATGTAGGTATGGCTATGGATTTGGTACATTTTTTAGATACAATTTGTGGAAGTGACAAGATACTTAGCATGGGCAGCAGAATGATTGGCTACACTTCATAGCTAATGGTGAAAAGATTGATGACCAATCTCCTACAGGCAGCTGGGAGATCTTGACATTGAGAGCAATGGCAGAGTAGTGTAGACAAGGACAGCTGTGCAGATAGGTTATACCAAATGGTCCTTATATGCAGTCAGTGGTTCTCAACTCTGTCCTGGAAGTATATCTAATTGTTCTGGTTTTCCAGATATCTACAGTATTTAATGACTGTATGAATTGCATTTGTATAAATTGTAGAGTCAGTGTATGCAAATCTATCTCATGCATATTTATTGTGTCCGTTCTGAAAACCCCGCTGCATAAGCATGTCTTCAGAAGAGGATTGAGAAACACAGTGCAGTGTTACAAGATATTTCAGTAAGTAGGGTAAATGGGCAGACTGGATGGGCCTAGTAATCTTTATCTGTGTTAATATCTCTGTTTCTGTACCAAAGCCAATTACCTTTATTATATTTTGCTATTCAAACAAAGAAGCTGGTTTCAATATTGACTTTTTAAATAATATTGAACCATAATATTTATTTGACTCTGTTAATGTACACAATATTTTAGAGATAAACATGAATCAGTCCAGTAGGCAAATACGTTCCACTGCTATGTAGAAGGTCTCTAGACACCCTCCATACCCCAGGTCAGTAGAACCAGTATTCACAGTCCCTAGGGGCAGGGGCGGCCCAAGGGGGGTGTGGGGCCATGTGCGGAGATTAACTGTGGGGTCTTATTTGCATAAATATTTGCATAATATTAACATGCGCTTTTAGTAAAGGTGCCTCTTAATGAGTGTCTGGATAAAGAAAGACTAACAGATTTCCACAGTACTATATTGCAGTGACAACCGCCAGGCCCATTAGGAAGTACTATAAATACTGACCATTTAGAACCCATAGCAAATCCACCCTATCATAACAGCACTACCAGGACTCTCAAAGCACCAAACCCTACCTAACAAAAGGCAACACTGCAGATATTAAACCAATACATCTTAGAGAATACCAATACATCTCACTGGGGGAAAGAGAACAAGTAGGACTGTCAAATAGAAACTATATGAACAGAATACCTTAACTCGGTTACACATGCAGAAAATAGACCGTCACCACACAAAGAACAAGTGATTACAATTTAGAAATAGGAAGATAATAATTAAACTGGGAACCCCAAAAGCCAAACATGAAATGTACAACACTGGAGAAATAAAACTATGAAGTAATTTACTATTGCACTAAACAAAAACGCTAAGATTTTAGCAATACACACTTCCCAGGCCAGACATATTCCAATTAATAAATTCAAAATAAAAAGTATTTTTCTACCTTCTGTTTGGGCATTTTATTTTTCAGTTACAAGTGCTCCAGTCACTTTCTTCTGGTTTCTTTGTGTCTTCTGTGAGCTATCCATTTGTCCTTTCTTCTCTTTTAGATGTTTTCCATTCTCTCTCTATATCTGCTTTAACATACTGATCATTTCCCTTTTGCTCTTTCCCCCATTTCTTTCCTTATTCCTTTATCATCCACTCAAATTTCACCCTTCCATTCTCAATCCCCACTTACTCTCTCAATACCTGGCCAATCGTAGACTTTTCTTCTTTCCCACACAAAATATCTTTTCCCCTCTCCATTCTCATTCCCCATCCCCATCCCCTTCTAGTCCTCCCCCAAATTCAGCTCCCTTATAGTTGTAGACCCACCCAGCATCCGCTCCCTTCTAGTCCCATTCTCCCATGCCCCCAAATCAGCCCATTTCCAGTCCTATCCTCCCATATGCTCTTTTTCAGTTCCATTCCAGCCCCCCATCAGCCCATTTCCACTCCAAGTTCCCCCATCATCCAGTTTTCAATCCTAGCCCCCCATCAGCCCATTTCCAGCCCTATTCCAACTCCCATCAGCCCGCTTCCAGTCCTGTTCCAGCCATCAGTCATTTCCAGTCCTATTCCAGCCCATCACCCATTTGCAGTCCAAGCTCCCCCATCACCCCATTTCTAGTCATATTCCAGCTCCCCATCAGCCCATTTCCAGTCCTAGCTCCCCATATGCTCTTTTCCAGTTCCATTCCAGCTCCCCATCAGCCAATTTGCACTCCAAGCTACTCCATCAGCCAATTTCCAATTGTAGCCTCTTCGTCAGCCAACTTCCAGTCCTATTCCAGTTCTTCATCAGCCCATTTCCAATGCTAGCCCTCCTATCACAGCCCATTTCCAGTCCTAGCCCCCCAATCACAGCCCACATCCAGTCCAAGTCCCCCCCATCACAGCCTATTTCTAGTCCAGGTTCCCCCACCCCATCACAGCCCATTTGCAGTTCTAGCCCTCACCCCCACCATCACAGCCTATTTGCAGTCAGGTTTCCCGCCCCCCCCCCCCAATAAAAGCACATACAGTCCTAGTCCCCCCTCCTCCGCGGCTGTCTAAGGGGCTTCAGAGGGAGCCGGGGAAGCCCACACGAGGCCCCAGCTCCCTCTGCACAGCCGCCAGCATGAAGAGCCTTTTCCTTCATGCTGGTGGCTGTTTCTGTGAAGCCGTGGAAGCCAGGAAAGGTTAAAAGTCATTGCCTTCAACCTCTCCTGGCACTCGCAGCTTCACAGAAACAGCCGCCAGCGTGAAGGAAAAGGCTCTTCATGCTGGCGGCTATGCAAAGGGAGCAGGGGCCTCGCGTGGGCTTCCCCAGCTACCTCTGAAGCCGTCAATTGAGCAATAATGGAGTTCACGCGGGGCCTTCTGAAGCACGGGGCCCTGTGCGAACAACATTATCGCTCAATGGACGGGCCGGCCCTGCATGTCCAACTCTGTTCATTCTGTAGTGTATCATCTTCACCTCTGTCGTAGAACTTGAATGCTTCAAAAAGCATCTCATCAATGTACTTCCCACTGTCATGGATGCTTCTCATCCTTGCCACCTCTTTTCTGAGCTCCTCCACTTGTTTCATGAGAGCTTCAGCTTGCAGGCATCTTGGACATAGAACCAGTCCCTTGACTGCATCATGCTGTCTGTCTGGACAGAGGCAGAAGCTGTAACGGGGGCAACAGCTTTGACAATTTAATTTTTCCCATCCATAATTCAATTGTCGGCATTTTGGTACCTGTTGAAGTAAACAAGAGAGACCTTCCAAAGTCCCTAACTTTTCCGCAGCTGCCCTTGAAAGGAAAAGGCAGCTAACCTTTTTTGTATGTGCTCTAACAATGCTGTTCTATGTACCTGTGTATAGCCCTGCTTGCTTTCTAAACAGTTATTACTTTATGTGAGAAATTCTGATATTATGTGTCTGAGGTCTATAAATTAATGTGATCCCTTTATAAAATTACCTAATAAAAGCTTCTTCATGAAAATCAAATTGTTTACTTTTAGTAGACATTCAAATGTGGAACTATTTGCTTCCTAGATTTTCCCTAGCATCCAAGCTAATTGGGGAGTTGCCCTATATGGCAAGAATTCTCACATGGGGTGGGTGACAGCTAGAATGGGAAGGGAGGGATCTAACACCTGAGGAGGTCAGTGACTTCAAAGAGCTTGCCTACTTCTTTGAATTTAAAGGCTAGAGGAGAATAAAAGAACTTTAGCAGCAGAAAAAGAACTTTGCCTAAGGACACAAAAAATTGCCCCTTTTGCAATTCAGCTATAAATTAGTAGGCAATGAAGCAGAAAATTTGCTATTAAAAATGAAAAAAAAAGCCCCCTTTAAGAGCTTTCAGGCAGAGTTTGTATTCACAAGCTACAGTATTACTTTCCTTGCAATGCAGAACCTCTTGGAATGGCAGAACCTGCAAGACAATATTGACCTTGATACAACACTCAGCTGCCTAGCTGTAAAAAGGTCCATATTGCCTACATTGTATTTTTTTTTTGTCTCTATCACATTTCTTTTTTTTATTTATATATTTATTATTTTTCTTCTTATTCAACATCTCACAAAATACAACCAGTTCCCACACTTCCAATACAACACTTAATTCCCCCCGTACATTTATATAACTTCTTCCCTCTCCTGTGTAACAAACTCCCTTCCACTCAATCTCATATATTCAAAGAACACATATTTAACCGCAATAGCTACTGAACATCCCTTACATCCTTTAACACCTAACTCCCCTCCTCGCCCATTCCCCCCTGATATCTCTCACCCTCCCACCCATCCCCCCTGCCTCCCGCTCCTTACCCTTCCCCCCCCCCCCAGTAGGTACACCAACATATTCTGCCATACCCTATCAAACTTAAATCCCTTTTGTTTACATTTTGCTGTCAATTTCTCCATTAAATAAATTTGACGTAGCCTTTCTTCACAATGCTCCACCTGAGACGGCTCCTCCTGCTTCCACCTATAGGCTACATCACATCTTGCCGCACTGAGACAAGCCAAGATTTGTTTCCTACCCTCCCTCGAGCCTCCATCCCTCCACCACCCAAAAAGGAAAATTTCCAGATCACACCTTATCTGCACTCCCACTACCCGCCTTATCCACCTCTGAATTTCCTCCCAAAAAAGGCGAATCCGTGGGCATGCTCCCATATATGGAACATAGTCCCCTCCTCTCCACAATTCCCCCAACAACCTTTTGACACTGTCGGGAACATCTTGTTCAGGCGCATTGGTGTATAATACCATCACATTATAACTTTATGCCAATTTTCCCTAATAGCTATCGAAATTGGCATTTTGCGAACCTGACCCGGGATGGCCCTCCACTGACTAATCTCAAAAGTTCTTCCCATCTCCTTTTCCCATGCCCTCATATAGCCCATTTTTTCCTCCCTTAGCCCCCCTCTCACTGCCTTATACAGCACCGATATCAACCCCCTCGACCTCCTTTTCCCATACCATATCGTTTCCAAGTCAGTATAATCCCACCCTAGCCCCTCCTTACCTAATTTCCCCTGTAGGTAATGTAGCACCTGTCGATAATGGAATAGCCCCCTCACCCCTAGTTGGTATTTTTCTTGCAATTCCTCAAATGGGACCCAATCCCCCTCATCTATAAATTGATAAAACCACCTTAGTCCTCTCCGCTCCCGCTGTTTAAATATCCCCCTCTCTTCCTGGGATAAAGTCCCCTGTGTAGCACAAAGTTTGCATCACCGAAAAACAGGAGACCTCCCCTCCCCCCACCTTCTCACTTTATCCCATAATGCAAGGACATACCTCACATATGGATTCTCAAGTGATCCCAAACTCAGCTCCCTCTTACTCATCCATGGGACTCCCTCCAAAGGCCTGCCCCCCAGACCCACCTCCTCTATTTCCACAAAGGTTTTCATTTCCCTTCCCTCCCTCCAGTCCATTAAATGCCTAATCTGGGCAGCTCAGTAATAGGCCTGCAGATCTGGGACCCCCAATCCTCCCTCCTCTCAAGACCAGTACATAACCGCCAGGGCTATTCTTGGTGACCGTTTCCTCCAAATAAAGTGAAAGACTTTTCCTTGGAGCTCCCGCAATTGCCCAACCGGGATCTCCATAGGAAGGGCCTGAAAATAATATAACACCCTCGGGAGTATGTTCATTTTAACTGCCACAATACGGCCCATCCAGGATATTTCCATATCCATCCACTCCCGCATATCTTGACTCACTATTCTCCACAGCTGAGGATAGTTCGCCCCATATAAGCTCTGCGAATGCGCCGTAATTTGCACCCCCAAATATTTGATGGCTTTCCTTGCCCATTTAAAAGGGTACTTAGCCTTTAACCTACCCACCTGCACCCCCCACCCCACCCCCATATTAACATTAAGTGCCTTGGTCTTATCCATATTCATTTTAAATCCCGAGATCCCTCCATACTGCTCTATCACTTCCAATACTCTCGCCAATGTGTCCTCTGGCTGCATTACCATTAATAATACGTCATCCGCAAATAATGAGATTTTATGTTGCCTTCCCCCCCACTCAAACTCCCTGTATCCTCTCATCATCTCTTATCCTCTGTGCCAAAGGCTCCATAGCCAAAGCAAAAAGCAAGGGAGAAAGCGGGCACCCCCATCTCGTGCCCCTCTCTAATGGGAATGCTTCCAAGTATTTACCATTGATCCTCACCCTAGCCTGCGGTTTATTATATAGAGCCCGCACCCAAGACATATAATTAGCCCCAAAGCCCATCTTTTGCATTACTGTGAACAAAAAAGCCCAACTAACACGATCAAATGCTTTTCTAGCATCAATAGACAACACCATCCTTCTGACTTTCCTCCTGCACCTCCCAAATCACCTTTAATATTCTCTTAATATTGTCCGAAGCCTGTCTTCCATTTATGAACCCCATTTGATCAATATCGATAAGAGCAGGCATCCCCATTGCCAACCGATTAGCTAGTACTTTCGCCAATATCTTCACACCTGTGTTAAGTAGCAATATTGGGCGATATGAGCCACAGCACAAAGGATCCTTCCCTGCCTTTGGCAACACTGTGATGCCCACTGTCAACATCTCCTGAGATAACTGTCCACCCTCACCCACAATCCCATTAAACATCTTCCTCCAAAAACCCCAATAGTTCCTCCCGAAAGTCTTATAAAACAAGTTAGGCAAATTGTCTAAACCCAGTGTTTTCTCAAGTGGCATTCCTTTAATCACCTTCTCAATTTCCTCTATGGAAATGCGCCCCTCCATTCGTGCCCCCAACTGCTCCACCACCCTAGGTAACTCTAGCTTCTCCAAAAATTCCCATATGGAAGTTGACCCCCTCTCCAATCCTTGTTGGGAATATAATTCTTTTTTATTTTTTTTTAGTTTCTTTATTTATATGTTGGGAATATAATTCTGAATAAAATTGGCAAAATCTATCCCCTATCTGTTTTCCTAACTGCAATATATCCCCTCCCTTACCCTTAATTGCCCCTATTGCACTCATTGTTTCCCGTTTGATGAGCTTTCGGGCCAACAATCTCCCTGCTCTATCTCCCTACTCATAAAACCTTTGTTTTACCCGTTCCATTTGAAAGGCAATAGATTCCAGCTTATTCATTTCCATTCGTAATTGATTCAAATACTTCAACTGCCGAGTCATCCCTTGGGTACTGTAGCATTTTTGATCTCCTTATGTAACTTCTCCTCCCTTTCCTTCCTATTCTTTTTAATCCTAGCTGTCCACATTATCAATCTCCCCCGAATCACTGCTTTCATCCCCTCCCACATCTCTCACTTCCCCATTATCATTCATTTACCAATATTCCTGAAGACATTTCTTAACATCCTTTACGACTTCATCCCTTCTAAGAAGGCTCTTGTTCATCCTCCAGAAACATATGCCCCCCCTGCCCTTCTTGAATTTCCACCCAAGTCGAAGCATGGTCCAACCTCGTGATATTACCAATCGCTACATCCCTTACTCTTATCTCTCAAAATTTATCCACTAACAAATAGTCAATCCAACTAAAGGTTTTATGTGGATGTGAGTTAAAGGTATATTCCCTCTCCCCTCTGTTATGCTCCCTCCAAACATCCGAAAGATGAAATTTCTTAAGCAGGCCCTTCACTATACGTCTACTCTTAGCATTCCCATCTCCCTCTCTTGTCTGTCTATCCCATCCCGGGTGCAAAGCCAGATTAAAATCGCCTCCCATCACCAATTTCCCCTGTACCGCTTGATATAATATCCCGCATACTCCCCTCCAGAAAGGGACCTGCCCCCCATTTGGGGCATAAATGTTTACCAATGTTACCTTTTCCCCCATCAGTTTGCCAATCAAAATTAAAACCCTTCCTTCTTTATCCCTAATCACCTCCCCCACTTGCAATGGACAACCCCTCCGCACCAAAATTGCCACCCCCCCTTTCTTCCCTTCTCCCTCATTCTGCTCCCCCTTCCTCCTCCCAAAAAATTGTTGTGGGTACTGCCTATTACCTTGCTTTTAAGGTGAGTTTCCTGTACTAAAATAATATCCCATTGTAGCCTCTCGGCATCCCTAACAATTACTGTCTCTTCTGCGGACTATTCAGCCCTTTAGCATTTATTGTGCCTATTCTCGCCGTACCTTCTGTTGGGTTTTTGCTAGTGTACCTCATTTAACTCCCCAAGTCTCTTCCCCCCCTCACCCTCACCTCTCTCCCCCCCCCCTCCCCATCCTCAGTTCCCTCTGAGGGAACCCACCTCTCATAGGTAATCACTGTCTATCGGTGCCTTCCCCTGCCTTTCACTCCTCCAATCCAGCAACCCCCTTGCCCATGGTCATTCATCCTTTAAGCCCCAGAGCCACCCTCCTCCAACTAGCCTACATTGTATTTTAAAGTACAGTTTTGGCATTTTTGAGCATTCTAAAGGCTGTATAGGTTGATTTATGTAAGAATAATGATGCAAAAGAGTGCCTAGTGTGTGTTTTTTATATTCAATTATGCAACCCTGTGAATGGTGTCCAATATAAGTTTTAACTGTATGTTTGGGGGTTCTTTTAGATCAGGGTTCCCAAACCTGTCCTGGGGCCTCCCCAACCAGTTGGGTTTTCTGGATATCCACAATGACTATGCATGAGAGAGATTGCATACAATGGGGGCAGTGCATGCAAATCTCTCTCATGCATATTCATTATGGATATCCTGAAAACCTGACTGGCTGGGAGGCAGTTTTGGGAACCCCTGTTATAGATGATATTGGCAGGTCATTTTTTGGCTATAGGTAATGTTTGGCTTCCCCTCTTTTGCTATTTTCAGTATTTGTTAGACAATGTGATTTGGTATCTTATTACATCAAGGGACCTGTGAACTGTGGTTTTTTTACAGGTTTAGATACCCTGAGTAAGTACATGATTTCTTTTTTAAGGAAGGATATGGCTAAGTGGTTAAGTTTATAATGGACCAGTTGAACTGGCTTTAATTGTTTTTTGTAGGGTGGTATTGGTTCGTTGCACTCTTGGTTTAAATGATGAGATGAGACATCTCTGAATGAGGTTTGTTTTATGGTTTTATTATTTGATTTTTTTGTTTTTGTAGTTTAATTTCTATTAATACATAATTTATCTTTATTTATTCAACTTTTATTGGCCTGTTTTATCTGCATGTTTTGTATTTTATACTGAATTTGTCTTATTTATGCTTTACCTATGCTTTATTTCTAGATTTAACTTCACATCATTGAATTTTATCATACTGTATTTCCACCATACTTTATTTGTTTATACTGTATATGCTTCTGACGCAAGCTTCAATGGAAACATGTTGGGCGTCGCATGTGTTTGAATTTTATTGTATGGTATTTATGGATTTTATGTGTAAACCTTTCTGTAATAAATTGTTTGTCCAATTTGTTTGTTGTTTTTTTTTGGGACTGCCACTTTTACTTTGTGAAAGGTAAAGTGTTCCACTTTTTTGGTCATTGACTTCCAGAGTTGACCACAGAAGCAGTTGGGAAAAGTAGGAAGATGAACTGGAACCTCTACACTACCTTTAATATGCCTTGCATTATACATTTGCAAATGTCATCTTCATTGCTGACCTTCCTTTCTCTCAACCAGGCAAGGCAATAAACTCCAACCAACATCCACATCTTTGTTGACAGGAAATAGCTGGTCATGGCTGCTCTGCTGATCGACTGGGATTAAGCATGATCTGAGGGCCTGCATCGCCAGCATTGGCAGGTGTGCATGAAAACATTGGAGTGGAGGAGTGGCCTAGTGGTTGGGGCAAGGTACTTCAGGCTAGAAGGTTGGGGGTTCAAATCCCACTAGAGGACAGCAACCTTGGACTGGAAGGGCTGGGGTTTCTAATCCCACAGGTGCTCCTTGTGGTCTTGGGCAAGCCACTTAACCCTCCATAGCCCATGTTCCCTGTAAAATAGTTATCTCCAAGTTATAATGCCCTGTTCAATGTAATTTCAGTTTGTTTAATGTAAACTGCACTGATGCAGAATAGTGTGGTATATAAGAGAATGTAAATAAATAAATTAGGTAATCTAGACACTTCAGTTGAGTTATGTGAACAAAGCTGACCAGTCTAATGAGAGAAGGCATGTTTCTGAACTCCTATCAAGATGGAATTGGGCCTACTCAACTAAGAGGCATGGAAGAATTTTTATTTGTCCTTTTAAAGTGTACTAGATAAAGCCATTGGCTAGTTCCTAAATAAAAAGAAATATGAATTGTTGTTATTATTATGTTATTATATTTGTTAGGATGCTATTTTTTTTATTGTGCTATATAATTAGGGTTCCCAGATTGTTGGAGAGCAAATCTGGGCAGGGCTGACCTGGGTTGGGTGGGGCAGGGATCCTCCCTCCTCAAGTATCTTTTCTCCATATATTTTTAAATGACCAAACTAGGTAGCATTCATTAATTTCAAAAGTTTAAAAGAGATATTAGCAGCACTTCTCAAGTTATAAGCTGCAAACATGCTGTACGTATCTGCTTAAACTTTATTTTACAGATAAACATTCTGTACATTTCTAAACTTTCTGTTCATTTCTTTTTTTAGAAAAGAGGTTAATTTTGCACCTTCTCCTACCAGAGTCAAGAAGACCGCGTCACAGAGATATGCAGAAGAAGCAAAGTCCTTTGTCTCTGTCCCCACTGAAATTGTGGACAGGAGGACAATCCCCAAAAAGTCGGGAACATCTCGTAACCTTATAAATAATTTTAATTGATTGTATAGATTGGGAGGGGGTTTTATTGTGTTGATGATATGCACAGCAGACCAGGTCTCTGGTCTAAGGAAGCACAAGCATACTGCAAAGGTGATGAGTTCTAGCCACAGGTGACATCTGGTGCTTGTAGAGCATTTAAACGCTGCTCTTGTAAATTGGACCATTGCCTTTGATGAACTGCTGCTGATGCCTGTGCACTTTTATGCTTCTTAATTGTGAACTTTATTTCACCTTCAGGTTTGGTAAGCCCTGAGGTCTGACAGTGACATCATCAGTTGGCACCCGTACAGCCGCTGAATATCCCCGATCTTCTCCCCTACATGCCCCGATGCTAACCGCTTGGCATTGCAGTGTGTTGTGGGTATTGCGGAAAGGAACCAGGTGGTGACAGTCGATAACCGGGCAGCCTCGATATTGCATGCTGCCCGGTTAGTGGCCTACGGCTAAAAGATAGGCGAAGCAAAAGCTCGCCTATCTTTTAGCTGCAGGAGCTAACTGGGCAGGATGCAATATTGCCACAGCCTGGTTAGCTACTGTGGCTGGGTGGCTGTGCAGCAAACCCGGATATTCATTACTGGGGCCGCATATGCGCCTAGCATTGAATATCCAGGGTTAAGGGTCAGCACAGATGGCTATGCGCCGTAGCGGCACATAGTTGACCTAGATGAATATTGGGCCCATAATACCTATGGGCCTGATATTCTCAAGGCATTTACACAGTTTACTGACCTGTAAATCACGTAAATGCTACTGAACGGGATATTCAATGGCACTAACATAGCTAGTGCTGCTGAATATCCCCAACTAACACCACTATACGCCCCGATGCTAATCACTTAGCATCAGGGCATTTCGGGCATGTCATGGGTGGCAAAGGTCACTTACTGGGTAGCAGCAATATTGTACCACTACCTGGTTAGCGACCTGTAGGTAAAACTAGGTGAAGCAACAGCTGGTCTAGTTTTACCCGCAGGAACTAACTGAGTAGCGGTGCAATATTGCCAGCTTCTGCCATGTCAGAGGCTGTGCGGTGACCCCAGCCATGTGATCCCAGCATTGAATATCTGGGGTCAAAGGTTGGCAGCAATGGCTATGTGCCATAGCAGCGCATAGCCATTCCAATTGAGTATCGTGTCCGATGTGTCTTTATGAAATACATGCACAAATTGGGCAGAAATAGTGGCTAGATTGAAGCTAAGGACATTTATGCCTGCTTTGGAACAGGCATAAAAGTCAGCACGTAAAGTAACATGTAAAATACGCATAGAAATCAAGACTCTGCCAACAGCCTGCCCAAATTGCTCCCATTAACATGTCTTCTCCAAAACTGAGTATATGTAGGCACCAAATTGCACCTTGCATACTTTTATACATGAAGCCATTTTATGAGAGGTTTTTACTTGCATATGTGTGCAAAACGTCTGTAAAATTACCTCCAGAATCATTAGTTTTGTTAATCAGACATTGACCTATTTTTTGTCTCTTGTTTAGGCAAAATGTTCAAAATGAATCACTTTCCCTCAACATGGTATAGTTTGTAGGGGCTCTATTCAAACACATACTGGGACAATGGACACTAGATTAGAAAAGACTCAATTTGGAATTCTTTGTAGCTCTTCCACTAATCAATTAATTGGTTTTTAATTGGGCACATCATGATCAGATTTATGCCTCATGTCAAAATTCCTTTCTGTACTTTGACCAAATGAATGGCTTCTAGCTATTTGTTTTAAAACAATTAGAAAACCAAACAAAACTTAAGATCCCTGCAGAAGCTTCATTGTTGCTGCTAGATGCGGAGAAGAATGTTTTCTGTGCATTTGAAGCCATTAAGAGATTTATCACATTGGCCTTGTTAGTAACTTGTAAATGTGTCTTAATTAAGTGGCTGAAATGAGCCTTTGTGGTGTTCAGTTCTTTTAACATGATGAGGCTGAATAAACTATTAGCTCTGCTGGAGGGGATGGAAGCAGAGAGGAAATCCACAGGGATTTGGAATTTTGTTTTTAATCTTTTACCAACTGCTGAAAGAGAATATGATTAATTTGCCGAAAGTTCAATGTGAAAGCCAAAAAATTGTTTCTAACTGAAGACTGATGTGATAGGGTGCAATGGATCAGTATTCTCAATGTGCACCTTATCAATATCCAAGACGTGCTGGGGAAGCAAATGATCCTACCTGCAAAATATATTTTAAGAGAACTTTCTCAAGAGCCCTTTCAGGGAATCTCAGTCGTCTCGGAACTGACAGTCTCAGTACTGAAAAGCCCCCTGGTCATCCAGCACAAATCTTGCAACTCGATGTGGAGGGCTTCTTGACAGCCAAACCTAACCTCATGAAAGTTCTTTCCATCCGATGCTGCATCATTATCATCTTTTAGCAAAAAAAAAATTAAAGTTGGAATTGAGCAATTTGATTGCTATTATTATTTATTTATTTATTTATTTATTTAATGACACTTGTTAACTATAAAGTCAAAAGATATAGGGCATGTTTACTGAAGTGCACTAGCTGATAGCACAAGGTTTAGCATAGGTTTTAATGTTCACTTAGGCCACATGGTAGCAAGGAGCACAGGGCCCAAAGGAGAGTGCACTAAAATTCCACGTTAAAAGTATAGTGCACAAATAGATGGGGTAAAGGTGGAGACAAGTTGGAGAGAGGGCAGAATCAGGGTGCACAGCTGTAGCAAGGTAGTCATGTGCTTGCTACACAACCACACCGCTAATACAGCCTCAGCTAACACCAGTCTCTGACCAGGTGTTTCGCTGTACTTGCCATGCTCCTCTGCACTGACCTAGTGGTTCGGACGCAAGTGTTAAGAAATATGAAGGGCAGGAGCAGGGCTAACATTGGAACAATGGGAGGCCACTAGGAGATGTGAACTGAATATCAAGGTGCACGCCTAAACCATTGTTTTGGGGGGTGCTGCATGGTACAACTGACATGGAAGTGGAATACACCAGCCTGACAACCTCAGCACCAGGGCCTGCAGGTCTGCAATTAGCCTGCTGAGACAGTGTGCAAACATCCATGGACACAGAAAGAGCTGTCCTGATGGACTGCTGTTCATGTCTGCCTATGCACTGGACAGCTGTCAGAGGGCTGCTGGTATTGCATGATGTGGAGGTATCAGGAGATACGGCCTATGCTCTGTGCTGCAGTCAGTACTGGCCTCAGAGGCAGAGTTGGAGCCAGAGTAGTACAGAGTAGTGCAAGTTAGGGGTGCACCTCATGACTAAATGATGGTGTGACAGCACAGGAGCTATCTGGCCCTTGCCCATCTGCATGGGGGTACACGTGGCTGTGTATCATACACATGGGAGGCCATTCCGCAGCCATGGTCTATGTACCTGTGGGCTGATGGCCACTCACCCTAACCGAGGGAAGTGGCTGAGGCCTATCAGCATTGAGCAGCTGCCTTATGTTTTTGTCACTGAATGTAGTTGTTTGGTGTTGGAGCTGGCTGATTGGTGTCCTCTGTCTGGTAGGGGCTCCTTTGATTCTCCCAGGTCTAGTGGGTCATTGGGTCCATGATGGCTGGGATGTTCAGCCTTGTGGCTGTATGGTATTCACTACTTGCATGTGGTGTATTCCTGGAAGGAGGGGGAAGGGGGGGCTAATGCACAAGTTGCCCTGAGCAGGTGTGCTGATTGTGCTTGGTTTCTTGGCCCTTGAACCCCTCTTTCCCCAACATGGGGCACTCACTCCACAATGGCTAAGCTGATACCCAAGCCATGATCAGAAAGGGGAATGAGCTGTTGAGCCCTCCCCCCCCCCAACAAAGGCCTTGTACTGTGTTCCCTGCACCTAGATGAACAGCCACTCTTGATGCCTCAGGGTGAGGGGTCCATATCCCTGTCCCCCATGATGGACACTGTGGACATCCTGCCATATCCCATACATGGCCCCCTGCATCTCCAGATGCCACATTCGCACCCTATCACCTACAGTTGAGACACAGCACATGCTCTCTACATATGAAGGAGGAGTGGCCTGGACAAGTTGCCTCAGGCTGGAGGGCCAGGGGTTCGAATACTGCTAGAGGAAAGCAACCTCAAGCTGGAAGGACTGGTGTTTCTAGTCCCACTGGTGGCCTTAGGCAAGCCACTTAACCCTCTGTTGCCTCAGGTACAAAAACAGATTGTGAGCTCTTTGGGGACAAGGGAAAAATATATATAGAGTACCTGAATGAACACTGCCTTGACTGGTAGATAAGCCTAGTTAAATAAATAAATGTGTTTGCTTTCTGATTTCATGTCCCACCCTCTTGTACTAGCCACTGTGCTGCCTATTCAGCACACTCCCGATAATCTCTCTGTTCTGGACTGGCCAGTTGCTACCTTCCTATCTGGGTGCTAGGGGCACAGTTCTTGCTGCCTGTAGTGAATCCATGGTCCACAGATGCCCCACTATCATGCTTGTAGCTTTCTATTTCCCAATGTGCGCATGCACTAGTGCCATGCATTCGCTATTACTACACTAGTGATATGACTAGCGCAGTGTTAGTAGCATACTGTCACCACTGGGCTACAGTGCAGTACTAATGCATGAATTTGGCAGGCTAATTGTGCACTCCCTACTGCACTTTAGTAAACATGCTCCTAAGTTCAGTGTCTGGCTTTCATTATTTGTTTTTGGTATCTATTGCAGAAAGATGCCCATGAAGCAGCCAAGACTGAATGTATTTTGTTGGATCAAAGTGAGTTTGAGGAGGCCCAATGATGTTGTGTTTATCAAATAAAGCACGTCTTAATGGAGTAAGATTCATCTCAGTGAAAACCTCTTTCACACTCACTTGAGGAAATTGTAAGATATCAAGCATATATATTAAAAATTGTAGGGGGTGGAATCAAGATGATGGCATCTTGGGAGGTTCTCGGTTGAGCTGTTCCAGTCTCTTACCTCCAAGATTACCTATGGCTCCTAAACCTCAAGGGAAAGGCCAAGACAAGTCAGCTAAGGCTGCTACCTCTACCTCGGGTCAGCAGAAAATCGGGGCTCACCTCCTGAAGGCTCTGGCAGTGGGGGGATGCCTGCGCTTAGGCAAGCACCGTCTTTATCATCACGGCTTCACCTGTCTGGTTCCCTGCTGAGCTTGGCCAGTCGGTCTGAATCATATTTCCAACAGTTTGATGTTCGGTTCCATTGGGGATAGTATGGGCATGAGTGCTGGGAGCCCCACCTCTTGTTCCACACCACTGACCTCGGCCCTGGAGTATGCTACAGGAGTTGACTTGGTCTCTGTGGAGGTGGGAGCTGTTGCATAACTTACAAGATCAGCCGCAACTTTGAAGAAGGCAAGCAAGCCGGTATCTCTCTCTGACTCAGTAACGAAGAGAGTTCCAATGGAGGCATCATTGCAATCTTTATGGGCTATGTCAATTAAGCTAGACGGAACCATTGCTAAGTGTTCTCTGGACATTTCTGCCTTAGTTCAAACAGTCGGGCTGGTCTCCTCTCAGCAAGAGACTCTGGCTAAGGAGACTGAAGAAAAATTACCCTCGATGGGAAAAGATGTTAAAGTTTCCAAAGATGTAATTTATCAGTTGATGAAAGATAAGACTGCTTTCATCAAAAGCAAGAGCAATTTGAGAACAAAATGTGATGTTTGAACTTAAAGCTTGTCAGACGGCTGCCTAGGGTGAGAACTTACACAATCTTGACGATGCATATATTCATATGATTCTTGCAAGGTATTGTGGGTATTGTAGTTCATTCACTCCCAAACACAGCTGATGACAATAATTTGAGTTGTGAAACCAAGTGGTAAGATCAATAAAATACTTCTTTTATTGATGGGGTTTAATTCACCCAGCACATGTATGCTTGATAGCCATATAAATGAGGTCACTTGCTTGCAGTGTTTAAATGGATAACAAAAATCACAAAATAAACCAGAAAACAACCTTCAGCTTGTCAGGCAATTAGCTAATGTTTTCTTAGCAAATAATTACCAAATACCAAGGCACAAAGAAAAGAATAAACTTTGCTGGTTAGGTTAACTTCTGCTTATTTTCCATGCAGATCTCAGCAGTGATTCTCCCTTGCTCACACACATAATCAGGTGCAGCCCTAATTACTATCAATGGACCAGCTGAAAACCTTTAGCTGGCTGGCTGCTACTGTGTGAGCCCAAATCCGGCTTTAAGAGCTGTTTGCAGTGGAAATAAAGAACAAAGTTAGGTTTCTTTGTGATGGCTGATGTGTTTGCTCACAGAAACTAGCAATAGCATTTAGATAGAGAACAGTCCATATAAATAGTTTCATCTGCTGTATCTCCCCCTTCATCAACAATCATAGGGTCAATATCATACATTGGCACAGATGAGTCTTTCATTAAGGCACTATCATGAGAATGCTTATTCCCTTGCTGCCATTCTCTATTATAGATAGGGTCTGGATCAGTGTTCATACCTGAGCCTCTCCTGCCATCATAATTCCTCTCTGTAAAGCCTGGCCAATATGTAATCCAATTCTGATGTCCAGCCTTCCAATCTTGATCCCTGGACACTGGATCTCCTCTCACATACCTTCTGGCCTTGGTCTGAAAGTCCCTTCCACATGCAGTCTTCTCTCTTCCAGGTAGCCACTGGTGATTCCTATCTCTGCCAATCCATTCCTCTGGCTGAATCCAGTCCAATGGACTCTGCTGGCATTTGGAATACCTCCCAGTATGGGTACTGCCTTGGAATCTCCCAGACCTTCCAATGGGCTTTCTTCTCTTCCTTCCAGAGAGTTTCCTTCTTTCTCTATCCGCTTGGCTTGGCTTCTGTTTCTCCAGGTGATACTGGTGCTTGAGCTTGTAGCCGTTGCTGTCTCTGTATCTCTTTCTGAAGCTGTTCTGGTAGCTCTCCCTGAAGCTGTTATCTGAAGAATAAGCTCTATTCTTATCCTGTTCTAATGTGTGCTGCTCCCTAACACAGCGCAGCTGTCTTGAATCAGGCCCTGCCCTTTGAGATGAGTGCTTAGGGATTACCTCATAGCTCTCTTGATTGCACACACATTTTCTTACTTCAGCCCCTCTCATGGCTGCTGGAAACCTGGTGCATTCTGGGACTGGTAGTCTTTTATGTGAAAATTCTGTTTTCTCACTTCTACCAGAACTGACAGGTTGCTTGTTCAGAGTCACATCATCTTTTCTATAGCTCCTACCTGAGCTATGATAAGCTTCCTTATCACAAGCTTCTAAATTTCTCCAGAGTGACAAATATGTTGCCAGTAGATATCTTTAAGAAATATATGCAGAAAGCGCTACAAGTTACTGAAAATGATTTTCCACCTATAAATAAGATTTATTTTTCGCCATGCGGAAAATCAGCAGATAAGTCTCTACAACAGATGTCTACAGAACCTGTTGATCTGCAAGATTTGAGCAATTTTCTAGAAACATTGCTGGTTGAAATTAAAGAGAAAGTGACTTTGTTGATTAATTTTGCCTTGGAATCAGACTTATCCAGAATACTTTCTTTGTATTTCAAGAAGTTTTTGGGTCAGACAATTAGGATTTATCCTGATGTCAGCCGTCCTACCCAGGAGAGGAGGCATGTGTTTTTGTCCATGAGACAGGAGACAATTTCCTTGCGAGCGACCTTTTGCTTGTATTATCTTTGCAAATGCTTTGCTACTTATTTAAATGTTAAATACGCTTTTTTCTCTCCAGAACAACTTTGACTTTCCTTGATCTTGAGAAGATGTCTGTGCAGTGACTCTTGGGCCTTTCAGGGGTGGTGTTTGAGGGGTGGCAGATGCTATTTTGTTAATCTCCAAAGCATTTGTGCTTATGCCTTTTGTTTCTTTATTTTTTCTTCAGTTTCTTCTGTTCATACCCCATCTTTTTAGTTACTTCTCTTCCGTGCTCTTATTGTGGTCTAATGATAGAATGCTTTTTTATTTTTTATTTCCTTTAGTTATTGGTTACGTTCGATTGGGTGAAATGTCTTCTGCACTCTTGTTACTACGAGCAAGTGGATACTTGTGTAATAATTTCAATTTTCATAAATAAAAAGTTTTAAAAAAATTGTAGAGGGGTCATATTCAGCGGCGGTGACTAGGCAAAATAAAATGCCTATTCGCTGTTGTTTTAACTAAGACGAGATATTCAGCGGCAAAAAAAATACAGTTTCTGTCACTGAATATCCGCATTGGCCAGCCACTGACACAGCTATTCAGTTACTGGTGATATTCAGGTGCTTCTCAAATAGCACAAAGCAGTTAAAGTTAGAACAGTCATTCACCTTTCCTGACTTTAACTGCTTAAGTTATCCGGTGAATGGCTGAATATCGCCACTAACCAAATAGCGGCTATCACTGCCACCGCTCTGCCCACAGACTGCCCTGATTTTAATCAGGTGGTTTTTGGCAGTCTCAGGGGGATATTCAGAGGCATTAACAGCAGGGCTTTTTTTGAAGGTGTACACGGTGATACAGAGTACCGGCACCTTTTTCATGCCTGCTAAAATTTGCCCTGCATATGAGTTGGACACCATTTTCGCTAGGAAAATGCACTAACAGGTTACTGCCGCTGAATATCGTGGTGACCGCATTTTAGCCAGTTTGCAGGTCTGCTAACCAGCTAAAAGGTTTGGAATATGCTCTCTGTAAATTCTACACGCAAAGTATCATTAATCTGAGTCATATCAGGAAAGGTTTAGGGTCTCGATTTTGCTGTTTGCTTCTAATGCTTGCTGCAGAACAATGCCCATGAAGCAGCCAAGACTGAACATATTTTGCTGGTTCAAACTGAGTTAGAAAAGGCCCAATGATCCTGATGAACATCAATGCTGATACTGTGTCTACTAGCATAGAGGATCTTGATGGAATCACCATAGGGTTTATCAGTGAAAACCTCTTTCAAACTCACTTGATGAAGTTGCAATGATGTCAAGAGTATTTACCTCTGCGGTTACAAAACTATTGGAAAAGCTACTAAAAGAGAAAATAGTGAGGTTTCTGGAGTCCAATGGATTGCAGGATCCGAAGCAGCATGGATTCACCAGAGGCAGGTCTTGTCAGACAAATCTGATTGATTTCTTTGACTGGGTGACCAGGGAGTTGGACCGTGGGAGAGTCCTAGATTTGGTGTATTTAGATTTCAGTAAAACCTTTGACACCCTTCTGAACAGGCTACTTATAAACAAACTGAGCACCCTAGGGATGGACTCTAAAGCTACTGGTTGGGTGAGAAATTGGTTGAGTAGGAGGCGACAAAGGGTACAGGTAAATGAAGCTCACTCTGAGGAGAAGGTTACCAGTGGTGTGCAGCAGGAATCTGTCCTTGGTCTGGTTCTTTTTAACATCTTTGTTAGTGATATTGCAGAAGGGCTGTCGGGTAAGGTCTGCTTGTTTGCTGATGATACCAAAATCTGCAATAGAGTAGATAACATGAGAAGGGATCTAGCTAAGCTTGGTCTAGAATTTGGCAATTGAAATTTAATACTAAAAAATGCAGGGTCATGCATTTGGGCTACAAAAATCCAAAGGAGCTGTACAGTGTAGGGGATGAGGTACTTCTGTCCACAAAAGAGGAGCGGAACCTGGGCATAATTGTGTCTGACAATCTTAAAGTAGCTAAACAGGTAGAAAAGGCAACTGCAAAAGCCAGAAGGATGCTTGGATGTATAGGGAGAGAAATGGCTAGAAGAAAAAAGGAGGTGATAGTGCTTCTGTATAAGTCTCTGGTACGACCTCATTTGGAATATTGTGTGCAATTCTGGAGACCAGACCTTCAAAGGGATATAAACAGATTGGAGTCGGTTCAAAGGGTGGCTATTATAATGGTTAACGGTCTTCGTTTTTGAAGAATATGAGGACAGACAAAGATCTTAATATGTATACTTTAAAGGAAAGGCGGGATGGGGCGATATGATAGAGACATTTAAATACCTCTGTAGCATAAATGCACAGGAGGGTCTCTTTTAATTGAAGGCAAGCACTGCTATGAGGGGACATAGCATGAGAGGGAAAGGGAATAGACTCAGGAGTATATGCAGAAATATTTCTTTACGGAAAAAGTGGTAGATGCATGGAATAGTCTCCCTGTGGAGGTGGTGGACACAAGGACAGTATTTGAATTAAAAAGAACATGGGACAAACACAGAGGATCTCTAAAGGTAAAAAGAGGACTATTGTAGTTGATATGGAAGGACAGACTAGATAGGCCATATGGTCTTTTTCTGCAGTCATGGTTCTATATTTAAAGTGGAAATAATTTGGAATATTTTCTCCTCCAGAAATTCTTAGAATCATTTCTTATTACTGTTTTACCAAACATTAAATGCTTCTGGTCACTATTTGGGATCTAGCAATGCAATGTGTGCCTTTGAGTCAGTGCTGACTCCTGGCAACCAAGCAGCCCCTGGGTTTTCTTGGCACTGTGACTGCCAGGGCTTTCTTTCAAGGCAATGGAGGTTAAGTGACTTGCCCAAGGCCAGAAAGAGTGCTAGTGGGAGTCAAACCCTGGTTTATTGGTTACCAAGACAATGCTCCAACCATTAGTCTACTCCTCTATGAACACTTTGGTCCATTTAGGTAGATCAGCTCCTTCATCATCACGCAATCTCTTTTCTACATTTGGACAGATTGGAGGGTCCTCTTTTCTATCTTTTCTGTGGAAGGCAATCCCTTGAATATGAGATTACTGGCAGCAGTAATGGATTTTTTTGTAATATGGTCCAGGATTTTCTCGTCTCTCTTCCAAAACGTAAACACAGCTTTTAATCTTTTTGTTTGTTCTGCATAGATCCATGTCATATTCTTGCAGGTCTAGGCTTAGCTCACAGTTCTTGGAGTGCATCACACATCAATGCTAAATCTAATAGAAATTCTACAGATAGAATCTTTCTTAGCAGCCCTTCATACATGCTTCTATTATTCCTGTTTCTAGTACAATCCTTCTTAGCTTCTTCAAAATAAAATAGCAATGCTTCATACTCCTAAAACTAATCTTAAGCTAGATGCTACCCAATTTGTGCTTTAAATTCGTCCAGTTTTCAAACACTGGATATCCATTGTATTTCCACATGATTGTAATTCTCTGGCATTTCTGGGCAAAGCATGGCAAAGCACATACAGCTTATCAATTAATGATTTGAATCTATTAATTCTTGAAATGGCTTTTACAGCATCATGGACTGATAATTGTAATCTGTGATTAGCAAAATTCCATAGAATAATTAAGGGAAATTTGTCTCTTGGTAATTACTTAACTTTACCACAAACTCCAATCATTTCAGCTGCTCCATCACAGGCAACAGAAATTAAAAGGCCGTTTTACTAAGAAGCCTAAGGGGTATGTTTACTAAACCATCTTAATGTTACCGGCACTAGTTGCAGCGTTAATGTGAAGAATGCCATATAAGGTAGTGGGCGTTCCAGAGGGAAGGTTGTAAGGAATCGGTATCATGCAATAGTGGGTGCCGTGGCACGTTAACGCACGTTAACCCTAAGTTCATGCCAGCACAGTGCTAGAAGCTATAAAGATGTAGCCCACGGGTTACTGCAATGACTGCAGAGGCAGAGGTGATGGGTTCAATCTTGCAGTGGTGTCATGTAAAAAGGCTGTCTGAGGCATTTCCTTTTAATTTAAATCAGTGCTGCCAGTAAAAACACCCTCACAGTGCCATAACCTAAGGTGCCCCATAAGGTGCCCTATAAGGCACTCCATAGGGCACATGATAAAGTGCCCTGTCCACCAAGGCACCTTATAATGTGCCCTATAGGGTGCTTTATAGGGCGCCCTATGAGGCACCTTAGGTTACGGCACTGTGAGAGTGTTTTTGCTGGCAGCAATGATCTAAATTAAAAGGAAAAGCCTCAGACAGTCTTAGTAAATAACACAACTGTGGGATCAAACCCATGACCCCTGCCTTCATAGTCACTGAAGTAACCAGTGGGCTACATCTCCATAGTGTCGAATGCACCACTGGCTGGCTACAGAAAGACTGCATGTCACCACACAAACTGTCTGCTGTGGTTACCAGGATAGGGTAAGCCCACCCGCACCCATGATGCACTGCACATGCAGATCAGCAGCCTACATCTGATCACAAGATGGGGTATGCACTTCTATAGCACCCCGGCCTGGTAGGGGGAACTGAAAGTGTGTGTTACTGGCACAGAGTAGCTGCAGACCGTGACATTGTGCGGTTCTTGTGCTCACCCTGAGGGTGAGGTGGGGCGCCCAGCACCAGGTCTGCAGCACATGGCCCGGCTGAGATAGGCTGTGCTGCAGTTCCCCATCAGTGCTAGTGTGTGATAGGTAATCCTTGCAGACACACCTAGGATACACCTGTGTCCTGTATTTACAAGTCACGTCTAGCCTTTGTGGACTATGATGCACCCAGAATAGTGCACATCCTGTGTGGTTGCCATGGTCACATGTTACAAGAGAAGAGTGGTGGTTGGACCAAAAAGCAGATTATGTAACACCACCCAACCCGCCTTCTGTGGGCCAGGGTGGGGAGAACAGGATCTCCCACCAACAGATCCACATTGGACATCTCTGCAATGGTGGCAGTAGAGGGGACCATCAACCCCAGTCCTGCTGGGGAAGAGGCACCCTACAGAGCAGTCAATGCAGATCTCTACATCTCACATAGGGCACTGGCAGACAGGCAGTAGACCTGGAAAAGCTCAGCTTCCCCCCACCACTATCTAACCTTCACCAGTAAAGGGCACAGTCAGTCTCCACCTGCTGTACCCTGCAAGGTATTCTAGCCATACACATGCTAACTGCAGATAGTCTGCTAGCTAGTACATAGTACATGTTCCTGGAAGAACTGCATGCACCCAAAAACAGGATGCGAGCACACATACCAAGCAAGTATATCAGGGATTGAGCCCCAGAAAAAATAAACTCAGAGATATCACTTGAGAGAAATATTGCATAGCACCATGGGGGAACCTAGCCATGCCATGGTCACTGCTCAGTCAGGGTGAGAGTGACCTCCCAGCATGACATGCTGTGGCCACCCTATCCATGCAGGTGGTGGTCGGGCACTACAATGTCCCAACCATTGCCCTATGCCCTGTGCAGATCCATCCTGCCCAGGCCACCCTGTCTGGGCCATACCCACAGTACCTTGCTCCTCATTATGCACATTGGCAGGCTAACACTGGAAACAGTGCAAGCATTGGGGGCTCAGTAAGGTGTAGGCAGCCACAAAACACTGGGTAGACATACACACACTCCCACACCTATGTCAGCATTGTGCAAAGGGAGAGGTGGTTGGCAGCCCTGGCCGCTACACCAGTCCTGGGCACAGTGCAGGCATTGCTATGGTACTCAATACTGTTGGGGTCACTCTCCGTGGCGGTAAACACTTTCAGTAACAAAATATGAAACACACTCCACATATATATGAAAAGGTTGCTATGATGAATCTTTGTTAACAAATTGTGTTTAATGTGGGATCTGTTATCTGACATTGATCATAGCAACCTTTTTATATATGTGGAACGTGTTTCCATGTTTATGACCGCATTGCTAAGGTATGCAGGTGCTAGTATTGGTAGATGCTGCTCCATGCAGGGCCCAACAGCCTGACTCTCCATGAGGCTTTGGATAGTGGAGCCTGTGGGTGTGGGTGTTTGTGCCCTTGTTGGCCTATGCTTTAGGGCAGAGGTTCCCAACTCCAGTCCTGGTAGGCCCATCACGATTCAGGTTTTCATGCTGTTCCTAATGAATATGCATGAGATACATTTGCATACAATGGGGGTGGTGCATACAAATGCATCTCAAGCATATTTCTTAGGGACAGCATGAAACCTGAATGGTGTTTGGCCCTCCAGGACTGCAGTTGGGAACCTCTGCTCTAGGGACTGCACATGTCTATGGTGTCTGTGCTCTGTAGGGTAAAATATAGGCGTTTATGGCATGTTTATTTTATCTGCAATAAAGTTTCCTTCTTTATCACCACGGTTTAGTACTGGGTAGAACATAGGGACATGGTCTGCAGGAGACATAGCTGGGACCTGAACCTGTGAACCTCTGCCCCTGAACACTCTGGCTGTGTGTACTGCACCAAACTGTTGCCACAGAGGCAGGTCATTCCCTGGGGATACCATTACTGTTCGTCAGACAGACCTTGTCTGTTGCAGTGCACGGCACCCACCTAAACAGGGCTTTACCATTGACAATTAGCGCCCTAAATGTACCCCTGCCCTTTCTAAACCCCAACTGTCCCATTACCCACCCCATCACTTGATGTGCAGGGAACACAGGAATTAGCATGCAATAACTGTCATGCCAGCACGGTAACAGTGCAGGCCCCCCACTGACAGCTACTGTGCACTAATTCCCACATTAATCTCTTAGCGCACCATAGTAAAAGGGCTCCTAAATAATCCAGCAAGTATTCTTCTATCCTACCAATAGACTGGAGATGGTGACGCAAAGCACTGAAGATTCCTTTGTCTGTTACATTTTCTAATTCAATCAAATTAAGGAGTGAATTTATCCGTGCAGACATTCCACAATTTGCGATAAATACTGGGACATAAGCAATGTGGATTTTTGACTGAGTGTTGTTGCTTCATCAATTATTAATGATATTTTACAATTTTTTTGAAACAAGCAAATAGAACATAAAAAATAAGATATTCCATAATGGGTCAGACAAAGGGGTATGTTTACTAAACTGCGTTAGTGCAATTTGCGTTAGGAGCCGCGGTAGTGACAGAAACCCCAAATAAGGACATGGGCGGTACATCGTTAACACTAACGCGCGTTCCAAAAACTAACAAGCGTTACAGGGCGCCGTGGCACGTTACTGCACGTTAATCGTAAGAAGGCGTACAGACACAAATCACTGAAACAGAGCTGTAGCACAATGGTTACTGTACTGACCGCTGTTACAGGCAGCATGGGTTTGAGTCCCCAGTGTGCCTAACGCAGAAGGCTGGCCCAGGCATCACCCTGTACATTACATAAGGAATGAGGAGGCATGTTTTTCTTTACGTTGAATAGTGGTGTCAGAAACACACCCTCGCAGTGTGCATAGCCACGTACGTTGGTGCGTGCGTGGCTGCGTGCGTTGGCAGGGGCGTAGCTACGTGCGTTGGTGCGTGCGTACAATCGTGCGTGGGTATGTGTGTTTTTACGAGCGTGGGCACCTTATATTACAGACTCTTTAGGGTGTCTTGCACCTATGCATTATGCTAACAGATGTACGTGTGATGGCCTATGGTTTATCAGAGCCTGTGAGCAGGTGCTGGATTTTCCCAGGGTTGGATTGTGCCAGTCACACCCATGATGCACTGCACATGCAAATCAGCTGTCCACAGATACACACCATGGGGAATGCACCCCCACAGCACCTCGGCCTGGTAGGGGGAAGTGACCATGTGCACCCCCACAGCACCTCGGCCTGGTAGGGGGTACTGACTGTGTGTTGTACTGGCACAGAGTAGCTACACACCGTCACATTGTGCTGGTACTGTGCTCACCCTGAGGGTGCAGTGAGGCGCCCATCACCAGGTCCACAGCACCGTCCATGGCGCAGGTCCAAAGCAGTGTGAGATAGGTAGCTTCTGCAGAAACACCTTGGATGTCTCTGTCTGTTTCAGTCAGGTGTAGCCCCCATGGACCCCTAGGTGGCCCATGTACCACCACCCTCTCCCCCAGGGCGGCAAACAGGGTCTCCTAACAATAGATCCACATTCTACCTCCCTGCAAAGGTGGCAGTAGAAGGGGAACAGCAACCCCAGTCCTGCTGAGGAACAGACACCCCACAGGGCAGTCAATGCAGCTCTGTACACATCCATAACACAATGACAGACAGACATTAAGCCTGTATATGCTAAGCCGCACCCCACCACTATCTGATATTCTCCTGATGCAAGCCATCAGCCACTGCACACCACTCCATCAAGACACATACCAGCTGCAAACAGTCTGCTAGTTAAGTCAATAGTGTATGTGCCCAGTGGAGATGCATTCACCCAGAACTGGGATGTCAGCATACACAGCAAGCAGATAAATCAGTGACTGGGCCCCAAAAGGAAACCCACATCTATCACATAAGAGAAATGTTACATAGCACTATGGGGGTGCCTAGCCATGCTGTGGTCACTGCACAGTCAGGGTGAGAGTGATCTCTCAGCAGGACATACTGAGGTCACCCTATCTGTGTAGGTGGTGGCCGGGCACTAAAATGTCCCAGTCAGTGCCCTATGCCCTGTGCAGATGCACCCTGGCCAGGCCACCCTGTCCAGCCTATACCCATTTATTTTATTTATTTATTTATTTATTTAACAGTATTTCTAAACCGCCTTATCTTAATAATCAAGGTGGTATCACAGCAAGCAATCAGGTAAAGTGTGTGTGTTGTACATGCAGTGAGGATAAAACTTAGTTGTGTGAGGGATGTGTTGGGTGCTTGATTTGTTTGAGCTATATACAGGGTGGGCTATTTACAGTGGTGCTAGAATCATATTTTATATATATTCAGTTGTTTGGGAGGATTGGAGTGCTGTTATCCATTCTCTTAGGTTATGTGATGTGACCATAGTGCTCTATGAACAGCATGGTTTTCAGTTGTTTTCTGAAGTCTTTGAGGTCTGGAGTTGCCCTTAGATCGTCCGGTAGATTGTTCCATATTGTTGGAGCAGCCATGGAGAGAGCTCTGTCTGTTGTGTCCTTGCGTGTGTGCTTGTACTCATTTGGGGTGCTGACTCGGTTGCATGTTTGACTTCTTCTGGGACGTGCGCTGGTTTCCGGTTGTATGAGCAGGTGGAGGCTGTTGGCTGATGTGTGTTCTTTTATCTTAAATAGGTTTATGATAGTCTTGTATCTGATGCGAGCAATGATTGGGAGCCAGTGTAAGTCCTTTAGTGTAGGTGTGATGTGCTCCTGCCTTGCGGCTCCGGATATGATTCGAGCTGCAGTGTTTTGTGCCAGCTGTAGTGGTTTGAGAGCTTGTTTTGGTAGTCCGAGGTATATCGGATTGCAGAAGTCCAGTATTGGGGTTATCAGTGCTTGACAGACTGTACGGAAGTGTTCTGGAGCGAGGAGTGGTTTCAGTCTCCTGATGATTCGCATCCTGTAATATGCTTTTTGGATTGTTTTGTCTATGTGTGGTTTTAGGTTGAGTTTACTGTCCAGAGTAACCCCAAGGTATCTCACCTCCGATCTTATCGGTATCGTGGTGCTTTGTATCTTTATGTTTGGTGGGTGTGTGAAGCTTTGGTTTCGAGTGATGATTAAAGCTTCAGTCTTGTTGTAGTTTATAGCTAGATTGTTGTTTTGGCACCACTTCGCCATTTGGGTAAGGCAGTCTGCTATCTTAGAGAAGTCCGGGTTTTCGATTGATATCGGGGAGTATACCATTATATCGTCTGCGTATATTGTGTATTGGATGTTGTTCTCTTTCATAATGTTGCATATTGGTTGGATGTAGATGTTAAAAAGGAGTGCTGAGAGTGCGGATCCTTGTGGTACTCCTTGTTGGACGTTTATGGGCCGGGAGGTGTCCTGTCCCACCTTGACCTGTAGCTGTCTTTCTGTTAGGTACGAGTGGAACCATTTTAGAGTGGTACCGTGTATACCAGTGTTCTTCAGTCTCTCCAGGAGTATATTGTGATCAACTGTGTCGAACGCTGAGGAGATGTCGATGAAGATCATTATAATTCCATTCCTGGTGTCGTCAATTATTCTTATGATGCTGTCGAAGAGGTAGATCAGGAGAGTTTCGACTCCATGGTTGGGACGAAATCCGTGTTGGTTGTCGTCGAGAGTTCCGTGTTCGTCAATGTGTTCCTGAAGTTGTAGTTGAACCGTCTTTTCGATTATTTTTGCGAGGAAGGGTATGCTGGAGATTGGTCGGTATGCTGCTGGGTCCTTTTTGTCGAGAGAAGTTTTCTTTGTGATTGGTCTTACTGAGGCAAGCTTTAATTGCTGTGGCATGAGTCCTTGAGTGAGTGAGTTGTGTACCATTTTATGAATGTTTGGTATGAGGCTTGCTTTGGTGGCTTTGACCCATGACACTGGGCAAGGGTCTGTAGGAGCAGTGCTTGTGTTGATTGTGGAGATGATGTCTGATATCTGCTCTTTTGAGGGTGAGTGGAATGTGCCCCAGGTTTTGGGGTGGACGTTCATTCTGTTGGTTCTACTGGGTGTTGTGCGCTCTGTGGAGTGAAATTTGTCTTTGATGTGGTCGGCGAATATCTGTGGATCCACTTGTATTTCTCTTTCTGCTGCTTGCTCTTTTGTCAGGGTTTTTACTATTTCGAAAAGTTCTCTGGGTTTGTTGATGGAAGAATTTATCAGGTTTGTGTGGAATTCTCTCTTTGATTGGTTGATGTGTTCATTGTATTGTTTTTGCTTTGTTAGGTAAAGATGTTGGTCGGAAGTAGTTTTGTTTTTTCTCCATCTCCGTTCAATTTTCCTGAGCTCCCTCTTTTCCTGTCGTATTTTTGCTGAGTACCATGGTTTGTTTTGTCTCTTGTTGTGGTGTTGTTTCTTGGTCCTGTCAACGGATGGTTTGGCGGCGTTAGCTAGGACATTGTTCCAGTTGGAAACTTGTTCCTCCAGGTCCTCTGAGTCAATGTTCAAGTGTTGAATTGTGTCCTGGATGAATTCGTCCTTGTCAAAGGACTTGAATCGTCTTTGTGTGTGTGGGAAGTTCGCTCTTTCGCTTGTCCAGTCTTCTTGTGATTGCAGATTTGTCTCGATTAAGTAATGGTCAGACCATGGTACTGGGGTGATGGTGGGTGTAGAGATTAGGTCTCTTGAAGTTAGGTAGTTTGATGCGAAGATGAGGTCTGGGGATGATCCTAGTCTGTGTGTTGGTGCATTGACTATCTGTGTGAATTGAAGTGATGACATTGCCTGAAGGAAGGCCTCTGCATCTTTTGTATTGGCGGACTTGAGGTTGAAGTCTCCGATTAGTAGTGCTGGTTTGTTGTTTGACGTTATGGCACAGGCTTCTTCGAGTATGAAGGCTAGTTCGTCGGGTGGAGCACGGGGTGCTCTGTAGGTTAGGCAGATTGCAATATTCTTGTTCTTGATGCTAATTGTGTTACACTGCTTTGTATCTGTGAGATTCAGTGTCTTGAACTTGAGTTCTGTTTTTGCTATTATTAGGACTCCTCCTCCACGCTTGTGGATGCGTGGGCAGTTGTATGCTGAGTAGTTGTTCGGTACTAGTTGGTTGAGTAGTACACTGTCGGTAGGGTTGAGCCATGTCTCTGTGATGCATATTATGTCTGGCTGTCGCTCTTCAATGTGGTCTACCAGAGTGTGTATCTTGTTGCAGATGGATCTGGCGTTTATGAGCTCAATTGATGTTTTCTTTGTGGAAGAGGTTGTTGCGACGTGTGCTTCCTTAGGGCCGGTGTTGGGGTTTGATTTGTGTCTGTTTTGTCTCTTTGTTTGGGAGGTTGCGAGTGTCTCTTTGTGTGTGTGTTGTGGACCGAGATATGTCAGTGCAGCTGGTGGGTACCATGGTGTGTTTGTTTGGGGGGTAGTGGGGGTGTGTAGTTGGTGGGAGGAGTTGTGTGACTAGTAGGTATAGTGGGAGGAAGTATGTGGTGTGCATGTTGATAGCTTGTGATGTTCTGATAGGGCGACGCCTGTGTCCTTAGGTTTTCGTCTGTTGTTTGCTTTTTTGAGGGGAGCTGTACTTGTTGCAGGGGCTTGTCCTGGGGATGTGAAGTTGTATCTGTTGCGGTGCGGGAGCCTGTCCCGTGGAGGGAGCCTGTCCCTTGGATGTGAAGCTGTATCTGTTGCGGTGCGGGAGCCTGTCCCGTGGAGGGAGCCTGTCCCTTGGATGTGGAGCTGGATCTGATGCGGTGCGGTGCGGGAGCCTGTCCCGTGGAGGGAGCCTGTCCCGTGGATGTGGAGCTGGATCTGTGGCGGACGCCTTGGTGCGGGAGCCTGTCCCGTGGAGGGAGCCTGTCCCGTGTGTGTGGAGCTGGATCTGTGTTGGTCGCCTTGGTGCGGGGGTCTGTCGCGGTGCGGGAGCCTGTCCCGTGGAGGGAGCCTGTCCCGTGGATGTGGAGCTGGATCTGTGGCGGTCGTCTTGGTGCGGGGGCCTGTCCCGTGGATGTGACGCTGGATCTGTCGCGGTGCGGGAGCCTGTCCCGTGGAGGGAGCCTGTCCCGTGGAGGTGGAGCCGGATCTGTGGTGGTCGCCCTGTTGCGGGGGTCTGTCCCGTGGATGTGGAGCTGGGTTTGTCGCGGTGCGGGAGCCTGTCCCGTGGAGGGAGCCTGTTTCGTGTATGTGCAGCTGGATCTGTTGATGAACTCTTGGTCTGACCCACTATGGTACATCCCAAGTCCCTATGTTCTTATCTAGCTAAAGATGACATTGCTCTAACATAGCATCAGCACTGGCATATCTCTGGGTTTAAGGTATCAATCTGGACAAACATGGTAATACCAAATATGGCCTATAAACGATGGTAGTTAACAACACTGGCATATCCCTGGGTTTACAGTATCGATCTGGACAAACATGGTAATACCTAATATGGCCTGTAAACGCTGGAAGCTAACAACAGTATCCAGAGGGTACCTTGCTCCTCATTATGCACATTGGCAGCCCAATACTGGCAACATTGCTGGCAGTGTGGGCTGTGGAAGGTGTCTGCAGCCACCCCCACACCTATGCCAGCATTGTGCTACTATAGAGGTGTTCAGCAGCCATACCCACCACACCAGTCCTGGGCACAGTACAGGCATGGATATGGTATGCAATACTGTTGGGGGTCACTCCCCAGGGTGGTAAACACTACCAGAGACCAGACCTGCAGCACACACCGCAGACATCAGAATGATTGTTATGGTGGAGCTCAATGAGCAAAATGTACTTAACGTAGGAATTGATATCTGCCAGTTATCAGAGGAAACGTTTGATAGCTGTGTACCATATACCCAGGTGTAGGGTGGCATTGCTAAGGTATGCAACTGCTAGTATTGGGAGATACAGGCAGGGCCCAATGTCCTGCCTCTCCAGGAGGCATTGGCCAATGGGGCCTGTGGGTGTGGGTGTGGGTGTGTCTGGCCCTGTTGGCTGTTGCTTTACGGCAGAGTCTTCCAACTCCAGTCCTAGTGTTCCAAACACTGTTCGGGTTTTCATGCTGTCCCTCATAAATATGCATGAGCTACATCTGCATACCATGGGGGTGGTGCATAGATATGCAGCACAGGCATCTTTATTAGAGACAGCATGGAACCTGAATGGTGTGGGGCCCTCCAGGACTGCATTTGCGAGACTCTGCTCTAGGTAATGCGCCTGTTTATGGTGTCTGTGTTTGGTGTGGTAAAATATAGGCGTATTAACTATACGTATGTTCTCTGCAATAAAGGAGTGTCTTTACTATCACTGTTTAGTGGTGGGTAAAACTATGGGGACTGGGTTGGCAGGAGTCCCAGCTGTGATTTGAACCTGTGACTCTCTGGTCTTACAGGCACTGGTTGTGTCCGTTGCACCACACTGTGGCCATAGAGACAGTGCAGTCCCTGGAGATAGGAAAACTGGCCTGACGAGTCAGAAACCCTGCTCTGCACAATTGTACTGTGGGCTCATTTACCTTGTATGGAGACAAAAGTGCAAAGAAACCTCACAAAAAACCTCGAAAAAAGGGGCAAACACCCATAACCAAGCTGGGCAACAATGATATCATTGGGCAACATTGAAAAACACTCCCAGGAAAGCTCCAATAAAATGAAATGATTTTTGAAAGGGTCTACGGAGCGTAGACCCTTCCAAACATCATTTCTTTTTTTTGGAGCTTTCCTGGGAGTGTTTGTTATTGTTGCCCATTGCTATCACTGTTGCCCAGCTGAATTATAATTTTTACCATTTTTCTTGTTGTCATTATAACGTTTTATTTGATATTTTGTTCTGTGCACATGAATCACACTGCTCACGTTTTGTAGGTTTCCCCGGTTTTGCTGTACATTGCTGACGGAAATTGTTTCTCTTCCCTTTAATATGCCTTTAACGACAGGTTTTCATTCGCGTTGGAATTGAGCTCTGAAATTCAGCACGTTAGTGTGAGGGGAGCCTCTCCCCGCCCACTCTCCGCCCATTGACCCCTTCTCTCTGCCCACTCTCCACCTTCTGCGCTGTTTTTACACGCCGCGGGGCTTTACGATCGTTAACTACGGTTAACACGCGTAGTATGACGTTAACGGTCATTGGCGCGTGATTACGTGCATTATACTGCACTTACGATCGTTAACGTCGTACAACGCGCGTTATTCACGTTTACCGCACTTTAGTAAACATACCCCAAAGAGTCTATCAAGCCCAGTATCTGGTTTCCAACACTGCCAATCCAGGTCACAAGTACCTATCAGGTTCCCAAAATGGTTCACAGATCCCATTCTGCTTGTCCCAGGGGTTCTATGTATCTTCAAGTTATTGTTCTATGTAAACCACCCCTGATCGCGCTGTTCAATAAATAAATAAATAAGCAAGCAGTGGATTTTCCCAGTCCACTTTAATAATGATTTATGACTTTTCCTCCAGGAACTTGTCCAAACCTCTTTTAAACCCAGCTATACTAACAGCTTTTATTACATCTTCCAGTAATGAATTACAGAGTTTGAATTATATTGATGGATGCATTTGTAGAGTGAAGTGCGTGAACCATATCAACACCTTTAAGTTCCTCTGTGTCCATTTCAGCTTCAGAATTATTAAAGGATTTGTTCTCCTTGCCCACTTTGGCAGCTATCTCTTTCTCACGACTGAGCAATTTCATACATACATTCTTTAGTCTCTTCTTGTTGGCTTCTGCCAGCAGCCTCAAAACAGCTTTATGAGAAGAACTTCCTTTGGGAAGAACATCCTTCCGTGGGGATGTTAACTGCTGCTGTCGTGTTTTACCAAAGGAAGCATTTTTATTATTGGCCCACTCTCGATATTTTCAATCCCATCTTCTTCTCGAGGCCAAGATTTCCTACATTAGGGCATGGCCTACAACTGAGTTTTTTTATTTTGAATAGATAGTAGTTTTTTTGGCAGAATTCATAAAAGTCCAGCATCTAGAGGCCAATGATTTTCATTATTCTGTTCTTCAATCCAAGAAGAAGACACCGAAGCAGGTACAGTTGGTTCAGGTGTATTAGTTTCTTCATCACCATCTGCTTGTGATTTTTTTCATTATGATTTCTATAAGCTGTTACAGCTTCACCATACCCACAGTGATACAAATCAGATTAGTGCACAGACCACAAAGTTGGAAGAACAGTATGGTCAAATCTAAAACACAAAATTTAGGACCTCCGAGAAAGAGTAAATGATTGTCGAGCTTAATAGTTCTCATGGATGGGCAAACTGGATGAACCATATGGTCTTTATCTGCCTTTATTTTCTCTGTTTACCTAACAATGTCAGTTGCACAAGAGAAATTAACATGAACATAACTGACCAGAGCCCAAAACATGGCCTTAGTTTTCTTTTTTTGCTGTTTATCTGTCTTTCTTACCCTCTGCTCCATATTTTTCTGCCTCTTTTTTGTTTTTTGTTTTTTTTGGGGGGGGGGGGTTGTATCTTTTTGGTCACCACATCTTAAAAAGGATATAGCATTATTAGAAAAGGTACAGAGAAGAGCCATCAAAATGGTAAATTGGATGGAAGGATATCCCTATGAGGAGAGGCTAAAAAGGTTAGGACTCTTCAACCTTGAAAAGAGATGGCTGAGAGGAGATATGATAGAGGTCTATAAATTAATGGAGTGGAACAAGTAAACGTAGATCGATTGTTTATGCCATCAAAATATAGAAAGACTCGGGGACATGCAATGAAGCTGCAGGGTAACCTATTTTAAGACTAATAAGAGAAAATATTTTTTCACTCAACGCGTAATCAAATTCTGGAATTCATTACCAGAGGATGTAGTAGAAGCTGTTAGTGTAGCTGGGTTTAAAAAAAGGTTTGGACAAGTTCCTGGAGGAAAGGTCCATAAACCATTATTAAGGGGGACCGAGGAAATCAATGCTTGAACCAATACAAGCACTCTGGAGCCCGTGTTCTTTGGGGAAATTGCTAGGTATTTTTGACCTAGATTGGCCACTGTTGGAAACAGGATACTGGGCTTGATGGACCTTGGTCTGACCCATTATGGCATATCTTATGTTCTTATGTCTCTGCTCTTTCTTTTTGTTTTCTCTTTTAGTTCATTTTTCTGTCTTTGGATTCTTGCCTCTCCATCACCTCTTTTTTTCTCCTCAGTTTCCTTTGCATCTTTTCTTCCTGTTGTATCTATCCTTCCTTCCTCTCCAAGCAGTCCTAGAACTCTTAAAGTATGTCAGGTCCAAGGCTGGCTCCAGAGCTGGTTCAAGGCTTAAGCCTTATGCCCCCCCCAACCCCCCACCGACTGTCAGAATCAATTGTTTAGCTTTGAATGCCCGCCTAGTTTGCCTAATAATTGGGCTGGCTCTTGTCAAGTCCCACAGAAACAAAAAGAACAAGCGGCACTTGCTTTGAAGTCACTTTGGAGCTGATATATTAATCTGCTCATTTCCAGTGAAAGCTTGCTACATGTGCAAATGAATTCAGTAGCAAATTTTCACCAGAAACTGCAATGGAGACTGGTTGAAAAGAGAATAACTACTCTTCTTCCACAAAAGTTAAATTGGGCCACTAATGTTATTTTAATTTAAAATAAACAGGCTTACATTCAGCCCAAGGTCGTCAGCAGTTTTTAAACGCTAGCCGCCATAGATTAAAAAAATGGACATACAGCGGCAATAACCGAATAACAGCTTCCATTGAACATCTGGTTTCATTGGTGACCACTGGCAACTATCCAGAGAGTGGCAATATTCAGCCACTATCTGGATAGCCAACCACATAAAGTTAGGCCTGCCTTTTTTATATTCTAACTTAATGCAGTTTGTTATCTGAAAATCTCTGTTAACCAGCTAATGCCAGAGACCACCTTAACCTCACCCATAGACTGAGCCATAGCAGACAGAGGAAATACTCAAAGGTACTGTCCAGCCAGTGTTGCTGAATATCCCTCTCACCAGCCCTTATTTAGTTAGCAGATGCTGTTAACTGGTACATGCCTTTGAATATCAAGCCCAAAATTTAAGATATGATGGTCTTAGATATCAGACCATTATATATTTTGAGACTCGGACGGTAAAACATTTCCTGGAGAAAACTTCTCCATCTCTTTTAGAAACTGCTTACTCACTGTGCTCACTGCAACTACCATGGGAATAAGTGTACCAGGTTTGCCTACCAAACATCTGTGCAGTAAAGAAGAGGTGTCTTGTATGGGCCAGCTAGTAGAAGAGAAGAGAAACCCTGAGTCCGTGGTGACTCATCTTCATCTGTCCCTGCTACCACAAGGGCACAATTTTGTTCTGCTGGTTGCATGTGGCAGCAGGAAAAGGACAGAGAGGTAGCTTGTGCTTCTAGAAGAGTCTCCAGGGTTGTGAACATGTTCTAAAGGTAGCTTGCTTGTTACTAGGGTATTGCTGCCAAGCCTGATGCCTCTAGGGGAGTGAAACCTAGCTGGATCATTGAGTAAAAAAAAAAATGAGGAGAGGGAGGGAGCGACCAGGAATTGAACTGGAGAGAGGGAGGGGCAAGGTGTCAAGAGAACAGACTCAAAACTGGAAGTAGGGTATAGTAACTGGGGCTCTGCTCCAGGCACCATATTTAAACAGAAACTATCAGGATTACTTTGGGGCATGTTTACTAAACATTCCTAACGTGCGGGGCCGTGCTAGTGTGCCTGTGCCATATAAGGAGTGGGCGGTTCAGGCAGAAAATAGAAAAAAAACGGTAGTAAGCAACCGGACGTGTGTGCGTCGCGCTAATGTGCGGGGGTCGACATTAGCGCGTGGAAAGGCAAAGTGGCGCGCTGCTGAGTATACAAAACAACAGAGCCGTGGTACAACGGTGAAGACACTGACCAATGGTGCAGGGGCCATGGGTTCAATCCCCCAGTGTGCGCAACAACAAAGGTCAGCTGAGGCAGTAACTGTAATGATTAACATTGTTTTAGGAGGCAAATTAATTTGGAACGGCATAAGGCGGCGCATAGTTATTTTTGGGCGGCAGAAGGCGGCGCACAGTGCTTTTTGGGCGGCATAAGGCGGCGCACAGTTAGTTTTGGGCAGCAGAAGGCGGCGCATTGGTCCCCTTGGGCGGCAGAAGGCGGCGCGCTGATAGGCACAAGGCGGCGCGCTGATGCACAAGCACAGGAACAGAGCCACAGCACAATGGTTACAACACTGACCAATGGGGCAGGGATCAGGGGTTCAACTCCTCACAATGCCCAGTGAAAAATGCCTGCTGAGGCAGTATGTATTATGTTGTGGAGTGCTGTAGGAGGCTGTATAATTTTATTTTGTTATCACTACTAGCAAACGCACTCTCCCAGCATGTTAACAGACGGCGGCCCATAAGGCACATGTTACAGTGCACTGTTCGCCAAGGCACCCTTGAATGACCCCTATAGGGCAGCATGTATGTTGCGACACAGGATAATGTATAGTGCACCCTATAGGGATGGCAACCATAAGGTGGCCTACAGGGCGCCCTATGAAGCACCCTCAGAGGCACCTAATGGGTATAGTAAGCTGAGGGTGGTCTTGCCGGCATAGACATATGTACAGTAAATAAAAATAAAGTTGTGGACAGCCCTACCAAAGGGCCCCACTGTGGGTTTGAACCCATGACCTCTGGCTGCACAGGCAGTGATGTAACCATTGCGCTACAGCTCCATAGCTGTAAGCAGGCCCCTGGCTGGCTGCAGATAGCCTACACGTCACCTCACAGACAGTCTGCTGGTGTCAACAGGATAGGGTTAGGCCACCCATACCCATGATGCACTGCACATGCAAATTAGCTGTCCGCAGATGGACACAAGATGGGGAATGCACCCCCACAGCACCTCGGCCCTGTTGGGGGAAGTGACCGGGTGCACCCACACAGCACCTTGGCCTAGTAGGGGGCACTGACCGGGTGTTTTACTGGCACAGAGTAGCCACACACCGTTACATCGTGCGGGTACTGTGCTCACCCTGAGTGTGCAATGAGGTGGCCAGGACCAGGTCAACAACACCTGCCATGGCTGATGGAGGCCAAGCGGGCGTTCCAAAGCAGTGTTAATGTGTAAGATAGCTAGTTTCTGCACAAACACCATGGATATCCCTGTCTGCCGCCATCAGGCACCCCCCCCCCTGTGGCAAACATGGTCCCCATCAAGGGATCCACACTCTACCTCCCTGCAAAGGTGGCAGTAGAGGGCAACATCAACCCCAGTCCTGCTGAGGAACACCACCACCACCATTCCCCCCAGGCAGGCAGCTCCATACACAGCCATAACACAATAGCAGACAGACATAAGCCCAGGGTATGGTAAGCTGCACTCCACCACCAGATATTCCCCTGCAGCAAGCCAACAGCCACTGCACCCTGCAAGCCATTATAGCAAGACATTTACCAGCTACAAACAGTCTGCTGGTTAGTCCATAGTGCATGTTCCCAATGGAGATGCATGCACCCAGAACTGGGCTGTCTGCATACACAGCAAGCAGATAGATCAGTGACTGGGCCCCAAAAAGAAACCCATATCTATCACATGAGAGAACTACTAAACAGCACTATGGGGGGGGCCTAGCCATGCTGTGGTCACTGCACAGTCAGGGTGAGCATGATCCCCCAGAAGGACATGCTTTGGCCACCCTGTCTGTGTAGGTGGTGGCCGGACACTACAATATCCCAGCCAATGTCCCTGCCAGGGCCCTATGCCCAGTGCAGATGCATCCTGGCCACGCCACCCTGCCCTGGCTATACCCATGGTACCTTGCACCTCATTATGCACATTGACTGGCCAATACTGGCAACAGTGCTGGCAGTGCGGGCTGTTGAAGGGGCTTGCAGCCAACACCCACTGTATAGACAGACACACACTTCCACACCTCTGCCATCATGGTGCTACGAATGAGGGGGTAAGTAGCCTTGCCCACCAAACCGGTCCTGAGCACGGCAAGGCATGGATATGGTACGCATTACAGCTGGTGGTCACTCCCCAGGGTGGTAAGCACCGTCAGAGGCCAGGCCTGGAGCATGCCCCGCAAACACCTAACAGATTGTTTGGATGGGGTCAACTAGCAGTATGTACGTAACGTATGGATAACTGCCTGCCTGTGCTCCTAGCAAACGTCTCCGAGCTGTGTACCGTATACCTCAGGTGTAGGGTGACATTGGTAAGTTATGCAAGTGCTCGTTTTGGGTGCTGCATGCACGGTCCAATGTTCTGCCTTTCCAGGAGACATTGGCCAATGGGGCCTGTGGGTGTGGGTGTGTCTGCCCTTGATGGCTGCTGCTGTACGGCACAGATTCCCAACTCCAGTCCAGGTTTGCATCACACTGTTCGGGTTTTCCTGCTATCCCTCATGAATATGCATGGGCTACATCTACATGCCATGGGGGTGGTGCATAGATATACAGCACAGGCATTTGTATGAGTGTCAGCATGGAACCTGACTGGTGTGTGGCCCACCAGGACTGCATTTGGGTGATTCTGCTCTAGGTACTGCCCCTGTTCATGGTGTCTGTGCTCAGTGGGGTAAAAGATAGATGTCTTACCATTGCATATGTCCCCGCCATGAAAGGTGTGTCCTTACTATCACTGTTTAGTTGTGGGAAACATATGTGGGCAGGATTGGCAGTAGCCCCAGCTGGGCTTTGAACCTGTGACCTTCTGTTCTTGTATGCACTGTCTGTGTGCACTGCACCACTGTGTAGCCACAGATTGGTTGGATTCCCTGGACTGTCCATGACTGTGGATCCGGCAGGACCTGTCTGTTGCAGTGGACTGTGCCAGCCTGCACATGGCTAGGCCTCTGTCTTCTGTGGTTAGCAGCCACTGCCCCCTGCACCACATGTACTTGTCCGCCAACATGCTGGCATGAACTTCTCTCAGAAAAAAGCAGTTGACCTGATTGCAATGTGGCAGTATGGGACTGCATTTGGGGGACTTGGCTGTAGGTAATGCCCATTGTTGTGGTGTGTGTGCAGTGTTGGGTAAAATATGGGTGTTTTCCCCATGCATACAGGGGTGTCTGTGCTATCTTTATTTAGTGGTGGGTAACATATAGGGACTGGGCTGGCAGGTGCCCCAGCTGGGTTTTGAACCTCTGCCCTCTGGTCCTAGAGGTAATGACTCTGTCCGCTGTACCACACTTTGGCCACAGAGACAATGCAGCCCCTGGAGGCAGTAAGCCTGGCAGGATGGAGTCACAAACCCTGCTCTACGCAATTCTACTGTGGGCATATGCACACTGTCTGGTGACAAACGTGCACATAAACCCCGGAAATGACCACGGGAAATGTGGGACAAAATATCACCACGCTGGGCAACAGTGATATTAATGGGCAACCATAGCAAACACTCCCAGGAAAGCTCCAATACGTGGCAATGTTTTTTGGAAGAGTCTCCTCTCAGTAGACCCTTCCAAAAGTCATTTCTTTTTTCTGGAGCTTTGCTGGGTGTGATTTCTGTATTTGCCCATCACTATAACTGTTCCCCAGCTGAATTACTATTTTTAATAGTTCTGTTGTGGTCATTTTCTATTTTTATTTTCACTTTTGTGCTGTGCACATATATCACACTGCTCACGTTTTGCTGGTTTCCCCGGTTTTCCTGTACATTGCTGACGGAAATGGTTTCTCTTCCCTTTAAATGCTTTCTACCGCGAGTGTTTCACTCGCGGTAGTTTTTACATGCAAATTCGGGCCCGATACTGTGCGGGGAGCCTCTCCCCTCCCACTCTCCACCCATTGACCCCGTCCCTCCGCCCCTCGGGAGCCTTCCTCCGCCCTCAGAATGCCTTTCCACGCCTCTATCGGACATTTGCGGGCCGGGTACTTGTGCGGGGCACGTTAGTGCGGCGCGCAACTGTGCGGGGCCCACGCGCACTTGTGTGGGGCGTTTAAGAGCGTTTCTGAGCGTTTGAGTGCCGCGTTTCCGTGCGCTATTGTGCGGCACGCAATTGTACGGCTTTTAGTAAACATGCCCCTTTGTGTGCATGTGTGTGATGAGGAAAGAGGGGTGTTTCTTGCTGTGTACCTCAGGTGCCAAATTATCTTGCTCAGGCACTGGGTACACTGGGACCATGATAAGAGAAAAGAAGGGAGGGGAGAAAATTGAAATTGAAAATGGAATGGAGGGAGAAAGGAATGGGATCAAACTGGAGGGCTGAAAAGACAGCGGGAAAGACAACTGCTGCTGTACAGAACCCCAAAGTAAACCTTAAAAGCTAAGCAAGGCAGAATGGGGTGCAGAGATGTGATGATGTTTTTATAGTATGTGCCCTGCCTACTGACATTCTTAAAGTACTTCTGGTTAGGATTAATGGCACCCTTCACTAATATTTGGTTGCACAACCCTTGGTAGTGATGACAGCCTCCAAACGTTTCTTGTAGCCACCTCATACAACTTTCGTATATCTGTCTGCTGGTAGTTTCTCCCACTCTTCAATTGCAATTTGTTCCAGCTCATGAATGCTTCCAGGATTCCTTTTACCAATGGCAGATTTCAGCTCTTTCCAAAGGTTCTCAATTGATTGAAATCAGGACTCATTGCTGGCCAGTTTAAAACAGTCCATTTGTTCGCTTTGGGTCATTGTCCTGCTGGAGGACCCATGACCTTCGACCCAGACTGAGCTTTCTGATACTAGGTAGCACATTTCTCTCCAAAATACCTTGTTAGTCTTCTGACTTCATGATTCCTTTAATACATTCCAGGCCTCCAGTTCCTGAGGCAACAAAACAGCCCCAGATTATGGAACCTCCACCATATTTAACAGTAGGAAGGGTGGGGGTTTCATTTAAGCTTCATTTCTTTGCTTGTAAATGTATTAGTGGTCTACATTGCTGAAGAGCTCAAGTTTGGCTTTATCTACACACAGAACCTTTGGATTTTATTTAACTGATTTTTTATATTGCTTCAGTCAAAGCACTTTACATTGTAACTTAAACTTGGTAATGTACATTAAACAGGGACATTGATAATTTGGATTTTTATGAGGCAGTGGAGGGTTAAGTGACTTGCCCAGTGCCACAAGGAGTGCTAGTGGGAATCAAACCCTGGTTGCTTAGTTCCCAAGCAAGGCTCTAACCATTAGGCTATTCTTCTATGTCTCCATGTTATACATGGTGTTTTTCCAACAGTTCACACTAACGTTCAAATATTTCTTAGATTAATTTTCTTCTTCCCATCATGTGCTGGAAGGTTCTTGACAGTTCCATAAGCAGAAAACTTCTTAATAACATTGCGAAATGTAGACACTGGAATCCCAAGGTCTTTGGAGATGACCTTGTACCCCTTTGAAGTTTGATATTTGGTGATAATGGCTTTTCTGATGGTCTCAGGGACCTCTCTTGTCTTCACCATTGTGAAAATGGAACAGGGTGTGAAAGTGGCAATTTTAAACATTAGAGCCATCGTTCATTGGTTGATTCAAGTCATGTGAGTATTGACAATTAATCTCAGGTGTGTCTAATTTCACTGCAATAGGAATGTGCTTCTTCTGTTCAAACTGATTTGAATTGCTTATAAGGGTGCCAATAATCATGTCCTGGCAATGTCTGAGTTTTTATACTATTTCCTACTATTTCCTTGATTAATTGATCTTGCTTTATTTAATTCATTTATGTGTCAAATATGTGTACATATATAGTCCAAAGCTATTTCCACTGGCCACTTTTTTTTAGGAGACATTGGACATTAAGGGGTTGAACTGCAAGATTGCCAATAACGTTGACCACAACTGTGTCTACAGAAAACTTTGGTATTCCTGTGACCTGTTGCTTCAGGCAGGTTGTCAGAGATGCGGTGGTTCTAATCTCCATATCATATGTCTTTTTTCTGTGGAATGTGGAAGGAAGTTTGAACTCCTGATAAAAAGAGAGAGGAAAACACTTCAAACCTTTCTCTCTTATGTTATGTATACAAGATGTATACAAGATATCTGAAACTTGATGGGGCTAGCCTGGCTTTGAGAAGCTGCGTGCAAGCTTTCATACTGTCGAAATCCATTCTCTTCTAACCCTGCAGTCATAAAATTAATCCAGCCCAGGTTTGTCTTTATTTAATAACATTGTGTTGCTGCATCCTGCTAGCTTTTATTTGGAAATTATTTAGTTGGTGATATCTGAGCAAATAAAATGTATATCAGCAATTTTGATAGTTGCCTTAGTTTTGTAGATTGATATTTTGTTTACTGGAGTTCCTTTAAATATCATGAAGTTTTTTTGAATCATAAGATCAAGATGTTTCCTGATACAGCAAAAACTCACAACACAAATGGAGAGAATTTCTCATGGTGAGGCCTGGTATCTAAGAGATAGGGGCTCTTTTGATCTTTCGATTTTGTTATAAATTTGAACCTCACAGTCGAGTGCCCTTTTGAGAAATAAAAGGAAAACTAGAACTCCGATGGCAGATCCAGAACCTGCGTGATTTTTCAATCAGCTGCAACTTTTAGGGTTATGTTTGATTTCACCTCTCTGGGCTGTGTTTGCATTGAATTTGGCAACTTGCTTTTGATTTATGAACCTGGATCTCTATTTAAGGGACTTGAAATAACCGATGAGACGAATTTGTCTTTTTAATTATTGTTCTATCTTTGTTTGTTTGAAGGCACATTTTAGAAAGGCCGGTTATGTGGAGGGAGGGATATGGAAGTGAAAAAGTCTGCAAATCTATGTCAGCTTTAGAAGAAAGAGTGTGCATGTGTGAAGCCGACATAAAATTGTTATATCTCAACCCCTGAAAATGGACATGGACCACAGACAAAAAGAAGTGCAGGAATGCCTGGGGGGTGACAGCCACGTGCAAAAATGCACGTGGGAAAAAATGACAGAGGAAACCCGGCCATTTAAACGTGCACATGCAAATGTCAGCAGTTAGACGTGCATCTTGGCGATTTTCCAAATCTAGACATACAGCCGCTCTTAATCACCTACAGAAGCCTCTATTCTTACCTCATTCCAATCAGGAGGGGGAAACAAATATTGGGGGATTCAAGAGCAAACCCCCTTAATCCCTCCTGTAAAGGGCTGACTGAAATTAGCAGTTTTTAAATGTCTATTCATGTCATGGAGCAAGTGTAAATCCAGACATGGACAATTGCAGTCATGCAGGTACATTCCCTATATGAAATGGGGAATACACGTGTAGACTAGGGTGCTGCCCAGGCCACAGCCCCAACATGCTTCCGACACATCCCTGTGCACCTTGGACATGGTATGATTATACATGCAGATATGGTGCAATTTACATATGTATGTGGCTGATTGTACACTTTAAAATCATGATTGAGGCTTCTAAAGCAACCCGCTTTGGCTCTAGCCTTCGACAAGGTCCCTCACCAGAGACTTTTGGCAAAATTAAAAAGTCATGGGATAGGAGGCAGTGCACTATTGTGGATCAGGAACTGGTTAGAAGATAGAAAGCAGAGGGTGGGGCTAAATGGCCAATTTTCCCAATGGAGAAAGGTGAACAGTGGAGTACCCCAGGGATCTGTACCCCCCATTAAAAGAGGACACTTATCTGAGACCCTGTGACCTGATCGCTATTTTACTACCTTGAGCTATATTGCCTTTGCTTTAAGCCTGCCACGCTGTTTAAACACTGTTACTAATCTCCACAACCTTTGCTGACACTTTGTTATATTCTTTACAACTGTTGCCACACAACTTTTTTACCAAAATCTGCATTACTGTGTTGCTCCTTGCTAATCCTGTACTTAATCTTATCAGCTTGCACTTTATCAGCCTACTTAATCTTGTCAGCCTGTAGTTTGTCCCACATAGAACACCCAATATGCACCCAATCCTATCCTTGACCCTCATCATCCTCACCTCCTGGACCCCCAACATATCACATGCCTTTAACCATGGTATTAGCCACATCCCAATCCTCCACAACCATGGCAGAAGAGGGTTTGAAAACCCCCGCCACACCTCAACAACACTCCACTCACACCTCCTACACATCCCTCTACAGAGCCTTAAGAGCATCCAAGCTGAGAAATACAAATACCAACGCTTACTCAAATGTGCACTTATAAATGCTAGAGCAATATGCTCGAAATGGACTGTAGCCATGGACCTGATAACCCGCCATGACCTCGATATCCTAATGATAACTGAAACATGGCTATCTGACTGTGATAATGTTCTAATCAACCAGATGTCACCACCTGGTTACTCGACCTACGCCTGCCTTAGGACCCACCAGAGGGGAGGAGGCACACTCATCCTTGCCAGATCCGAACTCCAATTTGCTCTAAACAACACCAATAGCTCAACCTATCTGGACATAATCTCCATATCGAACGAACACTGCTCAATTAACCTACTGTACCGAGCACCAACATCATCACCAGATGACCTTTCATCAATAATTGATCTAGCCTGTAACTCCAGTAATCCACGCTCCCTGCATTGGTTCATGGGAGATTTCAACCTACCCTCCTTACTAGATACACATTCATCAGCCTTCCTTGATGCAATGAATGAGCTGGGCTATATGCAACTCATCGACTCCCCCACGCATAACAAGGGTGGTAAACTGGACCTGATCTTCGGCCCTCAGACTTCCATCAACTCATCCCAGAGCCTGCTGCTCTCCATAACACCTGTACCCTGGTCTGACCATAACCTACTCCTATTCCACATACCCACCAACTACCCCAGCAACTTCAACAATAAAGCAAGTGCCCCCCCTAGAATTATGACAACACGCTTTCGGCCCCTTGTTAAGGAGAAGGCCCTCGAGAAGATCCTACCTCTCCTCTCTAATGAATCCCTTGACCCAGACGAATTGGTATCCAACTGGGATGGGATGGGATGAGGGAGGAGTGGCCTAGTGGTTAGGACAAGGTACTTCAGGCCGGAGGGCCAGGGGTTCAAGTCCCACCTGGGGACAGCAATCTCAGGCCGGAGGGACTGGGATTTCTAGTCCTATAGGCACTCCTTGTGGTCTTGGGCAAGCCACTTAACCCTCCATTGCCCATGTTCCCTGTAAGTATTAGCGTATGTGTGTCATATCCCCTCATGTTAAATGTATCTCCCTATTGACCGCTTTGACCCGGTGAAAAGCGGGATATAAATACAGCTAAATAAATAAATAAAATAAATAAATGATGCCATCAGAGCTGCTGCCTGTCTCCCAGCTACCAACAAGAACCCAGCAAAACGGGAACACACACCATGGTACTCCCAGGACCTGCGAGCTTCGCTTCTCCACCTACGCAAGCTCGAGAGACAGTGGCAACACACCCGGACCTCCGAGGCACTCGGGGCATACTCCGCTCAACTACAGTTACACCGGGAGAAAATCATGGAAAAAAGAAAACAGTACCATTCTGAATTACTAAAGTGATCTTTGAACAAACCACATGACCTATTCACTATAGTCAAGACCTTGACAGGCGATCCAGCTCTAGCCCATTCACCCACGCCCCAGCCACAAGACTATGCCAATTACCTACAATCAAAGTCGATCCAGACCAATACGGTTGCAACCATCACATCCTTCTTCACCCCACATGTGTCCTCCCAACCATCCTCTCTGCTGAAATTCTCCGAGGTATCCAATGAAGAGATTGTAGATATTATTTCCTCTATTAACCTCACTACTGCTCCTAACGATCCTTGCCCTGCAAGCTGGATTAAAGAGTTGCACCACGACCTCAGTCCGACAATATGCAGAATCCTGAACCAATCCCTATCAACAGGGTCCTTCCCCCAAAGCCTAAAATATACGTCCATCCATCCTCTGTTAAAAAATAGTAAACTTGATCCATCTAAAGTTGAGTCCTTCAGACCAATTTCGAGCATCCCTCTACTTGCCAAAATCTTTGAGAAGTTAGTCCAGTGACAAATTCAACACCATGTCAACATTGAATCACCTCTGGACCCATCCCAGCATGGCTTTAGAGAAGCACATGGTGTTGATACCATCCTTACAACCCTCTTTAACAATCTAGTCACTGGTCTTGACAACATCCACCAAGGATATGTCCTCATCTTCTTGGACATAGCAGCCGCTTTTGATTCGGTGAACCACCAGACACTCTTACTTCGCCTCAAAGAAAAAGGAATACTAGGCTCAGCACTAGCCTGGAGTAAATCTTATCTGTGCAATAGATGGCAACAAGTCAGAGCAGGATCCACGACCTTAGAGCCATTCCCACTGAAACAAGGCGTACCTCAAGGCTCATCCCTATCTGCATTGATGTTTAACATCTACATGCAGCCCATCTGTGCATTAATTCGATCCTTCAATGTCCAATGCCTAGCCTATGCAGACGACATCCTCATTTACACACCCTTCAAGATTGATCAACCTGACTTCTCTCCAATATTAAGATGCTTAGAAGCAGTGGCAGACTGGCTCCTCTCTCAAAATCTATGAATTAACCACAGCAAAACGGATGTTCTATTCATCACGAGAAACCAGAGGTTCACGCCACCTCCCTCACTACAAGTCAACAACACAGAACTTAAGGCAAAACCCACAATTCACTATCTAGGTAGAAACATAGAAACATGAGGACAGAAAAAGACCACATGGCCTTTCTGCTCTGTCCTTCCATATCAACAACTACAACAGTCCCCTTTTTACCTTTAGAGATCCTCTGATAGAAACATAGAAACATGATGACCCTTGACCAGAGGCTAGACATGTCAGCACATATCAAAAATACCACAAAAGCGATTTATCACTAGATCAGATCACTACGTCATCTCCGACCACTACTGGACTTCCCTGAATACCGATCAATCTTCCAAGCTCTAGTTATTCCTCATCTCGACTTCGCTAACATCATCCTTCAGGGACTTCCACAGTCGACTCTAAGCCCACTCTGACTTGCCATGAACTCAGCTGCGAGGGTTCTGGTAGGTCTATCAAGGTCAAACCATATAACACCAGTCCTGAAGAACCTACACTGGCTACCCCTGCAGGCCAGAATCCACTACAAGACTCTTGTCCTGACATTCAAAGCCCTCAAGAACCAGCCACCCACGCCCATCAGTAAACTTCTCCACAGCACTCCAGCCAACAGAATCAGGAGATCTACATTGATGAATACCCTTGAAGTCCCTAAGTCAGTGATAAAATGTACAAAGACAACAGCCAGTAGAGCCTTCTCCATTTTCGCACCTATGGCCTGGAACGCCCTCCCAGCAGAAATCCGAGCTATCTCCAATCTACCGTTATTCAGAAAAGCTTTCAAACACCACTTGTTCCTGCTACATTACCCTGATAATAATTCTGGAAAGCACACAGCCATCACCTTACCCTCCTACCTAGCCCGCTCCATTGATCAGCCTCCCTTAGAGAACAGTTAATCACCTGTCCCCTACCTTCTCTCCCTGACCCAGGAGCTTAGGCATCTGTTTACGATCCTTATATGTCCTGTAAGAATGTCCATAATTTGTATATAGTTCTCCCGGTTCTTCCAAGTTTACTACCCCTGTTCAATGTAAACTCAATGTGACCTGCTGCATTGTAGTATGTTTTGTTCAACTGTAAACCGCACTGATTATAATAGCGCGGTATATAAGAGATATAAATAAATAAAATAAATAAATAAATCTGTGCTGGGTCCGCTGCTTTTTGACATATTCATAAATGACCTGGAAAAGAGAATAATGAATGAGGTTATCAAATTTTCAGTTGACACAAAACTATTTAAAGTTGTTAAAACCCAAGAGGATTGTAGAAAATTGCAGGAGGATCTTGATAAATTGGAAGACTGGGCATCCAAATGGCAGATGAAATTTAATGTGGACAAGTGCAAAGTTATGCACCTAGGGAAGAACAACCCAAATTATGGTTACACAATGCAAGGTTCCACATTGGGAACCACCACCCAGGAAAAAGATTTGGGCATCATCATGGATAACATGTTAAAATCCTCTGCCCAGTGTGCAGCGGCGGCCAAGAGAGCAAATAGAATGCTAGGTATCATAAGGAAAGGAATGGAAAATAAAACAAAGGATATTATAATGCCTCTGTATCATTCCATGGTGCAACCGCACCTTGAATATTGCGTGCAATTCTGGTCGCCGTATCTTAAAAAAGATATAGCATTATTAGAAAAGGTACTGTGGGGTTCTGTTCTGGAGAAGTTTTATTATGTTATGTAATGCAGCGTTACAGCATTATGACATGTGGGCCCTTTATGTCAGGGATGTATAATTCAACTTAGGGGTATGTTATTAAACCATCTTAACGTCGCAGCGGTGGTATTATCTCAAGGGTGAAGTAAGGCTTCCCAGAGGGCGGAGAGAAGGGGTCAATGGGCGGAGAGTGGGAGGGGAGAGGCTCCAGGCACACTAACGCTGTGAAATCTGGGTCTGAACACTAACGCCAATGAAACCCTCGCGTTAAGGCACATTTGCAGGAAAGAGAAACCATTTCAGTCAGCAATGTACAGCAAAGCCAGGGAAACCCAAAAACGTGATAGTAGTGATACATGTGCACGGAACAAAAAGGCAAATAAACATAGAAAATGACCTGAACCACATTTAAAATCCCAATAACCAAGCTGGCCAAAAGTGATATTAATGATAAACATAAAGCAACACCATGAACAAAGCTCAAAAAATAAGATATCATGTTTGGAAGGGTCTATTCTCTGTTCCCCTACAAAGTGAATGATCCCACATTGAAATAGTGCTGATCAGGGTTTTTTCACATCTATATTGGGCAGGTTTGTTATGGCATGCACATGTGCAGTAACAGCAGAGTGGGCACGTAGGAAAGGGCAACTATACTGATGCTGTAAATGAGATATAGAGGGCTGCAGGTGGCACATGCTGTGGCCCAGCTGGGGCACAGTGCGTGTTAGGCAGATGCCTAGGTGGCACATAGGAATGCCGAAACTGTAAAGCAGCAAGACATCAACTGACGAGGGTCCAATATGGGCATGAGTGTGTGTCCCACAGTGTCACAGGGGAGATTACCCAGCAGGTACCCCCAAGGGCACATAACATTGGCAGGTGGTGTGGGGGGGGGGGAGCGTGCATGTCCATGTAGGCACCCCTACCCTAGAACCCACACCATAGGCAGCTGCCTACTGGCATACTGGATGGCCTGGGACTGCACACCACCAGCACCACTGGCATAATGGCATGGCAGCATGGTGGCGGAGGGGTGCTGGTGGCGGAGGGGGCAGTGGCATCTGCCCACAGCAGACCATGGCCTAGCCCCATTTAGGTGGGTGCCTTGCACTGCAACAGACAGGGTCTGTCTGACGAACAGTCATGGTATCCCCAGGGAATGAACTATCCCTGTAGCAACAGTGTGGTGCAGTACACACAGCCAGTGTGTTTATGAGCAGAAGGTCACAAGTTCAATTCCTAGCTGTGGCTCTTGCCAACCCAGTCCCCATATTTTACCCAGTACTAAACCATGGTAATAAAGATGGAACCTTTATTGCAGATAAAATAAACATGCCTGAAACGCCTATATTTTACCCTACAGAGCAGACACCATAAATATGTGCAATCCCTAGAGCAGAGTTTCCCAACTGCAGTCCTGGAGGGCCAAACACTATTCAGGTTTCATGCTGTCCCTAATAAATATGCCTGTGCTGCATTAGTATGCGCTGCCCCCATTGTATGCAAATGTATCTCATGCATATTCATTAGGGACAGCATGAAAACCTGATCAGTGTTTGGCCTACCTGGACTGGAGTTGGGAACCTCTGCCCAAGAGCAGCGACCAACAGGGGCATAAACACCCACACCCACAGGCTCCACTATCCAAAGCCTCATGGAGAGTCAGGCTGTTGGGCCCAGCACGCAGCAGCTTCTCCCAATACTAGCACTTGCATACCTTAGCAATGCCGCCCTAAACTTGGGAATATGTTACACATGTATCAAAAGGTTGCTATGATTAATGGCAGATAGAAATTCCTAAGTTAAGCACCATTTGCTGATAGAGCTGCATCATAGCAACCTTTCTGATATCTGTGGAGTGTGTTTCAGTTTTGGTTTCTGACAGTGTTTACCACCCCGGGGAGTGACCCCAACAGTATTGCATACCATAGCCATGCCTTCACTGTGCCCAGGACTGGTGTGGTGGCCAGGGCTGCCAAAAGCCTCTATATTTGCACAGTGCTGGCATAGGTGTGGGAGTGTGTGTCTGTCTATCCAGTGTGTTGTGGCTGCCTACACCTTACTGAGCCCACACTGCTTGCACTGTTTCCAGTGTTAGCCTGCCAATGTGCACAATGAGAAGCAAGGTACTGTGGGTGTGGCCCAGACAGGGTGGCCTGGGCAGGATGCATCTGCACAGGGTATAGGGCAGGGGTCTCCAACTCCAGTCCTGGAGGGCCGCAAACCAGTCAGGTTTTCAGGGTATCCCTAATGAATATGCATGAGATATATATGCATTAGAAATAGCCTGCCATACTGACTGGTTTGTGGCCCTCCAGTGCTGGATTTGGGGACCCCTGCCGTACACCTCTGTCATGTATGATTGTGAGTGGGCAAGGTACAGATGTCCTCGACATCAAAAGGGTAGATAGAATGTGTCACATCCCTCCTCGTTTCTCACCACCACCAAAAAGTTGTCTAATAGACAATATTTTGGTGGTGGTGAGAAGCGAGGAGGTATGTGACACATTCTATCTACTCTTTTGATGTCAAGGACATCTGTACCTTGCCCACTCACAATCTTAAATGACAGAGGTGTAAGGTGGGGGTCCCCAAATCCAGCACTGGAGGGCCACAAACCAGTCAGTTTGACAGGCTATTTCTAATGCATATATATCTCATGCATATTCATTAGGGATACCCTGAAAACCTGACTGGTTTGCGGCCCTCCAGGACTGGAGTTGGAAACCCCTGGTATAGGGCAATGGCTGGGACATTGTAGTGCCCGTCCACCACCTGCATGGACAGGGTGGCCACAGCATGTCTACTGGGAGTTCACTCTCACCCTGACTGAGCAGTGACCACGGCATGGCTAAGTTCCCCCATAGTGCTATGTAGTATTTCTCTCAAGTGATATTTATGGGTTGTCTTTTCTGGGACTCAATCACTGACTTATCTGCTTGGTGTGTGTGCATGCATCTCCAGAAACATGCATTATGGACTAGCCAGCAGACTGTCTGTAGTTAGTATGTGCATGGCTGGAACACCTTGCAGGGTGCAGCAGCTGGAGACTCACTGTGCTTGCTGCTAGAGAATGTCAGATAGTGGTGGGGGCAGCTGAGCATTTCCAGGCCTACTGTCTGTCTGCCATTGCCTTATGGATGTGTACAGAGCTGCATTGACTGCCCTGTAGTGGTGTCTGTTCCCCAGCAGAACTGGGGTTTGATAGTCTCCTCTACTGCCGCCATTGCAGTGATGTGGAATGTGGATCTGTTGGTGGGAGATCCTGTCCCCCACCCTGAGCACCAGAGGGTGGGTTGGGTGACTTTGCATAATCTGCCTATGGGTCCAAAAACCCGCCTTCTCTCAAATCATGTGACAATGGCACCCACACAAGATATGCACTATTCTGGGTGCATCATAGTCCACAAGAGAAACATGGATGGACACAGATGTATCCACAAGGATTATCTATTATACACTGGCACTGATGGCAAACTGCAGCCTAGCCTTTCTCAGTTAAGCCAGTTGCTGTGGACCTGGTGCTGGGCGCCGCACTTTGCCCTTAGGGTGAGCACAGTACCCGTACAATGTGACGGTCTGTAGCTACTCTGTGCCAGTAACACACACGGTCAGTTCCCCCTACCAGGCCGAGGTGCTGGGGGGTGCATACACCATCTTGTGATCATCTGTAGACTGCTGATCTGCATGTGCAGTGCATCATGGGTACGGGTGGGTTAGCCCTATCCTGGTAACCACAGCAGACAGTTTGTGTGGTGACCTGCAGTCCTTCTGTAGCCAGCCAGGGGTTTGTTGGTAGCTATAGAGATGTAGCCCACTGGTTATTTCACTGACTGTGGAGGCAGAGGTCATGGGTTTGATCCCACAGTGGTGCTATTTGATAGGACTGTCTGAGGCATTTCTTTTTTTAATTTAAATTAGTGCTGCCAGCAAACACACCCTCACAATGCTGTAACCTTAAGGCGCCTCATAAGGCGCCCTGTAAAGCACCCTATAAGGTGCCCTATAAAGCGCCTTATAAGGCGCCCTGTAGGGAACATTATAAGGTGCCTTGGAAGACAGTGCACTTTATAATGTGCCCTCTGTAGTGCCTTATAGGGCGCCTTATGCGGCACCTTAGGTTACGGCACTGTGAGGGTGTGTTTGCTGGCAGCACTAATTTAAATTAAAAAAGAAACTGCCTCAGACAGCACTGATTTAAAGTAAAGGACAATGCCTCCAACAGCCTTACTCATTAAGCCTACTGTGGGATCAAACTCATGACCCCTGCTTCATCAGTCAATGTATTAACAATTGTGCTACACCTCTGTTGCTGTGCTTGCAGGTCAGCGCGCCTAATTAAGGCTAACGCGTGTTAACGTGCCACAGCTCCCTCTATCTCACGATAACGGACTTTATAGCGCGATTACCTGAAATGCTACCTTAAGACCGGAACACCCACTCCTTTTATGGCATTCTTCACATTATCGCTGGAGCTAACGCCGGTAACATTAAGACGGTTTAGTAAACATACCCCTTAGTTTATTACTTGATTCAAGCATTGTATCCAATCATATTTACTTACTTCTTTCTTTCTCCTTTTATCCCCTGTTCTTAATATCCTGTCTGTCATGTTTTGGAAATTGGAGTGTATATATTTATTTATAAGTATGAAGAACGTTGCCATTTTATATATCTATTCATTTGACTGCATATGTCTACAGGATATGATTTATGCTGTTGGGATATGATATATGCGTTTCAGTTGTGATTTAAGGAGTCTGTATGTTTATTTCTTGATACTGCTCAATAAAATTTATTACACAAAAAAAAAAAAAAAAAAGAAAAGGTACAGAGAAGAGCCACCAAAATGGTAAAGGGGGTGGAAGGCTACTCCTATGAGGAGAGGCTACAAAGGTTAGGGCTCTTCAACCTGGAAAAGAGACGGCTGAGGGGAGATATGATAGAGGTCTATAAATTAATGAACGGAGTGGAACGGGTAAATGTAGATCGATTGTTTATGTTATCAGAATATAGAAAGACTAGGGGACATGCAATGAACCTACAGATTAAACTATTTAAGACAAATAAGAGAAAATATTTTTTCACTCAACGTGTAATCAATCTCTGGAATTTCTTACCGGAGGATGTAGTAAAGGCTGTTTGTGTATCTGGGTTTTAAAAAGGTTTGGACAAGTTCCTGGAAGAAAGGTCCATAAACCATTATTAAAAAGGGACCCAGGATATCAATACTTGGCCCAATACAAGCATTGTGGAACCTGTGTCTTTTGGGGAAAGTGCTAGGTACATATGACCTAGACTGGCCACTGTTGGAAACAGGATACTGGGCTTGATGGACCTTGGTCTGACCCAGTATGGCATATCTTACGTTCTTATGTTCTTATGTTAGATGTATCTTTTCCTTATTTGTTTTCACTAAGTGTGAATTGTAATTTTAAAATGAAAAATAGAAATAAAAAAAAATATATTTCCACTGCCACTTGCCTTGGTGAACCCCCTCCCCCCAAAAAATATGGGCCTGATTTTTGAAGGTCTTTACACAGGTAAATTCCTTAGTTACCCGTGTAAAGGCCTTATCTGGGATTTTCGAAGGACAACTACACAGGTAGTGCCCTTAGAAAATCCCAGCTTAGTCCCTAACGTGCCCAGATGCTGTCCGCATAGCATCGGGGCGTGTTAGGGGCGTTCCAGGGCAGAGCGGGGGCGGAGGAAGGGGCTACATGGGTAGCAGAAATTTTCACTGCTACCCGCTTAGCCTTTGAAAATCAGGTGCATAGTTTCCCTTTTTCCACATCTTTGCAATTTGAGCAGTGATGTCTCATACTTGCCCAAATCTAAGCCAGTCTGAATTAACTACTACTACTTCTACTGAACATTTGTATAGCACTACAAGACGTACGTAGCACTACACAGACACATAGCGCATCAGAGCTTACAATCTAGTCAAGACAGACAACACAGTAGCTGAGACATAAGATACATCTAGGGGGGATCGTAAGGAAACACGACGGAGATCAGGTGGGTCAAGATCCAAAAGCAGCAGCGAAGGGATGAGTTTTCAGCCTGGATTTGAAAAGGGTCAGAGAAGACGCCTGATATACAGACTCAGGTAGTTTCTTCCAGGCATAAGGTAAAAGTAGCAAAGTCTGGAGTTAGGAATAGAAGAGAAGGGCACAGTTAGAAGTGATTTGCCAGAAGAGCGGAGTTCCCAAAGAAGGGTGTAGGGAGAGATAAGAGAGGAAAGGTAGTGAGTAGCTGCTGAATGAATGCACTTATAGGTCAGCAAGAGAAGTTTGAACTAGAAGCGAAAACGGATAGGAAGCCAATGAAGTGACTTGAGAAGAGGGGTAATATGAGCATTATGAGACTGGCAGAAGATTAGCGGCACAGCAGTGTTGAACAGATTGAAGGGGAGAGGAGGGATAGGGGAGATATGATTCAGACCTTTAAATACTTAAAGAGAAATAATGAACAAACAAACCTCTTCCAAAGATGGGGAAGCTGTAAAACTAAAGGACATAACATAAAGCTGCAAGGGCATAAATTGAAAGGCAATGTCAGGAAATACTTTTTCACTGAAAGGGTGGTGGATGCTTGGAATGCCCTCCCGATGGAAGTGGTGGGGGCAAATACAGTGACAGAATTCAAAATGGCATGGGACAGACACAGTGGATCCCTTTACAGCAACAGGATAAAATCAAAATAAACGTAACTATCTAATTTCTCAACAAACAGGGGTATCCTACACAGAGCGGTAGGTTCACCCTTAAACAAAGACATGGGGAGAGGTGGCCTGCACGGAGTGGCAGCTGCACCTACTCTTGCCATCTTACTGGGCAGACTAGATGAACCATTCTGGTCTTTATCTACCGTCATTTACTATGGGGCATGTTTACTAAACTGCGGTAACGTAGCAGCGGCTACATTAAGGCGCGTTATGCAACGTTAATGCGCCTTAACATAACGTTACATAACATTAACACGCCTTAACGTTACATAATGCGCGTTAGCGTTCCTGGCCACAGTAAGTCCTGCAGAGGGTGGAGAGAGGGCGGAGAGAAGGAGTCAATGGGCGGGGAGAGGCCCCTTCCACACTAACGCGGGGAAATGAAGGGCTGAATCTTAATGCAACTGAAAACCTGGCGTTAGATGCACATTTGCAGGAGAGAAAAACCATTTAAGTGTCAGCAATGTAAAGCATAGGCAGGGAGCCCAAGAAAGGTGAGAGTAGTGCTCCATTTGCAGCAACAGCATAGTGCCCAGGTATGAAAGGCCACTATGGTGATGGCACAAATGGGGCATGGGTGCTGCAGGCGGGACATGCAGTGGGGGCTACTGGGGCACAGGGTGGACTAGGCAGTTGCCACGGTGGCACATAGGAACGCAGAAAATAGACACCAGCAAGACAGCAACTGACCAGGGTCAAACATGCCCATGAGTCTGTGTCCCACAGTGTCCCATCCAGGGGACATTACCCATCAGGTACCCCAAGGGGCACATAACAGTGACAGGCAGTGCCAGGGGAAGCGTGGACATCTATTTTGGCACCCCCTACCCCAGAACCCACACCTTAGGCAGCCGCCTACCTGCCCCCTGGATGGCCTGGAATGGTGCACCACCAGCACTGACAGCATATGGTCATGGCAGCATGGCAGAGGGGGTGGGTGATTGTGCTGGAGGGAGCAGTGGCACCCACCTGCAGTGGACCTAGGCCATGCCCTGTACCAGTACGTGGTGTGCAGTGCAACAGAAGAGGTCTGGCCGAGGAACTGTAAGGGTAGCCCCAGGGACCACTATGCTGCTGTGACAACAGTGTGGTGCAGTACACGCAGCTAGCATGTCCAAGAGCAGAGGTTCACATCCCATCTGTGGATCCTGCAGAGCATCTCCCCATAGTTTTAGCCCACAATGCAGCCACAACAACAACATGGGCAAATCCCAATGCAGCGGTGCACAAGGGTACGAACACCCACTCACAAGGGCTCCACTATCCACAGCTTCATGGAGTTTCAGGCTGTTGGCCCCAGCACAGAGCTGCAGTTATCACCAGAGCACTACTACTACCCTCTGCACAGATTAGCAATATCGGCACTGTGATCAGGACCAATGCGGCGTGTAGGATTGTCGCCCACCTTCATATCTGCACAATGCTGAGATAGATGTGGGAGTGTGCGTATGTCTCTCCATTGTTTTGTGCCAACACCTCACTGAGCCCACATTGCTCACACTGCTTCGAGCGTTAGCCTGCAAATGTGCATAATGAGGAGCAAGGTATTGTAGGAAAGGCACAGACAGGGCGGATTGGCCAGGATGCATCTGCACAGGGTGGAGGGCAATGGCTGGGACACTGTAGTGCTCGACCACCACCTGCATGGACAGGGTGGCCACAGCATGCCATGCTGGGGGGGGGTCACTCTCACTCTGACTGAGCAGTGACCATGGCATGTCTATGTTCCCACATAGTGCCCAACACTATCTGTTTGCAGTGATACCTGTGTGTTCCTGGTTCTGCAGCCCAATCATGGAGATACCTGCTTGGTGTCTGTGCTGTGCATCCTGCCTCTGGGTGCACAGGGTTTTCCTGTGAGCATGCACTATGGACTGGTTAGTGGGCTGTCTGCATGGTGGGAACACCTTGTAGGATGCTGCAGGTGCAGTCTGACTGTGCTGTCTGTTGATGAATGGCAGACCGTGGCGTGGGGCAGTTGAGCCTTCCCCAATCATCACTGCTGGTCTGCAATGGTCACAGGTATGGCACTGACCCAGCAGCCCTGGAGGGCTGTCATCTGCCAGCAGGACTGTGGTTGCTGGTATTACAGCCATTCTGCAGCATGCAGGCACCTGTCCCACCACACCCTTATCTACAAAAGGGGTGATTGAGGCCCCCTTGGGGTATATAGTGCATACCACTTAGACCCATAGTGGCAGTGCTACATAGCCCTCATGCAAGTCTATCTAGACACCCCACTGCCCTGATAACAGGTACCCACGGCAGCCAAACCTTAACACCAGGTATGCACTAATCTGGGTGGTGTTCGGTCCCACATGTGACTGCAGAACACAGCTGGAACAGATGTACCTTTGGTTGCACTGCTCAGAACACCTGTCAAATGCTGGCAGTGCTGGGGATGTACAGCAGGACCTAGCTCTAACACCCCATGTACTTTGGACCGAGTGCTAGGTGCCCATCCTACCTCTCAGGGTGAACACGGAACCTGCACAATGGCATGGTCTGTAGCTACTCTGTGCCAGTATCACGCACTGCCAGTCCATCTTACCATGCTGCAGTACCAGAGAAGTGCAGACCCCATTTGGTGGTCAGCTGTAGGCCACTGTTCTGCATGTGCAATGCATCATGGGTGCTGGTAGGGTTACCCTATCGAAGCACACAGAGCAGATGGTTTGTGCGGTGACCCGCAGTCCTTCTGTACCCAGCCAGTGTTATGCAACAAGCCATAGAGGTATAGCCTACTAGTTGCATTTCACACCCCCAGACACACTCCTCACTCCTTTCACCTCAACCGCCTCAACCTCCCTTCCCCCTCCCTTGCTCATTTACATTCCACACGTTCCTCTGCCTTTTTCTTTATTGGTCCAGCCCTCTGGAACTCCCTCCCCCCCTCCCTCCGTTTAGACCCTGACTATGCCTCCTTCAAGCGCAACCTCAAGACCCACCTCTTCTCCCTGGCCTTCGACCTTCCCTCACCCCTTACTTAAATGTCTTACTTTTGTCCCCTCACCCTCTACTTAGCTGTCTTACCTATGTCTTGTCCTCCTCTCCTTGTTCTTCCTCTGTCCTGTCACTGATTGTAGTTCCTTTCCTTTTCTACCAGGCCTTGTGCCTCTACTGTTCCTTTTACGAATTGTAAACCGCCCTGCTTGTCACGGAAGGGCGGTATGTTGTTGTTGTTAAGTGCTGTCGAGTCGCAGTCGACTCATGGCGACCCTCTGGATAGCTATCCTAAATTGTGTTCAATCTTCAGTCAGGCGGCTCATTGTTGACAGACTGGTACCCGTAGCTGCTGTTATTCTATTGATCCATCTCATTGCTGGCCTTCCTCTTTTGCGTTGACCTTCTATTTTGCCAAGCATGATGTCTTTCTCTAATGATCTCTCTCTCCGCATGATGTGTCCAAAGTATGAAAGTCGAAGTCTTGTCATCTGAGCTTCTAAAGAAAGCTTAGGTTTGATCTCCACTAGTATAGACTGGTTTGTTCTTCGGGCAGTCCATGGTATACACAGTATTCGCTGCCAGCACCATAATTCAAAGGCATCAATTTTCTTCCTGTCTATCTTTCACACTGTCCAGCTTTCACATCCATATGATGTTATTGAAAATACCATGGCTTGAACAAGTCGAATCTTTGTATGGAGAGAGACATCTCTGCTCTTGAGAATCTTATCTAGGTCTTTCATAGCCATTCTGCCAAGAGCAATGCGTCGTCTGATTTCTTGACTGCTTGTTGCTTCTTTATTGATAGTTGATCCAAGTAGGTTAAAGTTATTCACGATTTCAATTTCTTCTCCTTCGACGATGAACCTGTTGATTATGCCAGTTGTCATGATCTTTGTCTTCTTTACATTAAGGTGCAGGCCCATTTTGAGACTATGTTCTTTGATTGTGAGAAGCAAATGTTTCAGATCATCTTCACTTTCCGCCAGTAATGTGGTATCATCAGCATAGCGAAGGTTGTTGATGAGTCTTCCACCAATCTTCACACCTCTGTTGTCTTCATACAATCCTGCTTCTCTGATGATTTGTTCTGCATATAAATTAAACAGGTAGGGGGAAAGTATGCAGCCTTGTCTTACACCTTTGCTTATTTTAAACCATTCTGTTTCTCCTTGTTCCGTTCGAACTGTTGCTTCTTGATCAATGTACAGATTGTGCAAGAGAACGATCAGGTGTTCTGGTATATCCATGCTTCTTAATGTGGCCCAGAGTTTCTCATGGTTTACACAGTCAAAAGCTTTGCTATAGTCGATAAAGCACAAATAGATATCCTTTTGGTATTCTTTAGTCTTTTCAAGTATCCATCTCACATCCGCAATGATGTCTCTCGTTCCTCGCCCTTTTCTGAACCCTGCTTGTACTTCAGGTAGTTCTTGTTCCAGGTATGATTGTAGTCTCTTTTGAATAATCTTCAGTAGAATTTTGCTGGCATGTGGGATCAGAGCGATTGTGCGATAATTTCCACAGTCAGTTGGATCACCTTTCTTTAGTACTGGTATAAACACAGATCTTTTCCAGTCAGTTGGCCATGATGCTGTCTTCCATATTTCTTGGCAGAGCCTTGTAAGTACGGTAACAGCTGCATCAGATTGCTGTAATACTTCTATGGGAATGCAATCAATGCCTGGTGCTTTGTTCTTTGATAAGGCTTTCAATGCTGCTTCAACTTCTTCTTTCATCACCAATGGTTCCAGATCATAAGGTACAGGTTGAAACGGCTGTTGGTCCACTTGATCTTTATCATATAAAAACTCTGTATATTCCTTCCATCTTTTCTTGATCTTCTCAGCATCATTCAACATAGAACCTTGAGCATCTTGTAACATTCCAATTCGAGGCTGGAACTTTTTCTTTAACTCTCGTAGCTTTAGGAAAGCTGATCTTGTTCTTCCTCTAATAGTTTCTGCTTCTATTTTCTTGCATGCATCATTGTAGTACTTTTCCTTGTCCTGTCTTGCTGCACATTGGAAATCTCTGTTGAGTTCTGTGATTGTCTTTCTTTCTCCTCTGGCTTTAGCTTCTCTGTGTTTCTGGGCAATTTTCAGAGTTTCTTCCGTCATCCATTTTGGCCGTTTTTTTCTTTTTTACCTTTTGTAGAGACTTCTCGCTTTCTTCCAACACAACCTTCTTGATGTCATTCCATAACTCTTGTGGAACTCTATCATTTGTATCTAAAGCAGCAAATCGATTTTGCAGGCAGTCTTTAAATTCCAGTGGTATATTCTCAAGGTCATATTTTGCTGCATTCATGAGTGGTTTGCTCTTTTTCAGCTTTAGCTTGAGTTTGCATACTAGTAGTTGATGATCTGTACCACAGTCAGCTCCAGGTTTTGTCTTTGTTGATGTTACAGAGCTTTTCCACCGTTGACTTCCACAGATGTAGTCAATTAGATTTTTATGCAATCCATTGGGTGAAGTCCATGTGTACAGTCGCCGCTTGTGTTGCTGGAAGAAGGTGTTCGAGATGAATAGATCGTTGGTCTTGCAGAATTCTATCAGTCTTTCTCCAGCTTCATTTCTGTTGCCAAGTCCATATTTTCCAACTACTTTGTCTTCTTCTTTGTTGCCAACCTTTGCGTTCCAATCACCCATGACTATCAGGATATCCTGTTTGCATGTTCTGTCAATTTCAGCTTGTACTTGTTCATAGAACTCTTCAATTTCATTCTCTTCTGCAGCTGTTGTTTTATCAAATTGAATAAACATAAACATGGTACACTGACATTCTAGGCAGAGGTCTTGGGTTTGATTCCTCATTGTTCCCTCCTGTCCAGGTCGACATTTTTGCTTGCCTGTGACAGTCATATCTTTGCAGATCCATGCTGCCAGCCCATAGTACCCTCACCACAGTTGCCAACAATCCTTATAAGGTGTTATAAGGCTCCTAATTAGGCACATTACAGGGCACCTTATTAGGCACAGTACAAGGCACGTTAAAAGGCACGTTACAAGGCACCTTATTAGGCACAGTACAAGGCACGTTATAAGGCATGTTACAAGGCACCTTGTTAGGTACAGTACAAGGCACGTTATAAGGCACGTTACAGGGCATCTTATTAGGCACAGTACAAGGTACGTTATAGGGCATGTTACAAGGCACCTTATTAGGCACAGTACAAGCCACGTTAAGGCACATGCCTTGTACTGTGCCTAATAAGGTGCCTTGTAACGTGCCTTATAACGTGCCTTATAACGCACCTTATAACACGCGTTACCTGACACGGCTTGCCATAATGATGCCCCGCCCACGCCTTTATATGGGCATCTGCACCTTTATTGCGGAACCTAACGCAAATGACATTACCGCAGTTTAGTAAACATGCCCCTGTTACTATGTTACTATGAGATGATTCAAAGTAAGACCAATAGGTTACAATAGTCTAGATGGAAGAAAATAAGAACATAAAATATGCCATACTGGGTCAGACCAAGGTCCATCAAACCCAGTATCCTGTTTCCAACAGTGGCCAATCTAGGTCATACGTACCTAGCAGTTTCCCCAAAAGACACAAGTTCCACAATGCTTCTATTGGGTCAAGCAGTGATATCCTGGGTCCCTTTTTAATAATGGTTTATGGACCTTTCCTCCAGGAACTTGTCCAAACCCTTTTTAAACCCAGCTACACTAACAGTCTTTACTACATCCTCCGATAACAAATTCCAGAGTTTGATTACACGTTGAGTGAAAAAATATTTTCTCTTATTTGTCTTAAATAGTTTACCCTGTAGCTTCATTGCATGTCCCCTAGTCTTTCTATATTCTGATAACGTAAACAATCGATCTACGTTTACCCGTTCTACTCCATTCATTAATTTATAGACCTCTATCATATCATTAGTTTTAGGTGTGGATAAGTGTCTTAGACTTCGACTTTCATACTTTGGACACATCATGCGGAGAGAGAGATCATTAGAGAAAGACATCATGCTTGGCAAGATAGAAGGTCAACGCAAAAGAGGAAGGCCAGCAATGAGATGGATCGATACAATAACAGCAGCTACAGGTACCAGTCTGTCAACAATGAGCCGCCTGACTGAAGACCGAACACAATTTAGGATAGCTATCCAGAGGGTCGCCATGAGTCGACTCCGACTCGATGGCACTTAACAACAACAACAAGTGTCTTAGTAGTGTGTTCAGAAAAGAATGGGCAAATTTTGTTGATGTTGTAGAGAAAGAAATGGCAGGTTTTTGCTATCGATTGGATGTGTGTGGAGAAGGAGAGAGAGGAGTAAAAGACAACCCCAAGGTTTGCGAGCTGAGGAGACAGGGAGGAGTAGAGAGTTCTCCACAGAGACTAAGAAAGGAGGAAGGGAAGAGGAGGGTTTAGGGGAAAAAAATAAAAAGCTCAGTTTTGGCCATGTTCAATTTCAATCAGTGGTGAGAAATCTAAGCAGAAATCTCAGAAAGGCAGGCAGAGATTCTTGCCTGGATTGCCAGAGATATTTCAGGTGCAGAGAGGTGGATCTGGAAATCATCAGCATAAAGATGGCACTGAAAGCCATGGGAAGAGATGAGCACACCAAGGGACTGGGTATAGAGAGAGAAAACGAGTGGACTCAAGATAGATCCTTGGGGTACACCAACTGAGAGCAGGATGGAAGTAGAGGAGGATCCACCAGAACAAACACTGAAAGAGTGATGGGAAAGATAAGAAGAGAACCATGATAGCACAGAGCCCTTAAAACCAAGCGAGAACAAGGTATCAAGGAGAAAGTTGTGATCAACAGTGTCAAAAGCAGCAGAAAGGTCAAGAAGGATGAGGATTGAGCAAAGGTCCTTGGATTTTCCCAGGAACAGGTCACGAGACTTTGGCAAGAGCCGTTCAATAGAATGTAAAGGACGAAAGCTGGATTGTAGAGGATCCAGAAGGGCTTGAAAGGAGAGAAAGTCAAGGCAGCAGCGGTGAACCGCGCATTCAAGTAGTTTAGAAATGAAAGGGGAGCAGGGAGATGGGTCGATAGTGAGAAAGACGGGTAGGGTCTAGTGAGGGTTTCTTGAGGAGAAATGTAACTACAGCATGTTTGAAGGCTGCAGGGAAAGTTGCAGTGGAGAGCAATAAGTTGAGAATATGAGAGATGGAGGGGACTACCGTGGAGGAGATGGAGCTAATGAAATGGGTGGGAATAGGATCAGAGGAGCAAGTAGTGAGTTTGGATGAAGAAAAAAATGAGTGGTTATCTCCTTAAAGATTATAGAAAAGGAAGAAAGGGTAGAAGAAGTAAGGGGGAAGGTTGAGAGTGAAGAGGGGGAGGAGGGGAAGCAGCTGACCTCATAGGGAATTGGTTTGTGATCTTGTGGATTTTGTCATAGAAGTAGTCAGCCTGGTCTGGGCAGAAAGGGAGGCAGGGGTTGGAGGCAGAGGTACCTTGAGGAGAGAGTTGAGAGTTGTAAAGAGATGGTGAGGGTCAGAGGCAAGAGAGTTAGTCAGATGGACATAATAGTTTTGCTTGGCAAGTGCTATGGCTGACTGGAAAGAGAGAAGCATGAATTTGAAGTGTAGAAAGTCTGTAAGGGTTGTGGGATTTGAGCCAAGCATGCTCAGCTGAGCAGGCGTAGGAATGAAGATAGCGGTTGGTGGAAGATAGACAAGGTTGAGGCACATTATGCCTCACAGTATGTGGCATGGGTGGAGCAAGAGCATCCAAAGTAGAGGAGAGTGCAGCATTTTAGGAAGCTACTGCCTCATCAACAGACTCAGAGAACATAGTGAAATAAAGAGATGATGAGACAGTGGAGGATTCAACAGGTCAATAGCATGAAGACTTCTGAAGAGGTTGAAGGAGAAAGGGTGAGGTTGAGCGGGTGATTGGTGAAGCTTTGCATGTAATGGTCTGATAAGGGTAGAAGTAAGAACATAACAACATAAGATATGCCATACTGGGTCAGACCAAGGTCTATCAAGTCCAGTATCCTGTTTCCAACAGTGGCCAATCTAGCTCATAAGTACCAAGCAGTTTCCCCCAAAACTACAAGATCCACAATGTTTGTATTGGGTCAAGCAGTGATATCCCGAATCCCTTTTAATAATGGTTTATGGACATTTCCTCCAGGAACTTGTCCAAACCTTTTTAAACCCAGCTATACTACCATCTTTTACTACAGAGTCTTTTACTGCAGAGTCCAACATGCTAGTAATTCCAAAAGAAGCAACTAAATGCACCAAAACAACAGCTAACAGAGCCTTCCAACTCTGTGCCCCAAGTCTATGGAATACCTTACCAGCACATATCAGAGCAATCCCCAACTTGAGCCAATTTAGAAAGGCCCTTAAACATTTCCTCTTCACCAAATATCTCACTGACATCTCCGATCCTCAGTCCCACTCGAATAACGAGCACCTCAACAATAATAGTAGTCAACTAGGCAAGCCCTCGCAACAGGCGTCCCCTACAATGTAAACACCAAACATTATCCTTTCTCAGTACACCTCATATGTATATAGTGTACCCTTTTTCCAAGTTGCATTTCCTGTTTAATGTAATGACCAGACATATTTAAGTTGTCGGATGTTTCTGTTCCATGTGAACCGCGCTGATTGCAAATAGTGTGGTATATAAGAAATATAAATAAATAAATAAATAAAATAAATACATACTCTGGTAACAAATTCCAGAGTTTGATTACACATTGAGTGAAAAAATATTATCTCTTATTAGTCTTAAAAAGGTTACCCTGTAGCTTCATTGCATGTCCCCTAGGTTTTTTATATTCTGATGACATAAACAATCGATCTACGTTTACCCATTCCACTCCATTCATTAATTTATAGACCTCTATCATATCTCCCCTCAGCCATCTCTTTGCCAGGTTGAAGAGCCCTAACCTTTTTAACCTTCTTCACAGGGGTATCTTTCCATCCACTTTACCATTTTGGTGGCTCTTCTCTGTACCTTTTCTAATAATGCTATATCCTTTTTAAGATACGGCGACCAAAACTGCACACAATATTCAAGATGCGGTCGCACCATGGAACGATACAGAGGCATTAAAATATCCTTTGTTTTATTTTCCATTCCTTTCCTTCTGATACCTAGCATTCTATTTGCTCTCTTGGCTGCCGCTGCACACTGGACGGATGATTTTAACATGTTATCCACAATGACGCCTAAATCTTTTTTCCTGGATGGTGGTTACAGCATAGTTACTCACCTGTAACAGGTGATCTCCGGGAACAGCAGGAATTTAGTCTTCACATATGAGTATCGTCGGTATCGATGGAGCCTGTGCGGGAACGCTTCCCAGCGTCCATTAGGAACGCTTTTGGGAGCATCCCTCAGCACATGCACGCTGCCTTCCCGCCTTTCCAACTGTCCCTCTTCAGTTAAGTTTGTAGCTGAGTGAAAGGATAGAGGGAGAGAGGAAACAGACAGAGAGATAGAGAGACAATTCCTAGGGGAGGTGGGTGGGTTGTGAAGACTAAATTCCTGCTGTTCCTGAAGATCACCTGTTACTGGTGAGTAACTACGCTATCTCCAGGGACAAGCAGGAATGTAGTCTTCACATATGTGGACTCCCTAGCTGAAGATGCAAGGGAGATAACCCCAGGAAGCTGCCACCTATAGTAAGGTGGGCCATGCTTCCTCCCATGGATATCTGGCATCCCACCAGGGTTGGTGGGTAGGAGTTGAATTAGGTCTGAAAGAGATTTTGAAGAACAGCTTGGCCAAAGAAGGCATCCCGATGGGAGGCTTTATCTAGGCAGTAGTGGGCTGTAAAGGTATGTACCGAAGCCCAGGTGGCTGCTCGAGAAAAGTCATCAATAGACACAGAGTGAAGGTTAGCCATAGAGGCTGACATGGCTCTCACATTATGAGCTTTGACATTGCCTTGAAGAGGAAGACTCTTACTCTCATAAGCAAAGGATATGCATTGTGCAATCCATTTGGATAAAGTCCTCTTGGAGACTGGAAGTCCCAAATGACTAGCATCAAAAGCAATAAAAAGTTAAGACTTTCTATGTTGCTGTGTTCTTTGTAGATAAAAAGCTAAGGCTCTTTTACAGTCCAAAGTGTGAAGGTTCTTCTCTGCATTAGAGGCATGAGGCCTCGGAAAGAATACAGGAAGATAAATCAATTGATTTAAATGAAAAGGCAAAACCACCTTTGGCATAAAGTGTGGATGAGTTCTGAGGACAACCTTGTCATGATGAAACCTAGTGTAAGGAGGATCAGCCACTAACGCTTGCAATTCACTAATGCGACGTGCAGATGTGATTTCAATTAGGAAGATGACCTTCCAGGACAAAAACTTCAGGATAGTGGTGGCTAAAGGTTCAAAGGGTGGTTTCATGAGTTGCCCGAGGACTATATTTAAATCTCATGCCACCGGTGGTGGTTTGATGGGAGATTTTGTTAATAGAAGACCTCTCATAAATCTGGATATGAGAGGATGAGAGGAAATTGGTTGTCCATTTAGAGGCTTATAGGAAGCTGTAATTGAGCTAAGATGGACTCTTACTGAATTGGTCTTTAGACCAGAATTTGATAAATGAAGTAGATACTCTAGTATCCCTTCCAAAGGTATCACCAGGGGGTTTAACCCCTTCCGGGAACACCATATAGTGAAACGTTTCTACTTGAAGACGTAAGATTGTCTTGTGGAAGGTTTTCTAGAAGCCTGAAGGATATTCTTTACCTGTTGGGAAAGGTTGAGATACTGAAGATTTAAGCTTTCAGCAACCAGGCCGTGAGATGCAGGGACTGGGGATTCGGGTGCCATAGGGTCCCGCTCTCTTGGGAAAAGAGATCTGGAGTACACCCTAACTCCAGAGGCGCAGCTTGAGAGAGATGTAGAAGCAGGGGATACCACGTTTGGCGTGGCCACCGTGGCGCTATGAGGATCATACGACCTCTGTCTCTCTGAAGCTTGAAGAGTGTTTTGGGGATGAGGGGAATAGGTGGGAAGGCATAGAGGAAGTCCTGACCCCAGTGAAGGAGGAAGGCATCCCTTGCCTGGCAATTGTGAGCTGGAATCCTGGAACAGAACCGGAGAAGTTTGGCATTCAGTGGACTTGCAAAGAGGTCTATGTCTGGAGTTCCCCAGATGTGAAATATCTTTGTCACCTGATCTAGATGGAGAGACCATTCGTGAGGCAGCAGTACTAGGCTGAGTTTGTCTGCCCAAAGGTTTTGAATGCCTGGAAGATATACCACGAGTAGGTGGATTTGATGCTCTCTGGCGAGGGCCCAAAGTCGTAAAGCTTCATTGCATAACGACAGAGAGCCTGTTCTGCCCTGCTTGTTCACATAGAACATGGCTACTTGATTGTCCGTTTGGACTAGGACTGTCTTGTAGCTGAGCTGGGCATGGAATACTTGAAGAGCTAACTAGATTGCTCTTAATTCCAGGAGGTTTATGTGAAGACAAGCCTTCTGTGGAGTCCAGGTGCCCTGGGTAGAGAGATGATGCAGGTGTGCTCCCCAACCCACCTGTGATGCATCTGTTGTTAGGGTGGCCTGGAATAGGGTTTTTGGAAAGGAGACCCCACTAAAAGATTCTCCAGTGATTGCCACCATTGAAGGGACAAGATCAGTCGATGAGAGTTTGATATCTTGTCTGACAGATGTCCTGTGGCCTGTGTCCACTGTGTGGATAGAGTCCACTGGGCTGCTTGCATGTAGAGGCGAGCATAGGGAACTACATGAACCGTGGATGCCATGTGTCCCAGTAACTGTAGCAGTTCTCGAGCAGTTAGGGAGGATTTTCCCGCTACTTGAGAAGCTAGTTGCACTATGCGAAGACACCGGGCCTGTGGAAGGAAAGCTCAGACCTGTGGAAGGAAAGCTCCTATGAACTCCAGAGACTGGGAAGGAACAAGTTGGGATTTTGGGAAGTTTATTACCAATCCCAAGTATTGGAGGATTTGCATTGTGCGAGAAAGTGCAGAGCTGGCTTCTGCACTCGTGGGGGCTCGAATGAGCCAGTTGTCCAAGTAAGGGAAGACAAATATCCCTAGGGTTTGCAGGAATGCAGCTACTACTGCCATGCATTTCATGAAAACTCTTGGTGCAGAAGCCAGACCAAAGGGAAGAACCCTGTACTGGAAGTGTTTTCCCTTGAAAAGGAATCGTAAGAATTTCCTGTGATCTGGATGGATCAGAATGTGAGTATATGCATCCTTTAAGTCTAGAGAGCAAAGCCAATCCTGACTTTGAAGGTATGGCAGAAGAGTTCCTAGAGAAATCATTTTGAACTTCTCTCAGAACAGGTATTTGTTCAATTCTCTGAGGTCTAGAATGGGTCTGTGTCCCCCTGTTTTCTTTGGAATAAGAAAACAGGTGGAGTAGAACCCTGTACCCTGCTGGAGGATGGGTACTTCTTCTATTGCCCCTTGGGCAAGAAGTGTTGAGACCTCGTGATTCAGCAGGTTGTCTGCAGAGGTCTGGGAATTGAACTGCCTTAGGATTGTAGGAAGGGGCATGCTATGAAAATGAAGCTTGTACCCCTCTCCTACAATGGACAGAGTCCAATTTTCTGCTGTTATTTGGTGCCATTTGTTGGCAAAATGACACAGCCTGCCTGGAATATTTAGGGGTTCTGGACTCCTCAGAGGCAGGAAGGCTAAGCTCTCTAGGAAGGAGTCAAAGCCCTTGAGGGGGCTGAACCTGCAAAGCTGGTTGAGCTGTCGGGCCTTTTGGCTTCTTCTGTTGTTTGAATTGCTGTTGTTGTCCGCTTTGGGCAACTTGACCGTGAGCTTGGCTTTGCTGGGTATGCAATAGGATGGATAAAACTTCCTCTTTTTGCTGAAAGAGGGTTTTTTATAGGGTTTCTTTTTGGCTGGAGTGGCTGTAGATTTTGACAATCTATCTAAGGTGACATTGTCAGCATCTATCTCATTAGCCTTTTTCTGCCAATTCTTGCCAAAGAGGTTTTCTCCTGTGCAAGGGATGTTGCCTAATTTATCCTGTACCCAAATCTCCAAGTCTGATGCCTGAAGCCAGGCAATCCGTCTTGCACCAATGGCAATAGCAGAGGTTCTGCTGATGCATTCAAAGCAGTCAAAGGCTACATGATTCACAATCTTGGAGACATCTTGAGCATGCGTGACAAGCGTAAGGAAGTCTTGTCGTCTGTCATCTGGGAGAAGTGGCTTCATAAGCTCCAAATCTCCTGTGACCTCTTTGAGGAACATTCCCATATATAAAATATATGAGCTGATCCTAGCTAAAAGCATGGAAGCCTGAAAGATTTGACGTCCAAAAGCATCAAGAGTCCTGCATTCACGACCTGGAGGATTGGATGCATGTCTCTTTGCACTTTTCATCCTATGCATGGCTGATTCCACTACCATTGAAAGGTGTGGCAGCTGAGTCTTTTGAAATCCAGGACATGGTGGAACTCGATACAAGGTATCCAGCCTCCTAGAATGAGGAGATGTGGTCAAAGGTGTCTCCCACATTCTGAGCATCAAATCATGAAGAATTTCATGAATGGGCAGAGCGGCTGCCTCCTTTGGAGCCTTAGGATATTGGAGAATTTCCAATTCCTTTGTTCTAGGTTCCTTTTCAGGAGCTACCATGATTGAGAGGCCTTTGACAACATCATGAATAAAATCCTGAAAAAACATGTCCTCTGGAGGCGACATTCTGCGTTGGGTAGAAGAAGAGTCTTCTGGGGGAAAAGCTCTGGTACTGGCAGAATTATCAGAGTCATCGGAATCTGAGGATTCGAAGTATCTCTGATCACGATGTTCATGTGAGGCACAGTCCCGGTATCGATCAAAGTCGGTACTGAGTTGATCCGGTACTGATCTTTCGATGCCAGGCAAAGACGGCATGGGAAGAATTCCCACCGGGGCCGGTACCATCGGTGCCAGTACCGGTATCTGTGCCGGTACCAGCATTGGTACCGGTGTCGGTACCAGTCCTGGTGCCCGTTGAACCATCGGTGTCAACGGTACTGCAGCTGTAAGGAGAGCTGTAATACTGCACTCGATAGCGAGGAATCTCTGGTCTATCGACGCTACCGATGCCTGGGTGTCGGTACTAATGAAGGCAGCCGGGACCCCTGAGCATGGCACTAGTAGTTCTGTCGAGGCCGAGGCCTCGAGAACATCCTGGAACCCCGTTGATGCTTTGGAGGACGAAGCCTCCCGCCAGGGCTGTTTTGACGGTGTGGTTCCCTCAAGGGCAATGCCAATGGCCTCTTGATGCTTTGCAGGAGAGCTACCCTTTGAGGACCGGCTTTTATGTTTAGTTACCTGAGATCCATGGGAGGAAGAAGAGGCTCTTGAAGACGTCGATGCAATGGACCTGGCATCCGAAGAAAAGAGGGTACCGAGCTTTGCAGCCCTGTTCTGTCTTCCTCTTTTAGTCATTCCCATACAAGAGAGACACTCAGATGGAGAATGGTCAGGCCTAAACATTTAAGACACCAGTCATGGGTGTCGGTGACGGAAATGGTACCGCCACACTTAGTGCATTTTTTAAAACCACTAGCTGACTTTTCCATCTTTAAGGAAAAATGGGGCCTAGCACCGAAAAAGAAAAGTTTCTGAAGAGAAACAATTCAGAATTTATTTTTTTTTTTTAAGAAGAAAAGAAAAGAAACGGTAGGCGTCGTGTGGAGGCAAACCCGACCACAAGAAATTTCGGGCATTGACAAGGTTTTGCAATCATCTTCTTGGATATAGCACCGGCTTTCGACTCAGTTTGCCACGAGATTCTCCTATGTCGGCTAAGAGAAAAAGGCATCAATGGAACAGCTCTCAAGTGGTGTAGATCTTACCTGTCCGGAAGATGGCAATACGTTCGAGCAGACGGATCCACATCCGAACCATTCCTACAAAGTCAAGGAGTACCTCAAGGATCCTCCCTATCATCACTTATGTTTAACATCTATATCCAACCCATCTGTAACATCATTAGATCGTTCAATGTGAGTTGCATGATATACGCTGATGATGTCTTATTGTACATGCCAATATCCCTGGATTGCCCAGACCTTACCCCTCTGACTAAGTGCTTCAACACAATATCCGAATGGCTCCTATCTCAAAATCTACGCATGCAACACAAGAAAACGGAGGTCCTGTTCATCTCGAGAAATCCCAAGTTCACACCACCCAGCTATTTGAAAGTGAATAACGCCGAGTTGCAAGTAAAATCAGCCATACGTTACCTCGGAGTGACACTGGATCAGAACCTCAACATGAAGCAACACATAGCCAATAGTATAAGAGCGATCTACTTCAAAATCAGATCCCTCAGACACTTACGCCCGTTATTCGAACCAGGAGACTTCCGCACCATTTACCAAGCCCTCATTATTCCTCATTTTGATTATGCAAACGCCATCCTACAAGGACTCCCCCAGGCCACCTTAAACCCCCTGCAACTTGCCATGAACAGTGCAGCGCGGATACTCTTTGGGGCCTCCAGAAGAGAGCATATCACACCCCTCCTGAAGCAGCTGCACTGGCTCCCCATTCAAGCCAGGATCAGTTTTAAGACCTTGGTGATGACTTTCAAGGCCACCAAGGGGCTCTCCTCCTCTTCACTATTTGACCTCATCCAACCACTCGCACCTAACAGGCTAAGGAGAACCGCAGAGGCCAATATGCTATTGATACCGATAGACACGACAAAATGCACCAAAACAACATCTAACAGAGCCTTCAGACTCTGCGCCCCCAAGTCCCTGGAACTCCCTACCACCACATATCAGAGCAATCCCCAACTTGAGCCAGTTCAGGAAGGCCTTGAAACATTTTCTCTTTATCAAATACCTCACTGATTGCCCTGAACCCCTGCCACCCTTGAATATGGCGTCCCCAAGTATGATCAATACCTAATAATATCCGCTCTCATTTCATTTGTACATGTATATAGTTACCCTGTTCAACGCACCTTCATATGTATATAGTTTACCCTGTTCTCCAAGTTACTTTTTCCTGTTAAATGTAATGACCTGACTTTTACTTATTGTCGGATACTGTTTTGTTTTATGTAAACCGCGCTGATCGCAAATAGTGCGGTATATAAGAAATGCAAATAAATAAAATAAATAAAATAAAGAAGAAAACAAGATTAAAGAAGACATTTTCTGCAGTGACAGGGTATGTGTCCTGTCGACTCCGCAGAAAATGAAGAACTGAAGAGGGACAGTTGGAAAGGTGGGAAGACAGCACACATGTGCTGAGGAATGCTCCCAAAAGCGTTCCTATTGGACGCTGGGGAGCATTCCTCCGCAGGCTCCGTCGGTACCGACGATACCCATATGTGAAGACTACATTCCTGCTTGTTCCTGGAGATTAATGTGGAACCTTGCATCATGTAACCATAGTTTGGTTTGTTCTTTCCTAGGTGCATAACTTTGCACTTGTCCACATTAAATTTCATCTGCCATTAGAATGCCCAGTCTTCCAATTTGTCAAGATCCTCTTGCAATTTTCCATAATTCTCCTGGGTTTTAAACAACTTTAAATAGTTTTGTGTCATCTGCAAATTTGATAACCTCACTCATTATTCCCATTTCCAGGTCATTTATGAATATGTTAAAAAGCAGCGGACCAACACACATCACTAGGGTACTCCACTATTCACGCTTCTCCATTGGGAAAATTGGCCATTTAGCCCTACCCTCTGCTTTCTATCTTTTAACCAGCTCCTGATCAACAATAGTACACTGCCTTCTATCCCATGACTTTTTAGTTTTGCCAAAAGTCTCTGATGATGGACCTTGTCAAAGGCTTTCTGAAAGTCCAGATACACTATATCAACCGACTCACCTTTGTCTACCTGTTTATACACACCTTCAAAAAAATATAACAGATTGGTAAGACAAGATCTTCCTTGTCTAAAGCCATGTCTGTCTCCCATTAAGCCATGACTACCTACATGTTCAGTAACTTTCTTCTTTATGATGGTTTCTACCATTTTTCCCAGTACTGATCTCAGGCTCACCGGTCTGTAGTTCCCGGGATCACCCCTGGAACCCTTTTTAAAAATTGGCATTACATTGGCCAATCCTCCAATCTTCAGGTATTAGAGATGATTTTAATGATAGTTCACAGATTACTAATAGCAGGTCTGCAATCTCATATTCCAGTTCTTTCATCATCCTTGGATGTATACCATCCAGTCCAGGTGATTTGCTACTCTTCAGTTTATCAAATAGTTGTAATACATCTTCCCGGTGAATCAATATTTCTTTCAATTCTTCTGCAGTATCACCTTTAAATACCACTTCAGTCATGGGTAACATCCCTACATCTTCCTCAGTAAAGACCAAAGTAAAGAATTCATTCAGTCTCTCTGCTATGGCTTTGTCCCGTCTTAGTGCCCCTTTTACCCCTCTATCATCTAATGGTCCAACTGACTCTCTCACAGGTTTTTTGCTATGAATACACATGAAAAAGTCTTTATTATGTGTTTTTGCTTCAACAGCAAGCTTCTTCTCAAATTCTCTCTTTGCCTTATCAATGCCTTGCATTTAACTTGCCAGTGCTTGTGCTGCTTCCAGTTTTCATCATTTGGCTCTTTTTTCCATTTCCTGAAAGATGCTTTTTTGGCAACAACAGCCTCTCTGACCTCACCTTTAAACCATGGAAGGGAGTTTTTTGGACTTCCTTCCACTTTTTTTAAAGTGTGGAATTCAGCTGGTATGGGCTTCTAAGATAGTATTTTTAAACAAGCTTGATGTAAGTCTTTACCTTTGCAACTGCTCCTTTTAGTTTTTTCTTAACTATTTTCCTTACTTTATCATAGTCTCACTTTTGAAAGTTAAAAGATAGTACTGTGGATTTTCTTGCCGTCCTTCCATCATTTATTAAATCAAATACAATCATGCTATGATCACAATTGCCAAGTGGCCCCAACACCCTTATCTCTTGCACCAGATCTGGTGTTCCACTAAGGACTAGGTCCAAAATGGCTTCCCATCTGGTCGGTTCATAAACCAGCTGCTCCAAGAAGTAGTCATTTCTTTCATCTAGAAACTTTATCTCCCTAACATGTTCTGCCGTGACACTGACCCAGTCAATACCAGGGTAATTGAAATCACCCATTATTATTACTGTGCTGTAACTTTTGTTAACTTCCCTGATTTATTTGAGCATTTCATAATCCATTTGTTCATTCTGGCCAGGCGGTCAATAGTACACCCCCACTGCCATCACCTTCCCCTTTTTACATTAATTTATTTATTTAAGCAGTTTTTCTATACCGCCCCTTCCAGAGATCATGGGAGGTTTACATTTAAACAAACTAGTTACATAGAACAGTGATACAAACCAAAATGGTTTAACTATTTTCAGTTACATGAGAGCATGAAACATAAGTATAAATGCAATAAACTATGTACAAGATGAGTTTCTGGATCAGGAGATGAAATGGCAATTGTTAACCATAAACTTGAATTTGAGGGTTGCGGGTGGACATGGGTAACAATATTGTCTCAGTCAATGTTGTTAAAGTATTCAGTAAAAAGAAAAGTCTTTAGTTCTTTTCAAAAGGTCTGCAGGTTTTTGATTGATCTGATGGGGTCTGGTAATGAGTTCCAAAGTATCGGTGCGGTGTATGTAAAGACCCTGTTGCTGGTTGTTTGTTTTGTTTTACAGACTGAGGAAGGTATTGCAAGTATGTTTTGGCTACTCTTTCTTCTGTTCCTAGAGTCTGTTTGTGGTTGGATTCTAGATTTAAGGCATGAGGGAGAGATGCCATTAATTAGTTTGAAAGTGGTAATTATTGTTTTATATTTTACTCTACTCGTTATCAGAAGCCAATGTAGATTCTTAAGCACAAGTGTGATATGATCTGTTAGTTGAGTTCTGGAAATAATTCTGGCTGTCACATTTTGGGCTAGTTGTAAGGTTTCATGGTCTTTTTGGGGAGACCCTATAGTAAGATGTTGCAATAGTCCCAGTGGGGGGTTATTTGCGCCTGGACCACAGTTCGGAAATCGCAGGGTTCAAGGAGAGATCTGAGGTTCTGGATGGATCTTAGTTTGGAATATATGGTCCTAGCTATTTGTTTTATATGAGCTAACATACTGAGGGACTTGGCAAGGATGATGCCCAAGTATTTCACCTCCTGCTTTACTGGGATCATGGTGTTTTGTATGTTGAATTCACGAGGGGGGGGGATAAAATCTGGATTTCTTGTCGTGATCATAATTTCAGGGTTTTTTTAATGAATTTGGAGGTTGTTTTTTTATATATTCTATTTATTGAAATTTTCAAAAAAACTATACAATATTCACAAAGTATAGAGGGACAAAATACATCAATCATAGAAATTAGTAAAAAGAAATAGAAAACAAGTACATTAGCCCACATCTCGGGGGAAAAAACTCCATTAGGAAATTGAATAACAAAAGAAAAGCAAGGCGGGAACACCAAACACAAAGGAAGGGTGTCCCAACCACACAAAACAGCCTTTCAATTATACCCTCCCTCCACCTGATAATTATAAGCATTGCAATAACCAAGAGGAAAAAGAAAAGTCACTGTGCCTTTTCCCTATTAAGAATCCACCTTTCCGGATCCAGTACTGACAAAAAGACAAACCTATCATACCCAAGAGATATGAAACACTTGCAAGCACTGTTCCCTCTAAGCTGTGCGCGTGTGCGCGCGCACACACCTCGCCGAGCAAGCGCACATACTTTACAACAGAGCGCACAAAAATTTCAGTTCTGATTCTGATAGAAAACAACACAGACGTCTTAAAATTTAAAAGTTGTTGTGTATTTATGGTTTTTACAAGTTCTACAATATTTTTTAGTGCAATCAATGTGGTGTACATACTGTATTCTGACGTGTAGTCAAATTTTAAAGTATATAACTCCGAGTGTCATTATGTGGCGCACAAAAATTTAACCTTCCTTCAAAAGCTGCACACAGCTGATATTTTATGCGCACACAGCCTACAGAAAATTAGAGGGAACATTGCTTGCAAGGGTAGCGCAAGAAAAAAGTAGTGCCTAGAGCAAGAATTGAGAGCAAGAAAAGATTTCCTACGTACTTATGTTGAACGAGATACATCAGGAAAAATAGACACCTTATCCCCACAATACAAATTATCCTTTTTTCGGAAATAAGCTTTAAGAATAGAAACTGTATCTTCTTCAGAAACCAGGGTTACTAATAATGTAGCTCTAGTGGAAATAATGTCTTGAGTGCCTTCCAAGAAGGCAGTCAAGTTAAACCCATTTATATCATCAAGAACAGCAACATCCCCTTCCCCAGGTTCTGAAGAGATAATTTTAGAGGAAATATTTATTTATTTATTTATTTATTTGAATTCATTTTTATACCGCTCCTTCCAGTGATCAGCACCGGTTTACATTTTAACATTTAATTCTGCAATGACAGCAGTTACATATAACAATATAGAAAGGTAGCATAGGAATTCAAAACTCAAAACTATTTAAAAATCCGATCACTTAGACACATACGCACCTTACTGGAACCTGGCGACTTCCGCACAGTATACCAAGCCTTGATCATACCGCATTTTGACTATGCAAACGCCATACTCCAGGGTCTCCCGCAATCTACGCTACACCCTTTACAGCTTGCAATAAACTCTGCTGCAAGAGTGCTCCAGGGCGCTTCCAAGTGGGAACACATGACACCCATCCTTAAACAACTCCACTGGCTCCCCATAAAAGGCAGAATTACGTTCAAAACCATAATTTTGACCTTCAAGATCATAAATAAGCTCACCCCACCAGCCCTAGCAGACCTCATTCAGATAACCCCCCTGAACAGACCTAGAAGATACCCTGAGGACAATAAACTAATAGTCCCAAGAGAAACAACCAAGTGCTGCCAGACAACAGTGAACAGGGCTTTCAAATTCTCTGCACCAAAATGCTGGAACAGCCTCCCTCCCAGTATACGGGCAATCACTAATTTAACGCAGTTTAGGAAAGCTCTGAAATATCACCTTTTCCTCGCGCACTACCCGGATGACAGCACCTCAAATGCCTCATCAGTAAACTAACCACGTCAAACAGACGTTCAGCCAGCTCTTTCTGTACAGTTGTAAATAGTTACCCCTTGTTGTCTATTCCAAGTTCTGTCGCCTGTTAATTGTAAACACAAATCGACTGTTTTGAGATGTGTATTTAATTGGTTCTATGTAAACCGCACTGATGGAAAATAGCGCTGTATATAAGTGCATGTAATAAAATAAATAAAATAAATTTACATAGAGAACCGTGTATGTTCAGTTAACTATATACATAATATTTACATTGATGTACAATGGGAATGTCACATGGCTAATGGGTTTACATTTTAATATACTCTGTTGGGCTTGGTGTGTCATATGATGATGGAGTTGTTGGAATCCATCATGATATGTTTTATTCTTGAAAACAATTTGATTTATGTTATTTCTGACAGATTATAATATTCTTGGAATAGGTGAGTTTTGAGGTTTTTTCTGAATGATTGGAGGTCCTTGTTGGCTCTTAGTGTGTCAGGGAGTTTGTTCCATTGTGTGGGGACTAGGTAAGTGAATGTTCTATTGCTGGTATTCATTTTTACCTTGCGTATAGAGAGTGGAATTTGTAGAGTGTTTAGATTGTGTGTATGTCTTTTTCTGTTAGGGGGTTATATTTTAATGAGTGTGGCAAGGAAAGATGGGGCAATATTGTGTATTAACTTGAATGTTATAATTATTATTTTGTATCTTATGCGTGCTTGGATAGGTAGCCAGTGAAGTTCCATTAGAATGGGTGTGATGTGATCTGAAATCCGTACATTCATTAATATTCGAGCTGCGACATTCTGGGCCATTTGGAGTATGTTGATTGTTTTTTTAGATAGTCCATGTAGGATGCCATTACAATAGTCCAGATGTGGGGTTATGAGTGCTTGTACTATTGTTCAAAAATCTGATTGTTCGATGATATTGCATAGGGGTTGTAAGATTCTTAGTTTGTGGAAAATTGTTCTGTTTAATAGTCTTAGGTGAGTTTCCATGCTGAGTCTTATCTTCTTAGTTCGTGGAAAATTGTTCTGTTTAATAGTCTTAGGTGAGTTTCCATGCTAAGAGTCTTATCAAGGGTCACACCTAGGTACTTTAATTCTTGTTTGATGTTATAGGAGATATTGTTTAGTAGGATTGTGGGAGGATGTTTAAATTCTGGGTTTTTAGAGATAAACATTACTTCCGTTTTTTTATGATTGATGTTCATGTTGTTTTGTTGAAGCCATAACTGGGTTTCTTTAAGGCAGGCTTCTAAGTGGCTATAATCTAGGTTACATATATCCAATTGTGTATAAAGCATTATATCATCCGTGTATAGATGATAATTAATTTTGTGCTTTTGAAATATTTTAAAAATGGGACTTAGGTATAAGTTGAATAGTATGGCAGATATTGCAGAACCCTGTGGAATACCTTGTGGGAAGGCATTGGATAAGTTTTGGTCAAAGTATACTTGCTGTACTCTATTGGATATATAGGAAGTGAACCATTTTAAGGGAGTTCCCTTTATTCCTACTGATTCCAGTCTTGATATGAGGGTCTTATGATTCACAGAGTCAAAGGCCACTGCTATGTCTATGAATATTAAGATGAACATTTTCTTGCAGTTTTCAATGCCTTTATATAGCTTATCAAATAACACAAGAAATATAATAGCATTTAGGAACAACTAAAACATCAGTGGTGGGGAGGAGAAGAACATATTTTAAATATTTTATTTATTTATTTATTTATTTAATGTCTCTTATACCGCGCTATTTGACATCAGTGCGGTTTACATACAACCTTAGCTTATACAGTGCAGGCTAACCTGCACTGTATTTACAATGAAACAGGTGCTAAAACTTGGATAACACTGCTAATTGGTTTTTGCGGAAGGCTTCCTTCTCCAGTTTTCCGCTGAGAGCAGAATATACAGACTATTGGGTGGGTGCTGGACTGGTCTAGTCAGACTCCAGGAGACCAGTCCAGACAAGTGGATGAGTGCAAAGTTATGCACTTAGGGAAGAACAACCCAGACAATGGTTACATGATGCAAGGTTCCACATTAGGAATCATCACCCAGGAAAAGGCTCTGGGCCTCATCGTGGGTAATATGTTGTAACCCTCCGCCCAGTGTGCTAAACAGTATTAGTGGAGAAAGCAAAACAGTATTAGTGGAGAAAGCAAACTACTACAAGGAAAATTTAAAACTCTCAAATTTTTGGACCTAGCCATATTCTCTAAACTCTCAAGTTTTTGATGCATAATAGAACTATCTTTCATGTTAACAGACTGAAATGAAGCAAATGATTTAACCTGAGTATCTATACGCAAAATAGAAGAACTCGTAATTCCAATCTGACTGTCAAGATTCTGAAATGTAAGAACTGTATCCCTTGTAAACTGACATAAAGAGGGAACAGTCTCAGAAGAATCCATTCAGTACGATTAACCACTTGCCAAATATATAGAAGAGAAACGGAAGAGACTTGTGAGTCACTGGAAGGAATAGAAGGCTCCGACCAAGATACCATTTTGGGGAGCACAACTTCCTTCTGTGAACTCAAACAACAGGACTGAGACACATCAGACAGTTCCAAAAACCCATGAGGAAAGAGGAGGAGTATGCTCAGGGGAGCTAAGACTCGCACCCTCAGCAGAGGGGTCAAACGGAACAGTACCTGGTGTTGTTAGGACCAGTGTAGATATTTCATGCTTATCCATGGGGTCACCAGCAGAAACAGTCACGAGAGGCTTTTTCTTCCTTTTACCACCAGGCATCGCAGCTCACCAGATCTATACTTGCTCCCAATGTGCTCCTAAGGGGCTCACAAGGGGCAGACAACCCCCTAAAAAACACCCCTTAGAAAATGCCCCAACAAGCACCGACGGCTAAGCGCCATAAGCCCTCTAGATGGATTTATGGGGCCTCAAAATGACGTCGGCATTAGCTGCCCCGCACGGGCCAGCTCTCTCCAGCACCAGCTGTTCTCACTCTCCACTCCTCACAGTGTGCTAGCTGCAGGCAATGCTTCCCCGGAGGTTGTTTTTGACAAGCCAGGATTGTGCTTCCAGAATGCACTCAATCATGTTGCTGTAGATGGGACTTTTTATATTTACTGGTATATACAACATAATAGCGTTGGCATAAATAAGATACCCTATTTTACGCTTCTTGAAAATTGAACAGATTGGTTGTATGTACGGGTTGAAGAGGAGGGCAGATAATGCAGAACCTTGAGGGATTCCTTGTTCCTGGGGAAAGGATGAGGAGGATTCTTATTCGATTCTTACGAATTGGTATCTGTTGAAAATGTATGATATAAAGCATTGTAAAGCAGTACCAGAAATCCTATTTGTGCTAGTCTAGAGATGAGAATGGGGTGATCTACATTGTCAAAGGCAGAGGCAATGTCAGTGAAAACAAGCATATAGGGAGGAGTGGCCTAGTGATTGGGGCAAGGTACCACAGGCAAGAAGGTCGGGGGTTCAAATCCCACTAGAGGACAGTAACCTTGGGCCAGAAGGACTGGGGTTTCTAGTCCCACAGGTGCTCCTTGTGGTCTTGGGCAAGCCACTTAGCCCTCCATTGCCCATGTTCCCTGTAAGTATTAGTGTATGTGTCTTGTATCCTCCAACTGCTTTGACCCAGTGAAAAGTGAGATATAAATACAGCTAAATAAAATATAAGCTTGATTAACATTATCCATACCACAGATTAGGGAGTCAAATAAGACTGTTAATAAGGTTTCTACACCATGGTATGGGTGGAAACCATACTGGTGTTCATCTAGAGGTACATTCATGTCAATGAAGTCCTGCAACTAGACTATCTTTTCAATGATTTTTACTAGGAAGGGGATGCTTGCTATTGGCCTATAGGATGAAGGGTCATTGCTATTTAAAGATCTGTTCTTGACTATTGGGCAAATGGCCGAGCGTTTACAGTCATTTGGCATAGTTCCTTGGAAGAGGGATTGATTAACCATACTAAGTATTATTGGAGCTAGTTCAACTTTAGTTGCTTTTATCCTGGAAACTGGACACAGGTCAAGGTGTGAGGTGGTGATGTTAATTTTAGTAATTGTATCAAGAAGTTGTTTTTCCTGTATAGTGTGGAAAGTGTTCCATATGCTGTGAGAGGATTGACCTATATGTGATAATGAGTTGCTTATATGCTTCTTACTTTTTAATTTAGAGACAAAGCGGTCTGCCAGGATTTGTGGGTTGATGGCAGAGTTGGGGGCTTCGTTTTGGTTGATTTTAATTAGAGATTTAACTATATCAAATAGTTCTCTGGGTCAGTTGATGGATTTATTTAGGGTGCTGGTGTAGTGGTTCCGTTTAGCAGTTTGTATGGCTTCTTTATAGGATATAAGAGCTGTTGTATATAGGGACTTGAGATATGGGGATTTTTTAGTTCTCCACCTTTTCTCTAGTTTGTGGCGCTTTCTTTTAAGCATGTGTATATCATGAGTGTACCATTTTTTGGATGATCTGCAGTTGCTTTTCCTGTAGGGGCTTGTGGATAAAGCTGATTTATTGATTGTTGAGTGCCAATTCTTTACTGACTCATCTAAGTTGCAGGTTTTAGCTGAGAGTTGAGGGAGTATGTTGTTCAGAAAAGCTTCTTTGTGGAAGTGCCTAAATAGTGCTCTATGCTGTACTGCATTAGTGGGTTTTTGTTCTGCATGGGGAATTGGTAGATCAAGCCTAATGATGAAATGGTCAGTCCAGGGTACCTGAGTTGTGCTAAGGGGGGAGTAATTGGGGTGGTCAGTGATAAATTTGGGGAAGAATATCAGGTCAAGGGTGTTTCCCCTGACACGGGTGGGCTTGTTCATCGTCTGTTGCAAGCCTAAGTCTTCCATGAATTCCACGAAGTGATGCTAGGTTGAAATCTCCGTGGATGACATGGGGGTTTTTTTGTATGTGATATGGTAGCTGATTCTAAGATTGTAGCAAGGATGGCATGGCTATTAGTGGGAGGTCTATAGAGGAGGCAAATAGCTAGGTTTTTATTCTCAATTTTGAGTAGGTCGAGTTCATCATCATTATTACAGGCACTGATGGAGGTGTTGAATTCAGCTTTGGTTAATATTAGGATGCCACCATCTCGTTTGGAATCTCTTGGGCAGTTAAACAGTCTGTACCCCTTTGTTTTAAGTTGCTTTAGAAGAATGGTATCATGAACAGTGATTTGGATTTTCAGCGCAGTTTGATCTCTAAATGCAGAAAAATCCGGTGTTTTGCTCTAAACCCTTGGAAACCCAATAATATGGTGCGGGGCTTTTGAAGCGGGATTCGAAGCAGCGATAGCGCCAAAGATAAGTAACAGATTACTATTGTGTTCAGTTGTGTGACCGATTGCGCACTATTAAAAGTATCTCTATTTTGTTCAGATACTTGAATATCCAGTTCTGGTGCAAGTCGCTGATTTTTGGGAAACATATATTTTTATGGATAGTATGAATATTATGAAAATTATACTATATAAAAATTAAAAATGTAAAAAATTATTTTTGGATAATTTAATAAACTCTATTGAAGCCTTATTGAAGATTGAATTAGTTTGATATGAAATTTTAATTGATGTCTCGAATCCTAAAAAAGTACTTTTTTTAGAAATAACGTATTATATTGGATTAAATTAAAAAGGGAAGGCCGGTGATGTATGAAAAACTTGAAGCTCTATCCTATGGTGACACCGTTCGCCAAATGAGTGGTGTGAGCGTTTACTGAGGCCTGTATATAATTACCCTAAAGATAATCTTTTGAATCATACTGTTTATATCCTGATTGGATTCTGTTAAGTAAGGGTGGTGAAAGGAAGTGGTTTTGGTTTTCTGTATTATTATTGTTCCTTTCGGCAGTATTCTTTAGCTGTAGCCAGATCATGAACAGTGAGCCATGTCTCAGTGATACAAAAGATGTCTGGGGATTTATCTGATATGATATCAAGTATTAATGGCATTTTGTTTCTAACAGATCGGGAGTTTATTAGTATGCATTTTAAAGTTTTATTAGGCTCCGTCTGCATAAATGGTTTGGTATAGTTGCTTGAGTTGATGATTATTAGTCTTTGGTGGGTTTTGTATTTATGGTGATTACTATGTCCAGTATTTTTCTGATTGTGCCAGTACCAAATTTGGTTAATGTTTGGACGATGATGGATGATGGGGATGGGATGAACGGCAAACGTGTTTTGGGGATTCTGTAGAAAGCTAGTTAGAGTTAAAATGAGTAGGAGAATGCATAGAGCATTAGTTATAAAGGATTTGAATCCCATGTTTGCTCTCTATAATCATGGAATTTCAATCCATAGAGATTCTAAAGCAAATTTTATTTCCTACAAAACTTTAAGAAATTGAGGCACAGATGTTTGAGGGTAAACAGTTAGAGAAGAATACAATGCCTTGCTGGTGAGTAGGAGCAGTAAAGCAAAGCTGGAGGTTGAATGATGAGTTAAAGGAGAGGAGCTTTAAAGCATAAGGGTCAGAGGTGTCATCAACATGAATATTAAAATCCCTGAAAATAAGGGAGGGGGAAATAAATCCAGAAAGAAGGAAAGCCATGAGTCAAAGTCAGAGAAAAGGGTAGAAGAGGACTTATCAGGGGTCGATAAATAACAGCTAATCAGAGAGGTAGTGGAGTAAAAATCCAGAAGGAGTGGACCTCAAAGGAGGGAAAGGAGTGAAACTGAGGCAGAAGAAGGAGTTAAAATTGACTAAAAGGAGAGAGTAAAAGTCCAGCACCACCACTGTGGCCAGTGGGACAAGGCATGTGGGAGAATTGATAGCCTCCATGAAAGACAGCAGCGACTGAAGCCATCCTCAGGGAGGAGCCAGGTCTCAGTTTGAGCAAGGAGATGGGGAGCATTAGCGATAGAGATCATGGGTAAAGGCAAGTTTATTTGAGATGGAGAGTGTGTTCCACAAGGCACATGAGAAAGGGAGAGAGAAGGGTGAAAGGAGAGGGATATGAATACGATTTGAACTGTTACATGAGGGTCTGTTCTGGGAGTGAGACAAAAATTTAGGGGGGCCAGGATTGGGGTTTATATCTCCAGATGAGAGAAAGAGAGGAGTAGAAGAGTGCAGGGCAGAGAGGAGAGGGTGAGGGTGACGTTGTTTCAGAGAGGAAATGGCTGAATGAGAGAGAGAAAGTGGTGAAGCTCAAGAGCTGATGACAGGATAAAGGACAAGATGGTGGGGGAGGTGAGGATTGCTTGCTTTCTGAACTTCACCGTTCTCACGACCGTTCTCACGACCGTGGTGATATCTCTCTTGTGGTTTCTCTGGATCTGTCTTCTGCGTTTGACGTGGTCGATCACCGTACCCTCCTGTCTCGTCTGTCTGACTTTGGCATCTGTGGCACTGTTCTTCGGTGGTTTCACTCTTTCCTCTCCTGTCGTACCTTCTCAGTTCACTCCGGCACCTCGGCGTCCCCCCCACCCCCGCTACCTGTGGTGTTCCCCAGGGTTCCATTCTAGCCCCTCTGCTTTTCAATGTTTTCCTTGCCCCCCTGGCCCTGTTAATCCAACAATCCACCCTTTCCTTCTATATCTATGCCAATGACATTCTCTTGGTCCACCATACCTCCCCTTCCTCCCCGGATCTGGGCCCCTTGAACTCCTGTCTGTCCTCCATCGCTTCCTGGTTTGACACGAACTTTATGCATGCTAACCCTGCAAAATCATCTGCGCTTTGGGTTACTTTTGGTCTTCCCCCCCCCCTCCCTTCAACCTGTCATGGGCTCTCACCCCATTCCTTCCGCCCCAACCCTTCGCTACCTGGGTATTATCCTAGACTCGTCTCTTTCTTTTCACGATCACATTTCCTCCGTTGTACGTTCCTCCTTTTTTCATTTATGTCATATCAAGGCTGTTCGTTCCATTCTCCCCTCCTCCTCCCTAGTCACTCTCGTTCTGTCTCTGGTTATTTCTCGTCTTGACTATTGTAATGTTGTCTTTGCTGGTCTTCCTTCCTATCAACTTCGCCGTCTCCAACTTATCCAAAATGCCGCTGCCCGTCTCGTTACTGCTTCTTCCATTCATGCCCATGTCTCACCATGTCTCCTTTCTTTACACTGGCTTCCTGTTAAATTCCGGTTTATGTTCAAGGTGCTTATTCTTGCTCACAAAGCTCTTCACTCTGATTCCCCCCGGTACCTAGCTGATATCATTCGTCTCCAGCCCTCTCCCCGTTTCCTACGTTTGTCTCACGGTAATCGTCTCTTTCTCCCATCACCTACTCAGGCCCATCTTGAATCTACCCGTCACTCTGCCTTCTTTTTCTTAGCCCCTGCCCTCTGGAACTCCCTTCCCCTCCCACTCCGCACTGAATCATCCTACACCCGTTTCAAGACCCTCCTTAAGACACATCTTTTTTGTCAGGCTTTTGATCTCCCCCCCTCTGCTGATGGTGTTTCCACTCCCTAGCCGCGCCTCCCCCTTCCCCTTTTCCCCTTTTCCCTTTATCTTCCCCCCCCCCTCCTTTCCCGATTGTTGCCCTCCTGCACCCAGGCTCCCAGGCTCCCTGCCATCTGTTTTATTTACCTGCTTTTATTTCTTTGTCTTACTGTCTCTACCTCTGTCCTATTATTTTATGGCGTTCCTTTCCTTTTAGCAGTCGTTAATTTTATGATTGTACACCGCCCTGATGCTTCGGCCTGGGCGGTATATCAAGTGTTTTAATAAAGATAAAGATAAAGATAAGGGGAGGAGGCTTGAAGGTGTTGGTAGGAGAGGAGACAAGTAGGAAGTATGAGGAATAGGAAAAGAAAGTGATGAGGAACCATAGAAGAGAGAGATGAAGAGGAGAACAGAGGCCAGAAGAAATAAGGATAGGTGGGAGAGAGATCACAGGGGATAGATGCACCTGTGAGTAAGTGTGGTAATGAGCAGAGGAAGTCTATAAGAGGCTGAACACCATGGGGTGGGTGGGTAGAGGGGAGGGAGGGAGGGATAAAAGTTATGAGGATAAGTAGGAGACAGGTAAGAATGGAGAAAGCTGGACAAGCTTACAGATAAATAAATAGCACAAAAAATAGCACACTCACAATGGTATAGATAGATAAACAGCACACTAACAGTGATAGAATCAATATATCAATGGACACATAGGACTCACAAGCAAAATGATCTTCAAAAGTCCCCCTGCCTCTCCTCCTCTGGGTAAGTAATCGCATCAGTCCTTTCTCTGTCACATTTTCTAAAGCTAAAAGAAAAACATGCTTCTAAGTGTGTAGTCTATGGACAGATGTTTCATGTTTGTAGCCATGTGAGCTTGAGAAAGGGCAGACATACATGAGGGGACTTTGCTTACACTTTTCCAGTAGTAGTTCAATATACCTTGCATTCAGTTACATAGGTATTTCCCTGTTCTTAGAGAGCTGAAGCAATGGAGAGTTAAGTGACTTGATCAAGGTTATAAGGAGTTGCAGTGGAATTTAACCATGAGCTTCCCTAGTGCATAGCCCACTGCTTTAACTGTTAGGATGAGCTTCCACTCTGCTAGAGCTGCCTTCTATCTTTGCAGACCTAACTTCCTCTAACCTCAAGGCAGTAATATGCTGCCAATTTCTTAGCACGGCATTCTGCCAAAGCTGCTTCCAAGAACCCCAAAATACCCCTCCAACCCCCAGCAAGCACAAGAGAATAGTGTGTTAAAACTTGTCTTCCCTTGGACAATAACTGGTACAGTATGTCCTTAGTACTCCCCCGAAGGAGAAAAAACAAATAAGAAAAGAGAATATTACAATAGAGTGAATATTGTCAGCACAAGACACAACAGGTCAGTATGTGGTATATTTAATCTTATAGTACTACCTGGTTGCCTGCTGGACGCTGGGATTACATGTAAGCATTTCTTTTACTAAATTCTTTAGATAGCCTGTACAATGCCCTCTAATTTCTTGCTGGAGAGTGAAATCCAGCACCATATCCCGACCCAGACCTATCTGACCCAATCACTCTTCACTATAGAACTTTGAAACTAAACATTTAATCAGTCTACTTTCCTATTGCATTACTTGCAAATCTGGTAGGACTGAGTCTCAATGTGTATTGAAATCTTTCTTTGAAAGGAAATTTAAACAGAATTAGCCTTCTCTCTGCAAAGTTATCTTTCAGCACTTTCCTTTCAAAAGCCCAAATTTTTTTAACTCCAGTTATCACTGGTTATCTATTCATATCTTTAATCCAGAAATGATTGCCCTGTATTTCACTACTGAAGAGCTTATTATTTACATTCTCTTATATACCATGCTATTCTGCATCAGTACAGTTTACATTGAACAAACTGAAATTGCATTGAACAGGGCATTATAACTTGGAGATAACTATTTTACAGGGAACATGGGCTATGGAGGGTTAAGTGCAGGGGCGGCCCAAGGGGGGTGCGGGGCCATGTGCGGAGACTCGGTGCGGGGCCTCATTTGCATAAGTGGTCTTATTTGCATAAATATTTGCATAATGTTACCATTCACTAACTTTTAGTAAACATGTCTCTTAATGAGTGTATGGATAAAGAAAGACTAAAAGATTTCTACATTACTATAATCCAGTGCCAACCGCCAGGCACATTAGGAACTACTACAAACGCTGCCCATTTAGAACCCATAGCAAACCCGCTGTATCCTGACAGCATTACCAGGACTCACAAAGCACCAGACCCTACCTATCAAAAGGAAACACTGCAAATATTAAACCAGTACATTTCAGAGAATACTGGGGAAAGAGAACAAGTGGCAATGTCAAATAGGAATTACATAAACAGAATACCTCAGCTCAGTTACACATGCAGAACATAGACCATCACCAAACAAGGAATCGCAATTTAGAAACAGGAAGGCAATAATTAAACTGGGAACTCCAAAAGCCAAACTTGGAATGTACAACAACACTGTAGAAATAAAACTATAAATCAATTTCCTCTTGTACCAAACAAAGCGCAGACGTTAATGATGCACATTTCCCAGAGCTTTCATATTCCAGTTAATAAATTCAAAATAAAGAGATATCTTTCTACCTTTTGTGCATTTTTTTTCAGTTGCAATTGCTCCAGCCACTTTCTTCTGGTTTCTTCATGTTTTCTGCTAACTCTCCATCGTCTGCTGTCCATTTGTCCTTTCTTCTCTCTTCTAGTTTTCTTTCCATCCTCTCTCTCTACATCTGCTTTAACATACTAATCTTTCTCCTTTTGCTCTTTCCTCATTCTTATTTCATCCACACAAATTTTACCCCTCCATCCTCAATCCCCACTTACTCTCCCAATACCCGGCCAATTGTAGATTTTTCATCCCTCCCACACAAAATATTTTTCCCCTCTCCATTTTACTCTCCCAGCCCCATCCCATTCTAATCCTCCCCCAACATCAGCTCCCTTCTAGTTCCAGTCTCACCCAGCATCCATTCCCTTCTGGTCCCTGCATCAGCCCATTTCCAGTCCTAGCTCCCCCATCCATTTTCAGTCTGAGTCCCTTCATCAGCTCATTTCCAATCCTAGCCCCCCATCAGCCCATTTCTAGTCATTTCCTAGCCCCACCATCAGCCCATGTCAAATCCTAGCTCCCCTCCACTCAGCCCAATTCCAGTCCAAGCCCACCCATGAGCCTACTTCCAGTTCTAGCCCCTCCATGAGTCCATTTCAATTCAAGCCCCCACCACAGCCCATTTCCAATCTTAGCTCCCCCCCAACAGCCCATTTCCAGTCCTATCCTAGCTGCTCCATCAGCCCATTTTCAGTCCTAGCTCCCTTCCCTCACAGCCCATTTCCATTCCAAGCTCCCTCCCCATCAGCTATTTGCAGTTCAAGCCTCCCCGTCCACTCAGTCCATTTCCAGTCATAGCGATCCCCGAACCCATTACCAGTCCTAGCCCCCCATCAACCCATTTTCAGTTTAAGCCCCCCCTATAACCCATTACCAGTCCTAACCCCCCCAGCCCATTTCCAGTCCTAACCCCCCCCTCACCCCATTTCCAGTCAGCCTCCATCAGCCCCAGCCCATTAGCAGTCCTAACCCCCCCCCAGCCCATTTCCAGTCCTAACCCCCCCCCACCCAGCACATTTCCAGTCCTAACCCCCCCAGCACATTTCCAGTCCTCACCCCCCCGAGCACATTTCCAGTCCTAATCCCCCCCCAAGCACATTTCCAGTCCTAACCCCCCCCCAGCACATTTCCAGTCCTAACCCCCCCAGCCCATTTCCAGTCCTAACCCCCCCTAGCCCATTTCCAGTCAGCCTCCATCAGCCCCAGCCCATTAGCAGTCCTAACCCCCCCCCAGCCCATTTCCAGTCCTAACCCCCCCCCCCACCCAGCTCATTTCCAGTACTAAACCCGCCCCCAGCACATTTCCAGTCCTAACCCCCCCAGCACATTTCCAGACAGCCTCCATCAGCCCCCCAGCCCATTACCAGTCTTAACCCCCCCCTCCTTCCCTTCCCTTCCCTTCTGGCAAATTAAAACAAAAACAAAACACCTGGCTCTAGCTGCTGCCGCTGCCGCGTCCGTCGCAGCAGCGGCAGAATGGAGTGTCCCGCGGGGCCCCCTCTCCTCGTTGAGCCCTCTGCAAGGGCTTTCAGATTCGCGAAGGGAGAGTGCTCCCTCGCATCTCTGTAAAGCCCGCAGGGGCTAATGGGAAATTTCCCATCTGCCCCTTTAGACGCGAGGGGCTGATGGGCAATTTCCCATTAGCCCCTGCGGGCTTTACAGAGACGCGAGGGAGCACTCTCCCTTCGCGAATCTGAAAGCCCTTGCAGAGGGCTCAACGAGGAGAGGGGGCCCCGCGGGACACTCCATTCTGCCGCTGCTGCGACGGACGCGGCAGCGGCAGCAGCCAGAGACAGGTTTTTTTTTAAAATGTAATTTAAAAAAAAAAAAAAAGCAGAATGTTCTTTGCGCGGGGCCCCCTGAAACGCGGGGCCCTGTGCAAAAAACATTCTTGCTCAATGGATGGGCCGGGCCTGGTTAAGTGGCTTGCCCAAGACCACAAGGAGCACCTGTGGGACTAGAAACCCCAGTTCTTCCAGCCCAAGGTTGCTGTTCTCTAGTGGGATTTGAACCCCCGACCTTCCAGCCTGAAGTACCTTGCCCCAACCACTAGGCCACGCCTCCACTCCACTTACACTGTGGCAGGTGGTATAGGAAGACACTATGCACATTCACGCTTATAAGGATGGTAGACAAAAGTGACAGTCAGACTTCTGTTCTGTTTCAGCGTTCATAATAAGCTGTTCCGTTTATGATAATATCACTTGGATTCTTTTTCCAGGGTGTTTTGTATAGCTCGATGCAAGTGCTGGTTCTTCCATGAATTTTGCATATGTTGCGTGCTATCCAAAATTCTGTCAACTGCAGAAAGGCAAACATCCCCAGAAAATGTTCTTGTGTGAAACTACAGCATCAAGAGCCATATGCCAAGATTTTATATATCAATTGCCCTGTTGTGACATTTACAGGGTGCTTGACTAGTATGTTCTTTTTTTAAATTCAGGTTTCTAATATTTCCCCATAACTTCTTAATAAAAATGTCTGCCACTGTTAGGTGAACTAGGCACCTAAAGTCCCACCTTTTGAAGGGATGGCAAAAAAGAGCAGACTTTTAGGCTGAATACAGCAGCTTGGCTGGCAATATTCCCTGGCTCTGTCAACAGAAGAGATAGTGGAACAGGCCAGACAGAGTAGCATGGCTGGCAGGGATCTCCAGACCCATCCAGCCAAAGATTTTGCAGTGCCAGGCAGAAAAAAAGTGGTAGGATTTATGCCACAGCTCCCACTGCTCTAAATGAACTTCAACACCACAGTGCAAGCATGTTACAAATGTGTTCTTGCGGCCCAACACATCTCATGCATCATGAGATTAGCATCAAGATGTGCTAGATTACAGACATAAGTTTAGAACATGCTTGCACTGCTGGCATTGAAGTGCAGGTTGAGCAGTTGAGAGCCATGGCATAAGCTCCTGCAGCTCAGGTCACTTGGACTGGAGAAGGACTACAAATAACTTGAGTGTGCAGCATTAATAGTGATCTTTGTTGGAGGCTTATAGGTAAACTGAGGTTGGCAGGGAAAGGGGTTAAGCCTGAAGATTCACCTAGTGAGCACAATACCCTTACATCTATCCTGCTGGGTTCAGTTTCACTGGAGCTCTGCATTCACCTCCTTCAGTAGATAATACAGAAAACAGCTTCTCGGATTCACCTGACATGAGACGATGGTGCAAGGATGAAGGTTTTGGATTTGTTAGCAACTGGGGAACATTCTGGGGAAAGGAGGGGCTCTTCTGAAGGATGGGCTTCACCTTAACTGGGATGGAACCAGCATGCTGGCATTAACCTTTAAAAAGGAGATAGAGCAGCTTTTAAACAAGATAATAGAGGAGAGCCGACAGTCACCCAAGAGTGCAAGGTTCAGAACCAGGGCCAGATTTACCTTGAGTGAGGCCCTACGCCAACAAAAATTGTGGGCCCCCAGAAAAGATAAAAACGAGCACGCCGGATCAGCTGCGCGCTGTTGGTCCTGATGTCATAATTAAACTGGGAATCCCAAAAGCCAAACTTGGAATGTACAACACTGTAGAAATAAAACTATACATTAATTTGCTCTTGTACTAAACAAAGTGCAGACGTTAATGATGCACATTTCCCAGAGCTGACATATTCCAATTAATAAATTCAAAATAAAGAGATATTTTTCTACCTTTTGTGCATTTTTTTTCAGCTGCAATTGCTCCAGCCACTTTCTTCTGGTTTCTTCGTGTCAGCCCAACTCCAGTCTTAACCCCCCCAGCCCATTTCCAGTCCCAGCCCCCCCCCCCCCCCATCGGCTCAAGTAAACTTTAATAAAAAAAATAATAAAACGCTGGACGCTGCCGCTGCCACGGCAGCAGCCAGCATTTTTTTTTTAATTTAATTTTAAAAAAGCTAACAATTTGTTCAATTTTTGTGGGCCCTTGCCAGCTGTGGGCCCTACGCCACGGCGTAGTTGGCGTATAGGTAAATCCGGCCCTGTTCAGAACAATGTATCCTTGAAGGATACTACCAAAAGAATGAGCAGGATTGCAACATAAACTTACCTGCAAAATCAATATCTAACCAACCTAGCTAAACTCACAACACCATTATGATAAATGTAACCCTCAAATTGTGTTGTATTAATGTTGTTAAATACCCTCATGTTAAATGTTGTAATGCACATTGCAAATGCAAATGCTAGGAGTCTAAAAAATAAGATGGGAGAGTTAGAATATATAGCGCTAAATGAGAGGTTAGATATGATTGGTATCTCAGAGATGTTGGAAGGAGGACAACCAATAGAACACTGTGATACCTGGGTACAGAATATATCATAATGATACAGCTGATCAAATTGGTGGAGGGGTTGCGCTCTATGTTAGAGAGGGCATTAAGTCACAAAGGATTAAAGTTTTGCAGGAAACAAAATTTGCTGTAGAATTTCTATGAATTGAAATTCCATGTAAAAAGGGGAAGGCGATGGCAGTGGGGGTGTACTATCGAACGCCTGGTTAAAATGAACAAATGGATGATGAAATGCTCAAAGAAATCAGGGAAGCTAACAAAAGTTACAGTACAGTAATAATAATGGGTGATTTCAATTTCCCCGGTATCGACTGGGTCAGTGTCACGGCAGGACATGCTAGGGAAATAAAGTTTCTAGATGAAATAAATGACTGCTTCTTGGAGCAGCTGGTTCATGAACTGACCAGAGGGGAAGCCATTTTGGATCTAGCCCTTAGTGGAACACAAGATCTGGTGCAAGAGATAAGGATATTGGGGCCACTTGGCAATAGTGATCATTGCATGATCGCGTTTGATTTAATTAATGGAGGAGGGATGGTATGGAAATCCGCAGTACTATCTTTTAACTTTCAAAAGGGATACTACTGTATTATAAAATGAAGAAAATAGTTAAGAAAAAACTAAAAGGAGCAGTTGCGAAGGTTAAAGATTTATAAGTTATAAATTGGAAGCTTGGGTGTTGTTTAAAAATACTATCATGGGGGAATCTACGCCAGGGAGAGTGGCTTGTTCAAGATGGCTGTCTGAGTGTGTGCTGGAGTAACATCAATGCCGAAGTATAAAGGCAAGATGAGGGTGTTCCCGCCTAAGCCCCTGGTCGTCCCTATGGCTCAGTTCGACTAGCTGTTGGAGGAGATGTAGCAGGAGAATCGAGCAGACGTTGGAGAACCGCGAGAGGAGGCAGGTCTTCCGGAGTGCCTTGATTCCACACTCTCTCCTGAGGAGAGGTCTCCGCCGCTGCCCCCGGTGTGCTCCCCTCCTCCGTCATTGGCTGTCTCTGCTGAAGTGTTGGAGAGCGGTGGTTTCGCGGAAGTGTGGCAGGAAGCCAGCGAAGTGGAAGGAGGGAGTTTGGGTGTTGCCACCGGAGGAGGAAACGTGTCGGATGGCTCACCTCAGCTTGGATAGCAAACCCCAAGTTTTCCTTATCGGCGTTTAGGTTATCTCGCCCTAAGACTGTTAATTTGGACACAAGCTGGGATGCTATTGCTAGGCTTTCTGAAGCCGTCACATCTCAAACTGCTGGGACTTTGGTGAAGGTTTCGCAGGTTGAAGAAACTTTTCAGGCATATAAAGTTGATTTGGACCAATTTAAAAATCAGGTTGGACAGTATCACCAAAAATTGAGTTCTGTTTCAGATTCTACCATGGCTCTTATAAAGGACAATGTTTTGCTCTGTGCTAAAATGGAAGGTCTAGAAAACTACTAGAGCCTCAAATTTGAGAGTGTTGAACTTCCCTATTTTACCTGGAATTGCACCGTTGGATCTATTTAAAAAGTACGTGGCAGACAAGTCCCTCAGGATTTAATGCCACCAATTTTGAAGGCTTTCTATCTTCCTATGGTAAAAAGGGAGCTGAGTTCTGCTAATGAGGACTTTAATACAGATGTTTTAAATGTATCTGATTTATTATCTTCTCCAACCCCTGGCTCAGTCAAAGTATCTACCTTGTTGGTGTCTCTTGCTCTGGTTTCAGATCGGGAGTGGCTGCTAAAACTAGTTTTTTAAGAAGCGTCTTTCTTTGTTCTATGGGGTTAAGATATCCATGTTTCCTGATATATCTAGAGAAACACAAAAAAGGTGCAGGCAATTTCTTTTGTTAAAAAGTGGGGTTTTGCAGATTGAGGGAACTTATCACTTGCGCTTTCCCTGTAAATGTGTAGTAGTGCTTAACTCGCAGAAATTTGTTTTTATCTTCCTGAAGATTTGTCTGCATTTATCAGTGCTAGGTTACCCGCTGTCTCAACTTCTGCTGAGGTTTGTAGCGATCTTGCTTAGATATATGTCTACCTCTCTGCTTTAGAGCCATCTTTTTCCTTATTATTTGTTATGTGTGCTATGCTCAGTCGGGTTCCTCAACTTCTGAGTGTTTTTCCTTTATCCCCTCCCCCACATATGTGGACTATAGATGAATCAGTGTTTGATGGTATGTTTGATGTGCCTTTTCTTTATGACAAATCATATTCTGGATGGTTTATCTTTGCTAAACGAGCTTGTTTGCTTGATTGAATTGTAAAAACTTATAAATAAATAATAATTAAAAAAATACTATCTTGGAAGCCCAGACCAGCTGTATTCCACGCTTTAAGAAAAGAGGAAAGAAGTCCAAAAAACTTCCGTCTATGGTTTAAAGGTGAGCTCAGAGAGGCTGTTCTTGCCAAAAGAGCATCTTTCGGGAAATGGAAAAAAGAGCCAAATAACAAAAACTGGAAACAGCACGAGCACTAGCAAGTTAGATGCAAGGCATTGATAAGGCAGGCAAAGAGAGAATTTGAGAATAATCTTGCTGTGGAAGCTAAAACACATAATAAAGACTTATTCAAGTACATTTGAAGCAAAAAAACCTGTGAGAGAGTCAGTTGGACCATTAGATGACAGAGAAGTAAAAGGGGCACTAAGAGGGGACAAGGCCATAGCAGAGAGACTGAATGAATTCTTTGCTTCAGTATTTACTGAGGAAGATGTAGGGATGTTACCCATGACTGAAGTGGTATTTAAAGGTGATACTGCGGAAGACTTGAAAGAAATATTGATACAGTGGGAAGATGTATTACAACTATTTGATAAACTGAAAAGTAGCAAATCACCTGGACTGGATAGAATACATCCAAGGGTGTTGAAAGAACTGAAATATGAGAATGCAGACCTGCTATTAGTAATCTGTGAACTATCGTTAAAATTATCTGTAATACCTGAAGACTGGAGGATGGCCAATATAACGCCAATTTTTTAAAAGGGTTCCAGGGGTAATTCGGGAAACTACAGACCAGTGAGCCTGACATCAGTACTGGGAAAAATGGTAGACTCCATCATAAAGAACAAAATTACTGAACATGTAGATAGTCATGCTTTAATGGGAGACAGCTAACATGGCTTTAGACAAGGACGATCTTGTCTTACTATATTTTTTTGAAGGTGTGAATAAACAGGTAGACAAAGGCAAGTCAGTTGATATAGTGTATCTGGACTTTCAGAAAGCCTTTGACAAGGTTCCTCATCAGAAACATTTGGCAAAACTAAAATGTCATGGGATAGGAGGCAGTGTACTATTTCGATCATGAACTTGTTAAAAGATAGAAAGCAGAGGGTAGGGCTAAATGGCTACTTTTCCAAATGGAGAAACATAGTAACATAGTATATGACGGCAGATAAAGACCAGCATGGTCCATCTAATCTGCCCAACAAGATAGCAAGAGTAGGTGCAGGCCGGTTTACGGAAACTTCGCCCCCCACATTTCGCCCCTCACATTTCGCCCCCCATATTTCGCCCCTGAGGAAACATCGCCCCTCACATTTCGCCCCTGCACATCTCGCCCCCGGGAAAATTTGTCCCCACACATTTCGCCCCATGTTTTAGCACCACCTTCATTTGCAAAGGTGCTAACTGAAGGACGTTGGCGTCCAACACAATCCAATTTGCAAACATGCCTAATTGGCTAATTTTTCAAGTTTTTCAATTTTTGCACAAAATTTATGTTTGTACGTTGTGCAAATACTGAATTTTTTTGTTGCACAGCATTATCCTGGATCCACCACTGAAAGAAAATTACCGTTTAAAATTCAAAATTATATGAAATGCCTCGTAAGTAAACAATCAAGTTCCTGTTGTCAAAATCTTGAACAATACGTCGAACTCTAACAGAAATTGACAGATATTTTTTGTTTCTCATATTGTTTGGGTTTCCTGCAACCAGTTGAGCAATTTCGTAGTCATGCAAACCTTGCTGCCTTTTCAAGCACTGGATAAAACGGTATATATTGGGGTAGAGCATGCCACAGGTTTCTTGGAAGCTACAATGCCACCCTTTGATATCATTGTTTGTTCTGTGCCGACCGTCCAGAGTTCTTTGGTATATGTTCCAGAAATGTGTAGGAAATGGAGGCATTTGACGACCATGATGCTGCCTTCTTCCGATGTACGTATCTTAAAAATAATTGGCAATAGGCATTGCCTCAGCAGGAAAATCGGGGCTTTCTGTTAATTCGTCGAAGGCATCAACCACGTTTTCGGGAGGGACAAATGCCAAGGCAGGGATCATTCGTATCCTCTTTGAAAAGACATAAACATAGTTCTCGTGAACCAGCTTCCTTTTTCCACAGATTGAAACAAGCGAGTCCATATGCATGATATAAAGAATTGGATATACTGACTGCAGATATTCGCTTCACCCTTACATAAACGTTTGATGATCTTGGCAACCAATAGGCTGCAAAACTTTCCCCCCATCATTTATGATTGGCTGATCATCGGCAACAAGAGATAAACAATAATAACTGCACAATGTCAAATGTATTAGAACTTCGGGGGCGAAATTTCCCGGGGGCGAAATGTGCAGGAGCAAAATTTCCAGGGGGCGAAATGTGGGGGGCGAAATTTCCCAGGGGCAAAGTTTCCTCGGGGGCGAAATGTGGGGGGCGAAATGTGGGGGGCAAAGTTTCCGTATCCCGTGCAGGCCACCCCTCTCCATGTCTTTGTTTAGGGGTGAACCCACCACTCCATGTAGGACACCCCTATTTGTTGAGATGTTAGATGGTTCAGAAGTTATATGTTTCAGTTTATTTTGTTTTTATCCTGTTGCTGTAAAGGGATCCACTGTGTTTGTCCCATACCGTTTTGAATTCTGTCACCGTGTTTTCCCCCACCACTTCCATCAGGAGGGCATTCCAAGCATCTACCACCCTTTCAGTGAAAAAATATTTCCTGACATTGCTTTTCAATTTACCACCTTGCAGCTTCATGTTGTGCCCTCTAGTTTTACAGCTTCCCCCTCTTTGGAAGAGGTTTGTTTGTTCATCATTTCTCTTTAAATATTTAAAGGTCTGAATCATATCTCCCCTGTCCCTCCTCTCCTCCAAAGTGTACATATTTAGGTCTTCAAGTCTCTTCTCATAAGGCTTCTGACGTAGGCTCCAAATCATTTTGGTCGCCTTCCTCTGAACAGTTTCCAGTCTTTTTACATCTTTTGCAAGATATGGTCTCCAAAACTGAACACAGTATGCCAAGTGAGGCCTCACCAGTGACTTCTACAGTGGCATAAGTACCTCTTCCTTTCTGCTGGTAATCCCTCTTTGTATGCAGCCCAATATCCTCCTGGCTTTTGCCACCGCCTTGTCGCACTGTTTTGCCACCCTGAGATCATCAGAGATAATCACACCAAGGTCTTTCTCCTGAACCATGCACACCAACCTCTCGCCCCCTATTGCGTACATTTCCCTTGGATTTCTACTACCCAAGTGCATGACACTGCACTTTTTCACATTAAATCATAGTTGACAAGCATTAGATCATTCTTCCAGCTTTTGTAGATCTTTCCTCATGTTAACCACTCCCTCGGGGGAGTCCACTCTGTTGCAAATTTTTGTGTCATCTGCAAAAAGACAGACTTTTCCATTCAGTCCTTCAGCAATATCACTCACAAATACATTGAACAGTGCCGGGCCCAGGACTGAACCCTGGGGCACCCCGCTAATCACCTTCCTTTCATCCGAGTGAGCTCCATGTACCATCACCTTCTGTTGTCTGTCAGTCAACCAGTTTCTAATCCATTTTACCATCTTGGGACCCATCCCCAAGCTACTGAGTTTATTGACAAGCCTCCTATGAGGCACAGTATCAAAGGCTTTGCTGAAATCCAGGTAGATGACATTCATTGCATGCCCCTGATCTAGTTCCTTGGTCACCCAGTCAAAGAACTCAATCAGATTTGTTTGGCAAGACCGTCCTTCGGTACAACCATGTTGCCTCGGATCTTGCAACCTGTTGGTTTTGAGAAAGTTCACTATTCTCTCTTTCAGGAGTTCCTCCATTACTTTTTCTGCCACTGAAGTAAGGCTCACGGGCCTGTAGTTTGACACTTCTTCCCTGTCACCACTTTTGTGTAGAGGTACAACATCAGCCATTCTCCAGTCCTGAGGAACCTCTCCTGCTTCCAAGGATCCATTGAAGACATCCTTTAATGATCCTGCAAGAACCTCTGAGCTCTTTCAGTATCCTGGGATGTATCCCATCTGGTCCCATGGCTTTGTCCACTTTCAGTTTAGCAAGTTTTTCTAACACCTCATCTTCTGTGAATGGTGTGGTATCTACTTCATTCCCATTTTTATATTTGGGAGTCACAGCTGGTCCATCTCCAGGATTTTCTTTAGTAAAAACAGAGCAGAAGTATTTGTTTAGCAATTTCGCTTTTTCAATGTCACTTTCCACGAGTCCTTTCCCAGCACTTCTGAGTCCTGCAATTCCAACTCTGATCTTCTTCCTTTCCCGAATATACCTGAAGAAAGTTTCATCGCCACCCTTAACATCTTTAGCCATCTTTTCCCCTGCCTTTGATTTTGCTTTCCTTATTTCTCTTTTTGACTCTATGAGTTTGATCCTGTATTCATTTCTGTGTTCTTCTGTTTGCAAGCTTTTGAATTTTGTGAAAGCTGTGTCTTTTGCCTTTATTTGAGCAGCCACTTCTTTGGAAAACCAAATAGGTTTCCTTCTCCTCTTGTTTTTATTTACTTTTCTTACATATTTATCTGTTGCCCCTTTTATTGCCACCTTTAGTTTAGCCCATTACAATTCCACTTCCCTTATCTCCTTCCACCCCATCATCTCCTCCTTTAGGTACTCTGCCATTTTATTGAAGTCAGTGTTTTTGAAGTTTAGGACTTTGAGCTTGCTATGACTGGCCTGTACCATGGCTTTTATCTCAAACCACACCGTGTGATGATCACTGTTGCTCACAGGGGCACTCACGCAGACATTCGACACGCTATCACCATTGGTGAGCACTAAATCCAGCGTTGAGCTTTCCCTGGTTGGTTCCATCACCATTTGTCTAAGTAATGCATCTTGGAGAGCATCCACAATTTTTTTGCTTCTTTCCAGATGTGCAGAAGGAGTAATTCAATCCACATCAGGTAGATTAAAGTCACCCAATATGATCACTTCCCCCTTTGTGGCTATCTTGGCAATATCTATAATGAATTCATTATCTCTCTCTTAAAGTTGAGTCGGAGGTCTGTAAACTACAGCAGTATGGATGACAGTGCCATCTCCTCTTTCCAACGCAATCCAGAGCGCTTCTTCTTTTCCCCATGTCCCCTGCATTTCAGTAGCTTTAATATTGCTTTTGACATACAAGGCTACTCCTCCTCCTTTTCCATTTTCTCAGTCTCTTCTGAATAGATTATATCCAGCTATGGCTATTGTGATGCAGCAAGGGGTACACAGCCTATGCAAATTCAGGTAAAAGAAAGACTTACCTCAGAATCAGCTTTAGAAAGCAGCACTAGGCACTCTGAGTCACCGGAGCAAGGGAAATTCTTGCTACGTAGCAAACAAAAATCCCATCAGGAACACCTGAGTGAAAATCCCCAGGTCACGTGCAGAGCTAGGGATTACTTAAGGCAAGGTTCCAGTCAGTGGAGTAGATTGGGAGTGGCAAGAGGAGGAGCAAGAACACGAACACCAAAGGGAACTGCAGAGAGTAGGACGGCAGGTCGGGTTGCAGAGAATAGCAGGAGGTGTGGCTCTCATCAGCTGAGCAGAAACCCCAGGGGATTGCTGGGAGGAAACTCTTCTCACGGAGAACCAGGAAGTGAGTCTGACTCCAGCTCTCGAGAAGAGAGGTTCAAGGCAAGCTGTTCCAAGAGTAAACCTGCTACCAGAAATAACCTGAAAGAGAAGCTAGGAAGATCCCACTACACTAGAGACCGGTATGTGCCAGTTCAGGGCAGAGGTCACTGTGAGAGGAAAGTGTTGGGGGATGGGAACTCCAAGCACATCTGCAGCCTAAGAAGTAGGTGTAAAATTAAGTCTCATTATACTCCTGCACAACCAGCCTGGAAGGCAAAAGCCATAAGGTATAGGGAACCAAGTATTAAGGCAGTCCCTGCAGAGAGAAGGAATCCTCCATATGATTATAGGGAGAAGTTTAAAACCCCTAAGTGCCAAGGGCGTGGTCCTGAATATAACTACAAGCAGCAAGGTGGTTCAGAACTGTTATTCTGGGAGGAGAGCCCAGGCAGAAGATACCACAGGCCAGAGAGGTATAGCCCTGAAGGGAGAAGAGCCTCTTTTGATTATTACAGTGATTTATCACAGGACACTGTGTCTGAGTGCCATTCGTATGAGGAGTCTGACACAGGGAGTTTGGGCACTGCTGAGGAGAATATGATATGGGAAGACGCTAGCAATCTTCCGGAGCCCATCCCCATGGAATGCAGCATGTGTTACAAACGCAGCCTTGCTATGTGAATGAATGCAAAGAGAACTTTGTACAGGAAATAAGGATTATTTGTTTGCCATTAATTTGTTGCTCTGTTCATCTTTAAGTTTCTGTTTTCTTGACAAGTCCGAGCGGGACGGGGAATAAAACCCACTTTAAGTTTCATTCAAAATTTGCTCTGAAAGACTCTTTTATTTAACAAGCCAGAGCAATTACTTGTTCATAGGCCCTAGGCAACCGCCTATACAGGGCAATAAGGGCTCTAACCACGGGCCCCATCACAAGTTGGCGTAGTTTTACAGGATCCAGTCCAGGAGACAAGAAACTACGGAGTGGAGCAACGATGCGGGAAGAGCGGAGTTGACACGCCCAGAGGAGGATCCAGGATTCCAAGAGTGCGACGGCAAGCACCTTCTCAAAATAAGAACCTCCACCTTGCTCAGGTAACGGGTATTTGGGCACAGGTTGGGAGGATCGCTGGTGAGAAGGAGAAGGCTTGGGAGGAAGAAATTTTTCCTTGTATTATTGTGCCACACTTGGGTTTGCGTGTTTCTGATTTGTTTTCCAGAAAAAAAAAGACGACCACGATGGATGCACAGGAGGTTCTCAGGTGGATGAGCAGCCAGTTCGCGAAGCAGGGAGAGCTAGCTCGGCAGAACCAGGAGCAGGCCATCGCTGCCCTGGTGGAGCAACAGAAGCCCCTGACGGACTTAATGCGTACTCTCCTGAAGGAGCCAAAGAAGGAAGAGTCACCAGCAGCAGTACCTATCTGTGGGGTAGGCCCACAGAGCTGTGGGATTTGGACACTGGGACAAATGCATGCTAATGACAATTTCGATGACTTTGTGCAAACATTTGAGAGAATAGCTCTTAATGCAAAATGGCCACAAGAGCAATTAGCCGTTAGGCTGGCCTCAGCACTAACCGGTGAGGCTCAGGCAGCCTACAGGGCCATGCCAGCAGCTCTAGCAGCTGATTATCAAGAGGTTAAGAGAGCTGTGCGTGATAGGTTGGGCTTAACCCCTACCATGTACAGACGCATGCTACGGTCTACCCGGATTCAACCAAATGAAACCCCAAAGGCACTGTATCACAGAGTGCATGGGCTGGTTTTAAAGTGGCTTGAACCCGAGGGTAAACCGATGGAAGAGGTAATTGATCTAATCGTATTAGAGCAATTCTTTGATGCAGTACCAGAAGAGGTTAGAACATTTCTGACCCTACAGAACTGTAGGACCTCTGCTGAAGCAGCGCACCTAACTGAAAGGTTCTTTGAGGCTGAAGTAATGAAAGAAGCCAGCGCTAGCAGCAGGTCAGGGTTAGCCAATTCTGTAAGAGGTATAAATGTTTCTCCAAGGAACAGAGGGGATTCAAAGGAATCCAGGTGTATAAAAATGGATGGTAACAAAATGTTAAAGTGCTTTAAGTGTGGGAAAAGTGGGCACTTAAAGAGAGAATGTATGTCTCGTACAGCACTTGTCACTGGCCATGAACACCACACAGCTGCAGGTTTCCGTGTAGATGTGGAGGTACAGGGAGTCCCAGCTAGGGCCTTGCTTGACTCGGGGGCCGACCAAAGTATGGTCTCCCGCCGTTTTTGGGAAACCATACAGGCCCAGAGGGGTTTTCCCCCGAGTCATGCCGAAGAAGTAGCCAATATAAGATGCATCCATGGGTCTTCCACCGGTTATCCGCTGTACCGGCTGAAGATACAAGGATTGGGGGTACGGAGAAAGACCTTGGTAGCGGTAGTTCCCAAGCTACCCTTTGATTTGGTGTTAGGCCGGGATTGGCCCCCATTTGGGGAAGGCCTAAAGGAAGGCCTGGTTAAGGAAAAGGAATCCCAAGGGCACCCTGAGGAAGTAGAGGAAGAGGGCCAGGCCAGGGGAAAGAATAATGAGGAAGGGGAGGCCCTGGTGAATGTGGTTCCCCCAGGGCCGGATTTACGTATACGCCATGTACGCCATGGCGTAGGGCCCACAGCCGGCAGGGGCCCACAAAAAAAGAACCAGTTTTTTTTTTTTAAACTCAATTTAAAAAAAAAACCTGGTGGCTGCCGCCGCGGGGCCCCCTCTGCTGCCGCGGGGGCCCCGTCTACAAGCTGGTCTGGTCTGGTCTGGTCGGGTCGGGTCGGGTCGGGTCTCTCTCCCTCCCTCCCTCCCTCGCTGCAGGCTGCAAGAGACGCGAAGATAGAGCGTCTCCTCGCGTCTGTGTTAAGCCCGCAGGGGCTGATGGGATTTCCCATCAGCCCCTGCCGGCTTAACACAGACGCGAGGAGACGCTCTCCCTTCGCGTCTCTCGCAGCCTGCAGCCTGCAGCCTGCAGCAAGGGAGGGAGAGAGACCCGACCCGACCGGACCGGACCGGACCCGACCAGCTTGTAGACGGGGCCCCCGCGGCAGCAGAGGGGGCCCCGCGGCGGCAGCCACCAGGTTTTTTTTTTAAATTAAATTTTACTTTAGGCCGGGGGGGGGTAGGACTGGTAATGGGCTATGGGGGGGGGTAGGACTGGTAAATGGGGGGGTAGGACTGGTAATGGGGGGGGGGTAGGACTGGTAATGGGCTATGGGGGGGGGTAGGACTGGTAATGGGCTATTGGGGAGGCTGGGGCTGGAAATGGACTGGGGGGGTAGGGCTGGTAATGGGCTATTGGGGGGCTGGGGCTGGAAATGGGCTGGGCTGGGCTGGGCTGGGCTGGGCTGGGGGGGGGGGGGTTAAGGCTAGAGGTGGGCTGATGGGGTTAGGACTGGTAATGGACTGTGGGCTGTTGGGGGGGCTTAGAACTGGCAATGGGCTTTGGGGGGGGTTAAGACTGGTAATGGGCTGTGGGCTGATGGGGGCTGTCTGGTAATGGGCTATGGGGGGGCTAGGACTGGAAATGGGCTGGGGGGTTAAGACTGGAGGTGGGCTGATGGGGTTAGGACTGGTAATGGGCTGTGGGCTGATGGGGGGGGGTAGGACTGGCAATGGGCTATGGGGGGCTGACTGGAAATGGGTTGATGGGGTTAGGACTGGAAGTGGGCTGATGGGGGGTTAGGACTGGTAATGGGTTATAGGGGGGGCTTAAACTGACAATGGGGTGATGGGGGTTAAGGACTGAAAATGGGGTGATGGGGGGTTAAGGACTGTAAGTGGGGTGATGGGGGGGCTAGGACTGGTATTGGGTTGGGGGGTTGCTAGGACTGGAAATGGGCTGATGGATGGCTAGGACTGGAAATGGGCTGATGCAGGGACTAGAAGGGAATGGATGCTGGGTGAGGCTGGAACTAGAAGGGAGCTGATGTTGGGGGAGGATTAGAATGGGATGGGGCTGGAAGAGTAAAATGGAGAAGGGAAAAATATTTTGTGTGGGAGGGATAAAAAATCTACAATTGGCCGGGTATTGGGAGAGTAAGTGGGGATTGAGGATGGAGGGGTAAAATTTGAGTGGATGAAATAGGAATGAGGAAAGAGCAAAAGGAGAAAGATTAGTATGTTAAAGCAGATGTAGAGAGAGAATGGAAAAAAATCTAGAAGAGAGAAGAAAGGACAAATGGACAGCAGACGATGGAGAGTTAGCAGAAGACACGAAGAAACCAGAAGAAAGTGGCTGGAGCAATTGCAGCTGAAAAAATGCACAAAAGGTAGAAAAATATCTCTTTATTTTGAATTTATTAATTGGAATATGTCAGCTCTGGTAAATGTGCATCATTAACATCTGTGCTTTGTTTAGTACAAGAGCAAATTAATGTACAGTTTTATTTCTACAGTGTTGTACATTCCAAGTTTGGCTTTTGGGATTCCCAGTTTAATTATTGTCTTCCTATTTCTAAATTGTGATTACTTGTTTGGTGATGGTCTATGTTCTGCATGTGTAACTGAGCTGAGGTGTTCTGTTTATATAATTCCTATTTGACATTGCCACTTGTTCTCTTTCCCCAGTAGGTCATGTATTGTTGTTCTCTGAAATGTATTGGTTTAATATTTGCAGTGTTGCCTTTTGATTGGTAGAGTATGGTGCTTTGTGAGTCCTGGTAGTGCTGTTAGGATACGGCGGGTTTACTATGGGCAGTGTTTGTAGTAGTTCCTAATGTGTCTGGCAGTTGGCACTGGATTATAGTAATGTAGAAATCTTTTAGTCTTTCTTTATCCATACACTCATTAAGAGGCACGTTTACTAAAAGTTAGTATATGGTAACATTATGCAAATATTTATGCAAATGAGGCCCCTTATGCAAATGAGGTCCGCACCCCCCTTGGGCCGCCCCTGCTGGGGGCCCACAATTTTTGTTGGCGTAGGGCCTCACTCAAGGTAAATCCGGCCCTGGGTTCCCCAGCCTTTATTTGCAAAACCCCCAAAGAAAGCAATTGTCCAAAAGGCCCCGATAGAGGTAGTGACACCTGGTAAAAAAGGCTTTGTGTTAAAGGTCTGTAAGATGTCCCCAGATGCACAGGTTCCCCAGAAAGCAACCGCCGATGCGGCTGGCTTTGATCTTTTTAGTGCAGTGGAAGGGGTGGTACCAAAGAAAGGAAAGGCTTTAATTAATACAGGCCTGCAAATCCAGTTGCCAGCTGGGTGCTACGGGCGGATCGCTCCCCGATCTGGTTTGGCATCGAAGCATTTTGTCGATGTCGGAGCGGGGGTTGTGGACCCCGATTACAGGGGAGAGGTCAAAGTACTGCTGTTTAACTTTGGAGAGCAGGACTTTGAGGTTAAAATAGGAGACCGCGTTGCCCAGATTATATGTGAACGGTTTGGGTCTCAAGAAGTGGAGGAGGTAACCCACCTGGTCCCTACCAGTAGGGGAGGCCAAGGGTTGGGCTCCACCGGACAGAGGGAGGTACAAGGTCTTACTGCCACTGCAAAGACAAACCTAGAGGAGGATTTAGGTCCCCAAATTGCAGACTGTAAAACAGTCTCTGCACCGAAGATTGGCCTAGAATTGTCCTTGCAGCAACAAGGCCAGTTAGACCAGTTGCTGACACGGTTTAGGGACGTCCTTACGCCCGTCCCGGGAGAAACCAACCTGGTCGCGCATGAAATTCTCACACCCCCGGGGAAAATTGTGCGGCTGCGACCTTATCGCTTACCGGAGGCTCGCAAGAGCGAGATTATTTCACAAATTCAGGAGATGCTACAGTTAGGCGTCATTGAAGAGTCTAAAAGTCCCTGGTGTAGTCCGGTAGTCCTTGTACCGAAACCGGATGGCAGTCTTCGTTTCTGCATTGACTTTAGGCAGGTCAATGCCATATCACTCTTTGATGCCTACCCTATGCCAAGGATCGAAGAGTTGTTGGACAGACTGGGGCAGGCACGGTATCTGACCACCCTCGACCTTACCAAGGGTTATTGGCAGATACCGTTGACCCGTGCTTCCAGGCCCAAGACAGCTTTCAGCACACCGCTGGGTTTATTCCAGTTTAAACGCATGCCGTTCGGTCTACACGGTGCTGCGGCAACATGCCAAAGGTTGGTAGACCAGGTCCTACGGCCTCACCACAGCTACGCCGTAGCATACATGGATGATATAGTCATCCACAGCACCACCTGGGCACAACACCTCCCACGTGTAGAGGCCGTATTGAAGGCTTTGCGGAGTGCTGGACTGACTCTAAATCCCGGAAAATACCTATTTGGCGGAACCGAGGTCAAGTATCTAGGACACTTGGTAGGAAATGGTACGGTGCGACCACTACACGATAAAGTAGAAAGTGTGCAGAATTTTCGGCGTCCGCTAAATAAGAAACAACTGAGAAGTTTCCTAGGGTTAATAGGATATTATAGGCGTTTTATACCCAGGTTTACGGAAGAGAGTACGGTATTAACAAATATGTTAAGAAAGAACGCACCCAATAATTTACTGTGGACACAGGCAGCGGAGGACGCTTTTATACTTCTAAAGGGGAAGTTATGCAAGGCGCCAGTTTTATATGGGGTGGATTTTGATCGTACATTTATCCTGCAGACGGACGCCTCGGAATCGGGGCTGGGAGCCGTCCTATCCCAGGAATTTGAGGGTACTGAGCACCCCGTTCTTTATTTGAGTAGGAAGTTGACCAGGGCTGAGAGCAACTACTCAACCATTGAAAAAGAATGTTTGGCTATTAAGTGGGCCATCGAGGCACTTCGATTTTACCTTACAGGCAGGCATTTCGTGCTGATTACTGATCATGCACCATTGAAGTGGCTAGCTACCATGAGGAACCACAACCCTCGCCTCACCCGTTGGCACCTGGCGTTGCAGGCTTTCAATTTTACTATACACCATAGGGCAGGAAAGCTACATTCTAATGCAGACGCCCTGTCGCGTATTCCGGGCTGGGAGCACGAAAGTGCACCATCACGGAATATCTTAAGAGGGGGGATATGTGATGCAGCAAGGGGTACACAGCCTATGCAAATTCAGGTAAAAGAAAGACTTACCTCAGAATCAGCTTTAGAAAGCAGCACTAGGCACTCTGAGTCACCGGAGCAAGGGAAATTCTTGCTACGTAGCAAACAAAAATCCCATCAGGAACACCTGAGTGAAAATCCCCAGGTCACGTGCAGAGCTAGGGATTACTTAAGGCAAGGTTCCAGTCAGTGGAGTAGATTGGGAGTGGCAAGAGGAGGAGCAAGAACACGAACACCAAAGGGAACTGCAGAGAGTAGGACAGCAGGTCGGGTTGCAGAGAATAGCAGGAGGTGTGGCTCTCATCAGCTGAGCAGAAACCCCAGGGGATTGCTGGGAGGAAACTCTTCTCACGGAGAACCAGGAAGTGAGTCTGACTCCAGCTCTCGAGAAGAGAGGTTCAAGGCAAGCTGTTCCAAGAGTAAACCTGCTACCAGAAATAACCTGAAAGAGAAGCTAGGAAGATCCCACTACACTAGAGACCGGTATGTGCCAGTTCAGGGCAGAGGTCACTGTGAGAGGAAAGTGTTGGGGGATGGGAACTCCAAGCACATCTGCAGCCTAAGAAGTAGGTGTAAAATTAAGTCTCATTATACTCCTGCACAACCAGCCTGGAAGGCAAAAGCCATAAGGTATAGGGAACCAAGTATTAAGGCAGTCCCTGCAGAGAGAAGGAATCCTCCATATGATTATAGGGAGAAGTTTAAAACCCCTAAGTGCCAAGGGCGTGGTCCTGAATATAACTACAAGCAGCAAGGTGGTTCAGAACTGTTATTCTGGGAGGAGAGCCCAGGCAGAAGATACCACAGGCCAGAGAGGTATAGCCCTGAAGGGAGAAGAGCCTCTTTTGATTATTACAGTGATTTATCACAGGACACTGTGTCTGAGTGCCATTCGTATGAGGAGTCTGACACAGGGAGTTTGGGCACTGCTGAGGAGAATATGATATGGGAAGACGCTAGCAATCTTCCGGAGCCCATCCCCATGGAATGCAGCATGTGTTACAAACGCAGCCTTGCTATGTGAATGAATGCAAAGAGAACTTTGTACAGGAAATAAGGATTATTTGTTTGCCATTAATTTGTTGCTCTGTTCATCTTTAAGTTTCTGTTTTCTTGACAAGTCCGAGCGGGACGGGGAATAAAACCCACTTTAAGTTTCATTCAAAATTTGCTCTGAAAGACTCTTTTATTTAACAAGCCAGAGCAATTACTTGTTCATAGGCCCTAGGCAACCGCCTATACAGGGCAATAAGGGCTCTAACCACGGGCCCCATCACACTATATCCCAGTCATGTGATTCATTAAACCATGTTTCTGTAATAGCCACAATGTCCAAGTCCATTTCCACCATTAGGGCTTCCAGGTCCGGAACTTTGTTGGCTAAGCTTTGAGCATTTGTGCTCATTGCTTTCCAGCATTTACCCAGCTTGATTTTGTTTTGCCCACTTCTTCCCACTTGTTTTTGATGTGTGGTTTAAAAGTGTGCCTGTTTCTGATGTTATTCTGCTTTTGCAGGGGGTGGCTTGCAGATCTTGACCTTCCACATCCGTCACCCCCTTTTCCTAGTTTAAATGCATATCCACATACTGCCTGAATTTTTCACTTAGGATTCTTTTCCCTGTGACAGAGAGATGTAGTCCATCAGCACATTATAGTCATAAGAACATAAGATATGCCATACTGGGTCAGACCAAGGTCCATCAAGCCCAGTATTCTGTTTCCAACAGTGGCCAATCTAGGTCATATGTACCTAGCAGTTTCCCCAAGAGACACAAGTCTCTTGTTGGTCCATCTGTTTCCCCAGTTGCCAATAAATCTGAATCCTTCTTGTTTGCACCAGGTCTAGAGCCATGTATTAAAGATGTTAATGCAATGCAGCCTTTTTGTCCCCTTACCAAGAACAGGTAGAACTTCTGAGAATGCAACAGTGTTAACAATGGGCTTGAGATTCTCTCCCAGAGATTGGAAGTCCTTTGGACTGTAGAGGCACTGTTTCTAGAGAGGTCATTTGTGCCCAAGTGGATAACAACATCAAGTTTGGAGTGTTCAATTTTTTCGCTAAGTACTTCAACAACTTGGTTTGTATTCCTGCTGGCTGAAGAGCCTTGTAGGCACATGACTATCATCTCTCCTTTGAACTGTGTTCCCAAGTTGGTGCCTCTAATGATGGAATCTCCAAGTAGTAGTAGTTTTCTGTTTGGTGAGGTTTTCTTCATATTTGGTGCTTTAGCAGGAGATTGAGCATTGTCTGACTCATTTAAGGGCCCTTCAATTTCTTTGGATTGGGCATCCTCATTAGTCAAGGCAGAGAAGGCATTGTACAGGGATATCTCTTGATGTGTAGGATGTCTCTGCATTACAGGTCGCAATCTTCCAGAACCCACTGTGATCCATTTGTTCCCGGGGTGTTTGATTCTTTGTGGGAGCGGTGGTTGGCTTTGTTCAGTTTGTATCCTAGAAGAGGTGCACTTCATTGCATCCAGTTCCTCCCGGGATCTGTGCTGGGTCCGCTGCTTTTTAACATATTCAAAAATGACCTGGAAATGGGAATAACGAGTGAGGTTATCATATTTGCAGATGGCACAAAACTATTTAAAGTTGTAAAACCCATGAAGATTGTGGAAAATTACAAGAGGATCTTATAAATTGGAAGACTGGGCATCCAAATGGCAGATGAAATTTAATGTGGACAAGTGCAAAGTTATGTACCTAGGAAAGAACAACCCAAACTATGGTTACACGATGCAAGGTTCCACATTAGGAACCACCACCCAGGAAAAAGATGTAGGCGTCATCATGGATAACATGTTAAAACCCTCCGCCCAGTGTGCAGCGGCGGCCAAGAGAGCAAATAGAATGCTAGGTATCATAAGGAAAGGAATGGAAAATAAAACAAAGGATATTATAATGCCTCTGTATTGTTCCATGGTGCGACCACACCTTGAATATTGCGTGCAAGTCTGGTCGCCGTATCCTAAAAAGGATATAGCATTATTAGAAAAGGTACAGAGAAGAGCCACCAAAATGGTAAAGAGGATGGAAGGATACCCCTATGAAGAGAGGCTAAAAAGGTTAGGGCTCTTCAACCTGGAAAAGAGATGGCTGAGGGAAGATATGATAGAGGTCTATAAATTAATGAATGGAGTGGAACAGGTAAACATAGATTGATTGTTTACATTATCAGAATATAGAAAGATTAGAGGACATGCAATGAAGCTACAGGGTAACCTATTTAAGGCTAATAAGATGAAATATTTTTTCACTCAATGTGTAATCAAACTCTGGAATTTGTTACTGGAGGATGTAATAAAAGCTGTTAGTGTTGCAGGGTTTAAAAAAGGTTTGGACAAGTTCCTGGAGGAAAGGTCCATAATCCATTATTAAAAAGGACCCAGGATATTTATTGTTTATTTATTTAGTCACATTTATATACCGCTTCTTCCAGCGATCAGTAGCGGTTCACATTGAAGCTTCACACAGTGATCATTTATACATTTTCATTTCATAACACATAATTGGATTTGTACAGTAAATCATTTGAAATGTTGTATATACATATTTACAGGTTGCATATTTGTGGTTTGCGTTTCAGGTTTGCGTGCCATTTTATCTGTATATATATATAATTACAGGTTGCATTTCTGAGTTTTGTGCTTCAGGTTGCATATCCGAGTTTTGTGCTTCAGGTAATTTATATAGCGCAGTTGTATTAGATCTATTGTAATACTCTTGAAATAAATAGGTTTTTAAGTGTTTTCCAAAAGTCTTGCAAATCATTGTTGCTTCTTAGTTCATGTGGTAGGTTGTTCCATTGAGCGGGCGCTGTGTATGTGAACGCTCTGCTGCCAGTGAGGGTTTTGGTATTGCGTAGGTTCTGTGGGATGCACAAATTGTTTAAGTTCTGTGTCCTCCTGATCCTGTTGGGCGGGTTCGGTTGCGGTAAGTGTGAAGAGGTAAGACGGGGCTATGTTGTGGATCAGTTTAAATATTGTTACTATTAATTTATATCTTATGCGGGCATGAATGGGGAGCCAGTGGTGTTCAATCAGTATTGGCGTGATGTGTTCGGAGACACGCACTTTCATTATAATTCGAGCAGTGATGTTCTGTGCCATTTGAAGTATGTTGAGGGTTTTTTTGGGTAGTCCTTGGAGGATGTCATTACAGTAGTCCAGGTGAGGCATGACCAGTGCTTGGGTCACTGTTCGGAAATTGGACTGTTCAATGATGTTATGCAGTGTTTGGAGTATTCTTAGTTTGTAGAATACGGCCCGGTTTAGCAGTCTTAGGTGGGTTTCCATCTTAAGATTTTTGTCGAGTGTCACGCCCAGATATTTTATTTCTTGCTTGATGTTGTATGAATTGTTGTTCAGGAGTATTGTCGGGGGTGGACTGAAGTCTAATCGGCTTTTTGTTTTGGTTCAGTACCTGACTGGAGTTTTGAGAAAGCCTCCCCCCCTCCCACTAGGGGGGGGGCGCCATCTCATCCCTCGCCTCAGGCAGCAGATTGCCTTCAGCCGCCCCTGGGAGTGGAACGGGTAAACGTACATCAGTTGTTTATGCCACCAAAAAGTAGAAAGACTAGAGTCTTAAATGGGTTGCAATGAAGCTACAATGCAACCCATTTAAGACTAATAAGAGAAACTCTTTTTTAATAAATGCATAATCAAACTCTGGAATTCGTTACCAGAGTAAACACTTAGTTTCTCTTGTATCGTTCTGTCTGTCTTGATTAGATTGTATCCAACAAAAAATTGGTGTGATCACTTTTCAGAGCTGTGAAATACTCTACAGTAACAATCAAACTACACGCTCCACATTCTCACCATAAGAGGTATATTTTCTTTGTTAGCAACTTGGTCTCAGACTAACACGGAGCTGATTTATCGGGTTTTAAAGAAACTTCACACCGAAAGCTCACATTTGCATCAATGACCCATTTTTGTTGCTGATAGTAAACTTAATAGTGCAGGGCTCCAAACAGATAATATCACCACTAGAGCTTTTTTCAACTTGACAATATTTCTTGAACAGAGTGGTACTTATCTGAGTGAGCCGTGTTTCCCCAACGCCAACCTTTGCGCTGGTGCGTTTCACTCCAAGGTTTTCTCAAGGGGTTTATTATTTGCACTATGCCGGTCTTTCTACAAGTAGAAGAACAAAGCATTTAATGATATAGAGTTGTCACCTCAATTCATTTTTACCATTCCATCCATATCACATCAAAATTAACATATAGTCTTTTGAAAAGTCTTTTTTGGAAAGTCTTTTTTGAAAAAGAAGCACTCACCGTGTTCACAAACCAGCTGCTGTCTTTCACCTTTACCAAGACGTTTGTTACCAAAGACGCAGCGCATGCTCACTATGCGGCGGTTTTCTAACTTTCTAGGTAACTATGGGATGACAATCAGCTGGAACATGTTCAATGACACGAGATGTTTCAATTAATGTTGAAAGGAAGCGCACCGTTATCCGGAGCGCAGTAAACAAGATTTGGCTTTCGGTGTGAAGTTTCTTTAAACCCCGATAAATCAGCTCCATGTTAGTCTGAGACCCAGTTGCTAACAAAGAAAATATACCTCTTATGGTGAGAATGTGGAGCGTGTAGTTTGACTGTTACTGTTGATTAGATTGTAAGATTTATGAGCAGGGACTGTCATCTTTATATGTTTGCACAGCATTGCGTATGCCTTGTAGCGCTATATAAATTATTAATAGTAATAGTAGTAGTAAAAGCTGTTAGTGTAGCTGGGTTTAAAAAAGGTTTGGACAAGTTCCTGGAGGAAAGGTCCATAAACCATGATTAAAGAGGACCTGGGAAATCCACTGCTTGCCCCGGGATGAGCATTGTGGAACCTGTGCGCCTCTTTGGGAACCTGTCAGGTACTTGTGGCCTGGATTGGCCACTGTTGGAAAAGGATTCTGGGCTTGATGAACCTTGGTCTGACCCAGTATGGCATTTCTTAGGTTCTTATACTAAGGCACAGTGATATTCTCAGTTTTGTTCTCCATCCTATTTGCTTTTTTGGCTGTTGCAATATACTGGGATGAAACTTTCAACATTGTTCACAGTGACTCTAAGATCTTTCCCTTGAGTAATAACTTCTATCTCCACATCTTGCATGTTATACCTGTAATTGAGATTATTTTTCTCCGTGAACATCCATTTGCACTTGACCACCTTAGATGTCATCTGCCGTGCACGTACAGGAAGTACTGAGTTGTACTAGCTAAGGAAAGATGCAGTGATATTGTCACACTTAAACTCAACCTGATATAGGACTCGTATTTTGACACCATTGTGTGTTTCAGAGGAATCCACTGTCAGCCGTTCCCTGCCCCTAGTTTTTCTTCTTGCATTCACTATTGCAGTTTGGGAGAAGTCATGTACAATTTGTCAGCAAGCGTTATCGTTACTGTTTCAATTGCAAGACAGCTAGTTACACTGTAGTAATCCCCACTGGGAGAGAAGGAAGAGATTTATCATTTATATAAAATTACAATCCTGCTGCTGACAAGGACTCACCTTGGGTTACTAGTACCACCAGAGTCATATAACTTCCATCAGTCAATGGTATGGGTAGTTTCTGCAAGCCAAAAACAAATAGTTTCTGTTCACAGCTCCATATAAATCTTCCCGTTTTTTTTTTTCTTCCTAACATTCTACGTCAGTGCTTCCTAAACCTGTTCTGGGGACCCCACAGCCAGATGCGTTTTCAGGATAACCACAATAATTATGCCTGAGATAGATTTGCAATGGCGGCAGCCAGCACACTTCGAGCAATTGGCCGTCGCCATTTTAACTTTGCCCTGGATATTCAATGCCGGGGTCATATCCGGGCCCCAGCATTGAATATTCAGTGCCCAGACTGCAGTTTTGCAATCTGGACAGCTGTGATATTCAGTCATTGGCTGGATTCAAAACCCAGCTAAAGTTAGGACAGCCATGCAGCCGCAGTGCATCCGGACGTTTAGTGTTCCAAACCAGGGATATTCAGTGTCACTAATCAGGTTAGAGCCGCTGAATGTCCCGATGAGCGGTCTTTTCATGGTTTGCAGGTCTGCAAACCGCATAAACGCCTTTGAATATCACCCCTCTATATATGCAAATTTAACTCATGCATGTTCATTGTGGATATCCTGAAAACCTGAATGGCAGTGGGGACCCCAGGACAGGGTTGGAACTTGGGTGATAACAAAAGGTTAATTGTTTGTGGTGAATGTAAAATTGTAACCCACCTAGAATCAGTAAATGGACAGGCTAGAAGTTTAATAATAAATGAAATGAGACTAGCAAATTCTGACAGCCACATTAAACAAAGGTGATTTATCTTTAAACTAAAAAACTGATACTTGAGGGCATATGAGAGCAGGAAGAGATTCAATAAACCCCTTTCCAAAGTATATATTCTAATGACGTCCTTTAACATTTGAAAGAATTGGCTGCTTCTTTAAATGCTGGGTGTGCGCACAGGTTCTGAATTGACATGCCCTGTAGATTTGTCTATCGCATGCAACCTCTTCATGTTTTGCAAGCCTAGAAGACAAATTAGAATTAAAGCCAAGGACAGAGCAATATGTTTAAGGTCATATGCAGATATGAGAGACTGACAGACATTCTCATTATTTCAGGGAAGAATAGTGATGCATGTCCTGTTCCTTCAATTAAGAAATTATATTTTTGGGAAGGCACCAATATAGCATGACTAGACTCATTTAAAATGTTCATTTACGTAAACACAACTTAAAATTTTACCATACAAACCAGGGCAACTGAGCCAACTACAGGCAAACTGTGCTTTCTATGAGAATTTATCTTTTATTTTCTGATTTTCAGTATCCTATGTTCGGTGCAATTTAGCCAATGTTTAAGAGAATGGGTTAAGTTTGTTTCAACCTGAAATTATTTTTTTTGCATGAAGTATAGCCAGAATATTAGATTCAACAGATAATGTGCATACCTATGCTGTTTTTAACTTCTACTTATTGATTCCTAACAAGAAAATAAGAAAAAGCTTCTGGTATGCTCAGAACTGTTGGATGAATTAATAAATATTGCAAGGTCAATATTCAAACGTCGTGCTCAGAATTTATTTTTTAAGGCTGGCTGTGAAATTTAAACTATCCATGTATATTCAGCACTGTCATCCAGACAGCGAAAGGCACTGAATATATATGGAGAGCAGTGACTGCTGTTGTGCTACAGATAACTGCAATATTCAGCTGCTATCCTAAGTTAAACACCATAACTATACGGATTGCAGACTACCCATAGCGTTAAGCAAAATGCCCTTGCACTACCCTGGCACTATCTGTAATAATTTTCAGTAGCACTATCCAGATAGTGCCGCTGAAAATCCATGCATAGGGGACCTGTCCATATAGCAGCATCCGCTGTACAAATAGGTCCTTTTGAATATCAGCCTGTACATTTTAAGTAGCTGATCTACTTTCCATTTAAAACATATGTGGCTATTTTTGCTATAGAAAAAAACTGACCTATGATAAGAGAGGAAAGACCCACAAATGTACATGATTTGGCTCCCATTCCTGAGTTCCGTGAAAGGACGCTCAGTGTTAAAGAAGAAATTGGGCCCAAGATGGCACTGACCAGTCTGTACTCCTGAGCTTGCTTTAATTTTTTCCTTGGATCCCCATTGTTTTTCTTTTTATATGATATGTGAAAAAGGAAGGCTAAAGTAGGGGCTTACCCTCCCCCTCCACCCCGAGTCTTCTCTCCTCTTACAGGCCTTGCTAAATAGCTTTGTGACCTGGGACATCACTATTGCAACATCAGAAGGATTTGCTGCTGGTCAGGCACTAGGGAGTGGCCACCCAGTTGGGTAGCACCATTCCTCTGCACCCTGATTTCAAGGAAAGTTCCTGTGCCTTGGAGGAATGGGTGGGGGGTGCTCTCTGATCACCTATGTTGAAGTCTGAGCTAGCAGATGAGGTGAGTAGATGTTGATGAATTCTGCAGAGGTTGAGGCTGATCCTACGGAGAGCCCATCCTTACCTCTGCTTGGCAGGCCAAAGAAAACTGTGGTGTGCAGCACTAACTGACATGGAAATGGTGGTGTTTGCCAGTGGAATATGGCTTTGACTAGCACACTCAGAGGGAAAGGGGGAGCCCAAGGGTCATCACTCTGTCCAGAAACTACCTTCCAATTCATTTGGGAGTGGGGGAGTATGCAGATACTCTATGGCCACCTACTATGAACTAGGGGTGTGCAGACAAAAAAAAAATCAATTTTAGTTTCCTGTGTCATTTGCAGGTTTGTTTTGCATCATTTTGTTTTTATACATTTTCATTTCAGGATAATTGTATTAATTAAAGAAGTGACTGTGGCTGCTGCCCAAACAAAAATCATAGCCAAAAGGTTACTAGAGGTTTCAGGCAAATAAAAAATCCAAATGGCTTATTTTCCCACAGAGCCTAACCTTGAACTAATGGCCTTAGAGTAAGATGGCAAGCATCTTGCAGGAAGAGCTATAACATCAGCCAGGTTGGGGTAGATTATTCTTCTTTTTGACACAGTTAGTCCTTGGAGTATGCACATTAAGATAAGTAAAAAATTCTTCCTTTGAACTGAAAAGTTACAATTTTGATATTATGAAATATTTGACAATGAAAGCATGTAATGGAGCAATGATGAAAGGTTAAGTTGTGATGGTTTCATAGACACTCCATGAAGAATTTTGAGCTCCTTTGCTTTCATTAGTGATGTTTCAATTTGAGTGGTTTCCTGCAGTGTATTTGGTGTACACACAATGCACTCTTGTTTGTTTGTATTTTAGAGCTATAACATCTCAGTGAGGGAAAGCTCTAGCCACCCAGCTGTTAACTCTGCCTTGAATTGCTGGTGATCTTCATTCCTGTTTCCTAATCCGCCCAGCGTTTGTCTGATCTGGAGCTCTGTGCAAATCCCTTCCTGGAAATTTTTGCCTTGTGAATCTATTGACTCCTGTCTAGATACTTATTCCACAGACTTTTCTTTTGCCATGTTCTTGTGCCAGGAATTCTGTGAAACCATGTCTAAGTACACTATCAGAGACATTTACTAAACCTAATCCAGACATAAAGCTTGTTTCACATGTGGAAAATGCCTTTTATAAAATGGCAGAATATGTGCAAGCCCAACAATATAGCATTTGCTTATATATGCGCCACATGTAGGCATATCAGGGGCAAAGCTATGATATAAATGAGTATTTATAAAATACACAAATATATACATAAAGTACACACACATATTTGTACCTTTGGAGAAAGTGTGAACATATGCACAGGGCCGGCCCGTCCATTGAGCAAGAATGTTTTTTGCACAGGGCCCCGCGTTTCAGGGGGCCCCACGCAAAGAACATTCTGCTTTTTTCAAAACTAAACTTAAAAAAAAAACGCTGGCTGCTACTGCTGCCGCTGCCGCCGTGGCAGAATGGACTGTCCCGCGGGGCCCCCTCTGCCCGGCTGAATCCCTCCCCCCTCCCTCCCTCCCTCCCTCCGTGCCGGCTGAGCCCCTCCGTGCCGGCTTTGAGAGTCGCGAAGGAAGAGTGTCTCCCTCGCGTCTCTGTTAAGCCTGCAGGGGCAGATGGGAAATTTCCCATCAGCCCCTGCGGGCTTAACAGAGACGCGAGGGAGACACTCTTCCCCGCGACTCTCAAAGCCGGCACGGAGGGGCTCAGCCGGCACGGAGGGAGGGAGGGAGGGGGGAGGGATTCAGCCGGGCAGAGGGGGCGCCGCGGGACAGTCCATTCTGCCGCTGCTGTGGCGGCGGCAGCAGCGGTAGCAGCCAGCATTTTTTTTTATTTAATTTTACTTGAGCCAATGGGGGGGGGCTAGGACTGGAAATGGGCTGGGGGGGCTAGGACTGGAAATGGGCTGGGGGGGTTAAGACTGGAGGTGGGCTGATGGGGTTAGGACTGGTAATGGGCTGTTGGGGGGGGTTAGAACTGGTAATGGGTTATGTGGGGGTTAAGACTGGTAATGGGCTGTGGGCTGATGGGGGCTGTCTGGTAATGGGCTATGGGGGGGCTAGGACTGGAAATGGGCTGGGGGGCTTAAGACTGGAGGTGGGCTGATGGGGTTAGGACTGGTAATGGGCTGTGGGTTGATGGGGGGTTAGGACTGGTAATGGGCTATGGGGGGGTTAGGACTGGTAATGGGCTATGGGGGTCTAGGACAGGAAATGGGCTGATGGGGAGGGGTTAGGACCTGAGGTGGGCTGATGGGGTTAGGACTGGTAATGGGCTGTGGGCTGATGGGGGTTTGGACTGGTAATGGACTATGGGGGGGTTAGGACTGATAATGGGCTATGGGGGGGCTAGGACAGGAAATGGGCTGATGGGGAGGGATTAGGACTTGAGGTGGGCTGATGGGTTTAAGGACTGGTAATGGGCTGTGGGCTGTTGGGGGGGTTAGAACTGGTAATGGGCTATGGGGGGGTTAAGACTGGTAATGGGCTGTGGGCTGTTGGGGGCTGTCTGGTAATGGGCTATGGGGGGGTTAGGACTGATAATGGGCTGGGGGGGCTAGGACAGGAAATGGGCTGATGGGGAGGGGTTAGGACTTGAGGTGGGCTGATGGGGAGGTTAGGACTGGCAATGGGCTATGGGGGGCTGACTGGAAATGGGTTGATGGGGTTAGGACTGGAAGTGGGCTGATGGGGGGGCTAGGACTGGTATTGGGTTGGGGGTTGCTAGGACTGGAAATGGGCTGATGGGTGGCTAGGACTGGAAATGGGCTGATGCAGGGACTAGAAGGGAATGGATGCTGGGTGAGGCTGGAACTAGAAGGGAGCTGATGTTGGGGGAGGATTAGAATGGGATGGGGCTGGAAGAGTAAAATGGAGAAGGGAAAAATATTTTGTGTGGGAGGGATAAAAAATCTACAATTGGCCGGGTATTGGGAGAGTAAGTGGGGATTGAGGATGGAGGGGTAAAATTTGAGTGGATGAAATAGGAATGGGGAAAGAGCAAAAGGAGAAAGATTAGTATGTTAAAGCAGATGTAGAGAGAGAATGGAAAAAAACTAGAAGAGAGAAGAAAGGACAAATGGACAGCAGACGATGGAGAGTTAGCAGAAGACACGAAGAAACCAGAAGAAAGTGGCTGGAGCAATTGCAGCTGAAAAAAAATGCACAAAAGGTAGAAAAAGATCTCTTTATTTTGAATTTATTAATTGGGATATGTCAGCTCTGGTAAATGTGCATCATTAACGTCTGCGCTTTGTTTAGTACAAGAGCAAATTAATGTATAGTTTTATTTCTACAGTGTTGTACATTCCAAGTTTGGCTTTTATTATTGTCTTCCTGTTTCTGAATTGTGATTACTTGTTTGGTGATGGTCTATGTTCTGCATGTGTAACTGAGCTGAAGTGTTCTGTTTATATAATTCCTATTTGACATTGCCACTTGTTCTCTTTCCCCAGTAGGTCATGTATTCTTGTTCTCTGAAATGTATTGGTTTAATATTTGCAGTGTTGCCTTTTGATTGGTAGAGTATGGTGCTTTGTGAGTCCTGGTAGTGCTGTTAGGATACGGCGGGTTTGCTATGGGTTCTAAATGGGCAGTGTTTGTAGTAGTTCCTAATGTGTCTGGCAGTTGGCACTGGATTATAGTAATGTAGAAATCTTTTAGTCTTTCTTTATCCATACACTCATTAAGAGGCACGTTTACTAAAAGTTAGTATATGGTAACATTATGCAAATATTTATGCAAATGAGGCCCCTTATGCAAATGAGGCCCCGCACCGAGTCTCCGCACATGGCCCTGCACCCCCCTTGGGCCGCCCCTGCATATGCACCAGCATTTGTGTCCTCTTAGGCCTGGATCTAGGACAAGCAGCATCGAATCTGTATACCTTTTGGGAACCTGATAGGTACTTATGACTTGGATTAGCCACTGTTAGAAACAAGATACTGGGCTTGATGGACCCTTGGTCTGACCCAGTATGGCATATCTTATGTTCTTATGTTCTATACTGCCTTTAAAAAATAAGTATAAAATAGACACCTTCTTAGACTTCAAACATAGGCTTCCTGTTATAAAGTGATGTTTCTTTTAAATCATTTATAGTTCACCAATACGAATGGCTTGCTCTCAGTGGATTATGGTTTGAGCTGTTTATGCAAAGGCAATTTTAGAAAGGCCTTGTAGTTGCAATCTGGGACATCCAACTCAGAAAAGCCTAAATTCCATGGGGCAAATGTAAGTGCATTCTAAAATCGGCCTGTCTCTATCTTAAAATACAGAATAATGGGTGTGCATATTTCCAACAGGTTTTAGAAACGATATTGACAGTGACTTTTTTGATGACATAGACATTCCCGTGATGATATTTCAGAATGGGTCTGTCTATCTGAAGTCACATTCATGTCCTAGCCTGCCATTTTGCAAGCTGAGAAATGCACCGTGCGGTAGCCACAAGAAAAGTCCTTTTATTTACCTGCATACTTTTTTGGTGTAGTGAAAAGTACTGGAGGAATGAAAGGGCTGTCACTTCTTTTCACCACAGGTATTAGGTTGCCAAAACAAGCACTTTTCTGATGCCTATTTGTGCCTGGGGTCAGGTACAGACCTGGATATGTGTGCTGGTGAGTTTTAAAATCGGGTGCACATGTGCATCTTTTTAGGAACACCCCAGGCAAGCTTCTGCCACGCCTCAGTATGATATGGACATGATCATGCCGAACACATGTAAATTCAGGGCTTTCTAAAATGGCTCTTGGGCCAATGATGTGATTTTCATATCTGAATGGGCATTTTCAATCATGGAAATCATAAATGAGCTTCTCAAATGACCCCCATTATGCTTTCAGTTTTGTAACTCACCTTGGGTACTTACATGAAGGCATGGGGTCACTTTCTATAGAGGTTTTCTACACAAAATGCAGGCAGATAATGAGTTCATAATAGGAAATGAAAGCCTGATGTTGTGGCTATGAAAGCTTTTGATGTCATCTACACTTTTAAAATGTATTTTTCAAAGTACCGCTAAGAATTATAGGGTTCCAATGGGTTTAAGATATTACTATTTGAACACTATCCCCATTTCTTGTCTTTTTTTTCTTATTTATATATTTTATAAAGGCCACTTAGGCACCTATGTGCCTTATAAAATAGGCTTTCAGAACTATCCCCAGTAGTCCACAAATTCTCTCACACAAATTTACACCTGCTTCAAAGAAGGTATAAACGTGTGCTTGTACTCCATCAGGGTAATTTTATAAAGCCTGTTAACACATTTTTTTAAGTGCTCTCAAATCAGTGCTGATTCCTGGTAAGATATGACTGGACGTAGATTGCCATGCCTTTTCTTCCAAGCCAATGGGGGATAAAGTGACTTGCTCAAAGCATGCCAGTGGGAATCAAACCCAGATCTCTGAGGTAGTCAGCTGTTGCTCCAGCCACTAGGCTACTCCTCCACTGGCATAACACATATATACCATATGTAAAAGACCTCTTCTAAAATCATCCCAGGTATAAAAGTATGTATGATGACAAAATTATGCGCAATCTCACATGTTCCAAGTATAGGTGTGTTCAAGGAAAAAGCCCATGGCTACATTTTAACTATGATTTTTCCATGATTTCTACTGGCATTTTATATAGACAAGTGAAGGCCTATTCCAATCTGGACATCCCAGCCTCTGTGCATCCGGTCCATGGGATCAGAATCCTGTCTAAGCCTGTACGTGCAGGCCCGGACCCGATTCTGATCAGCCCACACGTACAGTCACCTGCCCGGCTAACTCAGTCAAGGCTCCTGAATGGAGCTGCGGCACCATGGCATCTAGTTGCCATGGCACAGCGGCTCCATTTAGGAGCCACAATCTCCAGCCGCCGACAACTTAATTCATTCCTCACAGCCCGACCCCCAATCTGGCCTCCACCCTTTGACATGCCCCGGACCTGCCGTACCCTGCCGTCTAGGGGAACTTATTCCACCTCAGAGGTGGAATAATTTCCCTGTCTACTCTGCCAGCCCTGGATATACAGGGCCAACATCAGAATCAAACCTGTAAGTCCAGGATCACAGACCACCCACTGCCCACGCTGTCTCCGCCTCCACGCCACCCCTTTCCTGCCCCTGTCTAACTTCCCCGTACAAACTCCCTGTTTGTATGGGGAGCTTCGTCGGGGACAGGAAAGGGTGACGAATAGCGGAGGAGATGTCTATCCCTGCTATTCGGCCCCTCTGTGACCCCGACTAACTTCCCCGTACATTGTACAGGGAGGTTAGACATAGGCAGGAAAGGGGCATTGTGGGGACTAAGTTAGGGTGGGTAGTGGGCAGTCCGTGGCCCCAGATGTACAGGGCCAATTCCAATGTCAGCCCTGTATGTACGGGGCAGGCGGGCTGAACGGGGAACTTATTCCACCTCTGAGGTGGAATAAGTTCCCCTAAACAGGTGTTTTCGGCAGGTCCAAGGTGCAGCAAAGGTGGGAGGGAGTAGAGGGAATTCCCTACAGCCCGACCCTGGCCTTGGGAGGTCAGATCGGGGGTGAGGCTGCAGGGAATGAAGATTCCTTTCCGGTGCCATGGCAATTGGACGCCATGGTGCCACGGCTCCATTCAGGAGCCTTGACTGAGTTAGCCAGGCTAAGCCTGTACATGCAGGCTCACCAGAATCGGGGTCCCGACCTGCATGTAAAGGCCTGGACATGATTCTGATCCGGCAGGGCTAGACATGCCTCGTGGGATCAGAATCCCATCTACGTCTGCGTGTCTGGCTCCGACTGGGCACACAGAGGGCCGGGACGTCCAGGACAGAATCAGGCCCTTTCTGTATAGAAATTTTCTGCCATCAGAACTTCACAGTGAGCTACGAGATGAGTCACTGTTTCCAGGTCTTTCTTATAGAATCGGCAAATGTCTGTTTTGCCAGTTTTTCAGCATTGTAAACCATCTCTTCCATAATCCACTGTCCTGGGTTGCAGATATCATTCTCTCATCCTTCTGTTTCAATTCACATCTCCTTAACCATTTATGTGTCCGTTCTTGATCGGTATTGGGTTCCTGAAGTAACATTTGTATTTTCCACTGTATTTGTGCATTTGCCACTTGTTTTTACTTGTTTGCTGATCTAATTCTTTGAAGAGTTTTTTCTCTTCTTTTGCAAATTCCATTGCTTCTTTTCCTGTATGGGCTTGTGGATTCTCATGCATTCCTTCTAGTCATCGGAACGCTTGTCCAGTTTTGACAATGGAGACAGATTCTGGTCATTTACTTTCATATTTCAGTATGTTTTGTGTGTTTGGATCTGATGATGCTGTTAGGTAGGATTGGATCTGATGATGCTGTTAGGTAGGGATACCACCGCTGTTAGGTAGGATTGGAGGACTATGATAGTAGTTCTGTATATGTAATCAATCTCTGAGGCTTAACCCTTTTTCAGTTCTAGGAATATGTAGTCTTGGCATACACTGATTCTTGTAAATTACCTCATGGGCATGGAGGAGTTTTCTTGTTCGCACATCCAGTTTTTCAAGATCTTTAAGAGGCCATTCTACAATCCCAAAGCTGTAAGAAAATACAGGAATTGCCAACTGATTGATGGCTTGTGTCTTATTCCGTGATGTTAAGACACTTTTCAATAATTATTTTAATCTTCAATAGTATTCTTTACTGATCTTTTCTCTCAGTAATTTCCGCTTGAGTGTCATTCCTTACTCTACTCCAAGATATTTATATATGCCTTCTTATTCAAGTTCCTTGATGTCACAGCCCTTACCTAGGGAGTTATTTTCTATTTGCTCAATTTTCCTCTAAAAAAAAGTTGCCTTAGCACATTTGTCTAGGCCAAAAGTCTTCCTAATGTCATCAGAAAAGCTTTTCACTACACGGAGTTGCTCTGCTAATTGTTGGTCACTGGAACCGTAGAACTTCAGGTCATCTACAAACAGTAAATGGGATGTTACCTCTTTGGTTGTTACCTTCTTTAGGACTCAAGCTAAGTCCATATCCCAAAGAGTTGATGAGAGTACTCATTGGATTAAGTGTCATACAAAACTGAAGTGGCAACAGGGAATCTCTCTGAAATATTCCTTGCTGGAACTTAATGTTAGGAATGATGTACTGACCATCTTCATATTTCAAAAATAGGGCGATTTGCCTTATTGTCATGGTGAACTTAATGTACTCTGTCAAACCAAGATTTATCTTATACATCTCAAGGCAATTTATTATCCAGGAGTGTGGAACGCTGTCAAAAACTTTATTATAATCAATCCATGCTAAACTGAAATTTCTGCTTTTCTTAGCACTGGCCATGATGGCCTTATTTAACATTAGCTGGTCTTTGGATCCATATACTCCCCTCTTATTGCCCATTTGCTCTATTGCCATGATGTTATTGGATTTGATATGATCATATATTATATTGGCATCTACTGCAATGAACAGCTTATAGATTGTAGGTAAACAAGTTATTGGTCTATAATTTTTGGGAATGTTAATTTGAAAGGAGAAATGTTCTTCCTGTTATAAGCCATTGCGCTGCTAAGTTTGGCAGCTTGATCAAATGCTTTTTGTATTTTGCCAGGTCTTGGTGGAGTGATGTTAATTGTTTGAGTCAAAAGTTAGTCACTCCATCTGGGCCAGGGCTCTTCCAGTTTGGGGCTTGTTTAACCTATTTTCCAGCTCTTTTCTTGTTACTCCAGGTCATTCCATAGTTTTGATGTTTGATTTTTCTAAATGTTCTTGTATACAGGGTAACCATTCTGCTTCTTGACTGTGCTCTACAGTATGGGGTCCTCATATAGGCTTCTCCAGAAGGTTTCTGTTTCAGCTTTGGTTGGTCGTGTTTTTTCTGTATTAAGGCTCTTTCCCAATTCCCTGTAGAACTGTTGGGTTCTCTCTTGTTTATTTTGATATCTTTCTTTTCTGTTTTCTTCATATCTTTGCAGTTTTTGCACTTCTGCTGCTACTTTCAATTTATTGTTGGAACATATAAATTTCTGGTCTTCTTCTGTTAAATCAGCATGCTTCAGCTTGATGTCTTGGATCTTCCTCAATATCTTTTATGATCTTAATCCTTTTAGATACCCATCTATCAGGGATACCACCGCACGCAATGATTGTATTTTTTTCTTGATGCGCTTTATCCAAGGAGGAACTGTGATTGTTCTTTTTTTCTTCTGGCCCTGTACTTTAGTTGGTAGTATTCTTGCAGTTATAATTTTAGCTGCACAATATTATATTCAGTGACGTCATTAAATGATCTCTTTATACAGACTATGGCCTCGTTTATCTTATCATACTTTTAATGTTAGGTGTTAAATTTAATTTAGGTAATCTTTTCCTTGCCTGGAACCCAGTATATTCATCTTTTTCCATGTGAACGAGGAGTTTGATCTTGAATTCCTCCACCTCTGGGTATTTTTCCTCCCTTTCTTCCTCCAATAGATTTGTTACCCTATCCTTTATTCATCTTACTCTTCTGCAGTTCCAGATCTCTCAGCTCCATCTCCCCCTCAACTGCTAGATGCTATCACTCACATACTTCTTTACTTTGATATGTGAAAGTAAAGATCTTACATTTGCATCTGTTGCTTTTTGCAGTTTTTCTAGTGGCATTGTTCCTCTTTCTTCCAGTTTTTGGCAGATTCTCTTTGTATACCCTCTTGATTTAAATATAGGGGTTGTACCATAAAAGTAGCAGTACATTATCTCCTCTTTATAAGCAGAAGTCCACTTAATCATAGTTAATCCTCTTAACATTTTCATTCATTTCTGTGGTCTATCTCCTGCCACAGAGGGTCCATGAACACGCTCACTACGGCCTTTATCTGTGGCAGGGATGCTACCTATATTTGTAGTGTCTGCACTATCGCTACCACCATTGTTAGCCCTAATGTGGAGCATATGGGTGGGCACCTTTTTATCCTGGGCGATGTGCAGCCAGTATGTATTTTGCTTTTTCTTTCCTACCATACTTCAATTGTAGTGTCGCCTGGCTGGGATTTAGTATAGATTTTGTACAACGCAGTCGCCATGTGAAGGTACCCAGCAAAACCTGGGGAGGGAACTATATTCTTTCCCCCTAAGAGATGCACAGCAATTCATCAACCACTGCTAGTGAATTTTATGCTGCACTTCCCATTTGACCCTCTTTGTGTGTACACTCATATTTTATAAAATACATATGTACATCACAACTCTGGCCCAACTCTGCACAAACTGGACACCCCTGGGATCCAGATACAGATCATATACAGATCATATAAAAGGTATTAGCCCTCTTCTCAGCACACATACTTGTATACATATGTGCCCATGTGCAATTTTATAACAGCCATTTTCGGTATGCAAGACATGCTTTACTCCTAGAAAATGCCTTATAAAATTATTGCCAGTGGTAGGAAGATAGTTGAGAGGTCAGGTAAAACATATTGAAGGAGGGGGAAGCTGCTATTAGGTTGTATATGTGAAGTTATATGCTGATCTAGCCAAAGTGGGCTAGATCAGCATAGAATCTAGACAGAATGGATGGGCTTTGTTTGGTCTTTTATCTACCATCATTTCTTGTAATTCAGAAAATATTGACAGCTATGAAAACCAGAAAGCTAATATGGAATAAAATGTGCAAAAAATGCATGCAAGCGAAGTTCTAGGATTAATGTAATTGATTGCAATGATAATAATTTAGGCTGTGACATTTCAAGACACAGAGCTAAATTTTGAACATTTCAAAAATTTTCCAGACTAATAATTTCTGTGTTATAGCTGGACAGCATCCTTCTGAGTTGCTTGAACTTGTTACATATGAAACCTAGATTTAGAGATTTAGTTTTAAATGTCCTTTTCAATTTAGGCATCTCCATTTTTGATATAAAGATCTTCCTGATTTTGATTTTCCTTGACATGATCTTTATGGTACCATTTGGGTTTGGCAGAGGGATTTCAGTGCTTTTGCATCTGATCCTCAACAATACTTTCTTTTTCAAGGCAGCGATGTACAGACTGTGCATTTTAAAGTCCATGTAACATTTGCAGGATAGTGTTGCTTTCTATTTCAAAGTCAAGTTAAAATCTCCTCTGATATTACTCCCTAGTGTGAAGTACTTTATGCACCGTAATAGGTATTTTATGAAACAAATGTGGATCTCCAGCTGCTACAGTGATGGTTTTCTACTTTACCTGGCAGGTAAATTCTGTTAGCGGCACAGGTGCTGACTTCTGTAGGTTGGTTCCCTTGTGTGTCATTATGTCGATTACATTACGCGATTCTGATGTTGTAGCTCCTTATTTATAGTTGTTACTACTCTACTGTGAGGACACAATACAGTACATCTTAAATGCAAAAAAAAATAGATTTTAGTATTTGAGATTCATGTATTCATTCTGCTGCAATCTGCTGCTGAACACCTGCTACTGGGACCAAAATCTATGACAACCATTGACATGCGTCAGATTCATAAGCTTGGTTTCTGCCAGCTTATCATATTATAGCATTTCTTGTTCTGCTGTTTTGTCAGTTTCTTTTATTTTAAAAAAATGACAACGTGTTAGAAAGAAGAGATTCATATGCTGATAGGAGACATCTCTGAAATGAATATGACCCTGAACAAAGTATTCACATTTGAGAAAATGATGAAGAGGCAGCCAGGTTATGAGATGTGAGTTCAAGGTTCCCTTCTGTAATTGAGCTTTGTGACATCTTAAACAAGCCATTTTATCTAGGTGTGCTTTGGTATGGTCATCTGTAATCAAGAATAATAAGACTGTTACTCCTTCCCCTCTCTCTCCAGTGAAATCTTATGAGAGGTGGAGACGTCAGACAAATGAACCCGAAACATCTCTCCCAAGCGTACTGGTAAATCATGAAGAGTTGAAGTCTTGTCTGAATGAAAAGCTCTGTATAAATACTGTCAAGAAATACTGTGTTCTTATTAAATCAAAACAAAAAAATTAACTTCATTGATATAATAATTGCGAATGTTGGAACAGTAATATGTGAGTTACTTTGGATGACCATGGCATTTGCAACCCTTTAGAAAGTAAGGGACCCTTATACTAAGTACTGCTAACTTGTTACCGCGTGCTTTAGCATGTGGTAACTGGTTGGGGTGAATGCTAATGCGTGGGCATGCCAGCTACCAGCTGCCAAAACACATGCTAACGGGCACTGGTGTGCTAACGTGGAGAGTGGGTGGAGTGTGGCTGTGGAAAGCACCTTAGCACATGATTACCATTAATGTGACAATTAGCATGCTATCCTCAGGTGCATCCATGTTAATGGTGCCACATATTAACATTGTTGCACGTTAGCTTCAAGGTACATGATGGTCTGTGCCCCTGACAGTTAACATCAAGGTTTTGCACCTACTGTGCATTAAAAGGGCTCCCAAGTCACTTTAGTGAAGAGATTCATATCTTATCATCCAAAAGCCATCAATAAGAGAACGATCAGTTTAGCAGCCACAGGTTTCACTTTTTCTGCTTGATTCAAAGTTGAACGAAATGAGATAAGGCTAGCTTATAACTTAGCCATAAGGAAGACAGAAAAACAGACTGAAAAAAAACCAAGCCACAGGACGGAAATGGGAAAACTGTGAACTCTAGAACTGTCTTGTATCCACTGAATGGTCCTCTGAATCCCCCAGCACCACTTGTCCTGTGTAAAATTCTACATGAACCTGTTAATAGACGTGGTTTTGTTATAGTTATTTAGCAAATAAACAGAGGGAAAAACACGAATCTACTAGGTTCATCCATCTTTGATTTGCTCCCACCATTCCAAGAATCCAGGAATGTACTGAAACCTCTTTGGTTATTTCTGTGACTGCTAAGAATTCTAGCATGCAAGAAAACTTCCAGTCTAAATCTAATGATCTCAGCAGAAGAGGCTGCAAAGGCTTCCTAGAGAATTACGTCTACGGATGACCTTAAATCCAGCCATTTCTCTAGGGTGACCTTGTAAGGCAGCTTTCAAAGGCTTGCAAGCCCATGGATACTTTCTACCCCCTAGGCCTGCCTGCAGATTTCCAAAAGTAAACTCCACAGGGAGTTTGGAATGCAGGCACTTTTATATTAATTCACTTTGCACTGTTTTTTAAATAAATCTCAGCGTGCACTAGCCCTCCCCAACCTAATCCCACCCAGGTAAAGACAAGCATGCTATGAAATAGCACATGAACTTTTTTTTTTTTTACTTTTTTTTTTTTTTTTGAATTTCAAACCTCTTTATTAAAGTTATTCAAAAGGTAATACAAGCAATCAACAAAGTACATACAAGATTTATACTACAAATAAGAACACTCAGCCCACAATATGGAGTGTGAAATACAAGGAAATTATGCAAGAAAAATCACAAATTAGATTGGAAAGAATACAAAGACTCCTTTTAACTTAGCAAGAGCACCAAAGAGTAAAAGGAAATAAACTTACTCCAATACCAACCCCTTCAAAAAGGTCTCTAATTGAAGAGAATCTAAAAAAACATAGGATTTGCCCTGATGAACTATAACACATTTACAGGGATATTTTAACGTAAAGGTAGCTCCTATAGCCAGGACCCGTGGTCTAAGTAAAAGAAAAGCTTTTCGTTTTAACTGAGTAGTACAACACACATCGGGAAACATCTGGATTACCTGACCAAAATACTTTTCCTGACGAAATTTAAAATAAGTACGCAGAACTAAATCTTTGTCTTTCTCCAATGCAAATGTTACCAACAAAGTTGCTCGGGTTGGAATCTCCTCAATAGAGGTCTCTAAATATTCAGATAGATCTAAACTAGGTGCATTCAATTGATCAACTCCTTGCTGAGCCGAAACACCTGTCTCAGAATCCGTCCTAAGGGGTTCCCTAACCCCAGAAGGTAAATAGTAAATTTTGGACAGAAACATTGCATCTGAGTCAGGTATTTTCAGGACTTCTTTTAAATATTTAAAAAACAAAATAGTGGGAGACAGATAATGCGTGCGGGGAAAATTTAACAAACATAAATTTTTAACCCGCAAAGCATTTTCAAACACTTCATCACGTTGATGTAATAATAGGGAGTCCTGGACTGAAGATGCCAAAACTCCCTGCACAGAGGAGATTAAACCGTCCATTTTAGTTTTAGATTGTTCCAACTTATCCAATCTAGTCTGACAGTCATTCAGGACAGTGACAGTCTCATGCGTAAACTTAGATAGTTTTAATAAAGAAGAGTTCAAAGAAATCTCAGTCTGAGAAACAACTTGCCAAATATCCTGAAGTGATATTTCTTTTGGTTGTGTGGGAGCATCCAAATTAGCGGAAAAGTCAAAAGGTAAAGGCAAAACAGAAACCACATCATTTACCTTCAAGAAGGAGACCGGCAGCTGGGAAATTTCGGGTATAGAGTCCTCCTCATCTACCCTAGGAGAACCCACATCCCGAGGTAAAAGCTCTATGCTGGGTGGAGTCACAACCCATCGCGGATCAGGAGACAACTCACCGGAGGAGGAGCTAATGGAGGTAGAAGACTCCAAAGGTGATTGGGCGGTTAGGGAGGAAACCACGGACTTGACATGACTGTCCATGGGTCCTACTACCTTCACCGCCTTACCAGACGACATCAGGGAAGTAAGTTTCTTCTTACGCTTCCCCATACAAACAAGGGCTTATGTAGACCACGAAAAGCTCCAATAAACTCCGGAGAAGCTCCGACGTGCTCCGAAGGGGCTCCAAAGGGGCAGGGCCTGCCCCTTTGGACACGCCCCTTTGGAGCACGTGCCCTCGGGCACGCGCCCGCGGTGAGCGTCCCGCGGTGGGGGCTCAGCTCTTATAGCCCGCAGATGCCCACGTGACCTCAGCACGCACCAGGTGGGAGCAAACAGTCCAATCCAACAGGAAGAATAGCAGGTAAAGCACACACTCCAAGTGCCGCGGTGGGGGCTCAGCTCTTATAGCCCGCAGATGCCCACGTGACCTCAGCACGCACCGGGTGGGAGCAAACAGGCCAATCCAACAGGAAGAATAGCAGGTAAAGCACACACTCCAAGTGCCGCGGTGGGGGCTCAGCTCTTATAGCCCGCAGATGCCCACGTGACCTCAGCACGCACCGGGTGGGAGCAAACAGTCCAATCCAACAGGAAGAATAGCAGGTAAAGCACACACTCCAAGTGCCGCGGTGGGGGCTCAGCTCTTATAGCCCGCAGATGCCCACATGACCTCAGCACGCACCGGGTGGGAGCAAACAGTCCAATCCAACAGGAAGAATAGCAGGTAAAGCACACACTCCCAGCACATGAACTTTTAATCACACTAAGGAGGGAGTCATTTTCAAATTATGTTGTCACTTAGGTAAACAGTTATTTATCCATGCACAAATGTTCAATATTGTCCCATAAATGGCAAATGACATTCAGTGACAAATATACCACCTTATGGTTTTCTGTGTTGATGTCTCATTGAGGGAGATGAACTGTAAGAGGTGGGAATATGGTCATGCTCTACTTCCAGTAAAGTCAAAGGAAGCAGGGGAACATTCCTAAAACCATGCATGCCTAGGTCTGCCTGGAAAATATATTGTGCATTGACAAGAGGTCCTAGTGTGCATTTTTGTCACAATAGAGTTGATTCACCACAACCAGTTTAGGGCTCCAAAAGGCAAACAGCAGTTGAACAGCAGGTTGTGTCAAATATCGCTTGCTGTGAAAAGTAATATTTAGCCACTATTCAAAGAGTTATTTCCCAGAAAATAGTCGGAGCAGCCTGAAAAACAAATATTTACTCACACAATGGGTTGGGGTTATTTTGGAAGCCCTATTTGTGCTTTGGATGTCTGAAACATCCAAACCATAGAGATGTCTCCAAAGCCATTTTGGAAGCTGGGTCTGTGAATGTTCCCAGCGCAAGGATGTCCAAATTTGAATGGGCTGTAGCAAAAGAACACGATCCTCCACAAACAACTACAGACTTCTGCAAGTGCAATATCCAAGAAGCTGATTATTGGAGGAAAAAAGACCTCAGGATACTCAAGCCAACGCAATGGTTCAAATGCTTGAGCAAACTATCAATCTGCTAGAGCTGTCACTGGCTTACTACAGTTCACAAATATCCTCACTCATAGGTCACAGAAAAAAAGCCTTCAATATCACATCCACACTCTTCTTGCTCACAAAAGTTGGCATTTGGCTAGGGCAACAACACAAGTACCGTACTTAGCTTTAATCCCAAAATCAGCAACAGGTCAAGCTCCAATGCCAGATGTTTCACTGGGGCTGCTTCAGGAAGTAAGACCACCCCCACTGAACTAAGCCACTGTCATCTACAAAAAAAGCAAACCAATTAAGCTATTAACAAGGCACATGCAGTACAACTTCCCCACTCACCCAAAATGTACACTAAACCCCAAAAAAAAACATACTCAAACTTTAGGACCTGGAATGCTAGCATAACTGCTAAAGAACACAGCAAATAACCCAAATATACTGAGAAAAACACCGTGGCTGCTCTCTTTAAACCACCCAAGCAAGGAGCACCGTCACTGCCCCTCCGGGAAAACCCCCAGATGTCAGAACCACTCTAGCCAATCAAATTCACTGGCACAAAAAAGCCACAAAAAAACAAAAGCAAAAGCAGAAACAGAAGCCAAAACACAACCTACCCACCAATGACCTTTAACCTTTCCCAGCATTCGCGGCTTCACAGAAACAGACGCTAGCGTTAGGGAAAAGGCTATTCATGCCGGCAGCTGTGCAGAGGGAGCTGGGACCCCACACAGGCTTCCCCGGCTCCCTCTGAAGCCCCTTAGACAGCCATGGGGCTGTTCAGAGGAGGGGGGCTGTGATCGGGGGGGGGGGGACTTGACTTCAAATGGGCTGTGATGGGGGGGGAACCTGGACTGGAAATGGGCTGTGATGGAGAGGGGGGCTAGGACTGCAAATGGGCTGTGATGGGGGGGGGGGAACTTGGACTGGAAATGGGCTGTGATGGGGGGACTTGGACTGGAAATGGGCTGTGATTTGGGGAGGGGCTAGGACTGGAAATGGGCTGTGATAGGAGGGCTAGCATTGACAATGGGCTGATGAAGAGCTGGAATAGGACTGGAAATGGGCTGACGAAGGGGGCTAGGATTAGAAATTGGCTGCTAGGAGAGCTTGGAGTGGAAATTGGCTGATGGGGGGCTGGAATGGAACTGGAAAAGAGCATATGGGGGGCTAGGACTGGAAATGGGCTGATGGGGAGCTGGAATAGGACTAGAAATGGGCTGATGGGGGAAGCTTGGACTGCAAATGGGTGATGGGTTTGAAAGGACTGGAAATGGCTGATATGGGAATAGGACTGGAAATGGGCTTATGGGGGCTGGAACAGGACTGGAAGCAGGCTGATTGAAGTTGGAATAGGGCTAGAAATGGGCTGATGAGGGGCTAGTATTGGAAATTGGCTGATGGAGGAACTTGGAGTGAAAATGGGCTGATGGGGGGCTGGAATGGAACTGGAAAAGAGCATATGGGGGGATAGGACTGGAAATGGCCTGATGTAGGGGCATGGGAGAATGGGACTAGAAGGGAGCGGATGCTGGGTGGGTCTAGAACTATGATAGAGCTGATTTTGGGGGAGGACTAGAAGGGGATGGGGATGGGGAATGAGAATGGAGAGGGGAAAAGATATTTTGTGTGGGAGGGAAGAAATGTCTACAATGGGCTGATGTAGGGGCATGGGAGAATGGGACTAGAAGGGAGCGGATGCTGGGTGGGTCTAGAACTATAATAGAGCTGATTTGTTAATGTTTTGACACATTCTCTGTAAACCACCGCTGACCTCTGGAAGGGGCAGTATAAAAAAACGCACAAATAAATAAAAATAAAATAAATAAATAAATGGGCCAGGTATTGAGAGAGTAAGTGGGATTGAGAATGGAAGAGTGAAATTTGAGTGGATGATAAAGGAATAAGGAAAGAAATGGGGGAAAGAGCAAAAGGGGAAATGATCAGTATGTTAAAGCAGATATAGAGAGAGAATGAAAAAAATCTAAAAGAGAAGAAAGGACAAATGGCTATCTGGCAGAAGACAGAAGAAACCAGAAGAAAGTGACTGGAGCAATTGCAACTGAAAAATAAAATGCCCAAACAGAAGGTAGAAAAATACTTTTTATTTTGAATTTATTAACTGGAATATGTCTTGTCTGGGAACTGTGCATTGCTAACATCTTTGCATTTTTGTTTAGTGTCATGTCTATGTCCACCCCAAATCAATAAATGTTGCCCCCCTGGTGATGGCCCCACCCTTTAAAGTATTAACCCCCCTTTTTGTTATATGTTACACCGCTTTGACCCGGTGAAAAGCGGTATATAAATGCAGTTAAATAAATAAATAAATAGTGCAAGAGGAAATTACTTTATAGTTTTATTTCTCCAGTATTGTACATTTCATGTTTGGCTTTTGGGGTTCCCAGTTTAATTATTATCTTCCTATTTCTAAATTGTGATCCCTTGTTCTTTGTGTGGTGATGGTCTATGTTCTGCATTTGTAACCGAGCTGAGATATTCTGTTCATGTAGTTTCTATTTGTCAGTCCCACTTGTTCTCTTTCCCCCAGTGAGATTTATTGGTTTAATATCTGCAGTGTTGCCTTTTGATAGGTAGGGTTTGGTGCTTTGTGAGTCCTGGTAGTGCTGTTATGATAGGGTGGATTTGCTATGGGTTCTAAGTGGTCAGTGTTTATAGTACTTCCTAATGGGCCTGGCGGTTGTCACTGCAATATAGTAATGTGGAAATCTGTTAGTCTTTCTTTATCCAGACACTCATTAAGAGGCATGTTTACTAAAAGTGCATGTTAATATTAATATTAACAATTATGCAAATATTTATGCAATGAGGCCCCACAATTAATCTCTGCACATGGCCCCACACCCCCCTTGGGCCGCCCCTGTTCCCAATGTACACAAACCCATATAGGCACACAAGCGCATACACCACAAAATCATTTCTACAAGTGGTATGCCAGCGCGGTCGCCGTTACAGCTAATGACACAGGAACTTATCAATCACATCATCCCACAGAAGGTGCACGATCCACACCCACTATATCCAAGAGGAAAATGAGACACTGCAGATCACCGAAACATGGCTGGACTTAAAATATCCCGTAAATTTTGGCTCCATGTATACACAATCCTGGGTAACAAGTCAGTAAAACCAGGCAAGATTGACAAAAACAAAAAATGGGATCGGACAATCCGTTGAATGTGCCAGCTAAGTGGTAAATGCTGAGTAACCAAATGGACATACCCAGATTCCCCCACATCTCTTTCCATAGGCCTGGGAGACAAAAGCCAACTCCTGTCATTATACAGGGCCCATTTTCACACTCAACAATCGCAGATGGGTAACCTCGTTCGTGAAAAGCTTTAGCCAACCCCCGTGATTGTTCAATATACCTAGACACAGTACTGCACTTCCTCTGATATCTTAGGAACTGGGAAAATGGGAGACCATTCTTTAAAGCCCAGGGATGTGCATTACCATAATGAAGAAGTGCTTTCCGATATGTCTTCTTGTTAAAAACAGACATCTCAGACCCATCCTGCATCTTCTGAATCTGCACGTCCAAAAAAGAGATGGAATCCTTATCATGTGCCATTGAAAACTGTATATGTGAGTCCTACTGATTCAGCAACGTATGGAGGTCCAAAAGACCACTCTCGCACCTGCTCCACCAGACAAGCACATCATCAATATAGCGGGCCCACATACGCACATATTGAAGATGTGCACAGTCCGAAGGCCAAGCAGATTCAAAGTGTGCTATATACAGATTTGCTATTGAAAGGGCCAACATGACCACCTTGGCAACATCTGAGCATTGCTGGTACAACTGGCCATCATAACTAAAAAACGTTTCATAGAGCACCAGCCGAGCCAGCTTCATCAAAAAAGTCATTTGGTGTTGACTCACATTAGACCTGCCCCTCAGGACCTGTTCCAAAACTTCCAATGGACCATCCTGAGGTATGCTAGTATTCAGGGACTTCACATCAAATGTTACCAACCATCCATCGATGGGAAAACCCTGCTAGTCAAAAGAATATACACAATATGAAAAAAATTCACTCAAAAAATCTCTCAAATAACCATAATTATATTACAAACCTCTTGCCACTGGTCTCAGATAAACGGTTTTTACGACACGTTAATAGGGGTATATTTGCTTGCCCACTTTTGTGTCCGTTCACATCAATGACCTGTCGTGCAAGTGGTTTTTTTAAATATATAAATATTGCCTTTAATCTCTCAATTTTTATAAACTTTTTCAGCAGCTTTATATAAAAAGATAGCCAGTCTACTTATCTTGAACATCGTAGAGTGATTTTGAAATGTTGCGCTGCTGGTGCATAGAACAAGTCCTGCACGGGTCACAAGGTAGATCGCAAGAACAGCGGCTTATATATCAAGAGCAGTGGTGGATTCACCAACTTCATACAGTACAGCCTGAGGGTCTGAATATCTGTGTAGATTGGCAAGCATGTGTTTAAGCTGCTCCAATTAAAGGAGGGTTTTGAAGGATATTTAAACCCCGACCTGGAGCGCATGCGTTGGCTTTCACAATCCTACAGGACCACTAGTGCTGTTAGCTGCTGATCGAAATGTCTGAAAAAACCGGCGAAGCCTGAAGAGGTAGATTGTTTGAGAAGTGTTGTGTATTTTTGAAAACAACATTGTGCACAGTTTATTCTAACCATATTATTGCCGTTATTGATTTTAGTACCTGGTTCCTGTATTTTGAACACAAGTGAATACCGTCTGGTTTGTGATACAAAACAAGTTTGATTTCCCCTTGAGAAACCCATCTGGAGAAACGCTCTGAAGCGCTTACAAGACTGAGGCGTTGGGGTATTTTCCTTTGTTAGTATTCATGAGCAATATCAGGAGGACGTATCAACGGTTGCCACTCTACGATGTTCAAGATAAGTAGACTGGCTATCTTTTTATATAAAGCTGCTGAAAAAATTTATAAAAATTGAGAGATTAAAGGCAATATTTATATATTTTAAAAAAACCACTTGCACGACAGGTCATTGATGTGAACGGACACAAAAGTGGGCAAGCAAATATACCCCTATTAACGTGTCGTAAAAACCGTTTATCTGAGACCAGTGGCAAGAGGTTTGTAATATAATTATGGTTATTTGAGAGATTTTTTGAGTGAATTTTTTTCATATTGTGTATATTTGTCATTCACTCGGATGAGGCCTTAAAACTGAGTAGTCAATAGAATATAGCAAATTCAAAAAATGAGATGTGTCACGCAAAAAAGAAAGGATCGATGACATCAAAGGCCGCAAAAAAGAATCTAAATAAATCAACGAGGGTTCTAACACAGCCCCCCGTGAAGACACTATTGGCCTTCCAGGTGGTGGTGATAGTGCTCCTTGCTTGGGTGGTATATAGATCTCAGCCACGGTGTTTTTCATGGAATATTTGGACTTCACATGTAGATTATCATGGCTTAATGGGAGCCAGCCAACATTGCTTTAGACAAGGAAGATCTTGTCTTACTAATCTGTTATATTTTTTTGAAGGTGTGAATAAACAGGTAGACAAAGGTGAGTCGGTTGATATAGTGTATCTGGACTTTCAGAAAGCCTTTGACAAGGTCCATCATCAGAGACTTTTGGCAAAATTAAAAAGTCATGGGATAGGAGGCAGTGTACTATTGTGGATCAGGATCTGGTTAAAAGACAGAAAACAGAGGGTAGGGCTAAAAGGCCAATTTTTCCAATGGAGAAAGGTGAATAGTGGAGTACCCCAGGGATCTGTGCTGGGTCCGTTGCTTTTTAACATATTCGTAAATGACCTGGAAATGGGAATAACGAGTGAGGTTATCAAATCTGCAAATGACACAAAACTATTCAAAGTTGTTAAAAACCCATGAGGATTGTAGAAAATTGCAAGAGGATCTTGATAAATTGGAAGACTGGGCATCCAAATGGCAGATGAAATTGAATGTGGACAAGTGCAAAGTTATGCACCTAGGAAAGAACAACCCAAACTATGGTTACACGATGCAAGGTTCCACATTAGGAACCACCACCCAGGAAAAAGATTTAGACATTATCGTGGATAACATTATAAAACCCTCTCCCCAGTGTGCAGCGGCGGCCAAGAGAGCTAATAGAATGCTAGGTATCATAAGGAAAGGAATAGAAAATAAAACAAAGGATATTATAATGCCTCTGCATCATTCCATGGTCGTGATTGCCATATCGTAAAAAGGATATAGCGTTATAAGAAAAAGTACAGAGAAGAGCCACCAAAATGGTAAAGGGGATGGAAGGATACCCATTTGAAGAGAGGCCAAAAAGGTTAGGGCTCTTCAACCTGGAAAAGAGACGGCTGAGGGGAGATATGATAGAGGTCTATAAATTAATGAATGGCGAGGAATGGGTAAACGCAAATCGATTGTTTACATCATCAGAATATAGAAAAACTAGGGGACATGCAATGAAGCTACAGGGTAACTTATTAAAGACTAATAAGAGAAAATATTTTTTCATTAATCAAACCTTGGAATTTGTTTCCGGAGGATGTCGTAAAAGCTGTTAGTATAGCTGTGTTTAAAAAAGGTTTGGACAAGTTCCTAGAGGAAAGGTCCATAAACCATTATTAAAAGGGACCCAGGATATCACTGCTTGACCCAGTGCAAGCATTGTGGAACCTGTGTCTTTTGGGGAAACTGCTAGGTACTTATGACCTAGATTGGCCACTGTTGGAAACAGGATACTGGGCTTGATGGACCTTGGTCTGACCCAGCATGGCATATCTTATGTTCTTATGTTCACTTCATTGAATTTATGAAAAACCTTATAAACTTCTTATAAACCTCTTTTTCTTTCAACAATACCAACAAGTTTGTAAAGTTTCTTCTCACAAAAAAATAGCTCAAAAAAGTGCCTCACAACCGGTATTCAATGGAGCTGAAGTAGGATTCTTGTATATGTTTATACCTATATATTCTTTTCACTTTAATTTAGAGGGGTATCAGAACAGCATTACAAGGTATTAGTTAAAGACCATGTAAATGCAAAATGCACTCATTGATCCAGACATACCTTAGTGTCGTCCTCATCATTTAGTCTGCATTTTTCTGTTCTTTTTACACTTAAAATCCACCTTCACCATTGTGTAATCTACAGCATTAATTACTACTACTACTACTACTATTTATCACTTATTGAGCGCCACACACGCAGCGCTGTACAGCTAACCAACAAGAGTTAGCCAGAATGCAAGAGACAGTCCCTGCCTGTCAGAGTCATGCTCATCGGAGCTTACAATCTAGTCAGAACATTACAGGGTAAAGGTCAGATTAGTGCAAGGCACGGTAAGGTCAATACAAGGCACAGTAAGGTTGATACCATATGGTCATGAGAGTTGACGGGATTAAGATAAGATAAGGATAGAAGTCAGGATCTGAAAGCGACGGTGAAGAGGTGTCTTCAACCTGGATTTGAAGAGGGCCAGGGAGGGTGCCTGACATATAGACACAGGTAGGCTGTTCCAGGCATGAGGTGCAGCAAGGTGAAAGGAGCGAAGTCGGGAGTTAGCGGTGTGCGTGAACGGCATAGATAGAAGTGATTTGCTAGCGGAACGCAGGTTCCGAGAGGGGATGTAGGGAGAGATAAGAGCTGAGAGGTATTGAGGGGCCGCCGAGTGAATGCATTTATAGGTCAGTAGGAGGAGTTTGAATTTGATGCGGAACTGTACAGGGAGCCAGTGAAGCGACTTGAGAAGAGGAGTAATGTGGGTGTGGCGAGGCTGACGGAAGATTATTCAAGAAGCGTGATTTTGTATAGATTGAAGGGGCAGGAGGTGGCTGATGGGGAGACCAGCAAGGAGCAGGTTGCAATAATCGAGGCGAGAAGAGCTGAAGGAGTGGATAAGGGTTTTGGTGGTGTGTTCAGAGAGGAAGGGGCGGATATTGCCAAAGTTGTAGAGGAAGAAACGGCAGGTCTTGGCTACATGCTGGATATGTGCGGAAAAGGAGAGAGAGGTGTCAAAGATAACCCCTAGGTTGCGGGCCAAGGGAACAGGAAGGATAATAGCTCCGTCCACATAGACTGAGAAAGGGGGAAGAGGAGGGGAGGAGTTGGGGGGAAAGACAAGGAGTTCAGTCTTAGCCATGTTCAGTTTCAATCGGCGAAGAGACATCCAGGCGGCGATGTTGGAGAGGCAGGCAGAGATCTTGGACTGGGTTGCTGGAGAAATAGTAGGTGTAGAGAGGTAGATTTTGGAGTCATCAGTGTAGAGATGGTACTGAAAGCTGTGGGAGGAGATAAGCGTGCCAAGGGCTTGTGTATAGAGGGAGAAAAGGAGGGGCCCCAAGACGGATCCCTGGGGTACACCTACGTGGAGCGGGGTAGGGGAGGAGGCGGAGCCACCAGAGCATACATTGAATGAGCGATGGGAGAGGTAGGAGGAAAACCAGGACAGTACCAGGTCCTTGAAGCCAAGGGAGGAGAGGGTAATGAGGAGAAGATTGCGGTCAATGGTGTCAAAGGCAGCGGAGAGGTCAAGAAGAATGAGGATAGAGTAGAGGCCCTTAGATTTAGCCAGGAATAGGTCATTGGAGACTCTTGCGAGCACTGTTTCAGTGGAATGTAAGGGACGGAAGCCGGATTGTAGTGGGTCCAGGAGGGCCTGGGAGGTGAGGAAGTCGAGGCAGCGTCGGTGGACTGCATATTCTAGTAGATGGGTCAATAGTTAGAAGGGCATGTGGGATCGAGTGAGGGTTTCTTAAGGAGAGGTGTGACAACAGCATGCTTGAAGTCAACAGGGACAGTTGCAGTAGAGAGTGAGAGGTTGAGGATGTGAGAGATGGTGGGTACAATAGTGGAGGAGATGGGGTGTAGGAGATGGGTGGGGATGCAGTCAGATGAACATGTGGTGGGTTTGGAGGAAGTAATAAGGAGTACGGTTTCTTCTTCAGAGATCGGAGGGAAGGAGGAGAGGGTGGCAGAGGAAGGACGGGTGGGGGAAGAATTGGTAAGGGGGGAGGTAGATGAGGGGGTGGGGAATTGGAGAATAATCTTGTTGATTTTGTCATAGAAGTAGTCAGCTAGGGTTTGGGCAGAAAGGGAGGGCGGGACTGGGGGTGGGGGGACTTTGAGGAGAGAATTGAGGGTATTAAAGAGACGACGAGGATCAGAGGCAAGGGAGTTGGTCAGGTGAATGTAGTAGTCTTGTTTGGCAAGTGCTATGGCTGACTGGAAGGAGCCAAGCATGAATTTGAAGTGTAGAAGGTCCTCCGGGGAGCGGGATTTGGACCAAGCATGCTCAGCGGAACATGCACAGATGCGGAGATAACGGGTTGTGGGCGAAAGCCAGGGCTGGGGAGTAGATCGTTCGACTGGACATGGGGTGGGTGGTGCAAGAGTGTCGAGAGCTGAGGAGACTGTAGCATTGTAAGAGGATAGTGCCTCATCGACGGACTTGGAGGATACTTTCATTGCTGCTTCAAATTATCTCCCAATTCAGATAATTCACATATTTCATGCAGTCCACAGTCTCCTTCAAACTACAAATAGATGTCAGCAGTATACTTAGCTTGTTGTTGGACCCAGCATCTGTTTCTGTTTAGTACACAGGCATCCAAAACATCCTTCACTGCCTTTACATGGGGCACCTTCTCAAGCCCAAGCCTGACATTGCAAAAATGGCACCATGGTGTTTCAGCGACTTCCACCTGCTTCAGAGCCTCAAAGAACTACACAGGAAAAAACACAAAAGATGCGAGACCAGGAATTTTTGTAAATGCAGCACATCCACAGATAACAAAAAACTTACTCTTAAGCCACATTTTTGATGGATGCCAAAAGCTAAAATGCCAGTGTCCTACAACCTAAGAGAGGGCAGTTCAAGCCTCCAACTTCATGACATCACAGCTGATGTAATACATTGATACCTTAAAGGGACTGCTGCACCAAAAACACTGTCAAATAGTACAAAATAAAAAGGTCTTAAAAATAAGAATTTAATAAAAATCAGACCAATCAATCTCTCAGTTAAGGCCCTTTGGTACCACACTAATTTAAAAGTCCAGTGTTGCCCAGTCTGTAGCAGGGTGTGATCCAGGCCACCTCCACATTAATCAGTAAAAGACAAGTCTTCAAAAACATGTGCTCTTTGTACACAATGGGGCATGATGGGAGCATTCATATATTTATTGCACAACCAACTTCTGTGTTCTATAAGCCAAACATTTAACTTATGCTTGGTCTTCCCAATATAAATGAGAGGACACAGACACAAGATAACGTATATTACAGATTCAGTCTGAAATGTAGAGGTGAACTTCAAAAAATTCTAGGTCTATCAGGAAATTCAAGCAAAGCCCCTCGAAAGATTGTGAGCAAACAGAGCAATGACCACATTGTAGTGTGACCTGTATTTGCTCTGGTAATTTTCCAGAACAGGGGAGGTATTCTTTCCACACTGACATAATTCTGGGAGGAGAATTCTCTGGGAATAAAATTCAACTACTGTAAAATGTAATCTCAAAGGCTGTTAGCTGTCTTTGGCTGTTCTAGACATTAGACCATCAAGATAGCTGAGCATAGCATCTTAGGACGCAGTGGGGTGGGAAGGTGGCAAAGGTTGCTTAAGCCTCTGCACCCAACATCCATTATGTCTTGATGAATCCCACCAGCATTACCCATCTCTCCCCCCGAACAGGAGGAGAGGAGTTAGCCATATCAAGGGAAAAGTCATAGTTTATTAACAGAACATCTGAGACCCATCTATCCAGAAAAGAAGGAGACGATCCAGTGGACATCCCTGTAGCTAACAGACAGACAGAGCCAGGAGCCATCAAGTTGCTACACTGGGAACTAAGGCAGCCACCATCTCACAAGGTATCCTGAAAGAGGAAGGAACAGGAAAGATGCTGCCAGTGCTGGGTATCCGTAGAATAAGGAAAAGGACTATAACTGTTTGTTGTGTAATTTATGCACTTTTCCAATATGTTATTTTTTGTTATCATTGTCAGTCAGCCCTAAGTTATTTTTAGTAAACCCTATGAGCCCCATTCTGATCAGGGCCCATCCGGCCCATCTGGATGGGCTAGATTTACACCCGATTCTGCACTCGCAGGAGATGTTCCCATGGGAGCAGAATCGGGTACAATGGGCCTGGATGAGCAGGATGTGCCCCGATTCCATGCCACCAGACATCCATCAAGATCCCCGGCTAGCCCAGCCAAAGCACCTGCATGGAGCCCCTGTGCTGTTCCCTGCCGCCCGACCTCCAGAGGGGCCTGCCAGGCCAGGATCAGGAGGCTGGGATCCCCCTGCTGACTCTCACCTTCAGAATGAAGTCTGCCGGTGCAGTGCGCCGTAGTCAGGGGGGCCTTATTCCACCTCTGAGGAGGAATAAGTCCCCCGACTATCTCCTCCATCCCGGACGTATAGGGCTGCGACTGGAATCAGCCCTGTACATCCAGGGCCAGGGTCCCGCCTCCACCCCTCCCATGCTCCTCCTCCGGCCCTCCTCCACCTTCCCCATCCAGAGCTCCCTGCACATCTCCTCTGTATGTGCGGGGAGCTTTGGGCATGGAATCAGCCCCAAGCGAATAGCGGGAGTTGTGCGTCTGAACTGGAAATACATCCCCACTATTCCAACATAACCCCCTGGAATAATCCCCTATAGTTCAGAAATCTCTCTTGGTTTGCAGCTTGTCATGCTGTGAGGGCTTGTGTGTATCAGTGATGCTGAGAGCTAAACTATCAGTAGCTTAACTACTGGCATGGTCTCCCATGATGGACAGGTCTCAGCTGAGGTTCAAGACTAAGACAAGCCAACCATTTTGGCAGCAACAGAATGGGACAGTGTTGGCGGCAGAGGATCACATTCCTATGACAACAGCAACAATGCTAGCATTATTTGCGTGGAAGAAAGGCTTGGTAATCTTCTGTACCTTGTCATAAAAACCCAATGGATAGTCACAACAAAGCAAATTACACTACAGTGCTAGATGATGTCAGCCCCAGGATGTAAGGCACTCAACTGGCTACTGGGGATAAGCTGAAGACTTTTCAGAATAAAGCCAGCATTTATAATGCGGTTAGATCAAAGCCCTCGCAATGTCTGACTGCTGATATAGCTGCGCATGAAATGAAAGTCAGAAGCTGCAAAGATGCCTTTCATATTGAGACATGGAACATACAAAGCATGAACCAAGGGAAGTTGGAGGTGGACAAGAATTTAAACTGGAATATGTACAACTCAATCTGTTGGGTGTCAGTGAACTGAAATGGACTGGCATCCAGCCATTTTGCATCTGATGCTCACATGGTATACTATGCTATAAATGAAAGACAAAAATGAAATAGTGTTACATTTATAATTAAAAAGAAACTTGCAGGAACTGTAGTGAAATATAATGCAATAAGTTAATGCTTAATTTATTGTCGTCTATGAGGAATGACCATCAACACAACTATTATTCAGGTATATGCCCCAACAACAGCTGCAGAAAAAGAAGTTGATCAGTTCTATGAACAAGTACAAGCTGAACTTGACAGAACATGCAAGCAGGATATCCTGATAGTCATGGGTGACTGGAATACAAACGTTAGCAACAAAGAAGAAGGCAAAGTGATTGGAAAATATGGATTTGGTAACAGAAATGAAGCTGGAGAAAAACTGATAAAATTCTGCAAGATTAATGATCTATTCATCTCAAACAACTTCTTCTTGCAACACAAGTGGCAACTGTACAGATGGACTTCACCCAATGGATTGTAGAAAAATCAAATTGGATGCATCTATGGAAGTCAATGATGGAAAAGCTCAATAACATCAACAAAGACAAAACCTGGAGCTGATTGTTGCACAGATCACCAATGTCTAGTATGCAAACTCAAGCTAAAGCTGAAAAAGAGCAAACCACTCATGAATGTAGAAAATATAATCTTGAGAATATATCACCAGAATTTAAAGACTGCCTGTGAAATCAATTTGCTGCTTTGGATACAAATGACAGAGCACCAGAAGAGTTATGGGATGACATCAAGAAAGTTGTGCTCAAAGGAAGTAAGAAGTCTCTACAAAAGGTGAAAAAACAAACACAGCCAAAATGGATGACTGAAGAAACTCTGAAAATTGCTCAGGAATTCAGAGAAGCTAAAGCCAGAGGAGAAAGAGAGGCAATCACAAAACTCAGAGATTTCCAACGTGCAGCAAAACAGGACAAGGAGATCTACTACAATGATGCATGCAATGAAATAGAATCAGAAACTATTAGAGGAAGAACAAGATCAGCTTTCCAGCCTCGAAATGGAAAACTGCAAAATGCTCAAGGATCCATGTTGAATGATGCTCAGAAGTTCAAGAAAAGGTGGAAAGAATATACAGTCATTATACCATAAAGATCAAGTGGACTAACAGCCATTTCAACCTATACCTTATGATTAGGAACCATTGGTGATGAAAGAAGAAGTCAAAGCAGCATTGAAAGCATTATCAAAGAACGAAGCACCGGGCATTGATGGCATTCCCATTGAAGTATTACAGCAATCAGATGCGTCTGTTTCCATACTTATAAGGCTCTGCTAAGAAATTTTGACAACAGCATGGCCAACCAACTGGAAAAGATTTGTACTTATGCCAATACTGAAAATAAAAATGATAAGACTGACTTGAGGTTATTGCAGTCGTCCACCCATTGCCATCACCTTCTCCCGGTACATAACGAATGGATCCTCTCCATCTGGTCTGTGTAAACTGAGTAGTGTTCTCCTCTGAATGTCTTTTCTCCCTGCCTTGATGCCTCAGCACAAGTAGTTAGACATCAGGGAATTCCAACAATTAGGTCCAATCACCCTGAGTTCCTTTAACTCCCCAGCTTTTCCACTCAGGAAGAGCACCTAAAAGCCTTACAGATAGCAACCCCTATAAGGTAGTCTATCCCGAGGTCAATGCCAGATCTCATTTATTCTTCCCCCCCCCCCTTCCCTCCCTCCTTGATCCTTGCCAGAGGATGCTTTGCCCAACTATAGGTCCATTGTTTCAGTCATATGCTTATGAGAAAAATGTCATTCTACATGCAGTTTTGACAGTCACCCTACAGGTGGCACTGTTGAGATCATCCACTAGATCTCCATCTCCACACTGTGGTGGGCCTAGGAGAGGTGTACCCTCAATCTCTGTCTCCTCTGGGGAGTCATCAAGCCATCTCCGAGGGGTAATTTTCTGCATCCCAGGAGGGATCCCCTACTTCCCCTCCCTCCCCTGGACAGGGTCACGGATTAGATATCCACTCCCGGGGCCTCCATTGGGTTGGGGCCTGTCAAGAGGTTTTCCTACCCTGCCTTTCCCTTCTCCGAATCCTACATCTCTCTGGCAGGACCTGGGATGGGACATATGTCCCATCACACACACAATCATTCTGACACCACATTTTTTTATTTTTGCATTCTCTTATATACTGCGCTATTCTGCATCAGTGCGGTTTACATTGAACAAACTGAAATTACATTGAACAGGGCATTATAACTTGGAGATAACTATTTTACAGGGAACATGGGCTATGGAGGGTTAAGTGGCTTGCCCAAGACCATAAAGAGCACCTGTGGGACTAGAAACCCCAGTCCTTCCAGCCCAAGGTTGCTGTCCTCTAGTGGGATTTGAACCCCTGACCTTCCAGCCTGAAGTACCTTGCCCCAACCACTAGGCCACTCCTCCACTCCACATGCCATTAAGAGTTTACTCAAGATCATTCAGCAGAGACTACAACCATACCTGGAATGAGAACTGCCCAAACTGCAAGCAGGGTTCAGGAAAGGGCGAGGAACAAGAGATATCATTGCAGATATGAAATGGATCCTTGAAAAAAACAAAAGAATACCAAAAGACTATCTATATGTGTTTTATTGACTACAGCAAAGCCTTTGAATCTATAAATCATGAGAAAATCTGGGCCACATCAAGAAGCATGGGTATACCAGAACACCTGATAGTTCTCTTTCACAACCTTTACATTGATCAAGAAGCAACAGTTCTACTGGAACAAGGAGAAACCAAATGATTTAAAATCAGTAAAGGTGTATGACAAAGCTACATACTTTCCCCCTACCTGTTTAATTTATATCCAGAACAAATCATCAGAAAAGCTGTATAAAGACAAATAAGGTGGGAAGATTGGTGGAAGACTCATCAATATCATAATGCAGGCTAAAAGTGAAGGCAATCTGAAACATTTGCTTCTCAAGATCAAGGAACATAGTCTTAAAATTGGTCTGCACCTTAACATAAAGAAGGCAAAGATCCTGACAACTGGCAAAACCAATAAGTTCATCATAGATGGAGAAGAAATTGAAATAGTGGACAATTTTAACCTGCTTGGATCAATAATCAATAAAGAAATGGCAAGCAGTTAAGAAATCCAACAATGCATTGATCTTGGCAGAATGACTATGAAGGACTTAGACAAGATTCTCAAGAGCAAGAATGTCTCACCATACAAAGATTCAACTTGTCCAAGCTATGGTATTTTCAATAATGTCATATAGATGCAAAAGTTGGACAATGAAAAAGATAGACAGGAAAAAATTGATGCCTTTGAATATAGTGCTGGCAAAGAATATTGTGTATACCATGGACTGCCAGAAAAACAAACCAATCAGTACCAGAGGACATCAAACCTAAGTTTTCATTAGAAGCTCCGATGACAAGACTTTGACTTTCATACTTGGGATACATCATGAAAAGAGAGGGATCATTAGAGAAAGACATCATGCTTGGCAAGGTTGAAGGTCAACACAAAAGAGGAAGACCAGCAATGAGATGATCAATATAATAACAGCAGCTATGGATGCCACTCTATCAACAATGACTGAAGACCAAACAAAGTTTAGGACAAGTATTCAGAGGGTCACCATGAGTTGACACCAAGTCAACAGTACTTAACAACAACAACGTAGGTCAGAACATCAAATTTTGTCATGGACTCCGTTATTGAGAGAGAATGGATTAGAGTGAGTGGAGTAAAGGTGTACTTAACCTCCTTGTGTATACTGGTCCCTTCCAGAAATCCTAATATTTCCTGAGAAGTAAGTCTGCAAGGACAGTATTTTTCATCGGAGTTGTGCCCCTAGTCTACCATGCATCATGCCCAGCTGCTCTAAGGAACTCCAGACTAGCAGGGTTTGAATGTTCATTTGTTTTGGGTCCAATATATTGGCAATCCAGCTCTGAGTGTGAATGAAAGAAGAGATTGGTGCTGGAAGGAGGGAAGTGAGTAGATTGTTCCTCCCTCTCCTTCTCCTGATCCTAATCCCAGATCCTCTTACCAGATAGTGACCCCCTCTTTCTCCTCCCATACCCAATCCCTCCTCACTCCTTTTTCCCTCTCCTTCCTGATTCTTCTTGTTCTCTCCCTCTCCCTCTATCTCTGCTTTTACTGTACTTTTACATGTCCCTTCTCTGAAATCCACATTGTTGAGATTCTCCCCTTTCTCTCCATCCTACAAATCCTTCTTTCTCTATTCTGTATCCCCTTCCTGTCTTCCCAACATAGATCATTAAGATGCCTTTCTTCCTGAAAAAAAGAACCAAATACATTGGCAGAGTACACAAGAAATGCCCAAAAATGACATCTTAAACAAATCTATATACAATAATATACAATAAATGCAAAAAATATGCCACGGGAATCAGGGGCTGTGAGAGAAACAACTACAGAGAGACATAGACAGAAGGAAAGAAGCAGATGCAAGGAAAGAAAGAAAGCAAGGGAAGTAAGGCGTAGCTGTGGAAGAAATGGTAGAGAGGTGGCAGTGTAGAGAGAGAGGGAAAGGGAGCTAGGTCAGCAGCTGTGGAGAGAGAGAGAGAGAGGGAGGAGCAGTGATGGAGGAAGAAGAAAAAGGGTAGCTGTGGAAATAGAGGGAGAGAGAGGGCAAGAAACTGAGCCTGATAAATGCAGTATGGGGCTATTTAAATACCCTACTTAGATGCAAAGTGTGCATGCACTTTTGCACCTGAATAGTTTTCCATTGCAAATGAACTGAAGTGCGGGTTTACTATGGCACACACACTTTGCACCTCCTGTTCGTACAAGCAGCCGAATAGGGACAAGATGGCCTGTGTATATATAAATGTCTGATGTACACATGCTGGTTTCCTCCCTTTGAATTAAACACAGTCTCAGGAATGCTTCTTTATCACCCAATTAAATGTGTGCATGCTGTGAAAACACCTGCTTCAACATTCAACCAGACCAATTTACCCGGTTAATGTTTTTGAAAACTGGCTTTCCCAAGGTTAGAAAATTATTTTGGCTTACCAATTAATTCCACATAATTCAAAGTGTAACCTTTTCTTAAACTGGATTTAAAGTATATAGAAATGTAGGACTGTGTAGCGCCTGACATGTACCAGTGGAAGGGTGGAAATTGGAGTGAGTGTTGAGCCTAATTAATTGAAGATTTCCCCAAAGATTAAAAGAAATGGGCAAATCCTCCTCATAAAGTAAGATTATTAACTCTGCTGAAAATGCATTCCCTTTTTCCTTTTCTAAAATATGCCGTTGTAAGGATCACACTTCAGAAAAAGATTAATCTCTAAGAGGGAGAGTATAATATAATTGTGGTTGAAGTGCTGGGTTGTTTCACTTCCAACAAATCATTAGGGAAGATTCATTTGCTCTACATTTTTGCACGTATCGGCACTGAGTGCCTAGTCTTATTTTAAAGTGTAAGAATAACATGTTAATACGCTCTTTGTTCTATTTTCAAGTAGTTAAGCAGATAACTGCTGCAAACTCTACTAATACAGTATGAATATTTCATACAGAGGTTTCAACACTCTTAAACAAAAAAGCAATGCCAAGTAAAAAAGACTCCACTACATGCAACAGAATTTATTTTCTAGACCCATGTCTTGGGTGATTTGGTTCTTGGTCCTAGGCAAATTGGCCTGGACATGGCTTACTACACTTGCAGGATTAGTACTAAAGGGCCCTTTTGCTAAAGTCAGGTCAGCCCAACCACTAGGCAAACAAGGTGGTTGCCTAGGGCAGTAGCATTCAGAGGGCGGCCAAGAGTAAGGCAGTCAAAACTAAACAATAGATTCTGACAGCCAGGGGAGCAGAAGGCTTAAGGTTTGCCCAGGGAACCAACACCTGGGGCCAACTCTATGGCCGACCCAGACTAAAGTGCAAAACCCAATGTGCAGTAAGTGCAAAAGTCATGTGGTAAGTGTCGGGGGTGTGGCCAGCATGTCCCCTGTACTTATTGCATGGAAAAATCCCTTACCATACATTAAGTTCATTCACAATTAGCACAGGTGCACTCAGCACCTCCTCTAGAGATGACATTAAGTGCACCCGCACTAACTGCAAAATTGACAGCATGCGGTAATTGTCACGCCCTATCTTCAGTGTACACTCCATGTCTACTCTTTGCGCCAGGACCAGTGCAAGGATATGAGGTGCTGTAGGTGAACCCTCTGTCCTGCTGCCCACCTCCCACCCTCCCCTGTTCTCACTGCTACTCCTGGACCTGCAGCAGTAGCAATAACATTAAAGTAGCAAGGCAACACTTACCCAAAGCCTCCGGCATTGCATGCTGTTGATGCCATACTTTAACCAGTTGCTTCTGCCTCCTTCCCCCTCCCCCCCACCCCCCCCGATGCAAACGTCCTGTTTGCATGAGGGCAGAAGAGGCTGGTCAAAGCACAGCATCAACAGCACACAGCATTGTAAGCTTTGGGTAAGTGGTTCTGTCTCTGCAGATCCTGGAGAAGGCAGCAGTGGCGGCAATGGACCACCCTCGAAAGGTTGATGCTCTAGGCAACCAGGTAGCTTGCCAAGTAGGTGGCACCAGCCCTGCTCTGCCCAGTCCCCACCCCATCACACACGAAGCAGTTAATGCGGGATTTTTACTACATTGGTTGCTTTTAAAGCACAGTAGCCACTACCATGGACCCACCCTACTGGTTACTACGCATTAAAACACAAGTTAACTGCTTAGCGCACTATAGTAAAAGAACACCTAAGGCCCTCTTCAAGACCAGTGCTTGAATGGGCAGATCTTACAGAAGGATTCTTTTTGACCATTCCCACAGATGAATTTCCCATGTCAAGTTGAATGGAAAGTTACAGCATAGTGACTGTACGTCTTCCAAGGCAAAGTCCAAACTAATGTAAATGGGAATTACCCTTCGCTCTGAGACTCAACAACAAGAGATGTGCACTCCTAAGGTATGCATTGTATTTGCTTGGCTGCCTAAAAAAGTAAAGTGTGCGCAGTTTATACATCCATATATCTATGAATTAATGCACATACAATTGATTTGCATGCTTAAAAAATTTCTAGCACGCATATAATGTGTGCTTAAAGAGCAAATTTGTGAAATAAACATGAACAAATGCCCAAAAATTGGGAAAACTGTTTTAAACACACCGAACCTTTGGGCTGTGCACACCCCTATTTATTTATTTATTTAGCTGTATTTATATCCCGCTTTTCACCGGGTCAAAGCGGTCAATTGGGGGATACATTTAACACGAGGGGATATGAGACACATAACGCTAATACTTACAGGGAACATGGGCAATGGAGGGTTAAGTGGCTTGCCCAAGACCACAAGGAGTGCCTATAGGACTAGAAATCCCAGTCCCTCCGATAATGTATATCCTTCATTTAGGATATACACAAGCCGTAACAAAAGTTATTTACTCACTGCCTAATCCATTTATCCAGATTATAATGCCAAAGGATGAGAATGATAAACATCTGAACTAAATAAGGGTGATTAAACCGGGGGGGCGGAGCCTGATGTCCAGCGGGTAGGACGCTTTGCGTTGAAGCTCCCGAGAGGCCTACTAAGAATCCTGACTTAATACCTATACAAACTTACTATTTCGCTCCGAGCTGACCGGGGCACCTCGGGGGGGATGGCGGCCCATAAACCAGCGCGCTTGGACTTCGGGTCTCCTTCTTCTTCTCACGGAAAACGCTCCAAAACAGAGGTGTCCTCCCCACAGAAGATGGTTCCCTTTCGTGAAAACCCCGCAATGCACTTGGAGATTTTGGAGGAAATACGCGGCGTGAAGGAATTGGTGCAGTCCCAATGGAGAAGCGCTTCGAGCCATGCGAGAAGACTTTGGAGTGCTCCAGGACCGACTTGAAGGTCTTTCATTACGGCAGGACAATATGGCGGGGGTCCTCGACTCGCACGAGGTGCGCTTGGGCAAACTGGACAAGGCTGAGTGCCAGATACAGAATCTTCAAAAGGAGTTGGAAGATAGCAATAATCGAGCCCGTCGCAACAATGTGAGGCTCCTCGGAATGCCGGAGGGGGTGGAAGCAGGAGATATAAGAGAATTCTTGCTTAAAACTCTTCCCTCCTTGCTGAAGATCACTTTTCACAGAGAACTGGAAATCGATCGAGCACACCGTGTTCCTGCCCACATGGCGCTCAACCGCACGACCCCCCGGCCTATTATCTTTAGCTTGCTACGATATCAACAAGTGGAACAAATTTTACATGCTGCCCGAGCGAATCATCATTTGGAATTTGAAGGTCGTAAGGTCTCCTTCTTTCCTGATCTGGCAAAGCCTACCGTTGACCGTCGGAAGAAACTCCTTGCTTTTCGCCCTCGACTTCAACAGCTACAGGCTCGCTTTGGCCTGTTGTATCCAGCGAAGCTCCGAGTGACTCTCCACAACCAGACCAGGACGTTCGAGGATCCTGATCTACTATCAACATTTTTGGACTCCAAAGAAGCAGAGCAGATGCGCTAATCCCAAATCTTGGACTCTTCTCTGCCGGCTCTATCCGCCATTTTGAAGGGCCCGATGCGGCGGTCATAGCCAAGCACAGAAATAGCCTGGACTTTCTTTCTTTCTCTGTATGACTTTTGTTTTTTTTTGGTCTCCTATCCCTTCATGATGTGTGCCTCGGTCGGACTCGGAGCACGCAAAATAAGGGTGATTAAACCATGAGATGTATTTTTTTCCTTGAAATCAAAATGAAAAAAAATATTTGCTACTGTGTGTGGGGATGGGGGAATACATGTTATCTTTGGGGGGGGGAAAAAACCCTCTCTTTCGATTAAACAACTACGTTGGTCCAGCTCATTGATTGTTAACACTTTAGCTTTTTTTTTAAGCTTTGCAATTCTGTTAGCCCTCGCCCTAAAATTAGAATGTTTTTGCATGTTCTATAACATTACACTTCAATTAGATGTAATATCTTCTCAAAGCCTGAGGCATAATTTCCACAGTACTGCATTGACATTCAGCTCATCAGCTGAAGCAACTCTCATTTCCAGAGAGCCTTTGTCCTTTTGGAACCAACAGGAAGAAAATGGACTGTTTTCTCCTGCAGCTGAAAATATTAATCATCAGCCCAGCTGCAATTGCTCAAATGCTTGACATTAGCTGTTCGCTCACAAATTCTACACGAGCATCTAAAAGGATTTCCGTTCTTCACTCATGCACATCCCAATACAATGCATTCTTCCTAGCAAAATCCTTCCTGGACCAGATAAAAGGGTTCTTTCAAAACAGAGTGTTCTTAGAAAAATATTTAATTGAACCACAAAGATCATAATATACTTTGATGAAAACTAATGTATGGAATAATCTTAATGTATATGAGTTTTCAATCTCATTTCTAAATGACGCAGTCAGTGTTTAAATATAGTCTGAATATTCGGCCCCGCTATTCAAATAGCAGCTGGTATCAGGCCCAGATTTAAGCATAAGTAATGGAGGCAACCGCCTCTGGTGCCAAATTTTGATAGGTGCCGGAGTATTGCCTCAAGTGCCATGCTTCCATCGGAGCCTGATATAGGGTTGTCAACTTTTTGAAAGAGAAAAATCCGTCACCCATGCTCTGCCCCACTCCCTACTCCACTCCCTGTTCCACCCCAACAGCTCCACTCCCTCTGCTTACCTCTCAGAGTCCAGCAATGCCCTCTCCATCCACCATTTAGAGTCAAGCATTTCCCTCAGTCCTCAGAACCCATCATCTCTTTGTCATCCCTTCACAGCTCAGCATCTCTGCTCTCTTTGACTCCCCTCCCCACCCCCGCAGTCCAGTATGTCCACATCCCCTATGATAGAAGTGGTTACCTATGACAAAAGTAGATTTCTTAAGTTTGTCCTCTCTCTGCAACTTGCCTTTAAATGCTAATAGTGCACTCATACACTGCACAGATTCTCAAATGATACAGCCTCCAATCATCAGTCCAGAAGTTATAAAGGAAGCTGGATTCTGGTCACTTCATAGCACAGAGACAGTGTCTTATCGTAGGTAGATGATCGGTTCAGGAATCTAGACAGAGATTGTGATTCGGTTCTAGTATCACTGGTTTATCAGTGCCTTTGATACCTTTGACTATGAGATTGTTCTATCCCATTAACAGGCCCTTGGTAACAAAGATAAGATGTTTCAGTGATTTACCTCGGTGAAAGGTAAGAATGAGAGCTCTTAAGGAAGAAGATTTGTTGCTGACTAGAACAGTAGTTCTCAACCCAGCCCTCTGGGACCCCCAGGCCAGTCAGGTTTTTCAGAATATCCACAATGAATATGCATGAGACAGATCTGCATACAATAAAAGCAGTGCATGCAGATCTAGCTCCGCTCCCTACTACCCCAGCCGACCCACAACAGAACAACCCGACAGACCACCAACAACATCCTTACTTTCCCCCATGAACGAACAAAATACAATCAACCAACTTGCAACAGAGCCTTCAAACTGTACGCACCCTCCCTCTGGAACTCCCTACCGAACGAAATCAGAAACAATGGTGGCCTATCCACGTTCCAGAAACAACTAAGAACCATCCTGTTTCATGAATACCTTGGACCAGAAACAGACAACCATCACTGACAACCCCCAGTCCTTCTGACATATCCCCAAACTACCCACTAAGAGACTCATGTCAATTGTCTAAGTCATTACTATCTGTTCGGATCATCAATATTGGCCCCCTCGGTGACGGCACCCCCCCCCCTCTGTAAATTGATTACTGTCCACCCCCCTTTTTGTTAAACCGCTTTGACCCGGTAAAAAGCGGTATATAAATGCAGTTAAATAAATAAAATAAAATAAATGCATATGCATTGTGGATATCCTGAAAACCTGACAGGCCTGGGGGGTCCCAGAGGACTGGGTTGAGAACCACTACTTTAGAGTGTTCCAGCCAATATTAAAGCCACCTTACCCCTCTCCCAGTGCCTTGAGGTCTTCTTGTCACTGTTCCTTTATTGATTTCACATGTTTTAGTCCTATAAGCCTAGAAGTTGTGCTTGGGAATGGTCTGTGACAGCTCCTTCATGACAGCCTATCGAACAATACACAGATGAACAGCAAACAGATGCGTGTTTAAGATAAATTCTAATCTTCCTTTAAAAGAAGGGTCCTAAGTCTTTTCATGTGATTCTTCTGCCAGTGTGACAGAAAGTAAAGATTTGCTGTCAGATTCTCCCTGACAAACCCTGTCTGTGGAAACAGTGATACTCCTTCATGCATTCCTCAAATAGGTTTAATTTCCTGAAGCCCTCAAACCATGACTAAACCAGGCTAAATCTAGGATAAATACTTTGAGACTGCTTGTGGATCCAGATGCCACTAGTCTCCTATTCACCTCCTATGTATTTCCTTACCATTCCCCTAGATATATCCTAATCCCCAGTTGTGTTGTCTGTCTTGACTACTGTAGACTGTAAGGGCCCAATATTCGAAAGGCATTTACGCAGTTTATAGCCCAGTAAACCGTGTAAATTCCTTAAACGGGAATATTCAACAGCACCTTCACGGTTAGTGCTGTTGAATATCCCTATCTATGTCTCCTACACGCCCCGATGCTACCAGTTAGCATTGTATATAAATACAAAATTAGTGCTGGTCTTCCCGGAGTAAAGCAAAAATCACACTACTTTCAAAATCACTCCATACAAACAAAATCTGTTGTTCAAAGTGGAAAAACAAACTAAATATCTTCTATATGGAGAACTGTCCTAGCTTATCACAAAGAACTTGTAATGTAAAGTTCTATTGGAACTCCCAGATAGTCTCAGACCATAACAGTGCTACGAAACAGACAACTGAATATATCAGAAAACTCTTGCGCTTAATAGCATCAATGACTTATCCGGGAGTATTTTTTCTTTTCAATAAGTCCAGTTTTCCACCTCTGTGTCAAAAACTATTGAACTTGAAAAAATCTCTTATCTTATCTTGATGGTTCTCCTTTACGCCTCCCTTGGCACCTCTCTGGCGTTTCACTCCAAAAAGGAGTTTCTTCAGGAGGATCTAAAAATAAAAAATATCAATAGTACCAAACGTTTATAAAAACTCCACATTGAATGCAAAATCCCTATTCACTTTCTATCCATCACATATCGAAAATTTTTAAAGAAGGAACAGAACTCACGCAATTGAGATAATGATGCTGCCCGCATCCATCAGAGTATTATTCAACTTGTAAAAAAACGCCGCACATGCGGACTAACATTCTTCAAAGGCTTTTATAGATGACTCTTACTCCATTCGTAGCCAGTGGGAAACCAATCGGACCAGTTTTCTACATTCTTAAAGGCATACATTCCATTCTATTATGGAATTGAGACCATAAGGTTGTAAAGTATTAACATCAAAAATCCACCGTTGTTCTACCAATAGTAAAGTCTGATCCAGAGTCTTGCCTCTCTTCGCTAACCGAACCCGATCGATGCAAAAACAACGTAAATGATCAAACTCATGTTGTAAGTCTACGCAATGTTGAACTATAGGTGCTGACATTATTTTGCATCGTAAACGGCTCTTATGTTCTAACATTCGAGTCTTAAAAGGTTGGCTAGTTTTACCTATATAAAGTTGGTTGCAGGGACACTGAATAGCATACACCACTGAAGCAGTGCTGCATGAAGTTGATTGTTTTAAAATAAAGGTTTTCTCTAAATAGGCAAACTCTGTTAGATTTTCTGTAATATCACATATAGTACGTTCTCCACAGCTTTTATGTCCTCTTTCTCCATCCACTTCCTTATTGTTCGTAAGGGGTCGTAAAATAGTTGGACTAAGATGTTCCTTAAGATTGGCATTGCGCTGCCACACACATCTGATGTTCTTGTCCTCCAAGCCAGGAACAGTCTTCAATATAGAGGAATATTTCAATATTATTTTTTGGATCTTATAACTCAACGGGGAGAACCTAGTAACCATGTTAACTTGATCCACCGCTTCATCTCTTGTCTGTACCCGTGTAGTGCCTATTAGCCAGGTTCTATCATTGAAAAGGGCTCGTTTATATGCACGTTCTGAAATATGACGGGGATACCCCCGATCTGAAAAATCCTTCATCAAAATCTTTGACTGTTGTTTAAAATCTGACAACTCCGTACAATTTCTCTGAAATCTTAAAAATTGAGAGAAGGGGAGACTATTCTTTAAACGAGACGGATGACCACTCGTATAATGCAATAAAGTATTCCTGGCAATCGTTTTTTTATAAACTGTTGATTTTCACCCTTGAGCACCTCTCATGACTAATAAATCCAAAAAAATGATATTGTTTTCATTGATGGTATGTGTAAATTGTATGGCTGTGTTTAGACTGTTTAACCACTGGACAAACTGAACCGCGGAATCCATGGTGCCCTTCCATAAAAGAAAAATGTCATCGATGTAACGCGTCCACATCTTGATACTATCAAGGAAAAGAGACGAAACAAGCCATTTATTTTCAAAATCTCCCATGAAGAGATTAGAAATGGAAGGGGCACATGTGGCCCCCATTGCTATCCCAGAAATCTGCTTATAAATAGTATTTTCAAACATAAAATGATTGTGAAAAACCGTAAGCTGCGTTAGTTCCATAAGAAATGAGATCATAAGTTCAGAAAGATCCCCTCTACGTCTCAGCTGTATCTCAACCGTCTGATATGCTTCTACTTGAGGTATGCTGGTGTACAATGCTGCTATATCAAGTGTAATCAAAACCACTCCTGGATCGGTTGCCCACTCAGACTGTTGATCCAACTTCTCCAAAAAATGAGAAGTATCACGAATGTATGAAGGTATATCTTTCAGTAATGGACGTAGAAACGAATCAAGAAATACCAACAACGGTTCCAACACTGTGCCACGTGTCGACACAATTGGTCTCCCCAGCGGTCGCACCAACCGTTTGTGAATTTTAGGGACTAAGTAGAAGCGAGCCATTGCTGGAACTTTCGTATTCAAAAAAAGTAACTCTTTTTTAGATATAATTTTATAACCGGGTAAGGCGGACCGATGCCTCGCCCGAGTCCTTGCCCCTTCCCCCCCCCCCAGCTCCCCAATACACCACCTCCCACACAACAGACTATCACACATTCTTGGATCAAAACTGGTCGCAGCTTTATTCTTGAACAATTAACCAATTAGAAATACAACAACAGAACTTTTCCCCCCCCCCCCCCCCAGCAGCCCGAGCCATCACCTGCCGTATTATTAGCAAGGTGACGTCACGGCTGCCTCCCTCGGGTACAAGTCCCGACTAATTTGCCTCTCCCTCCCTCATCCGGCTTCGCCATGTTATTAGCAAAAGCCTGAGGGATTGTCCGGGTCGGGGGTACCCCACCCCCGCCCTACTGCTTGCATCTGGCTCCGGACCCCGGAAACCTCCGGGATCCCGCCACCCCCTCCAGCTGCAACACCCCACTACCGGAAAAGCAATCCCCAGTCCGCGAGGGAGGGAGGGTGGGCGTCCGGCGTCCCGGAATCCGGCGAAAGAGGCCGGAGCCACGCCGCACCTCCACCCTTAACCCCCCCGCGACTGCCTGCTCTCCTTCCCATTGGCTCCCGCGCCATAACAACTCGCGGGGCCAATGGGAGTGCTTCCTGACCCCCCCCCCCGCTACGGGGCGCGCTGTGGGGGCACGCTTGGCCGCCCCCCGGTTAGTGCCGGCCCCGGGCACATGGCTCCGCGGCCTTGCTATAACCGGGTAAGGCGGACCGATGCCTCGCCCGAGTCCTTGCCCCTTCCCCCCCCCCCAGCTCCCCAATACACCACCTCCCACACAACAGACTATCACACATTCTTGGATCAAAACTGGTCGCAGCTTTATTCTTGAACAATTAACCAATTAGAAATACAACAACAGAACTTACCCCCCCCCCAGCAGCCCGAGCCATCACCTGCCGTATTATTAGCAAGGTGACGTCACGGCTGCCTCCCTCGGGTACAAGTCCCGACTAATTTGCTTCTCCCTCCCTCATCCGGCTTCGCCATGTTATTAGCAAAAGCCTGAGGGATTGTCCGGGTCGGGGGTACCCCACCCCCGCCCTACTGCTTGCATCCGGCTCCGGACCCCGGAAACCTCCGGGATCCCGCCACCGGCTCAGACCGCCTTGGATCTGAGCCGCCCCCAAGAGGAAAAGCTGCGACCAGTTCCCCCCCCACTCAACATACCTTCCAGGGCCTCCTGCCAATCGTTGAGGAGCAAATCCATCCCAACCGGGGATAGATGTACTCCGTCCGCACGAAATAGGCCAGCACAGTCCACATCCACCCAAGGATGCAAAACTTGTCGCCCCCCATGCTCTTCCACCCATCGGCCAACTTGCCGATTAATCTTGGCTAACCCCCTGGACCAACGCCGCTGTGCTCGGCAAGCAGGCCTGGAAATAATGTCTGACCAAACCACAACAATACCCGGGAACATGGCCCCCACCACCCCCAAGTCCTTGATAACAGCCCGGATCAACTGCCGGCAAGTCCAGGAACTCAGGTCATTGCCTCCAAGATGAATTAACAATATATCCGGTGGCATCCGAAGCAGGCCTTCATGGTGACGTAGCAAGGGTAAGAGCTGAAACCACCGCAACCCGCGTTCACCCAGCCATGAAACGGTCACCCGAGAAACATCCACTCCAAGATTCACGCCCACCGGTCGTGTTGCTGCTCGCCGACCAGCCCAGTACACAAATGAGTGGCCGATCACCCAACAGCGACACCCTCCTGCTGCTCTACCTGCAAAAGAAATAAAGAGAGTTAGTCCCCCCCCCCCCCCATCTTACAGCCGCACATACCCGCGGAAGGCCTGGGACCTCCACCGGCCAATCCGCTGGATAGCAGCTTCTGATAACCCTTCCGCTGCCGCACTGGTGGCTGCACCAATCCGGAAGGAGTGAGGGGCGTAACGACGCGGGTCCACCCCTACTCGCTGAAGCGAGCTCCGCAACACCGCCGTAAACTGAAAACGGGTAAGTACCCGTGCATCCTCATGCACAAAGAGACCCCTTTCCCAACCGGCCTCACTCGCAAGTACTGCGATAACAAGGTAAACGGACATGTGGGAGAGCCCGGCACCGCTCGTAGTACTACCCAGGCCCCCTTTCCCCTCTGATCCGTCTTGGATCGCGCCAACCGTATGCGAACCCATCCCTCCCCCATTGAAACATGCTGCACTTGCAATCCGCCGCCCTTGCCGCGGCGACCCGAGTCCGCCACCAATTCCCCCACCCTGAAGGCACCAAAAAAGGCCACGGAAAACACCGCCCGGAAAAGCAGGCCTTCATACCCAGACGTGACCACCTGAGACAACACGCCGCATAACCGACCTAACAGGTCATGAGTTATCGGCTGCCGGGCATCCCCCGCAGAGGGACAGGACCGCTCCCATCCCTGTAAAAGCCTGCGAGTCAAAAAGCCCCCCCCCCCCGGGACTCCCCAGCCTACCGCCTGCATAAAAAACGAAAAACCCGCTAAGTTGCGCCGCACGGTGGACCTCGCGAGACCCGCCTCTTTGGCAGCCCAAACATACTGACCAAGAAGGAATTCTGAAACGGGCCCCGGACTCCATCCCTGTTCCTGCAAGAAGGTCACCACGCTGCTGCATCCCCTCTGATACGCCTCCCAGGTGGCTGCCGATACGGACTTCCTCAGCAAGGTGATGATGCCCCCAGGCCAATCCGCCATAGGTGCTCTGGGATCACAGCCCCATCCTCCTCCGCTTCTGGCGCCAATGCCCGAAAACGCTCCCACTTAAAACGGGAAAGAGCATCAGCAATGACGTTAGTATGCCCTGGAATGTGACGCGCTCTGAGTACCACATTCAGGCGCAAACAAGCTAACACAACCTGTCGCAGCAAATCGGCTACCGGTCTACACCTGGGGGCATAATTATTAAGCACACTGACCACTGCTGCATTGTCACACCACCAGAGGACCTGGCGATTCCGTACCCGATCCAGCCACAAAGACAACACCACCAGAATCGGGAATAACTCGAGAAAGGTGATATTCGTGGTGAGACCGGCCTCGCGCCACGTCTGCGGCCATTCTGCAGCACACCAGGCGCCCCCAAAGTATACCCCCAAACCTGACCCACCCGCTGCATCCGTATATAACTGCAAAGCCGCACTGGAGATCGCAGCTTCCCGCAGCACCGTGACGCCGTTGAAACCGCTCAAAAACTCATCCCAGACTCCCAAGTCCTCCCGCATGCTACGAGACACCCTGATCCGATGATGCGGCTTGCGCACCCCCGCCGTCGCCGATGCCAACCGCCGCAAGAAGACCCTGCCCATGGGAATCACCCTACAAGCAAAATTCAGGGACCCAATAAGGGACTGCATCTCGCGCAACGTCATCTTCGAGGAGGCCAACACGTTAGCTACCAGTATGCGCAGTCGAGTCACCTTATTGTCGGGCAGACGGGCCACCATTAACTCAGAATCAAGCTCAATCCCTAGAAAGGTAATACGCGTCGCAGGCCCTTCCGTCTTTCCAGCCACCAACGGCACACCCAACTCTCGCGCCAGCTGACTGAAACCTTCCAACAAAACGCGACACTGTGCCGACTCAGCCGTCCCCACGAAAAAGAAATCGTCCAAATAGTGGACGAGCTGACTACAACCCATCCGCTCCACGATAGCCCAGTGCAAGGAGGAACTAAACCTCTCGAAATAAGCACAGGATATCGCGCAACCCATGGGCATACACTTATCAAAATAAAAACGCCCTTCAAAGTGAAATCCCAGCAATGGGAACGCCGTCGGGTGCACCGGTAATAACCGGAAAGCAGACTCTATATCAGCCTTCGCCATATAGCACCCCGCGCCACATAGTTTGACTAATGCCACGGCCTCATCAAAGGATGCGTACCGCACAGCACACAAGTCCCGCGGAATATGGTCGTTAACAGACGCGCCCACCGGGGAGGACAGATTATGGATCAGGCGATACTTACCCGGCTCTTTCTTCGGAATTATACCCAAAGGGGAGACCACAAAGCCCGCAAACGGCGGCTCCAGGAAGGGTCCAGCGACCCGCCCCAATCGCAGCTCCCCGGCTAATTTAGTCCGCACAATATCCGCTAGCCGTCTCAGCGAGGACGAATTTCGAGCCTTCCCCTTCTCTACCTTGCCCACCACCGGTATGTGAAACCCGCATCTGAACCCCTTTTCCAACACTAAACTGTCGTGCTTCTTGGGATACCGACGCAACCAAGGCAGCAACGCAAGTAACCAGATAGGGGTGGGGGCTATGCCCTCCAAATCCCTATTGCTTGGACAGGGAGGGAGTGGTGCTGGTCGCGCCCTTCCGCACGCACTTAAGGGCCGAATGTCCTCCGCCACAGACAGAACAAGCGTGCCGGAATTTACAATCCGGAAAGGGGCATGAGGACTTATTGAATCGCCAACAGACATCCCCAAAGCCTCCCCCCCCAACGACTCTCTGTCCTGCCGCAGGCACGCTCCCATGAAAGGGCTTCCCCACGACCGCTGACGCCGCAACCGGCCCCCCTTTCGACCCACCAACCCCCCCAACATTCTGCCGAACCGCCATCTGTGTCAGCCACAGATTGATGTCCTGAGTCCCCCAGGACAACCCCTGATTCTCTTCCATCTTATCGCGAAATCGCTCATCATAGTTGAGCCAAGCCCAACCGTCGTGCGTCTGCGACGCTTCCAAAATGGAGTCCGCGTAAGCCAACAACATTCCGTACTGCTCTGGGTGCATCTGCCCCCACACACTAGCTAAACGAAGGAAGGCGCGCGTCCAATTCACCACATTCCGCCCCACTCTCCGCACACGCCCTGCCTTCTCATCCGCCTTCCTCTTCTTCCTGCTATCCCCCGACCTCTTCCGTCCCTCCAATAACCTGAAAATGTCTATATATCTGCGTTTATGAATCTTCCGTCTCAACCTCCGAGGCACGCCCTCCCACAACTCCGAGAATGCCGCTACAGTGGGTTGTGCTACACTTATGGGGGGCCCTACCGCCCCCGCTCCGCGGAGTGCCGAGGTACCGCCCCTCTCTGAGTCCGAACTGGTGGACGATAGGGAAGACGACGAAGACGATGATCCCGATCGACGACGCCCATGACACAAATGCCGCCGCTTCCGGCTGCGTTTTTTCTTGCTCCTGCCACCAACACCCGTACCCTCCACCACCCCCGCAGTCTGAGCTACCTCCAACTCACCTGGTGTGCCCTCGATCTCGCCAGAATCCACCGGTCGCTCCATCGCGGACTGTGCCGCTGGCGCTCCCGCTCCAGCCGATCGCTGCAGACCTCGACTTGCCTCCGGGCCATCCACTTGCTGAGCTGCACCCATCCACGGACCCCCCGCACACTGCCAAGCTTGGTGACCCTGCGGGGAGAAGAAAGAAAAAGGCGAAGGGACACCAGCCGGCGCCCCAGGAGCATGCCACGCCCCTAGCCAATCCGCGCGGGAGGAGCCCTGTCCCCGCCTTGCCAATGCTCCCACATGGCCGGCGACCCCGTGCCCATGGCCCCCTGCCACACATATGGGCTAGGTAATCCCCCACCCTCCCCACGTCCGAACCAAACCCCTTGCCCTCCCCCGGGAATTGTCATAGGGCCCAAGCTCTCAGCAACAGCCAGCCGTTCATTTCGGGAATCAACCCCGCCCCTTTCCCGACCCCCCGGGGCACCCAGTGGGGACAGACCGCCACTCTGCAGGTCCGCAGCCGGCACCGGCCGAGGGTCTTCCCGAGGCTCCTGGGTCTGCTCTCCCCCCACCCCACCTGCCCTCTGCTCCCCTATGCCCGCCTGGGGCCCACCACTCCCCCTCCCCCGCCGCACCGAGCCACGTGCGGAGGCCCCAGCACGTCCCCTCCCCCCACGTGCTGGAGAGCCCTGAGCACCAACCCCAGACACCCGGGCAATGCCACTGCCTCGCTCCACTACAGGATCAGTTCCCCGCCTCTCACCGTTCCCCCCAGCCCCCTTCTTTTTCTTAAGGGAACCCCTCTTACGGGCAGCACCCCGCCGTGAGCCTCCCATTGAAAGGCCACAGCTGGTAGGGCGGTATTATACTGTTGAAGCACTGCCTAGCTAAGCCCCAGCTCCTCCCCTGAGTATCAAGAATGAGGGGGGGAGAAGAAGGCAAGGAGAACCGAGAGCAAAATGCAGCCAAAATTAAATCACTTTGCTCTCCCTTCTCCTTTGCAGCACCGGAGGAGACCACACACCCGGCCCCCTGCAATCCCCGCGGACCTTCTAGCCCTCCCCCACAACGGCACCGCACAGCTCGCACCCTAATCAGCGCAGCAGACTCCAACTGGCCGCCCGTACCGTTTTTTTTTTTTTTTTTAATTATATATTCTGTTTTTATTTGTTTTGCGCTCCTCACCCGATGCCGCTGCTCGCCACCACGTTGCCGAGTCCTCTCCGGCCTACACGCGGTCCGCAGCTCTCTCGGGCACCCGTCCGTCCGGCGTCCCGGAATCCGGCGAAAGAGGCCGGAGCCACGCCGCACCTCCACCCTTAACCCCCCCGCGACTGCCTGCTCTCCTTCCCATTGGCTCCCGCGCCATAACAACTCGCGGGGCCAATGGGAGTGCTTCCTGACCCCCCCCCCGCTACGGCACGCTCTGACGGGGCACGCATGGCCGCCCCCCCGGTTAGTGCCGGCCCCGGGCACATGGCTCCGCGGCCTTGCTATTCTGGAAAGCTAAATGTGTACAATCCCGTATAATTTTCTGTAATGTTTCTGTAGGGTCCTCTATTAACTTTTCATAAACATGACTATCCAAAAGATGCCATTGTGCTTCCTCTAAATAGTCTTCTTGATTTAACACCACCACAGCACCCCCTTTGTCAGCTCTGCGGATCACAATATCTGATCTTGCTTGAAGTTCACGCAAAGCTGTCCGTTCATCTCGGGACAACACGCTTCTAGTTAAATGATGGTGTTTCTCTAATTTGTCAACATCAATCAAAATCAATTCTTTAAAGATTTGTAGAGCTGGGGGCAAAGGACTGGGTGGCGTCCAGGTAGATTTAAAAGACAATGGTACCCTACGATCTGACATCAACACTCCCAAACTAGTTGAGGAAAACGCTGCCATGGCAAAATAGGACTTTAGACTTAATTTTCTTATTAGAGCTTCCAGATCTAATCTAAACTGAAAGGGGTCATGTGTGATGGTGGGCACAAAAGTCAAGCCTCTATCCAACAGTCGATATTGATCACTTGTCAAAACCTTTCCAGAAAGATTAACTACAAAGTTAACCACATTATTGGAATGTCCCATCTGATTAGAAGGTAACCAAAGAACCCCCCATTAACGTTGTCTGTTTCGTGTCAGTATTTTTTTCTTTTTCTTTGTGTCTGAACCGTCTCCATAAAATCCTCCCAAGAAGTCTTACTAGAATCTGATCCACTCAACTCTTCTGACATCACTTCAAAATTTACTTGCCTACGGGTCTTACGGCTCTTGCGGTTATGGTCCATCCAAGGGTAAACGTAACCACTCGTATAGTCTTCATGATCTCGTTTTAGTTTTTTCATTTTTACTATCTTCACCTCCTGTCTAAGTTTATCAATCTGTTTATTGATGTCATCAAACTTTTGTTTATACCGTTCATCCGATTCTACCTTCTTCAACTTGCCTATCATTTGATCTGCTTCCTTTATATAACCATCCAATACTGTTTTCGTTGTTTCTGCTATTAGGACCATTAGGTCTAAGGAGCACTTATTGAGAATACAATTCCATTTTCTTATAAACTCTACATCAGTGGCAAACATTCGTGGCTCTTTATAAACACGGAGGCCCCTTGGAATTTGTTGCCTATTAACATACTCAATCATTGAAAGTCTATGGAGTTCTGACCTGACTATTTGTTTTTGTTTCTTTAATAGTGCTTGCCAAATATTTTCGTCCCCATTGACTGCGATGTTTTCCTCAGTTGAAAAAGGAGTTTTCTCTTGACATAATGATGTGATGCATTCCGGTGTAAAACTCAATATATCTCTCCAACCTACTTGACCTTCCATATGTATATAAATACAAAATTAGTGCTGGTCTTCCCGGAGTAAAGCAAAAATGACACTACTTTCAAAATCACTCCATACAAACAAAATCTGTTGTTCAAAGTGGAAAAACAAACTAAATATCTTCTATGTGGAGAACTGTCCTAGCTTATCACAAAGAACTTGTAATGTAAAGTTCTATTGGAACTCCAGATAGTCTCAGACCATAACAGCGCTATGAAACAGACAACTGAATATATCAGTAAACTCTTGCGCTTAATAGCATCAATGACTTATCCGGGAGTATTTTTTCTTTTCAATAAGTCCAGTTTTCCACCTCTGTGTCAAAAACTATTGAACTTGAAAAAATCTCTTCTCTTATCTTGATGGTTCTCCTCTACGCCTCCCTTGGCACCTCTCTGGCGTTTCACTCCAAAAAGGAGTTTCTTCAGGAGGATCTAAAAATAAAAAATATCAATAGTACCAAACGTTTATAAAAACTTCACATTGAATGCAAAATCCCTATTCACTTTCTATCCATCACATATCGAAAATTTTTAAAGAAGGAACAGTACTCACGCAATTGAGATAATGGTGCTGCCCGCGTCCATCAGAGTATTATTCAACTTGTCAAAAAATGCTGTGCATGCGGACTAACATTCTTCAAAGGCTTTTATAGATGACTCTTACTCCATTAGTAGCCAGTAGGAAACCAATCGGACCAGTTTTCTACATTCTTAAAGGCATACGTTCCATTCTATTATGGAATTGAGACCATAAGGTTGTAAAGTATTAACATCAAAAATCCACCGTTGTTCTACCAATAGTAAAGTCTGATCCAGAGTCTTGCCTCTCTTCGCTAACCGAACCTGATCGATGCAAAAACAACATAAATGATCAAACTCATGTTGTAAGTCCACGCAATGTTGAACTATAGGTGCTGACATTATTTTGCATCGTAAACGGCTCTTATGTTCTAACATTCGAGTCTTAAAAGGTCGGCTAGTTTTACCTATATAAAGTTGGTTGCAGGGACACCGAATAGCATACACAACTGAAGCAGTGCTGCATGAAGTCGGTTGTTTTAAAATAAAGGTTTTCTCTAAATAGGCAAACTCTGTTAGATTTTCTGTAATACCACATATAGTACATTCTCCACAGCTTTTATGTCCTCTCTCCATCCACTTCCTTATTATTCGTAAGGGGTCGTAAAATAGTTGGACTAAGCTGTTCCTTAAGATTGGCGTTGCGCTGCCACACACATCTGATGTTCTTGTCCTCCAAGCCATCTCAATTGCGTGAGTTCTGTTCATTGTTTAAAAAATTTTGATATGTGATGGATAGAAAGTGAATAGGGATTTTGCATTCAATGTGGAGTTTTTATAAACGTTTGGTACTATTGATATTTTTTATTTTTAAATCCTCCTGAAGAAACTCCTTTTTGGAGTGAAACACCAGAGAGGTGCCAAGGGAGGCGTAGAGGAGAACCATCAAGATAAGATAAGAGATTTTTTCATGTTCAATAATTTTTGACACATAGGTGCAAAACTGGACTTATTGAAAAGAAAAAATACTCCGTGATAAGTCATTGATGCTATTAAGCGCAAGAGTTTACTGATATATTCAGTTGTCTGTTTCGTAGCGCTGTTATGGTCTGAGACTATCTGGGAGTTCCAATAGAACTTTACATTACAAGTTCTTTGTGATAAGCTAGGACAGTTCTCCACATTGAAGATATTTAGTTTGTTTTTCCACTTTGAACAACAGATTTTGTTTGTATGGAGTGATTTTGAAAGTAGTGTGACCAGTTAGCATTGGGGCATGTTGGGGTGTTCTGGGGTGGAGCGGGGGCAGAGATTGCCGGTAACAGGGTAGCGGCGATATTGGACCACTACCCGGTTAGCAATCTGCGCCTAAAACTAGGCGAGCTTTTGGCTTGCCAGGTTCTAGCCATTGATGCTAACTGGGTAGCAGTCCAATATCTCTGCTATCCGGTTAGGCTCTGCAGGTGACTCCACTCGGCACCAAACCCAGATATTCAATGCTGTCTCCGTGGTATTGAATATCTGGGTTTGGAGGTCAGTGGGCAGGGCTATGCGCCGACGCGGCACATAGCCCGCCCAAATGAATATCGGACCCTAAGCTCTTAGGAGCAAGGACTGTCTCTTACATGTCTCTATACAGCACCGCATACACCTTGTTGCACTATGTAAATGATTGGTAGTAGTAATAGTAGTAAATCATATTGGTGTTTCTTTGCCCTGAATATATGTAGATGGTGCTTGCCATCAGTGATGATAAAAATAGCTGCAATACTCAGTCACTATCCATAGAGTAAGGACAGCATTTTAAGTTATGTGAGCATATTTTTTGACCTATCATTGCCTTCAATAATCTCTCCATGGCATCCCATTCAATTACTTTTAGCTAGAGTGGAGGAGTGGCCTAATGGTTGGGGCAAGGTACTTCAGGCCAGAAGGTCAGGGGTTCAAATCCCACTAGAGGACAGCAATTTTGGGCTGGAAGGACTGGGGTTCCTAGTCCCACAGGTGCTCCTTGTGGTCTTGGGCAAGCCACTTAACCCTCCATAGCCCATGTTACCTGTAAAATAGTTATCTCCAAGTTATAATGCCCTGTTCAATGTAAACCACAATGATGCAGAATAGCATGGTATATAAGAGAATGTAAATAAAATAATAATAAACTTTTTGAGTAACATTAAATAGGAATATCAATCGAAGGCCAAGAAAAGCCAATATTCAACTACAGTTCACCTTCTGAAGGCCTAAACCACTGCCACTGACCCAACTATTTAATAAAAATCTGTTAAAAGTCAGATGAAGTTGCCATAATAGTAGCAATTATGAATCAACCACAGCACTGCAAGATGCATAATAACTTTCATGCATGCATAGTTTACAGCTGATTCTTAAAGGGAAACTACCCACGTAGAGTAAACCTCTTTGCAAGATATCTATATAGTGCTACATACATTTGCAGTTACTATTTGCACAAATAGTGGATCGAGGGAGAAAAAAAGAGAGTGTACATTGGTAAATGAAAACATATATGTATCTCTTATTCCCTTGACCTAGGTATCCCCCAGCAACACTTCTTTTTTTCTGCATCTATCAGTTCACTACTTATCACTACTTATCATTTATATAGCGCTATTAGCATATGTAGCGCTGTACAAGAACACAAAAAGAAACACTCCCTGCTCAACAGAGCTCACAGTCTGCTAAGACGGACAAACAGAACAACTGGAAACAAGCAGACAAATCTGATTGATTTCTTTGACTGGGTGACCAGGGAGTTGGACCGAGGGAGAGCCCTAGATGTGGTGTATTTAGATTTCAGTAAAGCCTTTGACACTGTTCCTCACAGGCGACTTATAAACAAACTGAGCACCCTAGGGATGGACCTTAAAGTTACTGCTTGGGTTAGAAATTGGTTGGGTGGGAGGCGACAGAGTACAAGTAAATGGAGCTCACTCTGAGGAGAAGGATGTTACCAGTGGTGTGCCCCAGGGATCTGTCCTCGGTCCGATTCTTTTTAACATCTTTGTTAGTGATATAGAGACACTGTGTCCCAATGTCTTTTACACTGCCAACAATTTGCTATGATGTATCCTAGCCCACTGTACTAGCCATTGGACACACAGTTTCTTACGTCGTTGTGCTACGCTAACCAAGTAACAATAACTAAGGAACTGTTATACTGTATCCTGCTTCACTGCTCTAACCAATTTGTTACACTGTATCTTTCTGTTCAAACCAATTTGTTACACTGTATCTCACTGTTCAAACCAATCTGTTACATTGTATCCCACTGTATCCTACTGCTCTAACCAATTTGTTACACTGTATCCCACTGTAACGTACTGTTCTAACCACTTTGTTACACCACAACCTACGAAATGGAGCTCCTTTACACATTCCTAACATTGTACATGTGCGTATTGGTTTCCCCACTCAGACTCAACCTGAACCCGCACTACTTTTTACCACACATCTACTACTACCTCTCCCCCCCAATACCTTTAGTGCTCCAACACAACCTAATCCCCGTCACTGTTGACCAACCAACACTCATATTACCACAAAGACTCATCCCCACCAAGCAAAACAAGCCACAGAAGCATCCTAAACCCATCTCAAAGAATAACCGAAGAATCAAACCCTTGCCAACACAAGACAACCTCACACGGGCGACCCACCCAGCATATGACACATGTAACATCATCCTTATCAATGCTAGGTCAATAAGGAACAAAACGCACATCATCCAATACATCCTCACTGATGAACAACCAGACATCCTCTGTATAACAGAAACATGGCTCACAGACTCAGATTCCGCAACAATAAACCAAATAAGTAAACCCGGTTACAACCTATACAACTGCCCACGCTCCAATAAAAGGGGAGGTGGAGTCCTCATAGCAGCCAAAACCAGTCTGAAGCTAACAAACACTTCCACAATCACAAACACGGACCTTGACTTACTCAAAGTAGAAAGTACGGCCACATCCATCTGCCTAATCTACAGACCACCATCATCACACCACAAAGCTCTAGCTACAGCACTGGAAAACATCACTACCACCCAAAACAAAAAATACCAAATCATTTTGGGAGATTTAAACTTAGCATCCATTCCCCCAACCCATACAAACACCTTCATTGAAGCCATGGACCAACTTGGCTACCAGCAAATAGTAAGTGGCGCCACCCACGATAGGGGAAATACCCTAGATATAGTGTTCGTACCCACCATACACCAACCAAGCGAAGAACCACCGACGACAAGGATAACTCAAGTCCCATGGTCTGACCACCACCAAATCAACATCAAATTAAAATTACCATCCACTCCCAAAAACACGAAAGATGCAAGAATACTACACACACTCATGAAGTTCAGCAAATTCAACAAGGAACACCTCATAACCACCATTTCATCCAATATTAATCTGGATTACACAGACCTCAATGAACTAACAAGCAGATGGAACACAGGCATACAAAGTGCATCAAACCCAACACTTAAATCCTCAGAAAAGGCAAGCAAGCCCAGCTCAGAACCCTGGTACACAGAAACACTAACAAAAGCAAAGAGAGAACTCCGTAGAATAGAGAAAAAATGGAGGCAAACCAAATCCACCGAACTCAAAACCAAATACATGACGCTTCTTGCAAAATACAAAGATGACGTCAACGCCGCAAAGAGAAAACATCACACCAACCTATTGAACAAAGCCATCAATAGACCATGTGAGTTATTTGAGCTCATCAAATCGCTAACTAAAACATCTCAGACCGACAACCTAAACAACGCAATCAAGGCGCAAACTCTAGCAAACCACTACGCGAGCAAACTGACGGCCACAATGCCCCACCTAGACACAACACTGCCAACACCCCCACTCAACATTGTGACAAACACCTCCCAAGACCAGGTATGGAACAACTTCCACAAAATCGGAGACCAACAAATTGTAACCATAATCACAAGCATAAACAGCACCACATCCCCTCTCGATCCCTGCCCAGCAGCCTGGGTCAAGGCAGTAAAACAAGACATAGCCCAATACGTCTCCCACATAGTAAACCTCTCATTGCGACAAGGAATCATGCCTACTGAACTAAAAAATCTATTATAAGACCGATTCTGAAAAACAGTACACTCAGCAGAGAAGACCCAGCATCCTATCGCCCAATATCGAGCATATCATTCCTAGCAAAGATTATAGAAAAGGTGGTCCTACTACAACTCCAGGATCACTTGAATGACAATGCTCCCCTTGATGCCCAGCAATACGGATTTAGACAACATCACGGGGTTGAAACCCTATTGCTAGTCCTGCTTAACAACTTACTCAAAGGCATAGAAAACAAAAAGAAAATGTACATATTCCTATTCATCGACATCTCAGCTGCCTTCGATACAGTTAACCATGGAACCCTCATAAATAGGATCAAGTCAATAGGAATTGCAGGAACTCCCCTAAAATGGTTCACATCATACATCTCGAACAGAATGCAACAAGTACAGTTCAATGGCGAGAAAGCGGAAGCTTTCCCCCAAACACAAGGTATACCGCAAGGATCTGCGCTCTCAGCACTCCTCTTTAACATATATGCAACCACTATGCAAAATTTTCACGCGGCATAAAATCAACTACCACATATATGCCGATGATATTATGTTGTACACACAACTTGACACTAACAACCCGGACTACAGCCCACTCGAATCATGCCTTAGCGAGATGCAACACTGGCTAAAACAAAGCAGCATGGCAATCAACCATAAGAAAACTGAGGTGATGTATATCTCCAGGAAAGCAAATTTTGACCCCCCAACAACAATAACCTTATGCAACAATACCTACCAAACGAAGACAGAAATAAAATACCTTGGAGTAACATTCGACTGCGACCTAAAAATGGAAAAACACCTCCGCAAAACAAACAGAGCAGTTGTCCACAAACTGAGAGTGCTACAACCTATACGGAACATCATTGACCCCCACGACTTCAGATCCGTCGCCCAAGCACTCATTATACAGAGATCTGACCTGAAGCAGGGGGTTTCAGATTATACTCCCGAAACGTGACATGTCGTATTTTGACCTACTGCTGACTACAGCGTCTTAAAAGCCTGTTTTTCTACATAAAGCTAAGTATTAGCCAACTTTGGATGAATGCTGCTTCCAACATCTAATTTTTTTAAAAAATAATATTTTTCTTAAATGATTAAAAAGGATGGGCCACAGTGGTAGACGGTGTTTACCCTTTCTACTGTGATGGCTACTCCGACAAAAAATTAAGTATATAATTGGTTTGTTTGTTTCACTGAGTATTGGTATTTGGCTCTTTATTTGAACTCAGGACGAAGGTTCTTTTTGGAATTCTCAAACACTCATCATGCCACATTTCGACTACTGCAACGCCATCCTTCATGGACTACCTAAAAAAACCCTCAACATCATGCAAATGGCACAGAATGTAGCAGCCAGGATCATTATGAGGAAAAATCTGACTGACCACATCACACCAGTACTAATTGAGTTGCACTGGCTCCCCATTACAGCCCGCTCAAAGTACAAAATACTGACAACCACATTCAAGCTCATCCACGGCATCGCCCCATCCTTCCTCTCCACCCTAATTGCCATACAACCCCCAACAGAAACAGAAGAACCTTCAACTCTAATACCATCCTCACCCCTACAGATATAAGATCTGTCAAAGTCAACACTAGTAATAGGGCATTCGCCTACACAGCTCCTACTCTATGGAACCAACTACCACCCACACTAAGAGCCAGCAAAAATCTGGCAGATTTTAGAAAAAACCTCAAGACGCACCTATTTCAAAGTCATTACAACCTGCCATAATTCCACATGAAGGGAATCTATCTACCCAAAGTCCCAGAGGACCTCTATGTAAAAATGTACATATGTAATCTTTTCCCCCATAGACTAGAAGTAGATAATTTGCTGTGTACCGCCCCCCCTCCCGAATCAATTATGTATATACCATAAATTTTACTGTTTTGATTAGACAGCTCCCTCTATGTAATTGGACCGCTAAATAAATAAAAATAAATAAATAGCAGAAGGGCTGTCGGGTAAGGTTTGCCTCTTTGCAGATTATACCAAAATCTGCAATAGAGTAGACACCCAGGAAGGTGTAGATAACATGAGGAGGGATCTAGCTAAGCTTGAAGAATGGTCTAGAATTTGGCAGCTGGGATTTAATGTTAAAAAATGTAAGGTCATGCATTTGGGCTGCAGCAATCCAAGGGAGCAATATAGTATAGGGGGTGAAGTACTTTTGTCCACTAAAGAAGAGCGGGACCTAGGCGTGGTTGTGTCTGATGATCTTAAAGTAGCTAAACAGGTAGAAAAGGCGATGGCAAAAGCATACAGAGAGGAATGGCTAGCAGAAAAAAGGAGGTGATAATGCCTCTCTATAAGTCTTTGGTGCGACCTCATTTGGAGTATTGTGATAAGGAAGCTTATCAGGACCCAGGAGACAGGGATAAAGAGAAGGAATTCACCCTTATCAAAGGACCTATTTTACAAGGTCAGAGACACAAAACTCCATTTACACCTAGAAAGCAGGTAATTCCTAGCTGCAATAGGTTGCAGAATGCCCCTAGTGGAGAAAAGGAGAGGGAATGCAGGCCCAGGGTAAGGAACCCTTACGTCACTGAATTCCCCAATCACTCAGCTGCCCTGAGGCAGTTTGATCTCCAACACCTGAGAGGAGAAGGGGTGGGGCTGGAGCCTGAGAGGTTTAAGTCTAGGTCAGATTATCCAGAGAGAGAGAGGAGTAGGAATGCTTACTGGAAGAGGAATGGAGCTGGAACAGTAAGAACAGCAGGAACAAGGAACACAAGTTGGAGGACAGGACGAGGAAGCTCAGGTGAATGGTGGCCAGAGCATGAGCGAGGAGAAGCTGATACAAGCCTTGACCCAGGTAGGAGCATTGGAAGCTTGTCTAATTTGGAGCACTACAGAGTTGCAAGAGACAGCTTTTGCCCTAAGGGAAGGCTGTCAGCTAAGCCCTCTGAGCCAGAAACTAAGGTAGAGCCAATGCAACTGGGTGAACAAGACTTGGCTGTAGAAGAAGAAGACTCATACATGGATTGCTCTTTATGTCAATCTTCAAATACAGAGGGTTTGGAAGGGAGTCAACCGTAAGGAAAACCTCCAGAGTCTGGTAACCCTGAGAGCCTATAGATAACTTGTGAAAGTCCTGTATTAAAGGAGAAATACCTTTGCTGAGCAAACTGCAGCTGTCTAATTACAACTTGTTAAACAGCTGCTAGCCAGTGCAGTGCACAGCCTGAAGCCGTGCTGTCGGTGAAAGTAAGGAAAGCTTTGATTTTGGTTTCACTACTCCTAAAAATCTTGCATAGAGAATTGTTTGCCAATGAAGAGTTTAACTTCTTGTTGAAAGTTTTCCTGTGCTTAAGGAGACAAACAGCTGGGAAGTATTCTGGACTGAGAGAAAAGAAACCTGTTCTAGGAAAAGCTGTTTCTGTTTGTTTTAAAACAGCACTGCTAGCCATGTCTGGTAGCATTAGCTGTTGAAAGGACTTTTCTTTATGCTGAAGAAACGTTATGAGCTGTTTTATTTTGAGTTCAGTTATATCCTGAGGTATTTATTAAAGAATCCTGGAGAAACAATCCAAAGGTGTTAATTTGTGAGCTTAGCGTTTTCCCCATAAATAAATTTCTGTCAAAAGCCTTACCACTCAAAGCCAACTACAAATGTGTTTTTTTACCTGAAGCCAAATACCTTCTGACTGGACTACATTTCCCATGAGGAATTACAAGGCAGCTAGTCAGGTAAAGGCTAAATGGTGAATCTCTCCTATGACAAGCATGCCCCTCCATACTGTCTGTAAGGGGCTAAGGGCGTGACAGTATAGTGTGCAATTCTGGAGACCGCACCTTCAAAAGGATGTAAACAGGATGGAGTCAGTGCAGAGGGTGGCTACTAAAATGATTAGTGGTCTTCATTATAAAGCATATGAGGACAGACTGAAGATCTTAATATGTACACCTTAGAGGAAAGGCGGGATAGAGGTGATATGATTGAGATGTTTAAATACCTCCGTGGCATAAATGTTCAGGGAGAGAGCCTCTTTCAATTGAAAGTAAGTTCTGCTATGAGGGGACATGGGATGAGGGTGAAGGGAGATAGATTCAGGAGTGATATGCGGAAATATTTCTTTACGGAAAGAGTAGTGGATCCGTGGAATAGTCTCCCATTGGAGGTGGTAGAGATGAGGACAGTAACTGAATTCAAAGAAGCATGGGACAAACACGGAGGATCTCTAAAGATAAAAAGGGGACTGTTGTAGTTGTTGATATGGAAACACAGACTAGATAGGCCATGTGGTCTTTTTCTGTCATCATATTTCTATGTTTCTATGTTTCTAAGAGAATTCTTGTGGAAATGATTAAAATACAATGGACGAAGACGAGAAGATAAGGGGTCGGGATCCAAAAGCTGCCTCAAAGAGATTAGTTTTTAGCCTGGATTTGAAAAGGACCAGGGATGGAGCCTGACGTACCCACTCAGGTAGTCTAGTCCAGACATATGGTGCAGCAAGGCAGAAGGGACGGAGTGTGGAGTTGGCGGTAGGAGTGAAGGGTTAAAGACCAGGGGAGGTAATTTTAGAGTGGCTATAGGATATCTACATGTGTAAATCATGGCATTATAGATTACGATGCAATGACTGAGTTTTGGGAGGAACAGCTTTGAGACTTCAGTCTTCATTGCTTGGACTTTCAACTCTGTCCGTGATTCAGAGATTCTACAATGGAAACAATTCAGGATTCCCAGTTTGGATGAGATGTTGGCTTTCCTTCACTTTATCTTCTGCCTCTAGTCCTCTGGATTCCTGTCCTACTTTTTTAATAAGGGAGTTATGAGAATTTCTAGTCCCAAAGGTATTCAAGATTATTCAGTATCTCTTACTGAGGATTCTTATGCAACTGAATTGAAGTGGACTGTGATGTATCCCTTAGTTAACAAAGGTTTTGGGATCTGGCAAGTTTAGCTAATTACTGCCCTATATCAAACTTACCACTGACTGGTAAACTTATAGAAAACGGGGTACTTGTTCGATTGTGCAATTTTTTTTATTAGTTTGATGTGTAAATTCTTATCAATGTGGCTTTTGTAAAGGTCACAGTACAAAGACATTCTTATTACCTCGCTAGATTGTGCTCAGCATGAAATTGATAATAGAGATATAATTATTATTATGTTTTTAGATATATTGGCTGCCTTTAACACCATATTATATGCTATTCTGTTGAAAAGGCTGCAGAGGTTGAGGATGCCAGAACTGGTGTTTAGCTGGTTTAAATCATTTTTACAAGATAGGGTCTATCAGGTGAAAACTGAAAACTATGTTTTCTGGAGTTCCACAGGGTTCTGCCCTCTTGGCAGTCCTATTTAACTTCTATTTTCAGCCATTAGCAGTTGTGATGCATTCAATGGGAGTCAAATTCAAAATTTATGCTGATAATATTCAGCTCTTATTCCATACGCCAAGGAGTGGCAGGGTTGAGTACAGCTTTTCTTGTTACACATTTGGTATTGATAAGTCAGTGGCTGGGTGAGAATAACCTTGACCTCAGTCTTCAGAAGAGAGAAATGCTTTGGGTGAGCCGTAGGGCCCCTGCTGTCTCTAATATTTCAGGACGCTTCTCCTTTTTCTTTCTTGAATGAAGTAAAGGATTTAGGTGTGATTTTTGACTCCAGTCTTTCTTTGAAGAGTCAAATTAAAGCTGTTGCAGAAATCTAATTTAAAAAGCTTAGCAGGATAGTTTGCCAGCTAAAGTCTTTCCTGTCCCCTGATTGTTCTTATATAGTATTGTAATCTTCCCTTTTAACACACTTGGACTACTGTAATTTGGTATATATGAGAATAGCTGAATATTCGTTGCAGGCTCTGCAATTAAGTCAGAATGTGGCAGCAAGGTTGCTCACTGGTGCTGCAATATTTGAATACATGACACCATCTCTTAAGGGTCTTCATGGGCTACTTGTCAGTTGGCAGAAAATTCTTGATCATTAAAGCTTTACACATTAATGATTACATTAGAGTTACAATTAAGATTGTTCTACTCATGCGTTGAGATCAGTGAGTTCAATTGCTAGAAGTCTCTTCTGTTGCCTGTGCCCACTTGTCTCAAACTTGTGACCAATCTTTATCAATGGCAAATCCTAAGACTGAAACTTTGGACTGAATGAGATTTTCTGACTTTTAGGAAAACGATGGAAGCATTTTTCTTCCATCAGGCATTTCAGAATATCTGCTAATGTCTGAATGTATAAGTTGTAATGTAGTACAATGTGTGTTCTATTTGTTAATGTTTATGTTTTTATTATAATCTACCCTAAGCTTTTTGTATTGGAGGAATAGCATATGTTAAATAAATATATATATGTGCACATGACACTTTTACACTGCCACTGGATTCTAAAAGGCCTATTCTGGGCATGGTTTAGATGGTCCAAAAAACTATACATCTAGTCCCAGTTTTGCAAAGGAATACACATATATCTAAAAAATGTCCCCTTGGGCTTTTGCACCTCCTCCAAAGACATACTAAAGTATCAGCGAACTGCTTGTTTCAACATGGATTTAGAAGAGTGACTGAAGAGGCAATTGTGCCTAGGCCTCTGTTATTTAAAATTTCCTATAACATGTAAAAGAAAATTGCCTTTAGAAGCCTGGTTCTTTATTTGGCTGCTCTTATAATGGAAGTTTCTAGAATAAAAGCTTAAATGTGTAAGCATTTACACATGTAGGTAGCAAAAATATTCACCTAGATGTATGAGCTCCAGCACGTACAGGTATAAGGTGCTGAGTGATGCCATTTTGGTACACCATTTTTTCCTTAAAACGCTAGTTCTCGCTGCAGTATTAGAAAAATAGTTCATGTATTTCCCAGCTGCTCTATACGTGTTTTATAAAAGGCCCTACGTTCAGCAGCTCTTTTGTAAAATAGGCTGGAAATTGTGAATGACCCAAATTGGATGTTTCCTTGCTGACCTAGATGCCCTGTGCAAAACCAGGCTTCACATGCAGTTTGGAGTTCTGACAGGGAACAACTTTCACTTAGAGCAATCTCCTTAAGAAAATGCCTATTTAGAAAAATCACTCTGAAAATTGCCTACAGCATATCTAGGAATCCCACTGCTTCGCCTTGTGATCTTGGGAAAATCACTTAATCCTCCATTGCCTCAGGTACAAGCCCTCCGTGGACAGGAAAATACCTTCTGTACCTGAATATAGCTCTCCTTGAACTGCTGAGAAAAAGATGTGAGCTAAATCCATTTCCCCTATCCACTCTACCCCTGTGTGTATATACATATACATATACTGTACATAAAATGTATTGCTTTTGTGTACCTCAGAAAAGAGAACTCTTTAGAGAACCTCAGGAAGCTAAATAATCCTTTCTAACACTCACTGCACTATTTCATATACTGTCTCTTATCTACACAAGGACATAGAGTGTTTCTATAATTACTGTCTTATCTGAAATATTTCTGGCTAGTCCATTAAGTACTCTAAGAACCCTTATTAAGTAACATATTCCATTAAATAATATCCACATGCCTCGTGTCTCTAAATGGCATCTGAGTACCTCGAATGAGTCACCCATTACTCTGATATTAGATAGGTGGACATTTACTGATTTAATTTAACTGAGAACTATGATCTGCTGCTTCTGCAAGAAAGGATTTGCTAATAGGTTTATGGAACATCTCCTCTAAACAATAAAGCTCTACCTTTTAACTTTAAGGGCCATAGTTACTAAAGAACTCACTGGTAGCATAGTTTGGACCATAAATCTAATGCAGAGGACCGTGCCAACTTGAAAGGGCATGTGTGTCCTTTCCTACCATTAGCATATTCCCAACATGCAGCGCTGCGCAAATCAGCACATGGGTGCTGTCACCCGGTTGCCGGTGACACAAAGATTATACGCCACTAGGTAGCGCTGTTAAAGAACAAAGAGTCCAAGTGTAGGATAATAAAGGCTTTTATTCCCCGTTTAAAGCAAGGTTCAACTAAGAGATATTTTAGATAACAGAAACAGTCCTTTGTTTCAAAAGGTACCAATATTCACTGGCTAGTTAACTGTTACTTCACAGTTTAAAGCAGGTTTTCTTCAAAGTAATATTCAGTATAATAAACATCAAATTATACTTCATTTATTCTTCTGTGGAGCATACACACTTTGGAGGATAGGCAGTGCACCAATCACATTCCATTTCCTCAGGCAAAGGTGAGGGAATAGTGCTGGGAGAATCCACTTCCATCAAATCCTCTCCCCTATACTGATTCAAAGGGCTCCCACTGTCCCTGTCTATTTCAGCATGGTAATCTACTACTTGGGAGTTTGGCTTCACATAACCAGGGACTCTTAAGGCTGGCGGTAGTTTAGTGAACCAGTCTGCACTCTTGTTTCCCTTAGGAGGAATCCTTCTTTTAGCATAGCTTTTAGCAGTACAACCATTACAGTTAATCTTCAATGCCTCATACCTTGGCTCACTGAGTAAAAACTTCCGTTGCTTATAAAAATGCTTTTCCCTCTGAATAGGTGAAACTGGGCAATGATCCTCTAGAGATAAGCTTCTGTCAGAACCTCCCTCTCTGGTTCTTAGCTTTCTTCTCTCTATGTTACAAACAGGCAGAGTATAGGAACTAGGCGTGGCAGAGCCTCTCACCTTGGAGCAACTTCCACCAAACTCCCCTTGCACAACAGGTCCAGTTTGGGCTTTCTGGCTTCCCACCTTGTGAGGTCTGTTTCTCCTCCAGCTTCCAGCTTGGCTTCTTCCACAGCAATCAGGCTTATGTCCTTGATAGCCTCCAGGCTTCTCTGCTGTTTCTCCTTCTAGTCCAGCTCCAGTTCCTTCTTCCTCTTTCTCCTCCTTCCTCAGCTCCTGCTGTGTCCACTGCTTCCTCTGCTTATGCCACTGCTGCTTATGCCACTCCTCATGCCACTGCTGTCCAGAAGCATTCTGCTCTGGCTTATAAAGTGAACCGTTACTGCTGACTTCCTGGTTCCCTTTCAGCTGCAGGTCATCAGTGAGATTAGGTTCATTAAGACCAGTATGTCTGTTCCTGCTCCCTCTAGCTGTGCCTGGAGGTAACTGCACATCTAGTTCTTCTAAAACAGGATTTCTTTTCTTAAAACCAACTTTATTAGTGCCCGCATCATGACACATCCCCCCTCTTAAAATATTACGGGCTGAATGACCCTCATTACAGCACGTAATCTTAGAGCTCTGTTGTGTTGATGTAAATAAGGTGTGTCTCTCATGCCATCGTCTAAGGAGATTGATATGATAGACCTGTTCATGTCCCTTTTCATCCCTTATTAAATAGGATGCTGTACCTCGTGGTTGGGCCACTACATAAGGTCCTTTCCATCTGGCTTCAAATTTTGGCGTGGTGCCTGATACCAAGACGATTACTTTCTCGCCTACAGCTAGGTGTCTAGGCTTGGTATTCCTATCATAATATTGTTTTTGTCTTTTCTGACTGCACTTCAGTTGCCCCTCAGCAAATCGTGAAGTTTTTCTTAATCGTGTTCTTCATCTCTTTAAGAATTGTGGTATCCCTATTTCCTTTTCTTCGGGTTCCACCCATTGCTCTTTCAGAATATCAAGCACCCCCCTGGGTGATCTCCCATACATTAGCTCATAAGGCGACGTGCCTAATGAAGCCTGTGTCCTTTCTCTGCAGGCATACAATATAAACGGCAGCATTGTATCCCACTCTTCCATCTCACCATCCAGCGCTCGTCGTAACATTTGCTTGATGGTCTGGTTTGTCCTCTCTACCAAACGATTGCATTGGGGGTGATATGCGAAGGTTTTGAGATGCCTGATGCCAAAAGCATCCCACACTTGGGCTAGGTATTTGGACAAAAAGTTTGTACCGCGGTCCGTCAAAACTTCTTGAGGGAAGCCCACCTCACAAAACAGTTTTATAAGTTCCCCGGCACTAGACCTTGCTGATATATTCCTCAAGGGTATGGCCCAAGGGAACCGGGTTGCCTGGTCAACAATAACCAATATATATTGGAAACCCCTGGGAGTCCTTAAAAGGGGGCCATCTATGTCCATGGCTATCCTTTTAATAGGCTCCGTTATCACTGGCATTAGTAATAATGGCACTCCAGCGGGTTTTATGGAGGTCACCCTTTGACAGCAGGCGCAGGACTCACAAAAACGTGCGACCTCCCTAAAAATTCCTGGCCAGTATCTGGTCAAGGGTCCCCTGTACCCCTTTGTGACCGCTTGTCGGGTGATCATGGCCTATCCTTAGTACTGCTGCCCTAAAGGTATTTGGGACTACCAACTGTTTTCGGACATTCCTAGTCCGTGGGTCGACACTCTCTCGGTACAGGAGTCCTTCTTCCTTTATGAAGCGAGGAAACTCATTTCTTTTTGTTGAAGCATATTCAAATGCGCGTGCTAGCACAGGGTCCTCTCTTTGCTCAGCGGCGAATGAAGGGAACTTCTCTACCAGTTCCGCTGGGATCCATGGTAGTTCTTCACCCGCTTCCAAACCCACTCGGCCTTGAGAGCGTCCCTTTCTCTCTTTTCGCTTTTGAGCCCTAGTCTTTCTATCCCTATCCGGAGGAATGTTGACTAAGTCATCATGGGATGGGAGATCAATTACACTTTCTTCCCTAGAACATGAGGGTTTTTCTACAGCACTCGTCTGGCCACGAGTGGAGACAAAAGCTTCTCTGGGGTTTAAACCTTTTTCTAGGCCCTTCTCGAATTGTGGCCAGTCTCTACCAAGAACCAGCTCTTTGGGCAATCTAGGGACTACTGCTATGAGCATAATTTTTTCTATTCCCAGACCTTTGACCAGCAATATGTACACAGGATACAAGGTAGCAGCACCATGTACACACTTAATCCTTACATGGCTTTCTGGACGGTCTGGGGCGGACGCAGCTTGCTCTTGAATGGTAGACCAGAGCTTGTTCGAAATCATTGTCTGGTCCGCACCAGAGTCCAGCAAGGCTTTTGCAGCTACCCCTTGCACCGTGACATTCAGTACAAAACCTTCTGACAATAAATGATTATGCTCCCCCATGAGCGCAGTACGTACCCTACATTCATTCATGACATGTCCTAACTTTCCACAGTTAAAACATCTCTTAACAAGACTTTTCTCTGCCTTTTTATCACCCTTTACATTAGATGTTTTAGCCTGGTAGAGACTTCCTGAGACTGGGTTGAATGTCGCTATGGCTGTCTTAGCTAACCCCTCCATAGGCTGAGTAATTAATTCGGCCTCCAAATACCTCTCGGTCAAGGCAATCGCCTCCATAGTTGAGCGACAATTCTGTAGAATAAGGAAGCTCTTGATTTTACCAGGCACTGCAGTCATGAATTGCTCAAGAACAATCATATCGATCAATGAATCTACGGATCTTTCACTGGGCCTTAGCCACTTTTCAGCCAAGCGCCTCAGTCGGTGACCCAATGACTTAGGCGTTTCGCCTACTTCAAGTCGTGCTGCACGTAGCCTGCGGTTATAGATAAGTGGGGTCAAGCCCAGGCGTTCCCTGATGGCTTTTGTCACTTCGCTATAGTCTGCAGCTAACGCAGCAGGCATTGCCCTGTAGGCTGACAGTGCCTCTCCCGTAAGGGACACTGCCAGTCGGATGGACCATTGGTCCTCTGGCCAACCCACTGAAAGGGCAATTCTTTCAAATGCCTCCAGAAATTCATCTGGATCATCCTTTTCCCCCAACTTCCCAAAAGTCAGAGTGTCACAGGATCCCAGTCCTACCAGACCATGGCTCAGTCCTGAGCTCTGTTTTATGAGTCCAGCGGCTGCTTCCTGTGTCTTCTGTTGATGGCTCATCCAGGTCTCCAGCATCTGCAGGACTGGCTTTTGCTGCTCCTGCATCGCCAGGATAGCACGCTGCTGTGTCTGCGTAGCCAGTTCAGCCTGCTTGCTGAATTGTGAGGCCATCCAATCCAATATGTCGCGTTGCTCCATCGCGATGATCCCTGAAAAGAAACAAACAAAAACCAAGTGCGGCTGTACAACACTCAGCCCTACACTTCCTTGTGGTTTTTTTTTTTTTTTTTTTCAAACTGACAGACACTTGTATCCCCACAAGTTAGGCCCTTCTACCCATTACCTCAGCAACGGTGGTGTGACTCCGCGTCGTAGCACCTTCCAGGAACTCGCCTTCCGTTCCGGAATTTTGCTGCTGTCCGGTCCACGTTTTGTTTTCCAGGTCCGATCCGGTTCTTTTCAAAAATCCAACCCGGGTTTTCCTTTCTGGCACTCCGGTCCAGGTTTTCTTTAACTCCGGTCCGGGTTTTCTTTGACTCCGGTCCGGTTTTCTTTGACTCCGGTCCGGTTTTCTTTGACTCCGGTCCGGTTTTCTTTGACTCCGGTCCGGGTTTTTGATTTTTTTTTTTCTTCAAGATGAACACTGGCAATTTTATTTCTATATTTCTTTGTTGTATCTCTTAGGCTTATATGCAAAATCCTAAAAACTACGCCATTTATGTCACCCGGTTGCCGGTAACACAAAGATTATACGCCACTAGGTAGCGCTGTTAAAGAACAAAGAGTCCAAGTGCAGGGTAATAAAGGCTTTTATTCCCCGTTTAAAGCAAGGTTCAACTAAGAGATATTTTAGATAACAGAAACAGTCCTTTGTTTCAAAAGGTACCAATATTCACTGGCTAGTTAACTGTTACTTCACAGTTTAAAGCAGGTTTTCTTCAAAGTAATATTCAGTATAATAAACATCAAATTATACTTCATTTATTCTTCTGTGGAGCATACACACTTTGGAGGATAGGCAGTGCACCAATCACATTCCATTTCCTCAGGCAAAGGTGAGGGAATAGTGCTGGGAGAATCCACTTCCATCAAATCCTCTCCCCTATACTGATTCAAAGGGCTCCCACTGTCCCTGTCTATTTCAGCATGGTAATCTACTACTTGGGAGTTTGGCTTCACATAACCAGGGACTCTTAAGGCTGGCGGTAGTTTAGTGAACCAGTCTGCACTCTTGTTTCCCTTAGGAGGAATCCTTCTTTTAGCATAGCTTTTAGCAGTACAACCATTACAGTTAATCTTCAATGCCTCATACCTTGGCTCACTGAGTAAAAACTTCCGTTGCTTATAAAAATGCTTTTCCCTCTGAATAGGTGAAACTGGGCAATGATCCTCTAGAGATAAGCTTCTGTCAGAACCTCCCTCTCTGGTTCTTAGCTTTCTTCTCTCTATGTTACAAACAGGCAGAGTATAGGAACTAGGCGTGGCAGAGCCTCTCACCTTGGAGCAACTTCCACCAAACTCCCCTTGCACAACAGGTCCAGTTTGGGCTTTCTGGCTTCCCACCTTGTGAGGTCTGTTTCTCCTCCAGCTTCCAGCTTGGCTTCTTCCACAGCAATCAGGCTTATGTCCTTGATAGCCTCCAGGCTTCTCTGCTGTTTCTCCTTCTAGTCCAGCTCCAGTTCCTTCTTCCTCTTTCTCCTCCTTCCTCAGCTCCTGCTGTGTCCATTGCTTCCTCTGCTTATGCCACTGCTGCTTATGCCACTCCTCATGCCACTGCTGTCCAGAAGCATTCTGCTCTGGCTTATAAAGTGAACCGTTACTGCTGACTTCCTGGTTCCCTTTCAGCTGCAGGTCATCAGTGAGATTAGGTTCATTAAGACCAGTATGTCTGTTCCTGCTCCCTCTAGCTGTGCCTGGAGGTAACTGCACATCTAGTTCTTCTAAAACAGGATTTCTTTTCTTAAAACCAACCCTCATAAGTAATTCCATCTCAAGTTCTCTTATGTCCTGCCTTATTCCGGCCATAGTCTGCCTGCGAATACTAAAGAATCCAATATGTTTATACATAGTTACAGTTTTTACCCTGTTGATTGTACATAGTTACACAGTTTGTACATAGTTACAGTTTTTACCCTGCTGTTCCAAGTTTAAGTTTCCTGTTATAATGTAAGCACACCAGTGTCTTCTGATTGTGCAGCTTCTGTTACTTGTAAACCGCACTGAAAACAAATAGCGCGGTATATAAAAGATGTTAAATAAATAAATAAATAAATATTAGTGCCCGCATCATGACAGTGCACATAACGATGATGCTTCAGTCCTTTTCCTTGGTGATGGTTCCTAATGTGGAACCTTGCATCATGTAACCATTTCCAGATCATTTATGAATATGTTAAAAAGCAGCGGGTTTAACACAGATCCTTGGGGTACTCCACTATTCACCTTTCTCTATTGAGAAAATTGGCTATTTAGACCTACCTTTTGCTTTCTATCTTTTAACCTATTCCTGATACACAATAGTATACTCCCACAACTTTTTAATTTCCCCAAGAGACTTTCATGAGGGACTTTATTTATTTATTTACATTCTCTTATATACCACGTTATTCTGCATCAGTGCAGTTTACATTGAACAAACTAAATTACATTGAAAAGGGCATTATAACTTGGAGACAACTATTTTTCAGGGAAGGCTATGGAGGGTTAAGTGGCTTGCCCAAGACCACAAGGAGCACCTGTGGGACTAGAAACCTCAGTCCTTCTGGCCCAAGGTTGCTGTCCTCTAGTGGGATTTGAACCCCCGACCTTCCGGCCTGAAGTACCTTGCCCCAACCACTAGGCCACTCCTCCACTCCTTGTCAAAGACTTTCTGAAAAAGCATAAAAACATAAGAAATGCCCTACTGGGTCAGACCAAGCTCCATCAAGCCCAGTATCCTGTTTCCAACAATGGCCAATCCAGGCCACAAGTACCTGGCAGGTTCCCAAAGAGGCACACAAGTTCCACAATGCTTGTCCCAGGGCAAGCAGTGGATTTCCCAGGTCCTATTTAATAATGGTTTATGGACCTTTCCTCCAGGAACTTGTCCAAACCTTTTTTAAACCCAGCTACACTAAAAGCTTTTACTACATCCTCCAGTAACAAAGTCCAGAGTTTGATTATGTGTTGAGTAAAAAAATAGTTTCTCTTATTAGTCTTAATTGGGTTGCATTGTAGCTTCATTGTGTGTCCTCTAGTCTTTCTACTTTTTTGATGGTGTAAACAACTGATCTACATTTTACCCATTCCACTCTATTCATTAATTTACAGACCTCTATCAGATCCCCCCCTCAGCCATCTCTTTTCCAAGTTGAAGAGCCCCAACCTTTAAAACCTTTCCTCATAAGAGTATTCTTCAATTCTCTTTACCATTGTTGTTGCTCTTCTTTGTACTTTTTCTAATTCAGCTATATCCTTTTTAAGATATGGCAACCAGAATTGCACACGATATTCAAGGTGCGGTTGCACCATGGAACAATACAGAGGCATTATAATATGCTTTCTTTTATTCTCCATTTCTTCTAGAATTACCTTCAAAAAGAATATTTTCAGAATAAATTCCCCCCCCCCCCCACCTAGATCTTAGATTTACAGATAATACAAGCATTTAGGATTTGATTACTTGCTTTCCAAACCTCTATTTAAGGTGATTTGCAATCAAGATTATAAGATATATCCTTCCTCTGAAAGGCTAATATGTACCTAAGAAAATGGAGTCCAAAATAGCTTGTCCAAGGAGCATCAGTAAAAGAAATGGGATTGAACTATGTCTTCTCTTGTTCTTACCAGTAGTTCTAATAACTAAGCGACTCTTCTTCTTCAAGAACTTATAGCTTACAGAGACTTCAAGACACAATACATATGCAAAGCATATGTAGGGTAACTCCATTCCCGCCACATTCCACTAGTGCTCATCGTGGGGTAACAGATTAGGTTCTTTATGTACTTAATAGCAGCCTGTGACTCCATAGCGATGGGTATATCTAAAAGCTTTGAGTGGCATCTGATCTTCCAAAGGATTTGTGTGCTAGGAAGAATATGTGGGTGTTTTCTGAGGTCCCACTCCTGGCCCTTCATCTGTGAACACAGAACAAAAATATCTGTTATGCAATTCTGCTTTAGCCTCATCAGTTTCTACATATTCCTCCCCTTCACCCTTGAGTCTGACAATACCACTTTTGTACTTCCTAAAAGCTGGAAGAATGGTCTAATGCTTGGCAGTTAAGATTCAATGTGAAGAAGTGCAGAGTCATGCACTTGGGATGCAGAAATCCAAGGGAATGGTATGCAATAGGGAGTGAGAGGTTGGTGTGCACAGCCCAGGAGGAGTGATTGTTTCTGAGGATCTCAAGTGGCGAAACAATGTGACAAGGCAGTGGCCAAAGCCAGAAGGATGCTGGGTTGCATACAAACAGGGATAACCAGCAGAAAGGAGGCTGTATTAATGCCCCTGTACAAGTCATTGGTGAGGTCTCACTTGGAGTACTGTGTTCAGTTTGGAGACCATATCTCACAAAGAATATAAAAAGACTTGAAATGGTTCAAAGGAAGGTGACCAAAATGATTTGGAGCCTGCGCCAGAAGACGTATGAGAAGAGACCTGAAGATCTAAATATGTATACCCTAAAGGAGAGGAGGGACAGGGGACATATGATACAGACATTTCAATACTTAAAGGGCATTAATGAACAAATAAACCTTTTCCAAAGAAGGGGTAGAGGTAAAATTAGAGGGCATGAAATGAAGCTGCAAGGAGGTAAACTTAAAAGCAATGTCAGGAAATACATTTTCACTGAAAGGATGGTGGAAGCTTGGAAAGCCCTCCCAATGGGGTGGGGGGGGGCAAATACAGTGATGGAATTCAAAATGGCATGAGACAGACACAGTGGATCCCTTCATAACAAGAGGATAACATCAAAATAAATTTAGCTATCATGGCCGCTGAGTCATTTCTTTGTACCTGATGGCCAAACGTAAAGGGAAGGCGAGGGTTTTTCCTTCAGTGCCCTAGCCTTTAGCCAGCAGCACAATGGATCATTTTGTCAAGGTATCCCAGGCAATGAAGCAGGAGATTCAGTCTGGCTTGGCGTTGGCAGAGAAGAAAGTCTTGTTGCCGCCTTTGGACAATGACATCTCTTTGTCTCCTGATTTGAGAACGCTGCCACCATGTCCTGCTATGCTGCTCCCTGCAGCTGTGGATCCAGAGCCGCCCCCCCCCCCCTCTGTCCCTCTCTTGCAGCCTCCACTCTGATTACACCGTTTCTTGTTAAACTGAAGGAAATTACCTTGGAGGTAATCTGGGAGGCTATTGCATCGCGCTCTGAAGCTGTGACAAAGCAAACCTTGACTCTCTCTACCAGAATCCAGCAGAATTCAGACCGGATTGATATTATTGTGAGTACTATGAATGTTGTTAAATTGCAAATGGAAGATCATGGAAATCAACTGGCAAGACTGTCGGACTTGAACTCTGGTTTAGTTAAAGATAATGTGGTTCTGCAGTATAAGTTAGAGGTTTTGGAGAACTCTGCTCGAGCAAAGAATTTGAGGGTCTTGAATTTCCCTAAGTCTAGGCAGGTCTTGGCCCTTGATATGTTCAAACGATACCTGGTGGAAGTTTTAAGAGTTCCGCAAGAACTTATATCACCTCTAACTAAGGTTTATTATCTCCCAACGGGGAAGGGGATTCTAACTTAGATGTTTTAAATGTGTCTGAGCTACTGGATGTTTCTGGTTCTGAGGTCTATAAACCTTCTACTTTGTTAGTATCTTGTGCTTTGGTCACAGACAAAGAATGGCTACTTAAAATGTTCTTCAAAAAGAGATTGGAAACATTTTGTGGTTATACAATCTCTGTGTTTCCTGATATTGCTGAAGAAACGCAAAAGAGGAGGAAGTAATTCCTCCTTCATAAACCTGGAGTCTTGCAACTTGGGGGTTCTTTTTATTTCTCTGTAAATGTTTGGTGGTATATAAGACTGTTAGATATGTTTTTTTCCGCCTGATGTTTTAATCACCTTTATAAATGCCCAGCTGTGAGCTTTATCTCTATCTGTGCCACAGTAATGCTATTTAACAGCTTCTCAAAATGATAGTTAATGTCTGGGGTTTTCAGCGGCTTTCTTAATTCCTTAGAGCAGTGGTTCTCAACATTTTTTGTACCATTGGTCAACTTGTGGTGACCCCCAATGATAAAATCAAATGCATCTCTCTTCCTTTACCGTTAACACATTGTCGCTGTAATCATTTGTTGAATTATTAATATATTATAGGCCTTTGCAATATGTTTTTATTTATAAAATTTACTTATTTAAACCACAATTAATCACAATAACAAGTAACAATATTTGATTTCAAAATGATGATGATATTGTAGTCAAATCACTAATATGAAATAAAATTATTTTTTCTACCTTTGTTGTCTGACCAATTTATTCTCTGATCATGCTGGTCCCGATCTGAGGCTTCTGCTTTCCTGTCTTCTCTTAGCTCTCTTTCTGTGGTCTATGGTCCATCTGCCATTTCTTATCTCTTCTTTCGTTTTCTTCACTTCTTTCCATCAGCCTATTTCCAGTCCCAGTAACCCTCCCCAGTATCAGCCCCTTTCCAGTCCTCACTCTCAGTACCTTCCAATGTCAACTTGCATTCCCATGACTGCCACTGGTGTTCATTCCCTTCCAGTCCCCCTCCTTCTCCACTGAGCAGTCCCTTCTAGTACAAATACCATGGCAGCCCCTCTCAGATCCACTCTCTTCCAGTTCCATTCTCCCATCCCCTCGTATCAGCCCATTTGTAGCCTTAGCCCCCAGTTTTCTTCCAGGGCAGCAGCTCTATCCTCCCCTCCCCACAATCAGCCCATTCCCAGTCGAAGCTCCCCAATCAGCTTGCTTCCAGTGCTAGTCCCCCCCTCAACCCCATTACCAGTGCTAGCCTCCCCTAATCAGCCCAATACCAGTCCTACAACCCCCCCATCAGCTCATTACCAGTGCTAGCCTCCCCTAATCAGCTCATTTCCAGTGCTAGTCCCCCCTCAACCCCATTACCAGTGCTAGGCTCCCCTAATCAGCCCATTACCAGTCCAACCCCCCCCCCCATCAGCCCATTTCCAGTCCTAACTGCCCCGATCAGCTCATTTCCAGTGCTAGCCCCCCATCAGTCCATTACCAGTCCTACCCCCCTATCAGCACCCCCTTCCAACACCTGAGGACCAGATCCCTCCCCCAAAGAGAAGTCAGAGCCCTAGTCCTGAGCAGAGCTCTGCAGCAGAACCAGCGGAGGGTCAGATACCAGTCCAGGGTCATCCACTAGTCCAAGCACCAGCAGCAGAATTACCACCAGGTCCGCAAATCTGCGTTACGCCCTTAGAAGCAGGGCAGCGGGCCCGAGAGAAGTTCGCCAAATGCCACTGCGGCAGATCCCAGGATTACCTATTGTAAATGAAGAGGGTCAGGTTGTGGTCGGACCGACCAGTCTAGTTTATGTGCCCTTCTCCACAACAGATTTATTAAACTGGAAGACACATTATGCCTCCTATACTTGGAAACCCCAAGAGTTGACAGAATTGATGTCTAGTATTATGCAGACCCACCAGCCTACCTGGTCCGACTGCCACCAGCTCTTGGCTACCCTTTCTACTACTGAAGAGCGGGCACGGATAGTGCGAGCAACCACTCGATGGTTGGAAGAGAACCCTGAAGACGGGAGAGACCTAAATCCCCAACAGGCAGCAGCTGTAGATTTCCCAAACGAAGATCCAAAGTGAGACTCAAATAGTGCAGATGGAGAGAAGGCCCTCGCCCGGTTCCGCCAGGCCTTACTGCAGGGCCTGAAGAAGGGAGGCCAGAGAGCTATGAATGTTGGGAAAGTAGCGGACGTTCAACAGCGCCCAGATGAAAGTCCAGCTGCTTTCTATGAACGATTAACTGAAGCCTATAGACTTTACACCCCATATGACCCAGCAGCCCAGGAGAATTTACGTATGGTGAACGCCGCTTTTGTGAGTCAGTCCCAGGGAGACATAAAACGAAAACTGCAGAAATTAGAAGGATTTGCGGGCATGAACTCAGCACAGTTAATGGAAGTCGCACAAAAGGTATTCGTGAATCGTGATCAAGAATGCAAAAGAGAAAGTGAAAGAAAGATGAAGAAGAAGGCAGATCAGCTTGCTGCAGGACTAGTTGAGGGACGAGGAGGAGGATATCCTAATAGAAGAGCCAGAGGATGGGGAAGGGGCCGAGGGAGCGCTCGGCTCCCCTTAGGAGCAAATCAGTGCGCTTATTGTAAAGAGGAAGGACATTGGAAGAACGAGTGCCCGAACATTGGCTCCACCCCCTGGAGGGGAGGCAGGAGCGCTAGGAGAGCGTGGGGGCAATTCCAGCAGCGAGGGGGGATGCAGCATGCACAGTTTCAGCAGCAAGAAGAGGCTGCCATAGAGGGAGTGGCAACCACCGAAGACTATTTTATGGATGAAGACTAGGCCAGACCGGGCTCCAAGTTCTTCCTGGGTCCCCAGGAGCCTATGGTCAATTTAAAGATTGGGGACCAGCATATGGACTTCATGGTAGACACAGTGCCGAGCATTCAGTAGTAGCCAAGCCTGTGGCCCCTGTGTCCTCTCGATCTGTCACAATCGTGGGAGCTACTGGAACTAGAACCACAAGACCTTTTCTGCAGAACCGCGCCTGTGAACTAGGGGGACAGAAGATAACACACCAGTTCCTGTATATGCCTGAATGCCCAGTTCCCCTGTTGGGCCGAGACATGCTCGCGAAACTCCAAGCACAGATATCCTTTGTTGAAGGGGGGGGGGAAATGGAAATGACTATAAACTCAAAATCTGCTGGCCTGATGGTGTTAACTGTCCCCCGAGAAGAAGAATGGCGGTTCTATTTACCCGCATCCAAAGCAGCAAGCTCCTGTATACCTATCAGCATTGCAGCTCCGCCTGGAGTATGGGCGGAGAATAATCCACTTGGCCTAGCGAAGAATATAGCTCCTGTGCTTGACACCCTTAAACCAGGAGCAGAACCAGTGCATGTGCGTCAGTATCCCCTCCCATGACCAGCAATTGAAGGTATTCATCGCCACTTGAAGAAATTACTGCAGTATGGACTCCTCAGAGAATGCCAATCGCCCTGGAACACCCCCCTTCTCCCAATCAAGAAGCCTGGGACGGGTGACTACCGCCCAGTGCAAGACCTACGTCGAGTAAACAGTGCATACATCCAGTAGTACCAAATCCTTACACCCTCCTGGGACTGATTCCAGCAGAAGCCACTCATTTTACTGTTTTGGACTTAAAAGATGCTTTTTTCTGTATGCTTTTCCCACCAGAACTGAGAAGGCCAGAGAAGTCACTAAAGCCTTGCTCCATGAGATCATCCCTCGGTTTGGAATACCTTTGACCAAGGGGTCAGACAATGGGCCCTCTTTTGTGTCACAAGTAACCCAGCAGCTAGCCCATGCTCTTCAAATACGATGGAAGCTACACACAGCTTACAGAGCCCAGAGTTCAGGGAAAGTGGAGAGAATGAACCGGACCCTGAAATCTCAGTCATCCAAGCTTTTGTCAGGAAGTCCAAATGTGCTACATGAAATGAAAATTCGTGCTAAAAAAGATGATAACAAATACCATAGAGGTGAATGGGATCAATGACATAAAACCAGGTGACTGGACTCATAAGAAAATGAACTTTGTGCTAAGACATGTGCACTTTGTGAAATTAAAAAGCTGTGCTGTATTAAAGAATGTGCTGTATTAAAAAATATTCTACCAGCAATTACCTGAACTTGACCAAATGCTGTATGAGAAATGCTGTATAATAAGAGCGGAAAATTATTAATCCAGATCCACACACGAGATACAACAACGTTATGTAATATGGTGTTATACAACCAAAGCTAAAAGTGCTTCGATGTAACGTGTATCTAGAAGAGTCAATAAATAATTAAAAACGTTAAAAGAATTATCCCTTAGACACCCGAAAAACTGACTCTTGCTGAACAACCTTGTAGCGTTTGGCAGAGGAGCTGCGTTTCCGAAACTGTTCATTTTCTTATGAGTCCAGTCACCTGGTTTTATGTCATTGATCCCATTCACCTCATTTCATGTAGCACATTTGCTTTATAGTGTTATTTAGTTTCATCTTTTTATTCCCTTTTATTTTTATTGTGTTTATATACAACAGTATTGCAATAAAGTGACGAATCCACAGGCTATTTAGAACAAAACTTGACTCTTTTCCAGCTGTGCCTTGTAAGTAAATGTTTTATGAGGGTATTACTGTTAGTGGTTGGTATTAGAATTTTTTACAGAGCAATTTTTTATAGAGTCATTTGTCTGCCCTACGTCTTAGAATTTAACGTTTTAATCTAGAGTTTTAATTCAATATTCTTTTTCTAACATTTTTACTTTTTTATACATGTTATGGTTTGTTTGATACTTACACCACATTATTGTCTAATGTATTGATTTTAGGTATTATTTTAAATGCATGTTTATGTATTATTTTAAACACAAGTTTATATATTTTGACATTTATATTGATGTGATCTTATGTCACATGACTGTTTGATCTTGTTTTTATTTATATTTATTGATTATTGTTTAATACTAATCTCATGTTTTTATGTTTGTATGTTTAAGTATATCCCCCTGAGGAAGGCTTAGGCCGAAACGCGTAGGGGACCCAATAAAGGCACTTGTGTTCATCCATATCTCTTGCCTCACTGTGTCTATGTCTAGAAACTGAGCCATGGCTAGGGAGGCCTGAGCAGGGGGAACAGGTATTAAGCCCGGTCAGAGATCCCCATTGGATGGGGTGGGAGGGGGCACCGGGACCAATGAGGAGTTTGTCTGTATAGAACTGATGAAGAAAGGTATAAAAGATGTTGCTTTTTGAACTCCATTGCTCAGACCATTTTGAATGTGACAGTGCCTGAGACTATGCACAAATAAATTGGCTTGAATCTTAGTAAATAGACTCCTGGTTTTATTTGTTGCGGACACTTTGCTACAACAATGCAGTCTAGGAAGAAGAGAGCTCCCACGGAGGTAGGGCCCGAGGGTTGATTTTCACCCCAAACAAAACAACTCTAGGGTTTAGGAACCTAGAGATTTGTACACATGATCAGTAGTGGTAATAGTAGTAGTAGCATTAGTTGCTCCTGCCCCATATTGCATATGTGGCATGAAACGCCACATCAACCAGAACATTACATATATTCACAATGCCCCAAACTTGTTTAATTTAAAATGACATTCTCCTTAAAGGGATTATTTTTTTCATTGGACATGTTATCTTTCATAAATTCCAGCAAAATGTGGAGGATGTAGAGCATAGCTTTTTGAATCCCTCTCAGGTGCCACCTGATTCCAGATCATATAGGACATTCTAGATCTTTCAAAGCATTCTGTAAATTCCTCAAAGTAAGACTGTGTCACCAATTTCTTACGACCTACAATCAGAAAGTCATTATTGAATTTCCGAAGGCAGCTCCCAAAGGATTTGGCCCAGGCAGCTAAGAGGTTATCCAGATAAATCATTGGGACTGAAAGTTGATCGATTTAACCAGAGGAAAAAGAGGCTTTCCAGAGGAGGGGAAAGGAGAGCATGCAGAGGGATTTTGGTTTTCTAATCCATGTGTATACCTTCCTTTCTGTAACATGGACTTTCACATTTGCAAACCTTGCTGAAGTGAACTTTCAAGGAGGAACCACTGGGGTAACTTCCCTTTGAATATGAGCTTGCAAAAGTACTCAAGACTTTCAACCTACCTGATCTGCTCAAAATTGCCCCCCTATATTTTTTTTGAATAAGGAGTTTATATACTTTCGGTTTCTTATGATGCCTTAAATATTTTAGTGCATGCAAAGGTGATTTCATGCACGTTAACCTATGAATTCATGCATATACAATTGATTCTTCACATCAAAAAGTTCTATTTGAGATCAAAAAGTTTTTTTTAGTAGAAATGTGTGAAAGAAACCAAAAAATTAATAAAAATCGGGGGGGGGGGGCAAATTTTTCAAAATGAACCGAAAGATTTTTGCCTGTGCACATCCATAGAATTTACTTTTACCACCAGTAGCAAAGGTAAAAACAATTAGAAGCTGATCTCTGTTGCATAATTGCTTAAAGAATTTTTGGTAAAATCACAGCAGCCAGATGTTTTGACAGCTTCATTTCCTTTTGCTTCACATCTCAGGACACACCCTAAGTACTAAATTCCATAAAGCACTGTAACCTGCTGTATAATTCTGTTCACATGAAAGTGAGTTAATCAGTTTCTGGGCAGAAAAAAATGGTGGGGCTATCGCTCTTCACCCAGCCTAGGGTAAACTGCCATGATAGTGAAACAAATATGTATTGCAATGTAGGCACTGCCTGCTGATCAGTGCTGTCAGATATGCTGGCAATATCTGGCAATATGCTTCTCAACCAGTGTGCCAGGGCACAATGATGTGCCTTGGGAAAGCCCTTGGTCTGCCTTGGTGGTACTAGTTATGGGCTCATGAAGCACTTACCCCCATCTGAAAATAGCCATCTTCTTCCTGCTCCAATCCCGTCAGAGACCAGGAGAAAAGAAGTAAGCTTGGAGCAGATAGAAGCCACTCGGTCTCTTAATCCACCCCTCTCCTCTTGCTGTTCTGGGATAGCAGAGAAGGAGTGTGATTGGAGCAGACCTTCCAGATAAAAAGTACAGCTCCTACCCTCCCTGCTCCAACCCACTTCTCTTCTATCCTAGAGATAGAAAAACACATTTTGTTTTCAGGCTAGTGATTGCAATGTGTTCCAGGGAGCAGTATGCTGTGAAACCCAAGGCAAAATCTGACTTGAATCTATCTCCTACACAGATTTTCTATATTAGGAATACTTTGATTGTGTGGTGCTATTAGATATGGCTTGAGAGTAAATTACTACTGTTTTCCATGTGAAGAATCCACTGGACTCCACGCATCTTCTCCACCACACTCAGCTAATTACTCATTACTACTATAGGGAACAAGGGTCCCAGACTCATCCACCCAAAATCTGATAGCCTTAGTTCCCCTCCTCCACTCCCATGGGTAGGGCGGCAGCACTTCTTACCTCTGTGCCTCTTCGGCTGGTTTCATTCTAGTGTCAGAAAACATGGAGTCCTGCCATTTCACAGGACTTGCTTACCTAGCATGTCCAGATGTGAGAGCGAATCAGGGCCAGCGATACCTTTCCTGCTACCCTGTGCAAGTGCTTATTGCCCTCCCCCTCCCCCATACATACACACACACACACACACACACACAAAGTGGTTTCCAATGGAGTCCTTCAAAAGCCTCTCTTTATCTGAAGGGTAGCTGTGTTAGTCTAGAATAGCAAAGTTCAGAGGTGATTGGCACCTTATAAATGACACCATATAGACCAAGGGTTCTCAACCCAGTCCTTGGGACACACCTAGCCAGTCAGGTTTTCGGGATAACCGCTATGAATATGCATAAGAGAGGTTTCCTTGAACTACTTCCACTGTATGCAAATCATCATGGTTGTTCTGAAAACCTGATTGGCTAAGTGTATCTCGAGGACTGGGTTGAGAACCCCTATTATAGACTAACCAATTTAAAATGCTCACTCTATAAAGTGCAAAATGCCTCTGTCATTTTTGTCCCAACCAGAACTTAATAAGCATATAAGTGTCTGAACATCATTTGCATGTGCAGAGGGGTTAGAGAAGGGCTACCAGATTTCAACATGATTTCCCTCCAGCAGCAACTGTCTTAAAACCCTAACAGAATCCTTCAAACAAAAAAGCCTATCACCCAAAATCATCTCTAAGAAAACTGCATCCTCACTCGAAACACCCAGGGAGAACCTACTGTAATGCAAGCAAAAAAAAAGAAATATGAAACGTGTACCACTTGTGGTAACTTATAACCTAGAACTAGAAAACCTAAGTAAAATTATCAAAGATCCACAACGCCTATTTCTGGAGGATGACTTTCTAAAAAAATCTTTCCCATCCCTCCAATTCTAACCTTCCATCAACCATCCAACGTGAAACAAAAACTTGTAAGGAGTAAACTCCAGACTGAATCCCAAATGTAAGAAAATGGTACAAAACCCTGCAACGATTCACCATGCTAGTTATGCCAATAAATATTACAGGACACTAAAACTACCCACATGGGAAAGATATTCAAAGTAAAAGGCTCACATTCATGCTCCTTTGTGAATGTAGTATATATGATCCAGTTCAAAAGATGTGATGGGAGGTGCTACATTGGAGAACAAGCTAAAAAATGAGGGCACACTTCGACCTTCAACACCATAAATTGTTACAGAGAAAAACAAGACATTAGCCCAATAGGTGAGCACTTCTCAAAGGAAAACTACTCTCTTAACACTAGAAGCCCCAAAGTGCGTCAATTGATGCAAATGCATCTTCAAAGTTGTATACCACTGCTAGAACCATGTCAGTTATGTTCCATGACTTTGTTAGCGAGATCAAGATGTTCAAATATGTGCATCGAAAATTAATGACAGATGCGCTACCTAGTGGGAAAATGAATTTATACCTAGAAGCCCCAAAGTACGGCAATTGACGCAACCAAGAAAATTGAGTGGTTTTCACACGTTTCATACAACAACTAACATAAGAACAGTGTTAACTAAATGTAAAAGTAACTGCAGATTCAAAAGTTACTGCTAAGTCCTTGCCAGTTAACGAATGAACAGGATATGCATGTACACCTACACAACCTGTAACATATAGGTCGACGTTTGAATCTGATTTTGCACCAGCACATCTAGGCACTGCTGTCTTCTTACGAGGTCTCGGCATTCTGTAAATAGAATTGTAGAAAAAAATGGATAAAATTTCAGGGAGGAAGCGATATGCTAAAAGTTCTGGAGTGTCGGCCTGATCTAGGGCATGTTCGAAACTCACGACATTGTACATACCTGCGTAACAGAGTAAATGTCGGTTTTAAATCAATCACTGTTTACAGTTTTACTCCGACATTACAAAACAATAAACACACGATGACGTCATGTAATGACGTCACATACTGCACGTATTTAACAAATAAGTAACTTCAAATTAATTCACATCTGCATTTCATGCTAAATGCAGTCGTCGTGATAATTCGTCAATTGACGCACTTTGGGGTTTCTAGGTAAAATGCCTTTTGGGGCTTCTAGTGTTAATGACCTCACAATCAAAGTCCTGAAAGGAAACTTTGAGAACAAACATGCAAAGAAAACACCTGAAATGAAAATGATCAGATATTTCAACACTGACAAAAAAGGACTGAATAGACACATTGGTTTTCTTACCCAATGGCAGACATAAAACATTGAAATGCAAAGAGTCGTTTTCTCCTCGCCTATGGATTTCATTATAATTTAATGACAGATGCAGACTGCCTAAGATCAGGCAGGTCCTGTGTGATGTAAATTGCCACTGTATCCCACACTAGGCATTGATAACCTAGAGTCTAGACAAGTTTGGGAACTGGGAAATGCATGCTGTCCCTGGATGTAACTCGCCTTGATCTTCTCCTGGAAAGGTGTGTGCTAAATGTTAATAATAATACTAATAATAGCTTACTTAAACCCAGTGTAACTGCATTATCCTTTCATAGACCTGCTGAAGAGGGTATAGCTCTCAAAAACTTGTCAAAAATATATTGTTAGTCTAATAAAAAGGTATCACGTATAACTTGCTTATTGACTTTTATTTGCACATAAAAATTAAATGAAATAAATGGAATGAAATCAGAATCAGAAATGTTTTTGTATGGTGAGTTCAATGAAGAAATGTCCTGGTTCTCCTCTGAATCCATTGTTGGGTGAAGGGGGACTTATTTAGTTAGTTAGTTACCAACTATATGGCTCGCCTGATTGCCATGTGTCAAGGCGAGAAAAAGTAAAGATATACAGCAATAAAACCTGACAAAGACAAACAATAGGACTACATTTCAGGCAATACTACGTAAGAGTAGATGTCTAGAGGAAGGAAGGATAATTCATGTCCTCCATGAATTAGACTACTGATGCCATATTACAAAAGGTTTTCCTAAATATATGCACTTTTAACATCTTCCAAAACATTACCTAATCAGTAATACTTCACAATCCATTAGGCGACATGTTCCATAGCTTGTGGGCATACAGAGGAAATGTCCTGCCCCTACTAAACTCAGGGCCACTTCTATGGGCAAAAGGGGCAGCTGCTCTGGACCCTACATTACAGAGGGCCCATAAAATTAGCCCAGAGTTAATTACAACTGTAAATATAGCCATTCTTAGGGCCCCACCCTAATCTCTTCTTGTCAGTCAAATGAGGAAGACGTGCACAGCCAAAGGGAGCCCAGGGTGCTCCACACTCTAATCTAGTCAGCCAGTACAGGTGCAGCTGACTGCAAAGGAAGAAGCGGGAGACCTGTGTAAGAGCCCTGTGTTGGGCCTGCAGGCTGCTGTCTGCCTGCTCATGGACTGAGTATTGTGTATGAGAGATTCTGACCTACAGTGCAGCCAAGTGATAGTACCTGAGCCTTGATATGAATGGCCAAGACAGCAGCAGCACAGGCAGAGCTACAAAGGAGTAGGTCATCCTTGTCCATAAGATTTTTGCTAAGAACTAGGGCTGCCAACCGGCCGGTTTTCAGTCGGCATGGCCGGTTTTACGTGGCCAGACTGGCTGCTGGCAGAGATCGAAGACCGGCCCTTGAAAAGTGGCCAGAGCAGAAAACCATCTTTTCAACTGGGGTCCTTGTCCCCCACCAGCACAGCTTCACCTTCTCCTCCGCTATCAGTCCCTTCCTGCCACCTTCTACCTTTTGCAGCCGTGGCTCCTGCTTCTTACAGAGTAGCGGCTGCAATAACGCTAATTTAAAAACAAAAGGAAACCAATGAAGAGCCCTCTGGCCCTATGGAATCCCTGCTGCAGCGTCCCGCTCCCTTTAATGTCACTTCCATTTGAGCACGGGGTGCTGCAGCAGGGATTCCATAGGGCCAGAGGGCTCTTCATTGGTTTCCTTTTGTTTTTAAATTAGCGTTATTGCATCTGCTGCTCTGTAAGAAGCAGGAGCCGTAGCTGCAAGGGGAAGGAAGTAGCAGGAAGGGACTGATACGAGGGGAAGGTGGAAGCAGAAAGGCAGCTAAAAGAGGGGGAAGGTGGTGGCAGGAAGGGACTGACATGGGGGGAAGATGGAGGCAGGAAGGCAGCTGAGAAAGGGGGGAAGGAGGTGGCTGGAAGGGAACTAAAAGAGGAGGGAAGGTGAGGGTTGGCAACTGAAAGAGGGGATGGGGTGGCTGGAAGGGAGCTGACATGGGGGAAGGTGGGGGCTGGATGGGAGCTGACATGGGGAAGGAAGTGGCTGGAAGGCAGCTGAAAGAGGGGAGGAAGAGGATGGCTGGAAAGGAGCTGACATGTGGGGAAGGTGGAGGCTAGATGGGAGCTGACATGGGGGAAGTTGATGAATGGAAGGCACCTGAAAGAGGGGGGAAGGAGGTGGCTGGAAGAGTGCTGACATGGGTTGAAGGATGTGACTAGAAGGCAGTTGAAAGAGGGGCAAAGGAGGTGGCTGGAAGGGAGCTGAGAGGGGGGAAGGAGTGGCAGGAAAGGACTGACATAGGGGAAGCTGGAGGCAGGAAGGCAGCTGAAAGAGGGAGGAAGGAGGTGGTTGGAAGGGACTGACACAGGGGAAGGTGGAGGCAGGAAGGCAGCTGAAAGAGGGAGGAAGGAGGTGTCTGGAAGGGAGCTGACATAGGGGAAAGTTGGGGCTGGAAGGGAGCTGACACAGCTGGGAGGAAGGAGGTGGCAGGAAGGAGCTGACAGAGGGAAGAAGGAGGGGGCTCGAAGAGAGCTGACACCTGGGGATGGTACTCTATAGGGATTGGAAGTGAGCTGACACCTGAGGGTGGGACTGGAGGGAGCTGACACGTGGGGATGGGACTGGTAGGTGGCTGGGTAATGGGGAGGAGGCTGAAAGGATAGGAGCACTGGGACTGGAAGGGAGCAGACACAGGGACGGTACTGGAAGGGGGATGGACAGAAGGTAAGGTGATTGGAAGGGAGCTGACACAGGGATGACACGGGGAGTGGAAGTGTGCTGATACCTGGGATGATATTTGGACTAGAAGGGGCTGGACAGTGGGGAAGGAGGGGGACTGGAAGGGAATGGACACCACTGGCAGTCCTGGGAATGCAAGGAGGTTGACATTAGAAGGTACTGGGAGGGAAGGACTCGAAAAGGGGCTGATACTGGGGAGGGTTACTGAGACTGAAAATAGACTGATGGAAGGAAGTGAAGAAAACAAAAGAAGAGACAAGAAATGGCAGATGGACTATAGACCATAGAAAGAGAGCTAAGAGAAGACAGGAAAACCAAAGCCTCAGATCAGGACCAGCATGATCAGAGAGTAAAATGGTCAGAAAACAAAGGTAGAAAAAAAATTATTTTCAATTTAATGATTGGACTTTGTGCTACCTTTATATTTTACACAGTATGGGGAACTGCATCTCTTATTTATCTGATGTTGCACTGCATGTGGAGTCTGGCTTCTTGGGGTTTCAGTTTAATATTTGTCTATATCTTTATCTTTATTTAAACACTTTATATACCGCCCTTGTCGAAACGTGAGGGCGGTTTACAATAAATACAAAATATAAATGCTAGCGTCGGAAAAGAAAGGAACTCGAATAAAATAAAGGAAAGACTGACCAAAGGGGCCACTAAAGACAGACAATAAACAATAAACAATAACTAGACAGAACTGAAAGGTCACTAGGGACAGACAAAACGATAACTAGACAGGACTGCTGGGAGGGAGGTCATAAGCCTGTTGGAACAAATGTGTTTTCAATAGGTTTTTGAAATTATGATAGGAGGGTTCTAACCAGAGAGAAGGTGGCAGAGAATTCCAAGTGAGGGAGGGTCCAAGAAAAAAGAATGTGGCGTGGCGTGTCTGTTCTAAATGGGCTTGTGCAGGGGAAGGAAGAGACAGTCTATATATTTCTCTTTTCATTTTGTGCTCATTTATTGATGAAGGCCTATCTGTATTGTGTGTGTGTATGTGCGTACAACCAATGCTGCGTTTTCTGTTAGTATGGAATTTCTTTTAAGAATGTGTAGCAATCTAGCTTGTTCAGTTTGCACATTGCCCTCTCTGCTATTATTTTTTGGGGACAGGGGGGTGGGGCAAGGGTGCAATGGGGTGGGGCGGGACAGGGAGCAGGGAAAGGGTGGGGTGTGGTTGGGCATGGGCAGAGCATGAGCAGTCACAGGTGGCGCATTTTTCTCTTTCAAAAAGTTGACAACCCTACTAGAACTCCAGTGCGAGATCTCATGTCCTGAGGCAGTCTGGATGCGATCTGCCCTAGATGCCTTCCATTCCCTCCTCCCCCACATATAAACTCCAAGAGGTTCTGAAATGTTGCCATCATAATTTTGTTTTATATAAGACTGGTCGGTTTTGTGCTCTTCCAGAGAGCGGGGTTGATTTGTATTCCCCATCCATCCCAACGGGTGGGGGTAGGGGTGGTTTTAGAGTGTTCTGTGGGAACCTCCCTTTCCTCCTAGCTCTGGGTATCCATAGCTAGAAGGCAGAGGAAGATGAAAAACCTGAAATGGAATTATTTGAATGTGGTCGGTTTCAACATTAGCTTTACCCTTGATTTCTTTTTAGAAGCATGCATGTTGGCTTGTATGCCATGGCAAGGTTTCATTGTTATGAAAAAACATAGCTGTTGCTTCCTGTGTGTTTATCTTTGGCCCATATGTTTAGAAAGAAGATGAGGGAAGATGTACCATGGAGAATCAGGCTTCCGTTGTGCCTTTATCCTTTAACAAAAGATCACTTTCCTGTCTTTCAATTGTAAGCAGTGCATCCTCTGATTAGACTGCTACTTGCTTCCTCGTGCCTTATTTCCCACTTTAACCAAAGCACACACATATATGCAGTACCGTACCCAGCCCTGTGCAAGCAGTGCAGCCACATAGGGCGCAAAGGCTTAGGGGCTGCATTTCAGCTGACTGCTGTTGCCCGGCCACCGCCGCTTTTTATTCTCTCAGCGGCGGCAGGGCAACATCAGGCAGACAAAATGCGGCCCCTAAGCCTTTGCGCAGGTCTTTCTGCAGGTCTGGTCCCTTCCTCCTCTGACGCTTAAAGTTAGGTCTGCTCTGCTGATGCCGGGCGACTTACACATTGCGTGCACCCCCCCATACCCCTGTCCAGCTGCTGCCCGCTCTTGCCCTGATGCCGGTGCTGCCGTGGAGTAAACAGAGAGTGGCAGCAGCAGGGCAAGAGCAGGAAGCGGCTATACAGAGATATGCGGAGGAGGGGGGCATGCGCCCGATGTGGAAGTCGCACACGGTGCGATTCTGGCTCGGTTCGGCCCTGCTTACGTGTCGATGTAGATGCAAATGCTTGCTAAGGATAGTTTGTTCCTGATATATTTTTTTTTTGTCTGTGTCAGAGAATCAGATGGAACTGGCAGATGTTACCTCCTCTGCCTTTCCTCTCTTAAGGCTGAAACCTTCACTGTATAATTTGTTGCATAGTTAGCAGAACAGGATCACTGGGGCCATGGCCTGAATAGATTTTAGCCTCACATTGCATCAGAAACTAGGGGGTAGGCATAGATTGATTTATTTCTGAACCCACTACTAAGACCCTTATCCACTCTCCAGTCACTTCTCGTCTTGACTCTTGTAACTTGCTCCTCGCTGGTCTCCCTCTGAATCAATCTGTACAAAACTCAGCTGCATGGGTTATCTTCCGCCAGTGTCGCTATGCTCATGTAACTCTTCTTCTTAAGTCACTTCATTGGCTTCCTATCAGTTTCCGCATCCAGTTCAAACTTCTCCTACTAACCTACAATTGTGTGCATTCATTCTGTAGCTCCTCACTATCTTTTCACTCTTATCTCACTCTACACCAGGGGTCTCAAACAACTTTGTGCGGCCCGCGACGGCGGAAAACCAAAAATCCCCCAAAACCCTGGCTTCTGCTGCTGCCGTTGCCGCCGTGGCAGCAGCAGAATCAATTGTCAAATTTAAAAAAAAAACTGACTTCTGCTGCTCAAGCAGCTGTCCTGCGGCCCCTTTCCCTCTGCCCGGAGATCCGACTCTGCTCTCAGCGGCGTGCTTTTCAAGCCGCGAAGAGAGTATTCCCCTCTCGCGCGGCTTGAAAAACCGCGCGAGAGGGGAATACTCTCGTCGCGGCTTGAAAAGCACGCCGCTGATAGAGCAGAGGCGGATATCCGGGCAGAGGGAAAGGGGCCGCAGGACAGCTGCTTGAGCAGCAGAAGTCAGTTTTTTTTTTAATTTGACAATTGATTCTGCTGCTGCCACGGCGGCAACGGCAGCAGCAGAAGCCAGGGTTTTGGGGGATTTTTGGTTGGCCGGTAATGAGCTATGGAGGGGCTGACTGAACTGGAAGTGGGCTATTGGCAGAGGGGGAGGGGGGGGTTATGACTGGTAATGGGCTGGGGGGGGGGTTATAACTGGTAATGGGCTATGGTGGGGGCTAGGACTGGAAATGGGCAGATGGGGGTTAGGACTGGAAGTGGGCTATTGGCAGGGGGGGTTATGAAAGGTAATGGGCTGGGGGGGGTTATAACTAGTAATGGGCTATGGTGGGGGCTAGGACTGGAAATGGGCAGATGGGGGTTAGGACTGGAAGTGGGCTATTGGCAGGGGGGGGTTATGACTGGTAATGGGCTATGGTGGGTGCTAGGACTGGAAATGGGCAGATGGGTGTTAGGACTGGAAGTGGGCTGATTGGGGGGTTAGGACTGGTAATGGCCTATGAGGGGAGGTAAGACTGAAAATGGGGTGATGGGGGATACGACTGCAAGTGGGCTATGGGGGGGACTAGGACTGGTAATGGGCTAGGGGGGGGGTAAGACTGAAAATGGGGTGATGGGGGGGTAAGACTGGAAGTGCGCTATGGGGAGGTTAGGACTGGTTATGGGCTATGGGGGGTCTAGGACTGGTAATGGGCTGGGGGGGTTGCTAGGACTGGAAATGGGCTGAGTGGAAGGGGGGCTTGAACTGCAAATGGCTGATGGGGAGGGGGCTTGGAATGGAAATGGGCTGTGAGGGGAGGGAGCTAGGATTGGAAATGGGCTGATGGGGGGCTAGGATTGGAAATGGGCTGATGGTGAGGCTAGGATAGGACTGGAAATGGACTGATGCAGGGACTAGAAAGGAGCAGATGCTGGGTGGGGCTGGAACTAGAAGGGAGCTGATGTTGGGGGAGGATTAGAATGAGATGGAGCTGGGAAAGTGAAATGGAGAGGGGAAAAATATTTTGTCTGGAAGAGAAGACAAATCTACAATTGGCCAGGTATTGGGAGAGTAAGTGGGGATTGAGGATGGAGGGGTAAAATTTGAGTGGATGAAATAGGAATGAGGAAAGAGCAAAAGGAGAAAGATTAGTATGTTAAAGCAGATGTAGAGAGAGAGAATGGAAAAAAACTAGAAGAGAGAAGAAAGGACAAATGGACAGCAGACGATGGAGATAGCAGAAGACACGAAGAAACCAGAAGTGGCTGGAGCAATTGCAACTGAAAAAAAATGCACAAAAGGTAGAAAAATATCTCTTTATTTTGAATTTATTAACTGGAATATGTCAGCTCTGGGAAATGTGCATCATTAATGTCTGTGCTTTGGTACAAGAAATTATTTATAGTTTTATTTCTACAGTGCTGAGGTATTCTGTGTAATTCCTATTTGACATTGCTACTTGTTCTCTTTTCCCAGTAGGTCATGTATTGTTCTCTGAAATGTATTGATTTAATATTTGCAGTGTTGCCTTTTGATAGGTAGGGTCTGGTGCTTTGTGAGTCCTGGTAGTGCTGTTATGATACGGGGGGTTTGCTATGGGTTCCAAATGGGCAGTGTTAGTAGTAGTTCCTAATGTGCCTGGCGGTTGGCACTGGATTATAGTAATATAGAAATTTTCTAGTCTTTCTTTATCCATGCACTCATTATGCAACATTATGCAAATATTTATGCAAATGAGGCCCCTTATGCAAATGAGGCTCGTGTCTTATGCGGCCCCCGGGTTACTTTACAAGTCCTCATTCGGCCCTCAAAGCAATTTGAGTTTGAGACCCCTGCTCTACACCCTCCTCAGGAACTCCTCTCCTCTGGCAGATCCTTGTGCCCTTCTCTGCCACTACTAACTCCACACTTCATTCATTCCACCTTGCTGCTCGATATGCCTGGAGCAACTACCTGAGTCAATACGTCACACTCCTTCTCCAACCCTATTCAAATCCAGTCTAAAAAACCACCTCTTTTAGGTTGCCTTTGGATCCTGATGCACCTCACTCTCTTGTTCAGTACTTATGTTTGTCTTACCATACTCTTGTCCCCAGTTTTGTGATGTTCCTCATCTTGCTTAGATTGTAAGCTCGGATCTATATGTACAGCAGTGTATGCCTTGTAGTACCATACAAATGATGAGTAGTATTAGTAGTATTTTCCCTGCCCTCCCCAACCCCAAATTAAAAGGTGTTCTTCTGCCCTTCTTTCCTGTTTCTTTCCTTCTCATCTTCCCTTTCCTAAACTTCTAATTTTGCCTGCATGCCTTTAACCCTAGCATACTATTAAGTTAAGGGTTACCAGAAGGCTATGCCAGTCCTGGTTTTACTGATATTGCTGTCAGTGGGGATAAAACTAACAGGCTGACTCTTTGTGCTGGGATGTAATGTGCAATTTACCCAGTGTGAAAAAAGTCAGCTTAAAACTGGGAGAGTAAGTCAAACACATGCACAAAGAAGTCGGTGCAAGTTTGGTATGCAGTCCTGAACAAACAGGGTCATCTGAGGTGATGTTTGACACATCACCTCAGATGATCTACGCATCAGAGAAAACCCGCAATGCCATCAGTCAAATGTCATGGGCCCCCTCCCCCGACAGACACAAAAACCCTGGTGGCCCAGCAGCTCTGATCCCCCCTCACCCAAACAAAAAAGAAAGCCCTGGTGGCCCAGCGGCCCCAAACCCTCCAACCCCTCTCCCCCCCCCCAGTACTTTAAATAATGGGACAGGAGCATTGCCCACAGTGCTCCTGCCTCCATGCCGCCATCTTGTAAAATGGCAGCACCTGGCCCCCCACGTGGTGCATCCTGGGATGCACTGGGCAGGGTCAGACTGCTATATAAGGCAAAAAATGCCTTATATGGCAGAGTGACCTCCCCGTGTTGCATCCTGGAATGCACGAGTTGTCAATTGAAAGAGAGCTCTGCAGCAAGGGAGCATAGAATGAACGTGACAGGAGATAGACTCAAGAGTAATTTACAGAAATATTTTTTTACGGAAAGAGTGGTAGATGCATGGAATAGTCTCCCAGTGGAGGTAGTAGAGACAAGGACTGTATCTGAATTCAAGAAAACATGGGATAAACACAGGAAAATAAGGGACTGTATAGCTTAGTAGTTGGTATGGAAGGGCAGGCTGGATGGGCCATGTGGTCTTTATCTTCTGTCATGTTTCTATGTATCTTTTGTGACCCGCTCCCATGCAACTTGGATGTGATCATGCTAGACACAGGTAGATTTCAGGGTTTTCTACAATGGCTTTGGGGATATCCAGGTGATTTCCACATCTGAATGGAAATCACAGCTAGGGCTTTTAAAATGACACTCTTAACATTTTAATAATTATTAGATATGATAGGACACCTTTGCTGTGTTCTTCTTAAAGTAACTTTTCATAGTCTAAAGCATAGGTGTCAAACTCTGGCCCGCGGGCCAAATTTGGCCCGTAGTGTAATTATATTTGGCCCGCGAGGCTATACCAAATGACTACTAGAGCTAGCCCGCCGGTATTATACAGCGCATTCATTCATCGCTAATACTACAAATCCCATAATGCCTTGCTGTTGTTTTGGCGCATCAATCAGGACAGGTCCCAGAAACGCCCTCTCCTGTGTGACAGAAGTCATAGCGATCTCAAGCTACAACTGTCACTGTGGAACCCCTTCCCAAAAATGGCAAAAAGAAAGGCAGACAACAGGAACTTTCTGGACAGGTGGGAGACAGAATATTTGTTTACATATGTAAAAGACAGACCTGTTTGTCTGATTTGTGGAGTCAACGTGGCTATAACTAAGGAGTATAACATTCGACGACACTATGAAACAAAACACCATGACAAGTACAAGGACCTGGACATGACTCAAAGGAGCCAGAAAGTGGAGGAGATGAAAAGAAGTTTGGTTTCACAACAGAATATGTTCAAAAAAGCCACATCACAAAGTGAGGCTGCTGTAAAGGCTAGTTATATTGTGGCAGCAGAGATCGCAAAATCAGCCCGGCCCTTTAATGAGGGAGAGTTTGTGAAAAAGTGCATGTTGAAAGTTTTTGACATCGTGTGCCCAGAGAAAAAGCAAGCCTTTTCAAACGTGAGCCTGAGCAGAAACACAGTAGCTGATCGCACATGTGATCTTGCCACCAATCTGTATGACCAGCTTTTGGAAAAGGGAAAAGATTTCGTTGCATTCTCCCTTGCTGTGGATGAGAGCAGCGACGCATCTGATACTGCTCAGCTGTCAGTCTTCATCCGTGGAGTGGACTCAAATATGTGTGTTACGGAGGAGCTATTGGGATTCAAATCAATGCATGGCACAACCACAGGAAAGGAAATTTTTGAGGAGGTTTCCAAATACGTAACTGAAATAAAGCTGCCGTGGGATAAACTCGTGGGATTAACGACAGATGGTGCGCCAGCGATGTGCGGTAAAACAAGTGGACTGGTCGGCAGGGTCCGGGAGAAGATGCAGGAAGAGAACTGTGCAGGTGAACTAACTGTTTATCACTGCATCATACATCAGGAATCATTGTGTGGCAAAGCCCTAAAGATGGAACATGTTATGACCACAGTAACACAAGTAGTTAACTTTATAAGAGCCAAAGGTCTGAATCACCGCCAGTTTAAGTCTTTTCTGGAGGAGTGTGGTTCGGAATACGCAGACGTGCCGTATCACACAGAGGTGAGATGGTTAAGCCGAGGAAAAGTACTGAATAGATGTTTTGAGCTGCATGAGGAAATATGTCAGTTTCTGGAAAGCAAAGGGAAGGACACAGCAGAGCTTCGGGAGAAAAACGTTTCTGTGTGAGCTGGCCTTTCTGTGTGACATCTCGAGCCATCTCGATGCGCTGAACCTGCAGCTTCAGGGGCGGGGGCGCATCATCACAGACATGTACGCTGCAGTGAGGGCTTTTAAAACTAAACTGTGCCTGTGGGAGAATCAGATGCTGCAAGGAAACCTTGGCCATTTTCCCTGCTGCCAAACCATGAAAACGCAGTTCTTTACCAACTTGTTCCCATGCGCACAGTTTGCTGAAAAACTCAGTGTACTCGGCGCTGAGTTTAGCCGGCGATTTGCCGACTTTGATGTCCAGAAATGTAGGTTTGAACTGCTCAGTAATCCCTTTGCAGTTAATGTGGAAAACGCACCAACCAACCTCCAAATGGAGCTAATTGAACTCCAGTGTAATGACACGCTGAAGTCAAAGTATGATGCTGTGGGCGCCGCCCAGTTTCCACAGTTCATCCCTGACACAATGCCTCAGCTCCGCACCCAAGCTGCTCAGATGCTCTCCATGTTCGGCAGCACTTATCTATGTGAGCAACTTTTCTCCTCGATGAAGATGACCAAAACATCTCACAGGAGATGTCTGACTGATGAACACCTTCGCTCGATACTGAGGATTTCCTCAGCTCAAAGCCTGAGCCCAGACATTGATGAACTATCATCCAAGAAGAGATGCCAGGAATCTGGCTTGGGCACATCAGATTAGATCAGTGTGCAGCAAACTGAGCAATAATTAACGTTTTCTTTATGCACTTTTTCTTGCTACTCCAAGACATGGGCTTGAATGGTTGATTAATTTTATTATTGTTATTTTATTTTAAAAATTATTATTTATTATTATTTAAATCTTATTTAATAAATGAATGTCATTGATGTTTTTTTTTATTTGAAATTGGTTTTTGCATATCTGAACTATTAAGTTATAAATTGTATAGTAATAAGTGTTGCTTCATATTCAATGTTAAAGCAAATCTTGTTTGGGTCCATATTAAAAGGTTCATTTGTTCAATGCTGGCCCGCGACTTTGTTCAAGTTTTACATTTTGGCCCACTGTGTATTTGAGTTTGACACCCCTGGTCTAAAGCGATGCATCTCAACCCTCTTCTGGACAATATACAAAACAACTTAATCTGAAGCTTTCATTGAAAGATAAATTAACATCCTTACGGTACTTTTGTAATGCATGAAGGGCCGCAATATTTGATGTACAAAATAAATATAATTAACACTGAATTTACCATGTGTTTACTTTATAATTATTTTAGACCAGTGCCTCTCAATCCTCTCCTGGAGGTAACCTAGATACGAGTCAGGTTTTCAAGATTACTGCAATGAATATGCATGAGATAAATCTGAATATAATGGGTGCCTGTTGCATGCTAATCTATTTCATGCATATTCATCGTGATAATACTGAAAACCTGACTGTCGAGGTCACCTCCAGGAGAGGATTGAAAGGCACTGATCTAAAGTAACTATAAAATAAACCATGGTAAATTCAGTGTTAATTATATTAATTTATCTTTCAAACGAAAGCTTCAGATTAAGTTTCTATGTATATTGTCTTCTAACTTTGGTCATGCAGAGCTCCTGAATTTTAAGTGCTGGAAGCATATACTTATCATTTACATATTTATTGATCTGTGGAAAATGAGGCTGTTGTATCACTTGGTCCAAATGAGGTCTTCTGACCACTACTGTGTGAGCAATCGACAGCCTCATGCTTTCACTGTTGTCATAGCAACAAGCTCGTCTGCCCAATGTGCCTCCACTATTTCTGCGTAGCATAAGGATTAAAAAAGGGAACCTTATAGCAAACTAGTATTAAGGGCTACAAAAGCATAAGACAAGGCCTCTAGTAATCACTCTCTTATAGGTTAAGGTTTAGTTAGGGACATTTTCTAAGGACCCATCAGAGGAGGTAGAACAATGTACGCATTTGTACTATTTTGAAAAAGGGGCAAAGGAGGTGGCTGGAAGGGAGGTGAAAGGGGGGAAGGAATGGCAGGAAGGGACTGACACAGGGGAAGGTGGAGGCAGGAAGGAAGCTGAAAGAGGGAGGAAGGAGGTGTCTGGAAGGGAGCTGACATGGGGGGAAAGTGGGGGCTGGACAGGAGCTGACATGGGGAAAGTTGTGGCTGGAAGGGAGCTGACACAGCTGGGAGGAAGGAGGTGGCAGGAAGGAGCTGACAGAGGGAAGAAGGAGGGGGCTCGAAGACAGCTGACACCTGGGGATGGTACTCAATAGGGATTGGAAGGGCGCTGACACCTGGGGGTGGGACTGGAGGGAGCTGACACGTGGGGATGGGACTGGTAGGTGGCTGGGTAATGGGGAGGAGGCTGAAAGGATGGGAGCACTGGGACTGGAAGGGAGCAGATACAGGGATGGCACTGGAAGCGGGATGGACAGAAGGTAAGGTGACTGGAAGGGAGCTGACACAGGGATGGCACTGGGAGTGGAAGTGTGCTGATACCTGGGATGATATTTGGACTAGAAGGGGCTGGACAGTGGGGAAGGAGGGGGCCTGGAAGGGAATGGACACCAGTGACAGTCATGGGAATGCAAGGCAGTTGACATTGGAAGATACTGGGAGGGGAGGACTGGAAAGGGAACTGATACTGGGGAGTGTTACTGAAACTGGAAATGGGCTGATGGAAGGAAATAAAAAAAAACAAAAGAAGAGATAAGAAATGGCAGATGGACCATAGACCACAGAAAGAGAGCTAAGAGAAGACAGGAAAGCAGAAGCCTCAGATCGGGACCAGCATGATCAGAGAATAAAATGGTCAGACAACAAAGGTAGAAAAAATATGTTATTTTCAATTTAATGATTGAACTTTGTGCTACCTTTATATTTTACACAGGATGGGGAAATGCATCTCTTATTTATCTTATGTTGCACTGCATGTGGAGTCTGGCTTCTTGAGGTGTCAGTTTAATTTTTGTCTTTTCCTTTTAGGCACTGCAGAAAAATAGCGATAGGCAAACAAAGTGAGGCAAAGCCATTCAGACAGACACCACCATGTTAAGAACATAAGAACATAAGATATGCCATACTGGGTCAGACCAAGGTCCATCAAGCCCAGTATCCTGTTTCCAACAATGTCCAAACAGTTTCCCCAAAAGATACAGGTTCCACAATGCTTGTATTGGGTCAAGCAGTGACACCGCCGCAACAGCTTCAGCTCCCCGTTGGGGTAGAGCTCGCTGCAACCCGACGCCACCAGCCCAAACCGGCTCTCCTCCGCCCAATCGGGGCTCTCCTCGTCCGGCTCTCCTCCACCCAATCGGGGCTCGCAGAGGCACATTCAAAAGCGCCATCGGGCGCCAGGGCAGCCACACCGCTGCAACAGCTTGAGCTCCCCGTTGGGGTAGAGCTCACTGCAACCCGACACCGCCAGCCCAAACCGGCTCTCCTCTGCCCAATCGGGGCTCTCCTCTGGCTCTCCTCCACCCAATCGGGGCTCACAGAGGCACATTCAAAAGCGCCATCGGGTGCCAGGGCAGCCATACCGCCGCAACAGCTTGAGCTCCCCGTTGGGGTAGAGCTCGCTACCATCCGACGCCGCCAGCCCAAACTGGCTCTCCTCCACCCAATCGGGGCTCTCCTCCTTCGGCTCTCCTCTGCCCAATCGGGGCTCGCAGAGGCACATTCAAAAGCGCCATTGGGCGCCAGGGCAGCCACACCGCCACAACAGCTTGAGCTCCCCGTCGGGGTAGAGCTCGCTGCAACCCGATGCCGCCAGCCCAAACCGGCTCTCCTCCACCCAATCGGGGCTCTCCTCCTCCAGCTCTCCTCCGCCCAATCGGGGCTCGCAGAGGCACATTCAAAAGTGCCATTGGGCGCCAGCCCGCGCCTGGTGGGCCCACGCCTGAGGGCCTCGCCAGAGGGCCCTTTGGCGTGGCCCTTAGGCAGTGGTCCAAGGCGGAAAGACTACAAGCCACAAACTAATGAAAACCACATTACAAGACAGACATCAAATACACAGAACTCATCCTGCCGCTAAGGGACCCACGAGAATGCAGTTCAAACAAGAATGCAGGTAACCACCCTGATACATAACCAATGAGTCGGTAGAACCGCCACCTGTATTGAAACTGTATTGAAACTAAATAGCATACTGTATTGAAACTAAATAGCATATTAGCATACTGTACTGAAACTAAATAGCATGCTAGCATACTAGCATACTATATTGAAACTGGCATACTAGCATACTGTATTGAAACTAAACAGCATTCTGATGCAATCTTTACAACTATGACATATATATGCAACTGTATACCTCTGTGATATATATACATGCCAAAATAACCACTGTAACTCACAAACTAGTATATGCACATCAAACGCTAAAAAATGGAACTAAACAAATTGCTATTAATTTTGCTTTATTTCTGCATGATTATGTATGCACAATCATGTCTACAGTACATGGTGTGGAGGCCCCTGGCCCAGGCAACAGCCTATAAGCCTAGGGCTGCACTTGTTAGTCCTTTAAAGAGTTTTCTTCCTCATCCAGCGCCGGGGCTGCTGGGATTTGTAGTTGTGTTGTTTAGAAAAAAACAAGTAGTGTGGAGATGGAGGGTTTACAAGGCAAAACACAGGAATTTATTTCTTTTTCTAAAGAGCATTAAGGCTCAACGCAAAACAAACAGGATTCTTTCTCCAAACAATAATCCATAGGCATTTATACCAAACCAAACAATGAAACTGCTTTATGTAGCATTTTAACATGTGTTGCTGTTTTTCAAAACCATTCAGCAATCAGCAAGGCTTCTCTTCTCTTCAAACCCACAAGAAATATCCTTTCTTCAGCAACAAGGTTCTTTAGCATTCCTGGCTAAACACTTTTCTCCCTGTTTTCACACTGCCTTCTAGGACATTCAGGTTATAGGAGTGGAGGAGTGGCCTAGTGGTTGGGGCAAGGTACTTCAGGCCGGAAGGTCGGGGGTTCAAATCCCACTAGAGGACAGCAATCTTGGGCCGGAAGGACTGGGGTTTCTAGTCCCACAGGTGCTCCTTGTGGTCTTGGGCAAGCCACTTAACCCTCCATAGCCCATGTTCCCTGTAAAATAGTTCTCTGTGTGCTGTGCTTTCCTGTCTAATCAATGTGTTTATACCTCAAAAATTTCCTGTCATGATTTGACAATTTCCAATCTGTAATCTGATCGCTGGAAGTAGCAGTATACAAATGTATACTAAATAAATAAATATAGGCTTTTCCCTTCTTTTATCCAAGAACTTTTTATTCTGCCTTCTGGCACAGAGAACAATCCATTACTGAATCTTCAGACCCCTCATCAGATTCATAATAGTCTATCTGCATTTCCTCAGGACCTGTGTCCGGTAAATCTGGCTTTAAGCCAACATGAAAAACTTCAGGCTTAAAATTCTCTAAAAGTTCCAGAACCTTTCTCCACTGAGGCTTTTCCCTATGCACAGGGTTTCCACCAGGACCGTGGAGATTCTTTTCTTGCATCAAATGACACAATGCCTCTAACTGGCTTACGGCACTTTTGGCTACCCTTTTATTGACGCACCTTTTTGGAAGTTGCAGCTCTTTAGCTGGTTCAGGAACGGTTGGCACTGCAGCCTGACCCTTATCAGCACTTCTCTCTGGCACAGCTCTCCTAGTTTTAAAACCAATTGCAGTTTCTCTGCAATCCTGGCTTTCCTTCTGACTAGGGCTTTCACCTCTGAGAATCCCCCGGAAGTCTCCACCGTTCTCCTCCACAGTGAACTCTCTGGGCCTTTCTCTGGTGCTTCTCTCACCACTGAATTCTCCAGCGTGCTGCTCCCCTGTCTCTCCCTTTCCAGGGTGTTGCTTCGTGTGCTGCCCTCTCGTAGTGCTGCCCCTCTCAAGCTGAGTCTGAGACTGACTTCCTTCTGTTTCCCTGGGTTTATAAGAGTGTCTCTGAACTACCGTGCACTGCCCTTCCCCCAGGTGTCTCTCATCAGCTTCCAAGCCTGCCCTTAGATTAGCAGAGCTTGGTTGTGTCCTGTCCTCAGTAGCTGCGTGGTTATTTTTCTCTGCCTGCAGTTTGAGAGCTACTGATTCCTTGCTTGTCTCTTTCTTTAAAGGTAAATGACTGATTTTCTCCCAATTCCATGGGCTCAGCCATACTTTCCTCATCACAATGGGCAGCTGTCAAATGAACACATGGCAACTCATTTACACTTACCCTTTGTTCTCTCTATACACATACCCCATATATGCATCACATTTCAACTCCAACACCCAATACACAGCCCAACATAACCAAAAGGCAAACAGGCACTGACAACAAACCAGCAAGCACTCCAATACAAAACCAAGAAAAACCCAAACAAGAGTAATCAAAATCAATACCAACCCAAGGCCGTCAACTCAATTAAAAAATGGCACACTAACACCGCACACCTGTATACTAATAAATGCAAGATCTATCAGCAATAAATTGCACATCATTCATGACATCATAACAGACAGGAAACCTGACATACTATGTTTCAAAGAAACTTGGGTCAGGGAAACTGACACAGTCCTACTGAACCAACTAAACAACCCAGGATACAAACTATACAACTGTCCCCGCAACAATAGAAGAGGGGGCGGAGTCCTAATTATGGCAAGAGACTCCCTGAACCTATCCAACACCGCAAAGGAATCTCATGAGGGAATAGATTTCCTAAAAATAGAGAACAAAGAACTAATAATCTGTCTCTTCTACAAGCCCCCTACAGCAAATCATGAAGCCCTTGCGGCCGCACTAGAAAAAGTATGCACGGCAACAATGCAAAAATACCAGATTATCCTAGGAGACTTCAACCTTGCTTCTATTGCTCCCACACACAAAAATACATTTCTTGAAGCCATGGAACAATTGGGATACAAACAAATAATACGAAATCCCACCCACACCAAGGGAAACTTACTCGACCTGGTATTCTTACCCAAAAGAACACACCACATTGAAGAAAAAGACCCCGCACCACAAGTAACACCAGTTCCCTGGTCAGATCATCACCTAATTCAATGCAATTTCTACGTGACAGCAAAACATGGAAACCAACAGGTGGAAACAAACACAGTATGGTAGGAAATTCAAAAAATTTGACAAAGAAGCCTTAATAAACTCAATCACGTCACACGTAACTACGGAACACACCGATTTCTGATCACTACTGTGTGAGCAATAGACAGCCTCATGCTTTCACTGTTGTCATAGCAACAAGCTCATCTGCCCAATGTGCCTCCACTAAATCTGCGTCGCATAAAGATAAAAAAAAGGGAACCTTACACCAAACTAGTATTAAGGGCTACAAAAGCATAAGACAAGGCCACTAGTAATCACTCTCTTATAGGTTAGGGTTTAGTTAGGGACATTTTCTAAGGACCCATCAGAGGAGGTAGAACAATGTACGCATTTGTATTATTTCGATTCCGCCCATCTGACATTCTGAATGGACTATAGTATGTACAGAAAATGCAAGTTAAAACACACACAGACTTAGAAGCAAATACAACATCTCCTTATTTGAAAAGGAGAACTATTTTCATCATATTTAGGTTTCAGACGCTTTAGTGAAACCGTCCTTCTCTGTACTAGATGTTGCTCATTAGAATTAATTTCACCAATTTTCCTCTTAATGATTCAGGCAACCTCCATTACAGTGGTCATTTGCTTTTCAGGAAGGAAAGTTCTGTTTAAATTATTCTCTGCACTTGATAGAGAATCACTGGGGCCAGGAGCTCCAACCTCCCGCTGTGGGTAGCATTAGTTATATTTTAATTTTTTTATTTTTTTTTTTTGCAAGGGGGGTGAGGGGATGAGGAGAAGAGGGCAACTTCAGATTAAATTCTGGGACAACAAAACAATTTCCAGAAGTGGGGGTAGGGAATTGGTGAAGGGATTGAGGAAGTTTCAGACTTTGATCTGGAAAACCCTGAAACCTCTGTGCTGCAACAGCTACTGTCAACAGAAAATATAAGAGATATCAGCACCTGCGACCCTCTCTCAGATGGACAGGACATCCTAAATAGCACACACCCTACACTTCCTGCTGATACACAGCACATGCATCATGATTCCAACTACAGGGCTTTTACTAGAGGAATCAGGCTTTCCAAAACTCACTTTCAAATCCCACTATCTAATCATAAAAGATATATTCCTTCATGTTTGGCTACTAAACTTGAAAAGAAAAACAACGCAAGGGAAAGGGGAGAGAGGTGTCAAATCCTGCTACTAAAAGTCCGCCATATATACCAAGAAGTAATTGTACATCAGGACACTTATGTGTGTAATCCACAGAGGTGCCTACTTTATAAAGGCTTAGAAAATAAGCTCCCAGAAGCAGCCCCAACAGCACACAAATGTCCAGGCACAAATTTACACTTGCTCCAAACAAAGATGTATATGTGTTCAAGTACTCTATGCATAACCCCACCACTGTCCCGCAGCAAAGATAGCCCTGGGAACACCAACATACAGATTGAATAAACATAATTGTGTTCTTCCCTGCACCTACTTTTACGTGTGCATGCTGTCGTGCAATTTTATACCAGCTCTTTTCTGCATGTACAATAGGCTTTACATGTGCAAAAAGCATGATGAAGTTACCTCTGAAATGGGAAAACATATGTTGAAATTAAGATCTTTGGTTGCTTTAACTTTTATTTGATATAAAAGTTTAAGAACATAAGATATGCCATACTGGGTCAGACCAAGGTCCATCAAGCCCAGTATCCTGTTTCCAACAGTAGCCAATCTAGGTCATACGTACCTAGTAGTTTCCCCAAAAGACACAGGCTCCACAATGATTGTACTGCGACAAGCATTGATATCCTGGGTCCCTTCTTAATAATGGTTTATGGACCTTTCCTCCAGGAACTTGTCCAACCCTTTTTTAAACCCAGCTACACTAACAGCCTTTACTACATCCTCCGGTAACAAATTCCAGAGTTTGATTACACGTTGAGTGAAAAAATATTTTCTTTTATTAGTCTTAAATAGTTTACCCTGTAGCTTCATTGCATGTCCCCTAGTCTTTCTATATTCTGATAACGTAAACAATCGATCTACGTTTACCCGTTCCACTCCGTTCATTAATTTATAGACTTCTATCATATCTCCCCTCAGCCGTCTCTTCTCCAGGCAAGAGCCCTAACATTTTTAGGCTTTCTTCATAGGAGTATCCTTCCATCCCCTTTACCATTTTGGTGGCTCTTCTCTGAACCTTTTCTAATAACCCTATATCCTTTTTAAGATATGGCAACCAGAATTGCACACAATATTCAAGGTGCGGTCTCACCATGGAACGATATAGAGGATTATAATATCTTTTGTTTTATTTTCCATTCCTTTCCTTATGATACCTAACATTCTATTTGCTCTCTTGGCCACCGCTGCACACTGGGTTGAGGGTTTTAACATTTTATCCATAATGACGCCTAAATCTTTTTCCTGGGTGGTGGTTCCTAATGTGGAACCTTGCATCGTGTAACCATAGTTTGGGTTGTTCTTCCCTAGGTGCATAACTTTGCACTTGTCCACATTAAATATAATCTGCCATTTTGATGCCTAGTCTTCCAATTTATCAAGATCCTCTTGCAATTTTCCACAATCCTCTGGGGTTTTAACAACTTTAAATAGTTTTGTGTCATCTGCAAATTTGATAACCTCACTCGTTATTCCCCTTTCCAGGTCATTTATGAATATGTCAAAAAGCAGCGGACCCAGCACAGATCCCTGGGGTACACCACTATTCACCTTTCTCCATTGGGAAAATTGGCCATTTAGCCCTATCCTCTGCTTTCTATCTTTTAACCAGTTCCTGATCCACAATAGTACACTGCCTCCTATCCCATGACTCTTTAGTTTTGCCAAAAATCTTTGATGAGGGACCTTGTCAAAGGCTTTCTGAAAGTCCAGATACACTATATCAACCGACTCACCTTGGTCCATCTGTTTATTCATACTGTCAAAAAAACATAACAGATTAGTAAGACAAGATCTTCCTTGTCTAAAGTCATGATGTCTGTCTCCCATTAGGCCATGTCTATCTATATGCTGAGTAATTTTGATCTTTATCATCGTTTCTACCATTTTTCCAGGTACTGACGTCACGCTCACTGGACTGTAGTTTACCGGATCACCCCTGGAACCCTTTTTAAAAATTGGCGTTACATTGGCGATCCTCCAATCTTCAGGTATTACAGATGATTTTAATGAAAATTCACAGATTACTAATAGGTCTGCAATCTCATATTTCAGTTCTTTCAACACCCTTGGATGTATACCCTCTGGCCCAGGTGATTTGCTACTCTTCGGTTTATCTAATAGTTGTACAACATCTTCCCGATGTATCAATATTTCCTTCAATTCTTCCACACCTTTAAATACCACTTCAGTCATGGGTAAACTCCCTACATCTTCCTCAGTAAAGACCGAAGCAAAGAATTCATTCAGTCTCTCCGCTATCGCCTTCTCGCCTCTTAGTGCCCCTTTAACCCCTCTATCATCTAATGGACCAACTAACTCTCTCACAGGTTTTTTGCTACGAATGTACTTGAAAAAGTCTTTATTTTGCGTTTTTGCTTCCGCAGCAAGCTTCTTCTCAGATTCTCCCTTTGCCTGCCTTATCAATGCCTTGCATTTGACTTGCCAGTGCCTGTGCTGTTTCCAGGTTTCGTCGTTTGGCTCTTTTTTCCATTTCCTGAAAGATGCTTTCTTGGCAACAATAGCCTCGCTGACCTCACCTTTAAACCATGCTGGCAGTTTTTTGGACTTCCTTCCACTTTTCTTAAAGCGTGGAATACAGCTGGTCTGGGCTTCCAAGATAGTATTTCTCAACAACACCCAAGCTTGATGTAAGTCTTTAACCTTTGCAACTACTCCTTTTAGTTTTTTCTTAACTATTTTCCTCATTTTATCATAGTCTCCCTTTCGAAAGTTAAAAGATAGTACTGTGGATTTCCTTACTATCCCTCCTCCACTAATTAAATCAAATGCGATCATGCTATGATCACTATTGCCAAGTGGCCCAAACATCCTTATCTCTTGCACTAGATCTGGTGTTCCACTAAGGACTAGGTCTAATATGGCTTCCCCTCTGGTCGGTTCATGAATCAGCTGCTCCAAGAAGCAGTCATTTATTTCATCTAGGAACTTTATCTCCCTAGCATGTCTTGCCGTGACACTGACCCAGTCGATACCGGGGTAATTGAAATCACCCATTATTATTACTGCACTGTAACTCTTGCTAGCTTCCTTGATTTCTTTGAGCATTTCATCATCCATTTGTTCATTCTGGCCAGGCGGTCGATAGTACACCCCCACTGCCATCGCCTTCCCCTTTTTACATGGAATTTCAATCCATAGAGATTCTACAGCAAATTTTGTTTCCTGCAAAACTTTAATCCTTTCTGACTCAATGCCCTCTCTAACATAGAGCGCAACCCCTCCACCAATTTGATCAGCTCTATTATTACAATATAGTTTGTACCCAGGTATCAGTGTCCCACTGGTTGTCGCCCTTCCACCATGTCTCTGATATTCCAATCATATCTAACCTCTAATTTAGTGCTATATATTCTTACTCTCCCATCTTATTTTTTGGACTTCTAGCATTTGCATGCAAGCATTTTAGAGACTGTATTTTATTCATATTAATTTGGCTATTGGTAGACATGAGTAATTTAGGATCTTTAAGCTCTGTCTGCTCCATACTCGAGGGCATTTGGGCTACTTTTCTCTTTTTTGGAACCTCTCTGCTTTTGGTAGTATCCTTCGAGGATACATTCTTCCGAACCATCCGCTCTTGTGCGACTGTCGGCTTTTCACTATTATCTAGTTTAAAAGCTCCTCTATCTCCTTTTTAAAGGTTAATGCCAGCAGCCTGGTTCCATCCCAGTTATGGTGAAGCAGTTCCTAAAAATCCAATACCCTCATCTCTGCACCATTGTCTCATCCATGCATTGAGACTCCGGAACTCTGCCTGCCTTTTGGGTGCTGCGCGTGGAATGGGAATCATTTCGGAGAAAGCTACCCTGGAAGTTCTGGATTTCTTAGAAACATAGAAACATAGAAACATGATGACAGAAAAAGACCACAAGGCCCATCTAGTCTGTCCTTCCATAACAACAACTACAACAGTCCACTTTTTACCTTTAGAGATCCTCTGTGTTGGTCCCATGCTTTTTTGAATTCAGTTACTGTCCTCATCTCTACCACCTCCACTGGGAGACTATTCCTACCTAAAAGCCTAAATTTAGCCTCCAGAACCTCCCTACCACATTTTCCTATGTCATTGGTACCGACATGTACCAAGACAGCAGACTCCTCCCCAGCACTGTCTAAGACCTTATCTAGGTGGAGCGTGAGGTCCGCTACCTTCGCAGCAGGCAGGCATGTTACCAGGCGATCCTCACGTCCACCAGCCACCCAGATGCCTAATTCCTAATGATCGAATCACCAACTATAACGGCTGTCCTAACCCTTCCCTCATGGGCACATGGCCCTGGAGAAACTTCCTCGGTGCGAGAGAGTATTACATCACCTGGAGGACAGGTCCTAGTTACAGGATCACTTCCTGCCACACCAGGGTGATGCTCTTCTGTCACATGACCTCTCTCCTCCATGGCAACAGGGATGCTGCCAGACTGGAGGTGGGACTTCAGGACTATATCCCTGTAGGTCTCATCTATGTACCTCTCTGTCTTTCTTATGTTTTCCAAGTCTGCTACTCTAGCCTCTAGAGAATGAACTCGTTCACTGAGAGCAAAGAGCTCCTTGCATCTAGTGCACACGTAAGACCTCTCACCAACTGGGAGAAAAACATACATTTGACACTCAGTGCAAAAGACTGGAAAGCACCCATCTCGCTGCAGGACTGCTGTCTGCATCTTAGTTTTCAGCTTGTATTTAAATCTTTAAGTTCTTTACTTACTAAGGGTTGCTATGGATATTTATACGAATAAAACTGTACCTAATATGTTTAATATGCCTTGTTCACTTGAAGCTTAATTAATCTCAGGTCCTTAGTGTATGACTGATTTGGATAACGAGCTTCACCTGAGAGCACCTCCTTTCCTTTAAGATGTGTAAGTACCTATAAAGCTACGATTATCCCATGGGTGGGTGGGTGTTGGGGAGGGAGGGAGGGAAATAACACTTATTAAAAGAGGGCTGCTACACAATACCCTGTCCTGTGCTGCTGAGGTAATCTGTGACCAACTTCCTGGGTGATTAACAGTCCTTGCTTGGATAGAAGGAGTCTTTCAAAATGGTCTACTGGTGTTAACACCTATTGACCTGCCACCTGGTGTTAACATCTATTGAAAACGTTTCACAGGTCTCTTGCCCCATATGTAGAAGGCCTCTTTGTAAAGGCCTCTAGAAGACTTTATTTGTTGCTCAAAGAGTACTGACCCTGTTTTGCCTTTTATGCTGAGCTATATTCTGATTTGATTTAAATTACAGCTCTTTGCTGCTGCTAGGCTCTGACTTATTATGAAATTTAAACTACAAGCTCTCTGCTGGGCTCTAAATTTAACCAGAAAGCTCTCTTCTGTGTTTTAAATGTAAACTAAAAGTACTTTGCTGATACTAGGCCCTGAGTGACTTAAATTTAAACTACAAGCTCTCTGCTGGGTATGAAATGTAACCAGAAAGTTCTCTTCTGTGTTTTAAATTTAAACTTAAGCTGCTGCTACTAGGCCCTGACTGATTTAACAAAAAACAGTGGGTTCACAGATTAATTAGGTTTAATACAAAGAAGTCCTTTCAGAAAATTCCCAGAAGTATATACTCACAATTGCAGATCTCTCTCCAGAGCTAACAGTCCCTTTTTCTAGTGCTTCAAGACTGAGGATCATAGAGCTCTGGATGAGCTATTTATGCCTGTGCTGCTGAGGTAAGCTGTGACCAACTTCCTGGGTGATTAACAGTCCTTGCTTGGATAGAAGGAGTCTTTCAAAATGGCCTTTTGACCTGCCACCTGGTGGTAACACCTACTGAAAAAGTTTCACAGGTCTATTTCCCCCTAGGTAGAAGGCCTCTTTGTAAAGGTCTCTAGAAGACTATTTGTTGCTCAAAGAGTACTGACCCTGTTTTGCCTTTTATGCTAAGCTATATTCTGATTTGATTTAAATTACAGTTCTTTGCTGCTACTAGGCTCTGACTTATTATGAAATTTAAACTACAAGCTCTCTGCTGGGTTCTAAATTTAACCAGAAAGCTCTCTTCTGTGTTTTAAATTTAAACTAAAAGTACTTTGCTGATACTTGGCCCTGAGTGACTATTAAATTTACACTACAAGCTCTCTGCTGGATATGAAATGTAACCAGAAAGTTCTCGTCTGTGTTTGAAGTCTAAACTTAAGCTGCTGCTACTAGGCCCTTACTGATTTAACAAAAACAGTGGGTTCACAGATTAATTAGCTTTAATACAAAGAAGTCCTTTCAGAAAATTCCCAGAAGTGTATACTCACAACTGCAGATCTCTCTCCAGAAGTAACAGTCCCTTTTTCTAGTCCTTCAAGACTCAAGTTTGCTCTGTGGGGGCTCATTCACATTGACTGGAAGCGGTTACTTGGATTGTTGTTATCAGAAACAAGATAACAGGAGCAAAAAATGTTTTTTATGTTATTCAATGAAGCTCTTTAGCAGGGCCGGCCCCAGAGTTCATTCAAGGTTTGGCACCCTAGGCAGACCTGAAGCCTTATTCTCTCCTTAGCTGTCAAAATCTATTGTTTACTGTAGCTTTGAATGCCTTACTGTTTGCCGCCCTCAAAAGGCTGCCAACCTAGGCGACTGCCTACTTTTCCTATGTTTGGCCCTGCCCTGCTCTTTAGGAAGCAGAAGTACAGGGAGGTGCTTACGGTGCTTTTGCTGTTTCTCCTTTTCAGTTTATAATCCCTCCCTTCACCTACCCATCCCATTTCCAAATTCTCTTCTTTACATTCATTTTCAAACAGTACTCAGTTCTCTCTTGTTTTCTGGCAGGAAGTTTTCATTGCTACTTCTATTTTTTAAGAGAAATTACCTAGTATTAGGATTAATTTGCTTGCTTTGCAGTTTCAGCTTTTCCTTGAGTAGTGCGACGCCTCCAGCTGGGCCCAAGGGCTTACAGCATGGAGGACGGCCTTGTATGTCCTTTTGGAATAAAGTTCTTTTAAAGACACCAGAGTATTCTGGGTCTTGTAGTACTCTTTACTCCTCGAGGGAAATAATGTAGTTGAGTCGGTGGTAAGGCATGCAAGAAAATTTATTTATGGGGGATTTCCAAAATACGCTAGGGCTCATACACAACTAAGGCAGTAGGATACATCTCCAAAGGAAAAGATGAAATCAGGATTTAAACCAAAGGGAGAATTACAAACGAAAACCTTTTCACTTCTCAGCTGATCTGCTTTCTTACACATTCACCAGGGACTGCCCCATGTGGTCAATTAGCAGAATTCCAACAAACTTTGTCACAGCTGGGTTTCCTTTTCAAACACACAGTTCCTCACTGCTTCTTTACTTCAGCCAGTGATACAATACACAGAATTAGCTTTCTTCAATAAATGTAAGAACTGCCCCTATTTTCCTATAGGGTTTTCAGACTCTCTGTTCTTGTTCACAACTGTAGAATTCTTTCTTTGTGCCAAAGAACAATCCATGGGCATAGGCCAATATTCAGAGCTAGGCACAGATGCATCTATTTGCATTCCCTCACTATCATTAGGGTAAACAGAGTCTCTCTCACACTTGGGAGCTTCCTCAAACTTCCTTTCTTTTAGGAACTCCAGAAATTGGCTCCACAGCAACTCAGCCCTTGTTGGCACTTTTAACTTAGGGGAGTGAAACTTCTCTTCAGAGAATAGCTTCCTTAATGCCTCTAGCTTAGAGGTCTCACAAGCTTCACTGTTATCAGAGCTATGGCCTTTAACATCAGATAAGCTTTCTATCCACTTCTTAATCGTGGGAGGTGAGGGCTCAACTTCTTGCCCTTTAAAACTAGCAAATTGTCTTTCTGCTATATTATCAGAAATGAAAATGTTGGCTTTACCTTGAGGCTGTTTCTTCACATAAGCACTGCTTTCTTTCCTCCTGGGTCTCTCCAGGCTTTGAAATGCAGGCTCCTTCTCTCCTACTCCAGTCCCTCTGAGGTAGCTGCTTTCTGGAGAGATTTTCTCTGGCTTTCTCTTCCAGCCTAGCACTGCTCCAGCCTCTTTCCTTTATCTAGCCCCTTTCCAGCTCTCACAGCTGTTCCTGTTCCTTGCCTGATGTCCAGCTCTCCTCCATTCACTCGTGCCTCTGCCTTCAGTTGCTGGCTCTGTCTCTTCCTCCTCCCGGTCTGTATCTGTGTCCGGGCTCCAGCCTGAGACTGCCACTGCCTCTGTCTCTCCGTGTGCTTCCCTGCGTGCTTCTCTCCAGCTGACTCTGGATGCTTCTCTGGGCGGTTCTCCTTGTCTGACTCCCGGTGCTTCTGCCTTGCTTTGCTTTGCACGTGTTTTTAACCACTGCTGCCTGCTGGGCCTTCCCTGCTCTCTGCCCCCATGTGACCAATCAGCAGGGAATCCTGTCTCCACCCCTGAGCTAGGGCGTGGTCTGACTCTTGCAAGGAGCTGACTTTGCTTCTGACCTGGGCTGTAATTCCCCTGCACCTGTGCACTACCATCCACTTCCATGGGGAATTCAGGATCTTCATCCAGTTCCATGTTTTCCAAAGGGCTTTCATCACCACTGTAGATAAACATTTTTTTTCTAGCTCTCCCTCAGGTCTACAGTTGAAATTTTGCAAATATGCTACCCCTTCTGTCCATGACAGTCTATAGTAAATGACCGGACCACATACTAATGAAGCTTGCTATATGCACTGCAGCTAGGTCAATCAGATGCCCCTCCGCCCAACATTTCAGCTGTATCAAGAACTGCTCTGGACCCATAAGCAGTCGATGGCATGCATGACTATCAGGGCCATGTTTGAGAGCATACAGCTTGCTGCTTCCCTTAAAGGAGGTACAAGCCACCGAGGGTCAACATGACCACTCCAGTGCCCAGGCAGAAGATTCTCCCAGAGGAGCCATGAAGAAATAGTCCCTGGGCCAACTGGATCGAGTCTCACACCTCCAGACCTTCTGGCTGGAAAGCCAGGTTGACAAGCTTCTCCTCGGGTGCTTCCCACAGCCTCCTTGTCAGGAAGTGGATCGGCCTCTCTTTCTTCACCTTCTCTTTTATCTCTTGGGAGAGAGGAAGAACCCGCTCAAATAAAAAGGAACACTGAAGACCAGACTAGGCAGTTCATGTGAATCAACTGCCTGTGCACCCTAGTGCAAGAATCTGGCCATAAAATCAATTCTACACACCCACGGGCCTGGGAGAAATCCGATACATTGAGCTGACCGAGGATCAGATGCGCTGAGTCAGCTGCAGCTTGAACAAACCTTCTCTCATAAGAAAACTGAACTCCGGAGAGTAGGAATCAACCCCAGGACCTCACCTTCTGGGAGATAATCAGGCTGCTCTTAAGATAATTGTTCCTTACGCCAGACTTCTCAAGTCAAGCTCTGCAGGCCTGTGTCATTTGCGACCTTCGCCAAGGACACTAAACCAGGCCAGCTCGATGTCCAGGCATGGGCAACCAGGCTCTCTGCATGCAGAAAAGCACTGATCATCACTGTTATCTTGAGACAGGTATGAGGAGCCACAAATGCCTTAGTAAGATCCAGGAAGTGGGAGCACTCCTTACCAGTCTGATGCAATGACAGACCTGCAGGGCCCCATATGAAAATGAGAGACTCAGAATCCAAAAACAACCCGCTCTGGGACCAGAAATGCTGAAAATAGCCTTCCTCTCAGAATCTGCATGCATCAAGGATAATATTCCTGACCCTGCCACAGAGTGCAGGAGAAAACAACCTGTCACTACCGGAGGCACCAAAGCACATCCACAGAAGTCCCCCACCTGAGCAGAGAGACTCTCCTGGGGAGATCTTTAAATCACTGCTGCAGTTCAAATACTGCAACACAAAGTCCCAGGCTGGTCTGGACCAGCAACTTGAGGGACCGGAGACAGGTAACTTATTGATATATATGTACGAGTGTATACGTTAGAGAAAAGGCAGGATAGAAGCAATATGATAGAAACGTTTAAATACCTCCATGACATAAATGTACAGGAGGAGAACCTCTTTCATTTGAAAGAAAATTCTGCAATGAGGGGGCATAGGATGAAGGTGAAAGGAGACAGAATCAGGAGTAATATGCAGAAATATTTCTTTACGGAAAGAGTGGTAGATGAGTAGAATAGTCTCCCAGTGGAGGTAGTAGAGACGAGGATAGTATCTGAATTCAAAAAAGCATGGGACCAACACAGAGGATCTCTAAAGGAAAAAAGGGACTATAGTAGTTGATATGGAAGGACAGACTAGATAGGCCATATACTCTTTTTCTGCTGTGATGTTTCTATGTTTCTATGAACTGACAAACTACAATCTTGCCTATGGACTTCAAAACTCACGAACGTCATGTGGTACGGGTGCACTCAGAAGAAATAGAATGAGCAATATCCCAACTGGCTGCACCTTTGGAGGGACTACCAGCACCCATTGAGTGGGATTACAGGCTCCCAAGGGCCCCTGGAGTCAACCCAAGCCCACAAAAAGCTCTGCCAAGATTGCCCCTACTGCAACAGAGGCTCCCAGGGTTCTCCTTCATTGGAGGGCAATTCCAGGCCATATGCACAGCCTTATAAAAGTCCCCTGACCCTTCAATGCCTGCCTTCCCAGAGTGTCTATGGTCGAGGTTCTTCTCCAAGAGAAAAAGCAACTCATAGGGGGAAGTGCTCCATCATAGGCTGGAGCAAGCCTCGGAAGAATGCCAGAACTATTAGCTGGTCAGTATCACTGCCATGAGCTGGAAGAAACTGAACCAGTCTCAACCAGCAGCTGCCACTGTGAGTCTGATAGTCTCCAGAAGGAGATTCGCAGAGCCCAGCCCTTCCAGTAAGCAGGCTAGGTGGCCATATAAGGTGGCAGACCATGGCAAGTGGCATGGTGGCTTTGTGATGCTCCTTTGGTGCCTTGGTACACATGGCCTGCCGCTTCTGCCCTCCTCCCTTTCACAGTGCCGGCACGACCATTATGTGAACTAAAGTCGCCTAGAGTATCGGCCCTCTAGGGGTATCCATTGCTGCTACTGTCACTCCTCTCTGGGACCGGTAGCCATGGCAATGGCTTGAAACAGCCCTGTGGAGCTTACCTTCAAGCTTCAGTGCCACAAGGCAGTTTGCTTCCACCCCTCTGTGACTCCTGATGCTGATTTCCTATTTGCACAGGAAGTCAGCATCAGGCAGCAGAGAGCAGCTGAAGCAAACACTTGAAGGTAAGAGCGGCAGGGCTGTTTGCACATGGCACCAAAGCAGTGGTACAAAGCAGTGGCTGCTTTTAAACTGCTGCTGCCAGTCCCCCAGAACATGGAATCAGCAGTGGCAGTGGGGGTAGTAGCATGGCTCGGTGAGGCAGAGGCACAACTGGAGCTCCTGCCTGGGGCGGCAGAAACCTTTTAGTTGGCCCTGGAGACTGGGCTCACTGACCATCTGCCCCAACCCAAACCAGATATTCCCAGGAACAAACCTACAACCTTGGAAAAAGAGACCATAGTCCTTATGGTCGGACTCGGAGCCATCAGGATACTAGCAAAGAATAAAGCACACATCTGAGGGATAGTCTCCAGGCATGAAACAGCACTGTCCGAAAGTTAAAGGTTGTTACCTACCATCAAGGTCTTCTGCCTGAGCCCTCCAAACCAAGATTTCATACACACATCAGCCCCCGCTCCTGGAATGGATATGTGCTTTGTCACAACTGAGAACAAACTTTCACCCCAAAGAGCCCAAAGGGCTGGTCCAGCTCATCATGGATTGAGGGAGCAGCTGAGACAGGATTTTAGGACTTCAAGGCCCAAGTCAAGTTTTCCCCCCCCCCCCCCCTTAAAGACCATATGCTATCATTAAGGATCCGCAGAAGGTAGAACACAGCAGAGCAACAGATCCGACAGGGACAAAGAGGCCTCACACGAAAACCCACAGAGCCACCATAACATCCACTTAAGGCCTAAATAGGGCATAGCCAAGAAAAGATGGATCTTACAGTGATCCCAACTTGCCCAAGGAGGAACCACCAATCTGTCCTCTTCAGACTTACCTCACGGCTGGGCTTGCAGAGGAACGCAGGAGCACAAGAGTGAAATAGGGGCTGTGATCACTTGTAGCTACCCATGAGAAGAGAGTGCTCAAGAGTTCCAGATCCCTGTAGGGTATGCTCGGGCCCCACGGCCCCATGCAGGAGTCTGAAAAGCAGCTAGCCAACTGAATACAGCCCGAAAGCTGTTTCAGGAGCTGTAGTACATGCCAGCCCACAAGCAGGGCCTTGGTTCCCTGAAGGGCCCTCAGGGGCTCCCAGGCATGCAGCTGGTGCCATCCTGCCATGCTCTGCTCTTGCCAGGACCATGCAGCCCCCCAAGTGGCAGTTGAGCTTACTGGTGTCAAAAAAAAGATAAGAGCAACAGGGGCCACAAGCAAAACATCAGGCCCTGGGCCCCTGTGAGGGAGTCTCAAGATGCCCTGGGCATTGCAGTCCAACCCGGGAACAAAAAGCTGCAACCGTGATGAAAATCTGCCCGGGGTTGCTGCTGCATTGGGCTGTTGAAAACCACAGCAGCAACAAGAAATAAACTGAAAAATAATCATGCCAAAAAACGCTGTCAGAGCCGCAAACACAGGAAACCTGAAAAGGGAATCCTGATGCCTGTCAGACCAACCAGGAAACCCTATTAGGGAGGCTCCAGATGCCCACACAGAGCTAGGAAAGCCTGCTGAGGAACTTTTTTTTTCTCAGTTTGAAGCTGCTTTAATCTCAGCAGCACAGAACATGCCTGCCTGCCACTGGAGTCAATGGGGAACTTCCCCATTGAAGTCAATGGAAAAAATAGGGACTTAGAAAAAAAAATAGGTTAAAAAATAAGAAAAAAAGCACCAAAGTAGATAAGGGCAGCAAAAGAGAGTGGGTGCCTGGGCTCGGGCCCAACTTACTGACCCCACTCCATCCTGGGCCCTGTGGGGCTCTCCTGCTTCTCTTCCAGCCCACAAGTGCTAGTAACCCATAGGAAACAGTATGATACAGGGCGGCTGTCCGCTCCAAGAGACATGAACATACCTGTGCTCCAAGCTGTTGGGCCCTTCATGACTCAGTCTAAGGCCTCTGCACCACAGTGTAGAAGAAAAGAGTCAGGCTTAATCTAAAGCCTACGGCACCAATGTGTGGGTGAGGAAATTCAGGCGTAGTCTACACACCTTGCCACCTGGTAGAGGCAAACAATACTGACTTCTCTCAGAGCTGCACCAGAGGATAAACAGTACCAGGTGATGACTTCACTGAAAGTTGCTCAAGTCTGCCTCCACCTGCTGGCAGTGGGACATAACCTACTCATCTGCATTGGTCTAGCAGGATGATAACGAATTGCTTTTGAATATCAAGCTGTACGTTTTCAGTGTCCAAAGGTTCAGGTATACCACAGAAAGGTTTCATAGCAGGGAAACCACTTTCCATACAGATTTAATAGAAGGATGATTTAATAATTCATGCTGACTTCAAGGGAGTGAGCATGCTGGACAGTACTGAGTCAGAAACCTCTACTAGCCTTGAAAAACAATACAATTACTTTAAATTAACAGCATTTCTAAACTGATAGCCATGCAGAAAATTTAAGGATACATGCATACAAGTCACTAAAATTTACTTATTTGTTATTTCATTAATCATATTTATTTAATTGCATTTACATTTCTATGTATTATATTTTATTGACCGGAGCTTAATGAGGGCGAGCAATTTATGAGTTAAGACAAAGAAATACATTTTATGATGTCTCCTCCAGAAGTCTGTGAACAAACTACCGATTACAGCATGGCAATAGCCCCGAGACATAAGAAAATATAAAAGAGAAATCTGGTTTATATTCCTTGGGCCTTTGCTTATTCTCTTAAAGGTAAAAGTTAGCATAAGCAGCACTTACAAAAGTCAATACTTTAATTATTTTTATGATTAAACCGCCAATTATCTTAATTTCTTTTCTAGAACTGCTATTTTAAGTTTCCTGTAAAATATATTTATTTATTTATAAAGTATATCCCACCTAACCAAGTTCCTAGGTGGGATACAAAATAACATTCATAATATATTACCTAAAACATAATTAAACAATGACAGTCAAGACAATAAAATAACTAGAGGCTATCTCCAAGCTTGCATGTCCCATTAACCAGATTCTTAACAATATGCCTGTAGGAAATAAAATGTTTCAATCTTTTTCTGAATGATTTAATATAATCTGTTTCTCAGATCTGCTGAAAGAACTTGACACAAAGGTGGGACATCTAATTTTTGAGACCATGCAGAACTTAATCATGTAGGCTACTAAATCCTTAAAACTGTGCTTAAATACTTTGGAACTGATGCACCCAATGACTTATGACTCAGAGCCTCCAAAGAGGGAGAAATGTGCTCATTCCAAGGGTTACATGTCAAAAGTCGTGCAGCAGAGTTTTGTGCTTTTTGAAAAGCCCTGATGGTAACATCTGGCAGGCCTGTTGTTGTTGATGTTAAGAGCCATTGAGTTGGTGCCAACTCATGGTGACCTCTGGATAGTTGTCCTGAACTGTGTTCGGTCTTCAGTCAGGTGGCAAATTGTTGCTAGAGTGGTGACCATCCATCGCATTGCTAGCCTTCCTCTTTTGCACTGAGTCAAGCATGATGTCTTTCTCAAATCATCTCTCTCTTCACATGATGTGTCCAAAGTAGGAAAGTCATAGTCTTGTCATCTGAGCATCTAAAGAAAGCTTAGATTTGATCTCCAGTATCGACTGATTTGTTCTTCAGGCAGTCCATGATATGCACAGTATTCTTTGCCAGCACCGTAATTCGAGGGCATTGATTTTCTTCCTGTCTTTCTTCTTCACTATCCAACTTTCACATTCATATGATGTTATTGGAAATATCATGGCTTGGACAAGACAAATCTTTGTGTGGAGAGAGATATCTCTGTACTTAAGAATCTTATCTAGGTCCTTCATAACCATTCTGCCAAGAGCAATGTGTCACCAGATTTCTTGATTGCTTATTGTTTTATTTTTTCTTACCAACTTTATTTAAAGTTTTATAAGACATGTTAGTACAACACAAAACTCAAGAACAAAGAAACACTACAGAAAACATTCCCCCCCCCCCCCACCACACCCCTGGCTTCCCGTACAACAAATTTCCCAATCATCATCGGATAGGCTAAAGTAAACTCAAGTAGGAGCTAAAGCAAAAGCATCCAACATCTTCCATTTGCTTCGATCACTATTGTAATTAGTAGATGCAGCTAGGTATGCTGATTCATATCACCAAAACATACACACCATATTCCACCAAAGGTGAAACTCCATACATATAAAATCTTTCCAATTGGAAAGGATAAGTTTAAGCGCAATACTCATCATCAGGTCAAATGCATAACTATACGATCTACACAAGAAAGGCACACCTGCCACCCATTGATATATAACCATCTCCAATGTTAAGGTTTCCTGAAGTCTCAATATGGTAGATTTATGCATCCAAATTTGTTCCCAAAAATCAAAGATTTTAGTACATTCATAAACCATGTGAGCGAGGGTACCAATATGTGTACCACAAGATCAGTAATGATTGCCTGTGTCTTTACTCCATTTAGTAAGAGTCACAGGATTTATAAAGACTCTGTGGGCTAAGAAATAAAGTGTTTGCATAAGGGAAGCAGATAAAGAGACACTAGGTAGGCAACCCCAAAACTGTCCCCAATGTGTATGCATAAGTAAGGCACCCACATCAGTCTCCCATTGGGCTTCAGTACTAGAACAAACCCCATTAGAACCCTCCCGGAAGAGGGAATAAAGGACTGTAACAAGCTTAGCAGTCTCACTAAGGCTGGGCGCTTTAAACCAAAGGTCTCCCTCATCAACCAAAGATCCCACCACTATGACAGAGTACATCAGGCAACACCAAAGCTGGTACCATTGAAATAGACAATAGGAAGGAAGGGCAAAATCCTGCTGCAACTCAGCAAAGGTCTTAAAGGCATCCCCTGTTACAATCTGCCCCAGAGTCCAAATCCCACAAGCTTTCTATGCCCACCAATTGATGGTACACCTACGTATCTTAAATTGGGGATTGAACCATAGAGGTACATTACATGAATTCTTAAAGACATCATGAAGATGTGGTAAAAGGGCAAGGAAAGCCTGCTGAGTCGAACATAATATAGGAGAGATCCCCTTATGTCCTTCGAAAGACATACCGAGCAGCAAATTATATGGTATTTGCGCAGCAAGATATTGTTCAGCCTTCTCCCAAATTGGACCAGTATCTGGAAACTGAGACTTTCCCCAGATTACCCCTTGTTTGAGAATGTAGGAGGAATAGTACCAATGGAAATCAGGGAAATACTCCCCGCCCCACTGCCTGGGAAATTTCAGTCCACCCACTGGAAAGGAAAGGCCTGCAAAGCATCCTGAGAGACATGTGAGTTCAAAGGAATCACTGATGGCTTGGACCAGTCAATTTTATATCTGGAAAACTGTGAATACCAATCAATGACATCCAGCACCATCAGTAAGGATGTTGGTGTCACAAACAGTAAAAGATCATCCGCATAGCCCGATAACTTAACTGAGAGATCCCCAAGCGAAAAGCCCTGTATATCGTCAGTCTACCAGAGATGAAGTGCCAAGGGTTCAAGGGCTAAGTTAAATAAGAGGGGTCCCTCGAGCCAGAGTGAAGAAGGCTGACAAAGGTGCTATTATCTTTCCTGTAGGGCACATATAAAGCAACTGGACATAATCTATAAACTTCTCTCCCAGTCCAAAGCACCAAAGAGCCTGAAAAAGATAGGACCACTCTAGCTTTTTCTGCATCTAGAGAGAGGCCTAGAAGAGGAGAAGAAGAGTCTTGGGCCAGGGATAACACGTGACATAGCAAACATCTATTATCAGCTGTAGATCATCCCTGCACAAATCCACGCTGATCTGGATGTATCAGCATCAGGATAACTTTATTAAATCTGGTTGCTAGGACCTTAGCGTAGATTTTATAATCAACATTCAATAACGATATAGGGTAATAGTTAACCACACATGTCAGATCTTTTCCTGCTTTCTCCAGCACCACAATAGTGGCTTCTGTGAAACTACCAGTAAGAGGCACTTGTGTCTGGAGCAGATCATAGTAGACTGACAAATAGAGGACTAGATCTTTCTGAAATAACTTATAAAAGTCAAGAGGAATCCTATCAGGGCCCGAAGTATTTCCCAGTGCCAATTCAATCGCCTGCATTAATTCTTAATTATTGATAGGACTATCTAGGGCCTGTGCCTGTAATGGGCAGAAAGTAGGACGAGCAATGGCAGAGACAAATTGAATGAACACTGTTGGGGTAGTAGAGACTTCAGAGAAATAAAGAGAGGCATATAATTGGCGAAAGCATTCAAATATCTCTGTATCATGAGTAGCTATGGAACCATCCTTCCTAACTATTTGTGTAATCCACTTGCTCTCCCTATGCACCTTTGAGGAATTTGCCAACAGATGCCCTACATGATTGGCCTCTAGAAAATACCTGCTCTGATGAATAGACACCACCTGTTGAGCTTCCCTACTTAACAGCAGGTTATATTGGTATCTCAACTGTTGGAGATGTAAACGTTTAGTAGGGTCCAACCATCGAACAAGATCATTTTATCCCTCCCTAATTTTCTCCTCCAACTCAAGGAAGGTCTTTTTACGCTTTTTGAAAAATCCAATGAAAAAGTTGGCCTTAAACTCCAATGAAAAAGATAGGCCTTAAATACTTCCCACCAGGTCCAAACAGAAGTGTCATGCGGAGAATTACAACAAAAATAAGTATTGGCCTGTTTGGTGGCTTCTATAAAAGACTCCTCTCGGAGAAGTGATTTATTGAATCTCAGAGCCCTAGGGGCAGATACCTGAGGGTGCAAGTGTAGCGAGAGGCTGATTGCTGCATGATCAGAAATTGGAGTACTTAAGATATCAGAGAATAATAAATCAGTCTCCAGGGACTTGGATATCAAAAAATAATTAATCCAAGAGTGTGCTTTGTGAAGTAGAGAAAAGAAGGTAAAATCCTTCTCCATCAGGTGCTGAAGTCGCCACAGATCTACCAACACACAAGTAGAGAGAAGAGATTGCATTATGAACGGTGCTTTACCCTAGCATCATGATCAAATTGGGTACCAATCCAGCATAAAGTTGAAATCTCCAGCTAAAACTACAGGGTCAGTGGCAGCTTCCAATAGCTGCCTAGCTAGGTCCTGAAAAAATAGAGGATCATCAATATTGGGGCCATAAAGGGTAAAAAATGTTCGCATAACTGGCCCTAAGAGCACTTTGGCCCACACCCACCTACTAGCATCATCCGTTTGAGTTTGCTGAATTGTAGCTGCTATGGATCTCCTTATTAAAATACTAGCTCCTCCCTTTTTCCGCAGTGCGGGGGAAAAAACAATATAGGCATACATACTAGAAGTCAGCTTAGCGACTTCTGCGGGAGGCAGATGTGTTTCTTGCAAATAAATGACATCAGCCGATACCCTCTGGCAATATAGCAAGATCTTTTTCTGTTTGACCGGGTGATTGAGACCTTTGGCACTGAGTGAGAGGAACTTAAGGGACACAGCCTTTATTAGCAACTAAAAAGAATAAAGCAGCCCAGCATCTAAGAAGTATGTAAATATACCAAGAGTTCGGATGAACTGTCCTTGTTACATATACTTGACAATTAGGATATCTTCCACAACCGCACCCACTGGATGCCACACTAATTGCATAGTAACTATATAAAACAAAGCCAGGGTCTAAAACACACCATCCCAACAATAACAAACATTGCATAGGCAGAACTTAACTGCAAACAGGCAGCCAAGTTAGATACAAGAAATAGATTAATTAAATGTCCCTCCCCCACCCCCACCTCAACATACAGTCCCCATGACCCCCATCAACCCCGACCCCCTTCTAGAGCCATAGAACCACTCACACCCATCACACATCCAACTTCCCCAGACCTAAAAAACTACCACATGCAATCCACACACACTCTCCCATATATCGGTACATGAGCCAAGGATCTTTCAGAACAAGAGATTCAAAGTCCGTGCACCAATCTCAAGTCCTGAGGCATAACCAAAGCAGAAGGCATGGTAGACATTACAAGGCACATCCCCAGGAACGGGGGAGCTGGGGGAGCTGGGGGACCAATGGTGACCAGAGCAAGAGCCAGCACTGCAGAACACAATGTCAAATCACCAGCAGAAAGTTTGAAACAACAGTATGCCAACTGGAGTATAGAAATACTGCTGCACTACCACTCTAATAAAAGAGGGGACATCACATCCAAGAGGGCTCAACTGATCCAAAGTCTCATTCCATGTCCTCACCCTCGTTGTCAGCCAGGAAAGCCTGAACAGTTGCTGGATCCTCAAAAGTTCTTGTGGTATTGTGGAGGGTTATCCTAAGCTGGGCTGGATAAAACATTCCATACTTAGCTTGCAGCTTTTGTAGTCAGGGCGAAAAGCCTGGAGCTGCTTCCTTCATTCCGTTTGTAGTTTTATTTAGATCAGGAAACAAAAGAGTTTCTGTCCATCCAATAAAATTGACACTTGTTTCCTTGCCGCTTGCAGGATCAGTATAACCTGAGGGTATCTCAACACTTTTAGGACAAACGGCCTGGGGTACTTCACGTCAGGGACCAGAGGATAGGGGGCCCTATGGGCCCTTTCGATTTCAAACAGATGTTGGCACTCCAAATTAAGAATCTTAGGCACCAACCTTTCTAAGTACACCACAGGGTCAACACCTTCCGCTCCTTCGGGTATCCTCAGAATGCGAATATTGCTCCACCGGGAGCGGTTGTTCAAGTTCTCTAGGTCCCTTTCCAATTTGGCAATCCATTTACTGTCCTGACCAACATTTTGCAAATGTTCCTCATGCCACTGCACAATGGCATCAGTTGCATCAAGCCACAAGGAAAGCGAAGCAAACAGTTTTTCTTACCTCCCACAGCTCAGCCTGCACGGAACCAAGGGTTTCCCTATTCGATGCCACCAGCTCCTTTACTTGGCAGATTTCCAATAGTATTTCTTTTAATCCCACCTCAGTATCTCTAGAGTCTGCCATCTTACTCGGTGAGGGAGGATCCTGTTTTGCCCTCTTAGCACCTTGTGCTGCTACTGCAGCATAGTCGAGCTTTGCCCGTTTTATCACAGACATATTGAGAGAGGTATTCTGCAGCATTGAGATGATTTAAGCAGAGGATGCCAGAAGGACAAGGATTTCTAGAAAGACTGCACAAGAAAAACACTTATGGGCCATCTTGGGTGCCGGCAAGCTACGCCCCATGCTTATTGTTTCTTTATTGATTATTGTTCCAAGAAGGTTGAAGTTGTCTACTATTTCTATTTTTTCTCCATCAAGGATGGAACTATTGATTTTGACAGTTGTCAGGATCTTCATCTTCTTCATGGTAAGGTGTAGGCCCATTTCAAGACTATGTTCCTTGATCCTGGCAGACCTAGATAGAGTGAATTACAGTCATCTAATTTCATTAGAACAAGAGCCTGACAGATCATCCTGAACTAATCACGTGGTAAAATCAACATAATTTGCTTAACATCTGCAATCTAAAATAAGGCGTTCTAACAACCTCATTAATCTGAGGGATCATTGATAACGATGAATCATCACCCCAAGACATATAAACATTGGCCATAGTTGAAAGACGTGTAGACCTCACTCGGATCTGAAATCCCTCTCATCTGTTCCTGCCCTCCTCTCCTCATAACCATTACCTCAGTCTTAACCCCATTCATAGAAAACTTGTTCAGAGTCAACCACCCTTCAACTACTGTATCTGCAGATATTTAGGCACCAAATCCAAAGTGTGGTGCCCAAAACTGGAAAAAAGAACTGAATATCATCTACATATATCCAATAACATACACCTAATAGCCGAAAAATGTATATATATGTATATGTATATATTGTGAGAAGGAAATTAACCCTAGGCTGGAATAATACTGATATTGTTAGAACTCACAGGCCACAGAATAAAAATGGCAGGGAGAAGACTACATTTCCCTATGTCCCTGGAGAGAGGGGTTTTGTCCTAGGGAGAATGCTGGGCTAGGTTATGGCCTGTGAATGGAAGTCCTGAGAGTAGAGTGAGTGGAGCTTCCAATCAAAAAGGAAGCTATAAACTCCCAGAGAAGTCAGTTGGGGGCTGGCTGGGAGTGAAGAGACAGAGGAAATGCTGCTGGGCAAACTATCCTCAGATGCAGAACCTACGGATATGGAGACAACAGAGGCTGTGAAGGAAGTAAGGATGGACCTTCTAGAGGAAGCTATGGAGATCTGCACAACAGCAGAGTAAACTCTAGAAGAGAGCATGAAGGGTAAGAGAGACTGCTACTTTTCTTATTCATGTCTACACTATGTATGGACGAAAGCCTTGGTATGAGTGGGACTGGTGGCCACGCTTGGCTGTTAGGTTTTTGTGAGCACTGCTGCCAAAAGGACTTTTCAACTACAGAGTTCTGACCTTTTTTTTCTAGAGACACCCAAGGGTTAAGTTGATGGTGTAGTGAAGACAGCTACTGAGGGAAGTAGCCCTATATTAACCACCAACAGCCGGGTAATGTGAGGGAGACAAAAAAGGACTTCAATTCCTTGTCAGCCCTTCTAGGACACTAAAGTAAGGCTGGTTTGTTATAAGGCCAAAGAGTTCACCAAGTTAATAGAGACCCAGAGTTCTCCAGTGATAGCCTAGCTGAGTAAGTGTGAACTGTTATGTGCTTACAGTATTTGGGAACAAAGTATGAACTTAATGTGACTGTTTAAGAGACTTTCCGTTTGAGAGAGACTTTTGTCACTTAAGGGACTAATAATGGAGCTTACAATACAGTGCCTTGTGAAAGTACTCATCCCCTTGGTGTTTGTCCTGTTTTGTCACATTACAACCTGGAATTAAAATGGAGATTTGGGGGTTAATACCATGTGATTTACACAACATGCCTACCACTTTGAAGATGCAAAATATCTTTTATTGTGACACAAACAATAAGTAAGACAACTCCCCCCCCCCCGCCCCCCAGAAATCATGAGTGTACAGAGGTATTTTTTCCAGCCACCCCCCAAGTCAGTACTTTGTAGAGAAATCTATTGCTGCAATTAGAGCTGCAGGTTTCCTGGGGTATGTCTCTATTAGCTTGCCACATCTAGCCACTGAAATTTTCACCCATTCCTCAAGGCTAAACTGCTCCAGCTCCTTCAAGTTAGATGGGTTGCGTTGGTGTACAGCAATCTTCAAGTCATGCCACAAATTCTCAATTGGATTGAGGTCTGGACTTTAACTAGGCCATTCCAAGACATTTAAATGTTTCCCTTTAAACCAGCTTTAGCAGTATGTTTAGGGTCGTTGTCCTGCTGGAAGATGAACCTTCGTCCCAGTCTCAAATCTCTGGCAGACTGAAACAGGTTTTCCTAAAGAATTGCCCAGTATTTAGTGCCATCCATCCTTCCTTTCATCATGACCAGTTTTCCTGTCCCTGCTGATGAAAAACATCCCCACAACATGATGCTGCCACCACTATGTTTCACTGTGGGAATGGTGTTCTCGGGTGATGGGAGGTTTTGGGTTTGCGCCACATATGGCATTTCCTATGATGGCCAAAAGGTTCTTCCATGTGTTTTTTGGTCTGCCACATGCTGTTGTGCAAACTCCAAACTTGTTTTCTTATTTCTTTCTTTAAGCAATGGCTTTTTTTCTGGCCACTCTTCCATAAAGCCCCACTCTGTGGACTGTACAGCTTAAAGTGGTCCTATGGACAGATACTCCCATCTCCACTGTGGATCTTTGCAGCTCCTTCAGTGTTATCCTTGGTGTCTTTGTGGCATCTCTGATTAATGCCCGCCTTGCCCGGTCTGTGAGTTATGGTGGACGGCCTTCTCTTGTCAGGTTTGTCATGACTTTCCCATCAGCCCCCGCGGGCTTAACAGAGCCACGAGGGAGAAACTCTCCTTTCGCACTCTGAAAGCCGGTGCAGCTGCTGAGACAGAGCTGATGCAGGGAGGGCAGGCTCTATCGGGCAGGGGGGTGGGGCCCCGCGGGATATTCGATTCTGCCATTGCCGTGGCGGCGGCAGCGGCAGCAGACAGCTTTTTGTTTTTTAATTTTAAAATTTCCCTGGGCTGTTGCAGTGGGAGTTAGGACTGGAATTGGGCTAATGGGGTTAGGACTGGAAGAGGGCTGTTAGGGGGGACTGGTAATGGGCTATGGGGAGCTAAGTCTGGAAATGGGGTGATGGGGGGTTAGGACTGGTAATGGGCTATGTGGGGGGGCTTAAACTGAAAATTGGGTGATGGGGGGTTAGGACTGGAAATGGGCTGATGGGGTTAGGACTGGGAGTGGGCTGAGGGGGATTTAGGACTGGTAATAGGCTATGGGGGGGGCTAGGACTGGTAATGGATTGGGGGAGTTCCTAGAACTAGAAATGGGCTGAGTGGAAGGGAAGGCTTCAACTGCAAATAGCTGATGGGGACGGGGGCTTGGAATGGAAATGGGCTGAGGGGAAGGGGGGCTTGAACTGCAAATAGCTGATGGGGGGGCTTGGAATGGAAATGGGTTGTGAGGGGAGGGAGCTAGGACAGGAAATGGGCTGATGGAGGGGGCTAGGATAGGACTGGGAATTGGGTGTTGGGGGGAGCTAAGATTGGAAATGGGCTGTGGTGGGGGCTTGGATTGAAATGGACTCATGAAGGGGCTAGAACTTGAAGTAGGGTCATGGGGGGCTTGGATTGGAAATGGGCTGAGTGGAGGGGAGCTAGGATTTGACATAGGCTGATGGTAGGGCTAGGAAAGGACTAGAAATGGGCTGATGGGAGGCTGGTATTGGAAATGGGCTGATGGAGGGACTTGGATAGGACTGGAAATGGATGGGGAAGCTAGGACTGGAAATGGGCTGATGGGGGGGCTAGGACTGGAAATGGGCTAATGCGGGGACTAGAAGGGAGCGGATACTGGGTGAGGCTGGAACTAGAAGGGAGCTGATGTTGGGGAAGATTAGAATGGGATGGAGCTGGGAGAGTGAAATCGAGAGGGGAAAAATATTTTGTGTGGGACGGAAGAAAAATCTACAATTGGCTGGGTATTGGGAGACTAAGTGGGGATTGAGGATGGAGGGGTAAAATTTGAGTGGATGAAATAGGAATGAGGAAAGAGCAAAAGGAGAAAGATTAGTATGTTAAAGCAGATGTAGAGAGAGAATGGAAAAAAATTAGAAGAGAGAAGAAAGGACAAATGGACAGCAGACGATGGAGAGTTAGCAGAAGACACAAAGAAACCAGAAGAAAGTGGCTGGAGCAATTGCAACTGAAAAAAAATGCACAAAAGGTAGAAAGATATCTCTTTATTTTGAATTTATTAACAGGAATATGTCAGCTCTGGGAAATGTGCATCATTAACATCTGCGCTTTGTTTTGTACAAGAGAAAATTAATTTATAGTTTTATTTCTACAGTGTTGTTATACATTCCAAGTTTGGCTTTTGGGGTTCCCATTTTAATTGTTTTCCTGTTTCTAAATTGTGATTCCTTGTTTGGTGATGGTCTGTGTTCTGCATGTGTAACTGAGCTGAGGTATTCTGTTTATGCAATTCCTATTTGACATTGCCACTTGTTCCCTTTCCCCAGTAGGTCATGTATTTTTATTCTCTGAAATGTATTGGTTTAATATTTGCAGTGTTGCCTTTTGATAGGTAGGGTATGGTGCTTTGTGAGTCCTGGTAGTGCTGTTAGGATACGGCAAGTTTGCTATGGGTTCTAAATGGGCAGGGTTTGTAGTAGTTCCTAATGTGCCTGGCGGTTGGCACTGGATTATAGTAATGTAGAAATCTTTTAGTCTTTCCTTATCCATACACTCATTAAGAGGCATGTTTACTAAAAGTTAGTGTATGGTAACATTATGCAAATATTTATGCAAATGAGGCCCCTTATGCAAATGAGGCCCCGCACCGAGTCTCCGCACATGGCCCCGCACCCCCCTTGGGCCATCCCTGCCCCACGGGCCTGGCAGGACGAAAGGGCCGTGACGTGAATTGGACCTGTATGTCCTGCCAGGCTGGCCCACACCCACTCTGCCCCAATCCCGCCCCCGCCAGCTCTCCCCATTCTGATGCTGAGGACGTACGGGGAGACCCAGAGAGGAATCAGGCCCAGTATCAGGCCCATAGACCTGGACTGATTTTAATCTTGTGATTTGGATTGTTACCAAGAATATACGAATCACGCGGTATCGGCACCAGATGTATGCTATTCCATATATGTTGTTGTTATTATTATTAAGATTTGTTAACTATTTTTATGAAGATATTAGACATTCAAAGGGATAAGAAAGAATATGAGAATTTATTTATAGGCATTTCTTTCCACCTAAAAAATACAGCACTTGGAAACATTTATCAAAACGTCAGCACCAAGACAGAAAGTTTCTGAATGTGCAGATATCAATGGAATTTAGCTTTAGGTTTATACATCACCTAGACCACATGTGGAAAACTAGCTTGCTCGTTTTCCTCCCCTATAATCGGGTTCCCTTACATCAGGGGTCTCCAACTCCAGTCCTGGAGGGCCGCAAACCAGTCAGGTTTTCAGGGAATCCCTAATGAATATGCATGAGATATATATGCATTAGAAATAGCCTGCCATACTGACTGGTTTGTGGCCCTCCAGTGCTGGATTTGGGGACCCCTGCCGTACACCTCTGTCATGTATGATTGTGAGTGGGCAAGGTACAGATGTCCTCGACATCAAAAGGGTAGATAGAATGTGTCACATCCCTCCTCGTTTCTCACCACCACCAAAAAGTTGTCTAATAGACAATATTTTGGTGGTGGTGAGAAGCGAGGAGGTATGTGACACATTCTATCTACTCTTTTGATGTCGAGGACATCTGTACCTTGCCCACTCACAATCTTAAATGACAGAGGTGTAAGGCGGGGGTCCCCAAATCCAGCACTGGAGGGCCACAAACCAGTAAGTTTGACAGGCTATTTCTAATGCATATATATCTCATGCATATTCATTAGGGATACCCTGAAAACCTGACTGGTTTGCGGCCCTCCAGGACTGGAGTTGGAGACCCCTGCCTTACATGGACAAGCATCTCTGCAGTTTATCCCCATGACTTTAGGAAAGAATTACCATCTCATAAAGCCTCGGTGCATGGACTCCTTTGCTAAGCTAAAGTCAGCAAAGACATTAATACTGAAGCATCCCCTCCCACAAGAAGTGATCATGTGGAAAATATGTTTGTGAAGATTAGACTGTAGAATCCACAGATCTTCTGTATGTTACTGTCACAAATACTTTATTTTAAGCCTGTACTTTCATAAACTTTATTACAAAATCAAGCATTTGGTCATGCTCCACCATGTGATCATACGAATCTATAATCAGCAATTTATGGTAATCAGACATATGACTTACATTATAGCAGTCCCGACTAGGTGTAATTATTATGTGGCAGAATTAGAGCAGTAGGCTGGGATTAAGGTAAGCCAGGGTTCAAATCACATGTCCTCCATTGATGCTCCTTATAACCTTAGACGGGTCACTTTACCTTCTATTGCCTCATATATGACCTTAAGGCCCGATATTAGCAAACCTCTAACTGTTAATCCCTCTATCCAGGATATTCCCAGGTACTACCGCTGCTCACCCCAATGCTAACTGAATAGCATTGGGACAGTCGGGGGCGGCATCCGGGCATAACCGAGCAACAGTGATATCGAGTAGCTGCCCAGTTAGTGATGCGCGGCAAAAATAAGGTTCAGCAAAGGTTGGCCTGACTTTCGCTTTGGAAGCTAACCGGGCAACAACTGAATATCGCCGCTGCCCAGTTAACTTCCTTCTAAGCCAGGCAACCTGGACATTCAATGCCAGGGCCAGATATGACCCCAGCATTGAATATCCGGGTTTAAGTTTCAGTAGCAGCGGTTAGGCATGTTAGAAGGGTTAGCTGCCGCCTCTGAATATCCCCCTTTAGGTTTTAGCTTTTCTCAGGTAGGGGAAATACCCAAATATACCTTGCCTGGTGCGTGGATTTTGAAAGGTGATTAACTAAATCTAAAATCCAAATCCAAAATAGCATCATGGGTAATATGTCAGTAGCCTAAGGGATTAAGGAGGTGAGCGTCATTTGCTTGTAAGAAAAGTGTATTTGCGTGTATGGATGGGCAGATACATATAAATAATGGGCCCGATATTCATTGGCTGCAGCTAGTGCTGCTAAAGGGACTAGCCACTGCCACTGAACATTACTCCTGGATATTCAATGCCATGTTAGTGCTACTGAATATCCCAGACAAGGGGATTAACACGGTTAGCAATTTATAGGGCCCGATATTGCTAGGCATTTACATGGTTTACAGAGCTGTAAACTGTGTAAATGCCCCTAAGCAGGATATTCAGCGTCACTAACACAGTTTGTACAGCTGAATATCCCTGAGTAGATGCCGCTATATACCCCGAAGCTAACCACTTAGCATCGGGGCATGTCGCAGGCGTTCTGGGGGCCGGTGCCCAAGGATAACCATGCAGCAGTGATATTCAGCTACAGCCCGGTTATCTCTCTGCGGTGAAAGTCAGGCACAGCAAAAAGCTGTCCTAACGTTTGCTGCCGAAGCTAACTGGGCAGAAGCTGAATCTGACTACTGCATGGTTAGCTTCTGCACCATGTGCGGCTGTGCAGCGAACCCAGATATTCAATGCCAGTGGCCGGATGTGGCCCTGGATTAAATATTCGGGCTTAAAGTTTGGTGGAGATGGCTATGCGCCTTAGTCAATATCGGGTCCATAGTCCATTATTCAGCACCAGTTTAAAATCCCAAGCTTGGAACCATAATTATCTAATCTAATATGATCAAGCGTAGACTTATATACCGCTACGGTCCCAATCAGAGTGGTTCAGAGCAGGTTACAAGAAGAATGAACACTGAGCAAAGATGCTAAAACATATTAATTTAAAAATTTTAAACGGCTGTTTAATTCTTTTGAAATTAGAAAAAGAATCTTTCAACTTAATTGGTAGTTTTTTAACTTAATTGGTAGTTATCGTATAACACCGGGATTAACATTCCTAAAGAGGAAGCACTTGGCTAAAGAATAATATGCTCAGGAGTTTTCCTAAATGATATACTGCTTTTTGCCATTCTCAGTAGCACTGAAAACTTATTCCATGCCACAGAGAAAAGTGCAATTATGTGTCTCGTACATGTAATAGATAAGACAAATTCATTTGTATGAGATACGTAATTGTGATTTTTTTCTGATGGGGCCAAGGTAGTGCTACTTATGTGTGCAAACTCCCAGAAGATCCTGTTCTTTTTTTCTAATCTGTTTTTTATAATATTACTGTACCCATGACGCATGTTATCATCTCTATGTGCCTCTTCGGTGGGGCTATATGTATTTTAGAAAAAGCTCAACATTTGCTGAGATCTTTCTAAAATACCAGCAGGGTTTTTTTAATATATTGACCTAATTGTCCATTTTCTAGCCTAGACACTCTGTACAACATTATGCTCTTGGATCGTATGGTGCATTCTGACTGGCCATTGTAGGATATAGTAATGCCTTCTAGAGTAATCATAATAGCAACCCATGCGCTTAGAAGCCTTTATATTAGTGTAAAATTATCTCAAAAAGCTTTTAGTAGAACTTCTACATTATTCAGTTTTAAACCCAATGCTTCAGAATAGTAAACAATCATATACATTTCTCACTTGGTTTGCAGCTTGTCGTGCTGTGAGGGCTTGTGTGCATCAGTGATGCTGAGAGCTAAACTATCGGTAGTTTAACTACTGGCAGGGTCTCCCAAGATGGACAGGTCTCAGCTGAGGTGCCAGACGAAGACAAACCACCCATCTGGGCAGCAGCAGAATGGGATAGTGTTGACGGCGGAGGATCACATTTCTGTGACAACGGCAACAACACCAAACTTAAACTGCGCGGAAGGAAGGCCCGGCAATCTACTTCTGTATCTTGCCATGAAAACCCAATGGATAGTTACAACAAAACAAATTGTGCTATGGTGCTGGAAGATGAGACTCCCAGGTCGGAAGGCACTCAACTAGCTACTGGGGAAGAGCTGAAGACTTTTCAGAGTAAAGCCAGCATTTATGATGTGGTTGGATCAAAGCCTTCGGGAAGTCTGACTGCTGATGTAGCTGCGCATGAAATGAGAGTCAGAAGCTGTAAAGATGTCTTACACATTGGAACATGGAACGTACGAAGCATGAACCAAGGGAAGTTGGAAGTGGTCAAGAATGAAATGGAACGTGTACAACTTGATCTGTTGGGTGTCAGCGAACTGAAATGGACTGGCATCGGGCACTTTGCATCAGATGATCACATGGTCTACTATGCTGGAAATGAAAGACAAAGAAGAAATGGTGTTGCATTTATAATAAAGAAGAAACTTGCAAGAACTGTAATGAAATACAATGCAGTCAGCGAACGCTTAATCTCTATTCGTCTACGAGGATTGCCTATCAACACAACTATAATTCAAGTATATGCCCCAACAACAGCTGCAGAAGAGAATGAAATTGAAGAGTTCTATGAACAAGTACAAGCTGAAATTGACAGAACATGCAAACAGGATATCCTGATAGTCATGGGTGACTGGAACGCAAAAGTTGGCAACAAAGAAGAAGGCAAAGTAGTTGGAAAATATGGACTTGGCAACAGAAATGAAGCTGGAGAAAGATTGATAGAATTCTGCAAGACCAATGATCTATTCATCTCAAACACCTTCTTTCAGCAACACAAGCGACGACTGTACACATGGACTTCACCCAATGGATTGTATAAAAATCAAATTGACTACATCTGTGGAAGTCAACGATGGAAAAGCTCTGTAACATCAACAAAGACAAAACTTGGAGCTGACTGTGGTACAGATCATCAACTACTAGTATGCAAACTCAAGCTAAAGTTGAAAAAGAGCAAACCACTCATGAATGCACCAAAATATGACCTTGAGAATATACCACTGGAATTTAAAGACTGCCTGCAAAATCGATTTGCTGCCTTAGATACAAATGACAGAGCTCCGGAAGAGTTATGGAATGACATCAAGAAGGTTGTGCTGGAAGAAAGCGAGAAGTCTCTACAAAAGGTGAAAAAGCAAAAACGGCCAAAATGGATGACGGAAGAAACTCTGAAGATTGCCCAGAAACGCAGAGAAGCTAAAGCCAAAGGAGAAAGAAAGACAATCGCAGAACTCAACAGAGATTTCCAACGTGCAGCAAGACAGGACAAGGAAAAGTACTACAATGACACTTGCAAGGAAATAGAAGCAGAAACTATTAGAGGAAGAACAAGATCGGCTTTCCTAAAGCTGCGAGAGTTAAAGAAAAAGTTCCAGCCTCGAATTGGAATGTTACAAGATGCTCAAGGTTCTATGTTGAATGATGCTGAGAAGATCAAGAAAAGGTGGAAGGAATATACAGAGTTTTTATATGATAAAGATCAAGTGGACCAACAGCCGTTTCAACCTATACCTTATGATCAGGAACCATTGGTGATGAAAGAAGAAGTTGAAGCAGCATTGAAAGCCTTATCAAAGAACAAAGCACCAGGCATTGATAGCATTCCCATAGAAGTATTGCAGCAATCTGATGCAGCTGTTACCGTACTTACAAGGCTCTGCCAAGAAATATGGAAGACAACATCATGGCCAACTGACTGGAAAAGATCTGTGTTTATACCAATACTAAAGAAAGGTGATCCAACTGACTGTGGAAATTATCGCACAATCGCTCTGATCCCACATGCCAGCAAGATTCTACTGAAGATTATTCAAAAGAGACTACAGCCATACCTAGAACAAGAACTACCTGAAGTGCAAGCAGGTTTCAGGAAAGGGTGAGGAACGAGAGACATCATTGCGGATGTGAGATGGATCCTTGAAAAGACTAAAGAATACCAAAAGGATATCTATTTGTGCTTTATCGACTATAGCAAGGCTTTTGACTGTGTAAACCATGAGAAACTCTGGGCCACATTAAGAAGCATGGGTATACCAGAACACCTGATCGTTCTCTTGCGTAATCTGTACATTGATCAAGAAGCAACAGTTCGAACGGAACAAGGAGAAACAGAATGGTTTAAAATAAGCAAAGGTGTAAGACAAGGCTGCATACTTTCCCCCTACCTGTTTAATTTATATGCAGAACAAATCATCAGAGAAGCAGGACTGTATGAAGACAACAGAGGTGTGAAGATTGGTGGAAGACTCATCAACAACCTTCGCTATGCTGATGATACCACATTACTGGCTGAAAGTGAAGATGATCTGAAACATTTGCTTCTCACAATCAAAGAACATAGTCTCAAAATGGGCCTGCACCTTAATGTAAAGAAGACAAAGATCATGACAACTGGCATAATCAACAGGTTCATCGTTGAAGGAGAAGAAATTGAAATTGTGAACAACTTTAACCTACTTGGATCAACTATCAATAAAGAAGCAACAAGCAGTCAAGAAATCAGACGACGCATTGCTCTTGGCAGAATGGCTATGAAAGACCTAGATAAGATTCTCAAGAGCAGAGATGTTTCTCTCCATACAAAGATTCGACTTGTTCAAGCCATGGTATTTTCAATAACATCATATGGATGTGAAAGCTGGACAGTGAAAAAGATAGACAGGAAGAAAATTGATGCCTTTGAATTATGGTGCTGGCGGCGAATACTGTGTATACCATGGACTGCCCGAAGAACAAACCAGTCGGTACTAGAAGAGATCAAACCTAAGCTTTCTTTAGAAGCTCAGATGACAAGACTTCGACTTTCATACTTCGGACACATCATGCGAAGAGAGAGATCATTAGAGAAAGACATCATGCTTGGCAAGATAGAAGGTCAACGCAAAAGAGGAAGGCCAGCAATGAGATGGATTGCTACAATAACAGCAGCTACGGGTACCAGTCTGTCAACAATGAGCCGCCTGACTGAAGACCGAACACAATTTAGGATAGCTATCCAGAGGGTCGCCATGAGTCGACTCCGACTCGACGGCACTTAACAACAACAACAACAACAACAAGGGGTATGTTTACTAAAACCCCGTTAGGTGCGCGCCGCGTTAGTGTGCGGGATGCCATAAAAGGAGTGGGCGTTTCAGTCTGAAAAAAGCAAACCAGGATTAATCATGCGCTAATGTGCGCCGTGCGCTCATGTGCGCCGCGCACATTAGCGCATGAGAAACGCGCGCGGGAAGCATAAGCAGGCGCGCTGATGTGCAAGCACAGGAACAGAGCCACAGTACAATGGTTAAGACACTGACCAATGGTGCAGGGATCATGGGTTCAATCCCCCACTGTGCTCAATGAATAAGGCTGGGTGAGGCACTTCCTGTTATGTGTAATATTGCATTCTGAGGCATATTAATTTTATTTTAATTACTGCTACTAGCAAACGCACTCTCAAAGCACTGTAACATAAGGCACCCCATAAGGTACCCCAGAGGGCACATTTTAAAGTGCACTGTCCGCCAAGGCACCCTACAATGTTGCTTAAAGGGTGGCCTATAGGGCGCCATATAGGGTGCCCAATGAGGCACGTCAAGGTTACTCTGATGGCAGCACTGCACATGTTAACGTGTGGTAAGCTGAAGTAGGTGTGCTGACATACAAATAGCAACAGCAGTATAGCACAATGGTTAAGACACTGACTGATGGTGCAGGGATCATGGGTTCAATCCCCCACTGTGCCCAATGAATAAGGCTGGCTGAGGCACTACCTGTTATGTATAATATAGCATTATGAGGCATTTTAATTACTGCTGCTAGCAAACGCACTCTCAAAGCACTGTAACATAAGGTGCTCCATAAGGTACCCCAGAGGGCACATTTTAAAATGCACTGTCCTCCACGGCACCTTATAATGTTCCATTTAGGGCTCCTTATAGGGCGCTTTTGAGGCACCTTCAGGCTACAGCACTGAGGGTGTTGTTGCTGGCAGCACCAAATTACATTACAAAAGAAAAAGCCTCAGACAGCCCTATCAAATAACCCCACTGTGGGATCAAACCCATGACCTCTGGCTCCACAGGCAGTGAAGAGGGCGGGGGGGCGGGGCAGGGGGAGCGCTTTGGACCCATAGGCGAATTATGTAGTACCACCTAAACTGCCCTCTAGAGCTCAGGATCTCCCACCAACAGATCCACATTCTACATCACTGCAATGGTGCTGGTGGAGGGGACTATCAGCCTAGCTTGAGCTGGGGGAGAGACAACATACAGGGCAGTCCATGTATTTCTGTACACATCCATATGGTGATAGCAGACAGACAGGAGGTCTGGAAATGCTCAGCTGCCCACCACCACTATCTGACATTCTCCAGCAGCAAGCACACTGAATCTGCAGCCGCTGCACCCTGCAAGGTGTTCTAGCCTTACACATATTAACTGCAACCAGTCTGCTAGCTAGTCCATAGTGCATATTACTAGAAGAAATGTGTGCACCCAAAACTGGGATGTCAGCATACCCACCAAGTGGATATGTTAGCGATTAGGCCCCAAAAGACAACCCATAGATATCACTTGCAAGAGATGCTGTTAGCACTATGGGAGACCTAGCCATGCCATGGTGACTGCTCAGTCAGGGTGAGAGTGACCTCCCAGGAGGACATGCAGGGGCCACCCTGTCCATGCAGCTGATGGCCGGCCACTACAATGTCCCAGCCATTGCCCTATGCCCTGTGCTCATGCATCCTGCCCAGGCCACCCTATCCGGGCAATACCCACAGTACCTTGCTCCTCATTATGCACATTGGCAAGCTAACACTGGACACATTGCAAACAGTATGGGCTGAGTAAGGTGTTGCAACCAGCACACACTGGATGGACAGACACACACTCCCACACCTATGCCAGCATAGTGCTACTATAGATAGTTTTTGCAGTCCAGGACAACTCAACAGTCCTGGACACAGCGCAGGCATGGCTATGGTATGCGATACTGTTGGGGTCACTCCCCAGGGTGGTGAACACTAACCCAGTCCAGTTCCCTATTCAAACCCGAGGGTTCAACGGTATTGGACTGGGTTAGTATTCTTTAAATTTTGGTTTTTTCACTTTTTCATTTTTTGATCTTTAAATTTTTGAACTTTGAGATAACAGTTTTATAATGCATTATTTCAACTTTTTGCTATTGGCCCACCACGGCTATTTAAATTGGCTGTCTGGCTTTGGATCATCAATGAGCATGCGCCGGCGTCTCGGAGAGGAGGAGATGCTGTTGTTCACTTTCATGGCAGTTTCTTCAGAGCGGTGATACAGGGCGTGATAATTTTGTATTCGCCCGAAACACAGTACTGTGTCCCTTTTGATATCTGCTGCTGATGTTCCTTTCGGGATAAGGACTTTGGATTAATGTGGTCGCTGTCTGTCTCCCCCGTAAAAGACATAATCGTGGAAGGGGAGCAGCGGTCTGGATAAGTACCACGTTTTTCTTCATTCACTTCAAATCATACTGAATTTTTAATCATTGTTTGGATTTTGGGTAAGGTGACACCTTCTTGTGGTGGTTTTACCTTAGTATTAACCCTCAAGTATTTATTCATAGGGTTTACTGAAAACCGATTAAAATGGAAGTTGCAGCTTCAAGAGGCTAGTTTGATCCTTCGGGCTGCCTTCCGACAAAAATTCACAATCATTTGTTTGCTCATAATTTTTCACTCTATTTTTGTTTTTGGATTTATTTGGGTAGAGTGGGGGTTTTTGTTATTGTCTTATATTGGAGACAGCATGACATGTGAATGATTTGTGGCCCTCCAGGACTGCATTTGGGGGACTCTGCTGTAGGTAATGCACATGTTTATGTGGTGTGTGCTGTTTAAGGTAAAATATGAGCATTTCGCCCACACTTTGGTTCTGAGCAGCAAAGGTTCAGTTTTTACTACACGTGTTTTTAGTGGGAAAATATGGGGAATATGTTGGCAGGAGACACAGCTAGGATTTGAACCTGTGACCTTCTGCTTTTGGACACACTGTCTGTGTGCACTGCACCACTGTGTTGCCACAGATATGCTGCATTCCCTGGGGAGTCCATGACTGTACATCCGACAGGGCCTGTTTGTTGCAGTGCACGGCACCCACCTGGACAGGGCTAGGCCATGGTCTGCTGTGGGCACCAGCCGCTGCCACCTCCGCCGCCAGTACCGCTCCATCCTTAGATTGGAGACAGCATAGACCCTGACGGATTTGTGGCCCTCCTGGACTGCATTTGGGGGATTCTGCCGTAGGTCATGCGCATTTTTATGGTGTTTGTGCTGTGTGGGGTAAAATGTAGGTGTTTGACCCATGCTTATGTTCTCAGCAATAAAGGTTCAGTCTTTCCTACCATGTTTTCTTCATGGGTAAAATATGGGGACTGGGTTGGCAGAAGCCACAGCTGGGACTTGAACCTGTGACCTTCTGCTCTTGGACACACTGTGTGCACTGCGCCACCATGTTGCCACAGATATGCTGCCTTCCCTGGGGAGTCCATGACTGTACATCCGACAGACCCTGTCTGTTACAGTGGACGGCACCCACCTACACAGGACTGGGCCTGGACTGCTGTGGGCAGCTGCCCCCTCCAACACCAGTGCCCCTCTGCCACTTTGCTGACATGCCCTTCTGCTGGTGGTGCTGGTGGTACGCAGTCTCAGGCCATCCTGTGTGCGGGTAGGCGGCTGCCTATGGTGCGTGTTCTGGGGTAGGGGTGCGTGCATAGACGTCCACGCTTCCCCCCAAGCACCGCCTGCCGCTGTTCCGTGCCCTTGGGGGTACCTGCTGGGTACTATCCTCTGTGACACTGTGGGACGCACAATTGTGCCCATGTTGGGCCCTCATCAGTTGCTGGCTGGCTGCTGTACAGTTTCAGCATTCCTATGTGCCACCTAGGCCTTCCTCCGCCCTCCGTTAGCCTTTCCCCGCCTCTATCGCACATCAGCGCACCGCAAACGTGCGCGTTTTCGTCACACGTGTGCGGGGCCCGCTAATGTGACGCGCACGCGTGCGGGGCACTTAAGAGCACTTAAATGCATCATTTTAGAGCGCTCAAGTGCGCCCCGCACAAGTGCGCAGTTTAGTAAACATACCCCATAGGGTCTTTCCTGAATGTGATACTCATCATTCATGTGTATGAAAGGGTCCAATTCAGGATGTTACATGCAATGGGATAAAGGAGATCACCTGTCTTTGCCCTCTTTTTTTCCATTAAGTCTTCCCCTACCCTCTAGCAGCTTAAATATGTCAAAATACTCTCTTCTAGAAGGGGCATCTGACAGGATAGGCGCAAGTAGAACATGAGACTGCGCATCGTGATGATCATCCCATCCCTGTGTATGAGTTGCTCTATAGGATCCTTAACAAATGTACTGTATTCTTTTGCAGGAACAGCTGCAGTATGATTTGCTTGAAGAACTGTCTATCATGATATTATCCCATTTCCTATGTCAGTAATGATATTGTCTATGCTGGTACTGACGACGCGGGCTGAGGTGGCATCAGTAGCAGTTCTTCCTTACACTGTCTAATCACCTATAGGCCCAATAGCTGCTATTAGAGGCAGGACCGTACCAAGCTAGAAATGCACTGTGTGCGACTACTGAATCTGGTGCTCCTCTCTGTCCCAACCACATGTACGAACTCACTCTTTTTGAGATTTCTGGAAGTCCAGTGATGATATCAGCATCCTTTTTGTACTTGCACCCTATGCAGCCACACCACTTGCACAGCCCTTGGTACGGCCCTGATTGAACGAACTGGAATGATGCCCTCTGCACTTGAGGAATACCTGGAATCTGGTCCTTTGTTGTTGGTGATCCAGGTGAAAACCTGCATTAGAGTACACTGATGAAGATCTGCTGCTGTGTCATCCGCTGCCATAAGAAATCAGGATGGTATTCCTAACCTGGCAATCATGAGAGGGCATGTGTTCAGGTGTCCTTTGTTCCTGTGGGGAACACTCACCTACAGGTGCAGAAGGAGGACAGCCAAAGAAGTTGCATCATCACGGGGAGGATGAAGTATACCATGGTCTGTCCTGTCCTGTGTTACTGGTCCAGTCAGCGAGTCTGGGTGCTCCTGGGCATCGGGGGTCATAGCTGAATCCTGTTTATGGGTGGCTCGTCTGGCTGTGCACTGCAGGCTGTCAGGTGAGTCGAGGCAACATGTAGGGCATTTACACACATGAAAAGGCCAACAACAAGAGCCTTTAGGTAGCTGCTGGTAGTGTCAGTGGTCATACTGCCCACATAAGGTGTATGTTGGGAGCACTCTGTGTCCCTTTCACTTAAAGTCAGAGGGGGAAGAAGGCAGGCTGAAAATGCATATATTCCAATGGAATCTGGCTGGTCCCAGGCCTGCATTATGGGTTCAGACCAATGGCAGTACAAAGGTCTTGAGGGAATTCCTATGTATCCACTGGGTGTAGTCACGCTCCCTATCAGCCCCTGCTGTCTAGCGATGTGGCCTTTGTCCTGCTGCCTGACTGCAAGCAGCACTGGTGGGTAGAGAAGGTACCTGGGACTTCATGTTCCAGGGCCGAATTAGACATGAGGGGTCTCCACACATGCACAGCAAGAGCAGTGGGGACCTAGTTATTGACACAGCTGGCAGAATGGCTAAGCTTCTCTGGTCCATTCCCCATAGCAATATCACAAGCACAGGCAAGTACTGCAATGGGATCTTGCACTGGAGTCCAATCTGAAGAAATCTTTACTGCTAGATTGAATTGGGAAGAGGCCACCATAGGATCCTGTACCAGAGCCAGGTTTGAAATGAGCCACATTGCTGCACTATGCCAAGAGGAAGCTGTCTTGAGATCAGATTCTGTCGGGACGCCACAGCAATGCCGATGGTCAGATGAGGTGATCAAGTAGGCAGTTAGGTCTAAGAGGCCAATTGTCTGCCTCATCCCTGCATTAATTGGCTGTGCTCCTACCACCTGCCACATCATCATATTGCTCTAAGTGACACCTCATAGCAGCGGGAAACTTCCCATTCTTCTTTGCCCTCTTTTCCCATTTTTTTTGTGGGATTGTGGTCAGTGGGCGTCCCATGGGATCTGCCATCATGTAAAGCTCTGTGCCTTTCTCACAATGCATGAGCTCTCTCATGTGCCTGAATATGTAACTTGGATTTGAAAAGGCGAGTATTAAATCTAAAAATCCAGACCCCAATAGCAACTTTCTCTGTAACCAGAAATCATTCTGGACATTTATAGGCAAGCAAAGCCTATTTTGGTAATACTTTGCAGTCGTATCTGGATCAGCCTAAACAGCTATTTGTATTAATTCAGGATCTCCTAACGGAGCCTAAAATGAAAATGAAATGTGTCAAATTGACCCACAGTTGTTTGTTAGATTGTTACTGAAAAAAGGAGGAGCCACTTGTTTTGTACTAAGTACTGTTTCTGTTGTATCTACCTCTGCCGTACCATTGAATGATACTTCACCAGAGATCCCTCTGCTTTAAGGTGTTCTTCTCTGTTTCTCTTAATGAGGTGAATACTAGGCATGTGAAGTAGTTTTCGTATGAATGGAAAAATCATCAAAAATCGTAATATTCATTCTGGGGCCAACTAACTGATAGGACATGCTCAAAGTTTTCCCAAATCATCAGTACAAGCATGCCCAATCTTGGAAGGGCAGAAGGTCAAAGAGGGATCACCAGAAGCCAGCAGAAGGCTCTTCAGCCAATTATGTTGTGAATCTGTAACAGGCAGACAGAGAAGTGCATCCCTGGGATGTCACAGCAGAACTGGAATTCACTGTCAAGCACAAACCCCAGAGAACCATTTTGTGTCTGACTTTTTTTTTTATTGATTTTGATGAAAATTACACCAAATTAACAAAAGTAAATCACAGTACAATGTACAATGTAGCAATAAGAACAGAGGAACAAAATATCAATGATAAAGTCCACATCACGGGATACGGTCAGAAATTAACAGGAAAACAAAAAGATAAATCAGAAAACAAGGCCTAAAGCCTACAATATCGGAGAATATCTATCTATCAACCAGCATTATCCCCAACAGCTGTACCTGAGTGATCAGAAACAAATTTCTCTAACTGGGTTACATCCATGAAAATATATATAGCATCCTCAAAATTAACAACACACTTACATGGAAAACGTAAAAAAAAGTAGCTCCAATTGCTAAAACCTTAGGTTTTAGTGCTAAGAATTGCCTCCGCCGGAGCTGAGTCTTGCGGGAAACATCAGGAAATATGTTTATAGCCTGACCACAAAATATGGCAGACTTTACTTTAAAAAAGGCACGCAAAATATGCTGCTTAACTTCAACATAGGCAAATGTAACCAGTAGAGTAGAACGAGAAGAAATATTATCCGTAGAATCTTCCAGAAAAGCAGTTAAATTTGAAATGGTAGGGACAATTTTGTCAAGGGCACCCTCAGTGGGATTAACCTTTTTAGTACTAGAAAGGAGGTAATAAGTTTGCAAAATTACAACAGGCTCCTGTATCTCTAATACTTCCTTAAAATATTTCTCCAATAATATTCTAGGTGCTAATAAGGAAGTATGCAGGAAATTCAAAAATTGCTAATTCCGGAGACTCCACAGATATCCCAGGCAAATGCAAAGGCACAGGTAATGGGGGAGGAGATCTCCCGCTAGAATTTAGGGAGACTCCATCTGGAGAGAACTGCGCAATGGGAATAGGCACAAAGTGTCTATCCAAGGAACCGATCGGTTTATCCCCAGAAGCGGTCTCAGGATCCTTAGTTGCGCCCTTCGCTTTCCGTTTCCCCATTATTCTACTAAGGCAAAAGAGGAAATTCAAGCAAAAATACGAAAAAGGAAACAAGCGCCTCTGTATCGCCGAAGGGGCGCCAAAGGGGCGTGTCTGCCCCTTTGATCATGCCCCTTCGAGCCAAGCTCCGCAGACACGCTCCGCGGTCAAGAAATAGCAAAAATAAATACTAAAAGGCAAAAGGACCCAAGTGGGTATGAGGGTGCCCCGGGCCTGCCTGTCCGATCTTCCAGGCACACAGAGAACGCTGAGCACACTCCAGCCACCGCAGTCCAGGAGCTGATGACCTGCTCCAAATCCTCCAGCGTCTCTCTGCTCAGTCCGATCACAGCTGCAGAGAAGAGACGTTTAAAGGGAAACAAGTCCCCGCCAGGTATGGGGGTGCCCCGGGCCCGCCTGCCCGATCTTCTAGGCACACAGAGAGCACTGAGCACACTCCAGCCACGGCAGTCCAGGAGCTGATGACCTGCTCCAAATCCTCCGGCATCTCTCTGCTCGCTCCGATCACAGCTGCAGAGAAGAGACGTTTAAAGGGAAACAAGTCCCCGCTAGGTATGAGGGTGCCCCGGGCCCGCCTGCCCAATCTTCCAGGCACACAGAGAGCGCTGAGCACACTCCAGCCACGGCAGTCCAGGAGCTGATGACCTGCTCCAAATCCTCCGGCGTCTCTCTGCCCGCTCCCTTTGTGTCTGACTTTGAGAGCGTGAGGAAGAGGTGCTTGCAAGGATCAACAATTTAAAGCAGAAAGTTTTAAAGATATGAAAGTTTTAATGGGCTGCTTCCTCCTCCTGCAGCAAAAAGCCTCTCTGGGGTGGGGGCAGGAGATCAGAAAAGTCAGAGAGAGGTTAGGAAAATTCTGTCTTTATAGTTTGCCATTTGGCAATTGCTTACTGTCTTAATCATTAGTTGAAAGTGTGCACACTACACACATATTATTTGTAGACAGGGCCAGCCCATCAACTAGGTGGCCTCCTAGGCCAGCAGGCCATGCGCTTCGGCACACATGACCTGCCACCCCCCTCCCTGCACGCTGATCCACGCCGCCATCCCCCACTGCCACTGATTCCAGCAGCGAGATCGGAGGGCAGCTAAGCTCAGCGGCAGCAGGCCACAGCAGGCCATATGCTATGGCACATGGCCTACTGCCAAGCCGAGACGCCAACCCTAACGCTGGAATCAGCAGCAGTAGGGGGATGGTGGCATGGCTCAGAATGGGGGAACAGGGCATCGTGGGGGGTGCAGCTTGGCCAGGCTTCTGCCTAGGGTGGCAGAAACCCTTGGACTAACCCTGTTTGTAGAACATTTCCAAGCATGCAGTGCCACTAAGGAAAGATAGTTTACTGGATCTAATCTATTCATTTGTAAAACCAGAAGATACTATGAAATGATTTTTCCTAACAATATTGTTCACCCATTGTCTATACAGCAACTTGGGGGTTAAAAGGGAAGGTAGAGATGCCAAGTCTCATTCATTACGAGTGTGTCACATTCATTTGAAGGTTCTCTCAGCCTCACAGGCTTCCATTCTCTTCTCTCATTCATTATAGCCTCAGACCTAATGACCCAATTACTATATTACATGAGAGACGAGTCTAACAGGAGAAATGGCAAATGACTCTACTAGTAAGAAGAAATCTGAGCACACCTTCCTACCCACAGGCTCCCCCCTGACCCAATTCTTTCTCCTTTACCTGCAAGTATCTATGTGCATACTTTGAGCCACAAGCCAAATTCTTCTGGCAATTGTCTCATATTGCCTCCATTCTGTCTATATGCTTTTAGAGGCACCAAAGAAAAGCAAGAATCATTTTGTGCTTCTTTTTATTTTTGCAAAGACATACTGTACATTTAAATCTTTCTAGGCTTATATCCCAGATGCACCATCTGAAAAATCTCACTCTTTGGCCTTCAGTCAGGGGCGGCCCAAGAGGGGTGCAGGGCCATGTGTGGAGACTCGGTGTGGGGCCTCATTTGCATAAGGGACTCATTTGCATAATGTTACCATACGCCAGGGCTTCTCAATTCCAGTCCTGGTGGCCCACAACCCTGCAGGTTTTTGGGATATCCCTAATGATATGCATGAGATATATATGCATTAGAGAGAGCCTGCCAACCTGACTGGTGTTTGGCCCTCCAGGGCTGGATTTGGAGACCCCTGCCTTACACCTCTGTCATTTAAGATTGTAAGTGGGCAAGGTACAGATGTCCAAGACAACAAAAAGGTTAGAATTTGTCACATTCCTCCTTGCTTCTCACCACCACCAAAATATTGTCTATTAGACAACTTTTTGGTGGTGTTGAGAATCTAGGAGGAATGTGACACATTCTATCTACCCTTTTGATGTCTAGAACATCTGTACCTTGCCCACTCACAATCTTAAATGACAGAGGTGTAAGGCAGGAGTCTCCAAATCCAGCCCTGGAGGGCCACAAACCAGTCAGGTTCTCTCTAATGCATATATATCTCATGCATATCATTAGGGATATCCCAAAAACCTGCAGGGTTGCGGGCCACCAGGACTGGAATTGAGAAGCTCTGCCATACGCCAGAGCTACTCAATTCCAGTCCTGGTGACCCGCAACCCTGCAGGTTTTTGGGATATCCCTAATGATATGCATTAGAGATAGCCTGCCAACCTGACTGGTTTGTGGCCCTCCAGGGCTGGATTTGGAGACTCCTGCCTTACACCTCTGTCATTTAAGATTGTGAGTGGGCAAGGTACAGATGTTCTAGACATCAAAAGGGTAGATAGAATGTGTCACATTCCTCCTAGATTCTCAACACCACCAAAAAGTTGTCTAGTAGACAATATTTTGGTGGTGGTGAGAAGCAAGGAGGAATGTGACAAATTCTAACCTCTTTGATGTCTTGGACATCTGCACCTTGCCCACTTACAATCTTAAATGACAGAGGTGTAAGGCAGGGGTCTCCAAATTCAGCCCTGGAGGGCCAAACACCAGTCAGGTTGGCAGGCTATCTCTAATGCATATATATCTCATGCATATCATTAGGGATATCCCAAAAACCTGCAGGGTTGCGGGCCAACAGGACTGGAATTGAGTAGCTCTGCCATACGCTAACTTTTAGGGCAGTGTTTCCCAACCCAGTCCTACGGGGCACACCGGCCAGTCAGGTTTTCGGGATATCCCTAATGACTATGCATGAGATATATATGCATTAGAGATATCCTGCCAACCTGACTGGTTTGTGGCCCTCCAGGGCTGGATTTGGAGACCCCTGCCTTACACCTCTGTCATTTAAGATTGTGAGTGGGCAAGGTGCAGATATCCTAGACATCAAAAGGGTATATAGAATGTGACACATTCCTCCTCGATTCTCACCACCACCAAAAGTTGTCTAATAGACAATATTTTGGTGGTGGTGAGAATCGAGGAGGAATGTGTCACATTCTATATACCCTTTCGATGTCTAGGACATCTGCACCTTGCCCACTCACAATCTTAAATGACAGAGGTGTAAGGCAGGGGTCTCCAAATCCAGCCCTGGAGGGCCACAAACCAGTCAGGTTGGCAGGATATCTCTAATGCATATATATATCATGCATAGTCATTAGGGATATCCTGAAAACCTGACTGGCCGGTGTGCCCCGTAGGACTGGGTTGGGAAACACTGTTTTAGGGGTATGTTTACTAAACTGCGTTAGTGCAATTCGCGTTAGGAGCCGCGGTAGTGACAGAAACCCCTAATAAGGACATGGGCGGTACATCGTTACCACTAACGCACGTTCCAAAAACTAACGAGCGTTACAGGGCGCCGTGGCGCGTTACTGCACGTTAATCGTAAGAAGGCGTACAGACACAAAGCACTGAAACAGAGCTGTAGCACAATGGTTACGGTACTGACCGCTGTTACAGGCAGCATGGGTTCGAGTCCCCAGTGTGCCTAACGCAGAAGGCTGGCCCAGGCATCACCCTATAGGGAATGAGGAGGCATGTTTTTCTTTACGTGGAGTAGTGGTGTCAGAAACACACCCTCGGAGTGTGCCTAGCCGCGTGCGAGGCTGCGTGCGTTGGTGCGTGCGTATAATCGTGCGTGGGTACGTGTGCTTTTACCAGCGTGGGCACCTTATATTACAGACTCTTTAGGGTGTCCTGCACCTATGCATTATGCTAACAGATGTACGTGTTATGGCCTATGGTTTATCAGAGCCTGTGAGCAGGTGCTGGATTTTCCCAGGGTTTGGATTGTGCCAGTCACACCCATGATGCACTGCACATGCAAATCAGCTGTCCACAGATACACACCATGGGGAATGCACCCCCACAGCACCTCGGCCTGGTAGAGGGAAGTGACCATGTGCACCCCCACAGCACCTCGGCCTTGTAGGGGGTACTGACCGTGTGTTGTACTGGCACAGAGTAGCTACACACCGTCACATTGTGCGGGTACTGTGCTCACCCTGAGGGTGCAGTGAGGCGCCCAGCACCAAGTCCACAGCACCGTCCATAGTACAGGTCCAAAGCAGTGCTAATGTGTGAGATAGGTAGTTTCTGCAGAAACACCTTGGATATCTCTGTCTGTTTCAGTCAGGTGTAGCCCCCATGGACCCCTAGGTGGCCCATGTACCCCCCGGGCCAAGGGTGGCAAACAGGCTCTTCTAACAATAGATCCACATTCTACCTCCCTGCAAAGGTGGCAGTAGAGGGGAACATCAACCCCAATCCTGCTGAGGAACAGACACCCCACAGGGCAGTCAATGCAGCTCTGTACACATCCATAACACAATAGCAGACAGACATTAGGCCTGGATATGCACCCCCCCCACTATCTGATATGCTCCTGCTGCAAGCCATCAGACACTGCACCCTGCAAACCACTCCATCAAGACACATACCAGCTGCAAACAGCCTGCTAGTTAGTCCATAGTGCATGTGCCCAGTGGAGATGCATGCACCCAGAACTGTCAGCATACACAGCAAGCAGATAAATCAGTGACTGGGCCCCAAACAAAAACCCATATCTATCACATGAGAGAAATACTATATAGCACTATGGGGGTGCCTAGCCATGCTGTGGTCACTGCACAGTCAGGGTGAGAGTGATCTCTCAGCAGGACATACTGAGGTCACCCTGTCTGTGTAGGTGGTGGCCAGGCACTAAAATGTCCCAGTCAGTGCCCTATGCCCTGTGCAGATGCACCCTGGCCAGGCCACCCTGTCCGGCCTATACCCATGGTACCTTGCTCCTCATTATGCACATTGGCAGCCCAATACTGGCAACATTGCTGGCAGTGTGGGCTGTGGAAGGTGTTTGCAGCCACCACACACTGGATAGACAGACAGCCACCCCCACACCTATGCCAGCATTGTGCTACTATAGAGGTGTTCAGCTGCCATACCCACCACACCAGTCCTGGGCACAGTACAGGCATGGATATGGTACGCAATACTGTTGGGGGTCACTCCCCAGGGTGGTAAAGACCATCAGAGACCAGACCTGCAGCACACACCGCAGACATCAGAATGATTGTTATGGTGGGGCTCAATGAGCAAAATGTGCTTAACGTAGGAAATGATATCTGCCAGTTATCATAGGAAACGTTTGATAGCTGTGTACCATATACCCAGGTGTAGGGTGGCATTGCTAAGGTATGCAACTGCTAGTATTGGGAGATACAGGCAGGGCCCAATGTCCTGCCTCTCCAGGAGGCATTGGCCAATGGGGCCTGTGGGTGTGTCTGCCCCTGTTGGCTACTGCTTTACGGCAGAGTTTCCCAACTCCAGTCCTGGTGTTCCAAACCCTCAGGGTGAGCACAGTACCCGCACAATGTGACGGTGTGTAGCTACTCTGTGCCAGTACAACACACGGTCAGTACCCCCTACAAGGCCGAGGTGCTGTGGGGGTGCACATGGTCACTTCCCTCTACCAGGCCGAGGTGCTGTGGGGGTGCATTCCCCATGGTGTGTATCTGTGGACAGCTGATTTGCATGTGCAGTGCATCATGGGTGTGACTGGCACAATCCAACCCTGGGAAAATCCAGCACCTGCTCACAGGCTCTGATAAACCATAGGCTATCACACGTACATCTGTTAGCATAATGCATAGGTGCAAGACACCCTAAAGAGTCTGTAATATAAGGTGCCCACGCTGGTAAAAACACACGTACCCACACACGATTATACGCACGCACCAACGCATGCAGCTACGCCCATACCAACGCACGTACCAACGCACGCAGCCTCGCACGCACCAACGTACGTGGCTAGGCACACTCCGAGGGTGTGTTTCTGACACCATTACTCCACGTAAAGAAAAACATGCCTCCTCATTCCCGATAGGGTGATGCCTGTGCCAGCCTTCTGCGTTAGGCACACTGGGGACTCGAACCCATGCTGCCTGTAACAGCAGTCAGTACCGTAACCATTGTGCTACAGCTCTGTTTCAGTGCTTTGTGTCTGTACGCCTTCTTACGATTAACGCGCAGTAACGCGCCACGGCGCCCTGTAACGCTCGTTAGTTTTTGGAACGCGCGTTAGTGGTAACGATGTACGGCCCATGTCCTTATTTGGGGTTTCCGTCACTACCGCGGCTCCTAACGCGAATTGCACTAACACAGTTTAGTAAACATACCCCTAAAAGATTTCTACATTACTATAATCCAGTGCCAATCGCCAGGCACATTAGGAACTACTACAAACACTGCCCATTTAGAACCCATAGCAAACCCGCCATATCGTAACAGCACTACCAGGACTCACAAAGCACCATACGCTACCTATCATAGTAACATAGTAAATGATGGCAGATAAAGACCAGTATGGTCCATCTATTCTGCCCAGTAAGATGGCCAGAGTAAGATGGCAGGAGTAGGAGCCACTCTGTGGAGGCCACCCCTCCACATGTCTTTGAACCCACCCCTCCACATGTCTTTGAACCCATCACTCCATGCAGGACACCCCTATTTGTTGAGAAGTTAGATGGTTCAGTTTATTTTGATTTTATTCTGTTGCCATAAATGGATCTATTGTGTCTGTCCCATGCCATTTTGAATTCTGTCACTGTATTTGCCCCCACCACCTCAAAAGGCAACAGTGAAAATATTAAACCAATACATTTCAGAGAATAACAACATGACCTACTGGGGAAAGAGAAGAAGTGGCAATGTCAAATAGGAATTACATAAACAGAATACCTCAGCTCAGTTACACATGCAGAACATAAACCATCACTAAACAAGGAATCACAATATAGAAATAGGAAGACAATAATTAAACTGGGAACCCCTAAAGCCAAACTTGGAATGTACAACAACACTGTCGAAATAAAACTATAAATTAATTTCCTCTTGTACTAAACAAAGCGCAGACGTTAATGATGCACATTTCCCAGAGCTGACATAGTCCAGTTAATAAATTCAAAATAAAGAGATATTTTTCTACCCTTTGTACATTTTTTTTTTCAGTTGCAATTGCTCCAGCCACTTTCTTCTGGTTTCTTTGTGTCTTCTGCTAACTCTCCATCGTCTGCTGTCCATTAGTCCTTTCTTCTCTTCTAGGTTTTTTTTTCCATTCTCTCTCTACATCTGCTTTAACATACTAATCTTTCTCCTTTTTCTCTTTCCTCATTCCTATTTCATCCACTCAAATTTTACCCCTCCATCCTCAATCCCCACTTACTCTCCCAATACCCGGCCAATTGTAGATTTGTCTTCCACATAAAATATTTTTCCCCTCTCATTTCACTCTCCCAGCTCCATCCCATTCTAATCCTCCCCCAACATCAGCTCCCTTCTAGTTCCAGCCCCACCCAACATCCACACCCTTCTAGTCCCCGCATCAGCCCATTTCCAGTCCTAGCCCCCCCATCAGCCCATTTCCAGTCCTACCTCCCCCATCCATTTCCAGTCCTATCCGAGTCCCTCCATCAGCCCATTTCCAATCCCAGCCCCCCATCAGCCCATTTCTAGTCCTTTCCTAGCCCCACCATCAGTCCATGTCAAATCCTAGCTCCCCTCCACTCAGCCCATTTCCATTCCAAGCCCCCATCCCCATCTGCTATTTGCAGTTCAAGCCCCCCTTCCACAGCCCATTTCCTCCTAGCAACCCCCCCAGCCCATTACCAGTCCTAGCCCCCCATAGCCCATTACCAGTCCTAAGCCCCCCATCAGCCCACTTCCAGTCCTAACCCCCCATCACCCCATTTTCAGTCTTAGCCCCCCATAGCCCATTACCAGTCCTAACCCCCCATCAGCCCACTTCCAGTCCTAACCCCCCATCAGCCTATTTCCAGTCTTAGCCCCCCCATAGCTCATTACCAGTCCTAACCCCCCCATCAGCCCACCTCCAGTCCTAACCCCCCGGTAGGCTTAACAGAGCTGCGAGAGAGAAACTCTCCCTTCGCGGCTCTGAAAGCCGGCGCTGAGGGAGCTGCAGGGAGAGCTCTGCCGGGCAGGGGGGCCCCACGGGACGCTTGATTCTGCCGCTGCCACGGCGGCAGCAGCAGCAGCCGGTTTGTTTGTTTTTTAATCTACCTGGGCCTGATGCAGAATGTTGTTTGTGCGGGGCCCCCTGAAACGCGGGGCCCTGTGCAAATAACATTGTTGCTCAATGGATGGGCTGGCCCTGCCTTCAGTCTCATTTTTTGGAGCAGGCCATGTGGGTGGTGCAGGATGCTAAAAAAAAAGGCAGTCCCTGCCTATGAGAACTGGGAATACAGTTTGATAGGAGCATTACCCAGGCAAATATATTTCTCCTCTCCCCAATCCTTTAAAAACTATGAGCAGGGAGTGAGAGTAACTGGCGACTGCAGGGGCTGCATCAGGCAGGATGAGTGACCCCAGGGCCATATCTGAGGCAGCACATTTGAGGTGATAGTATTCCAGGGCAGCACAGGCCAGGTGAGTGGTGCATGGTGCCAGGACAGGAAATCCTTGCCCTAGAGCTGGGAGTCTATTCTGAGCATATCATAATGCTTGGGAAGGGTACATTTGGAAAATGAAATAATCATAGAAGGAAAGAAGGGAGGGAATTTGAGATCAGTACTGGCACAAGTGCACAGAAAGAGACAGATCATTCTTGGTGCAATCTTATGGGCTCCTCTAGTTTGCCAGAGAAGCTAAAGAGAGTTATCTTTGAAGAAGAGTAGAAAGAGCCACAGCTTCTGATGCAACTATAAAGCAGCAGGTGTCTGGTGTCATCTTCACAGAGATAGGAAAGGGAAGTCTATATGGTGCAAAGTGTGGGACATGAAAGAAGCAATAGGTGAAGGCAACTTAGGCTAGCAACAGGCACACCACATTTCCTGCTGAAAAGTGTGTGTGATATGCAGAATCTGAGGAATCCACATGGGCAGCATTTGCATCTGAATCATCATATACTGAAAGAGTACTGACTAAAGAGGGTGTTGAAGTTATGGTAAGTGCAGGGCCAACCCAAGGGTTTCTGCCACCCCAGGCAAGAACCCCAGCTGTGCCACTCCCCCCACCACACACACAGTCATGATTTACCGTGCCACCCTGCCCCTCCCCACCACTGATTCCATCTTCTGGGGGGAAAGGGGGCCAGGTGGCAGTGGCAGCAGTTTAAAAGCAATAGTTTTTTGCTGCCATTTTGGCACCCAGGCAAGCCATGCTCTTTGGTTCCCATTCATGGCTTGCCACTCTTGCCCCCCTCCAACAGGAAGTTGCATCGGAGGAAGGGGTCAGAAGCGGCAGGCCGTGGTTTCTGCACCACAGGGGCCCATGCACCTGACCTGCCATGGTCACTAAAGTGGCGATACAAAGTCGCTGTGCTGCCCACCAAGAGCGGCCACCTTAGGCAGTTGACTAGCCTATGTAGTGGATGGGTTAGCTCTGGGTAAGTGAGCTAATTGTTGAGGAGGTAGAAGAAAGTGATACTGGCAGAGACAAGGCAAAGAGCACTGCAAAGATAAGGGAGACAACAGAGAGTAGAAAGGATGTCACTGTCTTTTCATCCTCTCCTCCATCCCCAGCCACAGGTCCAGCAGCAATATCAACAACAGAGGCCCCCCCACCTCCCCCCCCCCCCAAGGAAGTAGAGGGAAAGTCTCATAAAACCTCACTGGTATAGAGGCATTTAAACTGTTTGAGGACCTGCTTTATGCAGAATGCAATTACTGTAGGAAGCACATTAGCCGAGGCAAGCTGATGGGCATTCTCACAAATACTGGCATGCAGCATCAACAGCACCCTTTCCAGCTCAGTACTAAGGAGGCACTGATCCTATGCAGGGGACTCCATCAAGCAGTGGAAATAGCAGTGATGGTCAAGCTAAAGACAAAAAAATCCCTTTCCAAAATAGGGCCCCTAGCATCTTCCGCTAGTTAGATGACATGGCAGCAGGCCTTATGTGCATCAAAGCAAACCACTGTGGAAGAGATGGGGTGGTTTGCATTAACGCTGTCACAAAGCAGGCAGCATTGGGGGTAGTGACACAGTGCATTGGGTAGATGATAGCCCTGAATGACCACTTCCAAAGATGGTTAAGAAGTTGGAGTTCAAGAGGCTGCTGCATATCTTAGCTCCTGATTATTAAGTGCCTTGCAGGACAACTTTTAGTAGACAGGTGATCCCCAACCTGTATAATCAGCTGCGTCACCAGCTGCAAGCAGAGCTGGCACAAGGAAAGGGGATGCCAGAGGCAAGATGGCGTAGATGATGGTAATGAAGCAGAAGAAATAGTAGGCACGTGAGAAAGTAGTATTGGTATCTGTGAAAGTAGTATTGGTATCATGAGCACCAGTCTTTCATCTACCACTGCTCACTGCATCACCCAACTTTCCATACCACTGGCCCATACCACTGGTCTTAAAAATTCACTGTATTGTACGATACATTATGATTATGTAAAGTAAACCGCTGCTGATCGTAGGAAGTAGCGGTATACAAATGTTTACTAAATAAATAAATAAATAAAATAGTAAGGGAAAATCTTTGATAATCAAAGCCCTAGCTTCAACAATAAGTACAAGTAGCAGAGATCAGCCTGCCACAAGTCGGATGCCTGCAAGGATTTCAGTGACACATTACCTTGCAGAGTGTATTGAAGTCATGCACACAGATCCCTTGTTAAACTGGACACACAAATCAGCAGTCTGGCCATATCTGGCCAAGATTACATAGCATTTCCTGTCCTGCCCTCCAATCAGTTTGCCCAATGAACATGTATTCTCTATGGCAGGGGATATTACGGCCCCCCATCATTCACAGCTCATTTTCATGCAACCAGAAGGAGGAACGAGTATAGAGCTGTACTGAGGGGCAGTTGCCCACATTCTCTGCCTTCAATGTCTAGCTGGTGTTTTTTTGACAGTTTGTACTGCAGTCTCTCCAGCATGGTGCTAATTTCTGGTGGCTACCTTTCAAACCCTCCCCCCACTTTCCCATGCCAAAACATAAAAGAAAAAAGCAAGAAATAAAGAAATAAAATCAAAGCCAACCCAAAACAAACAAAAAGGAAATAAAACAAAAAGAACTGAATAAAGTCTCCCTCTGCTGCAGGTATCAGTTTCGCTGTCCTGTCATTTCTGTCCCAGTCTGCCCCTTTGTTGTCAGTCCTGCTCTGGAGATGCAAACCACAACCGTATGCAGTGGTGGCTAATTCCGCTCCTGCCTGCCCAGCCATTCTGCAGCCTGCTATCATGTTTCCACTGGGTCTATTTAAGCCCACATGGCAAAACTAAAAAAACTAAAAATAAAAAAATAAACCCCCCTTTCTCCTTGCCGCTTTCTGCTACCTGCTCTCTGCTTGCCTGCGTCACTCTTATTACACTATCAAAAAGGTCCCAAACATCAGGAACTAAAAGCTAATCACATCAAAGAGACCCTGCACCACAACTGCTGTACCACGATAAAAGTTTTCTTTCTTCTATGTCTTTGTCGGAGCTGCTAAGCAAAAGGAGGCAGAGAACCACCCCCTCTTTAAAAATAGTCACTCTATTGGCATTGCTCTCATGGCTTTCCTCACTGCATCTCTTTGTCCCTCCTGATTAGAGTAATTCATGGCCACTCTTCTTGCTGTGTGGCCCTTTGGTCCTTCCTTGCATCTTTGCGGGTGCCTTTGGATTGCCATTCAATGCCTCTTTGGATGTTCTGCCACCTGCTTTGACATGCAGTTCCTAACAGCCCAAGTCCAGTCAAAACTGAGCTCAGCACGGTGGGGGAACACTACTAGCCTTCCAAATGCAATGAGCTCTCTCTTCAATGTTCTTTTCAAATTTCCATTATTGTACCTGTTTGGAGGATCGTGCAGGGGAACTTGGCTACTGCTGTACCCTTGAGTAAACAAAAACAGTATTTTTTTTTCTATCAGGAGGGATGAGAGAGATTTGCATACGATGGAAGCAGTGCATGTAAATCTCTCTCATGCATATTTATTGTGGTTATTCTGGAAAATGTGACTGGCTAGGTGAGTCCCCAGGACTGAGCTGTGAATCCCTTGCCCTAGACTAGAGAAAAGGAGACAGGGGAGATAGGATATTGATCTTTAAATACTTGAAAGGCATTAATGAACAAACAAACCTTTTTCAAAGACTTGAAAGCCATAAAACTAGAGGACATGAAAAGAAGCTACAAAGAGGGGAACTTAAAAGCAACATTAAAGAGTACATTTTCACGGAATGGGGGTTGGATGCCTGGAATGTCCTTTCAGCAGAAGTGGGGACAAAAACAGTGACTGACTTCAGAAAGCTAAGGCATAGGCACAGAGGATCCACATAGAGCTAGAGGAGTATTTCTACTCAAAACAAAACTTTTACACTTCAAAAAAGGCACAGAGTGAGGGTAAAGACACTTTATTGGGAAGAATGGATGGGCAATGCTCTGCCATCATTTACTATGGGGCATGTTTACTAAAAACCGCTAATTAGCGCGCCTCAAAATAGCGCACTAAAAGCGGTACTTAAGAGCGCTTAAATGCCCCGCAAACGTGCGATGAAGCCCCGCACACTTGCGCGTCACAGTAACGGGTGCCGCACAGGTACGTGCCCGCAAATGTCCGATAGAGGCGTGGAAAGGCTAACGGAGGGCGGAGGAAGGCCCCGGAGAGGCGGAGAGAAGGGGTTAATGGGCGGGGAAGGGGAGGGGAGAGGCGCCCCGCACATTATCGGTGTTGAATTTCCAAAAAAAAATAGCGCGAGTGAATCACTCGCGTTAGAATGCATTTAAAGGGAAGAGAAACCATTTCCGTCAGCAATGTACAGCAAAACCGGGGAAACCTGCAAAACGTGAGCAGTGTGATACATGTGCACAGCACAAAAGTGCAATTATAAATAGAAAATGACCACCACAAAAATATGAAAAATAGTAATTCAGTTGGGGAACAGGTATAGTGATGGGCAAAACTAGATAACACACCCAGGAAAGCTCCAAAAAAAAGAAATGATTTATGGAAAGGTGTATGGAGCGGAGACTCGTCCAAAAAACAGTTCCCTTTTTCTGGAGCTGTCCTGGGAGTGTTTTCTAGGGTTGCCCATTAATATCACTGTTGCCCAGCTTGGGTATATGTTTTCCCCCTTTGTTCCGTGGTCATTCCCGGGTTTTATTTGCACGTTTGTCACCACACAGGGTGAAGGAGCCCACAGTAAAAATGCATACAGCAGGGTTTGTGACTCCATCCTGCCAGGTTTACTACCTCCAGGGGCTGCACTGTCTCTGTGGCCATAGTGTGGTGCAGAGGACATAGCCATCACCTCTAGGACTAGAAGGCTAGAGGTTCAAATCCCAGCTGGGACACTTGCCAGCCCAGTCCATATATTTTACCCACCACTAAACAAAGATAGAGCAGACACCCCTGTATTGCAGGGAACATAAGCATGGGGGAAACACCCATATGTTACCCAATACCGCACACACACCACAACAATGGGCATACCTACAGGCAAGTCCCCCAAATGCAGTCCCGTACTGCCACATTGCAATCAGGTCATCTGCTTTTTCTGAGAGAAGCTCATGCCAGCATGTTGGTGCACGAGTACCTGTGGTGCAGGGGGCAGTGACAGCTAGCCACAGAGGACAGAGGCCTAGCCATGTGCAGGCTGGCACAGTCCACTGCAACACACAGGCCCTGCCGGATCCACAGGCATGGATGTTCCAAGGAATGCAGCCAATCTGTGGCTACAAGGTAGTGCAGTGCACACAGACAGTGCATACAAGAACAGACAATCACAGGTTCAAAGCCCAGTTGAGGCTACCACCAATCCTTCCCATATATTTTTCCCACAGCTACATAGTGATAGTAAGGACAAACCTTTCATGGCGAGGACATATGCAATGGTACTACGTCTATCTTTTACCCCACTGAGCACAGACACCATGTACAGGGGCAGTACCTAGAGCAGAATCTCCCAAATGCAGTCCTGGTGGGCCACACACCAGTCAGGGTCCATGCTGCCACTCATACAAATGCCTGTGCTGTATATCTATGCACCACCCCCCATGGCATGTAGATGTAGCTCTTGCATATTCATGAGGAACAGCAGGTAAACCCGATCAGTGTGATGCAAACCTGGACTGGAGTTGGGAATCTCTGCCGTAAAGCAGCAGCCAACAGGGGCAGACACACCCCACACCCACAGGCCCCATTGGCCAATGTCTCCTGGAGAGGCAGAACATTGGACCCTGCGTGCATCTCCCAATACTAGCACCTGCATACCCTAGCAATGTCACCCTACACCTGAGGTATACGGTACACATCTCTGAGACGCTTGCTAGGAGTACTGGCAGATAGATATCCATTCGTTACGCACATACTGCTAGTTGACCCCATCCGAACAATCTGTTCGGTGTTTGCGGTGCGTGCTCCAGCCCTTGCCTCTGACGGTGTTTACCACCCTGGGGAGTGACCCCCAGCAGTACTGCGTAGCATATCCATGCCTTGCCGTGCCCAGCACCGGTTTGGTGGGCAAGGCTAATTACCTCCTCAATAGTAGCACCATGATGGCATAGGTGTGGAATTGTGTGTCTGTCTATACCAGGGGTGGGCAAACTTGGTCCTGGAGGGCCGCAGACCAGTCAGGTTTTCGGGATATCTCTAATGAATATGCATGAGATATATATGCATTAGAGATATCCTGCCAACCTGACTGGTTTGTGGCCCTCCAGGGCTGGATCTGGAGACCCCTGCCTTACACCTCTGTCATTTAAGATTGTGAGTGGACAAGGTGCAGATGTCCAAGACATCAAAAAGGTTAGATATAATTTGTCACAGTCCTCCTCACTTCTCACCACCACCAAAAAATTGTCTATTAGACAACTTTTTGGTGGTGGTGAGAATCGAGGAGGAATGTGACACATTCTATATACCCTTTCGATGTCTAGGACATCTGTACCTTGCCCACTCACAATCTTAAATGACAGAGGTGTAAGGCAGGGGTCTCCAAATCCAGCCCTGGAGGGCCACAAACCAGTCAGGGTGGCAGGATATCTCTAATGCATATATATCTCATGCATGTTCATTAGGGATATCCCGAAAACCTGACTGGTCTGCGGCCCTCCAGGACCGGAGGTGCCCACCCCTGGTCTATACAGTGGGTGTTGGCTGCATGCCCCTTCCACAGCCCACACTGCCAACACTGTTGCCAGTATTGGCCTGCCAATGTGCATAATGAGTAGCAAGGGACCATGGGTATATCTCAGACAGAGTGGACTGACCAGGATGCAGCTGCACAGGGCATAGGGCACTGGCAGGGGCATGGTAGTGCCCGGCCACCACCTACACAGACAGGGTGACCTCTGTATGTGCTGCTGGGGGGATCACTCTCACCCTGAGTGTGCAGTGACGGCAGCAAGGCTAGGCACACCCCATAGTGCTATATATTGTGATTCTCCCATGTGATATGTATGAGTGTCCTGTGGGGGCCTCTTCATGGACTTATCTGCCTGTGTGTGCTGCCACCCCAGTTGTGGGTGCATGCATGTCCATCAGGACCAGCCAGCAGACTGTTCACAGCTGGTATGTGTTGTGATGGAGTGCCTTGCAGGGTGCAGTGGCTGATGGCTCTCTGCAGGTGAATAATCAGATAGTGGTGGGGTGCATCTGTGAATATCCAGGCCTAATGTCTGTCTGATATTGTGTTATTAATGTGTGTGGAGCTGCTTGGACTGCCCTGTGGGGTGTCTGTTCCCTAGCAGGACTGGGGTTGATGGTCCACTCTGCTGCCATCAGGGTGGGGTGGGGAGGGGATCTGTTGAGGGGGAAGCCCTGTTTTATCCACCTGGGGGTCCCCACTGAGCCAGACAGAGATCTCCAAAATGTTTATGCAGCACCTACCTATTCCACAGGTTATTGCTGCTTTGGAACTCTGACATGGCTGATGTTGTGGACCTGGTCCTGGGCGCAACATCTCACACTCAGGATGAGCACAGTAACCGCACAATGTGATGGTGGTTAGCTACTCTTTGCCGTTTCTCCACCCACTCAGGACACCCTACCAGGCCGAGGTGCTGTGTGGGTGCACACGGACACTTCCCCCTACCAGGCCGGGGAGCTTTAGGGGTGCATTTCCCATCCTGTGTTCAATCGTGGACAGCTGATTTGCATGTGCAGTGCATCATGGGTACGGGTGGTTCACAACAGCAGACTGTCAGTGAGGTGATGTACAGGCTATCTGCAGCCAGCCAGGGGCTGCTTAAAGCTATAGAGCTGTAGTCCAATGGTTACATCGCTGCCTGTGCAGCCAGATGTCATGGGTTCAAACCCACAGTGGGGTTATGTGATAGGGGTGTCCAAAGATTTATTTTAATTTACTGTACATATGTTGCTGCCAGCAATACCACCCTCAGCGTACTGTACCCATAAGGTGCCTCTGAGGGTGCTTTATGGGGCGCCCTATAGGGCAGTGTTTCCCAACCCAGTCCTACGGGGCACACCGGCCAGTCAGGTTTTCGGGATATCCCTAATGACTATGCATGAGATATATATGCATTAGAGATATCCTGCCAACCTGACTGGTTTGTGGCCCTCCAGGGCTGGATTTGGAGACCCCTGCCTTACACCTCTGTCATTTAAGATTGTGAGTGGCAAGGTGCAGATGTCCTAGACATCGAAAGGGTATATAGAATGTGACACATTCCTCCTCAATTCTCACCACCACCAAAATATTATCTATTAGACAACCTTTTGGTGGTGGTGAGAATCGAGGAGGAATGTGTCACATTCTATATACCCTTTCGATGTCTAGGACATCTGCACCTTGCCCACACACAATCTTAAATGACAGAGGTGTAAGGCAGGGGTCTCCAAATCCAGCCCTGGAGGGCCACAAACCAGTCAGGTTGGCAGGATATCTCTAATGCATATATATCTCATGCATAGTCATTAGGGATATCCCGAAAACCTGACTGGCCGGTGTGCCCCGTAGGACTGGGTTGGGAAACACTGCTATAGGGCACATTACGGTTGCCAGCCATATAGGGTGCACTACACATTATCCTGTGTCGCAACATACATGCTGCCCTATAGGGGACATTCTAGGATGCCTTGGCGGACGGTGCATTGTAACATGTGCCTTATGGGCCGCCTTATATTAATATGCTGTGAGAGTGCGTTTGCTAGTAGTTATCACAAAATAAAATTAAAACGCCTCCTACAGCACTCCACAACATATAACATACTGCCTCAGCTAGCCTTTTTCACTGGGCATTGTGAGGGATTGAACCCCTGGTCCCTGCACCATTGGTCAGTGTCTTAACCATTGTGCTGTGGCTGTGTTCCTTTGCTTTGGCATCAGCGCGCCGCCTTATGCCCATCAGCGCGCCACCTCCTGCTGCCCACAATTAGTGCACCGCCTTGTGTCGCCCAAAAGGAACAGTGCGCCGCCTTGTGCCGCCCAGATAGTACAGTGCGCCGCCTTATGCCGTACAAAACGAACAGTGTGCCGCCTTATGCCGTCCAAAAGTACTTTGCCTCCTGAACCACTTTTACACATTCAAGGTGTTGCCTCAGCTGGCCTTTTTGTTGTGCACAATGGGGGATTGAACCTGTGGCCCCTGCACCATTGGTTAGTGTGTTCACCGTTGTGCTACAGCTCTGCTCTGATATGTGCCTAGCAGCGCCCCACTTAGCCTTCCCACGCGCTAATGTGGGCCTCGCAAATTAGCGCGACGCGCACACGTACAGTCGGGTTTTTTTCTTCTTTCTGCCTGAACTGCCCACTCCTTATATGGCACACGCACACTAACGGGGACCCGCACAGCAACGGAGTTTAGTAAACATACCCCTATGTTACTATCATTGCTTCTTGGTTTATCAGTAATCAACTTAAAGTGAATTTATCTAAAACTTAAGCTTTACTAATTGAGCTGATTGTAGGGGAGGCTACCGCAACTGCTTTGAATTTGGGACAGGTCAGTATCTCTATCCATAATGAGATGTGTTACTTGGGTATAATCTTAGATGCAACCCTATCTTTGAGATCTATTTGCTCTGATGTCTCAAGCCTTGATTTTCATTCTGCACTGCAGGTTTCAGTTTTGATTACTGTAATATGATTGTCTTTGTACTGCCAAAGTCAACAATGGAAATATTACAGACGATCCAAATGTAGCACTGCGGTTGGTTACTAGTGCTGCAAGGTTTGATCACATTACTCCTTTGTTGCCTGCATTGCATTATCGTTGTTGCTGTTTCTACTCGTATAGAATTCAAGTTGTAGTTGTCAGTCATAAGTCCTTGAATGGTGCAGGACCAGAGTATCTCAGGTACATTGGTATGTACCACAATGTAGTTTACTTTCTGCTTCACAGGAAAGGATCTAAGCGTCATCATGGATAATACCTTGAAACTCTCTGCACAGTGTGCACCAGCAGCCTGGAAAGCAAATAGAATGCTAAGAATCATATGGAAAGAAATGGAAAACAAAACCAAGGATATTATAATGCCTCTGTATTGCTCCCTGGTGCATCTGCACCTTGAAAATTATATGCAGTTCTGGTCGCCATATCTAAAAAAGGATATAGAGGAATTAGAAAAGGTACATCGTATATTTGTTGCTGCTGCAGAAGCTCCTGAGCTCTGGGACTCCCTGCTAATACATTTGAGATTTGAATCAGATTATTTGAAATTACACAGGTGTCTAATAAGGCTTGTATTTTTCCAATGCTTCCCCCATGTCTGATTTCACAGTGATTAGATTTTATGATGAGGCATATTGACGTCGTTCTTTTATTGTACTACAAACATAACAATTGTCAAACTGGCTATTTGTTATATTGTCAGTCTGCATATGTTTAATTTGTCTGCTGTTTTATTTCAAATGTTTTATTGTGACCTGCTCAGGAATATAGGATAGGTAGGATAGAAATTATTTAAAATAAATAAATACATTTTTAATGCTAATATACACAGCTATTTGTAACAAATACTCTGAATGACATCAGAAAAAGACCAACTGACCAATTGAACTCTCTCTACAGCAGGGATACGTACCACCCAAACTCAAATTAGCCTCCAACCGACCAATAAGAAAAGGTACCACCAATGACATCAACCATCCAGCATCCTACAGACCCATAGCTAGTCTTCCATTTATGGCCAAGATACTGGAAAAGATTGTACCCCACCGGTTACAAGACCACATTGACACACACTCCCCTCTCGACCCCCAACAATACGGCTTTTGACCCCACCATGGAGTAGAATCCCTCACAACAGCACTTCTAAACAACTTGATAACAGGCACAAACAAACCACACATTGGCTACTTATTTGTATTCCTCAACATCAAGGCAGCATTCAACTCCATACCTCATGCCCTAATCATCAAAAGACTACAAACAATAGGATTAATGGGGATCCCTCTAAATTGGTTCAAATCCTATCTCTCAAACCCACAGCTTCAGGTAAAATTAGGCTCTACAAGGTCAAGACCATATACTCAAACCCAAGAAGTCCCCCAAGGATCTGCCCTCTCTGCACTATTATTCAACATCTTCATACAGCTGATCTGCACTATCATACAAACCTTCAGTGTTCTCTACCACATATATGCTGTTGATGTCTTGATCTGTGCACCCATCAATACACTGGACCCTAACATCACAAACATAACAGAATGCTTCACCGCAGTCAAATCATGGCTCACCACCCACAACATGACCATGAACATCAATAAAACTGAAGTTCTATATATCACCAGAGATAGCAGCTTCAGCCCTCTGGTCACCATAAACCTAAATGGCATCAAGCTTCATGTATGACAATAGATACATTACCTAACATTCTCTACCCACAAGAGAAACATCATCAGGTACATATTTATTTAACTAGGCTTATATACTGCTTTTCTACCAGTCAAAGCAGTGTACATTCAGGTATTGTGTATATATTTTCCCTTGTCCTTGAAGAGCTCACAATCTGTTTTTGTATCTGAGGCAATGGAGGGTTAGGTAGCTTGCCCAAGGCCACAAGGAGCACCTGTGGGACTAGAAACGCCAGTCTTTCCAGCCCAAGGTTGCTGTCCTCTAACAGGATTCAAGCCCCTGGCCCTCCAGCCTTGAGTAACTTGCCCCAACCACTAAGTCACTCCTCCCTCTAGGCCTACATACACAATAAACTCAAGACTGTGCAACATCTCAAACCTCTCCTAACCCAACAAAACTTCCGAACATTCCTTCAAGCTCTCATCTTCCCATATCTGGCTTATTGCAAACTCATTCTCTAAAGTCTACCTAAGAAAACAGTTCACCTGCTTCAGCTAGCCCTCAACACAGCAGCACGTACCCTCTTCAATGCCAGCATAACTGAGCACATAATTCCATTGTTCAAGCAGCTTTACTGGTTACTCGTCATTGAACACACAAACTTTTATGCCATCCTTACAGTTTTCAAGATCCTCAACGGCCTATCAGCTACTCACCTTCAAACAATAAAATATGAGACCAAAGATAACTGCACAAAAAGAACCAGTGCCCAGAACACTTTTGCAACTCCAGTATCCTTCACCAGATCTAGCACCATCACATCCAGTAGAGCCTTCTCCCTATATGCGCCCTCTCTCTGGAACTCATTCCCATACAAACTTCGGGCCGCAAAGGATCTACTGACATTCAGAAATGCCCTCAAGACTCGCCTCTTTACAGCCTATTTCACCAAGGACAAGACATAATGCCTCATGCAACCATTTCTGTCCCCCAACCCTCCTCTCCCCTCCCCCTCCCCCTCTATCCTCCCTTTAGCAATATTCTCCCCCTCCCTCCTCTCCCCCTTATAATCACTGTTCTCCCCTTATATTAACTACTCTCCAAGTTCTTTGCCCTGTTACAATGAATTACGTTATTCAAGTTCATTGCCCTGTTACAGGGTACCAAGTTCTGTTTCAATGCAAACCGCCTTGACCGTAGGACAAAGCGCTATAGAAATCTGTTAAATAAAATAAATAAATTTAAAAAAACACCAATTGACCTATTTATGCACATTGCAAGAATTTATCCCATCTGCAACTATGAAAGCTTGGCAAGTTGTAGGATATTCCTCCTTATCCAATTCAGTTTTAGCATTCTTCATTTAGTTCTAGATAATCCTGGTTAATGACCATACAAGGCATCACATTTAATCCAACACTTGTCTACGTGCTCGCCATCAGGTTAGAGCTGGACTGGTCACACATTTTAGATTATGACTCACATTTATAAGCGGGCCCTAATACAATGTTGGAGGAGGTCTGTCATAAGGCAGCGGGCATCCCCAAAAAAGGGCTTCGAGACCATGCAAAAATGTTGCCTCCATGTTCATTAGGATAAAAAATGTAGCTAAATGAAATCTGTTTACATGTTGGACATGCTAGCTAGTAGAAAGGGAGAGTGTCCTGGTGAGCTCTCTCAAAGACAGCAGCCAGCTCAGTTCACTCCTGCGAGAAGCATAAGGCAACAGATGAACTGCAGGGCCCATTTTGGATGACAAACTCTGAGGTAGCATTTGGCCCAGGTGGCCTCAGGGACTCTGTTCCCCTTTTAATAGTTTATTCTTACTACTCTTCCTGGCATTAAATAAAACTGTAGGCTTCTTTATTCCCCACATGACAATTTTTTGCATGTTTCATTCTTAACTATTTATTATACAGGTTTTTTAATACTGCTTTATCATTTCAGTCAAAGCGGTTTACATTGTAACTTAGACTTGGCAATGTATGTTAAACAAGGATATTGATAACTTGGATTTTTCTGAGGCAATGGAGGATTAAGTAACTTGCCCAAGGCCACAAGGATTGCTAGGGGGAATTGAACCCTGATCTCTTGGTACCCAAGCCAGTGCTCTAACCATTAGGCTACTCCTCCACTTGCATGGCACAAGATTTCCTGAGAGATAAACCCCACCTGTGTTTTTACTTTGGGTTTTAGGGCCTTCCATGATGAAGCCCTCCGCTCTCTGAGGACTATTTTGGAATAAGGTGTGCCCAGTCACCATCATCATTCTTCTGGAAAGGCGCTCTGTGTTCCGTCCAATAAAACAGTTCATTTAGGGTCCTATTTACTACAGTGTTTTTAGCAGTTAACAGTGGAATTAGCTCACCCTTTTAGCACGGGCTCATAATGGCATAAGAGTGCATGTAAATTCCTATGTTAACTGCTAAACATGAAATGGGGTAGGGAATGGGCAGGAGCTGCACCTCGCAGGAAACATGGACTGCATATTAAGGGGTAGAGGGGCACCATGGAAAGATCTGCGTCTCCTATGCACGGAAGTCCATATTTTCCAAAGGCACTTCTGCACACACATTCGCTAGTTGTGATTCTGTAAGTGTGTGCAGAAAAGCCAAATGTGCCTATCTTCAGTAGAGGCGTGCATAGGAGTGGGGCATAGGCAGAACATAGGCGTTGTCTCGAAGGATGTGAATGCATTATAGAATACTGTGAATTACGGGCCTGATATCCAACGGCTTTTACACAGTTTACAGCCCTGTAAACTGTGTAAATGCAGCTTAAAGGGATATTCAGCAATGAATATCTGTGGGTTCCGCAACTCTATGTAGCGCTGGGGAATGCTATGGGTGTTCCGAGGTGGAGTGGAGGCAGCACCCGTCACTAACCGGGCAGTGGCGATATTGAATTGCTGCCCAAATAGTGACGTGCAGGTAAAGATGGGAACAACAAAAACTGGCCTATCTTTACCCCTGGGAGCTAACCAGGTAGCAGCTCAATATCACTGCTGCTTGGTTAGCTTCCGTGACGTGCGGAAGACCCGGATATTCAATGCTGATGGTTGGATGTGGCCCCGGCATTGAATATCCAGGATTAAGGTTCAGCAGTGACGACTGTTGCTATAGAAGTGCTAGTCAATGCCGCCGCTGAATATTACCCCCTACATGAATCCCTACGCCAATTTAGGCGTTGCCAGCTACACCCGTTTTAGGGCAGGCAAAACAGGCACATTGGTATGCTTCTAGTTTATTAAGTGAGACATGCAGGTGCAGCACTTTATAAAATAGGGTAGATACGCACGCACGGTGACATTCATTGCCTATGAGAGCGTTGCAAAATAACCCCCCCACACACACACACACCTCTTAAGCGTCGTCGAAATTAGCATAAATATGTGTGTGTGCACTCTATGCGTGTGCCTGCATAGTTTATAAAATACGCATATATGTTGCAACTCTTCCTCTGATTTGCACAACTTACACCGACGAGAACAGCTGCGCACATACTTATATGCATAGAAAGAGCCACACACTTTTACCAAAACCCTTTTCCATGTGGGAAACCAGCTTCACACATGGCAAAATTAATCCAGCCCTGCTCTCGTGTGTTTTTCCTTTGTTTTCTTTTGGCTGACGATAGTTGGAAAATCTTTTTATGGAACAGAATGTCTCCTCCACTTTGTAATCAGTCTCTTAACCTAGATTTCTCTACTGATGTCATTGCCCAGTGTTGGTTTTACTACATTCCTTGTGTTGAGCAACCTGCGACTATCCTTCCACCATATCTGTTCACAGGAAACTTCAGGAATTGCTGAGGTTTGGCATAAAGAATTATATAAAGACAACACCTGAAAGTAAACTTCTATGTCTTAGACCTATTTAGTATTATTACTTACCATATATTATCACTAGGAAAGGCATGCAAACTAGAGAGTGCATTGGCACAAGTTTTAAATTTGTGAGCAGTAGCGCCAGTCTGAAACCCTAAAGAGAGTTAGCCAAATTTAGATACTCATACAGGTAGAAAACGGAGACCATGTAAAGAATCTGTGGCAATGTATAATTCTTCTTATATTTTAATGTTTCTAGCTATCCTTATCAAGTCTGTTTTTCAGCTGACTGAATCATGGTTCCTCCACTCCCATTTTCCCAGATTAGGGATTCTCAAACCACTCCCTAGGACACACTCAGCCAGTCTGGTTTTAAGGCTATCCAGAACAAGCATGCATGAAATAAATCTACATATAAGGGGTAATTTTGATGTACATGTGTGAAAGGCCTCTTATAAAATTAAGTCACGCCTAAAAGTCTATGTGGTGCAAGTAGATGCAGATTTGTAAAGTAGATATGTTCAGGGAGGGGTGGAGTCATGATTTATGTGTGCATTGTACAAAATATGCACATACTTTCTGCCCTAATATTTGCAACTGCTCCTAAACAGGCATAAATCTCCATGCTTCAATGTAGGCACAATTTCTGCAAGATTCTTGCTAGTATTTTATGAACACACTAGTGATAACCCCCAATAATTGGCAACCAAATCACACAGTCCTCCAATATTAAGGATCTGTTGTATGTGAATTGGAACCTTAATATTGGAGGCTGTTGTATGTGGATTGGAACCTTAGGGGTATGTTTACTAAATGGCGGTAGCGGCTTCCATATGGGTCCGCAACTCCAATATCGTATGGAAGCCGCTACTGCCATTTAGTAAACATACCCCTTAGTATTTTATAAAGGCGCAGTCATCTTGCTGCCCAGTTAAACAAGGTGACCTGTTATAAAATTACCCTCAGAATGGAGGCACTGTATCCAAGTGTATCTCATGTCTATGCACTGTGGATAACCTGAAAAGCAGACTGACGATATGTGGCCTATCACTGAATGGTTCCCAAATCTATCCTGGGGAACCCCCAGCCTGTCAGGTTTTCAGGATGCCTGCAATGAATGTGCATGAGATAGATTTGTATGAATTACTTCATTGTATGCAAATTTATCACATGCATATTCGTTATAGATATCTTGAAAACAGAGGTTTTTAAAGCAGTTTGGACAAACTTGACAGCGGACAGTGTTGATCCCAATTCAGAAATTATAGCTGGAGAATCTGAGTTGTGGGCTCATAAGAGAGGAGTCAGGAATTTTGCGTTAAAGTCCAAAGAGACTGTGATTTTTGGAAAAGGCTTTTGTTGGCTAATGAACTGTGCAGAGATGGGACTTTAAACCCAACATACAGTTAAAGAGCAAGAGTGAATGCGTTACAGAAAACTACAATTAGCTCAAAGCAGTTGAGACTAACGTTTTGGAGAGAGGTTCAAAGACTATAAACCTGGGATTTCTCTCTAAATAGAACTCCCTTTTGACCTTAAGGAGGACTGGTTTTTCCCCTTAAGGAGGACTGTGAAACAACCATTAGCCATAGACTTTTATGATATGTGCTGGAAGGACTATTGATATAAATGGGACTTTGGAAGCCGGTGAACCAGGAGTACATTGGACCTGAACAGGGAACGTTTTCTGACAAAATGCAAACTGGCCTTATTGTGCATTCTTGGAGTTGGTTTTGTGCAGCTGAATCCCTGACAAAGTTGGACTACCTGCAATTGGAGACCAGAGGGTGGGAAACTGCAGAGGTGTGACACTATCATAACTCCCTCTACTGCCTTTTTTCAAAATAATACATATTGAGATATTTAAGTCTGTGTCCATATGCCTTATGACATAAGAACATAAGCAATGCCATACTGGGTCAGACCAAGGTCCATCAAGCCCAGTATCCTGTTTCCAACAGTGGCCAGTCCAGGTCATAAGTATCTGGCAGGTTCCCTAAGAGCTACACAAGTTCCATAGTGCTTGTCCCAGGGCAAACAGTGGATTTCCCGGGTCCTATTTAATAATGGTTTATGGGCCTTTCCTTTCCTCCAAGAACTTCTCCAAACCTTTTTTAAACCCAGCTACACTAACAGCTTTTACTATATCCTCCATAACGAATTCCAGAATTTGATTACACGTTAAGTGAAAAAATATTTTTTTTTATTATTCTTAAATGGGTTACATTGTGGCTTCATTGTGTGGCCCCTAGTTTTTGTACTTTTTGATGGCGTAAACAATTGATCTATCTTAACCCGTTCCACTCCATTCATTAATTTACAGACCTCTATCATATCTCCCTTCAACCATCTCTTTTCCAGGTTGAAGAGCCCTAACCTTTTTTTGAAGACGTTTATTTTCATTTTACAACAAACAAAAGTAACAACACACCAAAAGATACAAATACACACATACAATAAGGAAAACAACCCCAATTACCCCCCACCCCTATGCTTCTTCTCTAAACTAATAAGAGTCACCACACAAGCGCGTACACACAACAGTTATTGTACAGCAAACAAGCAGAAATGGTATTGATGATACAGGCTGATCCAGTGGCAGAAATGTATACAAAAGTAAACAGCCAAGTGAGAGCAGTTAGCAGTTAGAACATAATCAGGAAACACCTTCCTTTTAAACAAGCAGTGAAGGGCTTGAATGGAAGAGATTGACAGACGAGGTAGTTGCGCATAATTACAGTAAAATGGACATAATTCCACCTATCATTGAGGTTCAGATAGGAGCTAATTGCCAGTATTTCGTAATGAAGGAGATAGGAAATAGCTATGCCCAGTAAATGGGCCTCCTGAAAAAACACTAACTCAGAATAATCATGATTAAGAGAGCAAGGGATTGTCCCTCCTTGGAATGGACTATTGATGCCTTTTACAGTCAGTAATGATAACGTACATAAAGCAATGCCAAATAGTTAAACAATCTGAAAAAGAAACATAATAGCGCACAGAGGTACACAATGTCGCTCATAGTACCAGTAAATGACTGCAGAAACAACATGATAGGAATTAAACTAAGGAAAACCATGAAGCGCCCCTTATAACAAAATAAGCACCGGAGTGCCTAGAGAAGAAGCAAAACCCCAAAAATCACTGGCGGCCTGATGTCTGCGGGGAGAAACCCCAGAGAAGGCCTAAATTGAAACATAAATCCTACAGTGCTATACAGGTTCCGAAACTAACCAAGGATCTCATCGTGGAAAGAAAGGAGACCAATAAGGTATATATAAAGAGAAAGAAAGTCCAGGCAGTCTCCGTTTCAGGCAGCGATCACCGCATCGGGCCATTCAAAATGGCGGACAGTTCCAGCGGATTCCATCCAAGCTGTTGGGTTAGCGCATCTGGTCTGCTTCTTTAGAAGCTAGAAATGTTGCTAGCAGATCAGGATCTTCGAAGGTACGAGTTTGGTTATGGAGAGTCACTCTGAGCTTCGCTGGATATAAGATGCCGAAGCGAGCCTGTAACTGTTGAAGTCTAGGTCGAAAAGCAAGGAGTCTCTTCCGACGGTCAGCTGTGGGCTTAGCCAAGTCAGGGAAGAAGGAGACTTTATTATTTTCAAACTCCAAATGACGATTCGCCCGGGCAGCATTGAGGATTTGCTCAACTTGCTGATATCGCAGTAGACGAAAAATGATGGGCCGGGGGGTCGTCCGATTGAGCGCCATGCTGGTAGGAACACGGTGTGCTCGGTCAATTTCCAGATCTCTGTGAAAAGTGAAAAGTAATCTTCAGCAAGGAGGGAAGAGTTTTGACCAGGAATTCTCTCATATCTCCTGCTTCCGCGCCCTCCGGTACACCAATGAGCCTTACATTGTTGCGACGGGCTCGATTATTGCTATCCTCTAACTCTTTTTGTAGATTCTGTATCTGACGCTCAGCCTCATCCAGTTTCACCAAGCGCACCACGTGCGAGTCGAGGACCCCCGCCATATTGTCCTGCCGTAATGAAAGACCTTCAAAACGATCCTGAAGCACACCAAAATCTTCTCTCATGGCTCGGAGCGCTTCTCCGTTAGACTGCACCAGTTCCTTCACACCACGTATTTCCTCCAAGATCTCCTGTTGCATTTCGGGGTTATCCCGAAATGGCACCATCTTTTGTGGGGAAGGCAGCTCTGTCTTGGAACGTTTTCCGTGTGAAGAAGAGGGAGATCCGAAGTCTAAGCGCGCTGGTTTATGGGCCGCCATCTCCCCCAAGGCACCCCGGTAAGTTCGGAGCAAAATATCAAGTTAATGTAGGTATTAAGTCAGGATTCTGAGTAGGCCCCTCGGGAGCTTCAGCGCAAAGCGTCTAACCCGCTGGACATCAGGCTCCGCCCCCCGAAGAGCCCTAACCTTTTAAGCCTTCCTTCATAGGGGTATCCTTCCATCCCCTTTTCCATTTTGGTGATTCTTCTCTTTACCTTTTCTAATTCCACTATATCCCTTTTAAGATACGGCGACCAGACTTGCACACAATAGTCAAGGTGCGGTTGCACCATGGAATGATACAGAGGCATGATAATATCCTTTGTTTCTTCTCTTCATCAGAAATATAACATAGTTATTCATGAAAGATCTTCACCTACAACTTGTTTGTTGTCTCCTAATTCCATATATGGTAAGAATAATCCTTAATGCCGGGACCTTCTCTGGACCACTCCAATCCATTTATAATACTATAGCATATGATGGTTTTTGCAACACTAGATGCATCAAGGTCTTTAACTCTCAATGTACCCAAATGATACCAATATCCACTAGCACCCACCCAGTAGCTGCTAATTTGCATATTGTATATTATGTGATGAAGAAGCTCCTCAAGAAGCAATGGAGATAGCTGAAAATCCTGTGGAGAAAGGTAGTACTGCACTGAGAAGCAGGATTTTTACTTCAAAAGGGAAAAAACACTCAGCTGATCTAAAACCACACCTCAACTTAGGGGAGGAGACAGGTCTGGTCACTGATTGGGCACGCCCAAGCAGGAGGCAGGCAGTGCAACGTAGTGAGAGCTTGTTAAATATGCAAGCAGTTAGAACACAGTCAGAATTAGCTGAATCAGAGTGGTTAGGAGAATCACTGGAATTACCTGGAGAGTTACTGGGAGACTCAGAAGCACAGAGAGACTCCAAAGGACGGAGAGACTCCAAAGGACGGAGAGACTCAGAAGCACAGAGAGACCTGGAATTACCTGGAGAGTTACTGGGAGACTCAGAAGCACAGAGAGACTCCAAAGGACGGAGAGACTCAGAAGCACAGAGAGACCTGGAACTACAGGAAGAGTTACTGGGAGACTCAGAAGCCCAGAGAGACTCCAAAGGACGGAGAGACTCAGAAGCACAGAGAGACCTAGAACTACAGGAAGAGCTACCTGAGAGCCAAGCAGGACCTTGGAGCAGTAATCAGTGGTCTAAGGATCCACCCTGGAGACACTCTCATTATAAGGTACATCCTGGGGTTAAAGGAGCTAGCAGGTTTGATACCTGGACCAAAGAGAGCTGGAAACACAGTACTAAAACCCAAAGCAACAACAGACAGAAGTACGGAGGAATTGTTCAGCCTCATATTCACTTGCAAAGCACAAGGACTAATGATAAGCCAGCTGGAGCACAAATCCTGAAAACCAGTTGAAGGAAAAGTGCTAATGCTTATTCAGAGGACTTGAGCCAAGGTAAAGCTGACATTTCTTATTATGATTGCTTGTTCAGAAAGTCTCCAGAACGTGTTAAACTTCTAAAGACAAACCCAACATTTGCTCTTAAGGATAAGTGGGGGAGGGGTTTTACCCACACGGAGAATGGTTGCTTTGATAAGAATAGCTTAGCTAATTACCAGGAGCTAGGAGCCTTAAACAAACGTTTGCCTGAAGAGGAAGAAAGATATCAGCTTGGGGAATAGCATAAGCAGGCTGAATTACTTCTGGCACAGTTTAAGGAGTTCTTAGAGCAAAAGGCAACATCTGCTATTAATCCTATACAGCATGCCAATAGCTGTGAGGAAGAAATGCAGTTAGATAATTATTTGCCTTCAACAGAACAGGACTTAGCCATGGATTGCTCTACATGTGTTATTGAAGATAGCCATGATAAAGAGCTTTGAAACTACATGAAAAGAATATAGTAGAAAGATTACTTTACCTGTTTCTCTTGTGAAAAGCTTATGAAGGTAATAAGTGTAATCACATGCTGGAGCTGAGAAGCCGTGCCGTTGAAAGGACATTGCTTTCTGTTCATTGAAGAGTCACATGATTGCCTAAATGTGAGTCTGAGAAGGAACTGTGAATAAGCTGAATGAAAGCTGCCTCAGCACTGCAACTTCTGTATATTTGGCTTTCCCATCTTTTGTTGAATGTGCATTATTCTTCTTTTGCGTCTGAAAGCACTGAGCTTCAATGCGTTGGAAATAAACCCTCTTAAAAAAATTTTCTTTGCCTGCCTTTGTCTGCTCGAGCTACAACTACAACCTCAATCCTTCAGGAGGCCCAGTAACTACATTTCCCAGAATCCCTGGGGGCCCAATGTTAGTGCTCTACCCCTGAAGGGCATCAAAGGCCCCTCCTACCTGGAAACCCTCTAGGCCCAGGTAGTAAGGTGGTGGCAATTAACAACAAGTCATTAGGATGTGCTTTTATTTGCAATGACAATAGTGATATGGGCAAAACAGGAAATAATGAAATTTGTCATTTTCTGGTTGCCATCAATAATGCGCAGGTGCGAATAGTGTACACTATTGCATAACAATGCGCACTATTGCAAAATATAGCTCACTATTGAGGGAAAATGATACGAGACAAGAATAAACAAAAATAAATTTGAAAGTTTTTTGCTTGCTTGCCCAGTGAATTAATGGCCTTAGTGTAGAGACCTGATCTACAGAAAGAGTCTTGCCTTTTTTTCTCCCAGTTCTCTGGTACAGTCTAGATAATAGATGTTTGCTTATAAAACTTTATATATCTCCAATTTGACTTCAGTCATTAAAGACAATTTACAACATAATAAAACATACATAAAACAAACATATGCTCATTTGTAGAAGAACCCCCAGTATTGCCAAGAAGCACAAATGAACTCGCTATAAACTGAGCTAGTTTTACTGTGTGTGTGTTTTCTTTACATCAAGTGCTCACATTTTTATTACAGTTTTATATTAATGGATTAGCTTTTGGGTTACTTTTTGTTGATGTAATAGAGGGGGGTTTTTAAGGAGCTTATTTGTTTGCTCTGGTGCTTTCTTTCAACTATACCAAAGCTCTTCTGATAACATGGAAGTGTATCAAGACTTCAGCAGTACCCAAGTAAGAATGTAAGATATACCATACTGGGTCAGACCAAGGGTCCATCAAACTCAGTATCCTGTTTCCAACAGTGACCAATCTAGGTCACAATTACCAGTCAGCTTCCCAAAAGGTACAAAGGTTCCACATTGCTTATCCCGGGCTATGCAGTGGATTTCCATGGTCCTTTTTATTAATAGTTTAGGGAATTATCCTCCAGGAACTTGTCCAAACCTTTTTTAAACCCAGCTACATTAATAGATTTTACTACATCCTCTGCTAACGAATTCCAGAGTTTGATTACGCATTGAGTGAAAAAATATTTTCTCCAATTAATCTTAAATCAGCTACATTGTAGCTTCAATGCATGCCCCCTAGTCTTTCTACTTGCTGAAGGAGTAAACAACCAATCTACGTTTGCAGGTTCCACTCCATTCATTGCTTATAGACCTCTATTATATCTCCCCTCAGCCATTTGTTTTCCAAGTTGAAGAGACCTAACCTTTAAAGACTTTCCTCATAGGGATACCCTTCCATCCCCTTTACTATTTTGGTGGTTCTTCTTTGTACCTGTTTTAATTCTGCTATAACCTTTTTAAGATATGGAGACCAGAATTACACACAATATTCAAGGTGTGGTTGCACCATGGAATGATACAGAGACATTATAATATCCTTGGTTTTATTCTGCATTCCTTTCCTTATGATTCCTAGCATTCTGTTTGTTTTCTTGGCTGCCACTGCACACTGGGGAGAGGGTTTCAACATATTAGCCACGATGACACCTAGATCCTTTTCCTGGGTGGTGATTTCTAATGTGAAACCTTGCACTGTGTAACTGTAGTTTGGGTTGTTCTTCCCTAAGTCCATAACTTTGCACTTGTCCACATTAAAGTTCCTCTTCCATTTGGATGCCCAGTCTCTCAGTTTTTCAATTTTTCAGAATCCTCTTATGTTTTAACAACTTTGAATAATTTTGTGTCATCTATAAATTTGATCATCTCACTCGTTATTCCCATTTCCAGGTCATTTATGTATATCTTATAAAGCACAGGGCTTCAGATCCTTGGGGTACTCCACTATTTACCTTTCTCCATTGAGAAACCTGGCCATTTAGCCCTACTCTGGCTAAATGGTTTGTTTTTCTGATTGTGTATTTCTACTCTGTTTTCTATCATTTAACCTCCTATCCCATGACTTTTTTAATTTTGCCAAGAGTCTCATGAGGGACCTTGTCAAAGGCTTTCTGAAAATCCAGATACAATATGTCAAATGGCTCACCTTTATCTACCTGTCTACTCACACCATCAAAAAAATGTAAGAGATTAGTGAGACAAGACTTTCCTTGGCTAAATTCATGTTGACTTTCTGCCATTAAACCATGATTATATCTATATGTTCAGTAATATTGTTCTTTATAATGGTTTCTACCATTTTGCCCAGTACAGTCATCAAGCTCACCAGTCTGTAGTTCCCTGGATCACTCCTGGAACCCTTTAAAAACTGGTGTTACATTGGCCCTTCTCCAATCCTCAAGTACTACAAATGATTTTAATGATAGTTTACAAATTGCTCAAAGTAGGTCAGCAATCTCATTTCAGTTCTTTCAGCACCCTGGGATGTATGTATGTCCAGGTGATTTGCTGCTCTTGAGTTTATCAAATAACCATATTAAATCTTCCTGATTTATGGAGATTTGTTTCTGTTCCTTTGGTTCAAAATCATCTTTAAATATCATTTCTGGCATGGGTAAGTTTCCTACATCTTCTTTAGTAAAGACTGAAGCAAAGAATTCATTCGGTCTTTTTGCTATGGCCATGTCCTCTCTTAGCGCCCCTTTTACCCCCTTTCATTTAATGCCCAACTCTCTCACAGGTGTTTTGCCAAACTTGAAAAAGTTTTTATTATATGTTTTTGTTTTCATGGCAAGCTTCTTTTCAAATTCTCTCTTTGATGCCTTTTCAGTGCCTTGTATTTAACTTGCCAGTACTTGTGTTGTTTCCTGTTTTCGTCATTTGGCTCTTTTTTCCATTTTCTGATGGACTTTCTCTTAGTTATAACAGTAATAAGTAACATACATCAATCTATCCATAAACTCTTTAAAACAGACTAAGTGATTTCTAGGCTACATATTGTATTTAAGCAGAGTAGCACCATAGTAAATACAAGGAGATATAAGTTGATAAATCTGTAGCAAGGTTTGCAGCATGGGATTTAAAAAATGTATCTAAAGTACACGATAAACCAAGGGAAATGCAACTATCAATGGTTTCCAAACCTGTCCTGGGGGCTCCCCAGCCAGTCATGTTTTCCATTATGAATATTCATGAGAGAGATTTGCATACACTGCCTCCACTACATGCAAACCTCCCTCCTGCATATCCATTGTGGATATTTATTTATTTATTTTATTTAGCTGTATTTATATCCCGCTTTTCACCGGGTCAAAGCGGTCAATTGGAAGATACATTTAACACGAGGGGATATGACACACATACGCTAATACGTACAAGGAACATGGGCAATGGAGGTCTAAGTGGCTTGCCCAAGACCACAAGGAGTGCCTATAGGACTAGAAATCCCAGTCCCTCCGGCATGAGATTGCTGTCCCCAGGTGGGACTTGAACCCCCGGCCCTCCGGCCTGAAGTACCTTGTCCTAACCACTAGGCCACTCCTCCCTATCCTGAAAATCTGACTGGCTGGGGAGTTCCCAGGACAAGTTTGGGAACCATTGCCTGCCTATATACAGGTATTCACTATCTAGTGCCCTGAGTTCAGTGATAAATAAATATCAAACCTGCAAGATTATCAAAATCACCCCCTAAAAAATGTTTTTCAATATACAATCTTTTGTCGGATATTGCCGAGGAGGGTAAAAATTGCAAACTACACCCACCAAACGGTTTTATCCATTTTAATCAAACCATAAACTAATTTCAAATGACTTAGCTGGTCAAAATCACAGAAGCCGTGATTTTGACCAGCTAAGTCATTTGAAATTAGTTTATGGTTTGATTAAAATGGATAAAACCGTTTGGTGGGTATAGTTTGCAATTTCTACCCTCCTCGGCAATATCCGACAAAAGCTTGTATATTGAAAAACATTTTTTAGGGGGTGATTTTGGTGATCTTGCAGGTTTTATATACAGGTATTAGCAATGCTGACAGGTTTAATTACATTTTAAGCCATGAGATCACAAGATCAATTAATTTGGTATAATAAAATATCCTTTTAACCCTCTCCTTCTCTGGCTTGGTGCCTAAATCTTTTCCAGCTCTCAGCATCCTTTCTGGTAGGTAGAATTATTCATTTGCATGCCATCTTTCTTTGAGGAAATCCTAAAAGATCCGATCACTAAACAATAAAGGAGGCATTTTCCAAGTGATTAATGCAGCTAGCAGACTTGCTAAGCACATTAATCGTGGTAAACAAGATATTCGGTGGCATTAAGGTGATTGATGCCGCTGTATATCCCCAGGTGCCACCATTGAATTCCTCGACGCTAACAGCTACTATCAGGAGGTTCCTGGGATGGATCAGCGAGCAGTTATCCCTAAGTGGCGAATGTTAGCACCTTCTCCACTGAAGCTGATCAGGCAGCAGCTGACTATTGACGCTGCCCACTTAGCTTCAGCACTATCCAGCCGACCCAGATATTCAATGCCGATGGTCAGATACGGCCCCAGCATTGAACATCTGGATTTAAGAGTTCAGCAGCAGTGGCTAGCTGCTTTATCATTGCTAGCTGCTGGCTGAATATGCCTCTCTAACTTTTCTGCATTCATTTAATGAAATCTTCCTGTTTTAGCTGCTCATGTTGTTCTTTCCTAGGTGCATAACTTTGCACTTGTCCACATTAAATTTCATCTGCCATTTGAACGGCCAGTCTTCCAATTTAATAAGGTCCTCTTGCAATTTTTCACAGTCGTCATGGGTTTTAACAACTTTGAATAATTTTGTGTCATCTGCAAATTTGATTACCTCACTCGTTATTCCCATTTCCAGGTCATTTACAAATGTGTTAAAAAGCAGCGGACCCAGCACAGATCCCTGGGGTACTCTACTATTCACCTTTCTCCAGTGGGAAAATTGGCCATTTAGCCCTACCCTCTGCTTTCTTTTAACCATTTCCTGATCCACAATAGTACATTACTTCCTATCCCATGACTTTTTAATTTCGCAAAGAGTCTCTCATGAAGGACCTTGTCAAAGGCTTTCTGAAAATCCAGATACACTACTTCAACTGACCTACCTTTGTCTACATGCTTATTTACACATTCAAAAAAATATAACAGGTTAGTAAGACAAGATCTTCCCTGGCTAAATCCATGTTTGCTGTCTCCCATTAAATCATGACTCTCTACATATTCAGAAATGTTGTTTTTAATAATGGTTTCTACCATTTTTCCCAGTACTGACATCAGTCTCACCAGTGTATAGTTTCCTGGATCACCCCTGGAACCCTTTTTAAAAACTGGAGTACTACAGGTGATTTCAATGATAGTTCACAGACTACTAATAATGGGCCTGCAATCTCATATTTCAGTTCTTTCAACACCCTTGGATGTATACCATCCAGTCCAGGTGATTTGCTGCTCTTCAGTTTATCAAATAGTTGTAATACATCTTTCCAGTTTATCAATATTTCTTTCAATTCTTCTGCTGCATTAGCTTTAAATACCCGTTCAGGCATGGGTAACTTCCCTACATCTTCTTCAATAAAGACCGAAACAAAGAATTCATTCAGTTTCTCCGCTATGGCCTTGTCCCCTCTTAGTGCCCCTTTTACTCTTCTACCATCCAATGGTCCAACTGACTTTCTCACAGGCTTTTTGCTATGAACATACTTGAAAAAGTTTTTATTATACATTTTTGCTTCCACAGCAAGCTTTTTTTTTTTTTCTTTTCAAATTCTTTATTTGCCTGCCTTATCAATGCCTTGCATCTAACGTGCTTATATGTTTCCAGTTTTCGTCATTTGGCTTCTTTTTCCATTTCTTGAAACATGCTTTTTTGGCTACAACGCCTCTCTGACCTCATCTTTAAACCATGCTGGCAGTTTTTTGGACTTCCTTCCATTTTTTTTAAAGCATGGAATACAGCTGGTCTGTGCTTCCAAGATAGTATTTTTAAACACCTTCCATTCTTGATGTAAATCTTTAACCTTTACAGTTTTTTAACTGTTTTCCTCATTTTATCATAGTCTCCCTTTTGAAAGTTAAAAGGTAGTACTGGGGATTTCCTTGCCATCCTTCCACCATTTATTAAATCAAACGCAATCATGCTATGATCACTGTTGCCAAGCGGCCCCAATACCCCTCTCTCTTGCACCAGATCTTGTGTTCCCCTCTTGTTTGTTCAAGAAGCAGTCATTTATTTCATCTAAAAACTTTATGTCCTGCCCTGACACTGACTCAGTTGATACTGGGGTAATTGAAGTCACCCATTATTATTACTGTGCTGTAAATATTGTTATCTTCCCTGATTTCTTTGAGCATTTCATCATCCATTTGTTGCTGGAGCTGCTGAGCCTCATCATCATTCTTTGCAAGTTAGGGTTGCTGAACCCCAGTTATCCTTGTGTGTGTGAGGGGGTGTTATGTTGAGGCAGCCAAACCCCTGTGTGGGAGGGACCATTAAAAACTAAAAGATTGCATCTCTGCTATCTTTGTATTTGCTGTCAGGGCCAGTGTGACCATGAAATGAACTAGGCAGTCACCTAGAGCACCAGTGGTCCAGGGACAACCCACTTCCACCCCTCTCCGGGACCTACAGGGGTAGCAATGGTCTTAGTCCTGCAGAATTTACCTTAAATCTCCAGTGCTGCAAGGCTATTTGGCTTCCGCTCCCTCTGATGTCCAATGCCGACTACCTGTTTTCATGGGGTGGCAATGGCAGTAATGGGGGCCAGAGCAAGAGCAGGGATGAGGTTCAACTAGGTTGCCTCATCTCCTGCACTCTGCATAGGGTTGGTGCAAGGATGAAATGTAGTACTATTTCTGTTTCTCTAATGGTTGCACTGCATACTAAGTCTGGTTTCTTGTTGTTTCCAGTTCAGCTTCTCTGCACATTTCTAATTTGTGGTCATCTATTCTGTATTTGGTGAGATTCTTCATGTGCAGCTGAGATGAGATATTTTGAGAACATAGTTTCTGTGTAGCAGATTTCTCCTCTTTTATGGGGACTATCAGGGCTGTTTTTCCATATTGGCAAAGGGACAGCTGCCCCAGACCCCTACACAATAGTAACCCAGCTGCCCATAGGTAGGCACAGACTCAAGAGAAGTGGGCGGCCCTTTAGTGAACAGATTGGCCTGCAAGCAGGAAATCAATCTCATACCACGAGGCTGACCAGCAAGCAAAACATCTCTAATCTGTTCACTAAAGCACCACCATTTCTCTTACAAGAAACAGACTTGCCAGACGCCAACAGGTGTGATAGTCTTGATCAGCCAGTCATCCAGATATGGGAAGACAGACTCCCCGGGTCCAGAGAAAAGCAACCACAATCACATGACACTTCATGAAGACCCGAGGGGCCACAGACAGGCCGAAGGGAAGCACACAGTACTGGTAGTGCAAGCTGCCCAGCACGAATCAAAGTTATTGTCTGTGATGCGGGTGGATCAGAACATGTGTATACATCTTCAAACACAATAAGAATAGCCAATTATTGTGTAGGTGATATGGGAGTAGCATCCCTAGTAAGACTATTTTGAACTTTTCACACATCAGGAACTGGTTGAGGTTTTGCAGATCTAGAATAAAACAGAACCCATTGGTCTTCTTGGGTATCAGAAAGTACATTCAGTAGAAACCCTGCCCGATCTGGGCTGGGGGAACTGACTCAATGGCAAAGTCAGAGAGTAGGGCCTCAACCTCAGTCTACAGGAGGCTCTGGTGCACAGGATGCATGAGGGACTCCCTGGGATTGTACAGAGGTGGCATCTGGGTAAAGTACAGCTGATATCCACTTTGGACGATCTGCAGTACCCAGGTGTCTGAGGTGATGAGAGGCCACTAATGGGCAAAGAGTACAAACTGCCCACTGACCTGTGGGGGGCATCTCGATGGGCAATAGGTGGTTAGCTATGTTCCTGAGGAACCCATCAAAATCCTGCACCTAGCTTGGACTGGGGGTGGGGGTTGGGCCTTCAGGATCTTCTCCCTCTGGTGAGCATGGGAGGTCTGTGCTTTAAGCTGCACCTGCGACTGGGCTGTGAAGTAGTGTCATGGGCATGAATAGAAGGCCTTCTTGGCATGGTGTTCCTTCCATGCAGGGTCCATGGTCTTCCTGGAAAGCCTGGTGAGTTAGTTGCCCTCTTTCTCCAGCTCCTTGGCTTTCTCCTCCAGACTTGTTGAAGAGGTTCTCGCCCCAGTAAGGGACAATAGCGATCTTGTCCTGGACCCGTTGCTCCAGGCTGTAACCATATCATCCAGTGGGCAGTGATGCCCACTACCTACACTCTGCTAGTGAATTCAAAGGCAACATAGGAAAACTGTGCACCATGAACTTTGAGCAGTCCTTGCCATGAGCCACTAAACTCCAAAAGGAATTGTGGCAGTCCTCAGTAACAAGGGCAGCAAAGTCATTCAGATCCAGCATGACATCTTTGAGGAACATGCTAATATAGGTCTGGTAGGCCAGGATCTGGGTAATTAGCATCGACCCCTGGAAGCACTTCTTTCTGAAGTAGTCCAAGGTCTGAACCTCGCAAATCAGTGGGACTGAGGAGTGTGTCTTAGCACTCTTCAGAGGTTTCAGGGCTGACTCAACCAAAATGGAATTGTGTGGTAACTGCGGTTTTTCAAACCCTGGACTTTTTAGAACTGGTATAGGGAATCAAGCTGACGGCTAATGACAGGCAGCATGAGCAGTGCCTCACAGAGCCATTGCAGGATGGGAACTGTCACCACCTCCTGGGGGGAGGACCAAGGGCTACTCGAGGAGTTCCAGTTCCTCTGCCCTCGATTACTCCTCAACTCCAGGGAGAACAGAATGGCTTTGGCCATGTCTTGAATGAAGTCCTGTTCATTCAACCTTTTATAAGAGTTGCATCATCTTATAGTGACATTCTCTAGAGAAATTTCTCACCCAGCTGATCTCAGATAAACGCTTGCACCACGCTCCAGTTTCAACGAAACTTCAACTGTGTGCTGGTTCACATCAATGATCTGCTGTAAAGTTTTTTTTCTTTTATATTTCAAATTAATATTCCAAATTTAAAGGGGTACTTAGCTTATGGGTATGTTCTCTTTTTCACCCAGTTTCAAGGTAATGCAGCAGCACAACCCGCTAGTACACCTATTACTCCTTATCAAGAACAATCCCAACGCCAATAATCCAGGCGCCTCGCGTTTCTCTATATCAGGTTCATCAGGGGATTCTTGGATACATTCTTAAGATCTAAAGAAACAAAATAACCGAGATGTTTAAACTCCTTCACCTCCATCCTGCCCAAGAACACAATGTTATACTCCATAGAATTGAAATGGAATTAAAATAGAATAGAAATAGAATGAAGTGGAAATACCCTTAGATACCTTTTAAACAGTGCTGCCCACATTTCTCTGTCTTCTTCTAAACGACTCATTGTGTCTTACTAGAATCCCCAAAAAACACCATGCATGTGGATAGGACCTCTCTCAACCATCTTTATCATGTTTGAAACCTCTTTCACAACCACAGTGCCTTCTATGATTGGTCTATGCCCAATTAGTTTACATACACACTGACCAATCAATTTCCATGTTTAAACCTCCTGGTTGTACCGTGGCTAAGGTGTAAATCCACCGTTGCTCTCTATACAACAGCAATTGCTCCTGGGTTTTACCCTGAGCCACAGTTAACACCTCTTCAATGCACCAACAACGGAGTTGTTCGAAAGTATGGCCTTGTGTGATACAATGGTGAACTATTGGAGCTTCCACTCGCGAGCACCGCAATCTACTTTGGTGTTCCTTAACCCTTACTTTGAATGCACAAATGGTTTTCCCTATATATAAAAGCTCACAAGGACAGCTAATAGCATAGACAACATATGTGGAATCGCAGGTTGTGGCATGTTTTAACCGGTATTGCACTCCTTTGTAGATGAAATCTGATCTCTCAACGGTAACAGCACAAACTGTGCAGTGTCCACATTTTCTATGTCCTCTCTGTTCATTGTTAACGCTGAGGGGCTGCATTACTCTAAGATGCGTTGGACTCAAGTATTCTTTCAGATTCTTGCCCCTCCACCAAACACATCTCACCGTTCGGTTTTGCATACCTGGTACAACCCGCAGCAAACTGCTATGCTTCTTAATGATTTTCTGTATACTGAAACTCAGAGGGGAATATTTAGTGACTAAATTGCTGCTGTCACTTTCTTGTCCTTTCTTTCTCTCCCTTGGTATTAATAACAACTGTCTGTTATTATATAAGGCTCTCTGATAAGCATGATACACTATTCGTCGCGGGTATCCCCTCTCTAAAAACTCAGTGATCAGCTGTTTAGACAAGATTTTAAACTCCCTTATATCAGAACAATTCCGATGGTATCTAAGAAACTGGGACAGTGGAAGACTCTCCTTCAGACGAGGAGAGTGCGCACTACCAAAATGTAAAAAGGTGTTACGATCAATTGATTTCTTATATACTGAAGTTCTCCATTGGTTTTCTTCCCTAGTAATTTTAATGTCCAAATATGTTATAGTCTGTCGATGAAACTCACAGGTGAACTTAATGTGTGTATCGCATTGATTGAGCCACAATAAAAAAAGATTGTAAATTGGACTCTGTTCCCTGCCATAACATAAAAATATCATCAATGTATCTGTACCAGGCTTTAATATTGGAATGGTATGGAGATGGCTTTAACCATAATTTTTCAAACGCCCCCATGTACAAATTAGCAACTGAAGGGGCGCACGTGGCTCCCATGGCAACACCTGCCAGTTGATGATAGATGACCCCTTCAAACATAAAGAAATTTTTGTATAAAGCCAACTCAGTTAGCTGTTGTAAAAACTTCAAAAGATCTTGAGATAAATATCCTCTACCCACTAAGGCTTGATTTACTACCACACATGCCACTGCCTGGGGTATGATGGTATATAAAGATTGCACATCGAGTGTTACCAAAATTACCTCCTGCGAAGATGCCCATATTGCCAAATCCCCCAAAAGGGTAAAAAAATGCATGGTATCACATACATAAGAAGGAATATCCACCAATAAGGGTCTCAAATACGAATCCAAAAAAATCGACAACGGTTCCAATATGCTACCATTGGTAGACATTATAGGGTCACCCAGAGGTCGGGATATACTCTTGTGAATTTTTGGAACCATATAGAACCTTGCCAATTGCAGAGAGGGAACATTTAGAAACTGATATTCTTTTCTGGAAATCAATTTTTTCTTCAATGCTTCCATAGTTATGTTACCTATCAATATTTGAAGTTCCTTGCTAGGGTCTACAAGCAATGTCTTATATGTGGCTGTATCACTGAGTTGTTCACTGGCTTCTTCTAAATAAAAGTCTTGATTTTGCACCACAATCGCCCCACCTTTGTCTGCACAATGAATCACAAGGTCTGTTCTCCACTGAAGTTCCCGCAGAGTGTTCTGCTGTTCACGTGACAAACGGGTGTTTTTATGTGGATGATCTTTTACTAATTGCTCAATGTCCTGTATCACTAAATCTCTAAAAATCCGGATCGCAGGGTGAATGGGTGCCAATGGGGTCCATCGTGATTTAAGAGGTAATTTAATTCTCCTTTCAGTCGAAATATCCTGAGGTACTAATTCAGTAGTGGTAGTTGCAAAAAAATTCTTTAAATGACACTTGCGAATCAAACTCTCCAGGTAAATTCGAAATTGAAAAAAATCAAACTCAATATTAGGTACAAAGGACAATCCTCTATTAAGGAGGCTTTCTACTTCCCTTGTTAATGGCTCTTGTGTAATATTAACCACCAGGCTTTAAGATGCTATTTTCTCAAGTTCTTCTGTCTCCCCCGATCTCGAGAGGTGTTGTCTCCTCCTTCCTTCTTTCTCCTGGTGTGTCCGTTCTTCGTTTCCTCTAAAAACCCTCTTTTGAGGTCCTGCTTGAATCCAAACTATTATCCTCATCAGTTGTGTCTTCAAAATAAACCTGTTTCTTCCTCTGCTTCGGTTTACGATTCGCGTTCATCCAAGGATAAACGTACCCGGTAGTATAATCTGTACCATCACTTTTAAGTTTCTTTATTTTCTTTGTCATAACTTCCCATCTAGATGTTTCAACTTGTTTACTCATGATCTCTTGATGAATCCCAAATTGTTCTTCTGATTCATTTGTTTTCAAAACTGTTAAATAAGTGGTAATTTCTTCTGACAAATTTTCTATTTGCCCTTTGGCCGAATCAACGATCAAAACCATGAGATCTAACGAACATTTGTTGAGGATTCTGTTCCATTGATCAATGAACTTAGAATCCATTGAAGGTACTCGCAGTTTCTTATAAATCCTCATCCCCCTCAGGATTTGTTGACGGCTGATGTATTCTATTAATGAGGACCTGTGAAGCTCGATTTGTGTCTTCCTTTTCTGTAGTTGCAATACTGTATCCCACTTAGATTCTACGTTATTCCCCGCTGCCTCTAACTGTTGCGGGGCAAAAGGAGTTTTCTCTTTGGATAAAGTACTAATGTATTCTTGGGGGAAACTAAAAGTCTCCTGCCAAACAGAATGACCCTCCATATGTACTACCACAACGCACAATGGGTCTAATTGTATCTGAATGAATACTGTTCATTCAACCTTTTATAAGAGTTGCATCATCTTATAGTGACATTCTCTAGAGAAATTTCTCACCCAGCTGATCTCAGATAAACGCTTGCACCACACTCCAGTTTCAACGAAACTTCAACTGTGTGCTGGTTCACATCAATGATCTCTTGTAAAGTTTTCTTCTTTTATATTTCAAATTGATATTCCAAATTTAAAGGGGTACTTAGCTTATGGGTATGTTCTCTTTTTCACCCAGTTTCAAGGTAATGCGGCAACACAACCCGCTAGTACACCTATTACTCCTTATCAAGAACAATCCCAACGCCAATAATCCAGGCGCCTCGCGTTTCTCTATATCAGGTTCATCAGGGGATTCTTGGATACATTCTTAAGATCTAGAGAAACAAAATAACCGAGATGTTTAAACTCCTTCACCTCCATCCTGCCCAAGAACACAATGTTATACTCCATAGAATTGAAATGGAATTAAAATAGAATAGAAATAGAATGAAGTGGAAATACCCTTAGATACCTTTTAAACAGTGCTGCCCATGTTTCTCTGTCTTCTTCTCAACAACGACTCATTGTGTCTTACTAGAGTCCCCAAAAAATGCCACGCATCAGGGTGAAACTGGAGCGTGGTGCTAGCGTTTATCTGAGATCAGCTGGGTGAGAAATTTCTCTAGAGAATGTCACTATAAGATGATGCAACTCTTATAAAAGGTTGAACGAACAGTATTCATTCAGATACAATTAGACCCATTGTGCGTTGAATGAAATCCTGGCAGGACATATCTTCTGTGGGGCAACAGATTGGATGGCAGGTCTGGGGACCGAATGACAGATGCTGTTGATTCTGCCTCGGTCTCCCATTCCAATTCAGATTCCGAGAGGAAGTAAAAATAGTGTTGAGTCTCCTCATCCCACCGGCTCCGCAGCTTGGGAGAAGGACGATGTCAATGATTCTCACACCACTCAGCATGCCAACAGCAGTTCCCCTGGACCTGTGACTCCAACACAATGGAGAGGAGATGGAGATAGTGACTGGGATCAATACCGATCTTCCATCCAATGTCCCAGCCTCCACAGACAGGGCAAGGGTCTCTAGGATAAGCTGGAAGGAATGCAGTGATGATGCATTCCACACTGTGAAGCCTGCATTTTGCAAGGCTTCCACTGCCAAGTGAGCTTCCAAGACTCAAAGACATTGCTCTGGAACTGGCACCTGCGAGGGGGCCAAAGCCATGGACATTGGAGATGCCACCTCGGGTGGAGACTCCACAATGGTAGGGGCATCGGGAGACATCCAGCTGCCTTCCTGGGCACTAGGACTCCATTCTGGTCAAGTCCTCTCACTGGGGAAGCTTGGCCGGCCGCTCTCAGCCATCACTCTCTGCATCTTGTTGAGAAAGGCTGTGCGGGTGCTGCACGTGGAACTTCTCCTGGTGTACACCCTTCAGTGTCAATAGGGTTTCTGCAGGGAGCCTCCCCTTGCCACTTGGACCCTTCAACTCCAATTGAGAATGATGCTCCTTCCCCTTGGCCATCTCTGATCCTTTTGTCCGATAGCACCCAGACTGCCCGCTGACAGACACAGCACTTGAATGCTCTGAGACCTAGAGCCACCGCTCGCATCTCAACTCTGTTGGACCACTGGGCTTCCATGGCACTCCAGAAACCATGGGCAAACTGCCCCTCGCAGTACACCCCCCAACCGATCAAACTGGCATCTGTCATCAACTGCAGGAGCTCGAGGGGCATGCCTTGCTCCAGATTCCCCAGATGTAGTCACTATAATGTCCCTCTGGTCACAGGGGGACAGGGGAATGCGGTGGACAAGAGCTGACGCTGATGGGACCAACGCCGGAGGAGAGACCGCTGTAGCAGTCTCATATGTGCCCTGGGCCAGGGCACCAACTCGATTGTCGTCACCATGGTCCCCTGCACTTGAAGATAATGCCCAGTGGAGGGTGCCTTCATGGCTAGAAACTGGTACACCAGACACCGTAGCTCGGATGCTCTCTGAGCCAGCATTTGTCTATCACAATGTGCTATATTGTCAATATGTCTTCCTTTAAGATAATGCCCTTAACATTCAGTGAGACTAACAATCCCATCAAGAGGAAAAAGATATTTTTCTAGGGGCGCAAGGAAAGTGCTGACATCCTATTTCTGCAAGAGACACATTTGAATGTGAAGGAGTCTTTAAAATTAGATGTGAAACCTTTTTCAAGTGGCTTTTTCAGCTACCAATCATAAAAAACAGGGTAGCCATTCTAGTAAGGAAATCTTTATCCCCTACCGTACTACAAACCAGATCTGATACTGAAGGGCATTGGGCAATGGTTGTCATTAGGTTAGGATCAGCTGAACTGGCCTTAATATCTATGCCCCTATTATAGATTGCGCTACTTTTTTTAGCTACATTGCGGCTTTGGTGCAAGAGGTGTCCAGATACTCAACTATTGTGGGGGGAGACTTGGGTTATAACAGCCACCCAAAGGGCTTTCCAGCTGTTAGAGAGTGTAATTCCTTGGGAGAAATGCTCGTCAAAGCTTATCCCCATTTGGTACAGTCCTTTTTTAAAAATTCATCAAAGTCTGTTTGCATGGAAACAATGGTATAGCAGGGGCATTTGGTCTATAGGACAATTGATATTAAAAGGCAGGTGGAGGCCTTTTGTATGGCTACAGTAGGAATTTGACTTGCCTAAATCCTTATACTTTCAGTGGATTCAGCTGAGACATTGCATAGAGAAATCCCTTTTTGATATCAAATCTTTACCTGAAGAATGGGTGTTAATGAATATCATAGGTACAACCCAACAAGCTTCAGGGGTAGCTTCTTATTGCTATAAATTGGTTGCCCAACATCCCACCCCACAGTCCATTGGTGCTCAGCAGATATAGGAACATGCTACTAGGGAGACTCTTTCTCCAGAATTGTGGGTGAAATTTTCAGTCGCATTAGATTTCAATTTGGAACCGAATCCAAGAGGTCTTGAGATTCAGGGCCACTCTCTCCTGGTCTATTATAGTTTTCTGGTCAACAATTAGCATCTCATTGTTAGAGGGATTGTCATTTCCTATTCGACTTTATGATGGGAGTGGTGCTGCATCTTGTTATTGCCAACTGGAAACATACGACAGATCTTAACTGGCACATATGGTGGAATCGTTTATGCTTATGTTGTAAATATGAGCAAATGCCATGTTATGGTACAACTTACATTCCTTCTACCTTGCTTAAATGGAAACCCCTACATAGTTATATTTTGAAAGCACATTATGCTGTAAATTAAAGGGTAATTAGTTGCCCTTAACATTCAGTGAGACTATCTTAAAGGAAGACATTAACAATATAGCACATTGTGATAGACAAATGTTGCTGAAACATACCAGGTTGTAACATACGATTTTACATTAAAAATGTGGATTAACAAAGCACTCAGAATAATAGCTACATTAATAGCCCAAGGGAAAAAACACAAGCAGAAAAACCTCTTAGTCATAGTCCTTATAGAAAATCACACTCAAAAGAAAATTATATGATTCTAAACATCAAAAGCCACCAAAGCCCGCGGGGGGAGGGGGGGGGCTATAAAACTCTGAACTTAGTGGGTGAGCCTAAAGGGACAAGACAGGCACGGAGGGTGTAACTAATTAATTCACTTCAACTCCTCTGCCACTTAGGGCTTCTTATACTGACCAATACCCACAACTAGAATAGCATCCCCAAACCCGAGACTAAAACACTAGAGCAAAACTGCCCCCACCAATACATTGTATGATCGCTAAAGGCTACATGTAGATAGATGAGGGCCATCTTGCCTTACAGTGGCCTGACACCCCCCCAAACGAACCCAAACACCACAGACAACACAACATAAGAAAGAATCAAAATAGAAGGACAATGTGACCAGAGCAATACCCTAGAGTTGCTCCAAGATAGCCACATTAAATAGCAACTCTGCATGATTTAAAGCAAACTTCACAACCTCAGATCCAGACAAAACACCCATATGAGAAAGTATTGGAGAACTCTGCAAAACGTATGTCCACAGCAGATTGCAAGGCAGGTTTTCACTGCAACACCACCAGCTCTTTGTCCTCCAAAAACACATGCAACATCCCTGGCTCAAACGTTCTGGTCTGGTTGTGCAGCGTGACTCATGCGGGCAGGATAAAGCAGCCCAAAGCGAGCCTGCAGCTGAAACAAGAGTCGGCGTAGTGCCGAGAAACTTTTCCTCCGGTCTACCGTTGCCTTCGCAAAGTCAGGGAAAAAAAAAGAGGATTTTATACCCTTGATATTCTAAGGGAGAATGCATTCTGGCTGCTTCCATTATTTGCATGACTTGTTGAAATCGCAGAACTTTAAGAATGATTGGGCATGGACGCTTGCCCAAACCCACTGACCGAGTAGGCACTCGATGGGCGAGCTGGATCTCAAAAGGCATAGCAAACTTCACTTTCAGCACACCCAGGATCATTGAATGTAAAAAGGCCAACATATCTGGACCTTGAGCTCCCTCAGGAACTCCCAGGATCCTAATATTATTTCCTTGAGCGCGATTGTTGCCATCTTCCAACTCTTTGCAGTGACCGGATCAGCTTTGCTTGCTTCAACGGCCCTGAACCGCTCCCCATGTGTTGCCACCATGTTCTCCATCTTCTCCAATTTCACCGTAATCGACTCCAGACTGTTTTTTAAAGGCATTAATATCCTCCTGCATTGTGTTTGAGTCTCCATTTGATTCATGCTATTAAAGACATGGTCAAATCTCAGCAAGAAGTTCCTGTGCAAGGCCTCAGGACAATCTTGGATGACCGCCATTTTGTGAGGTGAGAGAGGCTCCATTTTAGTTCACTTTGCACTGGCGTTGAGTTCCTTGGTAATCCAGACATGTCGGTTTGGGGCCAGACATAACCAGAGTCGAGCGATTCCAAAATAGGTAGGATCCGCTTAATTAAAAGCTGCAGAAGTCAGGATTCTTGACTATTACCCTCCAGAGCATAGGTCTTACATGTCATCTTATCCGAAGTTAGATGGAAAAAAAAAAAATCTGACAGGGGGGCGGAGCCTAAGTTAATATCTGAAGAAAATATGGGGGGGGGGGGTGGAGAAGTGGAGTTAAGTGACTTACCCAAGATCGTGAGTGGCAATGGGACAGGAGCCATGGCTTCCCCAAGTCTCAGTGCATTGCTCTATTAGGTTATTACTCCACTCTTATCTGATGAAACTTTGGGATGTAGCAGCTCCCCACAATTGTGCAGACATAAGAGCAGTTGGGGAAATTGCAATAGATTGCACTCCGAGAGGTCCCATCCATGCAACTATTCTTCTAGGTTATCTCCCCAGGCAACCTACGCAGTGGCTGTGAGAGCCAATAGACCTCTGAAAAAATGGCCCCACAATAGAGCCATTTTGGGTCTATCAGACAAGAGGTCCCCAAGCTTTGGCCTCCATTGGCAGCAGGGTTTTGGGACTGGTGAAAATTTGAACCAGCAGTACCAGTGCCTCATGTGAATGTCTTTAGCAGGTAGTCAACATCTGGAGTTTTACAGACCGAATTATAACCACCCAGATAAGCCTGAAAGCCTTAATTTATCTGGGTTGTTATAATTCAGTCCATAAAACTCCAGGCCTTTTTAAAATGGAAGATTTTTACCACTTGCCCACAGGCCCAATTGTCACATTTATGTTGTAACATCACCTTTTCATATTTGCTATGGTGGCATTAATGACTCCAATTGTTTTTATAGTAACCTCTCTTCTTTACTACAGTAATATTAAACAGGCTATCAAACATCAGAGCTTTGTAACAAAATCACAAAAAAAAATTTAAGTTTTCCCTTGGCACTAATGGAAAACATCTCAACAGGTAAATCGGCTGGGGGGCAAGAGGAGTAACCTGGAAGTTCTGTTGCACAACCAACTGCACTTCTAAAACTTCCTTTTTTTTTTAAACTTACTTGCTCTTAAAAGATCCATTTTTTTCACTTTAAAAAAGGCTAGCAAGACAGAACCAGGGCCCCTCCCATGGACTTTGTGCTTCACTCTCCATGCCCTACTGGGCTTCCTGAGCTGGAGCAAGACCTACTATGATGAATGGGAAACTCCAGAGGGGTATTCTAAAAGATGCTCTGGAGACATCTGCCAAAAGGGCTGCACTGATAGGCACCGCTCAGGACTGCTGCCAGGAGCCTATGAGCCTCACTATACCAGACAACCACCAGCTGCTGGAGACAGAAAAAAAAAAAAAACACTTTGTGCTGTCAGGGGCACCCTCTAAAGACTAGTGATGTCACTGAAGTTTCTGGGATTTTCCTCCATCTCCTGGCAGGGGGTCATAGACCAGTCCAGACAAGTGGGGTATCAGGATAACTTGGACATTAAGTTCTCCCTTAGCAACAATAGAAAACCTCAAGACGTTTTAAAAATCCTGTTTCCTATGTAAGTGTTGAGGGATTTAAAACTAAAATGCAGCAAACAGTTTAGCAAAACACTATCATGGACACTGGGATATGCTACATAGAAGGCTTCATTTACTAACGTGCATTAAATTGCATTAACATAAGTCCCCCTTGAGAATAATGGGGCTTATGTACATAACTACAGATTTCAACCTTGCATTAACTGGTTAGAATACAATGAAAAGAAGCTCACCATTTATCCTCTTTCCCTAAATAGAGATACAATTGGTATTTTGTACAAGCTTTAGTTAGCTCCAGTTTGGAATCTTATAACTATCAGGATTTGGCCACCTCAATGAAGAAATTTGTCCAAAACTACAGCAGCATTTGTGAGGTGTTGCTTCCAATTAAAAATATCACTACCAATTTGTTTTGTGCCACGAGGGCTTTTTATCCTCATCTTTCTAACCGATTGGTAGGTTCTTTTTCACGCTCTTCATTAATACTTCAAGGGTTCCTGGTCAAGGCCCAAAAAAAAAGCTCTCATAGCATAACATGTCATAGGGTAGGTCCCTAATCCTCTAACCAAAACTGACAGACCCTGCAATTTAGTTCTCCATTTTGGCTGGCTTTTATTTTAGAATCTTACTAAAAAGCTTCATACATGATCATGCTATATAGTGAAAGCAAGTCATGGAAAATAGATTCAAGTTGCTTATATTACTTACACTACAAATGCCCAAACCAAGCGGAAAGACCTAAACCTTCCATTCCTAGATTTAGTAATAGAGGTTAACCACCACTTAATAATGGTGAACCTGTGGTAAAATTTGCATGGGTGAGTGAATGGCTCTACAAGTCTAGTGCTAAAAAATGTGTTAGGATGGAGAAAAATTGGAAACTTAACACTCTGCTCCTGCTAACTTTCCATAGCTTAAATTTAGGAAGGCAGTCCTAGCCAACATTTTCAAAGGAGCTGAATTAAGCACCAAATCCCATAATGTAGGCAATTAAACTTTGCACACACACACACACAGTTGGACCCACTGATTACAGTGTCTATATAGGAGACAGTTTTAAACCCTGCCAAATATTTCATCTGTTTAAAATCATCTGTTTTGATAATGGTCCTTAGTGATACCCAAGAAAGGTACCTACCAGAAACCAAAACAGATACCTAGTACAGCTATGGACTAATTATTAAACTTGAGGGTTCAGTTTCAACACAAGTTGCTTGGAGATGCTCAATATATAAACTTATCCAAACTAATTTTAGGTGGTAGTAGTAGATCCAAATTGTACAGCAATACTCCGCTACTCATCCAGCTCTGTAATGCAGCTTTCCACTCAAGCTTTTGCCATGTTTATTAGCTGTCATTAGCTAGGAAAATGTACAGAAACCAAACACTTCAGAATCGGCGCACATGTGCCAAATGTTAATATCGGCAAGGTTAAAAAAAGATGACCATTGCTGAATGTTACTTTATTCTCTTTATTGTCAAGTATATTTAAAATCAAAAGATTAGGTAATAAATACTTCACTTTGGGCTGCAATAAATAAGTTCATAAAAAGTACTTGTCCAGCCGCAAAAATGTGTGTATTTGCTAAATTTACAGTACTTGGTCCATATAGGAAAAAAAAAAAAAGTTATGGCCATAGGTCAAGTCAAGCAGCCAAAAGCTGCAGCAGTCAGCTTTCCAAAAGCTTAAGTTTCTCTTCCCCATAAAGCAACTTCCTTTCCGTCAGGAAGGTATTCACAGTTAAGTGCATAATCAGTAGGCATGCTACTGAGTGCCAATGTAGTCAACCTCACTCTAATATATCCATCTTACAGTTTCGTAAAAAAAACCCAAACTATTCCCCTTTTCCAAATTCCACACCATTCCATTCTATTTAGTCCACCAAAAACAGGATTCATGGAATCTCAAGTCTGGTCCCAGCCCAGCAAACTACACAGGAAATCACGTTTGTACTAACACCCATCTGTCTTCAACATTCAAAGACTTCCATGGTATTCGTTGTAGTTCAGTGACAAGTCCTTATTTGGTTTAAGAGCATTTCCCTCATTTTAATTACATCTCTGCAGTAGCATGTTCAATGCATATTCCATTCTGTTTTTCAGTTCCATAGAACATCCTGAGATAAGCAGCGTTGTCAAGCGGAAGGTTGTAGATATCCTATCTTCATTGATGTAAGTCAACAGATACTCCTCACTTTGGTTGCAAACAATGATCTTTGTGTGATCATGATAAAAGTTCACCTGCAAAAAAAAGTGATTTGTTACAACAGACATAGTAAAAGTAACATACCTCATACAACTATCATACCTGATCTACAGATGAGACTTCATAACAAAATATAGAAAACTAAAAAAAAAAAAATAAAGTCTATGCAACACTGACTTGTACTTTTGGTAGCAATTTAAGGTATTTAAACACAATTACAGACCCCTGTTCTAATTAAAAAAACTCTGCCTTATCAAACTAGCAGTTACACCAAGCAGTTCAGTGGAAATTTAAATGGTATATTTCTTCCACATGCTTTAAGGCATCCAGTGTCACTGGATTAAGACCAACCATAAGGAAGTCTAGAATTTTTATGGAGAGACATTGAACCAAGCATAAGAAACTATTGCTAAGATATTTACCTGAAACGTGCCATCATTAAACAGCATCATTAATGCTTTATCAGATTTTAACCACTGAAGGAGGTAGAGCCTGGGTCTACGGACATCCACCACACTGGGCAAGTCTCCTCCCTTAAAATAAAAGGAACTGAATGAAGATACTAAGTTCAGAGATTATCCATTCATAATATACAGTCAAAAAATTTGATGCAACCACTATTGCACAAGTGAGCGGAAGAACGCTTGCCTATGGGCACATCTAATAGCAGGAATCTATCCAGTGTTAGCTCCGACACTGGCCACATCGTGCACCTTTAAGTTAAGCCATGAGGCTTCTGTCATCTTGATCAACACTTGTACAGCTCCCTCCCCGATCCCCCTCGAACTACCTAAATAAAACGCAGGCCAACAATAGAGGCAGAGAAAGTTAAGTCACACTGCAGAAAAAGGATCCATCGGCCTCAGCTTTAATCTGTCTCTAGATAATGAACAGAGCCATTGGTCTAATCTGTATTGCTGCAAATGTACATGTGCATAAAATGGTTGTGCACAATATACAATTAGTGCTCTCTGCTATAAAGCCAAGTCCATAAAGGAGCAATTCTTCATTTACTGACCAGGGATTCAACCCAGTCTGGCTTTCAGGATAATCACAATTTTATTTGAATTTAGGAGGAACTGGATTTAGCTGATGCTTTCTCAGGTCAAGGAGAGTGTTACATTAAGATCCAGCAGGTGAATGTGCATCTGCAAAGTACATACAAATCTCATGCATATTCATTGGTGTTATCTTGAAAACCTGACTGGCCTAGATGTGTGCCAAGGACTAGGTTGAGAACCACTGTATTAGACCAATATCACCTATGTTGGGCGCATCTAAATATGACACTATATCCGAGTAGGTCTTCTGAACCCAAGGAGTCCTCCATTCAACCTGAGAGTTAGTAGAAACAGCCATTGTTTCTAGATTTGGTATTTTCTATAAAAAAAACCCCTTCATTTGCTGCTAAATGCTAGCCAAAAATAGTTGTCCCCTTAAGCACAGAGCTGTTGACCCAAACGCTATGTGTCATTCATAATTCCACTTAAATACTTACATCCATAAGATTCTCTTCCATGTAGTGAGAAAAGTACTTCAAAACAGTTACTTGATTGATAAACTGTTCAGGTGCCTCTGTAGCTGGAAAAACTGAACATTGCCCAAGCTCAGCATAGTAATGAACTGTTCTAGAAGAAAAATGTGTATAATCAGAATACATTCCCAAAAAAAAAAAAAAAAAACCCACCACAACAACACACCCCACAAACACACACCCATTGTTTTACCACCACTTACTTTTTGTCAGGTAGCAGGCTCATGTGGGATCCATTGTTGAACAAGACCCCCACAGTGTGATCAGAGAGTTGGTATCCAAAGCCGTATTTGTTAGAGTAGTCCACCCACTTCGTAACCCACTGGAAAGAGATGCTCAGCTGCTCTTTGGGAATGACATCTGCTTCAGGCATGTTTTCTAAACATCCTCTCAACACTCTTGCGACTGTATCCGCAACACTTCCCATGGTACTGTCCTCCAGACCTGAAAAACACAACCAAATTTCATTCATGAATGTCACATGATCATTTCCAATACAACAAAAGCAAGGACTCTCATAAAAACTACGGCCAAGCATTGAACATGTTAACTGAAGTCATGTCTTAAAGAACCATTAATGAATTTAGTACATAAAGCATTTATGTCCACTGGATGAGCGGATAAAGCAATGGCAGTTATTAGCAGATTTCCCAATCATGGGGTCCTCTATATGTACAATAGTATTAGCAAATGCAAATTTGGGATTTTCTTTGAAGTGCTCCTCTAAAACTGGATTCTGCACGCATACTGTCTGGGAACAGAAAAGCATACATCTCACTCACTGAGCAAGGCCCCATCCTGTGCTCTAATCACATTTAAATGCATGACTAATGCCTGCTTGGCATTCTGATTAAGTAGCCTCATTAATGTGGTTAAGTGGGAGGAGCTTCTGAGAACAAGAGGAGACAGGCTTTAACACTCTTGGAGTTCTGAAATTTTGCCAGTGCTGCATTTTAAGAGGAACAGTTAATGGGCTCAAGTACATGAAGTCGGAAACACTTACATTCACTGCTACTGCTGCAGCTTCCCAGAGTTCCTCTGACTATCAATCGGATCGCGTCCCCAACTTGCTGTCTTTCTGTCAGCGTGCCAGGCTTTTCAGCTGCAATGCTTGGTGCCTTGCACCCTACTTTAGTCTGTAAAAACAAAGCATTCCTTTTAAAAAATGTAGCAATTAATCAGCTAAGCCTTAATTATACCAAACTGAATAAGCAATGTGCATGTTTGCAAGGTGTTAAACTATCTGTCCCCATTTCCTCCCTCCCCAGTAATTCCCTTCAACCAACCTCATCAGTTCCGTGTTTGTGGGGCTGCTGAGTTATTGAGGTTTCTCTCAGATCCTGCACAAGCTTGTAAATTTCCTGTTCTTTCACCAGTTTATCTGCAGACAAGACAGCATTATGCAGTTGTTAGAAGGCAACCAAGAAGAGCTCACCAGAAAATAAAAGCTCTAATTCAAACGTAAATAATTTCAGTGCATCTCAGTCTGAGAAACTCATTTCTCCCAGACATGGTTACTCCCCAGACCAACTATTCTATTTGGGGGAGAGGCAATGCAAGCCACACACCTAATACGATAAATCAGCGCACAACACTTACTCTGATGGTAATCACAGTATCTTGGTTTTTCCTTTTTGCCACCAAACAGAGCAGCAGCTGCCTTTTTGAAGAAGCTTTTTGCTGGGCTAGATAAGTGAAAGTCTGGCGCAGTGTGACAACAGCTTGAGGAAAGGCGCTCGGGTGTAAAGCCCTGTAGTAGCAACAAAAAAAGGTCATTTTTTTATCACACTTCTGCATTCAGTACTCTGTCCATGTGGTATGCAGAGTCATTTGAAGCAAGAGTACCAACCTGTGTGAAAAAGTCATGTTGAATTAGTTCATCTAAGGTGGGCCGGTCAACTGGATTTTTTGCCAACATGGCTGCTATTAAATGTTTCGCAGGTGCCAGCAAAGACGACGGCATAGTATATCTTGCGTCCCTTATGCATCTGTAGGTTTCCTTAAGATTTGTGGTTTCAAACGGTGGTCTTCCTAATAGCATGGTATACCTGTCAATTAAAAAAAATATATAGTTTAAGAGTTCTCTTAATGAGCTAAGCATAAATCTATGGGCATTTAAGTCACAGCCTAAAACAGCTGTTCAGACCAAAAACATCTAGGCAAAGAGACAACCAGCATATTTGTCTCTAATATTTAAGAGGCAAATTGAAGATTTCTAAATCATATCCCAGATTACTTTTTTTTGTAGTGTTCTATAGCAGTTGCAATGCACTAAGCTTGCAGGACCTCACGAGTCCCTTCCGCAGAGGAAGATTTAGGATCCCTGAAGACTAGTAATCAATTAGTCTTTTACTCAGAGCACACGTCAGTCCCCCAAAGTTCCCAGTTAACAGAACTCAAATACATCCAGATTCTGGTAGGGCATTCCTTGTTTACCCTGGTCACATTAGTATACAAATCCGTTCAATTGTGGTATAAACACAAACTTTACAATCACCTCAGAAAGTTGAGTTATGTCAGCTGAGAGAACATAGGCGGCACATGTACTTTGCTTCAATATACTACAAAGCTTGGAAGAGATGCACTTACATTACACAGCCCAAGGCCCAAATGTCAGATTCACAGCTATGTCCTTGTTTGTTCAAGACCTCTGGGGAGAGGTAATTTGGTGTGCCACAAATTGTTCTGCAAAACAAGATCAATCAGCAACATGTTAAGTAGTCGTATGGGATTTCAGTGCACTACAATGCTGTTCATATGCTATTGCTGGGGTTCAGCACTAACTCTACATCCCTCCCCCTTCATGTTTCTACTTGCAGGCACATTATCTCTTGATTGTGTCTAGAGCCGAAATGGATAGTCCCTAAAATATTGTCTAGTACTAGGGCAGATTGAAAACAGACAGACATTCACTGCAACCAAAAAGTGGCTAAAGGATGCACATCATATTCTGGATTGCCTTAGAACTGCATTACTTTACGCTACAGCCATTGAACGCTAACCCCTTCTCCTGACAGATTCTGGTAATAGTTGTGTTAAAAGTCAGTCACCACAGTAAAGAGCTTCTGCTATCTGTGTAGCACAATAGCTAAAGATGCACCTCACCGAGCAGCATGAAACTTTACCTCACCCTTGGGATGTTAATCTGTGCACAAGACCAGAATTGATTTTTAAAATACCATTTTTATAGTTTTAGAAGTTAAGAGTTACACTAGTATCGGAGTCACGTATTATCTTTCAATTAATGGGCATTTAAGGGGAAAAAAATAAGAATGTACCTCCTCCTCTGTTCCAGTGGTTCCAACCTTGCAGCTAAACCGAAGTCACCTACTTTCAGCTCCATGCTTTCATTAATGAAGAAGTTTCCTAGAGAAAGTAGCAACTATTAATACCTAAATGAAAGCTGACACTATTGATAGCATGCAACAATACTTTATTGTTCATAGTATTGTGTATAGAAGTGTTAGGCATTTTACTTTAGAAGGCACAAGAAAATGAAAAAAAAATGTCAAAGCTTTGCAAGGGATGTCTGAGCTACTCCCATCAATTAAGCTGTCAAAAGGCTGGCTATCAAAGTGCCACAGAGGAAACCACAAAAGCGGAAACAGATTCTTTGTGATCACATACAAAGAGCACTTACCCAGCTTAAGGTCTCGATGCAGGATTTCTTGCTCATGAAGGTATTTGAGTCCTGAAACAATCTGCTTGAGGTAGTATCGTACTTCTGGTTCTGTCAAGACTTTCCTTGCTTTCAATATATGAGCCATAGACTAAAACATAAAAATATATTTTTTTTTATTAATAATTCACATGAAAATAAGAGTGACCACAAAAAGGCTTTAAAATTATTTTTGTATTCTTTTGAATGTCTAAAGGCTGGTACTCACCCTTCTACTGCAGTATTCTAGAAGAATATAAATGTTCTCTTTGTCTTCAAAGTAATTGTAAAACTGTACAATATGTCTGTGATTTAGGATTCTGTGCAGCTCAATTTCTTTGTCGATCTATTAAGAACACAAAAAGGTAAAAATATTCTCTCATTTAGCAGACAGACAAATCCTAAAAAAGGGAATATAATTCATTTAGCCTCAAAAGCAAGGAAATAGCATGTATACTAAACATAATAGAAAATGAATTAAACACACACCTTTTCTCGTTGATGCGGTTTGGCGACTCTACTATGAGGGATAATTTTCACAGCATATACTTTGTTGGTTGCCAAGTCTGTCATTTCATAGCATTTTGCAAAGCCACCCTGCAGGATAAATACCAAGTCAAGTTATAGATGGGAAAACAATATCGGTTAAGCTTCTATTACCGAAACGTCAGTGAAGAGATCTCTTTAGAGCGAGCTTCTCACGGTGGCGCTACCAGCCTGCACACGTTTATCTCTATCAAGTGCCAGGTCATTACAGGTCACCTAAATAAACGCTAAAGCTTTGTAGTGCTAGATTTCAAACACACCACAAGTAGCGCTGTACAGATTTAACAAACGTCATTAGCCCTTTTAGCATAGTTTATCCTTTACATATTTTGGAATGAAAGGCGTGCTGCTGCACCCTGTACTGTGGAAATGTCTCATATTAAGAATATTTAAGTCACTCTTTAGTCACCGACACTAAATTAAACTTTGCAGCTCATATAAGGATCGGCACTACAGCCCTCGATTGCCCCATCTTAAGCTCCTAGAGTCCCATATGTAGGAGCGAGAGAACCAAAAGACTAGAACAATGGAATTACAGGCACCACCATCAGGTCCAAAACGAAGTAAAAGCCAAAATGCAAGAGAGCAGCGTAAAGATTGTACTGATTTATTTCCCAGATGCACATCATCGTGATTGAAAAGATCAGGAGCTCGCACGTTGCATCCAGGCTAAACCGACTCCCGCGTTTACCTTTCCGAGCACCTTCCCACGGCAGTAGCGCCTGCCTGTATTGGGATCTGTGATGATCCGCGAGACCTCGGGCGCCGCCGGCTGCACATGCTCCTCGGCCACCACCACCACCGTCGGCTTTCTCCGCTTGGACTCGCACACTTTCCCGAGCGCCTGCTCGCACACCTTGCCCGGGCCGCCGGCTGGCTGATACGCTATAGTCCGCAATAACTCCATCGCACAGATCTCCGCAGAGGCCAATCCAGCTTTTCCACATTCACTTTGTCTCTCTGCTTACTAATGAACTGAATGACTATAAGCACTTCCCTATATAAGAGCCGCGCGCGCGTGTAACGCAACGCCCCCACCGCTCTGTGACATCACAAAGCCCGCCCGTGCTGGCTCTGCGGTGCTCGCGTCTTCTTTTCTTTGTCTCCTCCTGTTATGGAGAGCAAGTGGCGCTCTTCACCATTCTTCACTAGCTGGCGGGCAAGCGCACAATGGGCGGGGAAGGGGGAGGATAAACGAGGTGACCTTTCGCTTTCAGCCCCAACATGTCCGGGCAGATAGCTTACTTGTTCCGATATGGCACGTATCTCCCGGTGCCTGTTTCCCCCCTTTAGGAACTAAAAGAAATATAGGTTGGCAAATGAAAGGTGTTTCCTCTTTTGATCCAAACACTTCTGCTCGATTAATGATCAGAGGACGAACAAGCACGTAGGATCGGTCCACTAATTACAAACTGACTCACTTTCCTTCCACTAAGAGGAAGGACACCAAAAACAAGCACCAGAATTTCTAGCAGACTTGCCTTGGGAGCATGGAATTTATGCTCTCTGCTCTATTTAACGTAGAAATCGACGGTTGCTCTCTTTCTGCCCCTGCTACTTTTGTTTATGGTTTAGGCACTTGATATACCGCCCTTTACTCTGTATTACAGCGGTTTACACATTTATACTAACAGGCATCTCTCCGCACCCATAGTTCAGCATCTCCGTTTTCCTACTTCACCCCAAGTCCACATTTTTCTTTACCCTCCCTCCTACCAATATTTTCAAGATCTCATTTTCCCTTTCCCCATCCTCCTTCTTCCTGCATCCCCTCTTCTTTCTCCTCCCCTTTTCGGATTTAGCATCCCCCCCAACTTGCTTCTATCAGAAGTATGAAGTAATTCCACACAGCAGGACCCTTCCAGCACAGATCCATATTCAAGTGCCCCCCTCTGACAGGAGGTTTGTGTTGAAAGGGCAGAACACATCAGTGCTAGGGGGAGGGGGGGCAGCAGCCCTGAGAGGAGGAAGGGGAAATATTTTGGAATATTGATCTATCATGCTGCAACCCTCCTCCCCCAACCCAAAAACAAAATTTCCACTCTAGGCAGATGCCTAGACCACCTAGTGGCTGGGCCAAGGAAAGCACTGACCCTAGACTGATACAGGTATCAAACTTCATTCCTTATATCAAAATGCAGTCTTTTATAAGGGTGTGGGTTGACCTGCCTTATTTCTTTTAATCAAAACAGCTATAGAGCTCAGATGAGATCAGCATCATGTTGCTAACCCCATAAGTGCTTTTTCAAAAATTCTCTGCTGCTCAATGGGTACAGGAGTGGCAAACTAACTTGATGTCCATCCAAAATTTAATTAATTTCAGGTCCATAGTTGAACTCTCTGCTTAGTGTTTCTTTAAAGGCTAGCCATGGTGCTTAACCTCTATCTGAATAGCAGTCAGCACCGAGTGTACATACAGTGCAATTAGTGTCAACTGCTATTAGCCATCAGGCTAGCTGAGATATTCAGTCCATTAACCAGATAACTTTATAGATCATTTATGCTACAGTAGCCTCCAAAGTTATCTGAATGTCACCGCTGTCTGGATGATTTGGGGATCACCTAAACCCAACTCTGTACTGATGGTGCAGGGAGAGTCAGTGATCATTTTCTATAGTGCTGCCAAAAACCAACAGCTAGACCTGGCTAGTGACATCTTTCAGGGTGCTGCTATCCGGATAAGGACTTTGCCTATCAGCCTGTTTCTTTTTATTTAAAATAATTTATATTCTGAGTCCTAATTTTATTAATTTAAAATTAGGAAGGGCTGGTCTTGGGGCCCAAATGTATCCAGATAGCTCAGATATTCAGTCACTATTCAGATACATTTATGTTTCAAGAGGTTGTACAAATAGTACAGGTTGACCATTAAAAAGACATACATGGTCAGCAGCGCTAAGTGCTTTTCTTCATAGAATCATTGGCAGTTTAGCAATATAAACAGCCAAAATTACTTGTATAATAGTCAAAGTTATCCATTTTAAAATGCAGTGTGGTTTGGGGGCAGGCCAAAGGCATCATTCAAAGTTCAGTGGTGAAAGTCATTTCTGCATTTTGCTTCAAAAGCATAAATAGCAGGAATAACTTTAAACAGATGCACTATCTGTTTAATGTTATATAGGGATTTTCAGCAAGGCAACCACTGTGTTTTTACTCTTTGAAAATTATAGTCTACAAACCACTTAAAACTGATCTCATAGTGGATAACTAATTAATTACCCATGTAAGTGCCAAACCACATATGCAGTGGTCCTACCTAAATTAATAGGACTAAAGTGGGGCATAAAAATGTTGTTTTTGTTAAGTGCCGTCGAGTCAGTGTCGACTCATGGCGATCTTCTGAATAGTTGTCCTAAATTGTGTTCGGTCTTCAGTCAGGTGGCTCATTGTTGACAGATTGGTACCCGTGTTGTTGTTGTTAAGTGCCGTCGACTCATGGCGACCCTCTGGATAGCTATCCTAAATTGTGTTCGGTCTTCAGACAGGCGGCTCATTGTTGACAGACTGGTACCCGTAAATGCTGTTATTGTATCGATCCATCTCATTGCTGGCCTTCCTCTTTTGCGTTGACCTTCTATCTTGCCAAGCATAATGTCTTTCTCTAATGATTTCTCTCTTCACATGATGTGTCCAAAGTATGAAAGTCGAAGTCATCTGAGCTTCTAAAGAAAGCTTAGGTTTGATCTCCTCTAGTACCGACTGGTTTGTTCTTCGGGCAGTCCATGGTATACACAGTATTCGCCGCCAACACCATAATTCAAAGGCATCAATTTTCTTCCTATCTGTCTTTTTCACTGTCCAGCTTTCACATCCATAGGATGTTATTGAAAATACCATGGCTTGAACAAGTCAAATCTTTGTATGGAGAGAGACATCTCTGCTCTTGAGAATCTTATCTAGGTCTTTCATAGCCATTCTGCCAAGAGCAATGCGTCGTCTGATTTCTTGACTGCTTGTTGCTTCTTTATTGATAGTTGATCCAAGTAGGTTAAGTTGTTCACAATTTCAATTTCTTCTCCTTCAACGATGAACCTGTTGATTATGCCAGTTGTCATGATCTTTGTCTTCTTTACATTAAGGTGCAGGCCCATTTTGAGACTATGTTCTTTGATTGTGAGAAGCAAATGTTTCAGATCATCTTCACTTTCAGCCAGTAATGTGGTATCATCAGCATAGCGAAGGTTGTTGATGAGTCTTCCACCAATCTTCAACCTCTGTTGTCTTCATATAATCCTGCTTCTCTGATGATTTGTTCTGCATATAAATTAAACAGGTAGGGGGAAAGTATGCAGCCTTGTCTTACACCTTTGCTTATTTTAAACCATTCTGTTTCTCCTTGTTCCGTTCGAACTGCTGCTTCTTGATCAATGTACAGATTGCGCAAGAGAACGATCAGGTGTTCTGGTATACCCATGCTTCTTAATGTGGTCCAGAGTTTCTCATGGTTTACACAGTCAAAAGCCTTGCTATAGTCGATAAAGCACAAATAGATATCCTTTTGGTATTCTTTAGTCTTTTCAAGGATCCATCTCACATCTGCAATGATGTCTCTCGTTCCTCGCCCTTTCCTGAACCCTGCTTGCGCTTCAGGTAGTTCTTGTTCCAGGTATGGTTGTAGCCTCTTTTGAATAATCTTTAGTAGAATCTTGCTGGCATGTGGGATCAGAGCGATTGTGCGATAATTTCCACAGTCAGTTGGATCACCTTTCTTTAGTATTGGTATAAACACAGATCTTTTTCAGTTAGTTGGCCATGATGTTGTCTTCCATATTTCTTGGCAGAGCCTTGTGAGTATGGTAACAGCTGCATCAGATTGCTGCAATACTTCTATGGGAATGCTATCAATGCCTGGTGCTTTGTTCTTTGATACGGCTTTCAATGCTGCTTCAACTTCTTCTTTCATCACCAATGGTTCCTGATCATAAGGTACAGGTTGAAACGGCTTTTGGTCCACTTGATCATTATCATATAAAAACTCTGTATATTCCTTCCACCTTTTCTTGATCTTCTCAGCATCATTCAACATAGAACCTTGAGCATCTTGTAACATTCCATTTCGAGGCTGGAACTTTTTCTTTAACTCTCGTAGCTTTAGGAAAGCCGATCTTGTTCTTCCTCTAATAGTTTCTGCTTCTATTTCCTTGCAAGTGTCATTGTAGTACTTTTCCTTGTCCTGTCTTGCTGCACGTTGGAAATCTCTGTTGAGTTCTGCGATTGTCTTTCTTTCTCTTCTGACTTTAGCTTCTCTGCGTTTCTGGGCAATTTTCAGAGTTTCTTCCGTCATCCATTTTGGCCGTTTTTGCTTTTTCACCTTTTGTAGAGACTTCTCGCTTTCTTCCAACACAACCTTCTTGATGTCATTCCATAACTCTTCTGGAGTTCTGTCATTTGTATCTAAAGCAGCAAATTGATTTTGCAGGCAGTCTTTAAATTCCAGTGGTATATTCTCAAGGTCATATTTTGCTGCATTCATGAGTGGTTTGCTCTTTTTCAACTTTAGCTTGAGTTTGCATACTAGTAGTTGATGATCTGTACCAGTCAGCTCCAGGTTTTGTTTTTGTTGACGTTACAGAGCTTTTCCATCGTTGACTTCCACAGATGTAGTCAATTTGATTTTTATACAATCCATTGGGTGAAGTCCATGTGTACAGTCGCCGCTTGTGTTGCTGGAAGAAGGTGTTTGAGATGAATAGATCATTGGTCTTGCAGAATTCTATCAGTCTTTCTCCAGCTTCATTTCTGTTGCCAAGTCCATATTTTCCAACTACTTTGCCTTCTTCTTTGTTGCCAACTTTTGCGTTCCAGTCACCCATGACTATCAGGATATCCTGTTTGCATGTTCTGTCAATTTCAGCTTGTACTTGTTCATAGAACTCTTCAATTTCATTCTCTTCTGCAGCTGTTGTTGGGGCATATACTTGAATTATAGTTGTGTTGATAGGCAATCCTCGTAGACGAATAGAGATTAAGCATTCGCTGACTGCATTGTATTTCATTACAGTTCTTGCAAGTTTCTTCTTTATTATAAATGCAACACCATTTCTTCTTTGTCTTTCATTTCCAGCATAGACGACCATGTGATCATCTGATGCAAAGTGCCCCATGCCAGTCCATTTCAGTTCGCTGACACCCAATAGATCAAGTTGTACACGTTCCATTTCATTCTTGACCACCTCCAGCTTCCCTTGGTTCATGCTTCGTACGTTCCATGTTCCAATGTGTAAGACATCTTTACAGCTTCTGACTCTCATTTCATGCGCAGCTACATCAGCAGTCAGACTTCCCGAGGGCTTTGATCCAACCACATCATAAATGCTGGCTTTACTCTGAAAAGTCTTCAGCTCTTCCCCAGTAGCTAGTTGAGTGCCTTCCGACCTGGGGGTCTCATCTTCCAGCACCATAGCACAATTTGTTTTGTTGTAACTATCCATTGGGTTTTCATGGCAAGATACAGAAGTAGATTGCCGGGCCTTTCTTCCGCGCAGTTTAAGTTTGGTGTTGTTGCCGTTGTCACAAAAATGTGATCCTCCGCCGTCAACACTCTCCCATTCTGCTGCTGCCCAGATGGGTGGTTTGTCTTGGTCTGGCACCTCAGCTGAGACCTGTCCATCTTGGGAGACCCTGCCAGTAGTTAAACTACCGATAGTTTAGCTCTCAGCATCACTGATGCATGCAAGCCCTCACAGCATGACAAGCTGCAAACCAAGTGAGAGCTGGTACCCGTAGCTGCTGTTTTTGTATCGATCCATCTCATTGCTGGCCTTTCTCTTTTGCGTTGACCTTCTACCTTGCCAAGCATGATGTCTTTCTCTAATGATCTCTTTCTTCGCATGATGTGTCCAAAGTATGAAAGTCAAAGTCTTGTCATCTGAGCTTCTAAAGAAAGCTTAGGTTTGATCCCCTCTAGTACTGACTGGTTTGTTCTTCGGGCAGTCCATGGTATACTCAGAATTCGCTACCGGCACCATAATTCAAAGGCATCAATTTTCTTCCTGTCTATCTTTTTCACTGTCCAGCTTTCACATCCATATGATGTTATTGAAAATACCATGGCTTGAACAAGTCAAATCTTTGTATGGAGAGAGACATCTCTGCTCTTGAGAATCTTGTCTAGGTCTTTTATAGCCATTCTGCCAAGAGCAATGCTTCATCAGATTTCTTGACTGCTTGTTGCTTCTTTATTGATAGTTGATCCAAGTAGTTTAAAGTTGTCCACAATTTCAATTTCTTCTCCTTCAACGATGAACTTGTTGATTTTGTCAGTTGTCATGATCTTTGTCTTCTTTACATTAAGGTGCAGGCCCATTTTGAGACTATGTTCTTTGATCGTGAGAATGTGGTATCATCAGCATAGCAAAGGTTGTTGATGAGTCTTCCACCAATTTTCACACCTCTGTTGTCTTCATACAATCCTGCTTCTCTGATGATTTGTTCTGCATATAAATTAAACAGGTAGGGGGAAAGTATGCAGCCTTGTCTTACACCTTTGCTTACTTTAAACCATTCTGTTTCTCCTTGCTCCGTTCAAACTCTTGCTTCATGATCAATGTACAGATTGTGCAAGAGAACGATCAGGTGTTCTGGTATACCCATGCTTCTTAATGTGGCCCAGGGTTTCTCATGGTTTACACAGTCAAAAGCCTTGCTATAGTCAATGAAGCACAAATAGATATCCTTTTGGTATTCTTTAGTCTTTTCAAGGATCCATCTCACTGATCCCACATGCCAGCAAGATTCTACTGAAGATTATTCAACAGAGACTACAACCATACCTGGAACAAGAACTACCTGAAGGGCATAAAGATACGCTGATAAATAATCTGCCTATCCTTATATGGTAGCCATATTTCTGAATCTTGCGTGTGTCCTGTCCCCCCCCCCCTCCCCCCATGTGTAGAGTGCCTTGATGCTAGTTTCCTATGCAGGGTTTTTTTATCAACACTATGGGGTATGTTTACTTAATCACATTAGGTTTTTGCAGCTAACATCAGGCAATGGCTACAACAATCCTAAAAATATGTCCCATGATAAACTGTTTCTTCTACAGATACCATGGAGTCAATGTAGTAATCACATGGGACAACAAGCATCATGGATACAGCTATTGTCACCCATTGAGGTAGCAATAGCTACATCTGCAAAGCCTGCAAAAAGTGCAGCTACTGCGTGCTTTTATTGTCTACAGTAGCTGTGCGCAAACAGAACATCCACTCTCCACCCACATCCTGCCCTGTGTAGGGACGAGGTACTTCTGTCCACAAAAGAAGTGCAGGACCCAGGCGTGTTGTGTCTGACGATCTTAAAGTAGCTAAACTGGTAGACAAGGCAGCTGCTAAAGCCAGAAGGATGTTTGGGTGTACAGGGAAAGGAATGGCCAGCAGAAAAAAGGAGGCGATAGTGCCTCTGTACAAGTCTCTGGTGCAACCTCATTTGGAGTATTGTGTGCAATTCTGGAGACCGCACCTTCAGAAGAATATAAGCAGGTTGGAGTCGGTGCAGAGGGTGGCTAGTAAAATGGTCAGTGGTCTTCATTATGTAACATATGGGACAGACTTAAAGATCTTATTATGTAAACTTTAAAGGAAAGGCAACATAGGGGGAGATATGATAGAGACATTTAAATACCTCTGTGGCATAAGTGCACAAGAGGAGAGTCTCTTTCAATTGAAAGCAAGCTCTGCTACGAAGGGACCCAGGATGAGAGTGAAACGGTATAGACTCAGGAGCAATATGCGGAAATTTTCTTTATGGAAAGAATGGTAGATGTATGGAATAGTCTCCCAGTGGAGGTGGTGGACACAGGGACAGTATCTGAATTCAAAAAGGCATGGGACAAACACAGAAGATCTCTGAAAGTAAGAAGGGGACTATTGTAGTTGATATGGAAGGACAGACTGAATGGGCCATGAGGTCTTTTTCTGCCATCATGTTTCTATTCTTATAGCCATCATGCCTGCAGTAGCTGCATTTCTCGCATGTTAGCTGTGTCCAGGTGTGATAATCCCATGTTAGTGTCACGAAGACAGCTAATGCACTTTAGTAAACATACCCCTAATTTATTTGGTAGGACTACAGTATTTGGTTTTGATATCACAATAAGATGTTTCCAGAAACAATCGCAGTAGATCTTTCTGATTTGCAAGGTGCATAGAGCTACCTTAGAATTTAATTTTGCCACATCTGCCACAATCAGGATTTTCTGTCACACTTCAAGGCTGCCAAGAAGCATCAGATGTACATTTAGGGACAGGCATAAAATGGCATTAACTTATGTGCAAAATTCAGGCTGAACTATTGGACGTATATTCTTTGGGACTTTTTCTGCCTCTTCATTCTTTAGAATGATATTTCCTGAAAAGTGCTGAGAACCCATAAACTCTAGTATGCATGAACTGAAATAAGAACCAAAAATACTATGTCTGAGTTAAACAAAATCCATTGAAGTAAACATCAGGCAACTGTAAGATCAGTGCTTTTTCACTGATCACAAATGATTGGTAGACTGGTTTAGAAAGGAGGTTCTGAGCGACATCTAGTGGACCGAACTACAAAGTCAAGCAGGAGTTTGCTGAATGTACTATACAGCATGGGAGTTCATGTTGGCATCACCGTGATTTTTTTTTGCAGTTGTTTTGACTGGGGCATGATCACCACCATGTGGACAGTATTAAAATCAGAATAAACAAACAACATTTAGAAATGGGACTCCCAGGAAGCCAGAGTCTCTGAGCAGAACAACACAGGAGAAATAAAAATTCATGTCCTCTTGTACTGGGCAAAATACATGTAAGAAATGCACATCCCCAAATAAATTATTAGAATTGACAGAAGGAAAAAGTGTGTGTTCTGAGAGTAGGTCTTAGGCCATCTCCTCCTTTGCAGCCAGCAATGGTAGAGTTTGTGGTCCCAGGGCCGGGAACTAAATGCAGCATTTCCAGCCTGGGCTGGTGGTAGCAGTGATGGTAATGGAAAAACAATTAGGTTCAGGATGCTGTTGAGCCAACTGTCAGTGTAGGGGAGAGGGAGCAGAGCTGCAACATGTCCAGCTTGAGCTGGAGGCAACACTGATCATTAAGGGGGGGGCAGAATTAGGGAGCAGTGTTACAGATTTCAAGGGCCTGGCTCCTTGCTTTGCATTCTCCCCAGCCTGCAGGCAGACGTAGCTGCTCGTGAAATCTTGGGGTGCTGTCTATGCTAAATATTAGGTGACACAGCTTTTGGTGGAACAGCAATGTATCCCAAGACACACTGGTTGACAACCACTAGCATAAAAGTACATGCAGTCTTTCAGTGTGCACATGTTTTACCTGCGTGTACCCCGGCACAATTTTATAAAGCCATTTCCGCTTGTAAAACAAGCCTTGCACACATGGGCTAGGGCCCAACAGTGGAAGTAGTGGCAGCAAAATAGGTTTGTGAAGATGTGTAGGGTCCTCAGTGTGCCCCACCTGTATGGAAGTCAAGATGGGACCAGGAGAGAAGCATGAACTGATGTCGTCAATCCTATGCTGCTACTGCTACCACTGCCATCAAGCCTCGTACCTGCCTTGACTTTAGTAATCTTATGTCCTGGGGCAGGTAGAGTGTGGGGGGGGGGGGTAGGGTTCATTGGCACTGCCATTGGCACTGGTCTTCTTTGGGTGGCAGGGCCTTCTAACTGGATCTCTGTATGGTCAAGCAGATAGATGGATGCAGCCTCAACAATAGGCATTCCACTTTTTACAAAACTTTCCAAAGAAAGAAAGTCTCACTCTAACTCACACAAACCCATTATTGAAATTTGCCCACAATGTAAAAAAAAAAATCTTTGGAAATCTGATGGACTTTATGGTGTATAGCCTTCCAGTCTTGTGGCATTGTAATTCTCAGAAAGCAGAGAGGATAATTTTTGGATCTTTAACACATTTAAAGTGGCATTTTAGAAAGGAAATCTAAGTTCAATTGGGGACATCCAGGATGGAATGTGGAGAAAAACACCAGGGTTGTCTATGTCTCTGGCCAATTTCAGGAACTTAGATGTCCCTGATGTGGATGTGGATGTGCATGTGAGTGGCCACATAGATGTTCCCACTAGGAAACTTGGGTCGGGGACATTCATCTCAAGCAAGCTAGCATAAGGGGACATCCAGCAGCATAGCAAAATGTAAGCATAAGCCCCCATTCCGCGTCACTGTTCATTGACATAGAGCCTGATCTAATATGGGGCATCTGGATGGCCCGATCAAGATGAGGCTGTCAGTGCCCGATTCTGCACCACAGGAACAAGACACTCCTGCGGGTGTAGGATCGGGCCCTTGGAGGCAGCCCAGTAGCCTCAACAGCACCGCAGGAACATCCTCCACACAGCACGTCCTGCCATATGCCCACCCAGACCCTGAATCCCTGCTGCCCAACCCCAAAGGGGGCAGCCAGTGCCCCGATCAGGTGGTAGAGACCCATCTTGGCCTGTCACATGCTCTGGGGGGAGGATCGGGGGGGATGTGGCCTATGTTTATTCCACCTCTGAGGTGGAATACACAGGCCGTCCCCCCCACTGACCCCCGGACATACAGGGCCATGAGCAGAATCAGCCCTGTACGTCCAGGGGTTGGTCCCGCCCACACTTCACCCACTCTCTGCCCCCATCACGCCTCTGTCCCCCACAGCACACACAGCGGTTATGTCGTGCAGCAGGATACAGAGGCAAAATACTGGCAAGGCAGATAGTAGGACATGCAGCCCCCACTATTCGCCTCATAGAATCGGGGCCATTGTGTAAACTATAGGAGATAATAGTGTAGCTCCTTCTCCACACCTTCCAGACATTTGCCTGACAAAATGAGTACTTTTCAGATGCCTGTTTGTGCCTGCACAGGTTTAATTTTAGATGGAACTGGGGACGCACTGGGCATTTCTGAGATCAGGCAGGGATGTCCAGGTTTTTAGGACACCCTGGCCATGCCTCCACCATACCTCCATTCAGACATGGACATCCTCGCATTGGGATGTCCACAAACTCAGCTTCTAAAATGATCCTGGCGACATCTCTGTGTTTTGGATGACTTCATGCCTGTTTTCAAATGTCTAAAACACTTGTGTATGGACAGACAACATTTGAAGAGCCTGCTAAACCCTCAAAAACAGGCATTACGCTAAGCAAAACACTCTTAATAAGCATGCCAGGCAGTAAGTATATATCCCGATGTGGACAGTTTTGACCATACACTTATATTCCCTATGGGGGTCATTCAGTGGCATGAATGACAGGGATGTTCATCCCCACTATTCATGCAAATGTGACTGCCAGCAAAAGGCTCCCCGTACGTACAGCCAAGTCATACAGGGAGCCTTAGATGGGGGTGGGGGGAGGGCAGAACGAGGGTGGCTCATCTCCCCGGATGTACAGGGCCCATTCTGAGGTCAGCCCTGTACGTCCGGGGTTGGCTGGGTAGATGGAGGACTTATTCCACCTCAGAGGAGGAATAAGTCCCCCTGGACATAGTGTTTTGGTGGCAGCCAGCAGGGACAAAGGTAGGTAAGGGTACAGGAAGTTCCCCGCAGCCAGACCCTGGCCATGGGAGACTGGATCAGGGGTCTGACTGCAGGGAAAGAAACTTTTCGGCAGTGGCTGCAGATCGCTGCTCCGCAATGGAGACGTGGTGCCATGGCAACATGACACCACGGCACCGCGACTCCCTTAAGGAGCCTGACTGTGTTAGCTGAGTAGGTGGCTGGACATCTGGAGTGCCTGAATAGGGGCACGTTCCAGACATCCAGCCACTGTGCTGCAATTCTGCTCTTGCAAGGATGTCTAGCCCCCATGGAAGCAGAATCGGCTGTGTCTCCCAGCCGTTCAGATGTCTGTATGCCCGGACAGCCCGGAGACATACAGAACAGAATGTGCCTTCACATGAAATGGGGGAAACACAAGTAGAGTTTTGACCTGCCCAGGCTACTCCCTAACCACGCCGCTTGACATACCCCCTTGAAACTGTTATGTAGTAAGGATATACACTTGTAAATTCAGCCTTTTCTAAAATGGGCATTTCCACATGCAAATGCCAGATTTTAAAGGTGGAAGCTTTGTAGATGGTTTCTAAAATAACCCTCATCATTTATACACGGAAGTTGCCAAATCACTACATCCAGATAAGTGCCAGCACCTACTCGTCAACACTGCCAAATGATACCACTCTTAAGGGTTAAATATCACTGCTTAGGTATATCAGTTAGATGTCTAAGTGGCATCTTTCCCAGAATCCTAAACATCCCCTCTCCTTTTCATACAGCTAATTCTAGTTGTATAACGATTTATATGTGCAGAATTATCCATTTAAGTGATCTGGATGCTTTAAATGAAAACGGGCACTTATGCATTGGATCCTGCTGCTGACCCCCAGCCATAGAAGAACTTTTGAATATCACCCAAAAACATTTTGGTATACCTGCACATAAGCATATCTTATGTTCTTACGTTCCTGGAGGAAAGGTCCATAAACCATTATTAAAGGAACCCGGGAAATCCACTGCTTGCCACAATACAAGCATTGTGGAACCTTTGGGGAAACTGCTAGGTACTTGTGACCTGGATTGACCACTGTTGTAAACAGGATACTGGGCTTGATGGACCTTGGTCTGACCCAGCAAGGCATAACTTATGTTCTTAAACAAACACTTAATCTGAGCCTCTGACTGTGTGCCTTCTTAGATGAAAAAGGGGTATTTTTAAAATCTGCAATGGCTTCATTTTATAAAATACTGAAAAAACACAATCAAGTTAAAACATTCCAGGCTGTGCGTTGGAGAGCATTTCAGCATGATTTGATCACGTGAAGGCACTTGGCTGTACACAACGCTTGCCAATATTCCACAAAATACACACTGTCTTTCTGCTGAACTAGGGCACATCAGTTGATGGGGGGTGAGGCAGGTTCATGTTCTGTGGTATCCGAAAACAAATTTTTTTAAAAATATACCCAAACCTGAATACAGTGGCATTTCTTTACGATCTTTATCTCCACCATCTGTTGCTTCTCTTATTTTTCTGTTAATATGCCATGGCACATTTCTATGCAAAATGCCAATAAAAAAAGGGGAGGAGGAGGAGTAATTGTATAAAACATCAAAAATTCGTAACCACAAAACAGAATGTTGGAAAACAATAGCGGAACAATTGTCTCAGCAAAAAGAATGCCACTTCAAATGTCATAAGGCATTATAGATGAATATGCTCCTGTTCCTACTGTGTGATCATCAATATTAGCATAAATAAAACATCAAACACGACTACAAATTCATACATCCTAAATCATCTTCTTAGTATGCGCTGGCTGACACCATCTCACTTATGAAACAATCCAGTTTTTACAAAAAAACATTACAATTTATTTTTATGTGACCTTTTTGAAAAAGGTTCTTCAAAATACATAGCAATATGTTCTAACACAATCTCATTTCAAGACAGATGCTTTGTTATAAGGAAACAGCTTTCAGCTTTTTGCATCTTTGATTCTTTCATTCATTTTTTGTTGGAACAAGTAACTGTATCAGCGATGGTTTAATGTTTAGTATTTGCAACCAGCGTCATGCAATATTTCAGCTACCATAATACCTAGAAGTGGATGATTTTACAACAACAGGCTGAGTGTCAAAAAGGGCTCTTAAAACAGAAAAGCAGGCATATATTTTGCTGGTCTCCCACTGAGTCTTCTTTCTCCCCTTCAATCTGTTCAAAACTCTGCTGCGCGGCTAATCTTCTGCCAGCCCCAATATACTCCTATAACCCCCCCCCCCCCCTTCTCAAAACACTTCACTGGCCTCCCTCCTGTTTCCGTATCTCCTTCTGACCTATAAATGCATTCACTCTACTGCCCCTCACTACCTTTCCTCTCTCCCTACTCCCCTCCTCGTGAACTCCGCCCTTGCTCTGGCTTGCTTCTCTCTATGCCCTTTTCTTCCACTGCCAACTCCAGACTTCGCTCCTTTCACCTTGCTGCTCCTTATGCCTGGAACAAGCTACCTGTATCTTTATGTCAGGTATCTCTCCCCCTTTTCGAATCCATGCTAAAGGCTCACCTCTTTCAGGCCGCTTTTGGATCTTAATCCTTTATTCTCCTTCTGTCTCATTATCCTTCCCTACTGTACCCTCGTTCTTATCTATTGTACTAGCTGTCTTGATTAGATTGTAAGCTGTCTGAACAGTGCTGCATACATCTTGTAGCGCTATATAATGATTAATAGTAGTAGTAGTAGTAGTAAAAGGCTTCGTGAGCTATGGGCCTTTTAAAAAATACATAAGGCATCCCTGAATATATACTTATGAGGCAGGCACATAAAAGTACTGCTGATTTTATAAACAATTTGGGTCCCTAATAAAGAATTTTACCCATACCTTGGTAGGCCGTGGTCATTGCATTCCGCTGCACTCTTCGTTCCTGATTATTTGCGGAAGGCCATTTTCTCTCCCTTTTCCCCAATTTTATAAACAAACCTGCCAAAATAGAAACATAGAAAACAACAGCAGATAAAGACCATGCAGCCTATCCAGGCTATCCATAGATAAGATTTACTAAATTCTGCAATCCGCCCTCTCCCCAGAGGATGCTGCTCTAGGCAACCTCCTAGTGTGCCTAATGGTTGCGCTGGCCCTGTGTACAAAGACACTATCACCACCTTTTTCCTGCTAGTCATTCCATTCCCTGTACACCCCCAGCTTTTGACACCACCTTTTCAACCTGTTTGGACACTTTAAGATCATCTAATATGATCACCCCCGGATCATGCCCTGCTTTTGTGCATTGAAGTACTTCATCTCCTATACTGTACTGCTCCCTTGGGTTTTTGCAAGTCTACCTTTTTTTAGTATCAAATCTTAGATGCTGAATTCTTGACCATTCCTCAAGCTTCAGTAAATTCCTCCTCATATTATCCACACCTTCCAGGATGTGTATCCTTTTGCAGATTTTGCTCATCCGCATAGAAATATACCTTTTCTGAGAGACCTTCCACAATACCACTTACAAAAATGTTAAAAAGAACAGGTGGTGAGAGGCTGCTGATGTCATCACCCAAGATTGCCGCATGAGTCCCGAGTTCCTGCCAACCCCAGGTTTAAAAGGTGAAAAAAAGCTCATTTGGACAATAGCAGGGACTGCGCAAAGCGGTGGAAGAGGTGGACAGAGTGCAAGGACGGCACCTAAAGTGAAGAAAGTGAATTTGAAAGAGTTCGCTTTCGTGGTGGCAGCGGATCAGATGCCGGCCCGGGCGCAGAGAGAAAAGATGGCGCTTTCAGGAGGGAAAGCTGCAGAGCCTGCAATGCTTAAAAAAGGTGCGAAAGAGAGGGCTGAGACGAGCAGCAATGGAGGAGCTGATTCGGATGCGGATTTGGCAAATGTCTTTCAAGCAGAAGTGAGGGCATGGTTTCAAGAGTTGAAGAATGAGACCCTGCAGGTCAGAGCAGATGTGGTTGCCAGCGTGGATGGCTTGAGATCAGAGATGACGGAACTGGGACGGAGGGTAGAGGAAGTGGAAGAACGCTTGGAAGAACAAGGGGAGACAGTGGGGTCTCTGGAAAATCGGATACAAAATTTACAACAGCATAATACCGCCTTGGAGGACAAATTTGAAGATTTAGAGAACAGATCCAGAAGAAGCAACATTTGGCTGCGGGGTGTGTTCCCGAGGGGGAGCCCTATATGAAATGCAAAGGAGGTGGTGGTAGCGGTCACAAAGGCCTTGCTCACCGGGGCAAGAGTAGCTCTGGAGGAGTTAGATCTACATATTGAAAGAGCCCATAGAGTTGCAGTGGCAATGAGACCCAACAACAACAAACCCCGTGATATTATAGGCTGCTTTCATGATTATAATGTGAAAGAATTGGTGCAAAATAAGTCTCGGGCAAGAGGATCTTTCAAATGGGATTCATGTGAAGTGGAGATCTATGCGGATTTGGCTCAGGTCACCCTACAGAAAAGACGCTTAATGAAGGATGTCGTGACGAGGCTCCGGGAGGAGGAAGTCAGATATGACTGGACTTTTCCTTTTGGTCTTAGTCTGACATATAATGGACAAAGACTGAGTCCGCACTAGAGAGGAAGCAGTTAAAGCTTTAACAGCAGCTGGGATGACCAGGCTATGTATGGAGCGAGAGACTAGGACCACAACTAGATCAACACGCCCGAAGTGGCAGCGCGTGGAGAATGGCAGGCGGAGGCTGCATCGCCAAGCGAGCAACAGGCAGATGGCAACAACAGGAGAGTGAAGAGGCCGGATAAGCAAGGAAAGGACAATCTGTACTGCTGCACAGGGTCAGGGGAATAGAATGTGGGGGGGATTTTGGATGTATGGCCAGGCTCTTGCCTTTTGGAGCGGAGAGGGTGCTCTGGGGGGAAATTGGAAGGGAATAAGAGTAAGATAATGCTGGTGGGAGGGGGGCTAGGAAAATAAGAGCTAAGGGTGGGAGAAGTTAGGGTTTGTCTTTGACACATGTATAGGAGGGGGAATTAGGGGGAAATGGGAGGAGGGTGGCAAAGGGGGTCCAGGTAGGGAGGAGGGGGAACATGAGGGAAAGAAGCACTGGGGAAGGCTGGTGGGGCCACCTGAGGATAACTGCAGCCCAGGCCATCCAAGAAGGAGGAAGGGTCAGGGAAGGGTTGGGGAGGATGGAGTGGGGAAGGGGGATCATTGCTGGTAAGGGGGATGGGGGTAAAGGCGAGTTAAAAGTAGTAACACTTAATGTAAAGGGTCTTAATTCAGCATTTAAGCGACAGAAATTATATAAGGAGGTGGCGCGTCATAGGGCGCTTCAGTGGTGCTAATACAAGAGACGCACTTGATGTGCGCTGCTGAACATCTAGAAAGGCCTAAGGGATATGAGGTAAGAATTTATGCATCAAATACAATAGAACGGAAAAAGGGGGAGTGGCGGTTCTCCTTGATTCTAAATTTAAAATTGTGCTGCAGACAGTAATTCGGGACAAACTGGTAGATTTTTAATTTTGCGCATCAAAATAGGGGCAGAGTGGTTCTGCATAGTGAATGTATATGCGCCCACAGGGGTGCAGGGAGAGTTTTGGACTAAATTAAATGAAGAAGTGGGGAAGCTGGGTGAGGGAACATTAATATGTGGAGGGGACTTTAACTTAACCTGGGACCCCGGTAGAGATGCCACAGGGAAAAGGGAGGGTAAGAGAGCGGATAGAGCAAAGTATCACAAGTTTGTAAAGCAGTATTGTTTGGTGGACGCTTGGAGGTACCACCATCCTAAGAAACAGCAATTCTCCTTCTGTTCCCCAGTGCATGGGTCGTATTCCAGGATAGATAACATTTGGATAACAAAAGAGGCGGTGGGGAGGGTTAGGGGGGCAAAGATGGACCCGATAACTTGGTCAGACCATACACCAGTGGAGATTAGATTAGGACTGCGGGGGGGAAGAGAGAGGGTCTCAATTCTGGAGGCTAAATGAATCCCTGTTGGAGGATGTGAGGGTGAGAGACGCTGTTGAACAGGAAATAGCTGAATAGGTTGAATGACAATGGGGAGGTGGGCTGGGGAATTGTCTGGGATGGGTTTAAGGCAGTTGTGCAGGGAGTCTTGATAAAATGGGGTGTGCAATTGCGGAGAGAAAGGGAGGGAGAAGAAAGGGAATTGAGATCGCGCCTAATGCGACTGGAAGAAATGGATGCGCAAGATAGAAAGGGAACGTACAAGGGCCAAGTGTTGGCGGTTAGGGCGCAAGTGAATGCCCTGCAAATGGAAGCCATTAGATATCATATGCAACTGCTGAGGCAAGAATTTTTTGAGGGAGGGAACAAGGCAGGGAGATATATGGCGCAGCGATTGAAGCAGCAAAAACTACGCCTGCACATTTTGAGGGTCAGGGGCCCTGGGGGAAAAGTACTGCGGTCCGATGGAGAGATCAGGGATGCATTTGTGGCCTTTTATCAGTCTGTTGAATCTGGATGCCAAATTCTTGGCAAAAATCCTAGCTACTCAACTAAATCTAGTAATAGGGCAGTTGGTGCACCAAGATCAGGCTGGGTTCATTCCGGGAAGGCAAGTATCGGATAATATCCGTAAGATATTAAATATAATATGGTCAGCGGGTCAAAGCAGGGATGAGGCTCTATTATTGTCTATAGATGCTGAAAAGGCATTTGACCAGGTAGCCTGGCCTTTCCTATTTCAGGTAATGAAGAGGATGGGCTTGAGTGAGAGGTTTCTGAGCTGGGTACGGGCTCTGTACCAGAATCCGAAGACTTGTGTTAGGGTGAACGGGGCTTATTCGTCCTTTTTCCCTCAGGGGAGGGGAACGCAGCAGGGATGTCCCCTTTTGCCTCTTCTATTCGCTCTTTCACTAAAGCCTTTTGCTGCGCAGGTGAGGGAGCAGGCAAATTTGTGGGGTATAGTGGTAGGAAGGAAGGAAAACAGGATATCATTATTTGCAGATGATATTATTTTGAGTGTTACTAACCACAGGTCTCCCTTCCAATACTTATGTGGGAGCTAGAGGAATATGGTAAGCTATTTGGGTTCACCAACAATTGGTCCAAATCAGAGATACTGAATTTGTCAGTCTCCAAGGATACGCAGGGAGTGTTGCAAAAGAAGTATCCGTTCAGGTGGGCTAAGCAGACTATTCGATACCTGGGGATTCATATGGGCAATAAAATAGAGTCTCTTTTTGACCTAAACTATCTGAAATTGTTCGGACAAGTGGCGAGTTTGTTGAACACATGGGGGCAGGGATATATGTCCTGGTTTGGACGTATCGCTGTGGTAAAGATGATGCTCTTGACAAGGTTTCTATTTTTGTTTCAGGCGCTGCCGATAGCAGTGCCATTAAAAAAAATTAAAGCAACTGCAAAAGGTGGTCAATAAGTTTGTTTGGCAAAACCGGTGCCCCAGGGTGGCAGATGCCATCATTCAGAGGGCTAGGGGGGGTTGGAGTTACCCAATTTTCAGAAATATTATTTAGCAGCGCAATTGAGAGCAATTTATGCATGGCATCGGGAGGACCAGAAATATTGGGTTCGAATGGAAGAAGATTCAGTGAGGGGGTAGGTTTGGAGTGTTTAATTTGGCAGGGAGGTAAGCCACAAGGCTCCAACCCAATGGTGTTGCACACGCTGAGTGGCTGAAGACAATATCGGAAGATATTAATAAAAGATAAACGCTATTCACAGGGGATGTCGCTTGAGACCTGTTTTGGGGAGGGACAGGGTCCAGAGCGGGGGATACTTAGTAGGTGGGCAGGATAGGGTCTTATGCAAATATCTCAAGTGATACAAAAAACGGGGGTACGGGACTTTGTTGGTGTGAGAGATTTGTATGGGCTATCGAATCAGAATCAGTATAGTTATCTGCAGATGAGTTCCTTTTTAAGGCAGCAGAGGGTGTGGAGGGATTTATGGGGCAATAGGGGTTGGTTTGAGGTCACCTGCATGGGGCAAGTGGGGCAAAAAGGAGTTTTCTCAAAGATATATAAATGATTAATGGAGTGTGGAGGGTAAACTTGATTATATGAAAAAGTGGGAGCAAGACATAGCATTACAATGGGACCAAGAGGTCTGGGATAGGGTAATTCAAAATATAGCGGACATCTCTATAGCTACAGAAATCCAAGAGAATGCTTACAAGGTGCTGTTTAGGTGGTACTGGACACCGGTACAAAAATAGAAGGCAGGTTTAGGGCAAACTGACAAGTGTTGGAGAGGGTGTTGGGAGACAGGTACCCTGCTTCATTTGTGGTGGGAATGTAAGGTAATACAGCCCTATTGGGAATCAGTGCTGCGGATCATTTACGAGATGACGGGATATAAATTACAAAAGACCCCAGTTGCTTGTTTGTTGCATCAATTGGAAGAGCCTATCTCCATAGGAGAAAGGGAAGTGGTGCAACTTTGTATTGTTGCAGCTCGCAGTGAGATAGCAGCCCACTGGAATGGAACACATTGCCCAAAAAGGGTGGCGAACATGCATTTGATGCATAAGTTGACGGGGATTCATAAAGGGAAAGGTGATAAGATCATTACATAGTGGAAAGGGGTGTGGAGATGGCTGGAGAAATGGCAAGGAGGGGAGTATGGTAGTTAGGAGGAAGGTCACTAGCATAGGAGCTGAATGGGACTGTTATGGAGTTATTAGGGTTATGTTGTCACTTGATTGGTGGGTGATAGAAGATAGACAGGGGGAGGGAGTGGGTATAATATTGGGAGTAATATGTGAAGTTGTACAATTATGATTATGATACAATATATATGGAATCTATTAGTTTGGAGACAAGTGTGTAAGGTTGAGAAATTATGTTGGTTATGTTGTATATTTGAAAAACCTAATAAAAGTTAAATGGAAAAAAAAAAGAACAGGTCCAAGGACCGATCCCTGTGGTATGCCACTGGTAATACCCCTGTCTTCAGAGTGACCTCCATTTACTACTTCCCTCTGTTGCCTCCAACTTAACCAGTTTCTAAACCAGTCAGTCACTTTAGGGTCCTTCCCAAGGGCAGTCAGTTTATTTATAAATTGCCATTGTGGGATGGGTCAAAGGCCTTGCTGAAATCTGAGTATACCACATCTATCGCTCTGCTATGATCCATCTCTTGTGTTACCCAGTCAAAGAAATTAATGAGATTCATCTGACAAATCCTACCCGCTGTCTCAGATCCTCTGTTCATAAGGAGCTAGCTAAACTAAAGGTGAACAAATTGATGGAGCCTGACGGAATTCATCTAATGGTATTGAAGGAACTTAGGAAGTACTGGTAGCTTTACCGGCTGACTTTTTCAATACTTATTTAGAGTCAGAAATGATCCCAAAGCACTGGAGATGGGTGAATGTGGTTTCTGTCCACAAAACCAGAAGTAAGGAAGATGTTGCTAACTGCAGATCTCTGTGGTGAGTAAATTAATGGAGATGCATGCATGAAAATGCACCGTGTGTGTATACGAGTGCATGCTGAAACATATGCTTTATCACTGGTAAATTAACCTTCCTTAATTTTTAACACCCATCAGTGGATAGACCTCAAGACTATTAATCTGCAAAGCCATGGAGCCTGATTCCTGATGGCCCTAGGCAAGACAGGCCCGCTTGGACCCGATTCTGGACCGTGGCAACAAAACATTCCTGCAGTAGCCAGAATCGGGCCTGAGAATGGCCCAGCATGCCCCTGCCTGCCTGCGGGGACGTCTTATCCACAGGATCCCTTGGCCACCGTAGCTCGGCCCCCCTCTACCCCCACTTCCCAACTCATGGCTTGCCAGCCACGGCTTGGATCGGGGGCAGGGACCCCATGCACCTGGCCCCAGCCCCAGGAAGATTCCCCGGTCCCGATCCCCACAAAAGTGCTGCTTATACCATCTATGTGGTGCTCTAAGCAGCACGTCCCCATGGACCTGGCAGCATGTACAGAGCCGTAACCTGAATCGGCCCTGTATGTGCTGCCGGGCTGGCATGCCCCCTCTGGCTCTGCCCATCTTAGAGCATGGGTCATGCGGTGAGGGCAGGAGGGGGAATAGGATTCAGACGGCTTGTGGGGCTGCCCTGCAACCCACGTTTCGGAATGACCTTAATCTCTTTTCATGAACATTTCTTTGAGTGTTACACTCATCTTGATGTGACTGTCCTCAGTTGTTTGCCAATTGTTGCTGTTCCTGCTCTATTAGTCAGAAGCTAAAATCCAGTTTCTTGCGCTGCTCTGCCATCAAGTGGACAAAAGCAAGCAATGCCGTGAAAGGGAAAGAGATTTACAATCCCACGGAAACATGCTGTACTGAAATCTGAAATGCTGTCCCAGAGCAATAAGAATCCACCTGAATTACTGCTCACAGAAGTATTAAAAACCTGGATTAGGAAACTATAAATCCATTTCCTCTTCCCTCTGAGAATGCAACTGAATTGAGCACTGTCTGTAAGCATTTCTGAAATGATGAACAATGTACTGTTCCCTCACTGTTACATCTTATTATTTTGGATTATTGGCAATAGATGATATTTTCAACACTAAATTCAAATTCCTATATTAACTTTTTTTTTACATTCTTAAAATGTTCTTCTGTGGTAAAGTTGAAACAAAAAAAAAAGCAAGAGCATTAGTAATACACCTGGTTATGACATGGGCGCGTTATTGGATTCAGATATATTTATGAAAATGTGTACATATTACTGGAGTTTTGTAAATATTTTAAATAAGTATTTTAACTAGCCTGATTAGGGAGAAATACACATAAATATTATGAGATTGGAAATAGGGGGTTAAGAACAAATAAAAAGAAAACCTTTTATTCAGTGAAACCACGTAACTATATGTCAGGAGTGCACAAGTTCAGTCTTCGACAGCCACATACAGGTTATCCCTAATGAATATGCATGAGACAGAGCTCCATGCACAAGTTCAGTCTTCGACAGCCACATACAGGTTATCCCTAATGAATATGCATGAGACAGAGCTCCATGCATACCACCCTTACTGTATGCAGATTTACATAAGAACATAATATGTTCCATAATGGATCAGACCAAATGTCCATCGAGACCAGAATCCTGTTTCCAACAGTGGCCAATCCAGGTCACAAGCAACTGTCAGGTTGCCAGAAGATAAAGCGGAGTTACTTACCTATAACTGGGGTTCTCCGTGGACAGCAGGATAAGTCTGACGGCACCAAGACGGAAGTACTCTCCATTGCTCAGAAGGGCTTTCGCCCTTCTGAGCATGGGCCAACTGGCCCCACCCCCCAGCCTGCCCCTAGCTAGCCAGTACGTCACTAGCTGAGCCTTTCACCCCTAGGAGGCGGGCACCAGGATGGAGGCCGACCCCTTCCCAGGGGAGGTGGGTGGGTATGTATGGCTGACTTATCCTGCTGTCCACGGAGAACCCCAGTTACAGGTAAAAAACTCCGCTTTCTCCTAGGACAAGAAGGATGAGTCAGCCACACATGGTGTCTCACAAGCTGCCATGCGCTGTGGTGGATGGGGGAGGCCGAGACACTTCTTCAGGGCTGCATATGCCCCTGTGGTACAGCACGCTGCAACAAGAACAGGTAGGCATGTAGGCGAAGCATACAGCATCTTGCAACAAGAACATGTATGCATGCAGTGGCGATGTACCTATATGCAGTAGCAGTGTTGTGAGAGGGTGCAGTGTTGTGCAGTGTTGTGAGAGGGTGCATTTACACGGCACCTTATGAAGACTTGCAGCCGCGATGCACGCCTGTGCAGAGGGTGCGGTTACAAGGCACACCTGTGCAGTAACGGAGATGTAGACATCGAGCAGTAGTAGTGAGGAATCATAGTGATCAAGTATATCAAGTAGAGTAGTGAGGAAGTCAGCACAATGAAGAATAGCAACGGCATCAATATCGCTGGCCACGAGAGTGGTGCAAATGGGGCATTAATACATCACTAATAAGAAAGGCTTTGATTTTCGTCCTTTTTTTTTTTAACTCAACGTGTAGTCAACTCTGGAACTTGTTACCGGAGGATGTTGTAAAAACCATTAGTGTAGCAGGGTTGCAATAAAGGGGTTTTTGTCAAGTTTCTGGAGGAAAACCCACAACCAGTAATAACCGGGGCCGGGGAATCACTGCTTGGCCCAATACAAGCATTGCGGAACCTGTGTCCTTAGGGAGACCTGACCTAGATTGGCCACTGATGGAAACATAATACTGGGCTTGATGGGCCTCGCTCTGACCCAGTATGGCATATCTTATGGTCTATGTTAGTAGTGAGGTGATCGCTGCACGCAGGGATAGCAAGGCAATATTGGTTGTGTTACGAGAGTGGTGTGAGGTTGATCCTTAAGCCCGCCATGACCATAAGTCCATTCCGGGCCTGGCCGGCGTGTGAAGGTGGCAGTCCAGATAGTTGGGGCTGCCTGGTCGAAAAGACTCATGAACTTATAATTCTCAATGCGGTTACTGAGGTGCACAAACTACCACTGGTGTTCTTGGACGGTGTGTACCGGTGCCAGGGTGATGTGATAGTCCCTGTTGCAAGGTCTAGGGGACCTTGCAGGTGTGTGCTACATGAGCAGGACACAGGGGGAACCTCTAGGGATGCGTACATGGTGTGTGCATCCCTGGCATGGCTTGAGCCCTTGCTTGTCCCTGGCATGGCTTGAGCCTTTGCTTCTATCCGGGCAGATGGAGATGCAGGCGGAGTCCCTAGGGGTTTAGTCCACTGGGACTGGGCGGCCAGGCTTGTGCACTGTAGAGTTTGGAGTATCTGCTCCTCTGGCCTGGCTGGCCTGGGGTGGATACTGAGGTGGCTTGGGTGTAGCTGGCAGCGTAGCATGTGTGACAGGGTACCACCAGGACTGGGCTTGCCGTTTGCACGCTATGCAAAATAACTTGCCAAGGGCAACATCCTCGAGGAGGCTCACACTTGGCATTGGGGACTGTGTGCAGATGGGAGCCACAGCAGCCATTCAGTCATAGTGCATTGGTAGGTAGAAGACCACAGGGTCAGGTCTGGATCACAACCTGTCAACAGGGTCAGGCTCTTGGGGAGAGAAACACTCTGGAACCGGACAGTGAGCATGATGAAGGGCATTATCCATTTTAACAGTTCCACTTCCTTTTCTCCACGTGGTGAGCAGACCTGTTTATGGTCAGCCGCACTAGGGTTGTGCTCCACTTGCAGGTTCATCTGATAGCTGAGCCTGCCTTCCCACACTCCCTGATTTCAAGGGGAAAGGTTTCCTGGAGCATCCGTTTCCTCACCGTCCAGGCCCTGGAGTACAGAGCCGTAGGCATGCTGCACCGTGGTGATGCATTGTAATGGCCCAATATGGTCCTCAGCCAGGTCTTGAACCTGTGCCCCACTGGTCAGATACACCTACCTTTGTGAATGCTGCGTCAGAGTGCTGTTCTTGAGTTGATCATAAAGGAAGATCCAGACCGGAGATCCCAGGCTGGCCATGAGCCTGGCCCTCTGCCTTCATGCACCCCGTGCCGTTAGGTTTAGTGTCACAGAGTTTGCTGGGGCAGGGTGCTCTCTGCAGGGTGGAGAAGATGAGCCACGTCATGAAGATGATGTTGTTTCTCCCAGTTATGGAAGGATTGCCTTGGAACTGTTTGTTTCTCCCAGTTACAGGAGGATTGCCTTGGAACCGTTTGTTTCTCCCAGTTACAGGAGGATTGCCTTGGAACCGTTTGTTTCTCCCAGTTATGGGAGGATTGCCTTGGACTGTAGTGTGTTGCCCGGTCGAACGAAACCCAGTCACTGTGGGTCTTGAGGTGGTTCACTTGAAGGCTCAAGGGGAACAGGTGGCATGTTTTGCTGGATCGCTGCATGGGGCTCCAGAGATGGCAAGGCAGAAGTGAGCTCGTCTATAAGGAGTGGGAAGACCAAAACCCTTCCCGCAGAGGTGTGCTGCCAGCACATGTTTTGAGGTACAGTGTGGGCACATCCACCAAGATGGAGCCTGGAAGAGTGTAGGGATCCCATGGGTTTTACCTCTGCAGGTTAGTCAGTAAGGTATGATGGGAGGAGTACATGGTCACGCGGCCCCAGCCAGCATGAGAAAACTGTTTCTTAGCAGCAATGGCATCGCTGCTGAGTCCAATAAGTGGAAGGGCAGATCCCAACATGATGGTGGGGTGGGGCGACACCTCGGATGCAGGGTAACAATGTGCATCAAGCGGATGTTCCAGGGCTGCCAGATCAAGCTGACGCTGTTTACTGTTCCTAAGGCCATGCACTAACCAATGGGCAATGGGGTTCTTCCTCTGGATGTCCATGTGGCAACAGTAGGCCATGAGGTACCCCTTCTGTGCCCGAGAGGTTGTGAATATCATCTTTCACAATCACAGATGCAGGTGGTGCCCAGAGAATAGCTGGTTATGAATGGTCATGCCTGCAGTCAATTCGGGGTTCTTAATCTCTTTGGCTGAAAGGTAGGGACATGCACTGTAGGATCCACAGCTGGGATCTTAACCTGTGACCTTCTGCTCGAGGACACACTGACTATGTGTACTGCGCCACCCTGTTGTCCCTGCTATCGGTGGTGGATTGTCAGTGCTTCCTTTGGGGCCATGAAGAATGTGTCTCATCCACGTCTGGCAGGCTGCCAAGTGTTCCTTTGGTGCAGCTCACCCAAGTCACTTGGTTGGGAAGGGACCCCTTGGACCTTGGACTACTCTTCGGGCAGGCACCCAAGAGCAACGTTGGACAGAGCGACCTGTGCATTCTCATTAGACTGCCGCAAAGCCTCCGGCCCCCCCCCTTTTTTTTTTTGTAATCTTCCATGCAGGTTCTGCAATATGTGTACACTATCATCCATTCTGGAGAGGCACGTGTGTGACTGGATGGAGAGCCTTTGAGCCTTTCTTTGGAGGCAAGTTGTGGGTTGGGTGAATGTGTCACCTCAGGGAGGCTCTGTTTGAAGCACTGGAGGACTACTGAAGTGCAGTAGCTCCGGCTGTGCAGGCGTGGTGATGTAGGATCCTCAGGCGGCTGCTTTGTACTGAGACACTTCCTCAGGGCTGGCATGTGCCGCTGTGGCCCTTGCTGCTTCTGCTGTGCCGCTGTGGCCCTTACTGTTGCCCTGGATCCCTCATCAGAGCGTTGGGGAGGAGTGTCCTCTGAGCATTCCAGCAATAGAGTAACCTGGGCACTACCGGAAGCATGGCGGCTCAAATCAAATGTACCCGCGTTATCGGGGGAGGCGTCTCTGTGCCGGGACCAAGAGCATCTGAGGTGCTCTTCACTCTTCCTTCCCCTGCTCTTGCCATGGCATCAGCAGAGTTATCAGGGGAGGCGTCTCTGTGCCGGGACCAAGAGCATCTGAGGCACTCTTCACTCTTCCTTCCCCTGCTTTTGCCGTGGCGTCAGCAGAGGAGCTGAGTGAGGTCCTGCCATCGTGTTCTTGCCGAAAGGAAAAACTGAAGTTTTTCTGCGCCAATCAGCCCAGTGTGCAGCGGCGACCAAGAGAGCAAATAGGATGATAGGTATCATAAGGAAAGGAAAGGAAAGGAATGGAAAATAAAACAAAGGATATTATAATGCCTCTATATCGTTCCATGGTGAGACCACACCTTGAATATTGTGTGCAATTCCTCAAAACATGGTTATTTATAGAAACCTATGAGCATTCAATCAACATCCCTTACCCAAACAGCAACACTAACACCACCCCCAACTAAACACACACCCACCCCATTCACACGAACAAATTTATCACACCACGTTAGTAAATACCTTTATGCTATATGTTACCTCAACTGTACTGTCTAAATACTGTCACATAACTGTACTGTCTAAATGTTTACATGTTCCCTAATGTTAAATGTAACCCTCCAATTGTGTTGTGACGTGACCACCTTGATTGAAGGAAAAGGTGGCATACAAATTTATTTTATTTTATTTATTTATTTAACATCTTTTATATACCGCGCTATTTGTTGTCAGTGCGATTTACATATAACAAAGGTTGCACATTCAGAGGACAATTGTGTGCTTACATTATAACAGGAAACTTAAACTTGGAACAACAGGGTAAAAAACTGTAACTATGTACAAAAACATATTAGATTCTTTAGTATTCACAGAAGGGCTAAGGCAATACCGCAGAGAACTTGAGGTGGAATTGCCTATGAGGGAATTGGGAGTGGAGATTGAGAGTTTGTAGGTTTAGGAGTGCTGATGATTGGATGCTTGTGCAAAGTGGAGAAGGAAAATGTGGTGCTTGATTGCCTTGCGGAATTGAGTGAGGTCTTTAATTGCTCTTATTTCAGGTGGGAGGTCATTCCAGCATTTAGGTGCATAGAAGGCGAAGGTCCTTTTCTTGGTTGTCTGGGTGCATTTGATGGACTCTTTAGGGATGATCAGGGTGTTGTCCGTTGTTGACCTTCTCGTTCTGTTTTTTGGGGTGAGGGAGATGAGATCATTGAGGGGCGTGGGGGCAAGGTTGTTGATGATCTTGAAAGTGATGAGGAGGATTTTATAGGTTAACCTGCAATGAATTGGTAGCCACTGGAGTTCCATGAGAATCGGGGTGATATGGTCTGATCTTGTTAGACCACAGAGCACCCTAGCAGCCGCGTTCATAGCGAGTTGCAGCAGATTAATGATGTTCTTGGGGAGTCCGTATAAGACGATGTTTGCATAATCAAAGTGAGGTAGTGTGAGGGTCTGGAAAATGGTCCGGAAGTTGTTATGAGGTAGCATGGGTCTGAGGAGCCTTAGCGTTCTGATTTTATTGTAGACAGATCTGGTGGTGTTCCGTATGTGTTCCTTAAAGTCAAAATGCTGATCCAGTGTAATGCCTAGGTAGCGAATAGATGGTTTACTAGGGAGTTCCGCATCTCTTACTCTTAGGGAGGATGGGGGGGAGAATTCTTTGTTTCTTGATATGAACAGAACTTCGGTCTTCTTGAAATTTATATGGAGGTTTTGAGATAATAACCAGTCTGTGATGGCGTTGAAGCAGTGAATAAGGTTGGTGAAGTCTGGTTGTTTGACTTTAAATGGTGTAAACAGTAGGACGTCGTCAGCATAGATTAATGTGGAGATATCGAAGGTGCGTAAATTCCGGCCGCCGTATCTTAAAAAGGATATAGCATTATTAGAAAAGGTTCAGAGAAGAGCCACCAAAATGGTAAAGGGGATGGAAGGATACCCCTATGAAGAAAGGCTAAAAAGGTTAGGGCTCTTTAACCTGGAAAAGAGACAGCTGAGGGGAGATATGATAGAAGTCTATAAATTAATGAACGGAGTGGAACGGGTAAATGTAGATCAATTGTTTACGTTATCAGAATATAGAAAGACTAGGGGACATGCAATGAAGCTACAGGGTAAACTATTTAAGACTAATAAAAGAAAATATTTTTTCACTCAACGTGTAAGCAAACTCTGGAATTTGTTACCGGATACTGGGCTTGATGGACTTTGGTCTGACCCAGTTTGGCATATCTTATGTTCTTATGATCTTTCTAAATCATAAGCTACCTGTGCCACCCTAAACCTTGCCAGCTCCTCCTGAGCTCCCTCCAACTTTTGAAGTTCCCCTTTATCCCTCCCCCTTTGGTGTTCCCCTTCCAACAATGTGATTTTAACAAGGAGTTCCTCCTCCCGTGCCCTCCCCTTTTTAGAAGAGGATATCCTAATAAAGTGAACTCTAACTACCACCCTTATGTGATCCCATACTGAGCCCAAATGAACCTCCCCCCCAGATTAAAATGTAAGTACTCCTCTAGCACACCTCTAATTTGTTTCATACAACCTTTCTCCTCCAATATCGAGTCATTAAAGTGCCAAGATTTTAGTCCCTCCCTTCCTTCCCCCCAAATTCAAGACTATACTCAATGGTGCATGATCCAACCATGTGATAGGGTCCATCATCACTTCACACACCCTACTCACTAGCCAACTATCTACCCAACCATATCGAACCTACTATGCGATGCATGTAGAACTGAGTAGAAGGTGTACCTTCGAGCTCCTAGATTCCATACCCTCTACATCCACCAATCTCAAGGAGTTCCTCCATCTCCTCAGCTGTCCCCAATTACCCCGCCCCACCCCCATATGTGCCTCTCACCTATTGTCCACCCTGGATCCACTGTTAAATTAAAATCCCCATCTCAAATGATAGGGACCTTATCAAACTCCAACAGCCACTCCTCCACCTCCTTGAAGAATGTCCCCTGCCTTTCATTAGGAGAATATATACAGGCCACCACCAATTCCTTCCTCTCCATATTCACTAGCAAAAGGAGATACTGTCCCCCTTTATCCCACCCCAACCTTTTCACCTCCACTGCTTTCTCCTCCCCCACCAGCATTCTCACTCCCCCCTTTTCTATGAGCTACCACAGTCCCAACCACGAAGACCTTAGAAAGGCACCCGAACATAAAAACTTCTCTTGTGCCAGTTTCAAAATGTGTATCCTGCACACATAAAAAATCCACACACAACCGTTCCCCCTTCCTAATCAGGAACCTGTGTTTCTGCCATGAATTTAAACCCGTTGCATTTACTAATGCCATAACTCATCCCCCAGCCTAACCCTACCTACCCCTCCATACCTCCTCCTCATCCCTGCCCTCGCCCTTCTCCCTCCTCCACCTACCCCAGCCCGCTCTCACTCTCCACTCCCTCCCACTCAACCCCCTTTTTCCCTCATTTACCTCCTGCCAAACACCCCACATCTACATCATCCATACATTCTATTCCTAATCACACTCACCACATCTTCACTCCCCTATCAACCCAAAATGTCCCCCTAACTCACAACTATGCCAAGTGGCACCACAACACACCACATATGCCCTTACCCTTTACTAAAGCCCCCATCTCCTTCCTTCTCAGCATAGTCTTCCCTTGCTACCACCAACCACCACCCTTCACTTAAGCCCTAGAAGAACATGCCCTTCAATTACTGCAATATGTGACAAAACCTAAATACTCTAGAGGGTCCTCATATAACCACATCCTTTGCTGCTTCCTTGGCTACCACAATCCAGCTCTCAGGTCTTCCCGCTGCTCTCAGGTCTCTCCAATCCGTCCATAGGCAACACGTTTGCCGCAAAGTGTCCAGAGCTTCTGTGTAGTTTTTTACCTGCAGGTGCAGCCCTCCTTCGTGAAAGCCAGGCCAAAGAGGTACAACCAACAATACTTTAGTTCCTCTAATCACAGACGTGCCACCAATCCACCCAATTCCTTCCTCTTCTGGAATGTCCCAGAAGCTAAATCCACATAGATGGCCACCAAGTATCCCTGTAAGATAATTTAGGGGCCTCATTTTAGCGATAACTTGTTCCTTGAGTTCAAAGTCATGCAAACAAAGTACAATGTCCCTGGGTAGGTTACCCTTCACCAGTCCCTGTGCTCTATGTGCCCTATCCAATTTGATCTGTGGGTGTGGGTCTGCAGTTCTGTCTCCATTCAAAATCTGCTGGAAAATAAATACAGCCACCTTTTTACAGTCAGCAAACTCTGGCTCCTCCGGTACACCTCGATTCACAGATTGTTCCTTCTAGATCTGTTTTCCAGATCTTCAATTTTGAGCCAAAGCTGCTCCTTCACCTCCATGCCACCAGTTGCTCCTCCGCTGCAAATGACACAATTTCAAGCTCCTCCACCCTCTCCTCCTGTTCATTCACCTTGATCTCTGCCACCATGCTTCCAAGTTCCTGTTTAGCCGCTGCCACTACCTCCTTCAACTCACCAAACCATTCTTTCAGCTTCGCCTTTGAAATCTGGCTCACTATGATGGTCCCCATATTGATTCTACCTCCACACTCCTTCTTGGATTCAGCATCGGAGCCATGTGCTCCCATGGCTACCATTTTTCCTTCCCCACAACTCTCTTGCCGTGACCCCACAAAAGCGAATTCTTTTAAAATTGGCAATTTTTCTTCTGCAAATCATTCCAATGACTACTGGCTGATCATGTGTGCCTCTCCCGCTAATCTTCACACTGCTACCACCTTGAAGAGGGAAGGGGCGATTAACTACAGTTTGGGAGATTCAACTCCAAAGCTCTCTCTTCAGGCGGCCATATGGTAGGATGACGTCACTTCCTCCGGCCGCCAAGTTTTTGTACTTTCAAGCAGGTCATCCATAAGCTTGATTATTTCCTCTATTTTATCTGCAGCTAAGATAGATTCTTATTTAGAAAGTGTTAGCAGTTTTTAGGAAGGCAACCAAGTCAAAAGCTCACCAGAAAAATAAAAGCTGTAATTCAACTTCATGAAAGTTTATCCTAATGCATCTCAATTTGAGCTGCTCATTGCTACCAGATATGGTTATCACCCCCGACCAAATATTCTATTTGGGGGTTAGGCAATACAAGCCGCATGCCTAATACTATAAATCAGTGTGCAACACTTACTCTGATGGTAATCACAGTATCTTGGTTTTTCCTTTTTGCCACCAAACAGAGCAGCTGCTGCCTTTTTGAAGCAGCTTTTTGCTGGGCTAGATAAGTGAAAGTCTGGCGCAGTGTGACAACAGCTTGAGGAAAGGTGCTCAGGTGTAAAGCCCTGTAGTAGCAACAGAAAAAGGTCATTTTTTTATCACACGTCTGCATTCAGTACTCTGTCCGTGTAGTACTGCAAAGTCATTTGAAGCAAGAGTACCAACCTGTGTGAAAAAGTCATGTTGAATTGGTTTGTCTAAAGTAAGCCGGTCATCTGGATTTGTTTGCAAGATTCAGGGGGCGAGCCAAGATGGCTGCCTGAGTGAGTTGCTGCCCATTGTCTATATGCGAAAGCACAAAGCTAGAGTTAAAGCGGGGAAGGAGCCCTCAAACGCCCTGTAGCAGCTTCCGAAAAGTCAGATGGATCGATATCTTCAAGGGCAAGCTGTTGCAGCAAGCTCCGGAGGTGCTCTGGCTGTGTCGAAGTCAAGGTCGGGCAATTCATCGTCTTCCTCGGAGGAGGACTGCACTCTCTCCCTGGAGGAGTGTCTCCCCCTCCTCCTCCTGGCTCAGTGGTGAAGCAGCAGATATGATCAGGAGGACCCCTACTGGAAGTCAGGCTGGGAGATTTCTCTCTTTGAGAGAGTGCGGCTGCTGGCTTTGCCAGAGATCTTCAATCACCAGATTCTCCGGTGTTGGGTTCAGGAATTCATTGCAGTGGGGGTGAAGTAAGCTCATTGGGCAGCATTTCTTCGGTGGCTCCCTCTGTAGTGCCTGTTTTCCCTTTGGGAGTGTCTCTGGTGTTGGTGGCCCCGGTAAGACCAGAGCAATTTACACTAGAAACTATGTGGGATGCTATTGTTAATCTTACTGTTGCAGTGTCTAGCCAGACTCAATATCTCCAGAAGAATATTCAGGAGCAAGCTGTGGATATTTCGTTACAACAAGCAGCAACAGAGGGACTTAAGTCTTCTGTCTCTGACCAAGCTATAAAGATTGATTCTGTTCAGGACTCTTCTGTTACTGTTATGAAGGATTTGTCCGGGGTAAGGTTTAAGCTAGACGCCTTGGAAAATGCTTCCAGGGCCTCTAACTTAAGTTTTGTGTTTTCCTAAGTCTCCAGCCATCTCAGCTCATGAAATGTTTCAGAGATATGTTACTGAAATTTTCCTTGTGCCCAAAGATGTGGTTCCACCACTATCTTGTATTTATTATTTACTTGTTGATAAGAAAGGATCTTCAGGGGAACCGCAGGCAGTGGACACTTTGAATGTATCTGCATGAAGAGTCTTCAACAGAAACTGTTACCTGTGCTACTCTCCTGGTTTCTCGTGCTCTTCGACCGGATCGAAACTGGCTACTCACGCTTTTCTTTCAAAAATGTCAAGTCCCTTTCCTTGGATGTCATTTGAGGGTTTTTCCAGAGTTGGCCCGTGAGACTTAGAAGCATCGGAGAGAATATTTTCTTCTTCTTTTTTTTAAATTTTATATTTCTATATTTCATACAGATTATACAAGCAAAACAATTTGCATCAGAAATGTGGGTAGCCATGAAATATCACCTAAAGTGAACAATAGGAAACAAAACATTATCATACATTATACTCCAGCATCCTTACCTCCAGCCCACTATCCGAGGAACCCAATAATAGGAAAATAATTCATTGATACTCTACAGGAAACACACTTCTCTCTCCAGCCGGTAGTACCATCATGGACTAAGAAAATCTCCTTGTTCCACTCCAGGAGACTCGCGTGCATTTAACAAAGAAATAAATTGTGTAGGGTAAAGAAAGCTATAGGAATTGCCTTGCAACCTGACTAGGCACTTACAGGGGTACTTAAATAAAAATTGATCTCCAAGCTGCAGAACCGGAGGCCGAAGGATTAAAAACTTTCTCCTCCCTTGTTTCTTCTTAGGTTTGGTATAAATTAATTAATCTGCTTATATATTCCTCCTCCCCTTATTGTGGGCTAGAGAGTGCAGACGTATACTCAACTTGAGATTTTTTACTTCTTTTTATTTGTTTGCTTTAAGGATCTGTGTATTTTCTGCTGTTCTGCTCTTTTTCTATACAAGATTGTTAATGGAACTTTCTTGGAATTTATTGTAAAATTGTATAAATATTAAATAAAAACAAAAAACCTCTCTCCTAAGGCCTTGAGTATCTTTAACCAGGTCCAGAAAAATCCACACCAAGCAGCCTTTAAAACGTACATTGCACTTCCTAAAAAACATCTTAAGGAGCTACTGTCTATCAGAAATTAAAGCTAAAGTTAATATACACGTTGCTGGTGAAACCACATCTGAATCAGAAGCTTCCAACATAGATGTGACATGAAGCTATTCAGCAACCTGTGGCCCAGGAATCTCAGCAGCAGTCGATACCTTACGACCAGTGGGTGGGTAGATACATTTTTACAATAGGTGGGCAAGAATCAGAGGAATGCCCAATACTTTAGCTAGATATACCTTAAACAACTCTTTAGCTGAAGTATTAGAAACTCGAGGAAAATTTACTAAACGTAAATTAGCTAGTCTGGAGTGGTTATCCAACACCTCCAAACACGCTTTAATATTAGTAAGATTGCTAGACACCTCTCAGCCAAGCAAAACACCCCTGCTAAAGCTGGCTTTTCGTCCCAGCGAACCACATAGGCATCAATCGGCCCTGCATAAATCGAGGTCGAGGTAAGCTTGGGGCAACTTCCCCTGCTTCCCCTTTCTTCTCTTCCCCATTAACAAAGGCAGCCGGAGCAGTGAGAGAAGCCGAACACCATCTTGGATTTCTCCAAGAATATTTGCTTCTGAAAGGGGAAGGGGTCCAGCTGATGGGGGCACTTTTCTTTCTAAAGTTCCCTTGCCAATACCTTGTAAAGTATAACTCTGTTAGTTATGTTTTCTTTCAACCATCTGAATTGTCTGCTTTTATAAAAGCTAGGCATTTTTCTTCTGCCCAACCACTGAGTCCTGAAACTTAGACACTTTAATTTGTTTGTCCATAACAGACCTCAGGGAGCTATTATATTTTCCATTTTTTTCCCCGTTTGGGACGGTTTTCCCTTGGTTTTGTTTCTATCCACTCCTCCTTCCTGATCCCATGGGGCCTAGACATGCCTGCAGGATCAGAACTGGGTCTACCGGCCTGGACGTGCAGGCCGGGCCCTGATTCTGATCGGCTGCACGTCAGGCTCCTGAATGGAGTCACAGTGCCATGACATCCTGTTCCATGGCACCATGGTTCCATTCAAGAGCCGCAATCACTGACTGCCACCAAGAAGATTCTTTCCCTGCAGCCTGACCCCCCCCATCTGGCCTTCCATGGCCAGGGTCAGGCTACAGAGAACCCCTAGCAACTCTCAACTTTCTGTCTCTGCCAGCCTCCGCTGTCCACCTGCGTCCAGGGGTACTTATTCCACCTCCAAGGTGAAATAAATCCCTCGTCTAACTATGTGACAGCGGACATACAGGGCCAGCCTCAGGGCTGGTTCGGATGTCCAGACATGCTAAATGGAAGCCAGAATGACTACCATAGTATCTAACCTGCAAAATCATTTCTAGCAACAAAGCTTGTAGAGCCTCACAAGTCCTTTCAAAGAAGATCTGCATTCCCCAAAGGCTGGTGAACAACTATTCTTTTACTTAGAGCAGGAGGTCTGTGCCCCAAAGTTTTCAGCTTCACTAAAGCTCCAGTATATGTCCACCTATCCAAGAAGAGTCAAAGTGTGTACCGCAGCAGACTGATTAGCCTACTAAAGAAAGCTTTAAACTAGCTTCTTTGGGGATGGATGAAGAAAGCCTCCAGGTAAGTAGAGGCTCTCAGGTAAGTGAAACATGTAGAAATGGATAAAAGGGGCAATGTCTGGAAAGCAGTGTTGCTGATTTGTCTTCTTTTGCAGAATGCGTTATGTAGAATCACATGGGATTTCAGTGCAGTACAAGGCTGTTGTCCTTAATATGTTATTCCTGGGGTACAGCACTGCCATTCCACAATCCACCCCCTTGTAAAGGAGTGCAAAAGCAGCAGCTTCACGTTGCAGACACATTCAAGAGCTAATTCTAGAAATGAGATGGATACGAGTAACAGTCTCTGTAAAGTAATGTCTAGAGCTGGGGCAGATGGTAAACATCTTTTGTTTCCACAGCAGAGGAAAGTTTAAGGATGCAGATTAGATGCCGAATTGCTTTAGAACTGCATTACTTGATGTTACAGCCACTGAACACTAACCCCTTCTCCCAGCAGACTGATTCTGGCAATAGTAGTGTTAAAAATCAGCCATCACAGTAAGCAGCTTCTGCTATCAGTGTAAACCAAAATCCCCAGGTTCAGTAGTAATAAACGTATACAAAAATATTACCAAACCACACTAAAACATTCCCTCAGTTATAATATCTTTTTGTTGGAACTGGCTGGAGGCGGCTGAAAGAGCAACACAGTCGCTCCAGACAGCCAGTTCCGTTTTAATCAAACCAAGCTAAAGTAATACTTATCAAATTATGTCCCAGTGAAGTTTTGTCTAGTGAAGTTTTGTAGCAATCCGTAGAAACCAAGTCTCTTTCATGTCATCAAAAAGTATCAAGCGGTGTTAAACAGCTGATATATCCACGACGCGCACGTTTCGGGCTGTCCAGCCCTGTGTCAAGTGGTCAAGAACATGTAGTATTCCCGCTTACCATTCATACAATCTACATCACCGGATATAGGGAACCAATCTTGTAGAATGGCTATCGAAAACGTCAATCATTTAGGAGCACCAATCACCAGATGGGAGACCCCATTGACACCGGGGAATCCCTTGGTGAGTAGAGGTGACCTCAGAACAAGCTTGGCCAATCAATCTCTTTGTTTAAGCCTTTAGGGTGTACCGCATCCATAGTAAAAATCAATTGTTGCTCACGACGTTGAAGTCGCGCTAATCGATCACCTCCACGAGGGTTAGGCGGAATATGATCTAATACAGTCCAAGAGATATCCTTACCAAAATGATGGTGTTTCTCGATGCAATGTTCTACAATCGGAGCTGTCAACACTTGTTGGCATATCCTCGACGCATGTTCACTTAATCTGATTTTAATTTACCTCGACGTCCTGCCAATATAAATAAACGGGCAAGTGCATTGTAATACATACACCACATAAGTGGAATCACAAGTGGTTGTCCATCGTCTCATAAAAGATTGACCAGTGTTAGGATGGATCCAATCCATTCCCGTAATCGAAGATTCACAAAATGTGCAGGCAGAACAGATAGAATGTCCCCGTACATTGTCAACATGGGGCAAAGGACGATCAATCATGGTGGCCGTATGCATTAATTTATCCTGTAAGTTAGGCCCTCTAGTATAGGCGATCTGAAGCGGCTTTTGAAAACATGGATGTAATTCTAAAATGGCCCAATGCCGTTGGAGAATAGCAGAAATAGCTGGACTCAAAGTAGTATAGGGTCGTCGCGGATGATAGGACTCATCCAATAGCCATTCTCGATGGGTATGGAGAGCCCGACGATATGCAATTTTTATTATTTTATATGGATATCCTCTCTGAGTTAACCGATGAATCAAATCCACTGCTTGATGTTTAAAATCCGCTAATGTAGAACAAATCCGCCTAAGTCGGAGAAACTGTCCATAGGGTAAATTCCGTCGCATAGGACCAGGATGGCAACTTTGGTACATCAATAAACTGTTCCGCTGCACATTTTTACGATACAGCGTGGTGCGAAAACTGCCCTGATCTTTTATAATTAGCATGTCAAGAAATTCAATCCGCTCCAAATGAAAATGTGCTGTGAAACGGAGATTTGGTTTTAAAGTATTTAACCAACTAATGAACACTTGTAATTGTGATAGTGTGTCAAACCATAGGAAAAAGACGTCATCTAAAAATCTTCTCCAAAACCGCACCGAAGTGTAGTGCGGAGAGGGATATAGAGACGTCTCCTCAAATTGAGCCATGTAAAGGGTGGCCACAGAAGGGGCCACTGTCGCCCCCATGGCTATACCATAAATCTGATGGAAAAAATTCCCTTCAGAAAGAAAATAGTTTTCCGTCAGCACCAGTCGCATCAAGTCACATAAAAAAGGTCGAGGAAGCCGACGTGGAGCAAAGCTAAATAGAGAAGACATTAAGGACATCACTTCCAACTGGTCAATGTTGGTATAAAGGGCTTCAACGTCAAGTGTCACCAGAAAAAAATCCCAAGAGGGTAAACTTTCATTAGATAGTTGTTGTAAGAAATGCGAAGAATCCTTTACAAAAGATTTTACCAATGCCGCCTCTTTTTGTAAGAAAACATCGCAGAATTGCGATAACGGTTCTAACACAGAACCTCTACAGGAGACAATCGGCCGTCCGGGGGGGGGAAACCAAGGATTTATGGACTTTAGGCACCATGTATATGATCGGAATCAACGGTGTATCGGATTTCAAAAACCGATGTTCTCGAGCCGTCAACCAACCATGATGCAAACCTTCATCTAACAAAAGACCAATTTGTTGTTGAAGTCGTGGAGTGGGATCTTGAGAAAGTTCCCTATAGATATGGCGGTCTGCCAAATGGCTTCTAAGTGTCCGTAAATAATCATCAGTGGATTGCCTATACTAGAGGGCCTAACTTACAGGATAAATTAATGCATACGGCCACCATGATTGATCGTCCTTTGCCCCCTGTTGACAATGTATGGGGACATTCTATCTGTTCTGCCTGCACATTTTGTGAATCTTCGATTACGGGAATGGATTGGATCCATCCTAACACTGGTCAGTCTTTTATGAGATGATGGACAACCACTTGTGATTCCACTTATGTGGTGTATGTATTACAATGCACTTGCCCGTTTATTTATATTGGCAGGACGTCGAGGAAAATTAAAATCAGATTAAGTGAACATGCGTCGAGGATACGCCAACAAGTGTTGACAGCTCCGATTGTAGAACATTGCATCGAGAAACACCATCATTTTGGTAAGGATATCTCTTGGACTGTATTAGATCATATTCCGCCTAACCCTCGTGGAGGTGATCGATTAGCGCGACTTCAACGTCGTGAGCAACAATTGATTTTTACTATGGATGCGGTACACCCTAAAGGCTTAAACAAAGAGATTGATTGGCCAAGCTTGTTCTGAGGTCACCTCTACTCACCAAGGGATTCCCCGGTGTCAATGGGGTCTCCCATCTGGTGATTGGTGCTCCTAAATGATTGACGTTTTCGATAGCCATTCTACAAGATTGGTTCCCTATATCCGGTGATGTAGATTGTATGAATGGTAAGCGGGAATACTACATGTTCTTGACCACTTGACACAGGGCTGGACAGCCCGAAACGTGCGCGTCGTGGATATATCAGCTGTTTAACACCGCTTGATACTTTTTGATGACATGAAAGAGACTTGGTTTCTACGGATTGCTACAAAACTTCACTAGACAAAACTTCACTGGGACATAATTTGATAAGTATTACTTTAGCTTGGTTTGATTAAAACGGAACTGGCTGTCTGGAGCGACTGTGTTGCTCTTTCAGCCGCCTCCAGCCAGTTCCAACAAAAAGATATTATAACTGAGGGAATGTTTTAGTGTGGTTTGGTAATATTTTTGTATACGTTTATCTGCTATCAGTGTAGCACATAAGGCTGCACAGATGTCACCTCACTGAGCAGCACTAGACATCAGGGATGGCGGAACGCTGCTTTCTTTGAGGGGGGAAAAAATTATACCCAAAACCCGGTGAAAAAATCACAGAAGCAAAACCCGGGATTCAATAATAAACCATAATTGTGAAGCAATCAATATTTTTTTTGTCGGAGCAGCTAGCACAGTAAGGGGAAAATTAACTACCCCAAACCACCGTAGCCAATCCTTTTAATCAAATATGTCATAAAAAGTATTTTTTATGACATATTTGATTAAAAGGATTGGCTACGGTGGTTTGGGGTAGTTAATTTTCCCCTTACTGTGCTAGCTGCTCCGACAAAAAAAATATTGATTGCTTCACAATTATGGTTTATTATTGAATCCTGGGTTTTGCTTCTGTTCTTTGAGGGGGGGCCAAGCTCTGCCCCTCGGCCAGCCGAACTGCATGAGGTTGTCATCACTGGCCTTCCCTTAGATCTCTGTAGGCAGACAGGAGGGGGAAGGCCGGCAATCAATGCAGCAAAGTTTTGGTGGGGCCAGGGTCAGGACCAGGGCCCATGTGACACACCCTTTTCTAACGCTTCTGCTAGACATTAACATCCCAGAGCTGTGGTAATCTGTGCACGACATAAAACCAAGACTGATTTTTAAAATGGGTACATGTTTATAGTTTTAGATGTTTTAGATCAGGGGTCACCAACCTGCGGCCCGCGGGCCGCATGCGGCCCACGAGGTCCCTTCGTGCGGCCCGCGAGGCTCTACCCCGGTTAACATTACGTGCGGCCCGCCAAGGATTCCCGCCATTGTATCCACGCGCTCGCAGCTCACCGACGACCACCTGCAAGCGTCCCTTCTCCTGTCAGTGTCATCTGTGAAGCCGGACTTTAAGCGTTTGTCTGCTAGCATGAATCATCAGCCATCTCATTAAATTCAATAAAGGTGATCAGCCATTGTTTTCATAATTTTGCATTTGTTGTTTTTTTTCGCGGGGGCGGGGAGAAGGGGGGTGTGGCCCGCGAGGCTCCCGGTAGTCGGCTGTGCGGCCCGCGGCCCTCTGGAGGTTGGTGACCCCAGTTTTAGATGAACCTTCTTGACAGCAGTCGGTGATTATGGAGCCATGTATTATCCTCCAATTAATGAGCAGCAGTTATCTACAGCCATCATCTTACTAACAGAGTCTGGAGAATGAACACTGAATTGGATTAAAGTGTTAGACATAAAGGAGATAAATTATAAAGCATCTTCTGCATGGGAAGCGTTGTTTTATATGTGGAAAATGTTGTTATAGAATTGCATGCAGGTAGCAAGTACTGTCCAAACAAAAACTGATTTATCACAAATACAGTCGAAGAAGTGCATGTAGTTTAGTAATTAATGGTATAAATTGAGATCTCTTCCCATTATAACTCACATATCTTTAGGGCTTCTCGTAAGTACTGACCAGTAGTGTAAATTGAAAACTAAAGTCAATAAACAATTTTAGCATCATTTTTGTTCTCAGCGACCCAGACTTAGTAAAGTGTGACTGAATTTATTTTGGAAGCATTTTGGCTGTAGAACAGTGAAATCTAAGGGGTATGTTTACAAAGCAGCAATAGCGGCCTCCACAGCTCCAATACTGCATGGAGGCCGCTACCGCTGCTTTGTAAATATACCCCTAAGTGGTGCCATCCTCTGGAATGCCTCACACAATGCTCACTTTTTGGACAAATAACTTTGGCTATATGATTATTTATACGTCCAAAATATCCGTTCACCGTTCAGCGTCCATCTGTGGCCCTGTTCAAGTCCATGGTTAAAACTCACTTCTTTGAGACTGCTTTTGGATTCTGATCCCCCTAGTCTCCTGTTCACCTCCTATATGTTTCCTTACCATTCCCCTAGATATATCCTAGTCCCCAGTTGTGTTGTCCATCTTGACTGTTGCGTTGTCTGTCCTGACTAGATTGTAAGCTCTTATGAGTAGCAACTGTCCCTTATATGTCTCTGTACAGCTCTGTGTATGCCTTGTAGCGCTATACAAATGATAAGTAGTAATATACATAGGTAAAAAGTAGGCACGCCACAAGACTGCACCTACTGATTAGATTGTAAGCTCTGATGAGCAGGGACTGTGTCTTACATCTATATCACAGCACTGCATATACCTTGTAGCGCTAGACAAATTATTACTATTTGTAGTAGTAAGGGTTGGGGGGACATTTCTATTCCAGTTGTTCCAGCCTTTTCTCATGTACACCACTCTGCTGAATCAAATGATGGTATAGCAAGTTTTTAATAAAACCATAAACCTTGCAGCTAATCCAACGTCACCTACTTTTAGGGCTCATGTTCTCATTAATAAAAATGAGAAAGAAAAGACAAAAATATTAATCAGCTTTCAACACAATACTTTATTTTCATACTCCATGTATAGAAACTTATGAATTTCAGAGGACATCAGGAAATGTAAAAAACATTTTAAAAACACCTTTGCAAAGGAAGTCTGAGATACCCCCATCAATTATGCTGACAAGAGCTGGCTATCAAAGTGCCACAGAGAAACCACAAAAGCGGAAACAGATTCTTTGTGATCACATACAAAGAGCACTTACCCAGCTTAAGGTCTCGATGCAGGATTTCTTGCTCGTGAAGGTATTTGAGTCCTGAAACAATCTGCTTGAGGTAGTATCGTACTTCTGGTTCTGTCAAGACTTTTCAAGACATGAAAGACTGAGAAAAAGGAAAAAAAATCAGCTCGATAAAAGTTCAACACACAAAAAAAAAAACATTCTAGCTGAAGGTCTAAAGAATGCTACTTACCCTTCTACGACAGGGCTCTAGAAGAATATAGATTTTTTGTTTTCAAAGTAGTTAGGATTTCTGTGCTCAGTTTCATAATTAATCTAGGAAGAAAGAATGTATTACCTTTCTAAACTCATCGAGCAAACAAGTCTTAAAAAAAGAAAGGGGACGTATATAACACAATTAGCCTCAAAAATGAATTAGGAGGATTTATCTTAAACATAACAACCGCTTTCTCCGCTTCCAGTCTCACGCTTTACGAAGTGCCTGCTCGCACACCTTGCCCAGGCCGCAGGCTGACTGATATGCTATAGTCTGCAATAACTCCATCACACAGATCACTGCAGAAACTAAACTTGGATGGGATCGCAGACTTCTGTTTGATTTCAGAAATGTCAGAATGTCTAAGTACATTGTACCATCCCAGACATGACTCCACCACAATCTGCTGCCTGAGATGAGGGATAAGATAGCGCCCCCTCCCCCCAGATACCATTAGGGGAGGGGAGGGGGAGTGTCTTCCTCAAAACTCCTATCAGGGACTGAATCAAACAAAAAAGCTGATAATCTAATGTGGAGGAAAGCAATCTAAAACCCAGATCTCAAAAAAGCAACAGTTAAAAAAAAATAGCTTCCAGAATCTCAAAATATTCTAATCATTAGTCAAAACCCCTTTTGAACAAGAGAACTCTAATGTTTCAAAAGCAAAACATGGAGAAAATGTTTAAGTACTTAGCTTTACTAGTACTGGTATGACGTAGACTATAGCCATGATGGAAAGTTGATGCACCCCAATATTGGTCATTGTTTTGCAGTATGCTGCTTCAGGGGTACCTTTAAATACACAAGCAAACAATTAAATTCCATATTCAACTGTAGAAAACATGCACTTACATGCCTATAGGCTGTTCAGTTTGCCAGTACATGCCTGGAAGTGTGTCCTCAGTTAAGTCAGTTGCATCCACATCATGCAGCTCACTCTCAAAGAGCACCTTCAAGTTCACCACACCTTTGTTGAAGGATGTCAGATGCAGTCTCTAGAAGTTGTAAAAATACTGTATAGTATCTCAAACATTCTGTAGCATTCTCTGAGCTGCGAGAACCATTGATCAAGTGGCTGAATTGCAGCATCCTTGATTGTAAAGAAGAGTGGCATTTTGTCCTTTATAAATTAAGACGTGCCTTTTCAAGGAATGCATTTACTGGCAATGACACATCCTCAAAGTCAGATGAGTGTTTTCTGTAGCTTCGTGGCTGTGAGGGTCTGAATTCATTCCTTAAGATCTAGGGTTTGGGCTGATTCATGCATGATTGACACTGTTCGAAGCCCAAATAGCCATTCCAGACAAAGGTGCAGGACAATGGAAGCATTTGGAAATATGGTAAATAATTTTCTTTAATATGTACTCCACAACATTCTTTGCATGGAATGATGGCAAAGTTAATAATGCATACTTGGCATGGATAAGCAGACTAGATAGGACATATGGTCTTTGTGAACATTCTCGTCAGTAAAAGGTGAATCAGAAAGGGAGTGCAGACTAAGGTTTACTGGATGAAGTGCCCCCAGGCCTGGGACAGCAGATGTTGTCTTCTGCCTATAGCAACTACCTTCCCTTCAGGTTGAGCCCTGCGGTGCTGGTAGCTGCCTTGTCTTAGCTGGACACCTGTGGGACCTGGGATGAGGAGTGCAATCACAATGTGCTTTTTTGTGGCAAGAGTTTACCGGTAACACCATGTCCTCAGAGTCAGATAAGTGCTTTCCGTGCCTTCTGGACTTCAAAGGTCCAAATTGAATCTTTAAGATCTAAGGTTTGAGCTAGCTCAGACTCAATCGATAATGTTGCAAGCCCAGCTAACCATTCTTGGGTCATAGTGGAGCGCAGATATGTTTTTATCAGCTTTCGTTTTGAGAAAAACATAAGATATGCCATACTGGGTCAGACCAAGGTCCATCAAGCCCAGTATCCTGTTTCCAACAGTGGCCAACCTAGGTCATACGTACCTAGCAGTTTCCCAAAAAGACACAGGTTCCACAATGCTTGTATTGGGTCAAGCATTTATATCCTGGGTCCCTTTTTAATAATGGTTTATGGACCTTTCCTCCAGGAACCTGTCCAAACCTTTTTTAAACCCAGCTACACTAACAGCCTTTACTACATCTCCGGTAACAAATTCCAGAGTTTGATTAAACATTGAGTGAAAAAATATTTTCTCTTATTTGCCTTAAATAGTTTACCATGTAGCCTCATTGCATGTCCCCTAGTCTTTCTATATTCTGATAACGTAAAAAGTCAATCTACGTTTACCCGTTCCACTCCGTTCATTAATTTATAGACTTCTATCATATCTACCCTCAGCCGTCTCTTTTCCAGGTTAAAGAGCCCTAACCTTTTTAGCCTTTCTTCATAGGGGTATCCTTCCACCCCCTTTACCATTTTGGTGGCTCTTCTCTGAACCTTTTCTAATAACGCTATATCCTTTTTAAGATACGGCGACCAGAATTGCACACAATATTCAAGGTGCGGTCGCACCATGGAATGATACAGAGGTATTATAATATCCTTTGTTTTATTTTCCATTCCTTTCCTTATGATACCTAGCATTCTATTTGCTCTCTTGGCCGCCGCTGCACACTGGGCTGAGGGTTTTAACATGTTATCCACAGTGATTCCTAAATCTTTTTCCTGGGTGGTGGTTCCTAATGTAGAACCTTGCATCGTGTATCCATAGTTTGGGTTGTTCTTCCCTAGGTACATAACTTTGTACTTGTCCACATTAAATTTCATCTGCCATTTTGATGCCCAGTCTTCCAATTTATCAAGATCATCTTGCAATTTTCCACAATCCTCATGGGTTTTAACAACTTTAAAAAGTTTTGTATCATCTGCAAATTTGATAACCTCACTCGTTATTCCCTTTTCCAGGTCATTTTTGAATATGTCAAAAATCAGCAGACCCAGCACACATCCCTGCGGTACACCACCATTCACCTTTCTCCATTGGGAAAATTAGCCATTTAGCCCTACACTCTGCTTTCTATCTTTTAACCAGTTCCTGATCCACAATAGTACACTGCCTCCTATCCCATGACTCTTTAGTGTTGCCAAAAGTCTCTGATGAGGGACCTTGTCAAAGGCTTTCTGAAACTCCAAATACACTATATCAACCGACTCACCTTTGTCTACCTGTTTATTCACACCTTCAAAAAAACATAACAGATTAGTAAGACAAGATCTTCCTTGTCTAAAGCCATGCTGGCTGTCTCCCATTAAGCCATGACTATCTACATGTTCAGCAATTTTGTTCTTTATGATGGTTTCTACCATTTTTCCCGGTACTGATGTCAGGCTCACCAGTCTATAGTTTCCCGGATCACCCCTGGAACCCTTTTTAAAAATTGGTGTTACGTTGGCCATCCTCCAATCTTCAGATATTACAGATGATTTTAATAATAGTTCATAGATTACTAATAGCATGTCTGAAATCTCATATTTCAGTTCTTTCAATACCCTTGGATGTATATCATCTGGTCCAGGTGATTTGCTACTCTTCAGTTTATCAAATAGTTGTAATACATCTTCCCGATGTATCAATATTTCCTTCAATTCTTCTGCACTTTTAAATACCACTTCAGTCATGGGTAACATCCCTACATCTTCCTCAGTAAAGACCGAAGCAAAGAATTCATTCAGTCTCTCCGCTATCACCTTGTCGCCTCTTAGTGCCCCTTTAACCCCTCTATCATCTAATGGACCAACTGACTCACAGGTTTTTTGCTACAATGTACTTGAAAAAGTTTTTATTATGTGTTTTTGCTTCCATAGCAAGCTTCTTCTCAAATTCTCCCTTTGCCTGCCTTATCAATGCCTTGCATTTAACTTGCCAGTGCTTGTGCTGTTTCCAGTTTTCGTCATTTGGCTCTTTTTTCCATTTCCTGAAAGATGCTTTTTTTGGCAACAACAGCCTCTCTGACCTCACCTTTAACCCATGCTAGCAGTTTTTTGGACTTCCTTCCACTTTTCTTAAAGTGTGGAATACAGCTGGTCTGGGCTTCCAATATAGTATTTTTCAACAACACCCAAGCTTGATGTAAGTCTTTAACTTTTGCAACTGCTCCTTTTAGTTTTTTCTTAACTGTTTCCCTCATTTTATTATAGTCTCCCTTTTGAAAGTTAAAAGGTAGTACTGTGGATTTCCTTACCATCCCTCCTCCACTAATTAAACCAAATGCAATCATGCTATGATCACTATTGCCAAGTGGCCCCAAAACCCTTCTCTCTTGTCTGATGTTCCACTAAGGACTAGCTCCAATATGGCTTCCCCTCTGGTCGGTTCATGAACCAGCTGCTCCAAGAAGCAGTCATTTATTTCATCTAGGAACTTTATCTCCCTAGCATGTCCTGCCGTGACACTGACCCAGTCGATACCGGGGTAATTGAAATCACCCATTATTATTACTGTGCTGTACCCTTTGTTAGCTTCCTTGATTTCTTTAAGCAGTTCATCATCCATTTGTTCATTCTGGCCAGGCGGTCGATAGTACACCCCCACTGCCATCGCCTTCCCCTTTTTACATGGAATTTCAATCCATAGAGATTCTACAGAAAATTTTGTTTCCTGCAAAACTTTAATCCTTTCTGACTCAATGCCCTCTCTAACATAGAGCGCAACCCCTCCACCAATTTGATCAGCTCTATCATTACGATATAGATTGTACCCAGGTATCACAGTGTCCCACTGGTTGTCCTCCTTCCACCATGTCTCTGAAATTCCAATCATATCTAACCTTTAATTTAGTGTTATATATTCTAACTCTCCCATCTTATTTTTTAGACTTCTAGTATTTGCATACAAGCATTTTAGAGACAAATGCACGGAGAGGGAAATCCACATTGCACCACCAGCGTAGAGACAGGGGCAGCCACAATAAATATCTGAAGTGGCCTGCCCCAAACACCCACAACAGCCACAGCCCCTGATGCTCCTCTGGTCACCAAGGCCATAAAAATCAGGTGAGCAGCAGCAACAGTCCCAGCCTCCGATGATCCTCCGATCACTCGGACCGCAAGAGGCAGCACAGATAGCATAAGGACACTTCTATCATCTCCTCCTCCTCTGGATCGCCACACCACAACAGGCACCCATGTTCCAGAAAAGGGGGGTGAAGCATAGACTCTACCACTCTTCTCAGGCTCCTCAGCCAGATCATACAGCAGTAGCTAAGGCCGGGGAATGCACGGATACCAGAGGCTCCTACAGCAACAGCATTAGGACAGCTCAATGAGGCATCGAGCATTTCAGCTTGCCACTCACACCAGCCTCGCCAGAAATACTAGTTATGGACAGTAGGGATGAGGAGGCGGCCACCCTCGACACCACTGAGCCAACAGACACTTTTGCCTTGTCTGCCATGGAGACCGCTCCCCTGGCAGGGGCTGAAGCCACCACACCACAAGGCCATGCACTGCTGCCACAAGAGGATCTCACCTACTCCAAGTTTTTATGCAAAATAGTGACTCAGCTGGTGCTCACATCATCAGAGACTCTGGACCCAAAGGACAACCCCTCAGGGGCCCTCAGGTATCTGGTTGCCCCAAAGACACTACCCACACTACCTAGAAAACTTGACCCAGCTATGGCTCACCCCGGCATCAGGAGCCACTTGTGCCTGCAAGCTTGATTCAAAATAGTAAGTGCAGCCTGCTCCTGGATTCACCAAGACATAGCTGCCCTACTGTACCAATCCATCATTGTCACGTCGGCCCTGAAGCAAGCCAGGTTATCATGCTACCATGCCAATGCACTGCCTGGCTGGGACCACAAATGTCTGGATGATGCAGGCAAGGCAGTGTTCCAAGGGGCCATATTAAATACCCACATCGCTGCGCACCAGTTCCAGTATGCCATGTTGCAGGACCTGCTCCTTAAAAACCTCCAATGATGATTCTTTCACTGCCCTAGGAAGCTGCCTCACCTACAACCTCAAGAAATGCACTAGGCACCTGGTGAGGGCTGCCTTCAATGCCTTTGACACCGCCACTCGCTCCGTGGGGATGGCGATTGCCACACGATGCCTAGCCTGGCTACAGACCTCAGGCTTATGGGAGCATAAGTACGACCACGGGGACTCTCTATTCAGTGAAAGAATCAAGGACACCGTCAACGACATGAAGGAGAACTGCACCACCCTGCAGACCTTCATGGAGGAGGGCGTCGAGCGCAGCACTAGCAACAAGAAGGGAAATTACCACCACAAATCTTGCTCCTCCAGTAAAAAGAACTCATCCTATCACAATGGCAAGCCCTGCAGTACAAGCAACAGCCATACCAGGTACCCTACCAACAGAAGCACTGGCAAAGGGAGAGAAAGCAACAGAGGCCAACAGCTCCTACGTCGGGCAAAACCACTCCCTCTTTTTGATAACCTGCCCATGGACAGGACCCTGTGGGTAGGTGTCTTTTGTCCTTCTTCGATGCCTGGACCAAGATCATGACAGACAAATGGGTCCTCCGAATTGTAGCGGAAGGGTACAGCATCTGTTTCCGATCGCTACTCTCCCAATACCACCCTTACACCTCCAAGCCCCTCCGCACCTCCTGGAGGCCATGACATCAGAGATCCTGTCCCTTCTGGTCTCGCGGGAGATACAGCCTGTCCTAGCGGATGAGCTCAACAGCGGGTTCTACTGCAGATACTTTCTTATACCGAAGAAGTAGGGAGGGGTCCAACCCATCCTCGACCTCAGGAAGCTGATCAAGTTCGTCGTCAAAGAAAAGTTTTGGATATGCTCCTAAGGATCCATTCTATCACTTATCCAGACAAGGGACTGGCTGGCAGCCGTGGACCTGCAAGTTGCATACATATATGTCCCCATCTACCGGTCCCACAGGCAATACCTGCGCTTCCAGGTGTTGGGCAACCACTACCAATATAGGGTGCTTCCCTTTGGCCTATCCCCAGCCCCTCGGGTATTCACCAAGTGTGTCGCAGTGCCAGTGGCCCACCTCCACAAGCAAGGCATCTGTGTTTTCCTATACCTCGATGAATGGCTCATCTCGGCCCCCTTAAAGCAAGTGGCCCAGGTGGTAGTCTGAAAGGCCATTGCTCTACTGACCCCCCTGGGGTTCTTAATCAATCACCAGAGATTCCACTTCTGCCCCACCCAGTGCCTGGAGTTCATTGGGGTGGATGTAGACACTACAGCCTCCAGGGCCTTCCTATCTGCATGCCGAGTGAGCACAATCAACTTCTTGGCCCGCCGCATCGCCTCGACCAAGTGGCCCATAGCCCAGTCTCTCCTCTGCCTCCTGGTGCACATGGCAGTGACAATGCAAGTATTATCACTCACGAGACTGCACATGTGCAACTTTCAATAGCAGCTCTGCTCCCATTGGAATGAGTGCTCCCAACCGCTATCTATGTGTATCCCACTGGATAAGGATGTCCAACAGTCTCTCCTCTGGTGGACACGTCCAGAGAATCTAGAGTATGGCAGGCCTCTCCAGCAACAACCTCACCAAATCATCATCATCATCCATCGATGCCTCACCACTGGGCTGGGGATGCACATGGGCCAGCTGTGCACCCAAGGTCCCTGGAGTCCAAAGGAAAGACCAAAGCACATCGACCTGCTGAAGCTTCACGCTGCAAGCCTTTCAGCAGCTCATACTGAACAAGACTTTACTTATTCAGACAGACAATCAAGTAGCCATGTTCTACATCAACAAACAAGGGGGGATGGGCTCCCACCCACTTTGCAGGGAAGCCCTCAGAGTCTTATTTTTCGCCCTCTCCAAGCACTGCCTCTTGCAGGCCTCCTATCTCCCAGGTGCTATGAACGACCTAGTGGACAGGCTGAGCCACCTTCTGGACCCTGGACCCTGGACACCAGACAGCAGAGTCCTTGTTCCAGCACTGAGACCAGCTGCAGCTGGACCTTTTCGCCACCGAGGAGAATGCAAAATGCCACTGCTTCTGCTCAAAGTGCCCCTCGGACAAATGCCTAGCTACAGAAGCCTTCAACATGTCATGGGGGGAGTGGTCACTAGTATATGCCTTCAGGACAGGGCCCATGCCATCCTCACCGTGCCACACTGGCCAAGGCAGATGTGGTTCCCCTACCTCCACCGCCTCGCACTGGAGCCACTGGTAGGCCTTCTCCTCAAGCTGGCCCTCATCACACAGGATTAAGGGACTGTCTTATACCCAATCTGCAGGCCCTCACCTTGACAGCCTGGAGGTTGAGAGGTGCACCCTAGCATTGCTCTGCCTGCCACAGAAGTACAGCACGTCATCCTCATGGCCCAGCGCCTGGCCACGAGAAAATCCTATGGCCTGGAGTGGAAACCTTACAGCACCTGGTGCCTCACAAAAGGCTTGGATCCAGTTTCATGCCTAGTTCCCCAGGTACTCCAATACTTGAGCACTTGAGCACCCTCTTCAACAGTAGTCTCAAGCCATAGTCCATCAGAATCCACCTCTCTGCCATCGCCGCCTTCCACGAGTGCAAAAATGATGACTCCATTGCCACTCTCCAGCTGGTTGCCCGATTCATGAAAGGCCTGAATAACCTGCGTTCAGCAGTGCTTCCCCGGTGTCATCCTAGGACCTCGGCATCATCCTTCATCAGCTGACACAAGGGCCTTTCGAATCACTGCAGTCGGCACCCCTCAAGTACGTCTCCTGGAAGATGCTCATCCTGGGTCATGATCACCTCAGCCAGGAGAATCAGCAAGTTACAGACACTCGTGGCAGACCCACCATACATACAGCTGCACTATGATCGAGCCACCTTGCACACCCACCGAAGATTCATCCTGAAGGTAGCCTTGGCTTACACATCAACCAGACAATAGAGCTCCCTACCTTCCACTCAGAGCCCCATGCCTCACCGGAAGAACAAAGACTGCACACCCTAGACTGTTAGAGTACTGCACATCTATCTCCTCCATACACAGCCTCAATGGCAGGGGCAGCAGCTCTTCATCTCCTTTGACCCTAACAAGCCAGGACGCACGGTCAGTGCATCGCCTTCTGCCACAACCAGGCAGGGGCACAGATCAGGGACAAGGTCAAGGCTCACCAGCTTCGGGTGATGGCTAAAACAATCACTGACCTATGCTCCGTGCCAGTATCCAATATCTGCAGAGCCATCACCTTGTCTACCGTTCACACGTTCCAGAGACACTACTGCCTAGACCTGCAAGTACAGGTGGACACAGCACTTTCGGTCGAACGGTGCTGGACTCAGCCAAGCCATGACTGCCTGGGGCACCCTGCACACACAGTGACCGAGTACTGCTTGTTGACCAGTTACACACAGTAGCACTGAGTTGTTGCACTATTACTTTTATTATGTATCCAAATTGTCTGCACAATTGCCAAGTTCTTACTGAATTGTTTGCCCATTATGTTTCTGAAGCTATGTTGCACAATTGCTGAGTTCTTAATGATTTTTTTGCACTTCCTGTTCTGAAGTAATGTTATAAGCCATGCTGTTGACAGTTCTAAGCTATGTGGTTGAAAGTGACGCTAATAAACTGCCTCCACTGACACATGATGCACAGTTGTCATAGCGTACATCCATGGTCCTTCCTCCTCCCTCATCTATGATAGCAAGTGCCAGCGGCATAGCTAGAGATGCGGTGTGGCTGATGCGTCCTGCTTGTCCAAGGAGAAAGTGAGGCTACTTACCTGTAATGGAGTTTCTCCATGGACAGCAGGATAAGTCAGCCACCTATAACTGCCCGCCTCCCTTAGATGGGATCAGCCTCATGACTCATGACCTAGGCATCTGCTTACCTAGCAACAAGACCACAACTAGGGACACTCTGGGCTAAGTAGGAGCAAGCCAGGGGGTAGGGCCACTTGGAACTGGGCTCTGGGGAGCACTTCCATCCTTGATGCCGTCAGATGATGTCACCAGGTGTGGCTGACTTATCCTGCTGTCCATGGAGAACCCCTGTTACAAGTAACCTTGCTATCCCCCAGACCTGACCCTTCTAGTACTGCCTTTTAAATCTCTGTCCAAAGAGATATTAGATGGAGAGACAGAACGCTGATTTGAGATGGGGGAGGAGAAGAGAATGAGTCACTCCAGGGCTTTTTCAAAACGGTCTTTTCCAAAACTGCCTGTGTTACTTTGAAAGGAAAAAGTATCTACAGAAAAATCTGGTGCAAAACTCCAGGGGTATTTTTCCATAACCAGAAAGGAAAAGTATGCTTGGACTTTCCCTAGTGCAAAGCCCGTGGATGGGGGAAATACCCACGATGCAGGCTGTTTTGAAAATTGCCCCCAACTGATGCGAGATGCCTATAATAGTGCACCATTTATAAGCTGATCTGAAACACCCAAATAATTCATATTATTTTCCATGAGGAAGCAACGTCGAAGGCTACGAAGAATGGGCTGCAAATGCATGCTTTATTACTAATAAGAACATAAGATATACCATACTGGGTCAGATCAAGGTCCATCAAGCCCAGTATCCTGTTTCCAACAGTGGCCAATCTAGGTCATACGTACCTAACAGTCTCCCCAAAAGACACAGGTTCCTCAATGCTTGTAGTGGATCAAGCAGTGATATCCTGGGTCCCTTTTAATAATGGACCTTTCCTCCAGGAACTTGTCTAAACCTTCTTTAAACCCAGATACACTAACAAGCTTTTACTACTTCCTCCATAAAAAATTCCAGAGTTTGATTATCTGCTGAGTGAAAAAATATTTTCTCTTATTAGTCTTAAATAGGTTACCCTGTAGCTTCATTGCATGTCCCCTAGTCTTTTTATATTCTGACGTAAACAATCGATGTACGTTTACCCATTGCACTCCATTCATTAATTTATAGACCTCTATCATATCTCCTCTCAGCCTTCTCTTTTCCAGGAAACTCCTGAATGACTTTGTTGTTCAATCCACTAGATGTCGCTCAGAACTTCCTTTGTAAATCAATCTACAAGCCATTGGGATCCCTGAAAAAATAGTGAACTTACAGTTGCCTGCACTGGCGTAAATTCTGTCCAAGCATCCCCCGCAATGCTGGGGGAGGGGCTGGGCAGAAAGGAGGCACACACACTAGCGACAGCAGCAGCGCGGCAAACTTATTTTATCATGTCTGTTGCGGTCCCTGCGACTGTTTCTCGCCAAGCCAAAGTCTAGTGATAAAATCCACACCGTTGAGACTTTGGCCCAACGGGGAACAACTGCTGGGCCCGCGGCAAACTTACAAGAGTGGAGCAGCGCAGCAAACATTGTAAAGAGAGAAAAAGTGCCAAAAAGAGTATACTGCCATTAGTGCAGCCTGATTTTTGCACATGATTTTACCCATTTCGTGCCTATTTCTAAATGTAAATCTTGGTGCTTCTTGGCAGCCTTGAGGATTGGCTGAAAATCCAGATTGTGGAAAAATGAGATTCTGAGATGGCTATAAGCAAATTGCAGAAGAGACAGATCTACTGTGATGGTTTCTGGAAACCTCTTATTTTTACTAAGGCCCCATGCAGGGCCACAAAATAGAGCAGGGCTATGCACTGGCTGCAGGAGGAGGGGCGGGTCACCATGGTAAAATTGCTATGGGAGCAAATAATGGCATCCATTGAGGTGGCATTCGTTGCACATGTGCTGCCCGCACTAAGCATTGCTAGTGCAGGTTTCCAACACCCGCACTAGCAAGCACTGTAGTAGGAAGGACCTGCTCCACTCAGTCACTACCCAGACACTGGCTGCCCAAGTAGCACGGCGTTCTTAATGTGTGGCTCCTTTTAGCATAATGCAAATGCTGCACGCTAACCCTGTGCTACCCAAGTAGAACACTGTAGTAAACATGCCCCATTGTGATCTGAAAACCCAATAGTTCTACCAAATGAATCAATGTTGCTAAGAGACCCTGCTTAGAAAATTGGCACCAAGATGCTGAGCCCATCCTAAGGAGGAGCAAGATTCCAAAAGATAGCTGTCACATAAATGGATTATTTATCAGCATATCTTTATGCCCCATATTCACTGTTTCTATCTATTAAGGTAGGAGCGCTGCATATGTGGTTCAGCACTTAAATGGAAAAATAATCTGTTTAATGTTAGATCCACTATGAGGTCAATTTTAAGTGGTTTTTCAGCAAGTGAAAAGCAGAAGTTGTTTCACTGAAAAGTCCCATTTAACTTTAAACAGATAGTGCATTTGTTTAAAGTTATTCCTGCTATTTATGCTTTTGGAGCAAAATGCAGAAATGACTTTCACCACTGAACTTTGAATGATGCCTCTGGCCTGCCCCCAAACCACACTGCATTTTAAAATGGATAACTTTGACTATTATACAAGTAATTTTGGCTGTTTAGATTGCAAAACTGCCAATGATTCTAAGAAAAAAAAGCACTTAGCGCCGCTGACCATATACGTCTTTTTAATGATTAACCTGTACTATTTGTGCAGCGTCTTGAAACAAAAACGTATCTGGATAGTGACTTGAGTATCTTAGCTATCTGGATACATTCTGGCCCCAAGACCAGCCCTTTCTAATTTTAAATCAATAAAATTAGGACTCATAATATAAATACTTTTTTTTTTGTAATTTTTATTTATGAATTTCAAATTACAATCCAAGCAAAAACTTGTACAAGAATTGAAAGGGTTAGTAAATTCCAAATCATATACAATTAAGCGGTTATACCATGAGTTGCCCCGTACACTCCAGTTCAACAACATAGGAGATTAAATAAAAAGGAAAAATGATACATAACAATATTGCCAAGAAAAGCTGTGTCTTCAGTGACCTGATGAAAAGAGGATAACTCTATTGTTATTTTCAACCCTTTAAACCTTCTCACCATTTTCTACTGTTTCGACATTGTCCACATGCGCCCTTTTTGGACATATTACCATTTAAACATTTAAACAATGAATCACTTAAACACCCAAACACCGAAACCTTTAAGCATTTTAACAGTTCAACATTTTCCCTCCCACCAGTTACCCCCTCCTCCTCCTCTTATACCTTACCTTAAGACTACTGACACATACAATCCATCTCGCCCCTAAGGTTACTGTTATCCCCTTAGTACATTCCGAGGCATCCTTGTACCACGCATCCCTTACCCATTCCAGATTCATCCCCTCCCTTATTCAATCTCCCTTAACCCACCCCTGAAACCCCCCTCCTTTCCGCCACTCCCCATACCTCCCCCACTCCTCCTCAAATTTGTGCATCCTGTCTTTTTTATGAGCATCTATCTTACACATAAGCCATAATTGATCCAACCTATCTAATACATCTGCTCTGGTGGGTACCTCCAATTTTTTCCAGTACTTCAATAAACGCCAATCTCCCAGCCCCTATACAGTATCCGAGAAACATGTTAGCCCAATTCCGCACTCCCAAAACATCTGTAAGAATTACCATTGTCTCAGTTAACTTCACCCTCACTGAGACTATCTCCCAGTACAGTTGTTCCACATCACTCCAGACCTTTTGTACATGGATACACCCCCATAACATATGATGCAAATCCCCCACCCCCCACACGCCTTCCAACATTTACCCCTCTCTTGCTTATTTATCCATTGCAGCTTGACCGGAGTCCAATACAATTGCAACCTGATTTTAATGCTACTCTCTAAATATGTCGAGCCCGGAGCCAATTTCCTCTCACCCCTTATTATCCTCCCCCACCTTTTATCATTCCAGTCTCCCCCAATTGCCCTTCCCACTTTTTATGCCCCCCCCCCCCCCCCACCCCTCTGACTTCCCTCTGCATTAGCTCTTTGTATAACATAGAGAGCGCTTTCCTTGGCATCCCTGCCTTTGCCATCATCCGCTCAAAACTTGTAGAGGGTTGCTTCCAATCCCTTTGTACCTCCGCCCTCATCAAGAAATAGTATAGTTGCACATAGGCATAATAATCCCTATTCTCCAATCCATATTCCTCCCTCAATTTCGCAAATGACACTATGTTCCCTGTGTCCGATATCAATTGCCCCATCCTCACCAACCCTTTTCCTGCCCACTTCCTAAATACTCCCCCCTCAATTTCGCAAATGACACTATGTTCCCTGTGTCCGATATCAATTGCCCCATTCTCACCAACCCTTTTCCCGCCCACTTCCTAAATACTCCCCCCTCCTCTCCCGGGACAAACTCTGTCGTTCCCCTTATAAACGCCCTCCTTGAAAAGGTTTTCCCCCCTAGCAGCCTCCTCCTTTCCTTCTGCCACACGTCCCTGGTTAATTCCCCGAAAGGATTAACTGGCTCCCCCACTATCTTGTGCCTCCCCCACATATATTGTAAATTCCACACCCCAAACTCCGCCTCTTGCCTTTCCCTCACCCCTCCTGCTTCCATTTGTACCCAATCCGGACCCTCCCCCTCCCCTTTCCAGGCTATCACTGCTCTCAATATCGCTGCCTTATAATACATTTCCACGTTTGGCATTCCCAGTCCCCCCTCCTCCTGCTTCATAAACATTATCTGCCTCGCCACCCTGGCCCGCCTCCCCTCTCACACAAAATCCATAAGCATCTGCTGCAACTTTTTCAGGTAGCTTTTTGGGAGCGCACAAGGCACAGCACCAAACACAAACAGAATCCTTGGCAGCACATTCATTTTAATTGTAGCTATTCTCCCCAACCAAGATAGATGTAACCCTGCCCATCTCCGCAGGTCTTTCCGTATACTTCCCAATAATTTATCATGATTCCATTTTCGCAACTGCTCAATGTTCCTACCCATCTCTATTCCCAAATATCTATAGGTACTCCGCACCCACTTAAACGGAAACTTTTCCCTAAGACACATCTCCAAGTGCTCTGACAAATTAAATCCTAAAATCTCCGTCTTAGTTCCGTTAATTTTATACCCCGACACTGCACTATATCCCTTAATCTCATTCATCACCGGCAGGGTAGTCAATGGTTCCCGCAGTGTCAAGATCACATCGTCAGCAAACAACGCAATCTTGGCTTCTATCCCACCTATTTGCACCCCTTTTATATCATGTTGCCTTCTAATCTTTTCCGCCAGCGGTTCCATTACTAAGGCAAAGAGCAAAGGTGACAGCGGGCACCCCTGCCTTGTTCCCCTACCCAGCCTAAAGGCCTCTGAATATCCTCCATTTACCCTAATGCGAGCCGTGGGATTTGCATATAATGCTTTAACCCAGCTCACAAAGTTGTTTCCCAACCCCACTTTTTCCAACACCTGTATCATGAAGGGCCACTCCACCCTATCAAAAGCCTTTTCCGCATCCACTGTGAAATACCGCTGGCTCCCCACTTCTCCCCAATTTCTATGTCAGGTTCCCAATCTTCCTAATATTATCTCCGCCTTGTCTCCCTCCCACAAACCCCGTCTGATCCTTATGAACCAGTTTGGGCAAGATCCTCTGAAGCCTCCTGGCCAATATCTTCGCCAATATCTTGGCATCAACATTTATTAATGAAATGGGCCTATACGATCCACAACTGGTCAAATCCTTCCCTGGTTTAGGAAGCACTGTAATTCCCGCTTCCCCCATCGTTTGTGGTAATCTCCCATCCCTTAAACTAGCATTAAATACCTCCACCAGTATCGGGCTCACCTGCTCCTCAAACACTTTGTAGAATTTGGACGTATACCCATCTAACCCCGGTGCTTTCCCCAACTTTAACTCTCTAATGGCCTCTATCACTTCCCCTACCACAATAGGCCTATCCATGCTTTCTGCCTCTATGGGTTCAATGCTCGGTAGCTCCACCTCCTGTAAATACTGAGCACTTTTCTCTTTTCCATTCTTAATCTCACTCTGGTACAAATGCTCAAAAAACCCTTTAAACTCCTTCCTTATCTCATTGCTTCCCGTTTGGAGATTCCCTTTCCCGTCCCTAATACCCCCTATGCTGTTCTGTTGTCCCCTAGCCCTCAGCCTACTCGCTAACACCCTACCCGCCTTATTCCCCGCTTCAAAGTATGTCTGTTTAAGCTGACTTAACTGAAATGCTATTTCATTCGCTCTCCACTGCCCTAGTTGCCCCCTCAGCTCCTTCAACCTCCGTAGTGTTTGTTCATTCCTATCACTCTGATGGCTGCTTTCCAACTCTGCTATCTCCTTTAGCAGCTGCGCTTCCTGCCCTCTCTGCATTTTCTTTTTATATGACCCTATGCCTATAAGATGTCCCCTCACCACTGCTTTTAGACCATCCCATACTCCTCCCATATTGACTTCCCCATTCCTATTATCCACCATACTCTTGTATCACTCTAAGTATCCTAGCAGTCATCTCTGGATCTCTTAGTAAGGAATCATTTAGCCTCCAGAATTGGAGCCCCTTATCTCGATATCCTAGATTAAAGCTGATACTCACTGGTGCGTGGTCCGACCATGTAATTGAGCCATGTTCCACGGCGTTCACTCTTGCTGCCCAAGACCCCCCCACCCATACCATATCTAACCTACTGTATGTCTTGTGTGGAGTAGAATAAAAGGTGTATCCTCTCTGCCCCGGATGCCTAATTCTCCACACGTCCAGGAGCCCCAACCTCTCCTTCAAGCGTAACAAACTTTCTCTCTCTGTTCTTATCCCTCCCTTATCTCCCCCGCTATTATCCAATTTGGGGTTGACCGTCAAATTGAAATCGCCTCCCAAGATTATGGGCCCCCCCCCTAATTGTTCCAACTCCTCTAACAGCTTATCATAGAACTCCTTTCTCTTCTCATTTGGCCCATACAAACTTACCACCCATACCTCCTCCTGTGCAATTGCCAGTTTGACTCCTACCCATCTCCCCTCCCTACCCCGTCTCTCCTCCACCACCCACTCTTTAGCCCTGCTGCTCAACATCAGTCCCACCCCCTTTTTTATGTTCTGCCCGCCTCCCTGCCAGCACCACATATGGGTATTTCTTTGTTTGTAATACTCCTTCCTGTCCCACCTTCAAATGTGTTTCTTGTATACAGACTATATCAGCTCGCATACGTACCCCCTCCCGCTCAACCAACCTCCTTTTCCGCCACGTTTTTAGCCCCTTTACATTCACTGTAGTAACATTTAGTACTTGCTCTCCGATAGCCTTCCCCCCTTCTTTGCCCAATTCCCTTATTCCACCCCTCCCCCTCCCTCCCTGCCCACCCCTGCCCTCCCCCCAACCTCCCCCTTCCCTTCCCTCCCTCCCCCCCTCCCTCACTCCTGAGGAACTCCCTCGAGTAGTGCTCATCATCCCGAATCCCGGTGTTCTCTTCCCCTTTAACCCCCCTTCCTCCCTCTTTGCACCCCTCTCCCTTTAACCTCCCCCGCCCTTCCCCCCTTTTCCCTTAACACTCTGACATTATATGATATCAATAACCCCTTCTCTCCCACCCCCTCCCCCACGACCCCTTATTCACCAACATCTTTCCTTTGCCCTTTACAGACCAAGGGCACCTCGGCACCCCCCATAACTTGTTAATTTTTTTTTGGCCTTCTCGTGTGTAGTTCAATGGTCAGTCGTTCTTGACCCTGGTCACACTATTAGCGCCACAGTTCTGCGCCCTTCTTTAGGATCCTTACTTCCACTAACTTGACATGCTATTTTTTACGTGCTGCTTCCTGAGAAGCAACCCACAGGCTGCTCCCCCCATTTTATAAGTCCTTGTCCTTGATGATCCCGTCTTTTGCTGCTCCTCCTCTATCTCTGGTAGCTCCGCCTCCACCATCGCCAATTTTGCTTCCTGCAGATTTTTGACTCTCCAGACTCTAGTTCCTTTGTTAAACATCAACCCAAATGGGTATAACCATCTGTATTTTATGCCCTCTCTCCGCATCATCTGTGTCACTGGTGCCATTTCTCTTCTCATTTGCAGAGTTCCTGTTGCTAGATCTCCATATATGGCGATATTATATCCTTGCCACACACACTGATCACTTTTACGCATTTTATCCATGACATTTTCTTTAATCACAAAGTCCTTTAAGCATATCACGATGTCCCGTGGCCTGTTTGGCTGGATGGGGCTCAATGCCCTATGCGCTCTGTCCAATTCCACTTTCCTCTCATACTTTTGTCCACCACCCTGTGTCAGGATATGCATCAAAATGGCTTCTGCTACTTTTTTAGAGTCCTTGAAGCCTGGTTCTTCGGGCACCCCCCCCCCCCCCCCCCGTATCCTTAAATTGTTACGTCTGTTCCGATTTTCCAAGTCTTCTATTTTATACATTATCTGTTCTTTCCACTGGTAAATACTTTCAATGCCTTGTTTTTGTATTTCACTTTGTTCCTTCATACTCTCCATCCTACTATCCTGCTCTTCCAGCTGCGTCCTCACTTCCCGCAGCTCCTCCTTCAGCTCTCCCACCATCTCCCCGACCTCCTCCTTCACCTTACTGATCTCCTCTTTAAGATCCTTAAACCAACCTTGGAGCTCATCCTTTGTGACTTTTTGGATCACCACCTCTGCTCTTCCGTCCTCTGTGCTTTTGGCACCTTTTCTCTCTCCACTGCTTCACCTCCGTCACTCTGACCAGCAGCCATTTTGCCTTCCATCCCCTCGTGCTGCCCCGATCTTGCGACTGCATACTCCCGTATGTCCGCTGTCTTCCTTCGCGTCCCCATTATGTGCTCTTGCCTCCCCGCCGCCATTTTCTCCATTCCGCCGCTTTTCCCGCACTGCTTGAGGGTTTTTTTTAATCACTTTCACCGGGTTCCGCTCCGGAGCTCCCTTCTCAGGCAGCCATCCAAGACAATGACGTCACTTCCTCCCATATAAATACTTTTAAATGAAAGAAACAGGCTGATGTTGAAAAGCACCTATCCCGATAGCAGCACTCTGATAAGGGTTGCTAGCTGAGTTTATCTGCTGATTTTAAGCAGCGCTAGGCAAATGATACAGCTGAAAATGATCACTGACTGCCCCAGCATCATCAGGACAGAGCTGAAGCACTGTGTGGGTGATCCCATAAATTATCCAGATAGCGCCAACATTCAGTCCACTATTCGGATAGCTTTGGGATAGACTAAATGATCTGCTAAAGTTATCTGGATAATGGACTGAATATCCCACAGCCAGCCCGATAACTCTGGCACTAATTGCACTGTACGTACACTTGCTGACGACTGCTATTCAGATAGAGGCTTTGAATGTAGGTATTTTCTGTAAGCACCATGGCTAGTCTTTAAAGCAACACCAAGCACAGAGTTCAAATACTGACCTGCAATTAATTAGAAACATAAAAAAATGATGACAGAAAAAGATCACATGGCCTATCTAGTCTGTCCTTCCATATCAACTACAACAGTCCCCTTTTTTCCTTTAGAGATCCTCTGTGTTTGTCCCATGCTTCTTTGAATTCAGATACTGTCCTCATCTCTACCACTTCCACTGGGAGACTATTCCACGGATCCACCACTCTTTCCATAAAGAAATATTTCTGCATATCACTCCCGAATCTATCCCCTTTCACCCTTATACCATGTCCCCTCGTAGCAGAGCTTGCTTTCAATCAAAAGAGGCTCTCTCCCTGTGCATTTATGCCACGGAGGTATTACATTTTGGTTGGACATCAAGTTATCTTGGCAATATGTACCCATTCAGCAGCAGGGAATTTTTGAAAAAGCATTTATGGGTTCAGCAAAATGATGCTGATCACATCTGAACTTTTGAAAACCTGTAACCATTTTTGTTAAAAATGAAAGACAAACCTACAAACACCCTTATAAAAATACTGTATTTTAATACAAGAAGTGAGGTTTGATCCCTATTTCAGTGCAGAGTCAGTTCTTTCCTCAGTCTGGCACAGTATGCATTACAGGCAAGGCTGGCCCAACCACTAGGTGGATTTGGCGCCTGCCTAACAGAACTGTACTAAGCTAGAAATGCACCCTGTTCGACTAACGCATCTGGTGTCCCCCTCCATCCCAGACATATGCATTGACTCACTCACTTTGAGCTTCCTGGAAATCCAGGGATGATATCAGCACCCTTTCTGTACTTGTGCCCTACTTGCACAGCCCTTGGTATGGTCCTGCTGCCTAGGATAGCAGAATCAATATCTTAAATATTTTCCCTTCCCCCTCTCAAGCCTGCTGCTCCCCTACCTCGACCAGGTCAAAAGAAGCATCAAATAAATCTGCATGGCACAGACTCTTGCAGCACAAGCATGTTCTCAGGCATTTGATGTGTTCCATCCCCTCTGACACAAACTTCCTGTCAGAGGGGGAAGGATGTATCAGCACTTGAACATTGGCCTTTGCTGGAAGGGCCTGTGCCATGTTCAATTACATCACACATTTTTTGACCCTGCAGAGTTGGGGGGGGGGGAGGGTGCAGCAGAATCAGACCTGATAGAGGGCAAGGTGGATGGGTTAATGTTGAACATGAAATGGAGAGGGTAAAGAAGGGGAGATGCAAGATGGGGTGGGAGGGTAGGGAAGGGGAGATAAGATGAGAAGGTGGGGTAGGACAGGGGAGCTATTACTACTACTGATCATTTGTATAGCACTGTAAAACACAGTTCCTGTTCATTAGAGCTTATAATCTAATCAAGACAAAAAACATCACAAAACTGGGGATTAGAGTATGGTAAGATACACATAAGTAGTGAACAAGAGAGTGAGGAGCATCAGGATCCAAAAGTAGCCTCAAAGAGCTGTGGGCCCGAATTTCAGTTGGGCGGTGCTATGCACCATGTCAGCACATAGCTCGCCCACCTCACCCAGATTTTCCATGCCAGGGTCATATGCAGCCCCAGCATTGAAAATCCAGGTGTCGCCACACAGCCAGGTAGCTGCAGGAGCTACCCATGTAGTACCAATTTTTGATGCTACACGGTTAGCCCTAGTGCCTTAAAAATAGGTGAGGTTTTCCTATGCCTATCTTTAAGGCATCGAGCGCTAAAGAGTAATTAGGCCTTACCTGCTAATTAGCATTCCTGAAGGAACTCCAGTCCAGTCCCTATCTTCTGGGTTGCGCCCTCCTTCCAGCAGCGAGGAGACTGAGCACGTCATCTTCTTTTGATGACCCTAGGGTACATATAGTACTGGCACCTCCCACCAGCTTCAGTTTTGCCCAGTCTCCAAAGCAGCTGGAAGGGAGGCAGTAACCCAGAGCATAGGTTACTGGAGAGACTTAGGCTAGGGGATTTTTTGGTTTTTAGTTTGGTTACCCTTTCTAATTTCATTTATTTTCCCCTAGCATCGTAGTTTATTGTGTTTAGTCTTCTCTCCTGGGGGACCTTTCAGCTGCGCTGGTGAAAAGCGGTGCTATCCTTCAGGAGAAGGGGGAGGGGGAGTTTGGCACCGACCTGTAAGCTCGGTCCTTGCCATCTCCTCCTGATTGATTCCGGCAGTGCTCCGGGCACACACAAGGGGAAGATCATTGCCTGCAGCCTGCCGTCAGCCCCGAGGCCCTGTAACATCTTCCTGCCGTGTTGCCGAAGCCCTCCAGGCAGCTGAGCACGCAGGCGGGAAGACGCCTGCAGCCACTGTGAGGCCGATTGAAGGAGGCTGGGCCGGTGCGCAGGGGAGCCGAACAGAGTGAGACCGGACGAGGCTGTGATCAGTGTGGTGAGGTACAATAGATGGAGGACAGGGACTAAGTGCAAGTGGGAGGGAGTACAGGAGACAATTTGAGAAAGGAAACAGAGAGCTGGTGGTGGGGAAGGTACAACAGGAGTGGAGGAGGGAAGAATGCAAGGATTTGGAGGGTGAAGAGATGACTGCATGGGAAGTAAAGCACACAATGTGTATGTACAAAAGGCAAACTCCTCTCCCACCACACACATGCAGGCACCCCACCTTGGCACCACACATACACAGGCAACCCAACCCCCACATCACACACACACAAGAGTAGCTTAAAGGTGGGAGAGGGGGGAGGAATGCAGCCACTGCATACTGTAGGCACTATGCAATGGCCCATTATGCAATGCAATGTGTGCCTTCGAGTCGGTTTTGACTCCTGGCGACCCAGAAGCTCTCCTGGGTAAGAGCCTGATTTATTAAGCTTTTACCACATAGAAATGGAGGCACCTATGGTGGTAATTTTAGATAATGAAAAAGCCTTTGACAGGCTAGAATGGACCTACCTCTTCAAGATACTGAGCTGATATGTTGAGGGGATCATTTTGTTCGGATAGTCAAACTGCTATATTCTGCTCCTATCACAAGTATTGTTGTCAATTCTGTCATGACATCAAGTTTTTCTCTACAATGTGGAACATGGCAAGGGTGTCCAGTGACCTCTCTGTTATTAATTCTGACTTTGGAACCTCTACTGATGAAAATAAAACATTCTGATGTACATGGAGTGCCCTTTGATCAGTCACACTATAAACTGTTGGTGTACGCCAATGATGTTTTGCTGTAAATCAGGCCCTAAAACCTAAAAAGGTAACTAGGATACATCTTTTTGGGGGGTGAGGGCATGCATTGTGACCTAGGTTTCAGCAGCCAGCTCCTAGACTTCTAGGGTGGCTCCTAGATTCTAAGAAAAATTGTCAAGGCCTGATCTAGAGACTATTAAAATAATGGTTGCACCCTTTGTGAATTTTTCTCTTGGAATGATTAGATTCATTTTTCCAGAGTGCTTTTACAAAGATGTGGCATGCTTACTCTCTTGGTTCTTGTGGAAAAATAAGGCGCCCAAGGTGGCTTGGCACAGATTGAGAGCTTGCAATGATTCAGCCATGGTTAATTTACTAGATGTTTTTTTGGACCACAATGTGTTCATTTTAAGGGTAGCTTGATTTTGGTTAAACACTGGGCCCACTGGCTCCAAATTGAGTCTTTCCTAGTAAGCTCTCTGAAGTTGCAAGACTTGCCCGGAGTGGTTCTACCTGAGGTTGTTTTAAAAAAAAAACAGGATAGTGCTGCAGGAAGTGGGAAAGCAACTTCCATTGAAATAGGATAATTCCCTTTCCATGGCAGATCCTTCTATTGACCAAAATGGAATCAGCAAGGTATTTCTAGATTGGAACATATATTGCAGAGCATTGCAGCTAAACACTTTATCAGAGAATCAGTTTTAGAAGTGGATACAGCTACAACATTGCATAATTAGGGATAAGATGTTAATATATCTTTTTCTGAACCTGGCATCGTTAGTAGTAATACTGTACATCTTCTATGACTATAGGACACGTTGCTTCTTAGTACTATAAGTTTGGTAGTATTTAGCTTACACCATTCAAGTAGAAGTTCAAAGCAAATTACAAGCAGGTGCAGTGGACATTTCCCTGTTGGACTTGCAAGCTAAGTTTGTACTTGAGGCAATAGAGGGTTAAGTGACTTGCCCAAGGCTGCAAGGAAAGTCAATGGGATTTGAACTCTCGTGTCTTTGGTCATTAAGCCACTGCTCTAACCACTAGGCTATTCTTCCACTCTACCAGCCCTGCATCCATAAACGGAATGAGAGTTGATTAAAGTATGGGCTGAAGATTTACAGCTTGAATTATCAGGATGCCAAAGGAAACATGTTTAGACCAATGTTGTTCATAGAATAGAGAAAATGACAGCAGATAAATTCCATACAGCCTATCCAGTCAGCTCATCCACAAGAACTATTAAGTTTTATATTGCCTTCCTCTTTCTCAAGGATCCTCTATTTGTACCATGATTTTTTGAATTCATATACAATTCTTGTCTCCACCACATTCACTGAGAGGGAATTCCACGCATCCTCCACCCTTTCCATAAAGAAATATTTTCTCATAGTACTTTTGAGTCTATACCTTTCACCTTCATCTTATGGCCAATCATTCCAGAGATTCCTTTCAGCAGGAAAAGGGCCCCTCCTCTGCTTTTATTCCACAAATTATTTAAATGTCTCTATCATAACACTCCTCTTCCATCTTTCCTTCAAAGTATACATATTGAGATCTTTAAGTCTATCCCAAATGCCTTATGACGAAGACGACTGACCATTTTTAGTAGCTGCCCTCTGGACCAACTCCATCCTTTGAAAGTGGGGTCTCCAGAATTCTACACAGTACTCCAAATGAGGTCTCACTAGAAACTTGTACAAAAACATTATTACCTACTTTTTCCTACTAGCCATTTCTCTCTATGCACTCGAGCATCCTTCTGGCTTTTGCTGTCACCTTTTCTACCTATTTGGCCACTTTAAGATCATCCAAAAGGATCACCCCCCCAGGTCCCACTCTTCTTTCGTGCACTGAAGTACAGTACTTTATCCCTTATACTGTATTGCTCCCTTTTGTCTTTGCAGCTCAAATGCATGACATTGCAATTTTTAGCATTAAATCTTAGCTGCTAAATTCTCAACCATTATTGAATCTTCATTAGATCCCTCCTCATTCTCTTCACAACTTCGAGGGTGTCTACCATAGCTGTAGTTTAGGGGGCATTGGGGAAACAGTTCCCCCCCCCCCTCCAAATGTTGCAAGCATGAATGGTGACCTTGTCCCCCTGCCCTCACTGTCAGTATGACTTTCTTACCCTTTGACTCCCTCAAAGTAAGAAGGCAAATTACACCAAAGGTGTCTACCCTGTTGCAGATTTGCAAAGAGGCATACCTTTCCCAGCAGCCCTTTCACAATATCACTTACAAAAATGTTAGAGACAAGGACCAATGATTGATCTCTGGGACATGCCCTTGGTAACATCCCTATCTTCAGAGTTGACTCCATTTATTACTACCCTCTGGAACCTCTCACTCAACCAATTTCTTATCCAGTTAGTCACTTTAGGGTCCATCCAAAGGCACTTAAGTCGCTGATGCAGAACAGTGTCAAAGGCCTGCTAAAATCTAAGTATATCACATCTAGTTCTCTCTCCTGATTCAATTCTCTGATCTCCCAGTCAAAGAAATCAATCAGACTTGATTGTAAGACTTACTTCTATCAAAGACATGCTGTCTTGGATCCTGTGATCCCTCAGATTCCAGAAACCTCATCATCCTCATTTCTGTCATTTGTGGGCAGGAGCCACATTTACTCATTTTCAGTCTTTCAGGATCACTTCTGATTCTAAAGGTCAGATAGTGGAGCTTCTAGTACATCCCTAAGTTCTTTCAGTACCGTCAAATGAATCCCGTCCAGCCCCATCACTGTCTCCACTTTTAATTTAGCTAGCTCCTTCTGAAAATAGTTCGAGTTCTACCAAATTTCCATTCTCATTTGTGTTTGTTTCCAGAGGTCCCAGTCCCAGCCCTTCATCTGTGAATACAAAACAGAAATATTTGTTAAGCAAGTTTGCTTTATCCTTATCAGCCTCTAATATTCCTACCCTTCATCCTCGAGTCTCAAAATGCCACCCACTCACTTCCTCCTGTCACGAACATTCCCATATTCTACTGTATGGGCTATTTTTTTCTTTCATTTCTGTCTTTATTTTCCTGACTAATTTACCAGTTTCCCTCATCTTCTCTAGGTATTGTTCTTTGTCTTCTTTCTGCAATTTCTTGTAGCTTATGAAGGCTAACCTCTTTTTTCTTACCTATTTAGCTACTTTTTTGAAAACCATAGAAGACTCCTTTTCTAAATACTTTTATTTACTTTCTTAACAAAAAGGCTTGTTGACTTTCAGTTTTTCCCATTGTACTTCCCTCAGATTTTCCCATCCAGTTAACTCCTTGAGGTATTCCATCTTTGCAAGTTAGTTTTCCTGAAATCTTGGACCTTCACTTTTTTTTTTTAATGAATCACCTTCCAATATCGGTGCTGCACGGTTAGCACCGGTCCCCACCTTTGCTCCACCCTGGAACGCCCCAATGCTAACCTGCTAGCATCAGGGCACTTAGTCGGGAATATCTGATGGCACTACCCATGTATGTGCTGTTGAATATCCAGTTAGCAGGCATTTACACTGTTAACCGGCTGTCAACCATGTAAATGCCTTTTGAATACTGGGCCCCAAGTTCAGTATTACCTCCTTCCATGTGAGTTCCATTACCAATTGCTGGAACGGTTCTCGCTGTAAAGCATCCAGGATCTCCCTAAGCAACATCAGTACTTCCTCTTTCATAGCAATATTGTGAATGTTTTCAATTAAATCTCTGTATATTTCTTCTGCTTGTGAATAAGGTCTGTATGTCACACCAATGTAAACATATTTTCCATTCCCTCTTTCCAGAGTAACCTACAGTGCCTTCTCCTTCCCTCACAGGTTCTGCAGTTCTGTGGCTTTAATTATTATTTTTTATATATAGTGCCATTCCTCTTCTGTTTATTCTTGCCCTGTCTTTCCTGAATAGATTATAGCCTGGTATAATTACATCCCTGCCATTGTTTTCCAGGTACCATGTCTCTGTGACTGCCATTATATTTAAGATAGCCTCTTCCTTCTCAGTTTCTATATCCCAGAGACCAGGGTTCGATTCCCACTAGCACTCCTTGTGGCCTTGGGCAAGTCACTTAACCCTCCATTGCCTCAGAAAAATCCAAGTTATCAATGTCCCTATTTAATGTACATTACCAAGTTTAAGTTTCAATGTAAACTGCTTTGATTGAAATGATAAAGTGGTAAATAAAACCTGTTAAATAAATAAAAAAGAAATATATCTGAAACTTTATTTCGCATGCTATGGACATTAGTAAATGCAACTCTTCAGATGTTGCTCTTTTCTCCCTTTTCTATACTATTTTTTTTAATGTTACTTACCTGAGGGATCTTGCTTACCTGGGGGCTTTGTTCATCCATCCCCAATGATCCTAGTTTAAAGCCCTCCTCAGTAATAGTAATTCACTGTGGAATTCGTTGCTGGAGGATGTAGTAAAAGCTGCTAGTGTAGCTGGGTTTAAAAGAGGTTTGGACAAGTTTCTGGAGGAAAAATCCATAAACCATTATTAACATGGACACCACTTATCCCTACTACTACTACTAATTATTACACAGGTACACTAAAAAAAAAATTTTTTAAACTGCCTCTAATGTTTCGATTGATTTTTACGTTTTTTGGTGCGCTGAATCCAAATCTGGTAACCAATTTGCTCCATCACGTACAGATTTTTTGCTACATTGGGTTAGCAGTTTGAGGTGAACGTTTCAGATTGAGTGCGATCGAGATAAAAGTTTCTTGGATGAATTCTTTATACTAATTGTTTAGTAGTTATTCAAATAAGAATAAAGAAAATTGTAACAAGGCAGCACATAAGAATAGAGTAATGTCAACAAAACACACTGTGATGGTAGCAAAATTGTCTGCACTTAAAACAGCCACATACATGTGCACAAACATTGAGCATATAAGAGCGAGGTTAGACACAAAGCAAAGCAAAGAAATGTGCAAAAAAATGTTGTACAGGTATGTATGTAAGAATAGAAAACGCAAACCGCACCATTGCAATACATGAAGACAAACACCCGATGGTGTGAAAATAAAATTCTAATAAATGAGATCCGACACTGGTAATAACTAGCAAATTTTTATTTCAGAGTTTAGTAAAAACACGATATTTGTCAACACAGTTTAGATTTTAAAGTCATTCTTGGGTCAATCAATCTCCTGGTGGGCCCGTTTCTTCTTCCCCCAAATGCTTCTCTTGGTGTGCTGCTTGGCGTATTTTTCATCTGGGGTTTCCCGCAGCAGCAACCAGCAGAAATCAGCCATCATAGTGGTGTTCCATCTTCCTTGGTACCTTCTCTCTGCGTCCTTGATGTCCTGGTGAAACTTTTCACCTTGTTCTTCACTGTACGCCCCCAGGTTTTCGGGAAAGTAGTTCACATGGGAGTGCAAGAAATGGACTTTCAGGCTCATGTTACAGCCTTGTTCTTTGAAGGCATTGAGCATCCTGGCAACAATATCCTTATAGTTCTCATCCCGCCTGTTCCCCAAGAATTTGAGAACAACATCCTTGAAGGAATCCCAGGCTTCTTTTTCCTTCTCAGACATCGTTTCAGCGAATGCTCCATCTGAAATGAGTTTCCTTATATCAGGGCCAACAAACACTCCTTCCTTTAGCTTTGCTTCAGAAAGTCGGGGGAACTTTGAGCAAAGGTACCGAAAGCACTCACCATCTTTTGGAAGGGACTTGATGAATTGCTTAATGAGACCCAACTTAATGTGGAGAGGTGGTAATAGAATTTTATCACGAGTTACCAAGCTCTCATGAAGAACATTTTTCTCACCGGGTCTCAAATACTCCCGAATTGGCCAGTCTTTTTTCCCCCAGTGTAGGTCGCGGGCCCGGCTATCCCACAAGCAAAGGAAGCAGGGATATTTGGTGAAACCGGATTGCTGCCCTAATAGCATGGATAGAATTTTAAAGTCTCCACAAATCATCCACTTATGCTCATCATAACGAATCTTCTGAAGAATCAGGGCCAAATTCTCGTATTTTTCTTGGAGAATAACAGAGTGAGCAAAAGGAACTGAAGCGAATGTGTTGCCATTATGAAGAAGAACACCTTTTATGCTGTCTTTTGACGAATCAATGAACAGCCGCCATTCATCAGGATCATACTTGAGTTTAAACTTTTCCATCACTCCGTATATATCGTTGCAAAATACCAAATCTTCCTCTGCTGAAATACTTCAAAAATTGTGTCTCGCGGTTGCGGTACCAATAAAAAGTTTTTCCTGGTGACAATAGATTTTTCTGTTTAAGCCGAGAACCTAGCAGTTGGGCAGCATCTTTTGGGAGTCCTAAATCCCGGACTAAATCATTCAATTCAGCTTGAGAGAAAAGTTCAGGTTTCGGATCTGGTTCAGTTTCAAACTCGGAAGTACTGGACTCATCGGGAAAAGCCATCTGATGAGTCTCATCATGATCAGAACCGTCCACACAAATATGATCCAAAGATTTTGGTGGTTCAGGCACCGGTACTTCGTTGCTATGAGGCATAGGCCTAATTGCTGAGGGAAGGTTGGGGTAACTTATTACGTTCTTATTTTTTAAGTTGTATCCCTTCACAATGCAAGAGCAAAAATAGCAGTCACTGCTGTGGTCTCTTTGTTCACGCCACATCATAGGTATTCCGAAACAAAATGCTTGTTTTTTACCTTTCATCCATAAGCGTAGATCTTCCTCACATGTCTTGCACACTTTGTGAGGAACCCACGGTTTGTCTTGATCGCCTAACTTCAAACCGAAATAGGCGAAATATACTTTTTAAATAAATGCAGAAATGTTCCTCTGCCGCTTTTTCACGGTATATTCCCCACAAATAAAACAAAAACTGTCCGGAGAGTTGACGCAACCTCTGGCTCTGTGAGCCATCACAAATACACAGCACTGCAAACTACAACTGTAGTGAACCACTTCGGAATAAAGCTGGATTACGACTGAGCAAACAAAAGGTAATAATGAACTTGCAAGAAACTGAAATTTGACAGGAACGTTCATGTCGCAACCACCATGTTTGAGCGAGCGAACGAGGCGAGGCGAACAGGAAAGAACATGCGCCAGCGCGAGTACTGGATTTAGCCCCCCGCCTCCCAATTGTCCTGTTAATGTATAAAATGAATACAAAACACTCTAAAATATCATGAGGGAGTGTTTCTAGTTAGTTAACCATTACAACCTCTATTTTGGGCCAAGAAAATAAACTGCAGTCGGCTAAAAAGAAATTATGTGAACATTCCTTATATGGGTAAGAAATCTAATTTTGCAAGAAAACGTGACGTGATGGAACATTTTGGCTATTTTTCCTGGATTCAGCACCCCAAAATCTATAGGAATCAGTTGCAAAACTGGAGGCAGTTTTTTGGTAGTGTACCTGTGTTATTTGTATAGTGCTACAAGGCGCTGGGGTAAGCAGCATGGAATCTGTCTACCTTTTGGGAACCTGGCAGGTACTTGTGATCTGGATTGGCCACTCTTGAAAACAGGATACTGGGATTGATGGACTTTTGGCATACAGTATCTTATGTTCTCAGTAATTCGTCTATTCCAAAAGATACTTCTCCCTTTTTTCGATAGGCTCTTTTACTCATATGTTACTTTATTATTTTTTCCTTCAGAGGTTTTGGAGAGAGACCTGGCACAGGATCTCCAAGATTCTTCAGATACAGGAAAACCTCTTGTATGCAATTATTGGTCACTCAGCCTTTTTCTTGCATACTCTGCCTTCCCAAACAGTGTCTTTGGGATTTAATGATGACAATTGCTCTGTTATTGTTTCTAACTGGAAGAATTTTTCTTTGGTGACTTTTAATTACTGATGTAATATATGTTATGTTTGATCCATAAATGTAAAACAATTAAAGTGCAACGTGTACAAGATAGCATCCACATTGAGAAATTATAGGAACCAATAGAAACCTTCTCCAGGGTTTAAGATGCTTGAATGTGCACCGGTGTAGTTGGGGTATGGTTCATATTTTGTTTGAGTTCTTCTTATTTCATATTGTTATTATAAAAGTACTAAATTAAACTTAAAAAAATAGCCACAAAGGTCAGTCTCTAAGAGCTTGTAGTGATCTCTTGGCTCCATGAAAAAACAAGACTGAGGTGGTCCTGCGCAACAGCAACAGGCAGGAAGTGGTATGTTTGCGCAGTGAAGCCTTCCAAACGTTTCAGGAAAAATCCTAAACTGGAAAGCTGTTTCCTATTCTAGGCTCCATCTATGAGGACTTGCTATCCTGTTTGTCCTCAGAGAAAAGTCATTCTTCTCCATAATCCATCCCCTCTATTCCTGTTGCTCCTGCCCCTGAACCACTAATCCTTCCCCTGGCTCCAGAGTTCCACTTCCTTTTGGTCTACAAATTAAGCCCTGCAGACTTCAATTTGTCAGATGTGGACTGGAAGCCACCTTTTGCATTGTCCGCTAGAAGTAGAAATATACCAGATGTCCGACAAGGCACATTCCCCAGGCAAATTGTGGAAGAGCCCACTAGAGGGTAGACTATGTTGGATCGGATACTGAAAAATGGAGACCATGATATTAACTTCATAGTAATTGAAAATTTGTGTTATAATAATCATTAAAGTCCAAGCTGAATTGATCTCACATTATAGTTGGATTTCAAGAGAACTGACTTCAAGAGGATATGTGGTAATGCTGAGGCAACTCTGCAGGGATTCTGAGATCTGAAGAGTACGGAGGATGTTTGGTCTGTACAACAATTTTAAAAAACAGTAATAGAACGAGCAGTCTATTAAGTCTAAGAATAAATAGGCATATAAAAAATAGATTAGCATCCAAAATATATAAAAATACAGAGGAGAACAGACTGAAAAACAAAGGGAAGAAGTAAGGGATATTAGGTCAAAGGCTTTAGCAAAGGAAAATACTGCCTAATTAATAAAGCAAAGAGATAAATGCTGTTTTAAATATATAAGAAAGAGGTAGAAAAGAACAGGAGGGCTAGATAAAATAAATAAAGAAAGTAAGATTTGCAAAAAGGCAGACTGCAAAAGGCAAATCTTTTTGCTTGGCATTTACATACAAAGGGAAAGACGACAGATCTAAGGCAAGACATGGCACTGATAAATGTGAAGTGATTACAAACTAACAGCTACAGGGCCCGATTTTGAGTTAGGCAGGCTTTGTGCTGCATTAGTGCATAGCCTGCACACCGACCCCCTTAACTCAGATTTTAAATCTGGGTTATACTGGATGCGCCTGCGGCCACCAAGACTAAACGGGTAGCAGCGATTTTCGATGCTACCTGCTTAGCCCCTGCACCCGTGTAGGTTCCTTTCAAAAATCCTGGATAAGGCATTTACATGGGTAACAATGGCAGTTATCCGTGTAAATGCCTTCGAAAATCAGGCCCAGAGTTACTAACATGTGCTACCATGTTGCAACCTCTGACATCATTTATTTATTTATTTATGTATTTATCCATTCTTATATACCGCGCTATTCAAAGTCAGTGCGGTTTACATAAAACATAATATTTGCATTACATCAGAACAGTGATATCAATACTTACATTGTAACAGGGAAATAAACTTGGATTGAACGGGGAAGAAGAGACTAATAAGCTATTAACAAGGTTAAATAGCAGAGTTAAAATATGAATATGAACTATTTACATATTTACTGGTTGGAATTAATAGTGTAGGAATGTGGAGTCAGTGAGATGTACCCGACGAGATAGTTAGGTATATTCATTAACATTTCTTAGTAACTAGGTCTCATTGCATAAAATGGGACCTGCAGTAAAACAGCACACATTAATGGTACTAGTGCATGTTAGTAACTTTAGGTGTAATTTACTTAGAAGTGCTTGAAGTACTTGCAAAAATGAGTGTGGTTACAGCTACAGGATTCATTGCCAACAGTGTCTACTGTGACTCTATTCAACTTATCCTTGAAGAAAAGTTCTAAAGGACTGGAAGAGAAAGCACAGTTACTTACCTGTAACAGGTGATCTCTGGGAACAGCAGGAATTAGTCCTCACATATGGGGTACATCGGTACCGACGGAGCCTGAGCGGGAAAGCTCCCCAGCTTCCCAGAAAGGAAGCTTTTGGGGCCTCCCACTGCACATGCGCGCTGCCTTCCCGCCTTCCTGACCAGCTCTCCTCAGTTCGAGTTTATAGCTGAGACAATAGAGAGAGGAAAGGAAGATAGATAGATAGAAGATACAACTCCTAGGGGAGATGGGTGGGTTGTGAGGACTAATTCCTGCTGTTCCCAGAGATCACCTGTTACAGGTAAGTAACTGTGCTATCTCCAGGAACAAGCAGGAATAAGTCCTCACATATGGGGACTCCCTAGCTAAGATGCCTGGGAGATCCCGTCCCACGGTTCGCCATCTTCGTATGGATCTCAGGCATCCATCCTGGGAAGGTGGGCAGGAGTTGTTCAAGTATGGAACAGGTGTTTGAGGACAGCCTGACCAAACAAGGCATCCCGGCGGGAGTCTTTGTCCAAGCAGTAATGGGCTGTGAAGGTATGAACCGAGGCCCATGTGGCGGCTCGACAGATCTGATCTATGGAGACAGAGTGAAGATGAGCCATAGAAGTGGCCATGGCTCTCACATTGTGAGCTGTGACATGGCCTTCCAGAGAAATGTTTTTACTCTGGTAAGCAAAGGAAATACACTGAGCAATCCAATTGGAAAGTGTACGTTTGGAGACTGGACGTCCCAAATGAGAAGGATCAAAAGCCACGAAAAGCTGGGAAGACTTTCGATGTGGCTGGGTCCTGTTGAGGTAAAAGGCAAGAGCTCTTTTGCAATCTAAAGTATGAAGGTCCCTCTCTGCACTGGATGCATGAGGAGCCGGAAAAAAGACAGGTAGATATACCTCTTGATTAAGATGAAAAGGCGAAACCACTTTGGGCATAAAGTGGGGGTTCGTCCTAAGGACCACCTTATCATGATGAAATCTGGTATAAGGTGGATTAGCCACTAAAGCCTGCAGTTCACTGATGCGGCGAGCTGAAGTGACTGCAATGAGGAAAACTACCTTCCATGAAAGAAATTTCAAGGAGGTGGAGTGTAAAGGCTCAAAAGGTGGCTTCATAAGCTGACCTGGAACTAGGTTGAAGTCCCATGCTACCGGAGGAGGTCGGATGGGAGGCTTAGTTAGAGTCAGGCCTCTCATAAATCTTGCAACAAGCGGATGAGAGGAGACAGGTTGTCCATTTATAGGTTTTAAGGATGCTGCAATAGCACTCAAATGGACTCTTACTGAATTCGTCTTAAGGCCTGCATTAGAAAGATGCAGGAGATAGTCTAGTAGAGAATTCAAAGGAAGTGCTAGAGGGTCAAGACCCTGTTGAGCACACCAAATGGAAAAGCGTTTCCATTTGAAAGCATAGGAACGCCTCGTGGAGGGTTTCCTAGAGGCATGAAGGATATCTTTCACTGGTTGAGAAAGATTGAAGTCATGAAGGCTTAGGCCTTCAGTAACCAAGCTCTGAGGTGTAGGGACTTGGGGTGTGGGTGCCACAAAGTCCCCTCCTCCTGAGACAGAAGGTCCAGCGCAGCTCCCAGGTCCAGGGAGGGTCCCTGGGAGAGATGCAGAAGTAGAGGGAACCACACTTGGCGTGGCCAGCATGGAGCTATGAGGATCATGGATCCGTGATCCCTCTGTAGTTTGAACAGAGTCTTGGGAATCAAAGGAATGGGTGGAAAGGCATATAGGAATTCCTGACCCCAATGCAGGAGGAAGGCGTCGTTGGCCTGAGCTCCCTGACATGGAATCCTGGAACAGAACCGGGGAAGTTTGGCATTCCACGGACTTGCAAAGAGGTCTATGTCCGGGGTTCCCCATTCCTGAAAGATTCTGCCTATCTGGTCCATATGTAGGGACCATTCGTGTGGGAGCAGAACTCGACTGAGTCTGTCTGCCCGAGAGTTTTGAACCCCTGGAAGATATACTGCCGGAAGATGAATTTGATGCTCTCTGGCGAAGGCCCATAATCTGAGAGCTTCGTTGCAAAGCGACAGAGAGCCTGTCCCTCCTTGTTTGTTTACGTAGAACATGGCCACCTGATTGTCTGTCTGAACTAAGACGGTCAGGTTGACAAGGAGGGTATGGAATACTTTGAGGGCAAAGAAGATTGCTCGCAGTTCCAGGAGGTTGATGTGAAGGGTCGTCTCCTGCAGAGACCAAGTACCCTGAGTGGAGAGGGATTGTAGATGGGCTCCCCACCCTGTTTGGGAGGCATCTGTTGTGAGGGTTGCTTGGGGCAACAAAGGTTGGAAGGGGGCCCCCAACAACAGATTCTTGGTGGACACCCACCATTGGAGGGACCAAAACAGCCGTTTTGAGGTGAGTATTTGGTCGGAGAGCGCTCCTGATGCTTGAGTCCACTGGGTGGCCAAGGTCCATTGAGCTGCTCTCATATGAAGACGAGCGTAGGGCACCACGTGTACCGTGGAGGCCATGTGGCCCAGAAGTCGCAGCATTTCTCTGGCTGTCAAGTGACTGCTGGACTGAGCTTGGGAGGCCAAGCACAGCAGACGTTGGCCCCGGACTTGAGGCAGGTAGGCCCTTGCAGTGGTGGTGTCCAACTGGGCCCCTATGAATTCTAGAGACTGAGTAGGGGTAAGTTGAGACTTGGGAAGGTTTACCACCAGTCCCAGATACTGCAGAAGGTGCCTTGTGCGGTCCAGGGAAATCTGGGCCTCTGACTGAGTTGGAGCTCGAATGAGCCAGTCGTCCAGATATGGGAATACAAAAATTCCCAGACCTCTTAGAAATGCGGCAACAACTGCCATGCATTTGGTGAACACTCTTGGAGCAGAGGCTAGACCAAAGGGAAGTACTCTGTACTGGAAATGTTTTCCCTGAAACAGAAATCTTAGATATTTTCTGTGGGATGGGTGGATGAGTATATGTGTGTACGCATCCTTGAGATCTAGAGAACAAAGCCAATCCTGACTCTGAAGGTATGGAAGGAGAATGCCTAGAGAAAGCATTTTGAATTTCTCCTTGTACAGAAATCTGTTCAATTCTCTCAGATCTAGGATAGGTCTGAATCCCCCTGTCTTCTTTGTTATGAGAAAATAAGGGGAGTAGAATCCTGTCCCTTGTTGAAGAAGAGGAACCTCTTCTATTGCCCCTTGGGCAAGGAGAGAAGAGACTTCCTGACCCAACAGGTCCAGGAGAAATGGGGGAGAATTGAAGTGCCTCACCATGGTATATGGAGGAAGGTTGGAAAAATGAAGTTTGTAGCCCTCTCTGATGATAGAGAGGGTCCATTGCTCTGATGTGATTTGCTCCCATCTGGGAGCAAAGTGAGCTAACCTTCCAGGAATGGTGAGGGGCTCTGGTTGTTCTAGAGCCAGAAATGTTAAGTTCTCTAGGGGCAAGTCAAAACCCCTGAGGGGGTTGAGCCTGCTGAGGAGTGGTAGACACTGCAGGCTTTGACTTTGCCTGTTTAGGTTGCTGACGTTTAGTAGCAAAGCGAGGCTGAGAAGATTGTTGGCCAGTATTTGTGGAAAATCTGGCCTTCTTGTAGTAAGGCCTCTTGAAAGACTTTTTCTTGGCAGGAGCAGAGGTAGACTTAGAAAGTATATCCAAGGTAGCATTCTCTGCATCCATTTGGGTGGCTTTAATTTGCCAGTCCTTACCAAATAAGTTCTCACCTGTACAGGGCAGATTCCGTAAGCCATCTAAGACCCAGGGTTCTAGGTCAGAGGCCTGGAGCCAAGCAAGTCGTCGAGCTGCAATAGCAATGCCCGAAGCTCTACCGGCATCCTCAAAGGAATCAAAAGCTGCTCTGTTGGAGAACTTAGAAACATCTAAAAGCTGTTTCACCAGAGAAATGAACTCCTCTTTTCTATCCTCAGGGATAAAGGAGGCAAAAGGTCGTATCTTTAGGGCAAGTTCTCTAAGAAACATGCCCATATACAGACTGTAAGAGTTAATCCTGGCTATAAGCATGGTAGCCTGGAAACTTTTCTTGCCAAAAGAGTCTAGGGTCTTACATTCTCGTCCTGGAGGGGTAGAAGAGTGCCTTTTGGTACTCTTAATCTTTTTCAGTGCAGACTTCACCACAATGGAATGGTGAGGCAACTGAGTCTTTTGAAAACCAGGAGAAGGAGGGACCCGGTACATGGTGTCCAGCCTACGAGAATAAGGAGACAACGTTAGAGGAGCCTCCCATAAGTCCATCAAGTGTTCTTGAAGGATTTCATGGATAGGCAGGGTAACTGCCTCTTTAGGAACCTTGGGGTATCCTAAAATATCCAATTTCTTTGATCTGGGTTCTTTTTCTGAGGATGTGGTAATAGAAAGTCCTTTAGCTAATTCAATAATGAATTCTTGAAAGGACAAATCCTCTGGTGGAGACATTCTCTTGATTAAGATGAAAAATGTGTCTGCAATTAAAGACACAACACAAAACAGGAGGAGTAATCATTCTATGCAAAACTACCCTAGCAGCCCAACGAACTTCCTCTTCTAGTGCTGAAGGATTAGATATGTTAACGATTCAAACAAAAAGACTTGCAATTACACTGATATATAGATCCCCATCCTCTGATACCAATGCATTAATCCTCATAATTGTTGTTCTATGTAAACCGCGCTGATCATAAATAGTGCGGTATATAAGAATTGTAAATAAAATAAATAAAATAAATAAATTCTCCTCTTTGGGGAAGAGGGGTCTTCATGAAGAACCAGAGACAGCTCATCAGAGTCCTCAGAGGAGTTGAAATCTTCTGAGGAATCAGAGTATTCTCTATTTGCTTCCAACGCACGATACGCATACCGATCGGTATCGACATCGGGCGTACCGGGTATGGGATCGGTATCGGGCAAAAACCCGGATCCGGCATGCGGAACCGATCTGCGTTTGGAAGTCGATGGTCTCGGTTCCGGTATGGGAGACGATACCAGAACCGTACCCGGTATCGCTGAACGCGATACCGAGGGCGTCGCAGCATGGATAAAAGCCAGCATGGCCTGCTGCATGGTCTGAACAGTATTGCTCATAGACGCCACTGCTGCCTGGATGTCGGTACCGGTATGGGCCGGTACCCCAGAGCAGTCCAACAGGTGATCAGTCGAGGCCGTGCCATCGATGTCAACCTGTAACCCCATAGATGGTGCTTTGGAAGCCAGAACGTCCCGCCGGGGTTGTTTGGCTGGTGCAGGATCCTCAAGCTCAAAAGAGAGAGCCTCTCGATGCTTTGAAGGAGATTTGCTCTTTGAGGACCTGCCACCAGAGGGTTTGGTTACCTGAGATCCATCCGGAGAGGAAGACCTGGATGACTGTGATGCTGGATTATCCGAAGCAAACAGCACATGGAACTTGTTGGCCCGGTTCTGCAACCCGCGTTTAGACATCTGGGAGCAGGATGGGCAGTCCGGTATGGAGTGGTCAGGTCCCAAACATTTAAGACACCATTCATGGGTGTCTGTAACAGAAATGACAGCACTGCACTTGGTACACTTTTTGAAACCAGGAGCTGGCTTCTCCATGAGGAGAATTTGAGTAGGCCTGAAGGCCTAACAAAAGCTACCAAGCTGTGCTGAGGAAAAAATAAAAGTTTTTTGTTTTTTTTTTTAAAAAGAAAGAAAGAGAGACCAGCGGTACCGGTTTCGGTATGGGGAAGGCAGGTACGCGGTCTAAAGAAAACAATAAAATTAACAATTTCTTCAGCGGTGACAGGAACACGACCTGCTGGCTCCGTGGAAAAAGAGAAACTGAGGAGAGCTGGTCAGGAAGGCGGGAAGGCAGCGCGCATGTGCAGTGGGAGGCCCCAAAAGCTTCCTTTCTGGGAAGCTGGGGAGCTTTCCCGCTCAGGCTCCGTCAGTACCGACGTACCCCATATGTGAGGACTTATTCCTGCTTGTTCCTGGAGATCCAATATAGTCCTGCTATATAAAAGCAATGGCAAGGAGGCAGGAAAACACAGACCCATCAAATGCCAGTAATGGGTACAATTATGGAAATGTTACTAATAGGAAAACAAGGCAAGTACAGGATTCTAAAACAACATGGCTTCACAAAGGGAAGATCCTACCAGACAAGCATGAATAAGTTCTTTAATGAGGTGATAAAAGCGGTAGATAGGGTAGGTATGTTAGTTGCCTATTTGGACTTCAGTAAGGCTTTTGATTTTCCACATGGAAAACTAGTAAACAGATTGAAGAGCATTGAAATAGACCAAAAGTTATAAACTAGATGAGAAGTTGATTGCATCAGAGGGTAGGATGCAGGATGGTAAAAGGACTCCATTCTGTAGAAGACAAAGTGGCAGTGGCAGAAATTCAAATTATGGGCCCCCAAGCAACAATTTTTTAAATCCATGTCAGAAGTTTAGGGAGCAGCTACAAGTGGGCCCCCCTTCTTCCTTGGTGCCCCCCCCCCACACCACAGGGGCCACTTAGGCAGAGTTTATGCCACTGACCAGTGGTGTCCCCTAGCACTAGGTAGTGAAACCAGTTCTTTTCAATATCTTTATTAGCAATATTGCTCGTCTGAAGATGATACTAAAATCTTTAACAGAGTAAACATGGTAGAAGAGGAAAGAAAAATGAAAGGGATCTTGAAAAAAACAACAAAGAATGGTTGAGAGTTTCAAAACTGAGCTTCAGTGCAAAAAAAAGATCATACTTTAGAATTCAAAAATCCATTAACCACATATCAGAAGGACAAGACCTGTAAACTGTCAAACAAGAGTGACTTTGGGGACGAATCGTTTCGGATGACCTCAAGGTAGTCAACCAATGAAATAAAGCAAATGGAAAAGCAGAGCTGGCTTTGGAGAAGATGGAACTTTGGGCAAGGATCATCAATGGCACTGTGCTGGCTGGAATTCACTCTCGTCCCAAATCGGTTGGAGTGTAGGGAGTATCAGCAACTAAACAAAATAAGGTATTCTCTGTTATATCTAGGGGAATCTGCTGTTTCCCTTTCTGTGGGTTTGGTAAGACTTTCTGGCAAATGAAATACAAAAGAGAAACAAGTCTGTACATATATTAGGTTTTATTTGGGTAGAAAAATAAGAGATATACTAGACATATGAAGTAATGAGTTGTAGCAGCGCTAGGATTATGATTATGCAATAGTATTAAATCACTGATTAGCAACCAGAGGTCACAGGCTCACTGTACACTTAGGAAAAGTAGAGAAAAGAACTAGCTGACTAGTTACCACCCTCCAGGTGAAGACATAAGACCAGTACCTTAGCTCTGCCAGATGGATGAATGCAGCTGGAGTCCGAGGGAGTCTCTGGAACAGCACAAAGTCCAAAGAAAGTACTGTAGCTAGGCTAGATAACGCTGGCTCTAGCCATTCAGATGCGAGCCGCATGAGGGCACAGAACCTTACAGGTGCCTGGGGAAGTCTGATTATGTCTCATAGAGTTAGTGGAACAGCCTTGTAAAACACAAAGAGTCCAATCCTAGAAGCAGCACGTCCAGGCCGTCTGGATGGCTCCAATCAGGACAGGCCCATTAGGGAGTAAGGCCCATTAGGGATCCAACACCGCAGGAGCAAGACGGCTCCGTGGGTGCAGGATCAAGTCCTGGGAGACAGCTCGGCATGCCCCTGCATCGCTCCAGGGACATCCTCCCCGTGGCTCAATCTGCCTGCTGCCTAGGACCCCTCCCCCCCATTTCCCTGCTGCCCAACCCCGATGGGAGCAGCTGGGACCCAGATCGGCTGGCGGTGACTCCCCCTGCTCTCTGCTGTTGCCGCTGGGGGGGCTGGCTGGCCAATCTGGGGGGAGGTGTCCAACATTTATTCCATCTCTGAGGTGCAATAAGCTGGCCATCCCTCCGGTGATCCCCAGACATACAGGGCCATCATTGGAATCGGCCCTATATGTCCAGGGTCAGTTCTGCCCATGCTCCACCCACTCTCCGACCCCTTTCTGCCCCACCCTCTTCAGCACACACAGTGGCTCTTTGCATGCAGGGGGGAGCCAGGAGGCGGTATATGGTGAAGGCGGATAGTGGGGCTGCACATCCTGGCAGGACATTCAGCCCCACTATTTGTGTTATAGAATTGGAGCCAACGTGTCTGTGCTCACAGAAGTAGCAAGGAAGACAAAAGGCACAAAATGGCAAGCAAGTTCTTCTGGTCCAACAAAGAAAGCATAGGGAAACTCATGAAGTTCAAGCACACCAGTAGAGAGGGAGTAGCCCATGCCCCACCCACTCTCTGCCCCCTGGCGGGACGTGCAGCCCCACTGTTGGCATTAGAGAATTGGGGCCAAAGTGTCTTTGTGCTCATAGAAACTTAGAAACTCACACAGTCCAAGCACACTAGTAGAGAGGGAGTAGTCCAAAAGTAGGTTTATTGAAAACCATCTGTAGACATACAGAGTAATCCAAAAGTAAGTTTGTTGAAATTGTCTGTAGATACACAGGAATACTAGATGCTATTAGCGTCTAGTATTCCTGTTTGTCTATAGACAATCCCTAGTGGTTTTTAATAAATTTACTTTTGGACTACTCACACAAGTTTTTCTGTGCATATTGTATTATTATTTGTGATGAATCTTTATCACATTTTGGTGATTGGCTGGCATGAGATACTGCAAATCAGGAAATAGTCATCAGGTGGTCATCTTGTAGACAAAGGGTCCATGGTGAGAGACAAAAGGCAGAAGATGATGGTATGCAGTCTCATACATAGTTGCAAATGTCCAAGGCCAGTAGAACAGTCTGTGGATGAGAAAGGCCTGGGAAGCAGGTTCTCTTGCGCATTGACATTACCAAATGTTTGTATGCACACATACAAACACTTAGCAGGCAGTTGTTTGGAGGTCAGCAGGTCTGAGACTTGGAACACAGCAGAAATTTGTAGCAGGAATCCATTTTGTTTGGTTCAGGCTTTTGGTTCACAGCAGGCCACAGGGTACCAATCCTACAGGAACAATGTGAAAACTAAGGAATCTATGATTGTCTTTATGAGTCACAGGAGGCTAAAGAAGATGTGGGACAAAATACAAAAGTCATCAAAAGGAATAAAAAAACAAAGTATAGAAAATCCAACTGTTAATAACAAAAAAAAAAAAGCAGAAAGTGCCTGCCATGGAAGATAAGAGATACAGAAAAATGTGTCTGCAATTAAAGACACAACACAAAACAGGAGGAGTAATCATTCTATGAAAAACTACCCTAGCAGCCCAACGAACTTCCTCTTCTAGTGCTGAAGGATTAGATATGTTAACGATTCAAACAAAAAGACTTGCAATTACACTGATATATAGATCCCCATCCTCTGATACCAATGCATTAATCCTCATAATTGAAACTGCTTGCTCTGAGACCCCAACTGGCAAAGAACATATCATCTTAGGAGACTTCAACCTCTCATCATTACCTATAGCAAAAAGCACATCATTCCTCCAGGCAATGGAAGATGTTGACTAAATGCAAAATATTGACACCTCAACACACGCAAGAGGGAACACACTTGACCTGATATTCTTCCCTAAACATTGGACTCGCAACAAAAACATATCCACCATAAATATTCAACCAGGGCCATGGTCAAATCAGTACCTTATACAATTCAATACTTAACTGGACCCCTATTCGACTAACAAAGACCAGGAACAACAAACATACAATTGATTAAAAAAATTTGATAATGAATATTTCCTGAAGAACATAATACCAGATCTGACAAATAACAATGACGACATTGACACCCTCTGCACAATCTGGAACAGCACTCTAAACCATCAAAGGAACCCACCTAAGAAACACAGGAACTCTCAACCATGGTACTCCCAAATACTGAGGGAAATGAAGAAAGCCCTAAGGAAGGACGAAAGAAAATGGAGATCCACAAAATCTGACGCAGACCAGCTCAAATACATGAACACACTAAAACTATACTGCCAGAGCATCACAGATTCAAAGAAAGAATACTTCTCAAAACTACTATCAAAATCACTTAACCGACCAAGGGAACTGTTTCTCATTGTCCAAAATTTAACAATAAAAAAATAAACTCAGATAACTCAGTGCTCAGCAACTAGCAAACCACTACATGGAAAAATTTAAAATCAAGACAACATACAAAACTGCATCTCCACACGTCGAACCAATCAACAATACAATATGGAACTCATTCTCAACAAGAAGCAAAGAACAGATAGAACAATGCATCAAATCTCTAAATGCCACCACCTCAGTACTAGACCCTTCTCCAGTCAGCTGGATTAAAATAACCAGAACAGAACTAACACCATACGTTCAAAAAAACTGTCAACCTCTCACTATCACAAGGTCAAGTACCAAAAGATCTAAAAAGAGCATCCATCCACCCAATCTTAAAACAAAACACACTAAACAAGTCCTGCCCCAACTCCTACAGACAGACAGCAAGCCTCCCTTTCCTATCCAAAATCAACAAAAAAACAGTACAATTGTAACTACAAGACTTTATTGACTCAAATGCTCCACTCAACCCACACCAATATGGATTCAGAGCATATAATGAAGTCGAAACACTACTAACATCTCTCCCTGACTCAGTCACACAAGGAATCGACAACATGAAACAAGCCTTCATCCTCTTATTTCTTGACATATCTTCAGCCTTCGATACTGTAAATCACAACATACCAATTAACCACCTAAATCACCTTGGAATAGGTAGCATTACACTACGATGGTTTAAAGATTAAGGGCCCGATTCTGTAGTGTACGTCCTGGCCCTCTGTGCGTCCGGTCGGAACTGGGTGCACAGAGGAAGTTGCAATTTTAGCCACGCGGGATCAGAATTGTGAACAGGCCTGTACGTGCAGGCCAGGACCGTGATTCAGCCTGGCCTGCACATACAGGCCTTGCCTGACTAACTCAGTCTGGGCTTTCAATGGAACCGTAGCGCCATGGTGTCCGGTTGCCATGGCACTGCAGCTCCATTGTAAAGCCACAATCCCTGGCCGCCAGCTACAAAGGTGCTTTTCCCACAGCCCGACCCTCGATCTGGCCTCCTAAGGCCAAGGTCAGACTGTTGGGAAGCTCCTCTGCCCCTTCCCACCATTTCCCAGCCCCAGGCCTGACAGACGCACCTGACTGGGGAACTTATTCCACCTCTGAGACTGAATAAGTTCCCCGTCCAAGCCATCGGCCCTGGATATACAGGGCCAACATTGGAATCGGCCCTGTACATCCAGGGCAGACGATCGCCCACCACCCACGATCCGCTCCTTCCCCGCTCCCGTCTAACTTCCCCGTACAACGAGCGGGGAAGTTAGACGTGGTTGGGAGGTGGAGCCAATGGGACATCCATCCTCGCTATTCGTGCCTCGGAATGATCCCCTATCTGTCCAACCACACCCAACAGGTGTGCTTCAACAATAGCCTCTCCAACAAATTCAGCCAGACACATGGTGTCCCCTCAGGGATCTGCATTATCTGCTTTACTATTCAATACTTATCTTCAGCCCATCTGCAAGATCATAAAATTACATGACATGGACTACAGAATAATGAAGTACTTAGCACCAGGAACAAAACATTCAACCCTCCTCGACTATTACAAGAAACAATGCCTCAATCGAAGTAAAAAAAGGAAATAAAATACCTAGGGATCTACCTAGACCAAAACCTCTACATTACCAAACACATTCATATGACAACTCGTGCAATATACAACAAAACCAGAATGATACAACACTTGTGACCCCTCCTCTCACATGACGACTTCCGCACAATAGCACAAGCGCTGATATGTCCACATTTTGACTGCAGTAACATCATACTCCAAGGCCTGCCCAAACCCACACTAATGCCGTTACTACTAGTTCAATACATGGTAGCATGTACAATAATAAAAGCTGCCAGATCTGAACATATAACACCCATCCTGTTCCACCTCCACTGACTCCCGGTAATACAAAGAATTAAATTCAAAGCACTAATGATCACCTTCAAAATAAAAAACAACATAGCTCCAACATACCTCAACACACTGATAAATATGCAGCAACGCACAAGAACGAGATAACTTGAAAAACATGCTAACCAGTCTGAAGAATGTCAGAAAAATAAACTGAACCACAACTAATAGGGCATTCTCATTCTACGCCCCAGCCCTATGGAATAATCTGCCTAACTTTCTAAGAGAAATTAAAGACTTAACACAATTCAGAAAACATCTTAAACATTCCTCTTTGCAGACTACCGATGTGAGCAACCCGCCATAGACCACATAAACATTCAAGGTCAAATATCTCACTGAACACCATCGATTAACCTGGCACCTTTTATCATTCCATGCTGTACATAGTTCTAGTTAAAAGTTCCCTGTACATAATTAATGTCTCATGTATATAGTTCAAACAATATTGTTAATTGTTACTTGTAACCGTTCTCTGTAAACTGCCTTGAGCAGTAGTTGAAAATGTTCCATGTAAACCACCTTGATTACCTAGATAAAGTAGTATATACAATAAAGAAATAAAGTATATCCTTGAGATGGGTTTAGTGGTGGGTGGGGACGTGGGGTACATGCAAGCTCTCTCTGCTTCCCCTGGATTTATTTATTTATTTACAGGATTGCACAGGATAAGGGCAGTAGATTTCCTGTCCCTAACTAACGTGTTCTCTTGCTCACTTAGTCCTCCCTCCCTGAGAGAGTAGTTACTCACCTGTAACAGGTGTTCTCCAGGAGCAGCAGGAATCAGTCCTCACATATGGGTGACGTCGGCGCCGACGGAGCCCTCGTGCGGAGCATTTCCCCAGCTTTCAAAGAAAGCCTTTGGGAATGCAGCGCGCACACACAGTCCCCTTCCCGCCCAAGGTTGCAATCTTGCTCAGTCTGATGACATAGCTAAAAGACAGCAAAAAACAGAAAAATAAATCATATGACTGCAACTCCAAGAGGAGGAGGGAGGGTCGTGAGGACTGATTCCTGCTGCTCCTGGAGAACACCTGTTACAGGTGAGTAACTACTCTTTCTCCAGGACCAAGCAGGAAGTCAGTCCTCACATATGGGACTCCCCAGCTTCAGGCTACCGGGAACCCAAGCTGAAAAATAAGCTCCCTCTAGAGTCTCAGCATGTGTGATAAGAATCTTCTCTGAGAACGTCCCTGAACGGTAGCCCAACACAAGGGCCGGAGGGTAGGAGTTGCCTAAACCTCAAAGAGATTACGGAGTACCGCCTGTCTGAAAGCACTGTCCCTGCGTGACTCCCTTTCGAGGCAGTAATGGGCTGCAAAAGTCTGGCTTGAAGACCAAGTAGCGGCCCGGCAGATGTCTGCCAAAGGAACAGAGTGGAGATGAGCTACTGACGCAGCCTTCGCCCTAACACGGTGGGCCGTGACTCGACCCTGCAAGGAGAGGCCGGCTGCCCTGTACGCCCAGGCGATACAGTCTGCTACCCAAATGGTCAGGGTACGCTTGAAGACAGGTAACCCCAGCTTACTAGGGTCAAAAGATACGAAGAGCTGAACAGCCCTTCGATGCCCCTGCGTACAGTCAATGTAGAAAGACAATGCCCTCCTACAGTCCAAGGTATGCAAGACCATTTCAGCCCGGCTGGCATGCGACCTGGGAAAGAAGGTCGGGAGAACCACCTCCTGATTGAGGTAGAAGGAGGAGACAACCTTTGGAAGGAACTTAGGATGAGTCTACAAGACCACCCTGTTCCTATAGAACCGTGTGTACAGTCTATCAGAAACCAGAGCCTGTAGTTCACTCACACACCTGGCCGAGGTAAGAGCCACCAAGAACAATGCCTTCCAGGAAAGGAAGCGTAAATGACATGTAGCCATCGGCTCAAACGGTGGGTGAATAAGTTGTTGCAAGACCACATTCAAATCCCACTCAGGAGCTGGTGGACGAACCGGAGGCTTGAGCAAAAGCAGGCCTCTGAGAAAGCGGGCCACTAAGGGATGGACCGACAGAGACTGGCCTTCCACCGGCGAGTGGTGTGCTGACAGAGCACTGAGGTGGACCCGAACAGAGTTGGATTTAAGGCCTAGGTCAGACAGGTGAAGCAGATACTGCAGCACCACTGGTACCAGGCACGAAAACGGATCCTCTTGGCGCTGAGCACACCAAGTGGAGAACCTACGCCACTTGAGGGCCTAAGACTTCCAAGTAGATTGTCTCCTAGAGGCCAAAACCACCTCCTCCACTTCCCTAGGTAGAAGTAAGGGGGCTAGAACTATCCTTTCAGAAGCCAGGCCATCAAATGGAGGACAGGAGGTTGGAGTGCAGGAGAGATCCCTGATCCTGAGACAGGAGATCGGGTTGCACCCCCAGAGGGAGTGGAGTGTCCACCGCCAAGTGCAGAAGGAGTGGAAACCACGGTTGCCTCAGCCATCTGGGGGCTACCAGGATCAGGGAGGACCTGTCCCGAAGGACCTTGAATAGGGTTCGGGCCACACGAGGCGTTGGAGGAAACTCATACAGCAGGCCCGTAGACCAAGAGATTAGGAAGGCATCTGCTGCTATTCGCAGAGGATGCAGATGTCTGGAACAGAACCTGTGTAGCTGACGGTTCAGTGGACTGGCAAAAAGATCGATGGTCGGAAGACCCCATTTTAGGAAGATCTGCTGGGCTACTAGGGGATTCAAATGCCACTCGTGAGGCTGTAGAATCCTGCTCAACCTGTCTGCCAGGTAATTTTCCTGGCAAGGTAGATAAACTGCCTTGAGAAACATGCTGTGTCTGACCGCAAAAGCGCACAGGGCCTGTGCTTCCTGACACAGAAGCCTGGGTCCCGTGCCTCCTTGTTTTTTCACATAGAACATTGCTACTTGGTTGTCCGTCTGAATCAAGACAGACTGGTGAGAGAGGACATGAGAGAAAGTTTGTAGAGCTAATCAAATAGCTCGCAACTCCAACAGATTGATCTGCTGTGTGGCCTCCCAAGGGGACCAGAGGCCCTGAGTGCATGCCCCCTGGCAATGTGCACCCCAACCTTGAAGAGAAGCATCGGTCGTTAACACCTGTGTGTGTGGTGGAGCCTGGAAAGGCACCCCTTTGATCAGGTTTGGGAGATGCAGCCACCACTGCAGGGAGGCCGCTAGTAGTTTGGACACTCTTACTCTGTCTCTTAAGTCTCCTGTGGCCTGTATCCACTGAGCTCTGAGGCATCATTGAGCAGGCCGCATATGCAGACGAGCATTTGGAGTTACATGGACCGTGGATGCCATGTGGCCCAAAAGCCTCATGAAATGTCTGGCAGAGACCAGAGATCCCCTGTGAAATTGCCAGGCCAGAGCCATCAGTCTGTGAGCCCTGTTCTCGGGCAAATAAGCCATTGCTTGTAAGGTATCCAACCTTGCCCCTATGAACTCTACGTCTTGTGAGGGGAGCAAAGTGGACTTTGCGAAGTTTATGACAAAGCCCAGGTACTGGAGAAGAGAGACAGTGCGAAGAGTGGCTTGTCTGGCCTCCTGTGGAGACTGACCCCTGATGAGCCAGTCGTCCAGGTATGGAAAGACAAAGATGCCCTGGTTTCTGAGATAGGCCGCCACCACCGCCAGGCATTTGGTGCGGAGGTTAGGCCAAATGGAAGTACTCTGTACTGAAAATGATTTTCTCCCACTACAAATCTGAGATATTGTCTGTGGTCTGGATGAATGAGGATGTGAGTATAAGGAGCATAGCCAATCTCCCTGCTGGAGGTAGGGCAGCAGTATCCCAAGGGTAAGCATCTTGAACTTTTCCCTCTCCAGGAACTTGTTGAAATTTCACAAGTCTAGGATGGGCCTGAGGCCTCCTGTCCTTTTTGGTACTAGAAAATACCCGGAGTAGAAGCTTTGTCCTCTCAGGTGGTGAGGCACCGGTTCCACCGCCTGCTCCTGTAGAAGACTTGCCAACTCCTGAAGGAGGAGGTTCCTGTGCAGTCTTGGAGGCTCCCCTGGAAAATATAAGGGAGGTAACTGGTTGAAGTGGAGCAAATAGCCCTTTTGGACTATGCTCAGTACCCAGGTATCCCCTGTTATAGCTGACCACTGTGGGCATACAGTGTCAGCCGGCCTTCTGTGCTGAGTGGAGCCAGCTGTGGGGGCGAGGCTATGCAGTGGGAGTCAAAACCCCGCTCCCTGCTGTGCAGGAGCCGGAGCTGGCAGCTTGGGGGTTTTCTGCCTACGGGGCCCATGTTCCTGCCCCTTGGCCTGCTGACCCTGTTGGGAGCTGTAGAGGCCTGGAATTGAGGGTAGGATTTGTAGGCAGAGGCTTTCCTCGAGTAAAAGGGCTTTTTCCCTGAGCCCTTCTTCTTCTGAGAAGGGGCATGTCTTCCTGGACAGCCTTGTCCTGGTGAGAGTCTCAGTCTCGATTTCTGCAGCCTTTTCGGCCATGGGTTTGCCAAAGAGGTTCTCACCCCGGCAAGGGACATCGACCAACTTGTCCTGGACCCATGGCTCGAGGACCGATGACTGTAGCCAGGCCTGACGGCGTGCACTGATGCCGGCCGCTGCTACTCGGGCCGAAGCCTCGAAGCCATCATAGGCTGCTCGAGATATAAACTTCGAGCACTCTCGAATCCCCAATGACAAAGCCTTGAACCTCTGCAAAGGTTCCTTGGAGAGGCCAGCAGGGAAACTGGTAATCTCCTTTGCCAGGTCTCGGAGGTACATGCCCATGTACAGCTGGTAAGTCTGGACACGGCAAGCCAGCATAGAACCCTGGAAGCACTTTCTACCGAGGGCATCCAGGTTCCAGGCCTCCCTGCTGGGGGGCACCGAGGAGCGCATCTTCTGACTCTTCAGACGATGCATGGCCGATTCCACAACCATGGAGTGGTGCGGTAGCTGTGCCTCCTGGAACCCAGGGCTCTTACGGACTCAATAAATGGAATCAACCCGTTTGCTGAGAACCGGCACCGAGGCCAGTGCCTCCCACATGCGGAAGAGCAGCTGTTCCAGCATTGGAGGAACCGGTACAGTAAAGGCCTCCTTTGGTGGAGAGTCATACGGGAGGGCCTCAAGCTCCTCGGCTTGAGGCTTCTCCTCGGGATCCGCGGGGAAGGCCAAGGCTTTGGCCATGTCCCTCACGAAGTCTGAGAACCGGGTATCCTCCGGGGGGGGGGACCTTCTCTGATGGGACGCACTGGGTCCGGAACGTGTCCGGGGACTCCTCGTCATCCGTCTCCCACTCCGACCCCTCCAAGGAGGAATCGAGCAGCTCCGGTCAGGCGGGCACTGATGCCATCCACCCCGACGCTGAGGGTACCGGCGTCGACGACCTCGGTCCCATACGGGAGGCCGAGGGAGACCTTGGCCAAGGATCGAATCGAGACTGCATTGACTTGAGGATCGGCTCGGCCTCCGGGGTCGACTTGGATGTCAAGGTCCCGGTGGTCGGGGCAGATGCACTGGTCAGACCGGCGATCAGCACCTGCTGCTGTTCCATGAAGGCAACCAAACTGCTCTCCCAAGGCCGTCAACCTGAGTCCGAGCTCAGGAGACCCAGCAGCCCCTGGCTCGGGGCCCGACATCGGCTCCCCAGAGGAGAGTCCACGAGGACAACAGCACTCACGTGACTTGGGGACTCCGACTCCACACGAGGCATTTTGGTAGGTTTCTCCGACTCCGAGGACCCAGGACGGTGGTCAGGGCTTTGCGACCTGGCCCTCGAGGGGCCAAGAGTGTCCACCGACACCGCCCTCGCGGGTTTCTTCTTCCTTTTGTGTTCCCGTGAGGGAGACCCCCGCTCAGAGGAGCCCCGACGATGCTCAGGGTCGGACTCCCGAGACGTCGAGGCCTCTGACGAGGTCCGGGCCTGGCCGGACACAGAGTCAGAGAAGATCCTTTCTCATAGATGTTGACGGCTCCTCAGCGCCTTAGAGGACATTTTGCCGCACGGGCCACAGATCATCGGGTCATGATCGGGCCCGAGGCACCGGAGGCAGCAGTCATGTGTGTCTGTGAGAGACATCAGTTTCTTAAACCGATCACACTTCTTGAACCCGCTGGCAGTCATCGGGGGAAAAAGGGCCCCTGCAAGGTCAAAAGACTGGGCTGCCAGTGAAAAAGAAAAAAAAGCGCGAACGCTAGTTTCTAAGGACAAAAAACAAAAAAAGTAGCTCCGGGCTCGATACCAGTGTACCATACCCAGGCGGGAAGGGGAACAGGCGTCGAACCGGCAAAAAAACACGAATCTTCGAGGAAAAAATATCAACTTTTAACCGGGTGACTAAGACACACGTCTGTCGGGCTCCACGGAAAAAAGAAGACTGAGCAAGATGGCACCCTTGGGCCGGAAGGGGACCGCACATGCGTGCTGCATTCCCAAAGGCTTTCTTTGAAAGCTGGGGAAATGCTCCGCACGAGGGCTCCGTCGGTGCCGACCTCACCCATATGTGAGGACTGACTTCCTGCTTGGTCCTGGAGAAATGTAGTGACCCCTTAGCTGGTGGTACCTCAACACGTAACATTCAAGCAGACCATCCTCTTCACTGTACCCTAAAACTTGTATGGAAAAGCTAAGAGTAGCTCAGTCACATAAGTAGAGGTATTCTTAGCAGGAATAATGAGGTAGTATTGCCTCTCTCTCACTTACAGAGACCCACCTTGGGTACTGTGCTTAGTTATGGAGACTTTATATCTGCATAAGGACATTGACAGGATAGAGGCAGTTCATAGAAAAGCTAATAAGTGATACAGGGCTGGTGAGGCAAACCCTACAAAAAACGGTGGAACACACTTAAAATGTACTCACTAAAGGAAAGAAGGGAAAGGACATGATAGAAGCTTTCAAATATTTGAAAAGCTTTGAGATGCTTATTTAAACACAAATATTTAATGCATTAATAGTAATGTAAGAAGTGGATTTAGTGATAACGATACTGTGCAAGACAGTAAAGATAAATATTAGTTTGTGGCTTACCAGTGTTCTTTACTCATCCGCTCAACTTCTCTTTTCCCCATAATCTTGCTAACCATAGAAGTATGAAGAAGCTAAGAAACGGCTAGCTGCTATGCATGGGAAGAAGAGGCTAAGAGAACAGATAGTGAGGAAGCCAGTGGAAGATGAACGAAGATAGGGCAGTTTTTTGTGTGTGTGAAAGCCTGGTGCAAAGATATGAGGGTTTAAACTTCAGCAGTGACAGCTAGCCACTTTACAAGGGCTAGCAGCTATCACTGAATATCCTCTCCACCCCCCGAAGTCTCTGCATGTGATTGGAGATCGAAGAAAAATGAAGCCCCCCCCAAAAAAAATAGTGCCCCAATGCATTCCTATGAGAAAAGCAGTTCCAACAGCTCTAGCATATAAACACTGATTCACAGTAACACAGCAACAACAGAAGATGACATTTAACTTACCAGTTAATATTCTTTCCATGAGTTTTGCTGAACCAGTCCAGACAAGTGGGCTGTGTTCCTCTACTGGCAGATTGGTGGAGACAAAGAACCAATGAAATGCCCAGGTTTCAATGACATCACTCCCAAGCCTCTATTTGTCTCAGCCACAGAGATCTCCTCAGTATTTGTCCGAAAGCATATGGAAGAAACATGGCAAGTCTCATACAACCTCAACTGTGGGTAACAATGAGTAATCAATAGTAGGGAACTACATACAGGAAAGCATAAACAGAAGACTGTCAGCAGAAGATGAACCTGCAAAGCCAAGTTTAAAAAGCACAGTGGACTCAAAGGCACCACAGCAGAATAGAGCAAATACAGTTTCAGGGGTGGGTCCTGGACTGCTGTAGCAGGATTCAAGGAAAGGACAATAACTTCTAAGTAAAATGTCACTTTCCATATCATCCTGCTAGACTAGTCTAGACAAGTGGGACGTACCAAAGCTACAACTCTTACTGGGCAGGAAGAAGACATAGCAGCTCACAAAACCCTTGAGCCAAAGGCCGTGTCCACCTGCACACAGACATCCAAGTGGTAATGCTGAGAAAAGTGTAAAGTGATGTCCACGTTGCTATCCAACAAATGTCTGCAGGGCTACTGAGCTCCGCTCTGCCCACGAGGACGCTTGTGTTCAGGTAGAATGAGCGCACAAACCATCCGGAACTGGCCGATTCTGCAACAGATACATCGAGGCAATGACCTCCTTAATCCAGTAGGGTGTGCCAATTTTGGAGATGTCAATTTTAAAAAGCAACAACTAGCTTTAAATTTTGTGTAATATGTTATTTACCTACTTGAACTTTCTAGGAAATTACGCAAAAATACACAAATTACTGAAATGTGTTTAAGTGCTCTGATAATAGTTTTTATATGTTTGCATTACATATTAATGCAAACATATAAAACACCTTGCCTCAATTATCAATTTATCTTACTTATTTGCCCATATTGACACTAGCTCATTAGTTTCATTTTCTGATTCACAGGGTTTCAACATAGCATTGTCGTAGCAATAATCTTATATTGAAAATATCCAACAGAAAAACAAGACTGCAAGTTTGGACTCATTTACATCATCTGGTGGGATCAGGCAGAGAACTACCTGTAGCTGAACTACCAACTGTCAGGGATCTCATTAGATATAGGTTGTATTTGAGAGACCTCAGGGATCAAGACAGGTGAAATTACAGCACTGATAAAGTGGTCAATGACCTAACAACTGGACTACTTGCTCAGTGGTACACAGCAAATCCAAAATTCAGTGGTCCTGTTATAAATAGCCACGTTAGGATTAAAGCAAAGTTGAAATCCATGTGGGAACAAGCCAGCAAAGTTTCAGTGGGCAGAGAAAAACTGGAGGAGAAAGACAAATTTATGGAGAAATTTGACAGACTGATGGACATATTTACCTGCAAGTGTGATATAAAGAGTTGTACTGATGTGGGATGCAATTCTGTCTGTGTCAGTGGAATACACATACTTTGACTGCAGCAGAGGGATGAAGATTCCTGTGACTGAGTTAGTCTTTATAAAAGATCAAAGAAAGAAAGTTGGGAGTGTTGGATCTCATCAGATTGGACCAGTCAACCTCCCTGAGACCAGAAGACAAGAACTACAAAAGAAAAGGCAAGCAAAAAGGAAGGAGAATGAAGAAATGCGAAGAATGAAGAGTGAAAAAAGAACAGCAGAAGACCAAGAGATGATGGAGAGATCTGTGCTTGAAGTGGAACAGGGAGATTTGGATGACATGGTAGAAGAACTAATGGAGGAAGCTCCTGTTGCTCTAGAGAAAGCTAGGAAGAGGCCAAAATATAATACTGAGGGGATATAACCAACATAGCTCTTGCCAGTTTAAGACACCATACTGGACTGAGAGAGACAGCAGAGATTGCTACTGCTGCCTGGATTAATGCAGGATTCATCACTCACTTGGACACTGCTTTGGTGATTGAGCACAACAAGGTGAATAGGGCTCAAGCAAGAATCATGAAAAAGTGTGAGGAGGAACTGTAGCAGAATGGCATTGGTTGCATTTTCTTTGATGGTCATCATGATGATACCAGGCTAATGTTAAAGGCAGAAGAGAATGGCAAAATGTATCCAGGTATGGTGAAAGAGGAACATTACAGTTAGTTTGGAGCCAGGAGGCAGATATTTTATTTATTTATTTATTTAACTGCATTTGTATCCCGCTTTTTACCGGGTCAAGGTGGTTTAACATAAAAGGGGAGGAGGACAATAATCAAGTTGACAGAAAGAGGGAAGGGGGCCATCATCAGGGGGATAACATTGTTGATCTTCACAGAAAATAACAGTACTAGACAGCAGACGTTTTTCGGTAGTCTCTTAGATGGTTGCTGGAGGGGTGTAGGTCAGGGGGTTCTGGTGAGCAGTTATTGAGAGGTGTCTGTTTCAGGTCCAAGATATTTATGAAACAGGATGTTTTTTAACTGTTTCCGGAATGCGGAGAGGTCTTTGGTGCTTCGTATCTGGTTCGGGAGGACATTCCAGAGGGAGGGTGCGTACAGTTCAAATGCTCTGTTGCAGGTTTGCTGATTGAACTTAGTTCATTCACGGGGGATAGTGAGAGTGTTGCTGGTGGTCTGACGGGTTGGTCTGTTGAGAGTAGGGTGAGGTAGTAGAGTCCGAAGTTGTATGGTCTGGGTTTGATGGAGGGCTTTGTGGATAAGTAAGAGGGATTTGTATTTAATCCTTGCTTCGAGGGGCAGGATGTGAAGTTCTCTCAGGACTGGGGTGATGTGATCGTGTTTTTTGCCTTCTGGACGATTCTTGTGGTTTATTTATTTATTTATTTTATTTACGTTTCTTATATACCGCACTATTTGCGATCAGCGCGGTTTACATAGAACAAACAAAATCCGACAATAAACAAATGTCTGGTCATTACATTGAACAGGAAATGTTGGAAAACTTGGAGAACAGGGTAAACTATATACATATGCAGATGAATTGCACAGGGTAAACTATATATATATGGTTATGTTTAAGGCAGTCCATAGGGGGTTGGTGTGGGCAGCGGGTAGTCCGTGATAGATTGCATTGCAGTAGTCCAGGTGGGGGAGCGTCATGGCCTGCATGACTGTTCTGAAGTCCCGTGGGTCGATGAGTGGTCTGAGTTGTTGTACTGTCTTTGCTTTCTGGAATATTGTTCTAGCCGTCTTTTTGATCTGTTGTTTGAATGTAAGGGCTTGATCCACGATGATTCCCAAGTATTTTATGTGGGGTTGGACTTGTATTTGGGTGGTTCCCAAGGTGAGGTGTGGTGGTGGGGTGAGGTTTGGGTCCTTGGTCACAATGAGGGCTTCCGTTTTTTTTAATGTTGATGGAGAGGTTGTTCTCTTGTAGCCAGTTGGAGACATCAATAAAGCAGTCTGATAGGTGATTGATTGTTGGGTTTGTGGTTGTGATGGGTCCATAAAGCATTATGTCGTCTGCGTAGATATGGTAGTTGATGTTGTGAGTGCATACTACCGAGCAGAGTGGCTGTAGGTAGATATTGAAGAGCATCGTGGATAGTGTGGAGCCTTGGGGTACTCCTTGGTGCTGTCGAAAAGGGGGGGAGGTTGCCATGTTTGTGCGGATTATCTGTTGTCTATTGGTCAGGTAGGAGTGGAACCATTGTAGCACTATGTCCTTGATGCCAATCTCTTGTAGTCTATGTAGGAGTGTGTTGTGGGAGATGGTGTCAAATGCTGCGGCTATGTCTAGAAAGATCATAGCATATCTAGAGTGCTTTGTCTGTGTGCGTTTGATTAGGGTGTTCAGTAGTGATATCATGAGGGTCTCAACTCCATGTGATGGGCGGAATCCGTGGTGTTGTGGGTCCAGGATGTTGTTGGTATCAAGGTGGTCTTGAAGCTGTTGTTGAATTATCTTCTCAATGATTTTAGCAGTGAATGGGAGACTTGCTATTGGCCTGAATGAGGCGGGGTCGAGGGGGTCCAGGTTGTGTTTCTTAATGGTTGGGTGAATGATGGATGTATGATGGAGATATCTGTAACATTTTGTTCCTGCAAGAGCAACTAAAGAGAAGATTCATGTAGAAATAATTGCTGATAATTTTGTTGCATGGCTAAGAGAAAGAGGAGCAGACAAACTTGTCAAGCTACTGGAGGTGATTCCTGTAATGTAAACACTGGTTGGTTGGAAGGAAGGAGTGATGTATTATGTTGAGGAGAAGCTACAAAGGAATCCGGTGTGGACTGTCTGTAACCTGCACACAGGCAAATTACCATTGAGCCAACTGGTAACCGCTTTAGATGGCAAGACATTAAGCAACAACAAATGAGCAGGTCCCATAGGAAAAATGCTGGATTTTGCTATTGAACTGGAAATAAATCCTGATTTTACTAAGATCTCTGTTGGTCCTGATCTTCCTCAGCTTAGAAATGAAGTGATCAAAGACTTAAGCACAGATCAAAGCTATGGCTATAGAATTGTAACTGCCATTAGAGCAGGTGTCTTGCCAAAGGATCTGGCTCTGTTGGAAATAGGACCTGTGTCACATAGCAGATGGCTTACAACAGCTCTAAGGTTCATGAGAATAGAGATTTCTAGGCATAATCTGAAAGGAAAAAAATCTGAAAAGCTTAAGAATGATTGTAGAGTTCTGTGTTAGGGTTTACATGGTGAACTGATTCATTATAAAAATAAATAGCAATTGGACACAAGGTCCCAGGCATCTCCTTTTCCAGCTGCAACTGCAGCTGCAGAGTGAAGAGGTAAGGGGGATAGTCATGCCTATAGTGAGGAGGTCAGCTTGGTGTGGTTACAGCAAGTCTGTTCTGCAAGCTATGCTGTGCAGTGAAGAGGAACAGGAAAGAGGAGATGCAGTGAAGAAGATATTGAAGATCAGAAGTGAAAGAGATGAGAAGACTCAGCTTGGAGACAGCAGTGTGAAACCCAGGAAAACACCATCCATCAAACTGAGGCAACTACACTCACCCAATTACTTGGCTGGAGCTCTGGAGTCTCTGAGCCTCCCCTTACTTGTACCAAGACAAGCACAGAAATCAAGGCATTTCTGAGCAAGCCCATGGTGGTTCCAGGCTGGCCATCACACACCCAGTCCATAGAGAGGTATGTAAAAATGACAACTGAGGCTGCTGGTCATGTGTACAATCAGGAGAGGAGAGAACATTATATTAGGGATCAGATGGTCAGCAGGGAGCTCAACCGCCTTCATCTACTGTCCCCGTCCCAGGCACGTCTACAACCAACCAGACAATCTGCCTTCTTCTACCTTGGCCCAACCCTTTGGAATTCCCTTCTGACAGCCCTGCGTTTAGAGGAGTCCTACCTTAAATTCCGTTCCCTCCTGAAAACTCACCTCTTTGCCTCTGTCTTTAACCTTCCCCCCTGATTCTCCAACCCACCTCCAGACCTTATTACCCTTTAGTATGTGTGTCTGACTGATTGTTGCTGTCTCCCCTCTGTTCTATATACGAATTGTAGTTCTTTTTCTTTTCTGTACGAATTGTAGTTCTTTTTCTTTTCTGTTTCCTTCTGCTTTTGGCAACACTGTAAACCGCCCTGGTGTAATGGGGGGGGGGCAGTATATCAAATACCAAAATAAACATAAACATAAGAGCCAAATGGAAGCAAACAAGATATGGCTTCTTTGCTGAATTTTGTTAAATTTATACAGTTATACCCCAGGAGGAGTTAATGCAGATTATATATTTGAAGCTAGATGTGTCTCAACAATCTCATCAGATTTCTCCCAACGTTTTACTTAAGTTGTTGGAGATAGAAATAATTACAGGTTAGTACTATTTTGAGGGGCAGTTCTATTTACAACATCATAGTATTGCCATAGGGGCAGCTGTAGCGCAGTCTCTAGCCACTTTATATATGGCAAATTTTGAAGACTCGTGTATTTATGTTTATTCTTTTTTTGTCCATATTTGTGGTGTAGATTTCTAGCTGATATATACTTTTTATGGTATGGTTCTTTTCAACAACTTAAAGAATTTGATCAATGGATTAATGATTCTCATCCTTTTTTGAAATTTACAATGAAAGCTTCTACTGAGCAGATTGAATTCTTAGATGTTTTGGTTCAGCGTACATTAGATGGTCTAGTAACATCCCTATATCGTAAGCCAGTAGATCGTGATACTTTATTGCGATTTACTAATGATCATCCCAAGCATCTTAAGCAAAGTTTGCCGATTGGTAAATTTTGGGGTTACAAGCGTGTTTGTGTGTCCTTCACAGATTTTCTGGCTAGGGCGGATGACCTTAAGGTGCACCTATTAGAGCGGGGTTACCCTTTGGCTGTGATACAAAAAGCTTTTAAGCATGCTAGATGTGCTCATCAGGAATGGCTGTTGTTGCCTAAACATGAATCACAAGAATAGGAGGATCGTTTGGTATGTGTTCTTCCATACTCTAATATGGTGCCACGGATAGCTGGGTTGATAAATCATCATTGGTGCACCCTGCAGGTTTTACCAAGTATCCCTGCTAGTTCTGCCTGCATGGCCTATAGACATGGTAAAAACATCAGTAATTTGGCTGCAAAGGAAAAGGGATTCCACTGAAGGGAACCATACCAGCTGTGACCGTTGTCATTGGTATCAGAATACTATTACTGGTCCTACCTGGATTCATCCCATAACTCATGAGCAATTCACAGCATGACATATTACATCATGTCTTTCAACATATGTGGTGGTTTCCCTTGCCCGAGAATGTATGTTGGACACACAATTCTCCCTGTTCACAAACGTATTAGTGAGCACCATAGTAGACTAGTTAATAAGGTACTGATGGCGCCTATGGTTGCTCATTTTGGAGATAATCAGCATCAGGCAGACCAGTTCTATTGGCGGGTGTTGGATCAAGTAGTATTAGATTGGCGGGATGGTGACCAATTGGGTCATTTAAATGGATCTTCCGTTTGAACTCATTAGAACCCATGGGTTTAAACAATCAGATAGAGTGGACTTCTCTAATTCACGATCTGTGATAGCTGTGATTAATTGGGCTAGATAAGTATGTACATCTGGACTGGAGCTGGCTGTGAGCTGTATATTTGGCTGTGGCTTTTTTGTAAGGCACTAGCTTAGGAGCTAGCTTTTGATGCAGTTATGAAGAATATTTGTGATTATTGTTACACGTTCAAATGAGATCAATGAATGATATTGCTGGGATTTAAAGATATGTAGATATACCTGTTTGTTGAATCCTGCTATGCTCTGATGGTTTCTCTGTTCATGCTTTATTTCACAGCTGCATGATTGTAAGGTTGAAGTGTTATATAAATTGTAAGCCTTTTTATAAGATAGTTTGGGAGTTTGAGAGAGTATAATAAATAAGAATTTTGTTAAATAACATTAAATTAACTGCATAAATGACATTTTAAAGATAATTATGTGACTATAGGTGTTGTTCAGACTAGTGCAGGAAAAGAAGGTGGCATCCACCATCAATGTTCACAGCAGGATTGGCCAGGCAACAGTGGCATTCACCTCACTCAAAAAAGGCCTCTGGAAGAAAGCCCTTCAAGTACTAATTGCTCTATAATAACTACCATTCAATGTGGAAAAAAAAATATGTCTTGTGGAGAAAAACGTTTTTGATGAATATAAATGCTTTAAATGCTTTAGAATGCTCAGAATGTCTCAGACTAGACGGCGCTTAAACAAACGATATATAACATATCAAATTCCAGCGCCTAAATAACATCAATGACTATTCTGGCATATATTTTTTATGAAAAATTTCTCCACAATTAAAATCTTCAAACTCTGATATAAATAAATAAATGCTTAGCTTTTGATGCTCCCCAACGCCTCCCTCAGGCACCAATCATGCGTTTCACTCAAAAAAGAGTTTCCTCAGGGGGATCTATGAATAAAAATAGACAATTAAATCTGAAAATCTGGTTCGTCATTGACTTTACACATTGACTGTCACAAAAAATCTACATGTTAGTTTCACATACCAAGACAAACTTTCTAATCTCAATACTGCCAACGTTTGCTTCTATAAATATCATCGAGTGGTGAAGGTTCCAAAAAAACGCCGCGCATGCGGAGTAACGAACCTACTTATGCTTCCCAATAATGACGTCACATATCTGGTAAAATCCATAGATTTTGAACTAAACCAGGGGACTCTTCCATTCATTTTCTCAGAGACACCCCCCCCCCCACCCCCAGTCAATAGTAGAATTCAAACCCTTGGGTAGCAGAGTTTTCAAGTTAAAAATCCAGTATTGTTCCCGCAATAGCAACATCTGTTCCTGTGATTTTCCACACATCACCCACTCTATACAAAAGCACTGTAAATGCTCAAACTCATGTGAGAGTTCCAAACAATGTTGAACCAAGGGTGCCATCATTGTTTTACATTTTAATCAACTTTTATGTTCCGCTATTCGAATTTTAAAGGGATTGTGGTCTTTCCTATATACAGTAAATTACAAGGACATCTAATAACATACACCACTGATGTTGTATCGCACAATGTATTATTTTGCAAACTGTACGTTTTGCCCTGATGTGTGAACTCTTTAATTTCCTCTGTAACTTTGCAGATCCCACAGTGGCCACATTTCTTATGTCCCCTCGTATTAAAATCCTCTCTCTCTTCTTCTAAGGTCCGTAAAACTGCCGGACTCAACTGTTCTTTTAAATTTTTGTTTCTCTGCCAAACACACCGAATATGTTTCTCTTCGAGGCCTGGAACATTGCGTAACACGTTAGTGTGTTTAGATATTATACGCTGAATTTTATAACTTAATGGTGAAAATTTGGTTGTCATGTTGACATGTTCTGCATCAATCCCTTTTGCGCTACCTCGAGAGTTCCCTATCAACCAGGACCTGTCGTTAAATAATGCTCGACGATCTGCTCGTCGAGAAACCTGGGAGGGGTATCCTCGATCAGTAAAATTCTTCAATAAAATTAGTGATTGCCTCTTAAATTCTTGCACATCTGTACAATTCCTCCAAAAACGTAGAAATTGAGAAAAGGGTAGACTATTTTTCAATCTCGAAGGATGAACACTACTTTAGTGTAAAAAAGTATTGCGATCTATGGGCTTTCTATATACAAACGTGGTCCATCCTTGTTGTCCTTTTTCTACCAGCACATCCAAAAAGGTAATGCTAAAGGGATTGACCGTATAAGTGAACTGTATGGCTTTGTTCACTGCATTCAACCACTGTACAAACAGGGGCACTGATTCTGTTGACCCCTTCCATAATATAAAAATATCACCAATGAAATGACACCACATCTTAATTTGAACTGTGTTATATAGATGGAAAAAGCCATTTATGTTCATAATTGCCCATGAAAAGATTCGCAATAGACAGGGCACAAGTGGCTCCCATCACTACTCCTGAAATTTGATGGTAAATTAATTTTTCAAAAAGAAATGTGATGCGTGGAAAATCACAGGAACAGACATTGCTATTGCGGGAACAACGCTGGATTTTTAACTTGAAAACTCTGCTAACCGAGGGTTTGAATTCTACTATTGACTGGGGGGGGTGTCTCTGAGAAAATGAATGGAAGAGTCCCCTGGTTTAGTTCAAAATCTATGGATTTTACCAGATATGTGATGTCATTATTGGGAAGCATAAGAGCTGAGCAGGTTCGTTACTCCGCATGCGCGGCGTTTTTTTGGAACCTTCACCACTCGATGATCTTTACAGAAGCAAACGTTGGCAGCATTGAGATTAGAAAGTTTGTCTTGGTATGTGAAACTAACATGTTGTAGATTTTTTGTGACAGTCAATGTGGAAAGTCAATGACAGAACCAGATTTTCAAATTTAATTGTCTATTTTTATTCATAGATCCCCCTGAGGAAACTCTTTTCTGAGTGAAACGCATGATTGGCACCTGAGGGAGGCGTTGGGGAGCATCAAAAGCTAAGCATTTATTTATTTATATCAGAGTTTGAAGATTTTAATTGTGGAGAAATTTTTCATAAAAAATATATGCCAGAATAGTCATTGATGTTATTTAGGCGCTGGAATTTGATATATCGTTTGTTTAAGCGCCGTCTAGTCTGAGACATTCTGAGCATTCTAAAGCATTTAAAGCATTTATATTCATCAAAAAACATTTTCTCCACAAGACATATATATATTTTTTTTCCACATTGAATGGTAGTTATTATAGAGCAATTAGTACTTGAAGTGATATTTCACTTTGCTCTGCAAGGACCGTTCATAGTATTGTATTACTACACATCTGGAAGAAAGTCAACATCTCCATCAAGTCCAAAATTTGCCTCTTCTGAACACTGATCCTGCCAATTCTCCTATATGGATCAGAAACATGGACTCTCCTCAGACTTGACATAAACAAGCTCAAGGTCTTTCAAATATAATGCATGAGCCAGATTTTGGGTGTCTCTCTTCGTGATCGCCATCGAAACGAGACACTTCGGAAAAAGTGCAACCATCAGCCTTCAGTTGAACAAATCCAAAAATGCAGACTGATGGTTTGGCCACCATACAAACTCCTCTGGCGAGAGCAATCTGTCCACTGGAGGGTTCAATGAGCAGCACCAAAGAAAACATGGCCCAAACAGGCTAAGAAGGTCAGTAGCTGCCAATACGCTGACTATACCACTTGAGTCTACTAAATGTACTCAAACAACTAGGAATAGGGCCTTTACATTCTATGCCCCTAGGTGCTGGAACAATCTACCACTTCATATCCAATCAATCGGTGACCTATCACAGTTCAGAAAAGCCCTTAAACACCACTTATTCTCCCTATACTTCGTCCACCCTAACCTAACACTATCACTTTCCGCACCTCCACTCACTCACACAGCCTCTGACATTCCAACAACATAACTCTTGACGATGTACGAAACAGACCAGCCCTCAGGCACACTCACAACAATCATAGATTACAAGGTCTCTTGCATTATGATTACCAAATTGCAATATAAACTGTAAATAGTTTTACAACAACCACTGTTTGTATATAGTTACCCTTGTTACAGTCCCAAGTTACTGATCCTGTTACAATGTAAGCAAAAGATCTTTTGTTCTGATGCAAAATTTTTGTTATTTGTAAACCGCACTGATACTAAAAAGCGCGATATATAAGAACTGTAAATAAATAAATAGTAACATAGTAAAACACATTGAGGAAGACCTAAGGACCCAGCCACTGACCATTGACAAGGCCAGAAATATCATCACCGAACGCCAAGATTGGAAGCTTATTGTGAACAACACACAGAGTCCAGCGGCACCTACAGCAGCATATTGATTGAGAGGACAACCTGCTTTCCAAACACCAGCTAAGGATTAAAGAAGAAGAAGAAGATTGGTATGTTCAAATAAATATGACTTAATTTCCACATATTTCAACTGTGATTTGATGAGGGTAAGACTCATTTTAAGCAGTTTCTGAAGATAGTTTTAGATTCAGCATGCAAAACTGCATAATTTGGTCACTGTTGTTGTTAAGTGCCGTCGAGTCGGAGTCGGCTCATGGCGACCCTCTGGATAGCTATCCTAAATTGTGTTCGGTCTTCAGTCAGGCGGCTCATTGACGACAGACTGGTACCCGTAGCTGCTGTTATTGTAGCGATCCATCTCATTGCTGGCCTTCCTCTTTTGCGTTGACCTTCTATCTTGCCAAGCATGATGTCTTTCTCTAATGATCTCTCTCTTCGCATGATGTGTCCGAAGTATGAAAGCCGAAGTCTTGTCATCTGAGCTTCTAAAGAAAGCTTAGGTTTGATCTCCTCTAGTACCGACTGGTTTGTTCTTCGGGCAGTCCATGGTATACACAGTATTCGCCGCCAGCACCATAATTCAAAGGCATCAATTTTCTTCCTGTCTGTCTTTTTCACTGTCCAGCTTTCACATCCATATGATGTTATTGAAAATACCATGGCTTGAACAAGTCGAATCTTTGTATGGAGAGACACATCTCTGCTCTTGAGAATCTTATCTAGGTCTTTCATAGCCATTCTGCCAAGAGCAATGCGTCGTCTGATTTCTTGACTGCTTGTTGCTTCTTTATTGATAGTTGATCCAAGTAGGTTAAAGTTGTTCACAATTTCAATTTCTTCTCCTTCAACGATGAACCTGTTGATTATGCCAGTTGTCATGATCTTTGTCTTCTGTACATTAAGGTGCAGGCCCATTTTGAGACTATGTTCTTTGATTGTGAGAAGCAAATGTTTCAGATCATCTTCGCTTTCAGCCAGTAATGTGGTATCATCAGCATAGCGAAGGTTGTTGATGAGTCTTCCACCAATCTTCACACCTCTGTTGTCTTCATACAGTCCTGCTTCTCTGATGATTTGTTCTGCATATAAATTAAACAGGTAGGGGGAAAGTATGCAGCCTTGTCTTACACCTTTGCTTATTTTAAACCATTCTGTTTCTCCTTGTTCCGTTCGAACTGTTGCTTCTTGATCAATGTACAGATTACGCAAGAGAACGATCAGGTGTTCTGGTATACCCATGCTTCTTAATGTGGCCCAGAGTTTCTCATGGTTTACACAGTCAAAAGCCTTGCTATAGTCGATAAAGCACAAATAGATATCCTTTTGGTATTCTTTAGTCTTTTCAAGGATCCATCTCACATCCGCAATGATGTCTCTTGTTCCTCGCCCTTTCCTGAACCCTGCTTGCACTTCAGGTAGTTCTTGTTCTAGGTATGGCTGTAGTCTCTTTTGAATAATCTTCAGTAGAATCTTGCTGGCATGTGGGATCAGAGCGATTGTGCGATAATTTCCACAGTCAGTTGGATCACCTTTCTTTAGTATTGGTATAAACACAGATCTTTTCCAGTCAGTTGGCCATGATGTTGTCTTCCATATTTCTTGGCAGAGCCTTGTAAGTACGGTAACAGCTGCATCAGATTGCTGCAATACTTCTATGGGAATGCTATCAATGCCTGGTGCTTTGTTCTTTGATAAGGCTTTCAATGCTGCTTCAACTTCTTCTTTCATCACCAATGGTTCCTGATCATAAGGTATAGGTTGAAACGGCTGTTGGTCCACTTGATCTTTATCATATAAAAACTCTGTATATTCCTTCCACCTTTTCTTGATCTTCTCAGCATCATTCAACATAGAACCTTGAGCATCTTGTAACATTCCAATTCGGGGCTGGAACTTTTTCTTTAACTCTCGCAGCTTTAGGAAAGCCGATCTTGTTCTTCCTCTAATAGTTTCTGCTTCTATTTCCTTGCAAGTGTCATTGTAGTACTTTTCCTTGTCCTGTCTTGCTGCACGTTGGAAATCTCTGTTGAGTTCTGCGATTGTCTTTCTTTCTCCTTTGGCTTTAGCTTCTCTGCGTTTCTGGGCAATTTTCAGAGTTTCTTCCGTCATCCATTTTGGCCGTTTTTGCTTTTTCACCTTTTGTAGAGACTTCTCGCTTTCTTCCAGCACAACCTTCTTGATGTCATTCCATAACTCTTCCGGAGCTCTGTCATTTGTTTGTAAAGTTTGGAAAAATAAAAATCTACCCCTAAAATTGACGTGATCTATTAATGCAGTACCCCAAAGTCAACTTAGCTGCTGCATCACCCTTGTGCGGGCCAGCAAACAGCACAAAAAGATGGTCGTACTTACAAAAAGAATTTGTAACCTCCAAGTACCGGAGAAGCACCCTCCGGACATCCACAATACAAAGAACCTTATCTTTCCCCTGACACTGCTCCTTAGAGCAATTTAAAAATGGAAAAAAAACAAATATGCTATGAAGGGAGGCTAATGAATGATATGAACAGGCACTGTCAATTGTGCTTTCCGTGTTAAGCATTCATTTATAATGTGCTACTGGTTAGCCTATGTCCCTGCTGAGGCCTCCTTTTTACTCAAAGAATTCTCAGGCAGAGGTGGTGGATGAAATAAGATATTTGCCGTAGAGCAGCCAGTATCTCCACACTGTAATGAGCCTTAAACATTAATAGTTTAGTGTATGGTGCCTTTTCCTTATCAAATTACGGTGTGTGAGGGATTGTTGGAGTTTTTGTTTTGCTCCTTAGAGAAGGAGGGCAGGCAGACCACCTGGTCTACATGAAAGGGAGAAATCGCCTTAGGCAAGAAGAAAGGCACAGGCCAAACAGAAACAGCTTCCCTCGAAAAAGACAGATAAGCATCTCAGCAAGACAGAGCCTGCAGCTCGGAAAGCCGCCTTGTGGAACAAATCGTGACCAAGACCATTTTGAGCATCAAAACCTTCAAGGTAGAGCACTTCAACAGCTTAAAGGGCACCGATATCAGGGCTCTGAGCACCAGACACAGATCCCAGGAAGGGACCACAGAACAGAGGGGAGGTTGCAGATGCGAACCCCCGGGAGAAAGCGCAACACATCCAGGTGCACGGCTAGAGACTTACCAGCCACTGGCCCTCGGAAACAGCCCAAAGCTGCCACCTGAACTTTCAGGGAGCTAGAAAAGTTAACAGAGATGACACCTTGGCTGCCTCAAGAGCTAACTGCTGAGCATTGCATCAACGCTCAAAGAGGCACCAGACCTGCACGTATGCTAGCTGGGTAGACCCCCTCCAGGCTCTGAGCAGAGTGGAAACCACCGCCGGAGAATAACCCTTACACACTAGCCACCTTCTTTCAAGAGTCAAGCCATAAGCGAGAGGGGAATCGGGTCCTCTAGGATGATCAGTCCCTGCCGCAATAGGCCCTGAGATGGAGGCAACTGAAGAGGAGCCGCATCAGGTCTCCAAATCATGCTCTCATCAGCCAATCCTGAGCCACCAGGGCAATCCTGCCTAGGTGGCATGCTATACGCCGAATCACACACCCCACTAGGTGCCACGGAGGAAACATGTACGCGTACCGCAGGTGCTGGTTTGGCCAAGGCTGTGCCAGCACATCGATGCCCTCAGACCTCATCCCCGTGCAGGCCTGAAGAAGCAGCAAACATTGGCATTAGAGCAAGCCAATATCAGATCCATTTTGGAGTGACCCCAGCGGCGCAGAATCAACTGAAACACCTCAACTCGACTCTCACTCTCCAAGATCCAGAGAGTGACATCTGAGGAAGTCCAGTACTACACTGTCCACCCCAGCAATGCACTGAGCCGGACAAGGCTAGGAAGTTTGTCTCCACCCAGACAAACAGGAGAACCATCTGCAGAGCTACCATGACATTCCTCATACCGCCTTGCAGACTGACATAAGCCACTGCCATGGCATTGTCTGAAAACACTTGAACCACCTGGTCCTTGATCATGGGCCAGAAATGCAGAAGAGCCAACCTGATGGCCCTCACTTTGAGAAGGTTGATGGACCACACCGCTTCCCTGCATTTCCAATGGCCCTGGGCTCCCCAGCCTGAGAGACTGGCATCCATCATCAGAAGGATCCAGGAGAAATCGTCCAGTGGCACCTCTTCCTCATATGACAGGGCTGCTGCCACCATCGCAGGCTAGACTTCACTATCAATGGAAGCAGGAGCCTGCATTCGAACTCCTGAGAACCCGGGGACCATCAAGTCAGCAGGAATTGCTTGAGTGATTGTATGCGAGCATGCTCCCATGGCACCATCTCTATAGTCGCCGCCATCAATCCAGGAGATGAAGATAATCTCAGACACTGGGAGCCTGCTGCGCACAGAACAGCACCAGGATATCTAACAGGCAGGAAAATTCTGCCCACTCAAGTGTCGAAACATGCTCCCAAAATCTCCAGGGTCTGGGAGGGCAACAGCTGTTTTTTTCCCCAATTGATCACCCTGCTGAGACTCTCCAAAAAGGACATCACTCAGGACGCCAGCCGAGACACTTCTGAAAAGGAATGGGCACGAATGAGCTAGTTGTCCAGATATGGACACAGATCCCTTGGTGCTATTGCGCTGCAGCCACCACTACCATGACCTTGGAGAACGTCCTTGGGATAGTGGAGGGAGAGTGGGAAACTGATAGTGACAGCCAAGCATGGCAAAGCGCAGATACTTTTGCTGATCCGCCTGGATTGAGATATGAAAATATGCCACAGCCACATCCAGAGAAGCCAAGAACTCTCCTCGGCACACTGTTTGAATCATGAAGTGCAAGGTTTCCATCCAGAAGCACAGGACGTGCACGTGCTCATTGATCCTCTTGAGATCCAGAATGGGCTGGAAAGAACCATCCTTTTTGGGCACCATGAAATAGAGTACTGTATCTGCCCTTGTCCCAGCACCACCGCCTTTAGGCTCAGCAACTTGTCCAAAGTGGTCCGCACAGCGGCATTTTTGATTACAGACCCAAAAGAATCCAGAATTGGCTCTTTGCATTCCAGGATATAGCTGAACTGAATAGTGTCTAGCACCCAGCGATCCTTGGTAACCTGAGCCCATTACTGAATGAAAAGGCGAAGTCTGCCTCCAATCAGAGGAACCAGGGCATGGGCCCCCAAACTTTCATTGCGCAGCCCAAGAGGGTCCTTCTCTGGAGGAGACCGAGCCCTTGGGCCCACATCCGCCATGAAAAGATTGAGAACGAAACCGAAGGTCAGGAACAGAGGGGAAAATAGGTTTTCTAGGTCAGTAATGATGAAAGTCCCAAGATTCTTGGGGTTCCGGCCAGCGCATCCTCAGTGGTTGAGTGGAGGCTGATGAGAAACGGGTACCAGCCCACTTCACAGGCTCCCTGGACCTGTCTTTTCAGAAGGCAGTAAGACTGTCTCACTCAGATCCCTCAGGTCCTTTACCAGCTTCTCCAATCGGCTCCTAAAAGAAACTTCCCCTTAAAAGCCAGTTGGGCCAACCGGGCTTTAGAAGATGAATCCGCTGCCCAGTGCTAGAGCCAAATCCAGTGTCATGACACAGTCATCAGGGCATCATCCCTGGCTGCCAAACGTACCAGGTCATACATGGCATCAGAAAGGAAGGCCATAGCAGACTCTAAAAGGTGGGTAGTGTCATCCAGTAGAAGAGACTGCATCCACTGGAGCAGGACTCGAGACATCAGGCTGGCATATACCAGAGTCCAGAATCTGGAGAAGAGGCACCTTGCTTGCCACAGGTCAAACAACGTTTCCTGGCAGAAGACATAGAGAGTTAAGGCAAGCATCACAACAGTGCATGCTAAGGCCATGACAACAGGAAGACAAACGTTAACTACACTTTTCCTGCGGCCCAGGTTAACTGTGCTTTTATTGCAACATGCGTTACAGGCACTAGGTTAGGAAAGCATATTGGAGCCAGTTGAGCAGAATGCAAATAAAGACCATGTGACTGCCAGACGCACAATAGGAGAAAACACTACTAACATGTACAGAAAATGGCAGGAAACCCCCACACTGTACCAATGGCCACCAGTAGTCCACCCTGAATTGCATCCCAAGAAGACAGAATCGGGAGCCCCCAACAAGGACAATGACGAGTTCATGCCTTGATACCCCCCCCCCCCCCCCCCCCCCGAGAGCCCCAGGCAGAGAATCCGTGCTGGGCTCAGCATTACTCCCCTGAAACTGTTTTACTGGCTTTGCAGCACTGCATTTAAGTTGGCTGGCAGGCAGATCCCTCTAAAAGCCATCTGCAATCTTCGGGAGAGAGTAGGGGAGACAGAGGAGGGATGGAGGGGGTGCTAATGTTGTATGAAGCTGCTGAACTCTTCCAGATCCTTCCAATTTCTGGCTGCTTAACAGGCTGTAATCATGATAAGTGCATGGAGTTGAACCAGTTTTCCCTCCTCCTATGACTACCAAAAAGACTGCAGTCTAGTGGAGCCTTCCCATGTTGCACAGAAGTGAAAGTCAACTCTCAAGGCGGTCGTTCACGAACGTTTAATCATTCTTTTCCTCTCAGTCTTCAAATTTTCTTCAGAGAGGAGAACATCCACCATCTGCTGGAGAGAAAGAAATACTGAGGAGATCTCTGGCGGCTGAGGCAAATAAAGGTATGACTGTGATGTCATTGAAACCTGGGATTTTCATTGGTTCTTTGTCTCCACCAATCTTCTGGTAGGGGAACACAACCCACGTGTCTGGACTAGTCTAGCAGGACGATATGGAATTGTACTTTTCAAGCATCCCTTCCCTCTCCCTATTACAGATACACAGAGAACCAATACAGATATAAATACATATGCACACACACATGCATGTAAGCATGCACAAACGTACATGCACTGACATATAAAGACACACACATACAAACAAACATGCAAAGAGATAGTAGCTCCACAAAGATACACACATCTACATACAAAACAAAGATATAAGACATGCACACAGATACTGGTATCTGCAGATACTGACAAGTGTGCATAGAAGGGTTGGAAAAATTCCAAGAGCCATATTCCACATGCTTTCTCTACTTGTATTCCTCTCAGAGCTGATCCATTTAGCTTATATCAAGTGAAACTAAATAGGCTAGAAACTCGTATAGTCAGACTACTCACTTTTTGTTTGCACCCAAAATACTATTCATGAGAAAGAAAAAAAATGGAGATTCATCCAGAGTCCTTTCTAACCCAATGTATGTTGCAAAAAAATTATACAAAAGGGGTCAAGAAATGTCTTCCTGGGGACAAAAAAACTCTCTGAAATTACATGGAATGGGATGAAGCTTGATGTATCTTTTCACCAGTTCTTCACCCATGCCAAGTTCAAAAATGGCATTCAATGAAAAGAGGACCAGTATAGGAAAATCAATCCCACAACTAGTGATACCCAAAATCCTATACTTAATGTAAAGCTCCTAAAATAAAAAAAAAATATTTTTTTGGACTCTGAAAATGAGGGTGCTATTAGAAAGCATCCTCCAATATGTCCTTTTTAATATATTTTAAGTGATCATGTATCTAAACACTACCATAAAATAGCCAGCAAACCAACGTGTTTCAAACAACAATTTCTATACAGGTTCTGCTTCAGGGCAAGGCAGTACTTATCTGAATCTTTATATCTTTCGCTCTTCTAGCGGAATCCTTCTTGGTTCAGAGCTCAGCTGGCTTATGCTATTCAAAAATGGCTGCAGTGTCTTTTTCTCTCCTTTCAAGCTCTGCCCTCCAGAATGTGTTAAAGGGTCTGGTAGATTATATTACCACATGTCATCAATCTGTAAATTTAAATCTTTAGGTTGCATGGTATTAAGATAAAAAATCCAAAACTGTTCCCTCTTATTTAGGATAGCATTGCGATCACCTCCACACCAGGGTTGATTCTCTTGATGCAAATTTTGCCACTGTAACTGATCGAATGTATGATGCATCTGTAAACAATGCTCAACAATGGGGGCTTACCGGGTATTAGTATGAAGTCTAGATCTATGCTCACAAAGCTGCATTATCACGAGAGACTTTTGGCAAAATTAATAAGTCATGGGATAGGAGGCGGTGTACTATTGTGGATCAGGAACTGGTTAAAAGATAGAAAGCAGAGGGTATGGCTAAATGGCCAATTTTCCCAATGGAGAAAGGTGAATAGAGGAGTACCCCAGGGATCTGTGTTGGGTCTACTGCTTTTTAATATATTAATAAATAACCTGGAAATGGGAATAACGAGTGAGATTATCAAATTTGCAGAAGACACAAAATTATTCAAAGTTGTTAAAACCCATGAGGATTGTGAAAAATGCAAGAGGACCTTGATAAATTGGAAGACTGGGCATACAAATGTCAGATGAAATTTAATGTGGACAAGTGCAAAGTTACACACCTAGGAAAGAACAAACCAAACTATGGTTACACAATGCAAGGTTCCACATTAGGAACTACCTCCCAGGAAAAAGATTTAGGAGTCATCGTGGATAATATGTTGAAACCCTCTGCCCAGTGTGCAGCGTCAGCCAAGAGTGCATATAGAATGCTAGGTATCATAAGGGAAGGAATGGAGAATAAAACAAAGGATATTATAATGCCTCTGTATCGTTCAATGGTGCAATCGCACCTTGAATACTGTGTGTGATTCTGGTTGCTGTATCTTAAAAAGGATATAGCATTATTAGAAAAGGTACAGAGAAGAGCCATCAAAATGGTAAAGGGGATGGAAGGATACCCCTATGAAGAGAGGCTAAAAAGGTTAGGGCTCTTCAACCTGGAAAAGAGATGGATGAGGGAGATACGATAGAGGTCTATAAATTAATGAATGGACTGGAACGGGTAATGCCTTGTGGTCCTCGAATCGTTTTGTTAATTGTAAACCGCGCTGACGATAAAGAGCGCGGTATAAAAGAAATGTTAAATAAAATAAAGTGTAGATCAATTATTTACACCATCAAAATATAGAATATAGGGGACATGCAATGAAGCTACAGGGTAATCTATTTAAGACTAATAAGAGAAAATATTTTTTCACTCAACGTGTAATCAAACTCTGGAATTCGTTACCGGAGGATGTAGTAAAAGTTGTTAATGTAGCCGTGTTTAAAAAAGGTTTGGACAAGTTCCTGGAGGAAAGGTCCATAAACCACTATTAAAGAGGACCCGGGATATCCACTGCTTGCCCCAATACAAGCACTGTGGAACATGTGTCTTTTAAGGAAACTGCTAGGTACTTGTGACCTAGATTGGTCACTGTTGGAAACACGATACTGGGTTTGATGTACCTTGGTCTGACCCAGTATGGCATATCTCATGTTCTTACCATGTTTCTTCATGTACGACTTATATAGTGTAGCTACTCACCTATAATAAGTGTTCTCTGGGGACAGCAGGAATCAGTCCTCACAGTGCCCACACAGAAGCCTCTTCCCCAGCTTTCAAAGTAAGCCTTTGGGAGATGCACCACACATGTGTGGTTCCCTTCTCGCCCAAAGGTGCCATCTTGTCTGAGTCAAATGACATAGTTAAGACAGCCAAGGAAAAAATAGAATACGGTAAGGAAGCAACTCCAAGGGAAGGAGGGAGGGTTGCGAGGACCGATTCCTGCTGTCCCCGGAGAACACCTGTTACAGGTGAGTAACTACATTTTCTCCGGGAACAAGCAAGAAGTCAGTCCTCATATATGGAACTCCCTGGCTACAGGCTACTGATAACCTGTAATAATGCCACAGTGACATGCAAAGGTGAGCCGTGATCAGCAGCAGTCGAATCCCTACTGACAGACTCTCACAAGACCCAATTGTCCAGCAGAGAACCAGCACTCCGGTAGTCTGAACACAGAAGGTTTGGAGGGCAGGAGTTGCCTACAGCCCGAAGAGATTATGGAGTACGGCTTGGCTGAAGGCGCTGTCCCATTGGGACTCCCTCTCCAGGCAATAGTGAGCTGTGAAGGTATAGACTGAAGACCAGGTGGCGGCCCGGCAGATTTCCATCATGGGTATGGAATACAGATTTGCCACAGAAGTAGCCATGGACCTGATGCAGTACACTGTGACCTTCTGGTCCAGTGAAATCCTTGCTTGCTCATAGGCAAGGGTAATGCAGTCCACCACCTAAGTGAACAGAGTTGGCTTAGTCACTGGCAACCCCAGATGACTGTGGTCATAGGATACGAAAAGCTGAGGTGCTTTTCAGTGGTCCTGAGTCTGTTCCATATAGAACAGGGCCCTTTTACAATCCAGAGGGTGGAGAACAGTCTCCACCCTACCGGAATGAGGCCTCGGAAAGAAGGTGGGGAGCATCACCTCCTAATTGAGATGGAAGGGGGACACCATCTTCGGCAGAAACTTGGGGTGTGTGCGTAGCACCACCCTGTTCTTGTAGAACTTTGTATAGGGTGGCTCTGCCATCAGAGCCTGGAGCTCACTGACTCTGTTTGCTGCTGGAGGGTGGACGGGGGGGGGGGGGGGGTTTGGATAAAATGAAGCCCCACAGGAATTGAGACAGAAGGGGCTGCGCTGAGAGGGACTTCCTTTAACGGGATGGTGATGCGCTGTGATGGCACTCATGTGTACTCTGACCGAATTGGACTTTAATCCTACCTGCGACAGGTGGAGCAGGCAATGGAGTACTACTTGTAATGAGCAGAACGGGTCTGCCCGTCTTTCTGTGCACCATACCAAGAAAAGGCGCCAACTGAAAGTGTACGCCCTTCTTGTGGAGGCCTTATGTGAGGCCTGAAGAACCTCCTCCAAATCCCATGGAGATTGAAGGGAGTTAATGCTACCCTTTCAGCTGCCAAGCTGTGAGTGATAGGTCCCCCAGGTTGGGGTGTAGGAGAGAGCCCTGCTCAGAGTAGTTTCTCCAAATAGGTTAGTTTTGCGCATACTATGGCAGTCGTGAAACTCACTTCTAGGCCAGGGTATGTGAAGTATGATCTTAGTCTCTCAAATTTACTAATGCTTGGCATAATACTTGCATCGTGCCAAAGAGAGCCTCCTGCTGGCGTCCATAAGATGTAACATTTATGAGTAGCTTGTCAAGATGTGCTTGGAAATTCTTCTTTATCAAGCCTGTGGCTGCCAGTACAATGGGAAACATTTCCGTATCTTTCTGCTATATTTTCTTGGTCTGACTGTATTTCTTGGTACCTCAGGATCTTGTGTCTCTCCATGTGATTCACAGAATAATCACTCGGTACCAACACTTCTATTATCAATACAGTTCTGGTATTCTTCTCCTTTACCACTAGGTCAGGTTTCCTGGCATCCAGTTTCTTATCCGTCGGAATGGGAATCTCCCAGGTGATAATAACCATTCTGTTATCCTCTTAGGGTAATGATCCCAGCGTTTTTCAGGGACAGTGATGTAGTGTTTCCAGTAGTGGAGGCGTGCTACTTTGTTGTGCCTTTCTGTATAGAAATTTTCTGCCATCAGAACTTCACAGCCTGCTTTTAGGTGAGTCACTGTTTCTAGCTCTTTCTTACAGAATCAGCATATATCTGTTGTGAAAGTTTTTTCAATACTTGCTGTAAACCATCTCATCCATAATCCGCTGTGCTGGGCTGCAACTATCAATCTTTCATCCTTTGGTTTCAGTTCACCTCTCCTCCACCATTCATGTGTCTGTTCTTGATTGACAAAAAGGTTCTTGGAGTAACACTCTGTATTTGCCACTTTATGTGTGCATTTGCTACTTGTTTCTCCTTGCCTGCTGATCTAATTCTTTGAAGAGTTTTTTCTGTTTTGCAAATTCTGTTACTTCCTTTCCCATGCACACCTGTGGATTCTCACTCATTCCTTCTAATCATCGGAACGCTTGTCCAAGTTTGATGATGGAGGCAGATTCTGGACGTTTACTTTCGTATTTCAGCACTTTTTTGTGTATTTGGATCCGATGATGCTGTCAGATAGGCTTGAAGGCCTATGATAGTAACTCTGTAGGTGTAGTAAATCTCTATAAATCCTAGCCCTCTTTTAGCTTTAGGAATGTACAATCTTGGCTTACACATATAAATTACTTCATAAGCATGGATGAGTTTTCTTGTTCGCACGTCCAGTTTTTCAAGATCTTTATGAGGCCAATCCACAATCCCAATCCTGTATAAGAGTACAAGAATGTCCAGCTGATTGATGGCTTGTATTTATTTCATGATGTTAAAGCACTTTTTAATAACAATATTAATCTCCTGTAATATTCTTTACTGATCTTCTCTCTCAATAATTTCTGCTTGAGTGTCATTCCTTCCTCTATTCCAAGATACTTATATATGCCTTCCTGTTCAAGGTCCTTGATGTTACAGCCTTCAGCAAGGAAGATGTTTTCAGTTTTGCTCAATTTTCCTCTGAAAAAGGTTGCCTTAGCAAACTTGACAAGGCCAAAAGTCATCCTGATATCATCAGAAAAGCTTGTCACCAGACGAAGTTGCTCTGCTAATTGTTGGTCGCTGGAACTGTAGAACTTCAGATCATCTATAAATAGCAGATGGGAAGTTGCTTCTGAGTCGGTACCGTCTTTAGAATTCAGGCTAAATCTATACCCCAAATAGTTGAGAGCACTCATTGGATTAAACTCCAAACAAAACAGAAGTGGTTACAGGGAATCTCCCTGAAATATTACTCGCTGGATCTTAATGTTAGGAAGGATGTACTGTCGCCACCTCCTGGCCGGGCGTATAGCCGGGCACCAGGAGAGTGTCGCCTTGTTGCCCTTCAGAGTAAGTTTCCCAATATGGCTGCCAGCAAAGGTTGCTGGGAACTGTAGTCCACTTTATCTTTAATAGGCAAAGTAGTGTGAACACAAGTGGTTTAGGCGAAACAGAGAATATTTATTTGTTTTGGGGTTTTCCACCTCGCATTATAAGTAGCAGTGCTGAACATAAATAGGATTCTTCTCCAACACAAAGGAATAAAGTTCACAACGTAATCACAGGTTGGTCACCATCAGCAATAATTATTCGCTCACAAAGCTTTGTGAGGATTCGCTCACAAAGCTTTGTGAGGATTCGCTCACAAAGCTTAGGCTGCAAACCTTCTTTCAAATGAATCACAGGAACTGTTTTCCTCACAGCTTCCTTAGAACAAGCATAGCTTCCCAAAAATGTCCAGTAAGTTTCCTCTGCTGTGTCTTTCACTCACAAACAGCTTCCTTACTATTAAACAAACATTCACTCAGCTGTGCCTGGATTTAGCATACTTCTAGCTCATTGGCCATACAAAAAGAACATTGAATTTCTCCAGGACTATTTTCATAATCCTCATAGCCACTTCCTATCTCCATTTCTTCCACGGAGTCATCACAACACTCTTCAGAGTGTACCTGACTGTAGAGCTTACTATTTTGTTTCAGCAATAAATCATTTAACTGTTCAAGCAGCACTTTCTTCTGCTCTATCTCTTCAGAGAGCATGGACTCAGGAAATGCAGACAAGCTACTCTCTCTACAGTTTGGCTGGCTAGTTGAATTGGTTTCTCTAACAGGAACTAACCCCTTCAACTCTTTCTGGTGCAGGGATTTAGGAACACCGACTTGCCTGAATCCTGGGCCTCTCAGCTGTTCCCCTCCTTCTTGCACATAGCCATGCTGCCTCTTCTCTGCAGAAGCTTGTATCCTCGGTAGCACTTTCCTTCTTTGCTGTATTGGCCTTGGACCTGCTTCAGCCAGATCCCACAGCTCACTGCTCTGAACTCCAGCAATTCCCGTCCTACTGCTTCTCTCAGTTCTGCTGCTTCTTGTTCCTTCCCCTCTCCTTCTTCCTCCAATTCCTTCTCCTCTAACTGCCTGTTCAAACACAGGAGTTTTAAACTGCTCTCTCCCAGGGGCCACGCCTTTCTCCCAGCACACGTGGGAGCTGCTAGGCTTCACTCTAGCCCTGACGTGCTGAAGTGGGCGGGGCTTGATGCTGTCTGTGCTCTGACTCAGAGGTTCTCGGTTGCTGGGGAAACCCTGAATGCTCTCATTTTTAAAGGAATAGGCTTCACCCCCTTGCCATTCCATTTCCTCTGAACTGGCTTCGTCATCACAGTACTGACCATCTTCATATCTCAAAAAGAGTGTGGATTGCCACATTGACATAGTGAACTTAATGTACTCTATCAAACCAGAATTAGTTTTATACATTTCAAGGCAATGTATTATCCAAGAATGTTGGATGCTGCCAAAAGCTATCCATGCTATACTGAGATTTCTGCCTTTCTTAGCAGTGGCCATAATGGACTTAATCAGCATTAACTGGTCTTTGATTCCCTATGTTCCTCGCTTACTGCTCTTTTGCTCTATCACCATGATATTATTGAGCTCAATGTGATTGTATATTCTGTCTGCATCTATCGCAATAAACAGCTTATAGATTGTAGGTAAACAGGTTATTGGTCTATAATTTTTAGGAATGTTACTCGGGCCTCCCTTTGGAAGGAGAAACATTCTTCCTGTAGTAAGCCATTGTGGTGTTAAGTCCAGTTGCGCGAACAATTGATTTTTACAGTTCGCCAGGTCTTGGTGGAGTGATGTTAACTGTTTGAGCCAAAAGTTGGTTACTCCATCTGGGCCAGGATTCTTCCAATTTGGAGCTCGTTTTAACCTGCTTTCCAGCTCTTCCTTTGTTACTACAGGCCATTCCATAGGTTTGATGTTTGTTTTTTCTAAATGCTTCTGTATGCTGGGTAATCATTTTGCTTTGTGATTGTGCTTTATAGAGTTCTCATATAGCTTTCTCCAGAAGATTTATGTTCCGGCTTTGGTTGAAGGTACTCTTCCCATTTCCCTGTAGAATTGTTTTGGGTTCTCTCTAAATAGCTTATTCTGATATCTTTCTTTCCTGTTTTCTTCATATCTTCAAAGATTTTGCGCTTCTGCCGCTATTTTCAATTTATTGTTGGAACATATAAATGTCAGGATTTCTTCTGTTAATGCAGCATTCTTCAGCTTGATGTCTTCGATCTTCCTTAATATCTTTGATTATCTTACTCCTTTTAGATACCCATCCATCAGGGATACCTCTGCACGCAATGATTGTATTTTTCGTTCAATGCGCTTTTTCCAAGGAGGAACTGTTATTGTTCTCTTTTTCTTCTGGCCTTGCACTCTTGTTGGTAGTATTCTTGCAGTAATAATTTTAACTGCACAATATTGTATTTGATTAATTCTGGTGATGTCAATAAATGGTTCCTTTACTGGATATGGTCTTGTTCATCTTAACTATCATACTTCTAGCCTTAGATGTTAAATTTAGCTTGGGTAAATTTCCCTTGCTTGGAACCCAGCATATTCATCTCTTTCCAGGAGTTCTATCTTGAATTCCTCCACCTCTAGGTCTCTCTCTTCCCTTTCTTCTTCCCCCAATCCAGTTAATTTGCTGACTCTTCCTTTATTCAGCTGACTTTCCTGCACCTGCCCCTCAACCTCTTTCCTTTTCTGTATCTTCCTTTCTTCTGCTACTTTCACCTAGGTCCCCTCCTCCCTATATTTCTTTGTCCACGGAATCCCTTATTTGCTACAAGATGTTATCATTTACATACTTTTCTTTGATCTTTAAAATTAAAGATTTTAAATTTGCAGCTGTTATTTTTTGCAGTTTTTCTAATGGCAGTTTTCCTCTTTCTTCCAGCTTTTGGCAGACTCTTTGTATACCCTTTTGATTTAAATATAGGGTTTGTAGCATAAAAATAGCATCTCCTCTTTATCTGCAGAATTCCACTTAACCATAGTTAATCCTCTTAACTTTTTCATTAATTTCTGTGGTTTATCACCTGCCACAGTGGGTCCATGAACAGGCTCACCATGGCCTTTATCTGTGGCAGGGATGTTATCTGCATCTGCAGTACTTGCACTATTGCAACCACCATTGTTAGCCCTACTGTGTAAGCTACATGTGGGCACCTTTTTATCATGGGCAATGTGCGGCCAGTATGTATTTTTCTTCTTTGTTCCTATCATACTTTAATTGTAGTGTCACCTTGCTGAGATTTGGTATAGATGTTATACATCGGGGTCACCATGTGAAGGTACTCAGCAAGATTTGAGGAGGGAACTTTATTCGCGCCCCCTAAGGATGTACATAGAAATATAGAAACATAGAAATATGATGACAGAAAAAGACCACATGGCCTATCTAGTCTATCCTTCCATATCAACAACTACAACAGTCCCTTTTTTACCTTTAGAGATCCTCTGTGTTTGTCCCATGCTTTTTTTGAATTCAGTTACTGTCCTCATCTCTACCACCTCCACTGGGAGACTATTCCACAGATCCACTACTCTTTCCGTAAAGAAATATTTCCGCATATCACTCCTGAATCTATCTCCCTTCACCCTCATCCTATGTCCCCTCGTAGCAGAACTTGCTTTCAACTGAAAGAGGCTCTCTCACTGAACATTTATGCCACAGAGGTATTTAAACATCTCAATCATATCACCTCTATCCCGTCTTTCCTCTAAGGTGTACATATTAAGATCCTTCAGTCTGTCTTCATATGCTTTATAATGAAGACCACTTATCATTTTAGTAGCCACCCTCTGCACCGACTCCATCTTGTTCACATCTTTTTGAAGGTGCGGTCTTCAGAATTGCACACTATACTCCAAATGAGGTTGCACCAAAGACTTATACAGAGGCGCTATCACCTCCTTTTTTCTGCTAGCCATTCCTCTCCATATGCACCCAAGCATCCTTCCAGCTTTTCTACCTGTTTAGCTACTTTAAGATCATCAGACACAACCACGCCTAGGTCCCGCTCTTCCTTAGTGGACAAAAGTACTTCACCCCCTATACTATATTGCTCCTTTGGATTGCTGCAGCGCAAATGCATGGCCTTACATTTTTAAACATTAAATCCCAGCTGCCAAATTCTAGACCATTCTTCAAGCTTAGCTAGATCCCTCCTCATGTTATCTACACCTTCCTGGGTGTCTACTCTATTGCAGATTTTGGTATCATCTGCAAAGAGGCAAACCTTACCCGACAGCCCTTCCGCTATATCACTAACAAAGATGTTAAAAAGAATCGGACCAAGGACAGATCCCTGGGGCACACCACTGGTAACATCCTTCTCCTCAGAGTGAGCTCCATTTACTTGTACTCTTTGTCGCCTCCCACCCAACCAATTTCTAACCCAAGCAGTAACTTTAGGGTCCATCCCTAGGGTGCTCAGTTTGTTTATAAGTCGCCTGTGAGGAACAGTGTCAAAGGCTTTACTGAAATCTAAATACACCACATCTAGGGCTCTCCCTCGGTCCAACTCCCTGGTCACCCAGTCAAAGAAATCAATCAGATTTGTCTGACAAGACCTGCCTCTGGTGAATCCATGCTGCCACATCAATTCAACAGCTGCTGCACACCCCTTTGACCCCAGCCCTGCTCCTGTGAGAGAAGCCCTGGGGCTTGGCCCAGGGGAATCTGTGACGCTGCCGATAGGGAGAGGAACAGTTGGAACCAGAGATCCAGGGCTGCCTGGGCCACTGAGGAGCTATCAGCATTAGTGATGCTCTGTCATGCTTGACTTTGAATAGGGTCTTGGCTACCAGTGGTGTCGATGGGAAAGTGTACAGGAGGCCTTCCATCCATGGGATGAGGAACACATCCACTGCCACCTGGGATGAGTGTAGCTGGCGAGAACAGAATCGGGGCAACTGCATGTTGTCCAGACTGGCAAACAGGTCCATCGAGGGAATGCCATAGAGACGAAACAGCCGGGAGGTGACTACTGGATCCAGGCACTACTCATGTGGCTGGAGAACTCTGCTCAGTTTGTCTGCCAGAGCATTGTCCTGGCCTGGGAGGTAAACACTCTTAGGAGCATCCCTCCCTGCGTGCCGCATAGGCACAGGGGGCTACTGCCTCCCGACAGAGGGGGTACAACCCTGTGCCCCCTTGCTTGTTCACATAGAACATTGCGACCTGGTTGTCAGTCTGGATCGGGGTGGTGCTTCAGTTAGTGGTGGAAGGCTCGGAGAGCCAAGAATATCGCCCAGAGCTCTGGCAGGTTGATTTGCAACCAGGATTCCTCCTGGGACCAGCAGCCTTGCACCTGGAGGCCCTCACAATGTGTTCCGAGCCCAGTAGGGAGGCATCCGTAGGGAGGACCCTCTGGGGGGTAGGTGCCTGGAAAGGCATCCTGGCCTGAAGGTGAAGGACTCTGCCACCATCCGAGGGAATCTGCCAGCCGATGGGTCACTTTCAGTCTGTCCCTGAGCCTGCCTGTGGCTTGTGTCCACTGAGAGTGGAGGCACCACTGGGCTGCCTTCGTGTGCAGGTGGGTATATGGGGTCGCGTGAACTGTGGAGGCCATGTGTCCCAACAGGCAGAGTTGAAGCAGGGCAGGTAGCATCCGGCGTCAATGCACTGTGCGGCTAGCTCCCGGAGGGAAGAAGCTTTCACCTGGAAGGTGTCTAGTTGCACTCCTATAGGCTGGAGTGAGGTAGGACTTGGGCTAGTTTATGATGAACCCCAGGTGCTGAAGGGCGTTTATGGTACACCCGGTGGCGCATTGCGCCTCTGCAGCTGTGCCTGCCTTTATGAGCCAGTCGTCCAGGTAAGGGAAGATGAAATCTCCTTGGAGCTGGAGGTGGGTTACGAACCTTGGTGACAAGGCCAGGCCAAAGGGCAGCACCCTGTATGGGCAGCACTGTCCTCCCACCATGAACCAGAAGTATTTTGTGTGGCTGGGATGAATTAGGATGTATGTGTAGACATCCTTTATGTCTAAGGAACATAGCCAATCTCCCTGCTGGAGTAATGGCAGCAGTGTTCCAAGGGAGAGTATCTTGAATGTCTCCCCGACCTGCTGAGCTCTCTCAAATCCAGGATGGGCCTGACGCCCCCTGTCCTCTTGGGAACTAGGAAATATCTGGAGTAGAAGCATATCTGGAGTAGAAGCCTGTGCCCCAGAGATGTTTTGGCACTGGCTCCACTGCCTTGTCCTGGATTAGGCCTGCTAGCTCGGTGAGAAGCAGGGTCTGGTGAAGGAGAGATCTGGTGGGCTCTCCTAGGAAGTACGAGGGTGATGCCTGCTGTAGGTGGAGGAGGTAGCCCTCCCTGACCACTTGTGGCACCCAGGTATCGGTGGTGATGGCTGTCCACCTGTGGGTAAACAGGGCTAGGTGCCCCCTGAGGGCTGCAGAGGGCCTCTTGCGGGGGAGGGGGAGAGGTTGTGCCCAGGCAGTCAAAAGCTCCCCCGGGGCTGGCACCTGGGACTTCAAAGCCTTTGGCTTTCAGGGACCATGTCCCTGGCCTTTTGTTGCTGGCCCCGTTGAAGGGTCGAGAAGGCCTGAAAATGTGGTGTGCCACCAAAAGCCCCCCTTCTTCCTCGAGAAGAAAGGTTTCTTCCCTGGGGCTTTCTTCCTGTGTTGCACTGAGTCTTCTTTGAGAGCCTGGTTCTTGTCAGGAACTCAGTTTCTATCTCTGCAGCCTTGTCTGCCATGGGTTTCCCTAATAGGTTCTCTCCATGCAGGGGACATCAATCAATTTGTCCTGAACCCATTTCTCCAGGTCAGATGACTGCAGCCATGCTTGGTGTCGTGCCCCAATGCCTGTGTTGGCCACCCTGGCCAAAGACTCAAAACCATCACAGACTGCTCGAGACAGAAACTTCGAGCACTCTTTTACCACCGAGGTCAGGGTCTTAAATCTCTGTAGGGGTTCCCCATTGAGGCCTGCCAAAAATCCACCGAGTTCCTTTGACAGTTCCTTCAGGTACATGCTGCTATAGAGTTGGTAGGACTAGATAGGGCAAGTTAGCATCGAGCCCTGAAAGGCCTTCCAACCGAGGGCATCAAGGGTTTGGGCCTCCCTGCCAGGTGGCACCAACGAATGACCATCAAGTTGTGAGTAAGCTGGGTCTTTTGGAACCCAGGGCTTTGGCGTACCCGGTACATGGCATTGAAGCACCTACTGACAATTGATACCGACGCCGGTGTTTCCCACATCTAGAGGAGTACATAATCGAGGATCGGGGGCACTGGTACCATAAGGGTCTCCTTAGGAGATGCCTCATATTGGAGTATCTCCAATTCCTAGGTGCGTGGATCCTACTCGGCCTCGGTCTTGATTGTGAGAACCCTGGCAATGTCCTGGATAAAATCGAGGAAAGCGACATCCTCGGGCGGGGAATGGTGCCGGGGCATCGGGGGAGACAGATCAGAGGGCATGCCCTCAGTGACACCTTGTGTACAGGGAGTCTTCACCCTCAGTCTCCTATTCTAACTCAAAGTCTGAATATGAGTTTGATGCCGTGTGATCACCCCAGTTGAGGTCCGCTCCAGGTGGTTTGTGACCTCCGGAGGATCTGCGATCTGAGCTGTGGACACTCAATGGGGAGGACCGGTGCCCTGAGGAATGGGACCAGGACCTCATCCAGTGCTGGGGACTCTCTCAAGCCCGGTGGTATTCGAGGACCTGCTCAATGTCTGGGGAAGCCCTTGATGTTGAGGGTCCCATCACTGGGGCGGATGAACCAGACGAACAGCATAAACGCCTGCTGCATGGCCATGAGGGCAGATATACTGTTCTCCAAGGCTGCCATCCTGGTCTCCATACCAGTTGGCTCTACAGCCTTCAATGCGGGCACGGTGGGCTTTAGGCCCGAGTCGGTATTGTCAAGGGGGCGTCCTTGATAAATATGGCCTCGGAGGTCTAAGGCTGGTAGGCGGGTGCCGATGGCTCCTTGCAGGACAGCTTGGAAGGCCGCTCCCGCTCAGACTCACGCCTGGGACTGCGAGGCCTGGGATGGGATTTCTCCTTCTTTCCAGACCCTTCCTCCAAGGCAGTCTTCGAGGGTTTCTTCTTCTTGCATGCCACCTCCGGGGATTTCCACTTGGAGGAACCACGGTTGTGAGACTCTGAAGAGGCTCAGGCTTCGAGGGGCACCAAGGTATTGGAGGGGGCCCTGGAGTATGGTGTTGCCGGAAACTCCAGCGCAGAGTCAGACTAATGAAAAAAATTCTCCTTCTGCTGATGATGGCTCTTTAGGCCTTTGAGGTTATGGTTCTGCAGAGTTCACAGTCGGAGTCGTTATGCTCCGGGCTGAGGCAGCAGTCATGCGGGTTGGCGAGGGACATCATTTTCGAGGGACACCTCAATGAAAATTGGGAAAATGAATGAAGCCAAGGAGCAACGCCGAGGCAAGCTGGCTCAGGGGCAGGAAGGAACTGGTAGACAAACCAGACAAAACTTAACAAAAATCACGCTTTTTCTGGGGGAAACTGGACAATGTCCAAAAGGCTCTGTGGAAAAAAGGAGACTGATGCAAGATGGCACCCTTTGGCAGGAGGGGACCACGCATGCATGGTACATCTCCCAAAGGCATTTTTTGAAAGCTGGGGAGATGCTGCCATGCAGAATCCGTCTGCGCCAACATCACCCATATGTGAGGACTGACTTCCTGCTTGTTCCCAGAGAAACAACGTCTTACACAGACATAAAATCAAAAATACTACATGAGTAGTTTTACATGTTGTATAGGTAGAAGTTGTAGCAATTCATGGTGATACTGGGTCTATACATAAAGTCCCTTCAATTGTTGATGTAAGAAATTCACAAGGATCACAACTAAAATGACCTGGGGAGTCAGGTTCATCATCCTCAATAGACCATGTTTGTGAAGGACTGACATGGGTTTTGCTCATGTACCAGCAGCTGGAGACTGAATTATGCAAATATTTTTTGTGATGTCACCCCATATTAACTCAGGAGTACTCTTCCCTCCTCAGTATCCTACTGTCAAAGCAGCAAACACTAGTACAATAGAAACAAAAAGAACTCCCATGGAACAAGCAGAAACTTTCTCTTCTGCTCCCGGACCAGCAATAAACAGCAAAACTTGAAACAAACTGGTCCAGAAGCACCAGAAGCAACTACCGCTAAGACCGGCCTCATTTGGTCAGTTTTCTTTCCTTCTCTTTTTTTTAAAATTAATTATTTTTACACTGCTTCCCTTACAGCTCTTATATATATCAATTGGCAATCTCCAAGCCATACGGTCTGTGAGGGTAAAACAACTCTGATGAACAGGCACCTCAATCCACTCAAGAGTCCAAGAGTGCCTATCAGACCTAATTGCATCGACAGGCTTGTGAACCTAGCATAGAAGAACGGGAGGGTTCTGGACCGGACTGGAGGGACTCCATGAAAGCAAATTGGATCAGGAACTGGTTAGAAGATAGAAAGCAGAGGGTAGGGCTAAATGGCCAATTCTCCCAATGGAGAAAGGTGAATAGTGGTGTACCCCAGGGATCTGTGCTGGGTCCGCTGCTTTTTGACATATTCATAAATGACCTGGAAAGTGGAATAACGAGTGAGGTTATCAAATTTGCAGATGACACAAAACTATTTAAAGTTGTTAAAACCCAAGAGGATTGTGGACAATTGCAAGAGGATCTTGATAAATTGGAAGACTGGGCATCAAAATGGCAGATGGAATTTAATGTGGACAAGTGCAAGGTTATGCACCTAGGGAAGAACAACCCAAACTATGGTTACACGATGCAAGGTTCCACATTAGGAACTACCACCCAGGAAAAAGATTTAGGCATCATTGTGGATACCATGTTAAAACCCTCGGCCCAGTGTGCAGCAGCGGCCAAGAGAGCAAATAGAATGCTAGGTATGATAAGGAAAGGAATGGAAAATAAAACAAAAGATATTATAATGCCTCTATATCGTTCCATGGTGAGACCACACCTTGAATATTGTGTGCAATTCTGGTCGCCGTATCTTAAAAAGGATATAGCGATTTTAGAAAAGGTTCAGAGAAAAGCCACCAAAATGGTAAAGGGGATGGAAGGATACTCCTATGAAGAAAGGCTAAAAAGGTTAGGGCTCTTTAACCTGGAAAAGAGACGGCTGAGGGGAGATATGATAGAAGTCTATAAATTAATGAACGGAGTGGAACGGATAAACGTAGATCGATTGTTTACCTTATCAGAATATAGAAAGACTAGGGGACATGCAATGAAGCTACAGGGTAAACTATTTAAGACTAATAAAAGAAAATATTTTTTCACTCAACGTGTAATCAAACTCTGGAATTTGTTACCGGAGGATGTAGTAAAGGCTGTTAGTGTAGCTGGGTTTAAAAAAGGTTTGGACAAGTTCCTGGAGGAAAGGTCCATAAACCATTATTAAGAAGGGACCCAGGATATCAATGCTTGAACCAATACAAGCATTGTGGAACCTGTGTCCCTTGGGGAAACTGCTAGGTACATATGACCTAGATTGGCCACTGTTGGAAACAGAATACTGGGCTTGATGGACCTTGGTCTGACCCAGTATGGCATATCTTATGTTCTTATGTTCTTAAATTAGCAGGTAAGGTCTAATTTCACCTTCATCCACGTCCCTCCAGTCCAGTCCAGACAGGCGGGATGTAACAAAGCAGTACTCTAGAGCCCGGCGGATCCCGCGAGTCCCGCTTGCAAAACCTGAGCTCCAAAACGTGCCTCTTGTCCCGCCTGGACATCCAACCGATAATGCTTAGCAAAGATATGCAGAGACGACCAAGTCACCACTCAACAAATGTCTACTGGAGGCACTAAGCTAAATTCAGCCCAGTAAGCCACCTGGGCTGTTGTGGAATGTGATCTCAGTCTCTGTGGAATCATCTGACTCCTGAGAAGATATTCCGATTCAATTGCCTCCTTTATCCATCTTGATATAGAGGCCTTGGTTGCCACCTCCCCTCTTTGTGGTCCACCAAACAAAACAAAGAGTCGGTCAGATTTCTGAAAAGACTGCGTGCACTTGAGATAACACCGTAGCGCCCTCCGAACTTCCAACTTGTGCAACCAGCGGTCCTCCGCCTCTATGCCCGCTGAAAATACCAGCAGCGACACCATCTGATTGAGACGAAACGTCAAAACTACTTTGGGTCGAAAGGATGACACAGGCCATAAAATGACTCTCTCCTTGGAAAAAATCAAAAATGGTTCCTGACAGGATAAGGCCTGCAACTCCAAGATGCGCCAGGCTGAACAAATAGCCACCAAGAAGATTACCTTCAAAGTAGCTCCCCTCAATGGCTCAAATGGTGGGCCAGTGAGAACGGACAATACCAGGTTAAGATCCCAAGAAGGAACCATTGCTCTGAAAGGAGGTCTAACCTGCTTTACTACCCGTAAAAACCTGACTACGTCGGGGTGACCTGCAACAAACACCCCCTGAATCTTTCCCCAGTAACACACCAAAGCTGCTACCTGGACTTTCAGCGAGTTCATAGCTAGACCTTTTCGAGGTCATCCTGCAAGAACGAGAGGATATCTCCCACTGAGGCCATCAATGGAGGGAGACTACTTGTGAGACACCACTCCTCAAAAATTCATCAGACTCAAACATAGGATAAAGAAGTAGACCTCTTCCATACCTTTAGCACTGTAGTAACTACGGGCAGGGCATAACCTCTCTTTAACAGCCTTGCCCATTCAAGAGCCAAGCCGTAAGCAAGAAGCAATCCACTTGAGGCATCCACATGGGACCCTGTAACAAAAGATCCCGCCTGTTAGGCAGTCGCCAAGGCTGGCCCACTGTCAACCTGACCAGATCTGCATACCAAGGTCTCTGAGGCCAATTGGGAGCCACCAAGATCACTCAACCTCTAAGCCGAGCTATCCTGTATAAGAGCTGCCCGATCAAGGCCCACAGTGGAAAGATGCTGAAGAAGCAACTTGCCTTGGCATTGTGCCATGAAGCCATCAGATCCATCACCAGCTGCCCCCACCAACTCAAAGACCACTCCCCCGCATCGAGCCGATGGCAGCTGAGGTAGTTGACCTGAATGTTGTCCTTCTCAGCTACATGTGCTGCTGATAGCACCTGCAGGTGCTGCTCTGCCCAAGAGAGAATCGGCGCAATCTCATTGGCTAGGGTTGCATTGCCTGTGTCCCCCGCCTGTTCACATAAGCTACTGCTGCCGCATTGTCTGAGAACACCTGTACTGCCTTGTTCTCCAAGAAAGCCTGGAACTGTCTCAGTGCCAGCCCAATTGCTCTGATCTTCAGATGATTGATGGGCCAGGAGCTCTCCTGCTCCAACCATTGTCCTTGCACCACCTTGCCGCAACAATGCGCTCCCCCAACCATATAGCCTGGCGTCTGTTATCACGAGCACCCAATCCGGCCTCGTCAAGGGCACTCCCTTGGTCAAGTTGTCGGTGTTCAGTCACCACTGTAAGGCAACTTTCGTATCTCTCAGACACTGAAGTCGGCGAGACATAGGATGCTACTGTGGAGACCACTGGGAGAGAAGGGCCCGCTGAAGTGGACACATGTGCTCTGGCCCATGGCATTACATCCAATGCTGCTGCCATGAGCCCCAATACCTGCAGGTAATGCCAGGCCGAGGGCTTCACCATCCATAAAAACTGTCGCAACACCTTCTGCAATCTGTTGACCTGGTCCTCTGGGAGCAACACTCGACCTGCCTCCATGTCGAACAATGCCCCCAAATACACCAACTTCTGCACTGGGCGTAACTTGCTTTTTACTGAGTTGATGACCCATCACAGCTGCTGCAGAAAGGATATGACCTGCTGAGTCACGTGCGCACTCTCCTCCCTCGACTTTGCCCTTATTAACCAATCATCAAGGTATGGATGGCACCAGAATGCCCTACTTGTGAAGCGCTATGGCTGCCACCACCATCACCTCGGTGAATGTCCTGGGGAGGGTCGCCAACCCAAACGGCAGAGCCTGGAAATGAAAGTGTTCCCCGTCCACTGTGAAGCGCAAGAACTTCTGATGTTCTTTTCGAATGGGAATATGGAGATAGGCCTCGGTAAGGTCTAGTGCCGTAAGGAACTCTCCACTTTGCACTGCTACCATCACAGAACGAAGAGTCTCCATGTGGAACTGCGGAACCTGGAGCACTCTGTTGACACCTTTGAGGTTGAGGATGGGCCAAAAGGACCCCTTCTTTTTTAGCACCACAAAATAAATGGAGCATCGACCTAAGCCACACTCAGTTGGAGGCACCAAAACCACCACTTCCAACTGCAGGAGATGAGCCAGCGTCGCCCTTACTGCCCACAGGGGGATACCATAAACTCATCAGGCAGAGGATGAAGAAACTAGAGCATAACCACAGCAGATGATTTCCAGCATCCACTGATTTTACGTTATGTTGATCCAGGAATGGTAGAAACGCTGGAGTTGCCCTCTGATGTGTTCTGCATTCTCCTGGGCCAGCCTTGCTTCATTGCTGTTTGTGGGCCGCGGCCGAGGAAGCCGCATAATATCTGCGGTCTTGTCCTCATCCTCAAAAGGACTGTCCCCTGTATGGGAATCTCTCCAGCTGAGGAGGCGCAGAGCGAGCCATCCTAAAACACTGGAAAGCACGCGATCCCCCACTGCCGTCTGGCAGTAGTATTGCATTGCATCAGAAAATGATGCAATCAACTCTGGATGATGTGTGCATGCTGGTATTATGCAATGTGATGCAATATTACATCATTCAAGGCTTATTTGGGATGTTGTTGATGTCCTACTGGATAAATTTACACGGTGAAACGTCAAAAATGAACTACATGCAATATCTTCAAAACGAGAGCCAATAACAATTGTTTAATGTTATATTCGTGTTCAGCTCACCAAGATACTACAGATTAGGGCCTTTTAAAGTCAGTAACGATTTCAATGTTGACCAGTGTTATACAAGCAATTGTAAATAAATCACTATCCCAAGGTTACATGCCTCTAGAGCTTAAAAAAGCTAACATTCAGCCAATCTTAAAAAAAGCACTGGACAAATCATGCCCATCTTCCTACCGACCTATCTCCAGTTTTCCTTTCCTCACTAAAATAATAGAAAAATATGTTTGCATTCAATTGCAAGACCGCATTGATCTCTATACACCCCTAGACGACAAACAATTTGGGTTTAGACCATACCACAGTGTGGAGACATTGATGCTAACTATATACAACAAAATCATTAAGACAATAGATAGCAATAACCAAGCCTATATGTTAATCTTTCTCGATATAGATGCCGCATTTGACTCTGTCATCCACTCTCTTCTAATTCAATGGCTAATGCAAATAGGTATATGTGACACCACACTTAAATGGTTCACATCCTATCTCTCTGAAAGATTTCAACAAGTAACCATTGAACACACATCCTCTACCTCCTACCCTCAAACTACTGGCCTTCCTCAAGGATCTGCATTATCAGCACTCCTATTTAATATATATATTCAACCAATCTCTCAAATAATTAAACAATTCAAGATTGATTATGCCATCTATGCAGAAGACATAATGCTGTTCATGCCCTTTAACATAAATTCACCCAACCTTGACCCTATAACATCTTGTTTCAAGAAAATCGCAATATGGCTCAAAAACATAGGCCTAAATATCAATTATAAAAAAAACGTTACTAGGAACCAAACCTATATCTCACCATAGTCCATACCAATTGATGATATTTTACTCGAAGTTAAAGATGAGGTCAGATATTTAGGGGTTACTTTAGATAAACACTTATCTTTCCATACCCACATCAAGAATACTACTAAAACAATATATAACAAAATCCATCTACTGCAACATATAAAACCCTTAATACAGCCATCAGACTTCAGAACGATAATGCAGGTGGTGATAACCCCACACATAAACTATTGTAATAGTCTACTGCATGGTCTACCGAAGATATCCCTACATCCACTTATGATGGCAGAACATACTGCTGCTCGAATCATTCACAATACATGTTGAAGTAACCATATTGCACCAATCTTGAATGACCGATGCTGGTTACCCATCCATAACCATATAAAATAAAAGTTACTTATGATCACTTTCAAAGTCATTAGAAAACTATCGTCCCAACCCCTCTCGCAATTAGTCAAAGTCATACCTAACAACCGACGAAGACGAGAGCAATTGAATAACACCCTGGTTACTTCATCTGAATTCCGTAAAACTAAAAAATGCACAAGCAATAGAGCTTTCGAATATATCTCCCCTATGCTCTGGAATGCTTTACCAGCTAGCCTTCGAAACATCATAGACCTCGCCACCTTTTGTTCCCACCTCAAAACTCACCTCTTTACTGAACATTTTGGTCAAAACTCACCACAATTCAACACAGATCCTACATAAATAACTACTCTCCCCCTACTATTCAAACTATAAGAACCCATAATATAACAATCTCCCCCGCAGGTACCCCCTGAACTTACCCTTTTGCTTCATAACATTTCTTGTATATTAATTGTAAATAAGTTATTTTCTCCTGAATCATGTAAATTATTGATTGCAGCACCAGTTATTCTGTTAACATGTTCTATGTACTTGTTGTTCAATTGTAAACCGCTATGATTACCTGATATAGCGGTATAAAAAACAATCAAATATAAATAAATATCTGCATGCGATTCTTTAATAACATTTTACACGTATAAAACAATGCTTTCCATGCAGAAGATGCTTTATAATTTACCTCCTTTATGTCTAACACTTTAATCCAATTCAGTGTTCATTCTCCAGACTCTGTTAGTAAGATGATGGCTGTAGATAACTGCTACTCAAACCAAATCTAAAACATGTCAACCACTGATAAGGAGGCTTCCTGTTTCTGGCTCACTGGGATGGATCAGTTGTTATCTGCGTGATAGACGATAAAGCCATTTTAGAAGACAAACTACGCAGAAGGTAAGATGACTACTTCATTTCAACCAAATATAAGAAAAAATCTAGAACTGCTTACTAACCAATCTTATTTGGCTTACAACTAAACTGTGTATATCTACTTTTATTTTACTATTAAAAATATCTAAAGTAAACAGGAACCAAGTTTACGTATTTCTCCTTTAGGTTGAAGTGCTAGTAAGATTCCATGAGGTCTAAGTATAACGGTTCCCAGGTGGCATACGAGGCAAATTTTTTAAGTTAAAAAAGGCTCAAATACCAAGAAAACTATTTTTATTCAAGAAAGTCTAAGAGTTAATGCAAGTTTAGTTTTAGAATGAAAATAGAAAATCTGTGGAAAACAACAGTAACCTGAAGTTCTATTTAAGGATGATTTACGTAGAGGGTCCAGGTTCAAATGCTCAGTTTTCATGTATTATTCATTTGCAGTATGATTGGAGAGGCTAACACGACAAATTATCCTCTTAAAGCCCTAAAATCCTTTTAGCCCCTCTGAAAGGCAAAGCATAGCATAGATTTTAAAAATATTTTTTGATTTTTAAAATTCTGCAGGGCCTGGTAGCTCAAATCCTGCATCTTGTGTGCAAGGTATGTACCAATACGAACTCTCTATTTTTCTCAAAAGTTTGTTGCACATCCTCTCAGGAGTGGAATTGCTGGAAACAAAGTAGTATTGCTTCCCAGGTATAGGTCCTATATGTTGGATTATTATTCCTAATGAGCTGAAATGACAATTTTTACTGTTTCATTAAAAAATATACAACTTGGTTACTTGTAGCTGCATTTGATTAATGAGCTAAATAGGATACTGTGATATTTTCTAGTTTTATTAATTTTATTCATGATTACAACCATTGTATTATGAACAATATAAGCCTTTTTATTACGTTCTGTTGGGAGAGATGGTATAAAAATATAATAAACAATACATGGAGGAGGTGGAGACGAGAACTGTATCCAATTGAAGAAAGCATAGGACAAGTCCAGAGGATCTCTGAGGGGCATAAGAACATTAAAAAAATGCCATACTGAGTCAGACCTAGGTACATCAAGCCCAGAATGCTGTTTCCAACAATGGCCAATCGAGGTCGCAAGTACCTGGCAGGTTCCCAAAAGGCACACAGGTTCCACAATGCTTGAAAGTAAATGATTATAGAGCTCAGCACTTCATGTAGATGGACAGACTGGATAGGCCTTATGGTTTTTATCTGCTGTCATTGTCTATTTTATTTTTTATGTTTTACAACAAAACACATGTGTTCTTGAATCGTGAGTTACCGCATTTCCTTGTACACAGAACTGACTGTTTCACTATGAAAACAATGTTTTCTTTGCTGTGAATTTGTAAACCACAAATACTGATTTTGTTAATCCGGCATTATCCAGTGCACTTTATATGCTGCTCACACAAGCAAGAATAATTTCTTTTAGCATAGGCACAATACTGAAATGGTTTTCTGGCATGGGCAGTTTCAGATGGTTTAGTTAGTAGGAGCGGTACAAAGGTTATGAGGTGCAGTCCAAGGTTATAAAGCCTAGGCTGGGGTGTCAAATGGCAATCTTGGAGGACCACAAATGGTCAGGTTTTTAAGAAACCAGTCATGCATATGCATATGCATGGAATATATCTACATGCAGTTTATGCAAGTATATCTCATGAAAATTCATTAGGAATATCCTGAAGACGTGAATGTTTGCTGTCTCCAGGATTCCAGTTTGACACCTTTGATCTAAAGGGCACTATCAGAGGATAGTAAAAGAGCCCCCTAAACTAAACTATCCTAACACATACTAAGCAGTTAAGGTATGTTTTTGCGCATGGCCCAGTGCACTAACTGTAAATCATGCACTGGACCAGGGAATGGGCAATGAGTGGGTGTGGAGAGCACACTGCAGTTAAGAGTATGTTTACCATAGCCCATGCCAGTAACATTAATGTGGGCTGCGCTACCAGCATGTGAGGCTTGCACTAAATTCAGGGGGAATGTATATTCATCATCCTACAGTTAGTGCAGGTCAAGGACGCAGCACCATGCATGCTAGCACATGGGTGCACTTAATGCCACCCGCTGTGGCATTACGTACGCCCGCAATATGGGCAGCAAGCATGGTTAGCATGAGCTAATAATGCCCACACTAGCCATGACTTACTATCAATACCTCCATTATCCCCATCCCATCACACAACTCGGATAGTGAGGGACCTTTAGCACAGGGAACCATGTTACTTTTTAACATGGCGCCCAAACCTCACACGACCATATAGTGCATTTTAGTAAACATGACCCTTAGTGTGGGGAACATATCATGCACTGCCAATGATGCAATTAGCTTCAGTGCATCTAACACCACCTTAATATGTGGCATTAGGTGTGCCCATGGTAACTGCACCACACATAAGGGTACACATCTGCATGTTAATTGCCAGGCAAATGCTGGCTGTGCCCCCCCCCCCCAACAGTTACCACACACCATGGCTCTTGTGGGTTAATTTTAGCACTAAACCTCATGCACTTTAGCCAAAGGGCTCCTTAGTTCAATGATATACCACCATTCACAACAAATATCAGAGTGATTTACATAGTTTAAAAACAATAATTATCTCCAAGCTAACGTGACAGCAACCTTAAAAACACTGACAAAGTAGAAAAGAGAACACATGAAGTCTGTCCTGCATCAGCCAGACACCCTTCCCCTTCCTATTCAAAGGGTAATTAATCAACCAGTTTATATCCCTCACTATGTTTTTAAAACTTATGACTGTTAGGGGCATCTCTACTAAACCGCGGTGCGATATTGGCAAAAGGCCAATGGTAAGTCAGAAACCTCTACTGTATCTGCCTAGGGCATTCCCAACTTTTCCTCTGCTGATACTGTGGAGATATGCAATACCTGGAGAGCTGGTTTCCTCAATAGTACTAACAAAAATGGCCACAATCTCATGGTGCTGCCCCCTAGTGTGAGGCTAAAGCATAGTTACTCACCTGTACCAGGGGTTCTCCATGGACAGCAGGAATAAGTCCTCACGTATGGGTGATGTCCCCCATGGAGCCCCATGGGGGAACACTCCCCATCTTCCATAGGAAGCATTTGGGAGGCTCCATCAAGCATGCACGTCTGCCTCAGCGCCTGCTGTGGTGTCATCTTATCTTCAGTATGATAACCAAGCTAGTAGACAAAAAAACAACACGAGGAGGTGGGAGGGTTGCAAGGTCTTATTCCTGCTGTCCATGGGGAACACCTGCTACAGGTGAGTAATTACACTTTCTCCGTGGACAAGCAGGAAGTCCTCATGTATGGGACTCCCAAGGTACAGGCTACTGAAAAAACAAAGAAACAAGCCCAACAGGGGCCATGAAACTGGAGAATCAGAAGAAACAACGTGGGTAGTCCCTCTGGGGAACTCAACTGACTCAGCGTCCACAGCATACACTGACACCGGGAGGACTCCTTTTGTAGCCTGGACAGACAGACAAGGGTCAGCAGGAAAGAGTTGAACCTAAGTCCCAAACAGATCCAGAGTATGTCTTGGCCAAAGTTGATGTCATGTCAGGAATCCCCATCCAGACAGTAGTGGGCTGTGAAGGTGTGGATGGAGCACCACGTAGCAGCACTACAAATCTCCTCTGTGGAGACAGAGCGCAAATTGGCCACAGAAGAAGCCATGGCTCAGACACTGAGAGCCATGACATGACCCTCAAGGCTCAGACCTGCCTGAACATAGACAAAGGAAATGCAATCTGCCACCTAAATGGACAGCGTGTGTTCGGAGATGGTAGCAACCCAGCTTTCTGGGGTCAAAAGAGATGAAGAGCTGGGTGGAACACTGATGCACTCTTATCTGCTCCAGATAGAAAGCCAGGGCATGGGCACTGTGTGATGCCGCATCCTCAGCAGAGCCCCATGAGGGTGCTGATGCTGATGTTGATGCTGGGACCAAAGATGCTGAGTTCGACAGCCCAAAGGACTCTCGCTGCTTCTCCCAGCCCTTTAGGCCCTTCCTGGTCATCTGCAAGCAGAGATTACAGGAGGAGGATTCATGGTCAGGCCCAAGGCACTGAAGGTACCAATTATGTCGGTCAGTGACCAAAATGGTGCATGCCCACCTCATGCACTTTTTAAATTGGCTGGCTGGTTCAAACATGACCTGGAAGACAGCCACCATGAAATCGAACAACTCAACGTCTCCAGCCAGAAAAACCGCACTGGAAAGAAAAATAAATCCCAAAAAGCATGAAAAAGTGGGATCAGCGGGAGCCGACGCACCCAACGACAGGCAGTAGGTACTAAAAAAGAAAAGAAACCCAGGATGGGGCAAGAAGAAATCAATCTTTTCTTTTTCAAGGCGACGACAGGAACATGTCCTAGAGGCTCTATGGAAAAAGAAGACGAGATAGAGCCGCAGCAGGTGGGAAGGCAGGTGCACATGCAAGATGGAACCTCCCAAAAATTTCCTATGGAAGCTGGGGAGCGTTCTCGTGCAGGGCTCCATCAGGGACATCACCCATATGTGAGGACTTAGTTCCTGCTCGTCCACAGAGAAAGGGCAGGACTGCATGATTGTGGCCATTATCTGCAGGCCTCATGACCGGGGCAGGAACGGAGAGGACTGCTTCAGCTCCCATTGACTACAAGGGATAAGGCGGTATAGACCGGGGGGCGGGGCACCCCTTTGGTCAACTGGCTAGTCAGGAGTAATTGTTTTTAAGGAGGAGGGGGATTGGGATCCTGACTGGCTGTCTGGGCACTTTCTTGGCTGGGGGATGCACGATCCCCCAGACAGTTCCTGATGGGGACTGGGAGCTGTCCAGGCAGGATCTGTGCTGAACAAGGGGGAGGGTGGGAGGAGAGACAGCAGGCCAGTGATTTAAATATTGACTGTGCCACAGATCTCTACATCCACAGAACTGACAATATTGTTGGATTGGGGGGTGCCAGTCGGGGCATGGGGAGACTCCTTCGCTCCAGCATGATGCTTGAGCCAGAGAATTGCTAGCAGATGGGGCTCAATTTTGGCAGTCATCGTGCAGAAAAGTTTCATGTGATGGCTGCCAACAATCAGCATGCCTACACCCCGCCCCAATCCCACTCCACCACACCACACCTTCAATGCACGAAAGGCAGGTATTTCAGAAACGTACCTGCGATATCTGCTTTTCGCCTGTGCTAGCTGCTTCCATCAGGCAAGAAATCAGGCAAGTAGCAGCTAAAGCTCTTTAGTAGACATCCTTTAGAGCAGCGGTCCTCAACCTGTGGGTCGCGACCCCCACGGGGGACACCATAGGATTTACCAGGGATTGCCTCACTCCGCCAAGTTAAAAAAAAAATAAAAAAAGTGCACAAGTTGCTGCCACTGCCGAGTCCACTTCTCGGCAGCGGCAAACTCATTGCCTCCCTTCTGAAGCTGCGGTTCCCTGCCTCTTAGGGAACCGTGGCTGTGCCTGTGAAAATGTTGTGAAGCCTTCCCGTCTCTCAACGGGCTCCGTGCAGCATTGTCCCGCCTCCAAATGAAGTGGTAAACAACTTCCTTTGGAGGCGGGACAATGCTGCACGGAGCCCATCGAGAGACAGAAAGGCTCCGCAACGGCTTCACAGGCACAGAGACAGGGAACCGCAGCTGCAGAAGAACAGGGCAGTAGTAGGCAGACATAGGGAGAGGGGAGGAGGGGCAGGGAACCTGCAACGGGGCTGACATGGGGGAGGGAGGGAGCTGACATGGATAGAGGGGGGCTGATATGGAGGGATGGATGGAGGGAGGGAGGGGGGCTGCATGGACAGAGGGGGGGCTGACAGGGAGGGATGGGGGCTGACAGGGATGGATGGAGGGGTGCTGACATGGACAGAGGGGGGCTGCCATGGAGGGAGGGAGGGGGGCTGACATGGACATGCACACAAGAGACAGGGGGACATACTGGACAGACAGGGGATAAATGCTGGACAGAAGGGAAAGACAGTGTGGGTTAGGATTATAATGGGCTGATGGGGGCTAGCACTGGTAATGGGCAGATGGGGGGGCTAGGACTGGTAATGGGTTGATTAGGGAAGGCTAGGACTGGGAATGGACTGATCAAGGGGGGGACTGGTAAAGGGCTGATCAATGGGGGGACTGGTAAAGGGCTGATAGGGGAGTAGGACTGGTAATGGACTGATGGGGGGCTAGCATTGGAAATGAGCTGATCGGGGAGGTTAGGACTGGGAATTGGCTGATTAGAGGCGGCTAGGACTAGTAATGGACTGATGGGGGGCTAGCATTGGAAATGAGCTGATACGGGAGGTTAGGACTGGGAATTGGCTGATTAGAGGTGGCTAGGACTGGTAATGGACTGATGGGCGTAGGACTAGTAATGGGCTGATTAGGGGAGGCTAGCACTGGTAATGGGGTTGAGGGGGGACTAGCACTGGAAGTGAGCTGATTGGGGGGTTTCAACTGGAAATGGGCTGATGGGGGGGTAGGACTGGTAATGGGCTGATTAGGGGAGCCTAGCATTGGTAATGGGGTTGAGGGGGGACTAGCACTGGAAGTGAGCTGATTGGGGGGGCTTCAACTGGAAATGGGCTGATGGTGGGGTGGGGAGGGGAGGATAGAGCTGCTGGCCTTGGAAGAAAACTGGGGTCTAGGGCTACAAATGGGCTGATGTGAAGGGATGGGAGAATGGGACTGGAAGGGAGTGGATGCTGAGAGGGGCTGCCATGGTATTTGGACTAGAAAGAGCTAGACAGTTGGGAAGGAGGGGGACTGGAAGGGAATGGACACCAGTGACAGTCATGGGAATGCAAGTTGACATTGGAAGGTACTGGGAGGGAGGACTGGAAAGGGGCTGATACTGGGAAGGATTACGGGGAATGGAAATAGGCTGATGGAAAGAAGTGAAGAAAATAAAAGAAGAGATAAGAAATGGCAGATGGACCATAGACCACAGAAAGAGAGCTACAAGAAGACAGGAAAGCAGAAGCCTCAGATCGGGACCAGCATTATCAGAGAATAAATTGGTCAGACAACAAAGGTAGAAAAAATAATTTTATTTCATATTAGTGATTTGACTACAAAATCATCATAATTTTGAAATCAAATATTGTTACTTATTATTGTGATTAATTATTGTGGTTTAAATAAGTAAATTTTATAAATAAAAACATTGCAAAGGCCTATAATATATTCATAATTCAACAAATGATTACAGCGACAATGCGTTAACGGTAAAGGAAGAGAGACGCATTTGATTTTATCATTGGGGGTCATCACAAGTTGACCAATGGTAAAAGGGGTTGCGGTACAAAGAAGGTTGAGAACCACTGCTTTAGAGTGTAATAACTAAAATTGGAAAGCAATGACAAACTGAAATTTCAGGTATGTATGAATACAGATAACTTAGTATGCATGTGAGAAACTTTCATCATGCACAATAAGATAAGAGAGGGGAGGGGAACTGGGGCCAGAGGAAGACAAGAAGGGAAGAGGAGGAGCGTATAGGTTGACTCAAACTCCTCTGGCATTCAAAGTCTCTCAACATTTACTCTATCCTTCCAGCACTCTAAAATCATTCCCCCTACATTCTCTCACTTACATGGTTCCATGCCTTCAGCTTCTCCCTGCACTAACTCATCTCATCTTTGCCTCATAATCCCTATATCCAGTCAGTCACTCCTCCACCACTCATTTAACTCGCCCTCCTGCCTCTTCCCCCCTTCCCTGTGTCTACCATTTTCCTGCCCCTCCTACACAGGCATTCACCTTTCTGTCTCTGTCCCCCTTCCCCCAACATTCTCTGGCTGTGCACCAAATATCATCCTCAGTGACAACTACCACTCCCTTCCCACAGGGGCTATGAATGCTTCCTTCACTACCTCCAGAGTAGTCTTTTTGATCATAGCAGTGTATAAAAGAGTAACAAATCTTCAGGACAGAAAAAATTATCTTCTCCGACAATCAAAATATATTCCTACAGCAGGATGAGAACTAGGGAAATGAGGGTTGAAATCCCATGTCTCCCACTGATGTCCCTTGTGACTTTGGGCAAGTCATTTTGCCCTTCACTGCCTCAGGTAAAAATTTATGGCTACATTTACTAACATGCATTAAAGTGTTAATACAGTAACATATAGCAATGTAATTTAATGCACCCAATTCAATTTCATGAACCCTTTATAGCAAGAGGATGAAATCAAAACAAATATCTTTTGTACTTCAGCAAATAGAGAGGGTGACCAGCATGGAGCAGGAGAAGGGGGGGGAGGATGGGGGGGGTGCAATCCTAAACAAAGAAAGAGGAGGGTGATGTGCACAGAGAGGTGGGTACAACCACTCTAGTCACCTTACTGGGCTAACTAGATAGACCATACTGGGGTTTTTTTCTGCCATCATATACTAAGGTGAAATTAGATTTACCTGCTAATTGTAGTTCCTTGAGGAACTGCAGTCTAGTCCTGAACATCTGGGACTTGCATCTCTTCTAGCAGCCTTGGAGACTGAGTACGTCATCTTTTTTGATGATCCTGGCATAAATAGCAGAGGGACCGCCTCCTTGCTCCAGTAACCTATTAACAAAGCAGACTCACCAAAGCAACAATTAAGTAGTCAATACCACAAATAACCTGAAAACTATTATAACTAATAAATAAATGAACAAGGAGGAAATCCCCTCTGTTTTGCACCCCTTTACCGGGGTTACCGCAAACTCCTGGCATTGCCTAGGCCTGCCCTCCCCTCATAGGAAACCTGAACCATTGCTGTATTTCTATTACAGTCCTACCCCCCCTCCGGAAATACAATCTCTGCAGTTGCTCCACTCACCTGCACACGGACATATCTCCTCGCTTCAGGCTGCAGATCACAAGAAAGAAAACGGGTAGGGAAGCGGGACTAGACTGGAGTTCCTCAAGGAACTACAATTAGCAGGTAAGTCTAATTTCACCTTCCTTATCGTCCCTCCAGTCTAGTCCCTAACATCTGGGGATGTAACAGAGCAGTGAAAATTTCAACAGGAGGGACCTGTCAGACCAGCTTGAAGCACCGCTGATCCGAAACGAGTGTCCCTCTCCACGAGAACATCCAGACGGTAATGCTTGACAAAAGAATTCAGTGACGACCAGGTAGCCGCTTTACAGATGTCCGCTGCCGAAAACGAACTATATTCCACCCACGACGCCGCTTGCGCCCTAGTCGAATGAGCCTTCAGACCCTCTGGAATGGGCTTACCTTTTAACAGGTACGCTGAAGCTATTGCCTCCTTGAGCCACCTGGCAATAGAAGCTTTGGAAGCTGCCTCTCCTTTTCGTGGCCCTCCAAACAAAACGAACAGCCTATCCGACTTGCGGAAATCCGCTGTAACCAGCAGATTCTTCTTAAGAGCTCAGCGAACATCTAGAAGATGCAAGTTCTCGGAAGCCGCAGTACCGCTATCTTCTGCAAACACCGGCAAAGAAACCACTTGATTGACATGAAACGCTGACACCACCTTAGACAAAAAAGAAGGAACTGTCCTCAATACCACCTTCTTCTCGAAAAACAACAGAAATGGCTCCTGACAAGATAAAGCCTGCAAATCTGAGATCCTGCGGGCCGAACAAATGGCCAGCAGAAACACCACTTTAAGGGTAACGTCCTTTATGGAAGCTGAAGATAAGGGCTCAAAGAGAGCACCTACCCACACTTCCAACACCACCTGAAGCTTCTACGTCGGAACTGCCGCTCTACAGGGCGGCCGCAACAAAGACACCGCCTTCAAAAAACACTTAACATCTGGAAGAGCTCCCAGCGTCTCCCATTGAACCTTACCTCTGTAACAGGAGAGTGCTGCCACCTGCACTCTTAAAGAAGCAGCAGCCAAACCCTTCTCAAAACCTACCTGTAGGAAGGACAAAATTTGAGGCACCGATGTCCGCAGCTGGTGGTCTTCGCACCATGCCTCAAAAATACGCCAGATACGGACATACGCCATTGATGTGGACCTTCTCCTAGCCTGCAGCCGAGTAGAAATCACCTCTGAGGAATAACCTCTCGCCCTCAGGTGCGCCCTTTCAAGAGCCAAGCCGTAAGCGAGAACCCATCTATCTGCGGCATACGCAGTGGCCCCTGCGACAATATGTCTCTTCGCGTCGGTAGCTGCCACGGCCGATCTACCAAGAGCTTCACTAGATCTGCCTCCATGGCCAGTCTGACGCTATCAAGATTACTTGACCCTTGTGAACCTCTATTCTTTGAAGCACGCGACTGATCAACGCCCAAGGAGGAAACATGTATAGAAGTTGATCTTCAGGCCATCTTTGAATTATAGCGTCGAGACCTTCTGACATTCTCTTGCGCCGCCTGCTGAAGAAACGGTTGCTTTTTGCCGACTCGCACGTTGCCATCAAATCCATCACCGGAGTCCCCCAACGGCGAACTAACATTTCGAACACTTCGGGATGGAGCACCCATTCTCCTGGTTCTACTTTGACCCGACTCAAAAAATCAGCTTCCACATTGTCTACTCCTGCTACATGCGCCGCTGACAAGGCTACCAGATTCAGTTCGGCCCACAACAACAGTTCATCTGCCTCTGCTTCTAGTGACACACTGCTGGTGCCCCCTTGAAGGTTGATGTAAGCCACCGCGGTCGCATTATCGGAAAACACTCGAACCACCTGTCTGCGCAGGTAAGGACGAAAAGCTCTCAATGCTAGAATAACCGCTCTCAATTCCAAAGTGTTGATGGCACACTTCTTCTCCATCGGAGTCCAGGCTCCCTGGGCGAAATGACCCTCGAAGTGTGCTCCCCAGCTTGAGAGACTGGCATCTGTTGTCAGTGAAACCCAGGACGGAGGTTCTAAAGGCACCCCTTTTTCCGGATTTCCTGGCCGTAACCACCACTGCAATGCACGGCGGGTATCCAGCAGGCAGGGAAGCTTCCGAGTCAGCGGATCAGACTGGTGCGACCATCTTCGAAGCAGAGCTCTCTGCAATGACCTCATGTGAGCTCTCGCCCACGGCATCATGTCGAGCGCTGCCACCATGGTACCTGGCACCTACAGGTAATACCATGCTGTAGGCATCTTTTTCCCCAAGAAACTGCGGACTAGCTCTCTCAACCTCTGTGCCTTCAGCTGTGGAAGAAAGACCTTTGCTACGCTCGTGTCGAATCGAGCCCCCAGGTATTCCAGGGTCTGCGATGGAGTCAACCTGCTCTTTGCCATATTGATTACCCAACCAAGACTCTGTAGGAAGTCCATCACCCGAGCTGTAGCTGTCTCGCTCTCGCTCTTGAACTTTGCTTGAACCAACCAATCGTCCAGATAAGGGTGCACTAGCATTCCTTCCTTTCGCAACGCTGCTGCTACTACCACCATTACTTTGGTGAACATCCGCGGCGCCGTTGCAAAGCCAAACGGCAGCACTCGGAACTGAAAATGGCCCATAGGAACCACAAACCGGAGATATTTCTGATGCGAATATGCTCTGTGCGAATCGGCACATGCAAATAGGCTTCTGATAGATCCAGAGAGGTAAGAAACTCCGCTGCTCTTACCGCTACGATAACCAACCTCAGAGTTTCCATATGAAAGTGAGACACTTAGAGGCACCGATTCACTCCTTTGAGATCCAAAATTGGCCGATACAAGACCTCCTTTTTGGCACCACAAAATATATAGAGTGCTGACCGCAACCGCACTGGCCTGGCGGTACCGGAACAGCAGCCTTCAGGTTTATCAGCTTCTCTAAGGTTTCTTGTACGGCCTTTAACTTGAAACTCATCTTGCAGGGAGATTGAACAAAAGAATCGCGGAGTGGGCGTTGAAACTCTAGAGCATATCCTTCACGAATCACCTCCAACACCCACTGATCTGAGGTAATTTGGACCCAGGCAGGCAAAAACTCCCACAGCCGACCTCCCAAGGGCACTAGTCCTACCTGGGCCCGCCTGACTTTATTGTGATTTTCTAATGCTCAGGGATGAAGAGCCCCCAAACCCTCTGTTCACTCCCCGAAACCCCCGATTCCTATATGGAAAACGTCCTCTTTAAAACTAGCTGAACCTATGAGAGCGAAACCATTGAAAATCCCTTTGTGGTCCCTTGGACTGGACATTTTGCTTATTTTGTTTTGGTTTGTCCTCCGGAAGACATCTGCCCTCGGACTCTCCTAGGTCCTTTACCAACTTGTCCAAATCCTCTCCAAAGAGCAACTTGCCCCTAAAGGGAAGTTTACTTAATCTGGCCTTGGATGAACTATCTGCCGCCCAATTACGAAGACACAGATCCCGCCTTGCTGCTACCACCGAGGCCATACTCTTTGCTAAACCATGCATAAGATCATAATGAATATCGGCTAGATAGGCTGCCCCGGTCTCCAATCTGGCTGCCTCACCGCCCAGCTCCTCCACTTGTTCCCCTTGCAGTCTCTGAGACCACTGCAGACAGTCTCTCGCTACCCATGCTCCATAAACAGATGCTTGCATGGAGAGCGCATTAATTTCAAAAACCTGTTTCAACAAAGTGTCCAGCTTTTGATCTTGGGCATCTTTGAGAGCAGTACTACCTTCAACTGGAATGGTTGCCTTTTTGGTAACAGCCGAAACTGTGGCATCTACCTTTTGGGATTGAATAAATCTCGATCTTGATCTGACAAGGGATAAAGGCGACTCATCACCTGCCTCCGGCAAGTCCCATTTGTCCAGAATCATTTCTCGAAATACTCTATGCACCGGAAAAACCCTCTGAGCTTTCCGTACCGCCTGCAGCAATGGATCCTCCAAGGAAGTGTCCTCCTCCGGACTCGCGACCGGCATATTAGGAGCCCTAAGTGTCTCTGTAATGAGCGCTGGCAACTCTTCCCGCCTAAAAACTCCAACTACCTAAGCCTGATCCTGGCGGTCCACGAGTTCTCCTTCCTCGAGCTCCTCTTCAACCTCTACCTCCTGATCCAAATCCTCGGAGTGCGTGGTCTTGGAAGCAACTGAATGTTCCGGCTAGTCCCGGACATTCTTAGACCTCTTGGTCGGCAGCCCCCCAGCTCCGGAGTCCAAGAGACTGCCTGAACGCTTACTCGGTAGCGTCCGTTCTGCCACACCCTTTACGAAGGACTGTTGTAGCAGCAGCATAAAATCTTCAGAAAATATCGCTGCCAAACCTCCCAGCACAGGCCCCTGAGTAGGAGGAAGATCGGGCACAGAGGACGGCACTGCTATGGGCTCTAGCGGGGTCACTGTGGGCGAAACGGGTTCCTGCTCAGCTGTAGAGGCCCCTCTGACTCCCAGCATTGACCTCCAACTGTTGTTCCAGAGGAGATGCCTCCTGGATGCAGTCCCTACAGACTCCTGCTTCTGACACGGATCCCCTCTTTGCCCCGCATACCCAGCAGTGTGGCTTAGAAGGCATTTTGAGCCAAAAACACTATCCCTATGCTCAAGAACTGTTTTAAAATGACAGTAGGCTCCAGACTCAGCTGTTGCTGGCCTGTCCCTAATCAATTCAACCACAATGCCAAACAACTGTATCTACCAACAATTTTTTTTTTTTTTTACTATCGCCAACCTAAACTAGTTGAGGGATACCCCCTTGCTCTATGACTAAAACTGGTCGCAACGAAGCTCTCTGTCTCCCCACGGTGTCTTGAAGGACTAGAAAAAGGGACTGTTACTTCTGGAGAGAGATCTGCAACTGTGAGTATATACTTCTGGTAATTTTCTAAAAGGAATTCTTTGTATTAAAGCTAATTAATCTGTGAACCCACTATTTTTGTTAAATCAGTCAGGGCCTAGTAGCAGCAGTTTAAGTTTAAATTTAAAACACAGAGGAGAACTTTCTGGTTACATTTCATACCCAGCAGAGAGCTTGTAGTCTAAATTTAATAGTCACTCAGGGCCTAGCATCAGCAAAGTACTTTTAGCTTAAATTTAAAACACAGAAGAGAGCGTTCTGGTGACATTTAGAACCCAGCAGACAGCTTGTAGTTTAAATTTCATAAGAAGTTAGAGCCTAGCAGCAGCTAAGAGCTATAATTTAAATCAAATCAGAATATAGCTTACCTCAGCAGCACAAGACAGGGTACTGTGTAGCAGCCCTCTTTTAATAAGTGTTATTTCCCTCCCTCCCTCCCCTGGGATAATCGTAGCTTTATAGGTACTTACACATCTTACAAGACAGGAGGTGCTCTCAGGTGAAGCTCATTACCCAAATCAGTCATACACTAAGGACCAGAGATTAGTTAAGCTTCAGGTGAACAAGGTATATTACACGTATTAGGTACAGTTTTATTAGTATAAATATCCATAGCAACCCTTAGTAAGTAAAGAACTTAGATCTAAACACAAACTTAAAACTAAGATGCAGACAGCAGTCCAGCAGCGGGATGGGGACTTTCCAGTCTTTTGCATTGAGTGTCACATGTATGATTTTCTCCCAGTTGGTGAGAGATCTTACGTGTGCACTAGGTGCAAGGAGCTCTTTGCTCTCAGGGAACGAGTCCGTTCTCTAGAGGCTAGAGTAGCAGACTTGGAAAGCATAAGACAGAGAGGTACATAAACGAGACCTACAGGGATATAGTCCTGAGTCCCACCTCCAGTCTGGCAGCATCCCTGTTGCCATGGAGGAGAGGTCACGTGACAGGAGAGCATCACCCTGGTGTGGCAGGAAGTGATCCTGTAACTAGGACCTGTCCTCCAGGTGATGTAAAACCCTCTCGCACCGAGGAAGTTTCTCCAGGGCCATGTGCCCAAGAGGGAAGGGTTAGGACAGCCGTTATAGTTGGTGATTCGATCATTAGGCATGTAGATAGCTGGGTGGCTGGTGGACGTGAGGATCGCCTGGTAACATGCCTGCCTGGTGCGAAGGTAGCGGACCTCACGTGCCACCTAGATAAGGTCTTAGATAGTGCTGGGGAGGAGTCTGCTGTCTTGATACATGTCGGTACCAATGACATAGGAAAATGTGGTAGGGAGGCTCTGGAGGCTAAATTTAGGCTTTTAGGTAGGAAGTTGAAATCTAGAACTTCAAGGGTAGCATTCTCTGAAATGCTTCCTGTTCCACGCGCAGGACCCAAAAGGCAGGCAGAGCTCCGGAGTCTCAATGCATGGATGAGGCAATGGTGCAGAGATGAGGGTTTTGGATTTGTTAGGAACTGGGGAACATTCTGGGGAAAGGAGGGGCTCTTCCAAAGGGATGGGCTTCACCTTAACCGGGATGGAACCAGGCTGCTGGCATTAACCTTTAAAAAGGAGATAGAGCAGCTTTTAAACTAGATATTAGGGGAAAGCCGACAGTCGCCCAAGAGTGGATGGTTCGGAAGAATGTATCTTTGAAGGATACTACCAAAAGCAGAGGGGTTCCACAAAAGAGTAAAGTAGCCCAAATGCCCTCAAGTATGGAGCTGACAGAGCTTAAAGATCCTAAATTACCCATGTCTAACAATAGCCAAATTAATATGAATAAAATACATTCTCTAAAATGCTTGTATGCAAATGCTAGAAGTCTAAAAAATAAGATGGGAGAGTTAGAATATATAGCACTAAATGAAAGGTTAGATATGATTGGAATATCAGAGACATGGTGGAAGGAGGACAACCAGTGAGACACTGTGATTCCTGGGTACAAACTATATCGTAATGATAGAGCTGATCAAATTGGTGGAGGGGTTGCTCTCTATGTTAGAGAGGGCATTGAGTCAGAAAGGATTAAAGTTTTGCAGGAAACAAAATCTGCTGTAGAATCTATATGGATTGAAATTCCATGTAAAAGGGGGAAGGCAATGGCAGTGGGGATGTACTATCGAGCGCCTGGCCAGAATGACCAAATGGATGATGAAATGCACAAAGAAATCAAGGAAGCTAACAAAAGTTACAGCACAGTAATAATAATGGGTGATTTCAACTACCCCGGTATCAACTGGGTCAGTGTCACGGCAGGACATGCTAGGGAGATAAAGTTCCTAGATGAAATAAATGACTGCTTCTTGGAGCAGCTGGTTCATGAACCGACCAGAGGGGAAGCCACATTGGACCTTGTCCTTAGTGGAACACCAGGTCTGGTGCAAGAGATAAGGGTGTTGGGGGCCACTTGGCAATAGTGAATCATAGCATGATCGCATTTGATTTAATTAGTGGAGGAGGGGATGGTAAGGAAATCCACAGTACTACCTTTTACTTTTGAAAGGGAGACTATGATAAAATGAGGAAAATAGTTAAGAAAAAACTAAAAGGAGCAGTTGCAAAGTTTAAAGACGTACATCAGGCTTGGCTGTTGTTGAAAAATACCATCTTGGAAGCCCAGACCAGCTGTATTCCACGCTTTAAGAAAAGTGGAAGGAAGTCCAAAAAACTGCCAGCATGGTTTAAAGGTGAGGTCAGAGAGGCTGTTGTTGCCAAAAAAGCATCTTTCAGGAAATGGAAAAAAGAGCCAAACGACAAAACCTGGAAACAGCACAAGCACTGTCAAGTCAAATGCAAGGCATTGATAAGGCAGGCAAAGGGAGAATTTGAGAAGAAGCTTGCTGCGGAAGCAAAAACGCGAAGTAAAGACCTTTTCAAGTACATTCGTAGCAAAAAAACCTGTGAGAGAGTCAGTTGGTCCATTAGATGATAAAGGGGTTAAAGGAGCACTAAGAGGAGACAAGGCGATAGCGGAGAGACTGAATGAATTCTTTGCTTCAGTCTTTACTGAGGAAGATGTAGGGATGTTACCCATGACTGAAGTGGTATTTAAAGGTGCGGAAGAATTGAAGGAAATATCGATACATCGGGAAGATGTATTACAACTATTAGATAAACTGAAGAGTAGCAAATCACCTGGGCCGGATGGTATACATCCAAAGGTGTTGAAAGAACTGAAATACGAGATTGCAGACCTGCTATTAGTAATCTGTGAACTATCATTAAAATCATCTCTAATACCTGAAGATTGGAGGATCGCCAATGTAACACCAATTTTTAAAAAAGTTTCCAGGGGTGATCCAGGAAACTACAGGCCGGTGAGCCTGACATCAGTACCGGGAAAAATGGCAGAAACCATCATAAAGAATAAAATTACTCAGCATGTAGATAGTCATGACCTAATGGGAGACAGCCAACATGGCTTTAGACAAGGAAGATCTTGTCTTACTAATCTGTTATGTTTTTTTGAAGGAGTGAATAATCAGGTGGACAAAGGTGAGTCGGTTGATATTGTGTATCTGGACTTTCAGAAAGCCTTTGACAAGGTCCCTCATGAGAGACGTTTGGCAAACTAAAGAGTCATGGGATAGGAGGCAGTGTACTATTGTGGATCAGGAACTGGTTAAAAGATAGAAAGCAGAGGGTAGGGCTAAATGGCCAATTTTCCCAATGGAGAAAGGTGAATAGTGGTGTACCCCAGGGATCTGTGCTGGGTCTGCTGCTTTCTGACATATTCATAAATGACCTGGAAAGTGGAATAACGAGTGAGGTTATCAAATTTGCAGATGACACAAAACTATTTAAAGTTGTTAAAACCCAAGAGGATTGTGGAAAATTGCAAGAGGATCTTGATAAATTGGAAGACTGGGCATCAAAATGGCAGATGAAATTTAATGTGGACAAGTGCAAGGTTATGCACCTAGGGAAGAACAACCCAAACTATGGTTACACGATGCAAGGTTCCACATTAGGAACAACCACCCAGGAAAAAGATTTAGGCGTCATTGTGGATACCATGTTAAAACCCTCGGTCCAGTGTACAGCGGCGGCCAAGAGAGCAAATAGAATGCTAGATATGATAAGGAAATTAATGGAAAATAAAACAAAAGTTATTATAATGCCTCTATATCGTTCCATGGTGAGACCGCACCTTGAATATTGTGTGCAATTCTGGTCGCCGTATCTTAAAAAGGATATAGCGATTTTAGAAAAGGTTCAGAGAAGAGCCACCAAAATGGTAAAGGGGATGGAAGGATACTCCTATGAAGAAAGGCTAAAAAGGTTAGGGCTCTTTAACCTGGAAAAGAGACGGCTGAGGGGAGATATGATAGAAGTCTATAAATTAATGAACGGAGTGGAACGGGTAAACGTAGATCGATTGTTTACCTTATCAGAATATAGAAAGACTAGGGGACATGCAATGAAGCTACAGGGTAAACTATTTAAGACTAATAAAAGAAAATATTTTTTCACTCAACGTGTAATCAAACTCTGGAATTTGTTACCAGAGGATGTAGTAAAGGCTGTTAATGTAGCTGGGTTTAAAAAAGGTTTGGACAAGTTCCTGGAGGAAAGGTCCATAAACCATTATTAAGAAGGGACCCAGGATATCAATGCTTGAGCCAATACAAGCATTGTGGAACCTGTGTGCCTTGGGGAAACTGCTAGGTACATATGACCTAGATTGGCCACTGTTGGAAACAGAATACTGGACTTGTTGGACCTTGGTCTGACCCAGTATGGCATATCTTATGTTCTTATGTCTCAGCAGGAACCGTTGCAACACTGCTTTTCCCGCACGAGAAACACATGGCCAGGTCTGCCATCCTCCGTGATAGCGTAGTCACGCTGAGTACCAGATCTGCCCCGCAATTCACTGCTGTATCCTTCTTACCTCAGAGAAGCCGCTCCCCCAGCGCCGTACACACACTGTCTTGTGATCCAGTCCTGCTCTCTCTACACGCGCTCAGCTGGTATCTGCGGCTTCAGCGTCGTGGAGGAGCAATGCGCTGAAAGGGAGCTTCTGCAGCGATTCACTTTCTCTATGCCTTCTACCCGTCTAACGCTGCTATCTGCTCCTGCTACCGGCTCCTCACCCAAAATCATTGCTTCGGGAGCCGGAGCCTTCCCCTGCAAAAGCACCCGGCCAGAAGCAAGGCAGGTGGGGGGGGGGGGGGAGAGGCCTTCCAACGCTCCTCAAAGTGCCAATAAATCACTGGTACACTCTGAAGATAGCACTAATTTCACAAATGCAAAAATAAACAAGTTTAACCAATCAATTTAACTAACTAAATCTCCTTAATTGTCCCTGAAGTGAGTCCTGAACCTCTGGGCTCACTACTCCTAGCTGCTTGGAGACTGAGATACTTGGCACCCTGGAGGGATAAGCACAATGTCATCGGGTGTTTGTTGTAAGCGGTAGTTGAGTTGGTATTAATATGAAAGGATTTTCTCTAGTATTATCTATGCATGGGAGTAGGTAACATTTGGTTATGATCATGTGATTAGAACAGGTGTTCTTGACTGCTTGGGGTTCTTATGTTCTTATCTTATGTTCTTATGGGTTTGATGGTGGCTGTGATAGCTCTGCCTTCATGGAATGCTTTTGTGAATGGGGCCGGCTTTTAGGCTGGTTGCACTGCGCCGATGCAGCATTTTTTATGTTTTTGCCTTTCTTTAAAGAGCCTAGCCAGCTTGTGTTGTTCCTACAGGACATCTGGTTTGAAATCCCGTTGAAGTTAGATGATGCAAGTATTTTAGTGGTGTAACCAGAATGTCTTCAGGTTTTTCGTTATTTTTCTATATAGAACATAAGAAATGCCATACTGGGTCAGACCAAGGTCCATCAAGCCCAGTATCCTGTTTCCAACAGTGGCCAATCTAGGTCATACGTAACTAACAGTTCCCCCAAAAGACACAGGTTCCACAATGCTTGTACTGGGTCAAGCAGCGATATCCTGGGTCCCTTTTTAATAATGGTTTATGGACATTTCCTGTAGGAACTTGTCAAAACCTTTTTTAAATCCAGCTACACCAACAGCTTCTACTACATCCTCCGGTAACAAATTCCAGAGTTTGATTACACGAGTGAAAAAATATTTCTCTTATTTGTCTTGAATAGTTTACCCTGTAGCGTCATTGCATGTCCCCGTGTCTTTCTATATTCTGATGACGTAAACAACCGATCTATGTTTACCCATTCCACTCTGTTCATTAATTTATAGACTTCTATCACATCTCCCCTCAGCCATCTCTTTTCCAGGTTAAAGAGCCCAAACCTTTTTAGCCTTTCTTCATAGGGGTATCCTTCCATCCCCCTTACGGTGACCAGAATTGCACACAATATATAAACGATGCGGTTGCACCATGAAATGATACAGAGGCATATCATCCTTTTTTAATTTTTCATTCCTTTCCTTATGATACTTAGCATTCTATTTGCTCTCTTGGCCGCCGCTGCACACTGGGCAGAGGGTTTTAACATATTATCCACAATTACGCCTAAATCTTTTTCCTGGGTGTTGGTACCTAATGTGGAACCTTGCATCGTGTAACCATAGTTTGGGTTGTTCTTCCCTAGGTGCATAACTTTGCACTTGTCCACATTAAATGTCATCTGCCATTTTGATGCCCAGTTTTCCAATTTATCAAGATCCTCTTGCAATTTCCCACAATCCTCATGGGTTTTAACAACTTTAAATAGTTTTGTGTCATCTGCAAATTTGATAACCTCACTCGTTATTCCCTTTTCCAGGTCTTTTATGAATATGTCAAAAAGTAGCGGACCCAGCACAGATACCTGGGGTAGACCAGTATTCACCTTTCTCCATTGGGAAAATTGGCCATTTAGCCCTACCCTCTGCTTTCTATCCTGATCCTGATCCACAATAGTATACTGCCTCCTATCCCATGACTCTTTAGTTTTGCCAAAAGTCTCTGATGAGGGACTTTGTCAAAGGCTTTCTGAAAGTCCAAATACACTATATCAACCGACTCACCTTTGCCTACCTGTTTATTCACACCTTCAAAAAAGCATAACAGATTAGTAAGACAAGATCTTACTTGTCTAAAGCCATGTTGGCTGTCTCCCATTAAGCCATGACTATCTACATGTTCAGTAATTTTGTTCTTTATGATGGTTTCTACCATTTTTCCCAGTACTGACGTCAGGCTCACCGGGCTGTAATTTCCCATATCATCCCTGGAACCCTTTTTTAAAAATTGGCGTTACGTTGGCCATCCAAACAGCAGGAGAAAGAGGTCTTCCGCAAGGAGTACAATAAAAGGAAGCGGAAGACCAGGACCATTGCCAAACACAGCAGAGGTATCCAAAAGACTTTATTAACAGACCCAAAATCTGTGTTTGGCCGTGATCCATTACGTTGGCCATCCTCCAATCTTCAGGTATTAGAGATGATTTTAATGATAGCTCACAAATTACTAATAGCAGGTCTGAAATCTCATATTTCAGTTCTTTCAACACCCTTGGATGTATACCATCCGGTCCAGGTGATCTGCTACTCTTCAGTTTATCTAATAGTTGTAATACATCTTCCCGATGTATCAATATTTCCTTCAATTCTTCGGCAACATTTAAATACTACTTTAGTCATGGGTAACATCCCTACATCTTCCTCAGTAAAGACCGAAGCAAAGAATTAATTCAGTCTCTCCACTATCGCCTTGTCCCCTCTTAGTGCCCCTTTAACCCCTCTATCATCTCATGGACCAACTCACTTTCTCACAGGTTTTTTGCTACGAATGTACTTGAAAAAGTCTTTATTATGCATATTTGCTTCCACAGCAAGCTTCTTCTCAAATTCTCCCTTTGCCTGCCTTATCAATGCCTTGCATTTAACTTGCCAGTGCTTGTGCTGTTTCCAGTTTTCGTCATTTGGCTCTTTTTTCCATTTCCTGAAAGATGCTTTTTTGGCAACAGCCTCTCTGACCTCACCTTTTAACCATGCTGGCAGTTTTTTGGACTTCCTTCCACTTTTCTTAAAGCATGGAATACAGCTGGTCTGGTCTTCCAAGATAGTAGCTTGATGTAAGTCTTTAACCTTTGCAACTGCTCCTTTTAGTTTTTTCTTAACTATTTTCCTCATTTTATCATAGTCTCCCTTTCAAAAGTAAAAGGTAGTACTGTGGATTTCCTTACCATCCCCTCCTCCACTAATTAAATCAAATGCGATCATGCTATGATTCACTATTGCCAAGTGGCCCCCAACACCCTTATCTCTTGCACCAGACCTGGTGTTCCACTAAGGACAAGGTTCAATGTGGCTTCCCCTCTGGTCGGTTCATGAACCAGCTGCTCCAAGAAGCAGTCATTTATTTAATTTAGGAACTTTATCTTCCTCGCATGTCCTGCCGTGACACTGACCCAGTCGATACGGGGGTAATTGAAATCACCCATTATTATTACTGTGCAGTAACTTTTGTTAGCTTCCTTGATTTCTTTGAGCATTTCATCATCCATTTGATCATTCTGGCCAGGCGGTCGATAGTACACCCCCCCCCCCCCCCACACACACACACTGCCATCTCCTTCCCCTTTTCACATGGAATCTGAATCCATAGAAATTCTACAGCACATTTGTTTCCTGCAAAACTTTAATCCTTTCTGACTCAATGCCCTCTCTAACAGAGCACAACCCCTCCACCAATTTGATCAACTCTATCATTATGATATAGTTTGTACGCAGGTATCACAGTGTCCCACTGATTGTTCTCCTTCCACCATGTCTCTGAGATTCCAATCTTTTCTAACCTCTCATTTAGTGCTATATATTCTAACTCTCCCATCTTATTGTTTAGACTTCTAGCATTTGCATACAAGCATTTTAGAGACTATTTTATTCATATTAATCTGGCTATTGGTAGGCATGGGTAATTTGGAATCTTTAAGCTCTGTCTTCTCCATTCTCAAGGGCATTTGGGCTACTTTACTCTTTTTTGGAACCTCTCTGCTTTTGGTATGCGCTCTTGGGTGACTGTCAGCTTTCCCCTATTATCTAGTTTAAAAGCTGCTCTATCTCCTTTTTAAAGGTTAATGCCAGCAGCCTGATTCCATCCCATTTAAGGTGAAGCCCATCCCTTCGGAAGAGCCCCTCCTTTCCCCAGAATGTTCCCCATTCCCTAACAAATCCGAAACCCTCATCCTTGCACCATCGTCTCATCCACACATTGAGATTCCGGAGTTCTGCCTGCCTTTTGGGTCCTGCGAGTGGAACGGGAAGCATTTCGGAGAAAGCTACCCTGGAACCTCCCTACCACATTTTCCTATGTCATTGGTACCGACACGTACCAAGATAGCAGACTCCTCCCCAGCACTATCTAAGACCTTATCTAGGTGGCACGTGAGGTCCGCTACCTTCGCACCAGGCAGGCATGTTACCAGGCGATCCTCACATCCACCAGCCACCCAGCTATCTACATGCCTAATGATTGAATCACCAACTTTAACGGCTGTTCTATCCCTTCCCTCATGGGCACATCACCCTGAAGAAGCGTCCTCGGTGCGAGGGTTTTACATCACCTGGAGGACAGATCCTAGTTACAGGATCACTTCCTGCCACACTAGGGTGATGCTCTCCTGTCACGTGACCTCTTTCCTCCATGGCAACAGGGATGCTGCCAGACTGTTAGGACTATATCCCTGTAGGTCTCGTCTATGTACCTCTCTGTGTTTCTTATGTCTTCCAAGTCTGCTACTCTAGCCTCTAGAGAACGGACTCATTCCCTCAGAGCAAAGAGCTCCTTGCACCTAGTGCACACGTAAGACCTCTCGTCAACTGGGAGAAAATCATACATGTGACACTCAATGCAAAAGACTGGAAAGTCCCCATCTCGCTGCTGAACTGCCGTCTGCATCTTAGTTTTAAGCTTGTGTTCAGATCTTTAAGTTCTTTACTTGCTAAGGGTTGCTGCGTATAGTTATACTAATAAAAGTGTACCTAATACGTTTAATATACCTTGTTCACCTGAAGGTTAATTAATCACAGGTCCTTAATGTATGACTGATTTGGATAAAGAGCTGCACCTGAGAGCAGCTCCTTTCCTTTAAGATGTGTAAGTACCTATAAAGCTACGATTATCCCAGGGGTGGGTGGGTGGGTGTTGGGATAGGGAGGGAGGGAAATAAGACTTATTAAAAGAGGGCTGCTACACAGTACCCTGTTTCTTTTCTTCTAAGGTAAGCTGTGACCAACTTCCTGGGTGATTAACAGTCCTTGCTTGGCTAGGAGTTGTCTTTCAAAATGGCCTTTTGACCTGCCACTTGGCTTTAACACCTATTTAAAAGGTTTCACAGGTCTCCTGCCCCCTAGGTAGAAGGCCTCTTTGTAAAGGTCTCTAGAAGAATTTATTTAGAGCTCAAAGAATACTGATCCTGTTTTGCCTGTTATGCTAAGTTATATTCAGATTTGATTTAAATTAAAGTTCTTTGCTGCTGCTAGGCTCTGAGTTAGTATAAAATTTAAACTAGAAGCTCTCTGCTGAGTTCTAAATTTAACCAGAAAGCTCTCTTCTGTGTTTTAAATTTAAAATTAAACTGCTGCTGCTAGGCCCTGACTGATTTAACAAATATACTGGATTCACAGATTAATCAGCTGTAATCCAAAGAATTCCCTTCAGAAAAAGTCCCAGAAATATATACTCACTATTGCAGATCTCTCTCCAGATGTAGAAGTCCCTCTTTTGTAGTCCTTCACCGAAGATATGATTGGTTTTAAATGATTGTTTTGGGTATGCTATTTTTTCCTCACGCAAACTTCCTACTTTGAGAATTAGTAGATGGAAATAATTTTATTTGTTAAGATATTTATTTATTTAGCAAGCATTTGTATCCCGCTCCTTCCAGCGATCAGAAGCGGGTAAGATTACATCGAGAAACTGCCGAATCAAGGCAGGTACAAATTTTAGTTTACATACAGTTTGGTAGGGTAAGCACGTCACACAGAGTTAACACTTCTTAGATATGGGGGAGGTCGTTTACATATATACATTTATACATTACAGGTTCTCTTGGTCGCTGGGAACAGGGGTTTGCCCCATATGTGAGGTTAGTTCAGGTTGAAGTGATTTTGAAATATGTGCGTTTTGAGTTTTTTCTAAAGTCTAGAAGATCATTGCTGGCTCGTAGTTCTGGTGGGAGTTGGTTCCATAGTGTCGGTGCTACATATGAAAAAGCCCTGTTGCTGGTGTTGACTTTGGTGGATCTTATATCTGTTGGAGTGTGGAGGATGTTGGAGTTGATGGTTCTTCTGTTTCTGGTAGGAGGTTGTAATCTGACTAGTGTGTTGAGGAAGGATGGTGCTATGTTGTGGATGAGTTTGAATGTAGTTGTCAAAATTTTGTATTTTATACGAGCTGTTATGGGTAGCCAGTGTAATTGAATTAGTACTGGTGTGATGTGGTCGCTTAGATTTTTCTTCGTAATTACCCTGGCAGCTACATTTTGTGCCATTTGTAGTATGTTCAGAGTTTTCTTAGGTAGACCTTGAAGGATGGCGTTGCAGTAGTCAAAATGTGGCATGATGAGTGCTTGAGCCACGGTTCTGAAATCTTGGGGATCAATGATGCTCCGAATGGGTTGGAGAACTCTCAGTTTGTGGAAAACTGCTCTGTTGGTCTTTCGGAGGTGTTTCTCCATTTTTAGGTCACAGTCAAATGTGACTCCTAGATACTTTATTTCATTCTTTGTTTGGTAAGTGTTGTTGCATAGTGTTATTGTTGAGGGTGGGTCAAAGTTCTGTTCTTTGGAGATATACATTACTTCAGTTTTCTTGTGGTTGACTGACATACTGCTTTGTTGTAACCAGTCTTGCATCTCTCCAATGCATGTCTCGAGTGGGCTGTAGTCCGGGTTTTTAGTGTCAATTTGTGAGTATAGCATAATGTCATCGGCATAGATGTGGTAATTAATTTTGTGCCGTGTAAAACTTTTGCATAGTGGTTGCATATATATGTTGAATAGGAGTGCTGAGAGTGCAAAGCCTTGGGGGATAATATTATTGTTCTGTTTTTAATTGGTAGGTGATTGACAGTATGAGAATTATGACGACTGTATGAAGGACATGGCTCTTTAGACTGATTGGGATATGAGCTTTGGTTACTCACAGAAGAAATTCCTGCTGGAGTGAAACACTTTTGGCGCCAGGATTTGCATCGGGTATTTTTTTTCCATAATACAAATGGTATATTTTTATGAAGTATTTTTTGCCATAGCAACAGAGTTAGGAGTGTATGCTTTGGCATTCTGTGCTGTAGTTTTTGCAACTCTCTTGTAAAATGAGTTTTTGTATTTTGGTTTATCAATAGATACTACAGCAGCCTGTAAAACCCTGACTCAGCTTTTCATGTGCCCAGCTGCCTTTATATTGAGAATAACTGTTTACTTTATAAACCTTAGTTCGTTGAGAAAAACTGACCTTATAAATACATCATGTCTTTCCGTGTTCCTCGCTTGTGCTACTACCTACATCTGAAACTTTCATCCAAATTTCATACAGTGGGAATCTTGTGATTCCCAGCTCGCAATTCTCACATACCCTTTATGTCCACAATACTTATAATTTCTTTTATTAGAGGCACATTTTCAAATAATTGCATGCTATTGTATTTTTACTGCAGCCAATTTTCAGAGAGACTGTCCTAAAGTACCTGTGTACTTTACACCTGCTACTTGTATGGACAAGCAAGATTGGCTAAAATCACAAATGTACTTTTGAAAATCCCAAGAATGGTAGAATTTTACTCTCCAACCAAACATACCATCAGGAATACATCTCTTTAATCAATTAAAACCACATACACGATGAAAACCTTTCTTTATTTTACACAGAAATAGAAGAGTAAATTTTCATCTAGGCTAATTTAACTGGGTAGATGGCTTTGAAAACAACCTTTTACTTTCTAAAGGGAAACGGGCCTGTTCATATGAAATGTCCTATATGTCAGAGAATGTCATCTAGCATGCTGAAAGCTGTTCTGCTCATATCCATACACAAATTCCTGTGCTAAAGGAGGAAAAAGGCACCTTGAAATTTTCATCATCCTTGTTTTTGCTTTTAAAAGTACAGGATTAACATTTAAATAACAAGAGTAAACAAAGATCAGAATACAAGATTTTACTGATGACTATCATGTCTCACAAGTCTGGAGATTCTTGCACAATAATTATATTTAGTTTTTGACTGTACTACAGTTTATAATATCACACATTGAAGCATGCAAGAAGAGAGGGGAAGGAATGGAGGAGTGGCCTAGTGGTTGGGGCAAGGTACTTCAGACCGGAAGGTCGGGGGGTTCAAATCCCACTAGAGGACAGCAACCTTGGGCCGGAAGGACTGGGGTTTCTAGTCCCACCGGTGCTCCTTGTGGTCTTGGGCAAGCCACTTAACCCTCCATAGCCCATGTTCCCTGTAAGCACAGTTACTTACCTGTAACAGGTGATCTCTGGGAACAGCAGGAATAAGTCTTCACATATGGGTACGTCGGTACCGACAGAGTCTGCGCGGGAACGCTTCCCAGCGTCCAATCAAAAGCTTTTGGAAGCATCCCACCACGCCTGCGTGCTGCCTTCCCGCCTTTCCCAACTGCCTCTCCTCAGTTAAGTTTCAAGCTGAGACAAAGAGAGAGAGAGAGAGAAGGGAAAGATAGAGATAGAGAGATACAACTCCTAGGAGAGGTGGGTGGGTTGTGAAGACTTATTCCTGCTGTTCCTAGAGATCACCTGTTACAGGTAAGTAACTGTGCTATCTCCAGGAACAAGCAGGAATGAGTCTTCACATATGGGGAATCCCAAGCTAAGATGCCTGGAGTCCCAGCATGTCATAGATTGGAACATGCTATCCCCCACAACACCAGGCATCCTGAGGATGGAGGGTAGGAGTTGAAAAAAGAAAGGCGCTGTGGAACAGCTAACCTAGCATAGGACTGCAGGCAAGGAGTCCATGTGTGGATGATAATTAACATCAATGATATTGAAAGAAATATTGCAATATGGACCTCCCCTAACAGGATTATACAGCAGTAAGGAGGTTCATGGGATCTACTGGGGAACCCAGTAGAGGAACCTCAAGGAGGACCTCACTGTGAAGTGGAGGTAATAAACCTGTAGGAAAAAACAGTGGAGGTCAGATTCCTGAAAGGTAAAAGGGAACCCCAGTAATAACTGGGGTAGTACAAAAACGGTGGGCCTTCAGCGGAAGGCTTTATGACAAAAGCCAAACTCTTTTGGCAACAGAGTGGCTCACCCTTAGGAGCAAAAAGGGAAGGCTGACCGATTTGGACAAACAGGCACAGTCCTTGTGGGAGGAAAAGGTATGGAAACCCCTTGTATCCCAAAAAGAAAGGACAAATGCTTGAGGCGTTAGAGCCTGTGATTAACTGAAGATCCGCAATGTCTCTCCTAACTGGAGTCAGCTAGGAGAGATACTGGAACATGGAGAGCTTCAGGGGTACCTAAACCTTAAGGTTATGGTGGAGTTATTAACTACCACCGAAAGTGGTTGTGCGTGTAGAACCCCAAACATGCTGGATAGCATAGGTATGGGTAAAGCCCATCTGTCAGAATCATATAGCTATATGAACCTAGACAGTCAGGTAGATAAATATGCAGATACATATCTACCGATAATAAAATATCTCGAGAGATACATATATATATAGATAGATAGACCTATAAGGATATATCTATAGTGAGATATGAAGGGGCATAAAATACACGCAATGATAGACATAGACATCTGTAACATGTATGCTATAGATCTGAATGTACAGACCTCTATATGGGTGTATCTGCAATGAAGCAGACAGAGATATGCCTACAGAACGGTATTCACATAGGAAATGTGGAGAGGAAAGATTCATCTAATAACAAGAAGGTGGAACCTACTTGAGAAGATATATAGAGAATCTATTCCCACTGGTTACGAGCTACAGGGATGCTAGCTAGTGAAATAACCAGGACGGTTACGTGAAAAGCAGAGGATGATATCAGTCTGCAGCCAGCAAGTCCCGAGTATTCCAGAACTCTAGCATGGTAAGTGAACAGAAGACGCATAAAAATGAGATACCATGCTGACCTGCTTAAGGGCAAAAAGGTATCATGCGTTCTTACCATGAGGACGAGCTGCAAGGAGAAAAAGCATATTCCCGATTGGAAACACTATGGACCAAAGCAGGGAATTGGCAACTCCTTAAGCTTTCACATAAGAGAAGGCCTATGTCCTTTATATTAAAAAGGAGATAGTGAAAAAAGGGGAACCTTTCTAGTCATGGGAGACATGACTGAAAAAGCCTTTTCCAACCATCTAGGATAGCTGTTGGAGAAAAAACCCTCATGCTCTCTAGCAAGGGCCCATAGTGGAGAGCTTCTCTGTAGAATTGCAGAGAGCATGATGCAGGAGAATGAGGAGATAGAACTGGCTGCAGAAGAGCCAGTAGCTATGTCAACTATGCTGCCAAACCCAGGGGAATGGAGATGGCAGAAAAAGAAGACAATCCAACAAGCCTGTAGTGAGATAATTTCCAAGACAGATGACAGCACTGACTTGGAGCCACTACTAAGACCAGACAGAATGTTAGTGGAGGACAAATCTGGTTGCTGGTGGACAAGAACCAGTGGTCCAAACATTAAGGCTCCTGCATAGGCAGCTGCTTGCCAGACAGCAGAAAGAATCTTACTGTTTAAAAACAGAAAGAACAGACAGAACAGGAGTAGAAAACTCTGGACATGTCTGATGAACTGCCTCAAAGCAAGATTGAAAAAGAGGAGTCAACTCAGAGAGGAAAACTCCGCACTGGAAAAGTAACAAAACTAGAGAGGCTGAAGAAAAAGCCCTCCAGTGAAGCAATACCGCTCTTACAGAGGAAAAGCTTGGTAAGAGGGTAAAGAGAATGGAGCTGAAGACGACTTACAAAGTAATAAGTCTATAGAAAGGAAAAAAGACATGCTGGCACAGGAAACTATCGTTTGATAGTGGTTAGACCTCTTTCCCTAGCAGGAAGAAGAGGAGAACCCTGTGACCTATAGGCATGAACATCCTGACAGCTCATAGAAAATAGAAAAAATGGATGTCTTTTGGGAAGAGATCCATGTCTAGGGTTTAGAATGAAGCAGTGGATTGCCTCTATTGAGAAGAAGCAACTGCAGATACTAACCCCAAGATTCACAAGCATCTGATGAAGATTGATCAGAAACCCTGCGGTTGCTGGGTTTGCTGAGCCTGGTAAGAGGTTGAATTCTGCAGACCAGGACGATGTTTCCCTTGTTTGGGAACATCTGTATGATTGGCAGATGATGCATAAAACCTTCTTCTCCTATGGGAAGAAAGTTTGGCAGGACATTTTCTACCTACTGGGACAGAAGAAGGTGCAGAACAGCCCCTAGGAACAGGTAAGTCAGTGGACAACTGAGTAACCTGACGTAAAGACTCCTTGTTGAAAAGATTGTCTCCAGTGCAAGGAGTGTGTCCCAGTCTTTCCTGTGCCCATTTGTCCAAGTCTGAAGCTTGGAGCCAGGCTCTACGTCATGCCCCTATAGTTATAGCAGAAGTCCTGCTAACAGACTCAAAAGAGTCTAGGGAAGGACGAGTAAGAAACCAAAAGATATTCTGAAGATGCTTAAGCAGTGAAGAATAGCCTGCACTCTTGGACTCTGGAAGGGAAGGAGTCAAAAGATGTAATTGCTTTGTGACCTCCTCAAGAGATAGACTCATATAAAAAATATATGAGAGAATTCTTGCAGAAAGCATAGATGTCTGGAAGGTTTGACGTCCAAAGGCATCTAGTGTCTTAGACTCACGACCTGGCGGATAAGAAGAGTGCTTTTTCTTACTCTTTACCCGCCTCATTGCTGATTTCACTACTATGGAATGATGAGGAAGTTGAGTCTTTTGAAACCCTGGAGAGGGGGGCACCTGATATAAGAGATCAGTTGCTCTGGAAGGTGGGGGTACCCTTAAAGGTGCTTCCCACATTCCTAGAAGGAGATCCTGCAAGGAATGATGCAAAGGAAGCATTATGTTCTCCTTTGCTTTGGTAGAAACAGAGCCTTGTGCAGGATCATGTCCAGGGATAGGAATGGCAAGAGATCTTGCTATATCCAGGAGGAAACTCTGAAAAGAGGGATCTCCAACGGGAATCTCCTGTGGACAGGTTAGATTTGAAGAACTAGCCTGAGCACCGAAAGAGCTATCCAAATATACAGGAATAGAAGATCCTGCACGGTGCAGTGTGGAATCCTTAAGGGATGGTCGCCGGTACTGGCTGTCAGGAGCAGCGACCGTCAATACCACATCGTCCATGCCAGGTATCAACTCCAAGCTTGGTATAGAAGGGAGCGATCCTGTTGGAAGAAGCATGGCAGGAGTTGGCCACGATGCTACTGTGGATACCGGTACCGATGCCAATACCGGTACCGATGTCGGAGCCGAGCCCGACACAGACATTGGAGCAGCCATCGGTGACAGTTCAATCGGTACCGAGGTAACCGAAAACCTCCGGCCGCTATCCTCGGTACCGAGCCTCCGGTATCGATCGGTGTCGGTACCAAAACGTGTTGGTACCCAGTCTTCCAGACTAGAGATCGATTCCAAACTCGGCATCGAGCCTGATGAGCGAAGCATGGAAGGCACCGACCGCAAGGGTAATGTAGACATCGGTACCGGCTTCGGTACCGTGTCTGATACCAGTGGATGAAGGCCAACCAGTGGCAACTCAAACAGCCTCGGAGGAACCAAGAGTTGCGGATCCGAATCATTGGAACCAAGCCTTCGGTACCGCCCGGAGCCGGTACCAAGGCGAGTCAGTACCCAGTCCTCCAGACTGGAGATCGATTCCAGACTCGGCATCGAGGGAAGCGAGGCTATCGATGCACGTCTGGAGGGTACCGACGGTGGTAGTATCGGTGCTGGTACCGATAATGGAAAATCAGTCTGGAGAGTATCCACCGGTCCCAAAGGCACCAAGGACGCCAGATGACCATCCCTGGTGAGGAGTGTTTCATCCAACACCAGTGCCGAAGCCGGGGTATCGGTACCACTCGAAGCGGATGCCACCACCAGACCCGGCTCAGGTATGTTCTGTGAGGGGTGAACCCCAGGAACAACCTGAAACCCCTCATACGCTTTGGAGACCGAAGACTCCCGCCGGGGTTTTGAAGCCAGTGGGCCCTCGAGGGCAACGCCGGAGCCGTCTACATGCTGTGCATGAGACCTACCACTCGAGGGCTGACTAGTCTTAACAGACTGTTTGTGGGTTACCTGATCCTGTGTAGAAGAAGAAAGGGACGGTGCCCTGAAGTTGGAGGGAAACCATGTATCGAGGGAACCTCGATGTTGAAAACCTCTTCTCACCAAACTGTTGCCTAAAGGCTCCGGAGGAAAAAGGTCAGGACCCAAGCAGGTTAGACACCGACTTTGAGGGTCTAAAAATAAAGTTGTACCGCCACAGTTTGAACATTTCTTGGAGAAAGTGGCTGGCGGTTCCATGAAGAAAAAGAAGAGGCCTAAAAGGCCTGAGAAACCGTGAGACACTATGAAGAAAAAATATCCCTTGGAAAAGGAAGATTTCACAAGAAAAGAAAAGAAAACACCGGCGGTACCGGTGGCGTCGGGGAAGACAGCCGCGACCACAAGAAAACTAAAGAAATAAAACAAGAATTTTCTGCGGTGACAGGAGGACGTCCTGCCGGCTTCGCGGAAAACGAAAACTGAGGAGAGGCAGTTGGGAAAGGCGGGAAGGCAGCACGCAGGCGTGCTGGGATGCTTCCAAAAGTTTTTGATTGGACGCTGGGAAGCGTTCCCGCGCAGACTCCGTCGGTACCGACGTACCCATATGTGAAGACTCATTCCTGCTTGTTCCTGGAGATAAATAGTTATCTCCAAGTTATAATGCCCTGTACAATGTAATTTCAGTTTGTTCAATGTAAACCACACTGATGCAGAATAGCGCAGTATATAAGAGAATGTAAATAAATAAATAAATAAAAATAAATAAATTCCGATAATATGCATGTAATTTTGCCTATTAGAGCTCAAGAATGCAATATATTATCATCATATCCCAATTTAAATAGTTTTGGAGTATAACATTTTCATCACAGAGAATTTTATTGTTAACTGTAAAGAATGTTCAAAGATTAAAAACAATAATTGAAATGTAATTACTATAATATTTTTATGTACTTTACCCAACAGGTTTGAAGATGTCAAGTTATTCAGCATTTCTGTTTATGATTCTATTACATCAAGCATATGTTGTTCACCACTGCCAACAAATGAGCTGCAAAGGCCTTCTAAAACAAGAAAACTGTATTATATGTACAGAATGCAACACAACAATTGAGGGAATCAGTTTCCACTCTAGCATAAAGGAACTGTATCTTAACAGCTGTAGCATTGAACAAATAAATTATAAACCGGGTCAATTTCCAGACTTAGAAATATTAAATATATCTGATAACAAAATAAAAATGCTACCAGAGGGTTTTCTGAATGATACTAAGAATCTAAAAAGTCTATACATGGAAAAGAATTCACTAATACAACTTCCCCAATCAGTTCTGAATATAAACACCCTACAAACTCTAACTCTTGACTGTAACTGTGTGCTCCTAAATACACACACAAGAAAAAGCTCCTGGTATTTACAGGCACAATGTGATAATGTCAATGCTTCTTCAAGATATAAAAAGTTATGTACAATTGATTTCACAGCACTTTATGTAATTATTGTACTTCTCATACTGCTTTGTGCATTGGGACTGCGGTGGTGGATGAAAAGATATACAGTCAACTCTGCTCAGCAGTGGTCAATTTGTGTGCAACCCAATCACAGCGATTATGAAGAAACAGAATCACATCCACATCTAAAACGCATTTCTAGAATTGCACTTGATGGACAGTTCTATAATATTGTTGATGCTGAAAGAAATGCACTGAATAATTCCACCTCCCATAGAATCTACGAGAATATGATCCTTGGAACCTTGGTTTCAAATGAAGAAACAGATGATCACATATATGAAATGGAAACAGAGCCCAAGCCTAACTGCAATACTTATGAGAATGAATCAGCATCAGAATATTACAACTACCAGGGACCTTTCAATTTAGTTCCATCTCAAGAAGACGACACATACATTATTCCCATCAGTGATGTTTTTCCATCCACTTGTACTGAAAGGCCTGTTACAAACATGTGTGGTGGGACTAGTACACCTTAACTGTTGCCATGTTTTGTATTATAAATGCAGTGTACAAAGTCATGCATTAGATGGCATCAAGTCAAGGCTTCCCAAGTGTGCCTTACTAATCCCATAGCTAGTTGAATTTTCACGATAACAACAATATGCATCAGAAATCTACCTATACTGGACTTCCAATATTCGCAAATGTACCTCATATATATTCACCGTGAATAGCCTGAAAGCCTGACTGGCTATTCAGAATGGTTGTGAGGTTATCAGGAAAGGCCTGGGAAACTCTGCATCAAAGAATCAATTTAAATGTCTTACTTAAGTTTTTATGTGATAAAATCATACCACATGGACTTAGTATATATGTGCAAACTTGCTGCATACAACCCTCTCCCCCAGTATATAGATACTGCAAAAGAACCGTTGATAAGTCAAAGAAATTGTCTGAAATGTTTGCTATTTTGCATTTTAATATTAATTTTAAAAAAAAATGCATGTGTACCATTTACCAATCTTTTAATTCCGCATACAGCATTCTCCAGGAGACATTGAAGAATGAAGCAAAAAAGAAAAAAAGTTAAATATTTTTATTTATATGCTGTGGCAGTCTTTAATTACAACTTAAATTAACGTGTAGCTGATTTTCACAAATAAAATATTTCTATCATATCATCACTTTAAATTTAGAAAAAGTAATACATTTGCATTTGCAAAACAGAGACTGAATAATTAGCAGATGAATACTCATCAGTTATCTTTTTTGCACAAACTTAAGAACAGTATGTGGTTATTCCTGGTGAGCTTCTACCTTCCTTTGAGTATGCACATCATAAGCCCACACTTGGTCCAGGCCAAATCCCTCAGAGCATGTTGGTGGCCAATGAGGAAAGGGAAAACGACAGACAATCACCCTAGCATCATCAGGAAGTTCAGCAGATAATTTATTTTCTAGAGTTTCCATCTAAATAAGAAAGAGAAATGTGTACTTTAAGCCTCACAATGGCGTATTTCAATAGTGTGTCTACAGTGCCTTGTAAAGGTTTTCACTCTCTTGCACATTTTTCATTCTGCTGTCTAAAACGTAAAATTTAAAAATGCATCAGTGTAGGAGCTTGTTTAACTGATTTACACATCATCATCTGTGCTTCCAACATGAAAGAGCAATTATAAACATATTCTAAAAGCAATTTAGAATAAACATTAAGAAAGCTTGAGTGTATAAGTCTTTGTACCCTTTGTCAAAGCAAACCCAAAATAAGCCCTGCTTTATAAAGATGCTTTCACAAGACCCATACTTAGATAAATAGAGCTCACATATGTCTAATCAAAGTAGCTGTGTTCATTCAAATACTCCTGAATGAAGAATCAAATTGTTTCTGTTATATGACATTGTATGAAGCAAAGGTCCAAACATGTCAAATGCAGAGCAGCTGAAAGCAGTCCTGGATAAAGTTATTCAAAAATATAGTGTGCAGGAAGGCTATAATAAAATTTCAATATGTTTGAATATACTTTGGAGCCCTGTCAGACATATCACTATAAAGTGCAAACAGTATACAACCACCAAGACACTACTTTTATCAGTGATGGGTTAAAGAAACTGCTGAGGAAGGTCATTATGAAACCTAAGATTACTTAAAAAGAACTACAAAGGTCTTTGGATAAGATTGATAAACATGTTGACAGCTTAAGATTACTCGATAAACATGGCCTGTATGGGAGAGTGGCAAGAAGGAAACTACTGCTGAAGAAAAGCTATATAAATGTGGCATGTAGCATTTGCAAAGAAACACTTAGGTGATACTGTAAACATGCGAAAGAGGGGTTATCAATACCTGCTGAGGTGTTGTGTAGCCCTTCTTCCTGTCTCCTCCCACGTGTGCATAGTCTGTTTGCCTCTCTATGCTCTGGGAAGAGCAGTGCCCTCACAGTGCTCTGCTAGAGAGGTGGATATTTAACGCCTGTGACGACTTTGCTGTGAGTTCTAGCTGTCTATTTATTTATTTGTTTGTCTTTATTGGTGTGCTACTTCATCTCCCTGTTCCCTTTAGTTTTGCACTTCAGCTTTCTCAGCTGTATAACTTACCCTGCCTCTTTCAACTATCTGGCCTTTGTGTGGTAGCCAGGTTAACTGTTACTTTAAATTAAATCTCTCTCCCTGCTCTGTCCCCAGAACATGCTGCGTTTTAAACTTTTTTTCCTGCTCTAGTCTACCTGAGGGATTAACTCCCTCCCCCCCTGCTGAGGGTACAGGACAGTCCTCTTTTGGTGGGTCTTATTTCCCTCCCTCCATCCCCGACACCCACCCACCCCTGGGGTAATTGCAGCTTTATAGGTACTTATACGTCTTAGAGGAAAGGGGCAGCTCTCAGGTGCAGCTCTTTATCCAAATCAGTCATACACTGAGGATTAATTAATCTTCAGGTGAACAAGGTATATTAAAGGTATTAGATACACATTTATTAGTATAAGCATCCATATCAACCCTTAGTAAGTACAGAATTTAAAGACCTAAACAGAAGCTTTAAACTAAGATGCAGACAACAGTCCAGCAGCGAGATGGGGGCTTTCCAGTCTTTCGCATTGAGTGTCAAATGTATGATTTTCTCCCAGTTGGTGAGAGGTCTTACGTATGCACTAAGTGCAAGGAGCTCTTTGCTCTCAGAGAACAAGTCCGTTCTCTAGAGGCTAGAGTAGCAGACCTGGAAGACATAAGAAAGACAGAGAGGTACATGGACGAGACCTACAGGGATATAGTCCTGAAGTCACACCTCCAGTCTGGCAGCATCCCTGTTGCCAGGGAGGAGAGAAGTCACGTGACAGGAGAGCATCACCCTGGTGTGGCAGGACGTGATCCTGTAACTAGGACCTGTCCTCCAGGTGATGTAAAACCCTCTCGCACTGAGGACGTTTCTCCAGGGCCATGTGCCCATGAGGGAAGGGTTAGGACAGCTGTTATAGTTGGTGATTCAATCATCAGACATGTAGATAGCTGGGTGGCTGGTGGACATGAGGATCGCCTGGTAACATGCCTGCCAGGTGCGAAGGTAGCAGACCTCACGCACCGCCTAGATAAGGTCTTAGATAGTGCTAGGGAGGAGTCTGCTGTCTTGGTACATGTCTGTACCAGTGACATAGGAAAATGAGGTAGGGAGGTTCGGGAGGCTAAATTTAAGCTTTTAGGTAGGAAGTTGAAATCCAGAACTTCCAGAGTAGCGTTCTCCAAAATGCTTCCTGTTCCATGTGCAGGACCCAAAAGACAGGCAGAGCTCCGGAGTCTCAATGCGTGGATGAGACGATGGTGCAAGGATGAGGGTTTTGGATTTGTTAGGAAATGGGGAACATTCTGGGGAAAGGAGGGGCTCTTCCAAAGGGATGGGCTTCACCTTAACCAGGATGGAACCAGACTGCTGGCATTAACCTTTAAAAAGGAGATAGAGAAGCTTTAAAACTAGAAAACAGGGGAAGCCGACAGTCGCCCAAGAGCGCATAGTTCGGAAGAAGGTAACATAGTAAGTGACGGCAGATAAGGACCAGCATGGTCCATCTAGCCTGCCAGCAAGATGGCAAGAGTAGGTGCACCTGTCGCTCTGTGAAGGCCACCCCTCCCCATGTCTTTGTTTAGGGGTGAACCCACCACTCCATGTAGGACACCCCTATTTTTTGAGATGTTAGATGGTTCAGAAGTTAGATGGTACCGTTTATTTTGTTTTTATCCTGTTGCTGTAAAGGGACCCACTGTGTTTGTCCCATGCCGTTTTGAATTCCATCACCGTGTTTGCCCCCACCACTTCCATCGGGAGGGCATTCCAAGCATCCACCACCCTTTCAGTGAAGAAATATTTCCTGACATTGGCTTTCAATTTACCACCTTGCAGCTTCATGTTATGCCCTCTAGTTTTACAGCTTCCCCGTCTTTGGAAGAGGTTTGTTTGTTCATCATTTCTCTTTAAGTATTTAAAGGTCTGAATCATATCTCCCCTGTCCCTCCCTCTCCTCCAAAGTGTACATATTTAGGTCTTCAAGTCTCTTCTCATAAGGCTTCTGACACAGGCTCCAAATCATTTTGGCTGCCTTTCTCTGAACAGTTTCCAGTCTTTTTACATCTTTTGCAAGATATGGTCTCCAAAACTGAACACAGTATTCCAAGTGAGGCCTCACCAGTGACTTGTACAATGGCATAAGTACCTCTTCCTTTCTGCTGGTAATCCCTCTTTGTATGCAGCCCAACATCCCCCTGGCTTTTGCCACCGCCTTGTCGCACTGTTTTGCCACCTTGAGATCATCAGAGATAATCACACCAAGGTCTTTCTCCTGAACTGTGCATACCAACCTCTCACCCCCTATCGTGTACATTTCCCTTGGATTTCTGCTACCCAAGTGCATGACACTGCACTTTTTCACATTAAATCGTAGTTGCCAAGCATTAGACCAGTCTTCCAGTTTTTGTAGATCTTTCCTCAAGTTAACCACTCCCTCGGGGGAGTCCACTCTGTTGCAAATTTTTGTGTCATCTGCAAAAAGACAGACTTTTCCATTCAGTCCTTCAGCAATATCACTCACAAATATATTGAACAGTGCTGGGCCCAGGACCGAACCCTGGGGCACCCCGCTAATCACCTTCCTCTCATCCGAGTGAGCTCCATGTACCATCACCTTCTGTTGTCTGTCAGTCAACCAATTTCTAATCCAGTTTACTATCTTGGGACCCATCCCCAAACTACTGAGTTTATTGACAAGCCTCCAATGAGGAACAGTATCAAAGGCTTTGCTGAAATCCAGATAGATGACATCCATTGCATGCCCCAGATCTAGTTCCTTGGTCACCCAGTCAAAGAACTCAATCAGATTTGTTTGGCAAGACCGTCCTTCGGTAAAACCATGTTGCCTCGAATCTTGCAACCTGTTGGTTTTGAGAAAGTTCACTATTCGCTCTTTCAGGAGCGCCTCCATTATTTTTCCCGCCACCGAGGTAAGGCTCACGGGCCTGTAGTTTGACACTTCTTCCCTGTCACCACTTTTGTGTAGAGGTACAACATTAGCCATTCTCCAGTCCTGAGGAACCTCTCCTGTTTCCAAGGATCTGTTGAAGACATCCTTTAATGGTCCTGCAAGAACCTCTCTGAGCTCTTTCAGTATCCTGGTATGTATCCTATCCGGTCGCATGGCTTTGTCCACTTTCAGTTTAGCAAGTTGTTCTAACACCTCATCTTCTGTGAATGGTGTGGTATCTACTTCATTCCTATTTTTATATTTGGGAGTCACAGCTGGTCCATCTCCAGGATCTTCTTTAGTAAAAACAGAGCAGAAGTATTTGTTTAGCAATTTCGCTTTTTCAGTGTCACTTTCCACGAGTCCTTTCCCAGCACTTCTGAGTCCTGCAATTTCAACTCTGATCTTCTTCCTTTCCCGAATATACCTGAAGAAAGTTTTGTTGCCACCCTTAACATTCTTTAGCCATCTTTTCCTCTGCCTTTGATTTTGCTATCCTCATTTCTCTTTTAGACTCTTTGAGCTTGATCCTGTATTCATTTCTGTGTTCTTCTGTTTGCAAGCTTTTGAATTTTGCGAAAGCTATGTTTTTTGCCTTTATTTGAGCAGCCACCTCTTTGGAAAACCAAATAGGTTTCCTTCTCCTCTTGTTTTTATTTACTTTTCTTACATATTTATCTGTTGCCCCTTTTACTGCCACCTTTAGTTTAGCCCATTGCAATTCCACTTCCTTCATCTCCTTCCACCGCGTCATCTCCTCCTTTAAGTACTCGGCCATTTTATTGAAGTCAGTGTTTTTGAAGATTAGGACTTTGAGCTTGCTATGATTGGCCTGTTCCATGGCTTTTATCTCAAACCACACCGTGTGATGGTCGCTGTTGCTTACAGGGGCACTCACGCAGACATTCGACACACTATCACCATTGGTGAGCACTACATCCAGCATTGAGCTTTCCCTGGTTGGTTCCATCACCATTTGTCTAAGTAATGCATCTTGGAGAGCATCCACAATTTTTTTGCTTCTTTCCAGATGTGCAGAAGGAGTAATCCAATCCACCTCAAGTAGATTAAAGTCACCCAATATGATTGCTTCCCCCTTTGTTGCTATCTTGGCAATATCTATAATCAATTCGTTATCTCTCTCTTCAATTTGAGTCGGAGGTCTGTAGACTACAGCAATATGGATGACAGTGCCATCTCCTCTTTCCAACGCAATCCAGAGCGCTTCTTCTTTTCCCCATGTCCCCTGCATTTCAGTAGCTTTAATACTGCTTTTGACATACAAGGCTACTCCTCCTCCTTTTCCATTTTCTCTGTCTCTTCTGAATAGATTATAGCCAGCTATGGTTATATACCATCATGCGATTCATTAAACCATGTTTCTGTAATGGCCACATGTCCAGATCTGTTTCCACCATTAGGGCTTCCAGGTCTGGAATTTTATTGGCTAAGCTTCGAGCATTTCTGCTCATTGCTTTCCAGCATTTACCTGGCTTATGTGTATTTTGCATTGATTTTATTCTGCCCACTTCTTCCCACTTGTTTTTGATTTGTGGTTTAAAAGTGTGGCCGTTTCTGATGTTATTCTGCTTTTGCAGGGGATGACATGCAGATGTTGACCTTCCACATCCATCACCCCCTTTTCCTACTTTAAATGCATATCCACATACTGCCTGAATTTTTCACTTAGGCTTCTTTTCCCTGCGACAGAGAGATGTAGTCCATCAGCACAGTATAGTCTCTTGTTGGTCCATCTGTTGTCCCAGTTGCCAATAAATCTGAATCCTTCTTGTTTGCACCAGGTCTGGAGCCATGTATTAAAGCTGTTAATGTGATGCAGCCTTTTTGTCCCCTTACCAAGAACAGGTAGAACTTCTAAGAATGCAACAGTGTTAACAATGGGCTTGAGTTTCTCTCCCAGAGATTGGAAGTCCTTTTGGGCTGTAGAGGCACTGTTTCTAGCCAGGTCATTTGTGCCCAAGTGGATAATAACATCAGGTTTGGAGTGTTCACTTTTTGTGCTAAGTATTTCAACAACTTGGTTTGTATTCCTGCTGGCTGAAGAGCCTGGTAGGCACATGACTATCTTCTCTCCTTTGAACTGTGTTCCCAAATTGGTGCCTCTGATGATGGAATCTCCAAGTAGTAGTAGTTTTCTGTTTGGTGAGGTTTTCTTCATATTTGGTGCTATAGCAGGAGATTGGGCATTGTCTGACTCATTTAAGGGCCCTTCAGTTTCTTTGGATTGGGCATCCTCATTAGCCAAGGCAGAGAAGGCATTGTGCAGGGATATCTCTTGATGTGTAGGATGTCTCTGCGTTACAGGTCGCAATCTTCCAGAACCCACTGTGATCCATTTGTTCCTGGGGTGTTTGATTCTTTGTGGGAGCGGTGGTGGACTTTGTTCAGTTTGTATCCTAGAAGAGGTGCGCTTCATTGCAGTCAGTTCCTCCCTCAGTAGAGACATTTCTTTATGCATGCGGCTAGGTCTTTCCTTAGTAGAGTCAGTTCTTCATGCATGGCAGCTGACTTTAGGCATATAAGACAAGCTCTTAGGCTCCAAATGATTCTTCTTTGAATGAAAGTACCACAATTATTGCACTGAATACACGACATGTTGATTAAGCAGTCCCAAAAGAGGAAGAATAATAATAAGAAAAATGTTGAAGAAGATGTGGGCTTTACCCAAGTTAGGAACGACAGATGGCATGTATGTGACCACTGTATAGGGAATGTAGCTCCTGGGGGGAGAGGGGGGGGGCGGGAACCTAAGTGTCTCTGGCCAGTAGGCTGTTCCTGAACCGTGGGCACACAGCAATGGAGTAGGTAAGGGAACCCACCAATAAGGGAAAATAGATAGATACATATGGGGAGACAAACAGACAGACAGATAGAACTCACAGCTAAGCAGCAAATTCAGCAAAAATCACCTTTTGGGAGAGCTCTGGAAAGCACTCCTCTTCTCAAGGAACAGAAAGGCAATCTGAGCAAGCCCACATGCAGAACAGGAAATGGAGGTCTACAACAATGCCTCAGCAGGGGGGGTGAGGGGTAGTCACTCAGGTAGACTAAGAGAAAGCTAATTTAAAACTCTACTGCAATGGAGTAGGTAAGGGAACCCACCAATAAGGGCAAATAGATAAATATTTGGAGACAAACAGACAGACAGAACTCACAGCTAAGCAGCAAATTCAGCAAAAATCACCTTTTGGGAGAGCTCTGGAAAGCACTCCTTGAAGGATACTACCAAAAGCAGAGAGGTTCCAAAAAAGAGTAAAGTAGCCCAAATGCCCTTGAGTATGGTGCAGACAGAGCGTAAAGATTCCAAATTACCCATGCCTACCAAAAGCCAGATTAATATTAATAAAATACACACTCTAAAATGCTTGTATACAAATGCTAGAAGTCTAAACAATAAGATGGGAGAGTTAGAATATATAGCACTAAATGAGAGGTTAGATATGATTGGAATCTCAGAGATATGGCGGAAGGAGGATAACCAGTAGGACACTGTGATACCTGGGTACAAACTATATTGTAATGATAGAACTGATCAAATTGGTGGAGGGATTGTGTTCTATGTTAGAGAGGGCATAGAGTCAGAAAGGATTAAAGTTTGGCAGGAAACAAAATTTGCTGTAGAATCTCTATGGATTTAAATTCCATGTATGAAGGGGAAGGTGATGGCAGTGGGGGTGTACTATCGACCGCCTGGCCAAAATGAACAAATGGATGATGAAATGCTCAAAGAAATCAAGGAAGCTAACAAAAGTTACAGCACAGTAATAATAATGGGTGATTTCAATTACCCCGGTATCGACTGGGTCAGTGTCACGGCAGGACATGCTAGTGAGATAAAGTTCCTAGATGAAATAAATGACTGCTTCGTGGAGCAGCTGGTTCATGAACCGACCAGAGGGGAAGCCATATTGGACCTAGTCCTTAGTGGAACACCAGATCTGGTGCAAGAAATAAGGGTGTTGGGGCCACTTGGCAATCGCGTTTGATTTGCAGGAGGGATAGTAAGAAAATCCACAGTACTACCTTTTAACTTTCGAAAGGGAGACTATGATAAAATGAGGAAAATAGTTAAGAAAAAACTAAAAGGAGCGGTTGCAAAGGTTAATGACTTACATCAAGCTTGGGTGGTGTTTAAAAATACTATCCTGGAAGCCCAGACCAGATGTATTCCATGCACTAAGAAAAGTGGAAGAAAGTCCAAAAAACTGCCAGCATGGTTTAAAGGTGAGGTCAGAGAGGCTGTTGCTGCCAAAAAAGCATCTTTCAGGAAAGGGAAAAAAGAGCCAAACGACGAAAACTGGAAACAGCACAAGCACTGGCAAGTTAAATGCAAAGCATTGATAAGGCAGGCAAAGCGAGAATTTGAGAAGAAACTTGCTATGGAAGCAAAAACGTGAAATAAAGACTTTTTCAAGTACATTCATAGCAAAAAGCCTGTGAGAGAGTCAATTGGACCGTTAGATGATAGAGGGGTAAAAGGGGCAGTAAGAGGAGACAAGGCTATAGCAGAGAGACTGAATGAATTCTTTGCTTCGGTCTTTACTGAGGAAGATGTATGGATGTTACCCAAGACTGAAGTGGTATTTAAAGGTGATACTGCAGAGGAATTGAGAGAAAGCATAGTAAATCACCTGTAACAGGTGATCTCCAGGAACAGCAGGAATTTAGTCTTCACATATGGGTATCGTCGGTACCGACGGAGCCTGCGCGGGAACGCTCCCCAGCATCCAATTAGAAAGCTTTTGGGAGCATCCCACATCGCCTGCGTGCTGCCTTCCCGCCTTTCCCAACTGCCTCTCTCCAGTTGAGTTTAAAGCTGAGACAAAGAGAGAGAGAGGGAAAGAGAAAGAGATAGATAGAGAGATACAACTCCTAGGGGAGGTGGGTGGGTTGTGAAGACTAAATTCCTGCTGTTCCCGGAGATCACCTGTTACAGGTGAGTAACCATGCTATCTCCAGGAACAAGCAGGAATGTAGTCTTCACATATGGGGACTCCCTAGCTTTAGATGCCAGGGAGAGACCCCAGAAGTTGTGTGTCCCTGTAAAAGGGCTCCACTTCCCCCCATGGATCTCTGGCATCAAACCAGGGATGGTGGGTAGGAGATGATTAGGTATGGAACAGGTGTTGGAGAACAGCCTGACCAAACAAGGCATCCCGGCGGGAGTCCTTGTCCAAGCAGTAATGGACTGTGAAGGTATGAACCGAGGCCCAAGTGGCTGCTCGACAGATGTCGTCGATAGACACAGAGTGCAGATGAGCCATTAAAGTTGCCATGGCTCTCACATTGTGAGCTGTGACATGGCCCTCCAGAGGAAGATTCTTACTCTGATAGGCAAAGGAAATACACTGTGCAATCCAGTTGGCAGTGTTCTCTTGGAGGCTGGAAGTCCCAAATGAGAAGGATCAAAAGCAACAAAGAGTTGAGATAACTTTCTATGTTGCTGTGTTCTTTGCAAGTAAAAGGCTAAAGCTCTTTTACAGTCCAAAGTATGAAGATTCCTTTCTGCATTTGATGCATGAGGCCTTGGAAAAAACACAAATCCCAAAAGAAAAACCCCAAAATGCTTCAAATGACCACTATTGATGTCTCCAATCAAAAAGAGTCATTGAAAATGTAGCGTTGAGTCCTAGACACACAAAATTCCACCTCTTTGCTTCTTTAATCCTTTTAATTCGTTTTTTATGTCGGGCCCCCCCCCCCCCCCGGCAAGAGAGAGAAGGTAGGTACCCTTCCCCTCCACTCTGGGAAGTCCCTTTTATTAAAAGAAAGAATTCATATTGCACCAAACAGTCGAAATAGTGAAACACCACTTATCTCAAGAACTGGCGATGTGTGACTTCCGTGAGGGAATACAGTTTGCACACTACATGCATGTTTCGGGCCTCTCAAAGGCCCTGTATCAAGTGAAAATGTCCCATGTTGAATTGGTGTAATTTTGTATCAGGGCCCGTTTTTCCAGTTGCAGTTTTTCTACGTTGGGCCGCCTGGCGCACACTTTTTGTTTGGTTCTTCAATCAAGTACTGTTTGGCAGGCCACTCCTCCTTTTGTGCGTCAACCAATTGGCTGCCACCATGGTTTTATAAACTGGGCCGTTGAGTTCGGCGTTTTGTAGGGCGATGGATTCAACATGGGACATTTTCACTTGATACAGGGCCTTTGAGAGGCCCGAAACATGCATGTCGTGTGCAAGCTGTATTCCCTCACGGAACTCACACATCGCCAGTTCTTGAGATAAGTGGTGTTTCACTATTTCGACTGTTTGGTGCAATATGAATTCTTTCTTTTAATAAAAGGGACTTCCCGGAGTGGAGGGGAAGGGTACCTTCCTTCTCTCTCTTGCCGGGGGGGCCCGACATAAAAAACGAATTAAAAGGATTAAAGAAGCAAAGAGGTGGAGTTTTGTGTGTCTAGGACTCAACGCTACATTTTCAATGACTCTTTTTGATTGGAAAAAACACAGGCAGGTAGACCGCTTGGTTAAGATGAAAAGGGGAGACCACCTTTGGCATAAAGTGTGGATGAGTCCTAAGGACTACCTTGTCATGATGGAACCTTGTATAAGGAGGATCAGCCATTAGTGCCTGAAACTCACTAATGCGACATGCTGATGTGATTGCAATGAGAAAGATAACTTTCCAAGAAAGGAATTTCAACGAGGTAGTAGCCAAGTGTTCAAAAGGTGGCGTCATAAGCTGGCCAAGAACCACGTTTAAGTCCCATGCCACCGGTGGTGGCCTAATGGGAGGCTTTATTAGTAGAAGGCCTCTCATAAATCTTGCTATAAGAAGATGGGAGGAAATAGGTTGTCCATTTAAAGGCTTGAAAGAAGCCGCAATAGCACTTAAATTGACTCTTACTGAGTTAGTTTTAAGTCCTACATTGGATAAATGAAGGAGATACTCCAGTAATGATTCCAGAGGTATCGCAAGGGGGTTAAGACCCTTCTGCGAGCACCATATGGTAAGCCTTTTCTACTTGAAAGCATAAGAGTGTCTTGTGGAAGGTTTTCTAGAAGCATAAAGGATAACCTTTACCTGCTGAGGAAGGTTAAGATCTTGAAGATCTAGGCCTTCAGCAACCAAGCCCTGAGATGCAGTGATTGGGGATTGGGATGCCATAACATTCCCTCCTCCTGAGACAGGAGATCTGGAGCAGGCCCTAACTCCAGAGAGGGAGCTTGAGAGAGATGTAGAAGCAGAGGGTACCACACTTGCTGTGGCCAATGTGGAGCTAAGAGGATCATACGACCTCTGTCTCTCTGAAGCTTGAACAGGGTTTGGGGAATCAGGGGAATGGGTGGAAAGGCATAAAGGAAGTCTTGCCCCCAATGAAGGAGGAAAGCATCCCTGGCCTGAGAGCCCTGAGCCGGAATTCTGGAACAGAACCGGGGAAGTTTGGCATTCAATGGACTTGCAAAGAGGTCTATGTCCGGGGTCCCCCAAATTTGAAAAATCTTGGCCACCTGGTCTGCATGTAGAGACCATTCGTGTGGAAGCAGAACTCGACTGAGTCTGTCTGCCCAAGAGTTTTGGATACCTGGAAGATATACTGCCAGCAGATGAATCTGATGCTCTCTGGCGAGGGCCCATAGTCGCAAAGCTTCGTTGCAAAGCGACAGAGAGCCTGTTCCTCCCTGCTTGTTCACATAGAACATGGCTACCTGATTGTCCGTGTGAATGAGGACTGTCTTGTAGCTGAGCAGAGTGTGGAACACTCAAAAAGCAAGGAAAATTGCTCTGAGCTCCAGAAGATTGATGTGTAGATGAGTCTCCTGTGGAGTCCAGGTGCCTTGGGTGGAGAGGTTTTGCAGATGAGCTCCCCAACCCACTGGTGAAGCATCTGTTATGAGAGTTGCTTGGGGAGAAAGTTGTTGGAATGGGGACCCCAGCAACAGGTTTTGAGTGGACTGCCACCATTGGAGAGACAAAATAAGGCGATTTGTGTTTGCTATTTTGTCTGACAGGCATCCTGATGCCTGGGTCCACTGAGTGGATAAAATCCACTGGGCTGCTCTCATATGGAGGGGAGCATAAGGGACCACATGTACGGTGGAAGCCATGAGGCCTAATAGTTGTAGCATTTCTCGAGCAGTGAGATGAGACTTCAGCACTGCTTGAGAAGCTAACTGCACCATGCGAAGGCAACAGGCCTGGGGGAGATAGGCCCTTGCTTTTCTGGTATCCAGCAAAGCCCCTATGAACTCCAGAGACTGAGTGGGAGTTAGACTGGATTTTGGGATGTTTATGACCAGACCCAAATACTGAAGGATACGCATTGTGCAAGATAGAGAAGTCCTGGCTTCTGACTCTGATGGGGCTCGAATGAGCCAGTCGTCTAAGTAGGGGAAGACAAATATTCCTAGAGTGCGAAGAAATGCTGCTACCACAGCCATGCATTTCGTGAACACCCTTGGTGCTGAGGCCAGGCCAAAAGAAAACACCCTGTATTGGTAGTGCTTTCCTTGAAAAAGAAAGCAAAGGAACTTTCTGTGAGCTGGATGGATGAGAACATGAGTGTATGCATCCTTGAGATCTAGAGAACAAAGCCAATCCTGACTCTGAACGTATGGCAACAGGGTTCCCAGAGAAATCATCTTGAATTTCTCTTTGACCAGGAATTTGTTCAATTCTCTGAGATCCAAAATGGGTCTGTCTCCTCCTGTTTTCTTTGGGATAAGGAAATAGGGGGAGTAAAACCCTGTACCCTGTTGAAGAATGGGTACCTCTTCTATTGCCCCTTGGGCAAGAAGCATGGTGACCTCTTGATCTAACAGGTTGATGAGAGAGGTCTGAGAATTGAACTGTCTTACCATTGTAGGAGGGGGCAAGCGGAGGAAGAGAAGCTTGTACCCCTCTTTTATAATGGAAAGAGTCCAATGTTCTGCTGTTATTTGCCCCCATCTGGGGGCAAAGTGGCACGACCTTCCTGGAATGGTGGAAGGTTCTGGTCCATTGAGGGCCACGAAGGCTAAGTTCTCGAGATGGAAGTCAAAGGCCTTGTGGAGGCTGAGACTGCTGAGACAGTTGAGGCTTAGCAGTCTTTGCTTTCCTTTGTTTGGTTGGTTGCTGAGTCTTCCGGACAGGCTGACCTGCAGAACGTCCCTGCTGATAAGAGGGATAAAACCTTTTCTTTTTGGAAAAGAATGTTTGTTTGTTTTTAAAGATTTCTTTCTTGCAGGATCAGCTGTGGCTTTGGATAACCTATCCAAAGTGGAGTTATCAGCATCCAACTCATTGGCCTTTTCTTGCCAATTTTTCCCGAATAGATTCTCACCTGTACAAGGAACATTGCCCAGTTTGTCCTGCACCCAGAGCTCCAAATCGGATGCCTGGAGCCAGGCAATTCTACGTGCACCTATGGCAATGGCAGAGGTTCTGCTTATGCACCCAAAACAGTCAAAAGCTGCATGATTAACAAATTTAGAAACATCCTGGGCATGTTTAACCAGTGTGAGAAAATCCTGCCTCTTATCTTCAGGAAGAAGAGGGCTCAAAACCTCTAAATCCCCTGTGTTTTTGAAGGACATCATGCTAGATCTTGCCCGAGCTAGGTTCGTTCATTCCCCCATAGCAGCTGGACTCCTATCATGCCCTGGTGGGCCACGGCAAAGACTGCTCAAAGTATATGGTCTGGGTTGCATAGGACAGCTTTGAGCCAGCCTGTAGGTTGGAAGTGGTGGGCATTGGGGCCTATCAGCTCACCTGGCTCCAGTCTTCAGACTTGGAACAAATCTGTGCAGAATAAGTTGGTGGCCATTTCATGCAGGGGGGGAGAACCTCTTCGGGGAGCAGATGGAGGCCAAAGCTGGTGATATAGAGAAGTAGCATTCATCCTCACCAGGCTTTCAAGAAATACTTCCAGTCCCTCTCGTAAGAGGTAGTAGGGGTCAAAAAAGACTTACTACCAGCATAAATGCTGGTACTTCCCAAGCCCTCAAATCTCTCAGCAAAAGGTGCAGCGATGAGAAACCTCAAAAGGCCCAGCCTGCTCCCCAGCCCAAAACGGGGGCGGAGTTTTGACTGGCTCCTTTGGAGCGTAGCCAATCGACCAGTTGTTGCCAGAGGGCACGCCCTCCAGTGGGGAAGCAGTTTGTCCTTTTTGCCCACAGGTGCCCTCTCATCACCTCGGAATCATAGGTTTGCAGATAGTGAAGAGCAACTGCATGCTACACTTCGCCACCCCCTTCCCCCCCCTTCCGCTGAGGGAATATACCCTTGACCCTCTGCACCTCAACCTGTTGCAAGAAGCCGCCTCTGCCCTCCTGGCCGATCTCGCCATAGAACCTGTGCCTCTGGGACAGATTGGACGGGGGTTCTACTCCAGGTACTTCCTGGTCTCCAAGATGACAGGAGGGGTTTCGGCCCACCTTGGACCTTTGAAACCTCATTTTCCTGGTATGAGAAAAATTCAAGATGGTCTTGGTGGGGACTCTACTTCTTTATCTTCAGAGAGACAATTGGCTATGCTCCCTGGATCTCAAAGATGCATATACACTGATCTATCCTGCCCACCGGAAATATCTCTGATTCATCCTGGGAGGTCGATACTTCCAGTACCATGTATTCCCCTTCAGTCTGGCTTCGGCACTCCATGTATTCAAAACGTGCTTTGCAGGAGTGGTCACTTATCTTTGGACCCTTGGGATGTTAGTCTACCCTTATTTGGACAACTAGCTCAACTAGGAGAAATGGGAGAGACGTCCGGTGGGTTCTGTGGAAAAAAGGTGACTGAGGTCAGATAGCACTCTGGCGGGAAGGGGACCATGCATGCATGGTGCATCTCCCAAAAGCTGACATCACCCATATGTGAGAACTGACTTCCTGCTTGTTCCCGGAGAAACACGTCTCCATCAATAGTGGGAGATATGGGTAAACAGTGATCAGGTTTTGGATGTGCCCGTGTTCACCATATTCAGTGAAGTCAGTCATCTCTGATCGGGCCCATCTCAGAGATGGCCAAGCCTCTGCTGTAAAAACATGCATCTCCTAAGCTGCTGTGCTCACTGCCAGTAATGGCTCGTGAGATGTTAAGGGTGCTCAGTTATATGGCCTCGACAGTGCATGTCACTCCCCTGGCCTGTCTGTTGATGAGACAAGCTTAGTGGACTCTGAGTACTCAGTAGAAGCAAACCATTAGCCATTTCTGGGACAGAGTGACGGTCACTGCTCTTCTAGTCCAGTCCCTGCATTGGTCGCTGGATTCTCAGAACCTGCTCATAGGTCCCCTTTCAGCTGTCACCTCCCCAGAGGATGCTGACAATGGATGTGTCCAAGCTGGATTGGGAGCACATCAGGATGGCCTGCACATGCAAGTAGTGTGGTCTGAGCAGGATGGCCTCCATTGGATCAACATTTTGGAGCTCTGAGCCATAACAAACGCCTTCAGGTCGTTCCAAGATCACCTAGCCAACCAGATTGTTGGTCTGAATAAGAATAATCATGTGGCAATGTACTACATCAACAAGCAAGGAGGCACAGGGTCAGATCTGTGCTGGGAGGCAGTCTGCTTGTGGAAGTTTGCCATCGCTCACGGTATGGAGTTGAGAGCCACTTATCTGCCCAGGGAACTCAAACTCCCTGTCAGATCACCTGAGCTACATCCTCCAGCCACACGAGTAGACTCTGAACAAAGAGGTTGTAGCTTGGATCTTTCGGGTTGTGGGGTTCCCTCATGATAGATCTATTTGTCACATTGTACAATGTCCAAGTGGATCAATTCTGTTTCGGGGTCACTTTGAGGGACCATCTGGTGCCGGATGACTTCCTCCTGCACTGGAAAGTGGGTCTTCTCTATGCATATCCTCCCATTCTTTTCATAGCGAAGACCCTGGTGAAACTCCAGGCTGATGGGAGCATGATGATTCTCACTGTGCCTTATTGACCCAGAAAACCATGGTTTCCTCTGCTGCTTCAGCTCTCTTGATAGGAACCTCTGCAGTTGGGCTCTGCTCCAGACCTCATCTCACAGGACGGGAGCTTGCTCCACCCCAAAGTCCGGTCCTTGGCCCTCATGGTGTGGATGTTGAGCAGTTAGTCCAGTTGAACTTGCCTGAGGGAGTTATGGAGGTTCTGTTAGCCTTTAGGAGGGCTTTGAGTGGAAGAGATTTGCCTCCTGGGGCACTGACCAGGCCCTGAATTCCTTTCTCTTGCTCTGCTGACAGGTTGCTTGAGTACCTCCTACACCTCTTGGAGTTGGGTCAAGTCCATTTCTGTCCGGGTCCACCTGAGCACTATTGGGGCCTACCATCACGGCTTAGAGGGGGGAAGTCCATATTGGCTCAACCTTTGGTAGTTTGCTTTATGTAGGGCCTTCTCCTCTCAGGCCTCCAGCAGTGGCTTGGGATCTCAATGTTGTTTTGGTGCAGCTCATGTCTGCACCTTTTGAGTGTCTTGTTTCTTGACCTCTGAAGTTCCTGACCTGGAAGGTCTTATTTACGGTGGTGATTACTTCATACCATTCCAGTGAGCTTCAGGCCCTGGTGGCTCCAGGACTGTACCAAGCCATAAATGCACCCTGTGTGACTTGCACATCTGGCATGCCCCTCCCCCTAGTGTGTCCTTTGCCCCATGTTCAGCATTCTCCCCATCTTACCTCTACGTCTCCAGCCGACTCACCACCCAGCCTGCCCTTGCCCCACCACTGCCGTTTTAAAGGTTACTGTGGTGGTAGCAGCAGGACCTCCAATTGAAAAAAATACAAACCCCTCACACACGGGTCTTTCCAACTCCGTGCTTGCATGCTGGCCTGATCCCCCTCCTCTGAAACATGCTCGCATCAGAGGAAGGAGGGACCAGACCAGCCATTCAAATGTGAGTTGCAAAGACCTGTGTTTGAATGGCTGGTCTGGTCCCTCCCTCCTCTGATGCAAGCATACGTCAGAGGAGGGGGATCAGGCCAGCATGGGAGTGTGGAGTTGGAGAGACCCGCATGTTTTTATTCCAACTGGAGGTTCCGCCACCACCAAGAGAACCCTAAAAGCGGCAACAGGGCAAGGGCAGGCAGCATGGGGGGCAGCCGGGGCCAGCATCCCCAAATGCACCCTATTTTTTTTTTTGCACACTCTGCGGCTGCACCGCTTGCATGAAGCTAGGTACGGCACTAGGTGGCTCATCTGCCACATACCAGATTCCACCATAATAGAGTGGCCTTACATGCTCATCCGTATTTTCTTTTGAAGGTGGCTTCTGCTTTCAATCTTAACCAGTCAGGCATGCTGCCCACCTTCTTCCCTAGGCTTCACGTCCACAGGTGGGAGGCGGTGCTGCACATGCTGGACTGAAAAGCCTTGGCCTTCTACCTCGAGCGGACAAAGGCCCATCAAAGGTCCACCCAGCTGTTTGCCTCTTTTGACCCCAGCAAGCTGGGGGTTGCCATTTCCAAATCCACTCTGTCAATTTGGTTAGCAGATTGCATCTCTTTCACTTATGCCCAGGCTGGCCTGAGAACTAATGGTCATGTCACAGCTCAGAACATCAGAGCCATGTCAGTGGCCAACTTGCACTCAGTCTCCATGGTGATCTGCAGGGCTGCAATGTGGGTTTCGGTCCACACATTCATATCACATTATTATCTGGATGGGGGATTCCCGACATGACAGCAACTTCAGCCAGTCCGTACTCCAGCATCTCATTAGGGATTAGGTTCCAACTCCTTCCCACCACGGCCCTTCTGTCCATCCAAGCTACCAAAAAGACTTTTTATACAGCATGAGTGCTGATCGGTAGAACTGTATGATGAAGATACTTAATCAGTTGCGTTGCCCCCGGGGACTACCTATGCTGTTCATAGTTGATTCTCCAATTCTTGTTTTGTTTGTACTGTTGGGCTTTTTTGGCCTCCTCTGTTTTCAGTAGCCTGTAGCTTGGGAGTCCCATACATAAGGACTTATATTCCTGCTTGCCCATGGAGAAAGCGCAGTTACTCACCTGTGGCAGATGTTCTCTATGGACAGCAGGAGTAAGTCCTCACAACCCTCCCACCTCCCCCAGGAGATGTCTTCTGCTACAGCTTTGTTATCATACTGGAGAATTGGCACTGCAGCAGGCAGGAAGACAAGTGCGCAAGTGCAGTGGAGCCTCCCAAAAGTTTCCAATAGAAGCTGGTGAGCGTTCCCAAACGAGATTCCATTACTGACATTACGCATACCTGAGGACTTATTCCTGCTGTCCACTGAGAACACCTGCTCCAGGTGAATAACTACGCTTTATAGAAGCAGCAAGAAAAGCAAAGTGGCCCCCAGTTCTTCTGTGCATACTGTACTATTCTTTGTGATGAGTCCTTATCACCTTTTGGTGATTGGTTGGCATGAGATACTGCAAGGTGTTTCGGTGAATTAGGAGGTAGTCATCTTGTGGACAAAGGGTCTATGGCAGGGGTTCTCAACCCTGTCCTCGGGACCCACCTAGCCAGTCGGGTTTTCATGATAACCACAATGAATATGCATGGGAGAGATTTGCATATAATGGAGGCAGTGTATGCAAATCTCTCTCATACATATTCATTGTGGTTATCCTGAAAACCCGACTGGCTAGGTGGGTCCCAAGGACAGGGTTGAGAACCCCTGGTCTATGGTGAGAAACAAAATGAAATAGAAGATGGTATGCAGTATCATACATGGTTGCAAAAGTCCAAGGCCAGTAGAACCGTCTGTAGCTGAGAAAGCTTTAAGTAGGCTCTTTTGCATGCAGGCAAGGCAGGGAACAATAATCTTCTCAAGAAATTGCACAAACATAAGTAGTGCCACACTGGGTCAGACCAAAGTCCATCAAGCCCAGTATCCTGTTTCCAACAGTGTCCAACCTAGGTCATAAATACCTAGCAGTCTTCCCAAAAGACACAGGTTCCTCAATGCTTGTATTGGGTCAAGCAGTGATATCCTGGGTCCCTTTTAATAATGGTTTATGGACCTTTCCTCCAGGAACTTGTCCAAATCTTTTTTAAACCCAGCTACACTAACAGCTTTTATAACATCCTCCAGTAACAAATTCCAGAGTTTGATTACACGTTGAGTGAAAAAATATTTTTTATTAGTCTTAAATAGGTTACCCAGTAGCTTCATTGCATGTCCCCTAGCCTTTTTATATTCTGATGATGCAATCAATCTACGTTTACCCGTTCCATTCCATTCATTAATTTATAGACCTCTATCATATCTCCCCTCAGCCATCTCTTTTCCAGGTTGAAGAGCCCTAACCTTTTTAGCCTCTCTTCATAGGAGTATCCTTCCATCCCCTTTACCATTTTGATGACTCTTCTCTGAACCTTTTCTAATAACGCTATATCCTTTTTAAGATACGGCAACCAGAATTGCACACAATATTCAAGGTGTGGTCGCACCATGGAACGATACAGAGGCATTATAATCCTTTGTTTTATTTTCCATTCCTTTCCTTATGATACCTAGCATTCTATTTGCTCTCTTGGCTCAGGGAGAAGAAGAGTCATTGACTCAAGATCTCTAGTGACCTCCCTAAGGAACAGACCCATATAGAGTATGTATACATTTTTCCTGGCTGAAAGCATGGAGGCCCGAAAGCAACGAGAGTCCTCGTTTCTCTATCAGGAGGGTTCGAAGAATGTGTCTTTGAACTTTTAATTTGATGCACTGCCGATTCCACCACCATTGAGTGATGAGGCAACTGAATCTTTTGGAATCCATAAGACTCTGGTACTCGATACAAGGTATTGAGTTGTCGAGTATGGGGAGAGATGGTAAGGGCATCTTCCACATCCAGAGCATGAGGTCCTGGAGGATGCGGTGAACCAGAAGGGTGGCAGCCTCTTTAAGAGCCGTAGAGTACTGGAGGATTTCTAATTCCTCAGCCCTAGGTTCTTTTACAGATGTTACTCTAATGGACAGGCCCCTGGCCAGGTCCCAAATAAATTCCTGAAAAGACATGTCCTCAGGAGGGGACATGCAGCGTTCCAGAGAGGGAGATGGATCCTCCGGTATACTTTGAATCACTCAGGTATCAATTGATTTCTCATTGGATGAATCTGAATCGGAAGATTCAAAGTATCGACGAGAGCGATGTCTGCGCTCTGCTAAGGCCCGGCACCGATTGAAATCGGTATCGGATTGGGGAGGTTGCCAGAAGAACCACCGTTACTAGGGATGGACTTGAGGGCAGGCATGGGTAGTAGAAGTTCGAGCAGTATAAACCCAGATGCAGACTGCATCGGAACTGTGGACAGTGCCGGTGTCGGCGATACCATCGGTATGGGTTTGATTGGAACTGACGCTGCTAGTAGGGCTGCCAAGCTGTGCTCGATGGCGAGGATACACTGTTCCATAGAGCCCGCTCATGCTTGGGTATCTGTTCTGGACATGTGGGTGGTTTTCGTGTCATTCCCGCCAACAGATTCGCAGAAGACAGCCATCACTGTAAGCTCAGTTTGGTCTGACGCTTTGCCTGGGCATTATATCAAGCAATAAAAAAAGATAAAGATAAAGACATAGCAACTGCTTCGACAGAGCTTGATGTTGTGGAGACTACCGGGATAGGAGAGCCTGCTTCAGCTGGCACATATTAGCTCCTGCCCACAGCACAAGATCTAAGGTCTAGGCATGAAGCCTAGAAGCCGACGGTACCTGTATCTGCAGAAAGTGCCGAACCTGGAATCTATCCTTGTCTACTCTCTCTAACAGAAGAGACATCAGACCTTTTATGGTGTTGAATCAAGCGTCCAAATAGATGAGATCTTGGGTAGGCGTCATCTTGCTCTTAGAGAAGTTTATCACCCATCCCAGTTCCTGTAGAACCGAATAATCTGCTGAGTTACTCTGAAACTCTCGTCTGCCAACTTTGCTCTGATCAACCAATCGTCCAAATATGGGAGAACCAGAATACCCTCTTGATGAAGAGCCGCCACTACAACCACCATGACCTTCGTAAAGGTTCGAGAAGCCTTCGCTAAGCCGAATGGCAAAGCTCGAAACTGAAAGTGACCTAGAGGCACCACAAATCTCAGGAACCACTGGTACTCTGGACGAATAGGAATATGTAGGTAGGCCTTGGTCAGATAGACAGCAGTCAAAAATTTGCCCTTTCATACCACAACAATCACGGACTGCAGTTTCCATATGAAAATAAGGCACTCAAAGAGCTCTGTTGATATACTTTAAATCCAGAATTGGACAGAAGGTGCCCTACATTTTGGGGACCACAAAATAAATGGAGCACTGACCTTGACCTAACTGGTCTGCGGGAACCTGTACTGCGGCCTCCAACTGAATTAACCTGCGAAGCATGTCTGAAACCATGCAAATCTTTTCTGGGGCCTTACATGAAAGCATTAGACAGAGGTAAGATACGCCAGTTCTAGAGAATAACCTTCTCGAATTACTCCTAATACCCACTAATCTGAGGTAATGCAGACTCAGGCGGAATAAAAGTTTTGTAACAGACCTCCTTCCGGCACCAATTTTGCCTGGACCCGCTAGCTTCATTGTGGCTTCTTGGCAGCTGAGCTGGCCTCTGAAAAATAGCCTGCACCTCTGCTGCCTCGAAAGGAATGACCCCACGCTGAACAGTGATCACACTGATAAGGGGCAAAATGAACTACACAGAATCAACGAAAATCTATGAATTGTCCACGTCCAGCAGGAGTTGTCATACTAGACTTCAGCTTATCCTACAGATGCCGAGCTCCCTTGGTCTCTCCTAAGGTCACTAACTTTTCCAAAGCTTCTCTGAAAAGCAGTTTCCCTTTAAACGGTAGCTTACTGAGCCTGGTCTTGCAAGAAACGTCAGCCAACCAATTGTACAACCACAGAAAACGCCAAGCAGCAATTACAGAAGCCATGCCTTTTGAGCAAGCTCGAACCAGATCATAAAAGCCATCTGCAAAATATGTGGAGCCAGATTCCAATCTAGCCACCTCCAAACCTGCTTGCTGGGAGTCTGCAGCAGAGTCAGGAAAGTTTTGAGACCATTTCAAACAGGCCCGCGAGACATAGCCTCACAAATAGAGGCCTGTAGTGCCAGAGCATTGATTTCAAAAATCTGCTTCAATAAAGATTCCTGCTTCCTATCCTGAATATCTTTCAAGGCTGCTCCTCCATAACAAGAGCATCCATCTTAGGCAACTTAAGGAGATCCCCCATTGAGATCCACATACAACAAAAGTCTGCTTAGATGCCAGCATACTGAAAGATGCTGAGAGAATGGCAAGCAAGAAAAACCCCGATGAAAGGCAAAGAACCAGAGAAAATAGCACCTGAGCCGAAAATGAATGTAAAAAAGAAACACCACGAGCAGAGAAAGCCAACAACTGCTGACATGACGGAAAGCAACAAATACCCTTCCAGCTACTCTGAAGTAAATTGCAGAGTCTTTCACTTTTTTTCAAGTTTCTTAAAGAGACAAGTATCTTGCAATAAATAATAACCAAATCCTATCACAATTCAGCGATGCTCTCAAGGGAAATCACCTCATTTCAAGCAGAGAGAGGGAAGGGGGAGAAAGAACGTGAGAGGGGGAGGGATCTGGAACCTCCAGGTTTAATACCCCAGCAACCATAGCTGATTTAAGAACATAACATAAGAACATAAGAAATGCCTTACTGGGCCAGACCAAAGTCCATCAAGCCCAGATCATCAACACCGATTTCTGCATCTGCCTCCGCCCCCAGGAGCTGACAAAAGACGCTGCAGTGAAGGTAAAATATAGTGGAAACAGAAAGCTCATTGAACTGCGGTAACAACAAAACCTCCCACAGATATCTTTTTAACAGTTCCAAAGGGGAAAGGAGATGAACGACTGAAAAACTAAGAAGCCTGACGTTCCAAGCCCAGGCATTATTCTCTAATAACTCAATCTTAGCATATAACATTGAACTATCCTTCACAAATGAAGCACCCAATCCTTGTACACCAGCTACTGAGCCCTCTAGCCTGGATAAACAATTTACCAGGTCAGACAGCTTTGTTCTATGATGTTGAAGAACTTTCATGGTGTCTATAGAAAAGGTGCAAAGTTGAGCCAAGGTACTTTTAAATACACCCTCCATACGATTCACAGCAAGTAGTACATCAGATAAACAGCTGAATCCCATTAGGTACCTCCCAGAGTCCCATCGTTTTAAGCCTCTCTTCATAGGGGCATCCTTCCATTCCCTTTACCATTTTTGTCGCTCTTCTTTGTACCTTTTCTAATTCAGCTATATCACTTAAGATATGGTGACCAGAATTGCATACAATATTCATGGTGCAGTCCCACCATGGAATAATACAGAAGCATTATAATATCCTTTGTTTTATTCCCCCATTCCTTTCCTTATGATTCCTAGCATTCTATTTGCTTTTTTGGCCGCCGCTGCACACTGGGCGGAGGATTTCAACGTATTATCCATGAAAATGCCTAAATGTTTTTCCTGGGTGATTTCTAAGGTGGTACCTTGCATTGTGTAACCACAGTTTGGGTTGTTCTTTCCTAGGTGCATAACTTTGCACTTATCCACATTAAATTTTATCTGCCATTTGGACGTCCAGTCTTCCAGTTTTTCACGGTCCTCTTGCAATTTTTCACAATCCTCTTGCGTTTTAACAACTTTGAATAATCTTGCATCATCTGCAAATTTGATCATCTTACTTGTTATTCCTATTTCCAGGTCATTTATGAATATGTTAAAAAGCAGTGAACCCAGCACAGATCCCTGGGGTAGTCCACTTTTCACTTTCTCCATTCAGAAAATTAGTTATTTAGCCCTACTCTCTGCTTTCTATCTTTTAACCAGTTCCTGATCCACAATATTACATTGCTTCCTATCCCATGACTGTTTAATTTTGCCAAGAGTCTCTCATGAGGGACTTTGTCAAAGGCTTTCTGAAAATCCAGATACACTATATCAACTGGCTCACTTTTGTCTACCTGTTTATTCACATCTTCGAAAAAATAACACAGATTAGTAAGACAAGACTTTCCTTGGCTAAATCCATGTTAGCTTTCTCCCATTAAACCATTACTATCTACATGTTCAGTAAGATTAAATTAGACCTTACCTGCTAATTGTCTTTCCTTGAGTATTCTCCGGGCCAGTCCAGGAACAGTAGGGTAGTCAACCTCCTTCAGCAACTGAGGACTGAAAACTTCAAAGCTTTGCTGACAGCCTACCCAGCTCCCCCTGGTGTCAGAGAGCCAGTCTACTAATGTCCAAGCAGCCATTTAAACACTAAACGTAATAGTAATTCATAAACTCAACCAACTGCAGAGCAGCCCCTGTGGAATCTTAGCAATGAGCCGTATGGAAGCCCCCTAATCAAAACCTCCGCGGAAGAAACTGAGCCCTCTGGAAGCCCTAAACATCTTTTTGTTTCCTCCCGGAAAACCTCTCACGGCTCCTCCTGTACGCGCTCCTCTGCGACTTTAAACGTGCAGCCAGGATATCCAACTGCCTCCTACTACCATCTGGGTGGGTCCTGGACTGGCCCGGAGAATACTCAAGGAAAGACAATTAGCAGGTAAGGTCTAATTTAATCTTCCTTTTCGTCTCTCCGGGCCAGTCCAGGAACAGTAGGGCAGTACCTACTTTCGGGAGGGGCCCAATAATCCCGCCAAAACAGATGCGCCGATGCTTGTGTCACCCGCTGCCTGAACATCTAAGTGATAATGCTTCACAAAGGTATGCAAAGATGACCAGTTCGCCGCCCGACAAATCTCTACCAGCGGAATCAAAGTTCTCTCGGCCCAGGACGTCGCCTGCCCCCTAGTTGAATGAGCCCGCAGCCCCTCCGGCGGCACCTTCCCGCTCGCTCGATACGACGCTGCAATTGCCTGTTTCACCCAGTGTGAAATGGAGGCCTTGGAAGCCGCTTCTCCTTTCCGTGCTCCTCCAAACAGAACAAACAGCCTATCCGACTTCCGAAAAGGCTGAGTCCGTCTGATATATCCATGCAGCACTCTGCCAAGATCTACTCTATGAAGCGAAACATCTCCCTCAGTCACCGGTGCAGACCGAAAAGTAGGCAGAGAAATGGACTGATTCACATGAAACGCTGAAACTACCTTTGGCAGAAAGGAGGGTACCGGGCGTAAAACTACTTTCTCCTCCGAAAACTGAATGTATGGCTCCCTGCAAGAAAGAGCCTGCAAATCTGAAATTCTTCTAGCGGAACACAAAGCTACCAAAAAAGCTGCCTTCAAAGAAAGCTCCCTCAGCGCTATCTTTTTCGCCGGCTCAAACGGAGCATGCATCAAGGCTCGAAGAACCAAATTCAAGTCCCAAGGCGGTACTATCGATCTCCTAGGCGGCCTCACGTTCTTAACCGCTCTGAGAAACTGTTGCACATCCAGATGTAAAGGCAAACTACGGCCTTGCACCTTGCCCCGATAGCTTGCTATAGCAGCCAGGTGAACTTTCAAAGTACTTAATGCTAAGCCTTTATCCAGCCCATCCTGGAGGAAGGACAAAATCTCTGATACTCCCGAGGTCTGCGGACGAACTCCTTGCCTAGCGCACCAGCCTTCAAAAATTCACCAAATCCGGATATAAGCTAAAACCGTCAACCTTCTTCTAGCCTGTAGCATGGTGTTGACCACTGCCACGGAATAGCCTCTTTGCCTCAACCGCTGCCTTTCAAGAGCCAAGCCGTAAGCAAGAAGCGATCCACCTGCGGCATGAGAATAGGTCCCTGGAACAACAAATTCATCCGACACGGTAACCTCCAAGGACGGTCGGCCAACAGTCATACCAGATCCGCATACCACGCTTGCCTCGGCCAGTCCGGAGCAATGAGAATCACTTTCCCCCGGTACCGAGCGATTCTGTGAATGACTCGACCTATCATCGGCCACGGAGGAAAGACATACAGAAATTCCCCCTCCAGCCACGGTTGAACTAAGCTGTCGAGACCCTCGGACATGCATTCTCTGCCCCTGCTGAAAAACCGGAATGCCTTGGCATTGTCGAAGGTTGCCATCAGATCCAACACTGGCTGGCCCCAACGCTTCGTGATGTCGTGAAAAACGGCGTCGTTCAGCCGCCCTTCCCCTGGATCCAACACATGTCGACTGAAGAAATCGGCCTGCACATTGTCTCTGCCTGCTACATTTATTTATTTAACAGTATTTCTATACCGCCTTATCTTACAATCAAGGCGGTATCACAGCAAAACAATCAAAAGGAGTGATAGTGTTTTTCATGCAGTGAAGGTTATATCGTGATTTGTGTGTAAGATGTGTTGTGTGTTTGATTAGGTTGAGCTATGTACATTATGCGCTATGATACATTGTGTGCTATAATACATTCTTCTATACATTTAGTGTTAAGAAACATCATGTGCCGTTATACATTCTCTTATCAGTGGGTCGGAGGGGGGTATGTTGGTTGTTCCTGGTAGTTAGATCATGTGACGTGTCCATAGTGTTCTATGAACAGCGTTGTCTTCAGCTGTTTGCGAAAGTCTTTGAGGTCCGTCGTCGATCTCAGATCGTCTGGGAGGGTGTTTCAGATTGTTGGGGCAGCCAGGGAGAGTACTCTTTCTGTGGTGTCTTTGCGTGTTTTTCTGAAGTCTCTAGGGGTGTTGACTCGGTTGGAGGTTCCTTTTCTTCTTGGGCGTGTGCTGGTGTCTGGTTGTATGAGGGTGTGCAGGCTGTTGGCTGAAGTGTGGTGTTTGATCTTAAATATGTTTATGATTGTTTTGTATTTGATGCGTGAACTGATTGGGAGCCAGTGTAGGTCTTTCAGAACAGGTGTGATGTGTTCATGTCTTGCTGATCCAGATATTATGCAGGCCGCCGTGTTTTGTGCTAGTTGTAGTGGTTTGAGTGTTTGTTTTGCTAGTCCAAGGTAGATTGGGTTGCAGAAGTCCAGTAAGGGGGTTATTAGTGCTTGGCATACGGTACGGAAGTGCTCAGTGGCGAGGAAGGGTTTAAGTCTTCTGATAATTCTCATCCTGTAGTATGCATTTTTGATTGTTTTGCTTACGTGTGGCTTGAGATTCAGTTCATTGTCCAGGGTCACTCCGAGGTATTTTACTTCCGATTTTATTGGTATGGTTGTGTTTTGTATCTTGATGTCCAGTGGGTGGGTGAAGTCTGGGTTACGAGTGATGATTAGTGCCTCAGTCTTGCTGTAGTTGATTGCGAGGTTGTTGTTTTGACACCATCTTGTCATTTGTGTGAGGCGGTTTGTTATTTTTGAGTAGTCCGGGTCGTCAACTGAGATAGATGTGTATATCATGATATCATCTGCATAGATTGTATAATGAATGCTGTTCTTTTTCAGGATGTCGCATATTGGCTGGATGTAGATGTTAAACAGTAGTGCTGAGAGTGCGGATCCTTGTGGTATTCCTTGGAGGACTTTTATGGATCGAGAGGTGTTGTGGCCTACCTTGACCTGTATCTGCCTGTCGGTTAGGTATGAGTGGAACCATTTTAAGGTGGGACCATGTAGCCCAATGTTTTTTAGTCTTTCCAGGAGAGTTTTGTGGTCTACTGTGTCGAATGCTGAAGAGATGTCAATGAAGATCATTATGATTCCATTCCTGGTGTTGTCTATGATTCGGAGGATGCTGTAGAAGAGGTAAATCAGTAATGTTTCGACTCCATGGTTGGGGCGAAAGCCGTGTTGGTTGTCATCCAGTGGTGCATGGTTGTCAATGTGTTCTTGTAGTTGGTGTTGTACTGTTTTTTCGATGATTTTTGCCAGAAAGGGTATGCTGGATATTGGTCGGTATGCTGCTGGATTGTTCTTGTCGAGAGTTGTTTTCTTTGGGATCGGTCTTACCGTGGCGAGCTTTAGTTGATTTGGCATGAATCCTTGAGTGAGGAAGTTGTGCACCATGTTGTGTATGATGTGGATGAAGCTTGATTTGGTGGCTTTGATCCATGACACTGGGCAAGGGTCTGTAGAGCGGTGCTTGTATTGATTGTGGAGATGATGTGGGAGAGCTGCTCTTTTGATGGTGAGCAGAATGTGTCCCAGGTCTTAGGATGTGAGTTAGACTTAGTGGGTGCGCTGGGTCTTGTTCGCTCTGCAGAGTGAAATTTTTCCTTGATGTGGTCAGCAAATTTTTGCGGGTCTATTTGTACTTCATCTTCTGTCCTTTGCTCTTTTGTGAGGGTTTTCACGATTTCGAATAGCTCTCTGGGTTTGTTGATGGAGGTATTTATCATGTTTGTATGGTATTCTCTCTTTGATTGGTTGATGTGTTCATTGTATTGTTTTTGCTTTGTTAGGTATAGTTGCTGGTTTTCAGATGCCTTGGTCTTTCTCCATCTCCGTTCTATCTTTCTGAGTTCCCTCTTTTCTTGTCGTATGGTTTTTGAGTACCACGGCTTGTGTTGTAGCTTGTTGTGACGGTGTTTCTTGGGTCTAGCATCTGTTGCTTTGGCGGCGTTAGATAGAGTGCTGTTCCTGTTGGTGATTTGAGCCTCCAGGTCGTCTGTTTCTATGGACAGTTGTTGTATCGTGTCCTGTAGGAACGTGTCCCTGTCAAAGTTTGTAAACCGGGGTGCTGGTCGTGAATGTCCACAGTTTTGGCAAAGGCAAAATATTATTATGACTTGCAAAGGAGTGTGGGGGTTGTAGTTCATTCATACCAGAATCAGCCATTCACAAAATAATGAGTTGTGATGCTCGAGTGTAAGCAAAGAAAAACAGATTTTATTCATGGGGTTAATTCTCCCACACAGATTTACTTGGTAACACAAAAGGAAACTTGCTTCAAGTATTATTGTACTCAGGAAAAACAAAACATGTTATAAGGTAACTGAACTTCTTAAGCAATAAATCAATAAAGACCTTGATGGGAAACAGAAAAGGTCTTTTTGATGGCTCCTGCTAATGACCTTCTTAGCAGTGCTCCAAAAGGCAAAAAAGCAAACCCAAAAGTAGAAAAACTGTTCTTTATCAAGGATAACTTTCTTCTATTCACCCACACAAGGAAGAAGTTTCCTTCTAGAGCTCACGTGCACTTGTGCCTGGCTCAATTACAAATAATTAGCCAGCTGCAAACCCCTTTGCTGATTCACTCTCTCTACGTGGCTCAATCCTACCCTAAAGCTTTCTTGCAGCGACTTTTCTGGGTAGATCAAAGAACAAGTTACAGTTCCTTTTGGTGGTTGTTGTATTAGTGAGAAACTACTTTAAAACAGCAGCCTAGACAGTGAGCAGTCCATGTATTCCAACTGATCATTTGATATATCTCCTTCTTCCTCAAATATCATGGAATCAATATCATGGTCTAGCTCAGAGGAATTCCTTAATTGATCACTCTCAGGATAATACTTGTTTCCCTGCTGTCTTCCAGATGAAGAGCTAGGGCATAGGTCAAAGTTCATACCTGAGCTTCCCTTGCTGTTAGGTTTCCTCTCCTGGTATCCTGGCCAGTAAGTAGTCCAGCTTTTATGTCCAGCCTTCCAATCAAGATCTCTGGACACTGGGTCTCTCTTCACATACCTTCTTGCACTGGTCTTAGGGCCCCTTCCAAATGCAGCCGTCTCCCTCAAAGGTGCCGTTTGGAAGTTCCTGGCTCTATAACCCCAATCCTCTGGCTTCCTCCAGTCCAATGGAGTATGCTTGCCTCTGGAATCACTCCTAACACACGTACTGCTGTGGGCTCCTTCTTTAGACCTCCAAGATGTCTTTCTGGTCTTCCTTCTGCGTTGCTTCTGCTGTTGTAGTCCTCTCTCTTCTTTCTCCAATGGCTTCTGTTTCTGGATCTGCAGCTTCTGCTTGTTCTCCTCGTTCTGTTTCTCCCTGTTCTGTCTCTGTGTAGAATATCTTTTACTTTTAAAGTGCTTAGAGGGACACTCCACCCTAGCACAGCCCAGGTGTGCTGAATCAAGTCCTGCCCTTGGAGATGAGTGATTGGGGATTACCTCATAGCTCTCCTGATTGAACACACGTTTCCCCACTTCAGCCCTTCTAGAGGCTGTTTGAAACCTGGTGCATTCTGGGACTGGTAGTCTTTTATGAAAACATTCTGTTTTAGTATTTCTACCAGCAAAGACAGGTTGCTTGTTCAAAGCCAATTCACCTCTTTTATAGCTCCCTCTTGAACTATGATAAGCTTCCTTATCACATACCCCCCTGCTTAAGTTATTACGGACTGGTGCAACTGGTGAAACTTCTTCTTTACAGTCCGTAATACGGGAAAGGGCATCCGCATTTTTGTGTAACTTCCCAGCACAATGTTCCACTTGAAAATCAAATGCCTGTAAGGCCATGTACTAGCGTGTCAACCTGGCATTGTGGTTCTTCATTTGTTGCAACCACTTAAGTGGGGCATGGTCTGTAAACAGTTGGATCTTCCTCCCTGTAAGGTAAAACCTTAATGCCTCCACTGACCACTTTATAGCTAAACATTCCTTTTCTATTGTGGAATACTTCTGTTCAGCCGGTGACAATTTCCTGCTCAGGTACATCACAGGATGCTCCTCCCCTTCATGACATTGGGATAAAACAGCTCCTAGCCCTACATCCGAGGCATCTGTTTGAACCAAGAAGGGTTTCCTGAAATCCACCCCTTTCAGTACTAGTCCTGTACACAACTTCCCTTTTAGGACTGAAAATGCTTTTTCAGCTTCAGGAGTCCATTTCAGCTGGTTTGGACAATTCTTCCGCAGCATATCAGTAAAAATTGCACGTTTCTCTGCAAACTGTGGCATAAATCTGCGGTAGTATCCAATAAGTCCCAAGAAACTCCTCAGCTGTTTCTTTGTTGTTGGAGGAGGAAAATTCCTGATACTATCCACCTTGCTCATTAGAGGTTTAATTTTCCCTCTTCCCACCAGGTGGCCTAGGTATTTTACCTCTCTATTAGCAAAGGCACACTTCTTTGGGTTCAAAGTGATTCCCGCTTGCTTCATGGAGCATAGGACTGCCCTGATTCTCTTTAAATGTTCCGCCCAAGTGTTACTATGGATTATGACATCATCCATATAGGCAAAGGCATAATTTTGATGGGGTCGAAGTACCTGGTCCACTAACCTTTGGCAGGTAGCTGCCGCTCCATGCAGTCCGAAAGGCATCCTTTTGAACTGGAAAAGGCCAACGGGGGTGCTGAACGCAGTCTTCGGCTTCGACTCCCTGGTTAGAGGGATTTGCCAATAGCCTTTTGTCATATCAAGGGTGGTTAAATATTGAGCTTGTCCAAGCTGGTCCAACAGCTCTTCAATTTTTGGCATTGGATATGCATCAAAAACTGATATTGCGTTTACCTGCCGGAAGTCAATACAGAATCTTAAAGAGCCATCAGGCTTTGGCACCCAGACTATGGGGCTATTCCAGGGACTCTTCGACTCCTCTATTACTCCCATGTCTAACATTTCCTGAACTTGTGCCACTACTTCCTGTCTCTTTGCTTCAGGCAAGCGGTATGGCCTTTGACGAATTAATTTCCCAGGTGGAGTTATTATCTCATGGGCAACCAAATGTGTCTCCCCAGGTATGGGAGTCAAAACATCTGGGAATTCTTTAAGCAATTTCCTTATTTCTTCCTGCTGTACCACTGTCAGGTCCTCTCCTATTTGGGGTTCTGAACTTTCTTTACAGTCAGATACTTGGGGTCCCAAATCCTCCTCTTCATGCACCTCCCTTTCACGGGCACAGGTGGCAGCTGGGTTCTTAACCCCTTTGTCTTCAGTAGAACCAAAGCCTTTGGTTCCACCCTCAGAATTTGACAAGGATGTGACTTCCTCCACAGGTGGGAAACCCAGTCTCTCACATATCAATTGAGCGATTCTGTCTCCCGTCTTTACATGGTAATCGTTCTGTCCAAAATTAAATAACAGAACTTTAAGATTGCCCCTGTAATCGGGATCAATCACTCCCGCTCCCACATCAATGAAATACTTCAGGGCTAATCCTGATCTTGGGGCTACTCGCCCATAGCACCCAATGGGTATTTCTACTTGGAGTCCAGTGTCAACCAGGGCTCTCCCTTGGCTAGGTACAGTCACATTTTCTACACTGCACAGGTCCAACCCAGCAGCTTGAGGGGTTGCCTGCTTAGGAGCTTGGGCCTTCTCTGTGACCCTATGGTACTTCAAGGTAAATATCTGCTTCTTGGTAGTTTGGTCTTCTGGAAGCTTAACCATCTTTTTAGCTAGGGTCTGAGGACTTCCAAACAAAGGCCCGGGAGCTATTACCATCATTCCTTCTCCCTCCTTCTTTCCTAGTCCTTTCACTAGTTCCTGCTTAAATCTTGGCCAGTCTCTTCCTAGAACCAAATCCAATGGAAGCCTAGGCACCACTGCTAAAAGAATCTCCTCTTGTTCCCCCAGGCACTTAACCATTAGCCTATAGGTGGGATATGATGTTGCAGCACCATGAATGCATCTGATGTGAACCTGGCTTTCAGGGGTTCTAGGCACAAATCCTTCTTGGGCCTCTATCCTCTTCCAAAGCCCCTTTGACAGCATACTCTGGTCTGCCCCAGAGTCTAACAGAGCATTTGTGGTAATTCCCTGCACATCAACCACCAAAAGGAATCCTTCTTTGGGCTGTTTTAAATCAACACCCATCAAGTTAGTGTATATCTGGCATCCCCTTTCCAAATGTCCCCATTTTCCACATTTGAAACATTTCTTTTTACTCCACTTTGTAATCTGGGTTGGCACAGTACAATTATTCTCAGAAACATTTTTAACCATTTTCTTTTCTGATACAGCACAGCTTGCCTCAGCACCAACCTTCAGAGGGCCACCCATTCTATGGCAAGCCTGCGTGGCTTCCAAGAATCTCTCTGCTAGCATGGTTGCCTCTCCAAGGTTCTGGCAATTTTGCTGTATAAGGAAAGTGTGCAAATCTTTAGGCACAGCAGACATAAATTGTTCAAGCATAATAATGTCTAATAACATTTCCACAGTCTTTCCCTCAGGCTCCAACCATTTTACAGCCAATCCTCTGATTCTCTGACTCAGAGCCCAGGGTGTTTCACCCACTCTTAATGCAGTAGCTCTAAACATTTGCCTATACTCTGAAATAGACAACCCTAGGCGATCTCTTATAGCAGCCTTTACATCTCTATAACTCAAAGCTTGAGCTGCTGGCATTGCCCTATAAGCTGCAAGCGCCTCCCCAGTTAATGAGGCTGCCAGCCTTACTGCCCACTGGGTTTCTGGCCATGCTAATGCTTGCGCCACTCTCTCAAAAGATTCAAGGAAATCATCAACATTATCATCTGGAGTCAGCTTCCCAAAACTAAATGCCCCAATTCCCTGATTGAGTCCCACACTGTCCACGTGGTATACCAGTTGTTACTGCTGGTCTTGCATCCGGTCCATTTTGGTTATGAAGAGCAATTAAGGCTTCCACCAGATCAAGCACTGGCTTCTGCTGGTCCCTTAATGCTTTAATTGCAGTGTCCTGAGCCTGCTGCGCTAGCTCCTGTTGCCTGCTAAATTGGGCTGCCATCCAGCTGGCCAGTTCCCTTGGATCCATCTTGTATCCCTGTAAGAAAACAAAAGAAAAAAAAAACACAGAGCAGCACCCTCCAAACAGGTGTTTTCCTCATATTTGTTTTTCCAATTACCCCTGTGTCTTACTCCCATCCACCACTAGACATACCCAGGTACTTATTACCTTATGCCAGTGATGAATCCAGCTTACACAGGGTCTTTTCCTCCTTGGAACAGCTCCTGGAACAACCACCTCTTTTTTTTCTCCAAAGTGTTGTTAAGGGAAAAATCCACTTTCCAGCTTTTGACTTGAACCTTTTTCTTTCAGATTTCAGTTGTAATCCTTATAAATCCTGTAAATCCTTTGTGTAAAAGCAATCTGAACTACTACGCCACTGTAAACAGGGGTGCTGGTCGTGAATGTCCACAGTCTTGGCAAAGACAAAATATTATTATGACTTGCAAAGGAGTGTGGGGGTTGTAGTTCATTCATACCAGAATCAGCCGTTCACAAAATAATGAGTTGTGATGCTCGAGTGTAAGCAAAGAAAAACAGATTTTATTCATGGGGTTAATTCTCCCACACAGATTTACTTGGTAACACAAAAGGACACTTGCTTCAAGTATTGTACTCAGGAAAAACAAAACATGTTATAAGGTAACTGAACTTCTTAAGCAATAAATCAATAAAGACCTTGATGGGAAACAGAAAAGGTCTTTTTGATGGCTCCTGCTAATGACCTTCTTAGCAGTGCTCCAAAAGGCAAAAAAACAAACCCAGAAGTAGAAAAACTGTTCTTTATCAAGGATAACTTTCTTCTATTCACCCACACAAGGAAGAAGTTTCCTTCTAGAGCTCACGTGCACTTGTGCCTGGCTCAATTACAAATAATTAGCCAGCTGCAAACCCCTTTGCTGGTTCACTCTCTCTACGTGGCTCAATCCTACCCTAAAGCTTTCTTGCAGCGACTTTTCTGGGTAGATCAAAGAACAAGTTACAGTTCCTTTTGGTGGTTGTTGTATTAGTGAGAAACTACTTTAAAACAGCAGCCTAGACAGTGAGAGTCCATGTATTCCAACCGATCATTTGATATATCTCCTTCTTCCTCAAATATCATGGAATCAATATCATGGTCTGGCTCAGAGGAATTCCTTAATTGATCACTCTCAGGATAATACCTGTTTCCCTGCTGTCTTCCAGATGAAGAGCTAGGGCATAGATCAAAGTTCATACCTGAGCTTCCCTTGCTGTTAGATATCCTCTCCTGGTATCCTGGTCAGTAAGTAGTCCAGCTTTTATGTCCAGCCTTCCAATCAAGATCTCTGGACACTGGGTCTCTCTTCACATACCTTCTTGCACTGGTCTTAGGGCCCCTTCCAAATGCAGCCGTCTCCCTCAAAGGTGCCGTTTGGAAGTTCCTGGCTCTATAACCCCAATCCTCTGGTTTCCTCCAGTCCAATGGAGTATGCTTGCCTCTGGAATCACTCCTAACACACGTACTGCTGTGGGCTCCTTCTTTAGACCTCCAAGATGTCTTTCTGGTCTTCCTTCTGCGTTGCTTCTGCTGTTGTAGTCCTCTCTCTTCTTTCTCCAATGGCTTCTGTTTCTGGATCTGCAGCTTCTGCTTGTTCTCCTCGTTCTCCCTGTTCTGTCTCTGTGTAGAATATCTTTTACTTTTAAAGTGCTTAGAGGGACACTCCACCCTAGCACAGCCCAGGTGTGCTGAATCAAGTCCTGCTCTTGGAGATGAGTGATTGGGGATTACCTCATAGCTCTCCTGATTGAACACACGTTTCCCCACTTCAGCCCTTCTAGAGGCTGTTTGAAACCTGGTGCATTCTGGGACTGGTAGTCTTTTATGAAAACATTCTGTTTTAGTATTTCTACCATCAAAGACAGGTTGCTTGTTCAAAGCCAATTCACCTCTTTTATAGCTTCCTCCTGAACTATGATAAGCTTCCTTATCACAAGTTCTTGAATCGTCTTTGTGTGGGTGTGTTGTCTGAGCATTCGTTTAGATTGTCTTTTTGTAGTAGCATCTTTATCTCAATTATGTAGTGGTGTGACCATGGAACTGGGGTGATGGTGGGTGTTGATATTAGACCTCTCGAGGTTAGGTAATTGGTTGCGAAGATGAGGTCTGGGGATGATCCGTGTCTGTGCGTTGGGGCATCGACTATTTGGGTGAACTGAAGTGAAGTCATTGCTTGAAGGAAAGCTTCTGCATCTTTGGTGTTGGTGGACTTGAGGTTGAAGTCTCCTAGCAGTAGCGTGGGTTTGTTAGTTGCGGTGATAGCGCAGACTGCTTCGAGCGTTGAGGCTAGTTCGTCGTGTGAGGCTCTGGGTGCTCTGTAGGTTAGGCAGAGTGCCATGTGTTTGTTCTCAATGCTGATTGTGTTACATTGTTGTGTGTCAGTGAAACTCTGAGCTTTGAACCTTAGGTTCTTTTTTGCAATTATCAAGACTCCTCCTCCACGCTTGTGGTTGCGTGGGCAGTTGTATGCTGTGTATGTGTCTGATTGATTGAGTAGTACATTGTCGGTGGGATTGAGCCATGTCTCTGTGATGCAAAGTATGTCGGGCTGACGGTCTTCTATGTGGTCTGCTATTGTGTGTATCTTGTTGCATATGGATCTGGCGTTTATGAGCTCTATTGTTGTATGCTTTGACGAATTTGTTGCTTCGTGTGTTTCCTTTGAACTAGAGTGGGAGTTTGATTTGTGTTTGGTTTGTCTTTTTGTCCCTGATGTTCTGTGTGTGACATTATGCGTGTACTGTGGTTCTATGTATGTCCAAGTGGTTGGTGGGTACCATGGTGAGTTTGAGTGTGGGTAGTGGAAGTGTGTGGTTGGTGGCAGGAGTTGTGTGATGAGGAGGCTGAGTGGGTGAAACAATGTTGCGTGCACATTGATTTTTGTGAAGTCCCGTTAATGTTTTACTTGCGTTTCTGATGTCTTCCGCTTCTGTCTGCTCTCTGTTGATTTCTTCTGTGGTACTGTCGGCGGGGCTGTGTCTTTTGTTTGGATTCCTTCTGTTTGCCTTCGTGCCGCGCCTAAGGGCCACGCCAAAGGGCCCTCTGGCGCGGCTCGAGGGCGCGCCCTGCAGGGACGCTGCTTTTATGTGGTGCCGGCTGCTGCTGCTGCTTTCGCTCCCACTGCCCCGATTGGGCAGGAGCTGTGGTGAACAACGGAGGTGGCGTGTCCGGGCAGTGGCTCCCTGGGAGCAGGGACACCGCTTTTATGTGGTGCCGGCTGCTGCTGCTTTCGCTCCCACTGTCCCGATTGGGCAGGAGCTGTGGTGAACAACGGAGGTGGAGTGTCCGGGCAGCGGCTCCCTGGGAGCAGGGACTCCGCTTTTATGTGGTGCCGGCTGCTGCTGCTTTCGCTCCCATGCGCCGCCGACAGAGCCAGAAGATGCTCCTCCGCCCACTGCATGAGAGTTTGACTCTCCTCCAACAAGACCGTACTGCCTGTACCTCCCTGCCGGTTGATATATGCCACGGTGACTGCATTGTCTGAGAACACTCGTACTGCTCTGACTTTCACGAGACCCTCAAACTCTTTCAACGCCAGCACTACCGCTCTCATTTCCAGCTGATTGATGGACCAGTTGGCCATCTCCTCCATCCAACGCCCTTGAGCTACCTGAGACATACAATGAGCTCCCCATCTGGAGAGACTGCCATCCGTGGTGACTAAGACCCAGTCCGGAGTGTCCAGCGGCATTCCTACCTGGAGATGCGTGGGATCGCTCCACCACCGTAGACTTTCTAACACCTTGGCCGGACAACCTAACCGCTGACTGAGAGGATGCTTCTGCGGAGACCAATGGGATAGCAACGAGTGCTGAAGCGGTCGCATATGCACTCTGGTCCACAGCACCACCTCCAAGGTCGCTGCCATGGAACCCAGAAGCTGCAAATACCTCCACGCTATTGGAGCCTTGAGACGCAAAAAGGCGGCTACCTGTCGCAAAATCTTTCGAATTCTGCCCTCCGGCAGAAACACCGCCTCACGCTGCAGGTCGAACAAAACCCCCAAATACATTAGGGACTGCACGGGCATCAACTGACTCTTGGCTCGATTGACCACCCATCCTAAACTTTCCAGAAAGACCACCACCCTGGAGGTGGTTTCCCTCGATTCTGGAACCGAGCAAGCTCGGATGAGCCAATCGTCCAGATAGGGATGTACGAGGATACCCTCCTTCCGTAATGCTGCCGCTACCATCACCATGACCTTCGTGAACGTGTGAGGTGCCGTGGCGAGCCCGAAGGACAACGCTCAGAACTGAAAATGACCCATAGGTACCGCAAAGCACAGAAACTTCTGATGTTTGGGCTTGATGGGAATATGTAAAATAAGCTTCTGTTAAATCTATGGACAAAAGCACCTCACTTGGCCTTACAGACCGGATCACAGACTGCAGAGTTTCCATGCGAAAATGTGGCACCCTTAAACAGCGGTTCACATGCTTTAGATCTAAAATTGGCCGAAAAGAGCCCTCTTTCTTGGGCACCACAAAATAAATTGAGTATCGACCTAAACCGCACTGGTCTGGAGGCACCGGAACGACTGCCTGGATCTGTAGCAACCGCTGAAGCGTCTGATTCACCGCCAACGCTTTCACGAACGACCCACAAGGCGACATCACAAACGCTCCCGAGAGAGGCTGGTTGAACTCCAAGGCATAACCATGCCGAATGATCTCCAATACCCAGCGGTCCGTAGTTAGCTGCAAGTGCCCTCCTATAAGGCTCTCCGCCAAGACCTCCTTCATTTCATTGTGGCTTCTTAGAGGCGCTCGACTGAGGGCCACCAAACCCTCGTCCGAACCCTCAAGCCCCCCGAAAGGACTGACCCCTGGGTACAAATCGCCCCCTCTGATAGGGAGTAAACCGCGATCCTCTGAATCTGCGAAACTCTCTACTTTGACCTCTCTGCGCAGATCCCGGTTTCGGACCCTTCGGCTGGTCCTCCAGAAGCCGCCCGCCTTTAGAGTCCCCCAAATCCTTCACAATCTTTTCTAAGGCTTCTCCAAACAGTAGTTTGCCCTTATAAGGCAGCCTACTAAGACGTGCCTTAGAAGACGCGTCTGCCGCCCAATTCCTCAGCCAGAGAAATCTCCGGGCAGCAATGACCGAAGCCATAGATTTAGCTGACGCGGGGGCGGAGCCTGATGTCCAGCGGGATGGTCGCATAACGCTGAGGCTCCCGAGAGGCCTACTCAGAATCCTGAATTAACACCGTACATACTTGGAACTTCTACTCTGATCTTGCCGGGGCACATTGGTGAGATGGCGGGGACCAAACCCACGCGCCTGGAATTTGGATCTCCAGTGGCTTCTCACGGCAAACGTTCCAAAACTGAACCCCCGTCCCCGCAGAAGGGGCTGGCCTTGCGCGAGGGCCCCGAAATGCAGCAGGAAATCCTCGCAGAGATTAGAGGGGTCAAGGACCTCGTGCAGTCAAACGGTGAAGCACTCCGAGCGCTGCGGGAAGATCTTGGTGTACTGCAGGGCAAGCTAGAGGGGCTCTCTTCGCGTCAGGACAAAATGGAGAGCATATTGGACTCCCATGCGGCCCGGTTGTCCAAACTCGACAAAGTTGAACGTCAGGTACGGGCCTTGCAGAAAGAAGTGGAAGATGGCAATAATAGAGCGCGCCGCAACAACATACGACTCGTGGGCATACCGGAGGGAGCGGAATCGGGAGACATGAAAGAGTTTTTATGCAAAATCCTCCCTTCCCTGCTCCAAATCACCTTTACCAAAGATTTGGAGATCGATCGCGCTCATCGTGTACCCACAAGCATAACGCTCAACAGGAAGACCCCGCGGCCTATTATTTTTCGACTTTTGAGATATCAACATGTGGAGCAAATTCTCAGTGCCTCTCGGGCAAAGGGCCATATGGAGTTTGAGAGCCACAAGATCTCCTTCTATCCTGACTTGGCTAAACCCACGGTCGACCGCCGAAAGCGCTTTCTGGAATTCCGGCCGAGGCTTCAACAACTACAAGCACGCTATGGCCTGATGTACCCGGCCAAGCTCCGAGTCACGCTTCACAATCAGACAAGAACATTTGAGGACCCTGATCTACTAGCGGAGTTTTTGGATTCCAAAGAAGCCGACTTGATGCGCTGACTTCCAGAATATTCCTGCAAGCATTCTCATATCCGCTGTACCTGCCATACTGGATCTGCCGCAGCCCAGCACAGAGTCAGGCGAGGGCAGTTTGTTTGCCTTACTTTTGATGATATCTGTGACCCGACTCCATCTACCCATAGTAGCCTCGATGAGTATCAGAGACAGTGTTAATTATGGACTCTGGTGTTTCTTTTTTTTTTTTTTCATGTCTTTCTATTTCCTCTCTAGGGCCTCCTCCCGCAGACATATGGTCGCCATATTCATTGGGGGTTTTGCTTCTTCTCTAAGATACTTTGGTACATACTTTTCAATATGGGGTGTATTAGCCAGCATACTCGGTGATTATGTCATTGTTGCACAGATTCTGATTATGTTGTATGTTTTCAAGCGCCCTTACCTAAAATGTCTATTACCGATTGATGGCACCATGTAAGATTTTCTCATTGAACGTAAAAGGAATCAATAATCCGATAAAACGGAAGAAAATCCTAAGCTACCTAAGTCAGGAAGCTGCGGATCTGATTTTTCTCCAAGAAACGCATTTAAATTCGAAGGAAACTCTTAAACTCAATATTAAACCTTACATGGTGGCCGCCTATTCCCCAGCCGTTTCTAAGAAATGTGGGGTTGCCATACTGGTTAGGAAATCTTTGCATGCTACTATTATTGCGACTAGCTCAGATACAGAAGGTAGATGGTCCAGAGTTCACCTCAAGATAGGTAGCCTTGAAGTTACATGTATATGCCTTTACGCTCCTAATGTGGATGACCCTGCCTTTTTTGCTACCATTGCTCAGGTTGCGCAGGCCTCTGCTAATACTTCATTGATAATTGGGGGGGATTTCAATTTAGTCCTTGATCCCCTGATTGACAAACAGCCGCCTAGGACAAGTGGTCCCCCCAAGAGTCACACCACGCTTACCTCTTTGATCAAAGATCTTGCTTTAGTTGATCTATGGAGGTTACTACACCCCAATGAGCTTGACTTCACCTTCTTCTCTTCCCCTCACAAATCCCAGTCTCGCATAGATTTCTTTCTAATATCAAAACTGTTAGTTCCTCAGGTGGACACTGCAAAGATTCACTCCCAACATATTTCAGATCATGCTGCTATTTCCTTTCAATTACACACTACTGCACCCCAAGGGAATTCGGGGGCCTGGTTCTTTGATAGAGCCCTGTTAACTCAGCCAGAGTTCCAGTTAGAAATTCGAGCAGCCATACAGGATTACTTCCATTTTAATCTACCCCAGGATACTGCGAATTGGGCTTGGTGGGAGGGCTTCAAAGCGGCCATTCGAGCAACGATCACTAGCTATCAAATCCGCCTGCGGAAACAACGCAAACAGCAGCTACTCATACTAGACCAACAAATAAAAGCAGGCGAACGAGTTCTAACTTCACGTACTGATCCATGTGTATTAATTCGATTACAGCGTCTCCGTTTTCAATATAATTCAATCCTCTCCACTGCAGCTTCTAAGAGTATTGAGCTTTAACGAGGGACATATTATCGTGAAAATAACCGAGCCGGTCGACTCTTAGCCAACACCTTGAAAGGTCAAAAAGAAGCCAAACGCGTAGCGGCCCTTCGAGCCCCACAGGGAGGGGGCATATTGACCACAGACTCCGACATTGTAGAACTCTTTCGGGATTTCTATACCCGCCTATATCAATCTGAATGTGAGTTCTCGTCAGAGACATTCGAGCGATTGCTTTCTGGCATTCAGCAGCCGATCCTCTCTGAAGATGATAGGGATGCGATGGATGAACCCTTCTCTACTTCAGAGATCCAATCTGCCCTAAAACGAACAGCCTCGGGCCGTGCCGCAGGGCCCGATGGTCTCCCGACCGAATTCTACAGAACGTTCAGTGCAGATTTAGTTCCCTATTTAAAACTCTATTTTACTGCCCTTGCGGTAGATACATCCTCTTTGGGATCCTTTTCTGCAGCTAATGTGGTAGTATTTGAGAAAGAAGGCAGAGACCCGCTGCTAACCGCCAACTACCGTCCAATCTCCCTACTTAATGCCGATTATAAGATCTTCGCAACGATCTTGGCCACCCGGTTATCTGACAGGATGGCCACCCTAATCCACCCCGACCAATGCGGTTTTATACCCAGCCGATCCACTGCTGACAATGCTCGGACCTTGTGCCATGTGCTATCCAGTGCTGCCAATCTAGATCATCCATGGGTGGGTCTTTCCCTAGATGCCGAAAAAGCCTTTGATCGCCTAGAATGGCCCTTCTTATTTGCAGTTCTCCGATGGTATGGCTTTGGGGAGGGCTTCCTCCGATATCTCCAAGTCATGTATACTCAACCCGTCGCCAGTATTTGTGTAAATGCCATCAAGTCTCAGCCATTTAATCTCCAAAGAGGCACGCGTCAAGGTTGCCCCCTATCACCAATGCTCTTTGATCTAGCTCTTGAACCCCTAGCCCTCCTTATTAGACAGTCCGCACGTATTCGAGGTGTCCCCTTCAGTCATAGGGAGATTAAACTCTCTGCATATGCAGATGACCTTATGCTTTTCGTATCCCTTGATTCGGTTCCAGCTGTCTTGGATCTGATTGACGGATACTCGCAATTATCGGGCTATAAAATTAACTGGACCAAATCTGTAGCATTCCCACTGAACCGCTGGGTACATGAGGCTGACATGCAGGCCTTTCCCTTCCTTTGGCAATCCCGCATGGTGAAGTATCTCGGGGTCCATTACTGTTCTCCTTTAGAAGACACTATCAGTTTTAATGCCAAAGAGGTAGTCTCCAAAGTCCGTGAGCTCACAAATCGTTGGTCTCCCTTATCTCTTACATGGTGGGGCCGCCTAGAAACTGTGAAAATGATGATAGTCCCCAAAGTGAACTACATTTTAGAAATGCTGCCATGCTTACTCCCGCTACATACTTATAAAGATATTGAGGGCCTTCTCGTCCGTTATCTCTGGCAGGGCAAGCCACCAAGGATAGCTAAACAAAAACTACAGTCTTCAAAGGAAATAGGGGGTACCAGATTTCCTGATTTTCTTAGATATCATCAAGCCTTCCTACTTAAGCAAGGTGCCCGATGGCTAGATGCCTCAACAGACAGCAGACCAGTTTGGCTTGACATAGAAGAGGAGCTTAGTAGCCCAATTCCGTTGACCCATCTCCCCGGTATGCCCTATCAAGTAGACACCCGCCATCCACCAATGATTGTCGATACTCTTGCGGCCTTTAACACTCTCATTCTATCACTGGGTCCGAACGTATGTCCTCAGGACGGACTCCCGCTATGGAATAACCCCAGAATTCAAGTCCTAAATAGAACGATAGCATGGAAACCCTGGTACTCAAGGGGGATCTGGACACCCCAACATCTTTTCTCTGCAGCTCGTTGGAAAACCTTTTCTGATTTACAAAAGGAATTTGCGTTACCAGCGAAACACTACTTTCAATTGATGCAGCTTCAACACTGCCTCAAAAGTGCTCAAATCATGCCGCCCTCTGCCCCTACTGAGGACGGGCTATTAGAGATAGTTCACTCTATTAGTAGTACACATGGGGTAGCCTCTAATTTTTATAAAATATTATGTCAGGGTACAGACACTGCCACTTTTAGAGCCCAACAAGCCTGGGAGCGCGAACTGCAAACCACTTTAACCCCTGTGCAATGGAGCGTTTTCTGGAGCAAAGTAGTGCGGGTTTCCCGGTCTGCCTCTGTTACCCAAACTCTCTTCTTTTTTGCACACAGATGCTTTTATACCCCAGAAAAAATAGCCAAATGGAACACAACTGCTGGGGACCAGTGTTGGTCTTGCCATACTGCTGTGGGAACCCTCGCTCATGTTATTTATGAATGTCCTCAACTACAGGTTTATTGGGGGCGGGTTTGGGGTTGTATTCAATTTATCTTACACCTTCACGAACCTCTCTCTTGGAAGATCATGGGACTCCGCTCTGTGGCGGAGGTCCCCTCTCTTCCTAAGAAGGGTCGCTTTCTCCTTGATTTCATGCTGGGTATAGCCATATGCTTAATCACGAGGAATTGGAAGGATAGCTCTCGACTTACTGTCAATGAATGGTGGAACCTCGTCTGCTTATATAGTAAATATGAGCAGATACCTCGGAGAGCTATTCCCCATGCCCAAACTCACTCTCGCTTGTCTAAATGGCAGATGCTCAATGATTATGTACAATCTGCTCATTGTTCCGACATGCCTGTTTAATGTGCACTCATCATGTTTCAGATCACCGTTAGGTTTTGTAACACAATAATGTAAGTACACGCCCGCTTCGGGAATGATTAGTTTTCTAGAGAAGAAGCAGGGGGGAGGGGGGTGGCAGGGGTTTACTTTGGTGTATGTATTACACTTTATGTATCTATCTTTTAGCTGTATGTCTTCCTTTTCCTTTGTAGTTATAAAACGAAAATAAAGAATTTAAAAAAAAAACAGATTTAGCTGACTAGATCTAGATCATAGAAGGCGTCGGCGAGATACGCTGCCGCTGATTCCAATTTTGCACCCTCTGGCGCTGAAGAGCCTTCTACGCCTGGAGAAGACTCTGCCTGCAGCCATCTAATTGAAGCCCTGGACACATATGCTCCACAGATGGAAGTCAGCAATGCCAAGGCACTGGTGTCAAATGCCTGCTTAAGTATGGCCTCCAGCTTTCTATCCTGCAGATCCTTAAGGGCCACGCCTCCTTCTACAGGGATGGTCGTTTTCTTAATCACTGCCGAGACCAACGCATCGACCTTCGGCATACGCATCAACTCTTTTTCCTCCTGAGGGACTGGATATAAGCGGCCTAATGCCCGCGCCCCTCTCAAGGTGGCTTCGGGACATTCCCACTCAGACTCTACCATTTGTTTAATAATCCTATGCACTGGGAAACTCTTCTGTTCCGCCTTAAATCCCTGCAATAAGGGATCCTCCAAGGGTTCAGCCTGCACTGCCGGTAAAGCAATATTCAAGGCCACCAGAGAATGGGAAATGAGAGCCCCCAGCTCTTCCTTCCTAAATACCCTAAAAAGATTAGGATCATCTCCAGCTGCTATCTCTCCTTCCTCGAGATCCTCCGTCCACAGCTCAAACTAGACTCTGATGGAAGCTCTCCCTCCTCTGGTCCTGGAACACCCAGAGCTTGCTGTTCTAAAGCCCCAGAAACCCCCCCTGCTGAAAAACCTGCTAAAGAAGACCCCTCACCTGGGTCCCCTGATGCGCCAGGGAGAGTGGACACACCAGGAAGGCTGGACTCAGCCCCCCTATCCTGCTCCCGCTCCTACTTTAAGCAATATGCCTTGTGGAGAGACAAAATAAAATCTGGGGAAAAAACTGCTTGAACTCCTTCAGGAACCTGAGAAACTGGTGCGGGGTCCCCCACTAGTGCCGGAGCCGCCCTCTTTGACTTAGCTTTCCGTTTCAGAGACGTCTCTTGCAGCGCGGGAGAAACAGCCAATTTCAAAATGGCCACCGTTCCCGCCTTTTCACTCGCGGCCTACAGTTTTCCAGCCGCATTTTGAGACCCCGCAGACTCCTCCATTTAAGCAAAACCAGCTCTAAATCCCCGAGGCTAACAACTCTGAACCCCGGAGCCCACGCGGCGATCGCCGAATTGAAAACCGCCTGCCGAGACCTGCAGCTTGCGTCTTCTGACAGCCCCGCTGCCCCCCGGCGCTCTGGATCGCGGCCCGAAACCAAATCTAAAAAACGCACCTGTCACACACAGAGGCTCCTTCTCCAGCCCTTCAAGCACCGCTGCTCGCGGCAAAGAAAGGCAAGAATCTGGAGACAGAGGGTTGATTCTGGGGCTCCCAGGATCCTGCTCTGATCCCCTTGTCGGCTCCGGTCTTCGAGTCAGGCTCTGCCTCTACTGCCACAGCAGGCAGCTGACCTCCGTCCGATCGTTTACCTATCTCTTATATTTCTTTCTTTTTTTTTTCTTATAAACAACTTAATTCTCCAATTTGAATGTACATTGAGATCCCCTAACACTAACCCAGCTAGGGCCAGTTAGGAGAATCTGATTATGTTATATCACTGTTTTCTTCTCTCGGAGACTGTCAGCAAACACCTCCTTCAGCTGCTGAGGACTGAAAAGACTGACTCTCTGACACCAGGGGGAGCTCGGTAGGCTGTCAGCAAAGCTTTGAAGCTTTCAGTCCTCAGTTACTGAAGGAGGTTGACTACCCTACTGTTCCTGGACTGGCCCGGAGAGACGAAAAGGAATTGTATTCTTTATTATGGTTTCTAAAATTTTGTCCAGTACGGACGTCGGGCTCACTGGTCTGTAGTTTCCTGGATCACCCCTGGAACTCTTTTTAAAAATTGGAGTTACAATGGCCACTCGCCAATCTTCAGGTACTACAGATTTTAATGATAGTTCAAAGATTACTAATAGTAGGTCCGCAATCTCATATTTGAGTTCTTTCAACACCCAGTCCAGCTGATCTGCTACACTTCAGTTTATCAAACAGTTGTAATAACATCCTCCCAGTTTATCAATATTTCTTTCAGTTCTTCCACTACATTACCTTTATATATCATTTCAGGCATGGGTAACTAACCTACATCTTCTTCAGTAAAGACTGAAGTAAAGAATTCAGTCAGTTTCACTGCTAGCCCTGTCCTCTCTTAGCTCCCCTTTTACCCCTCTATCATCCTATGGTCCCATCTTACTCTCTCACAGGTCTTTTGCTATGAATGTACTTGAAAACGTTTTTATTATGCGCTTTTGCTTCCATGGCAAGCTTCTTTTCAAATTCTCGCTTTGCCTGCCTTATCAATGCCTTGCATCTAGCTTGCCAGTGCTTATGTTGTTTCCGCTGTTCGTCATTTGGCTCCTTTTTCCATTTCCTGAAGGATGCTTTTTTAGCAACAGCCTCTCTGACCTCGCCTTTAAACCATGCTGGCAGTTTTTTGGACTCCTTCCACTCTTCTTAGAGCATGGAATACATCTGGTCCAAGATAGTACTTTTAAACAACGCCCAACCTTTGTATCTGCTCCTTTTAGTTTTTTCTTAACTATTTTCCTCATTTTATCATAGTCTCCCTTTCGAAAGTTAAAAGGTAGTACTGTGGATTTCCTTGCCATCTTCCTTCCAATTATTAAATCAAATGTGATCATGCTATGATCACTATTGCCAAGTGGCCCCGAAACCCTTATCTCTTGCACCAGATCTTGTGTTCCACTAAGGACTAGGTCCAAAATAGTTTCTCTTCTTATTAGTTCATGAACCAGCTGCTCCAAGAAGCAGTCATTTATTTCATCTAAAAACGTTCTCTCTCCAGCATGTCCTGCTGTGACACTGACCCAGTCGATACCTAGGTTGAAAGAGGAAATCTCCAATTCTCCATCCTCTAACCAATTCAACTCTCTTTATAGAAGAATAGCCTGATAAATATTCAAGACCTTTCAGAGTCTGGATTGCCCAGGAGCTCATCACCATCTGCTGGGGACTGAGAATACTGGTTTAAGATGGTCTGCGCAGAGTCTTTAAACTGTGACATCACCAGAAACCAGACATGCTCAGTCTCCATCTGCTGGCAATGGGAAATAACCCACATGTCTGGACGGAACAGGACTGGAGGGATGATATGGAAAGAGAATTTGTGTGCACAGAACGCATATAGCATGCATGTATAAAAAAAAGAGATGTGAGTGACAGAGAAAAGGAGCATGTGAATCGGTGAAAAGGGTAGGTAACCTAGGTGTGTATGTTTTATAGGATACGCATTAAGATATACCAGTGTTTCTCAATGTACAGTCAAACCTCGGTTTTCATTTGCCCCGGTTTTCATACGCTTCGGTTTTCAACGTCTTTTCTGACTGAGATTTTGTCCCGGTTTTCATGCATTGCTTCGGTTTTCAACGTCTTTTGACTGAGATTTTGTCCCGGTAGCAGGGAAGAAAAGCTGTCAACGTAAGCAGGAGATGTTGCATGAATGTGGGAGGCAGTTCTTTCTCTTGCAGGGTACGTCTGAAGCTATATCATTAAGATTTTCTGCCATTCTGAAGCATTGAGCAGATAATGTAAAGGTATTTTAATGGACTGAATTCAATGTGATTCCGAAGAGAGCTGGGCACAGCAGCTTGTCAGGGGTGGCTAAGGCCAGATGTTAGCATACTGTACTGTACAGTACTGTACTTAGCTTGCTTTCAGTGATGTTAAATGTTCATTTATCCATTTCATTAGTCATTTATATTTATTTCTCATTGTTTTCTGTATGTAAAAATATAGTTATTCTCTATAAAATGTATTTTTTGTGAATATTTTTGGGTGTCTGGAACGGATTAATTGGATTTACATTATTTCTTATGGGAAATATTGCTTCAGTTTTCATACGTTTCGGTTTTAGTCAGACTTTTTCGAACGGATTAATCATGAAAACCGAGGTTTGACTGTATTCCCTTTTAATTAGCAATTCAGAAATTTTCATATGTTACACCAGCAAGAGGGATGAACATAAGATCTGCCATACTGGGTCAGACCAAACACTGGCCAATCCAGGTCACAAATACCTGGCAGGAGCCCAAGAAGTAGACAGATTCTTTGTTACTTATCCCTGGGTTAAGCAGTGGATTTAACTCAGTCTAGTTTTCGTCTAGGAACTTGTCCAAACCTTTTTAAACCCAGTTATACTAACAGCTTTTACTACATCCTCTGGCAGCAAATTCTAAAGCTTAATTACACACTGAGTGAAAGAATATATTCTCTGATCAGTCTTCAGTTAGTTACCAGCTAAACCCGGCATGGCCGTGTTTTGGCTATGCCTTCTTCAGGGGTTCTTTGGCATGCTAAAACCATAAAACATAAAATTAGTATTTATTTATTTATTTATTTAGCTGTATTTATATCCCGCTTTTCACCGGGTCAAAGCAGTCAATTGGGGGATACATTTAACACGAGGGGATATGACACACATACGTTAATACTTACAGGGAACATGGGCAATGGAGGGTTAAGTGGCTTGCCCAAGACCAAAGGAGTGCTTATAGGACTAGAAATCCCAGTCCCTCCGGACTGAGATTGCTGTCCCAGGTGGGACTTGAACCCCCGGCCCTCCGGCCTGAAGTACCTTGTCCTAACCATTAGACCACTCCTTCCTCACATGTATCCACATAAGACATCTCGTACATAAAACAATTTCATACATGAAAACCAGCTGTAAATAAAATAAAACAATATCTATTAAACTAACCAATAAATACAAAGTGTAAAATAACTAAATAAATAATAGATATGAAATAAACAAACTAATATGTGCATACACTATTGGACATCAATAAATAAATTGGTTATTGGTTAACATTTGTTTATGGATTTGCTTGTTTTAATACTGTTTTTATAATACCTCAGGTGATGATTGACCAAATAAAGTTCCCTTATTTACCATGCATAGACTTGGTTTCCTTGTTTAATGTGCCAATACATAGAACCAGGCAAGCCATTTTACAAACCTAGATGTCAGAAAACAATGCAGCAGCAGCAACTTGGCACCTCCTAAGTATAAAGGCCAACACCTACACATGGACGTTGTGAAATATTACTACTACTAGTAATCATTTGTATAGAGCTACAAGGCATATGCAGCCTTGATATAATTTACAACTGTCTTTAGTATTTTTCCAACAAAATGAGATAAATACTCACCACATTTGGAGCCAGAAAAACTGTTACATTGTTATAACTTGACAGATTTGCCTGGAATAGGGAAGAACATCCAAGAGAGCATGATTACCCATGAATCTTGCTAGATGCCTTTTACTTAATTTGATTCTGCTACCATCTTAATTTCAATTTACTAAAATGCAAAGTGGGAGCAAAATTAAACAAGATGACATTTTACTTCAGATAAAGTCCTTTCCTTGAGTTCTGCTAGACCAGACTAGACAAGTGGATTGTGTTCCCCTACCAGCAGATTGGTGGAGACAAAGACCAATGAAAAGCCCAGGTTTCAAAGACATCACTCCCATGCCTCTATGAGCCTCAGCCACCAGAGGTCCCTTCAGTATTCACCCCAAAGCATATGGGAGATACAGAGCAAGCCTCACACAACCTCAAATGTAGGCAACAATGAGTACAAAACATTAGCAAACTATGAACAGGAAAGTAGAACAGAAGAGTGTAAAGATGAGCCTGCAGAGCCAAGTATGAAATCATGGCGGACCCAAGTATATTGCAGCAGAAAAAAAACAGCAATACATTTCCAGGGGTGGGTCCTGGACTGGTCTAGCAGGACTCAAAGAAAGGACATTTTCTGGTAAGTAAAATGTAGCTTTGGTACATCCCACTTGTCTGGACTGGTCTAGCAGGATGATAAGGAAAGTGATATTTTACTTACCAGAAAATGTCCTTTCCTTTAGTCCTGCTAGAGCAGTCCAGACAAGTGGGATGTACCAAAGCTACACCATTGAGTGGGAAGAAGACAAAGCATATCACAAAACTCTTGAGCTGAAAGGCCATGCCCACCTTCGCATGGCCATCCAAGCGGTAATGCTTGACAAAAGTAGAAAAAGATGCCTACGTTGCTGCCAGACAAATGTCTGTAGGGGTCAATGAACTCCACTCTGCTCACGAGGACACTTGTGCTCGGGTAGAATGGGCATATAAATCCTCCGGAACTGGCCGATTCTGTAACAGATACATGGAGGCAACAGCCTTCTTAATCCAGCACCCCAAGGTCGACTTGGCTGCCGCTTCACCCTTGGGCGGGCCAGCAAATAGCACAAAAAGATGGTCAGACTAACAAAAGGAATTCATGGCCTCCAAGTACCGGAGAAGCACCCTACGGACATCCAAAAGGTGAAGATACTTATCCTTCCCCCAACACTGAGGAGGGCAGGCAAACCTCCTGATTCACTTGAAAGGGAGACAGCACTTTATGCAAGAAGGAAAGCACAGGCCGAATGGAAACAGCCTCAGCTGAAATAGACAGATAAGGATCTCACCAATACAAGGCCTGCAGCTCGGAGATCTGACTTACAGAACAAATCGCGACCAAGAAGACAGTATTGAGTGTCAAATCCTTCAAGGTAGTGCACTTCAATTGTTCAAAGGGGGCTGCCATCAGGGTCCTGAGCACCAGAAACAGATCCCAGGAAGGGATCATGGACCAAAGGGAGGATGAAGACGTTGAACCCCTTGGAGAAAATGGGAGATGTCTGTGTGCAAGGCCAAGGACATGCCCGCCACCAGACCAGGGAAAGAGGCCAAAGCTGCCACCTGAACCTTCAGGGAGCTAAGGGAGAGATCCTTCTCTAGGCCATCCTGCAGAAAGGTCAACAAGGACAATACCTTGGCCAACTCAGAAGCCAAATGTTGCATGCCACACCAGCGCTCAAAGAGGCACCATATTTGTACATATGCTATCTTGGTAGACCTCCTCTGGGCACCAAGTATAGTAGAGATTACAGTTGGAGAGTAGCCCTTACGCACCAGCAATTTCCTTCTAAGAGCCATGCCACAAACGAGAAGGGAGCTGGATTCTTCAGGATGATCGGTCCCTGCCACAACAGCCCCCCGAGACAGGCAGGCAAAGGGGAGGCGCTTGAAGGAGTCACATCTCAGGTCTCTGAACCACACTCTCTGCGGCCAATCTGCCGCCACAAGGAAAATCCTGCCCAAGTGGCACTCTATATGCTGAATCACACGCTCCACCAGGTGCCACTGAGGAAATATGTACAGCAGTCACTGACTGGGCCAACGCTGGGTCAGGGCATCAGTACCCTCAGACCTCATTTCTGAGCAGTGACTGAAGCAGCGGCACATTTTGGCATTGGAGCGGGTCACAGATCCTTTTCGGGGTGACCCCAACAGTGCACAATCAACTGAAAGGCTTCTTGACTCAACTCCCACTCATTGGGATTCGGGGAATGCTGGCGGAGGAAGTCTGCTTTCACATTGACCACCCCGGCAATGTGCCGAGCCAACAAGGCTAGGAGATTATTTTCTGCCCAGGCAAATAGGAGATCCATCTCCAGGGCCACTCTACTGCACTTCTTGTGCTGCCCTGCCGATTGACGTAAGCCACCACTATGGCATTGTCTGAAAACACCCGAACCATCCAGCCCTCAACCAGGGACTGAAAATGCAGGAGAGCCAACCTGATGGCCCTCACCGCGATATGGTTGATGGCCCACACCATTTCCCTGTGGGTCCAACGGGCCATACGGTCTCAGAAATGGGCTCCCCAGCCTGAGAGACTGGCATCAGCAGTATCCAGGAGAAATCGTCCAGTGGAATTCCCTTCCTCAGATGACAGGGCTGCTGGCACCACTGCGGGCTGGACTTCACCATTAATGACAGCGAGAGCCTGCACTCAAACTCCTGAGAACTCTGGAACCATCGCGTCAACAAGGACCACTGAAGCGGCTGCATGTGTAAGCATGTGCCCATGGGACCATCACTCGGTCACTGCCATCAATCAGGGGAGCTGAAGATAATCCCAGACTCTGGGGGCCTGCTGCGCACATAACATTGCCAGGCTATTCAACAGTCTTTTGACTTTGTCCTCTGGCAAGGAAACACTACCCATTTTGAGTGTCAAAATGTGCTTCCAGAAACTCCAAGGACTGGGAAGGTAAAAGCTGGCTCTTTTCCTGATTGATCATTCAGCCGAGGCTTTCCAAGAAAGATACCACTTGGGTTGTCAACCGTGATGCTTCTGACAGAGAATGGGCCTGGATGAGCCAGTCATGCCAGATGGACACAGATCCCTTGGCACCGCAGCCGCCACCACCATGACCTTTGAGAATGTCTTTAGGGCGGTGGAGAGCCTGAAAGGAAGGGGAGAACTGATAGTGAAAGCCCAGCACGGGCTTTCACTATCAGTTGATCTGCCTGGAACAGGATATGAACGGGCTTTCTGTTGATCTGCCTGGAACAGGATATGAAAATATGCCTTGGCTAGATCCAGAAAAGCCAAAATTTCTCCTCAGCGGAAAAGACCCTGGAAATTAATGGCGCTGGCTCCTCCTTCTGGAACAGGCAGATCATGCTGGCCTCTTCATAATCTTCTAAAGGTGGTAGAAGGTCCTCCACCACATTAGAGCAATACTGATTGATTTGGGTCCGAGGCATAGTCAACATCTCAGACAGCTCCCAAATGCTGCTCATTTTCAGGGAGTTTACCCCAGAGACGCTTAGCCAGAGGCAATCGACCAGGCCTTCTGCTTCCAGCCTGCCCAGTATGAGACTGCGTCTGGGGACACCCAGAGGCCGCAGGGTCTGAATTTCCATGCCAGAAAGACCAGGCCTGTTGCAAAAATGAAAAGAATTCCGGGGAGGGCAATCCAGACTCCAGAAGCTCTCCCTTTGGAAAATGCTCAGACACTAGGGAGAATAGCCGCCACAGAGCCCCTAGAGGATGAAGAGTGACTCACAGCATGGTTGCTGGAGCCTCCGGCCAGCTCAGCATCCTTACCCTTAGTGCCATCCTGTACCTCTTTTCCTGAGGCAGGTAAGGGCATACTAAGTGTGCCTCCTGGTTGAGAGGGACAAAACATGCCCTCTAAGGGTAATTCAGAAGCTGCCATAAGAGAAAGGCAAAGTACAGAATCCAAGGATGAGGCTCCTCATTTGCCGCAGGTCAAACCAAGTTTCCTGGAATAAAACAGAGTTAGGGTAAGTATCAGCAGAGCCCGCATTAAGGCTGCATCAGCCCGCAAGCACACGTTAACTGTGCTTTTACGGAACACATGTTAAAGGCTCTAGGGAAAGAGCACGAGAGTTGGAGTTGATTGGGCAGAACATGCATTAGGACCGCACGATCCACAGGTGCACAATAGGCAAAAACGTTACTAACGCATGCAGAAAACGGTGGGAAACCCCCACCCAGCACCAATGGTTGCTAGCAGTCCACCCCAAATTGTGTCCCTCAAAGACGGAACCGGGAGCCCCCAACAAGGACAACAGCAGGGTCAAGCCTTAGTACTCACTCTCTGAGAGCCCTGGGCATAGAATTCATGCCATGCTCAGTTCTACTCCCCTGAAACTGTTTCAGTGGCTGGGCTTATATTTCAGCAGCACTGTGTAAAAGGTGGCTGACAGACAGATCCCTCTGAGAACCTTCTTCAATCTTCGAGAGACAGCAGGGGGGAAGGAAGAGGAGGGAGGGGGCGCTGAGGTTGTGTGAGGCCGCTGTACTCTTCCAGATTCTTCCAATTTGTGGCTGCTCAAGAGGCCCTTATGATAAGGGCATAGAGCTGAACCAATTTTCCCTCCTCCTATGGCTACCAAAAAGACTGCAGTCTAGTGGAGCCTCCCATGTCGCATTCAAGTGAGAGAGTCACCCTTTAAGAGCTTGAGGTGGTCATTTACAAGAGTTTAATCAATCTTTTTCCCCACTCAGTCTTCAGATTTTCTACAGAAAAGAGAAAATCCATCCACCATCTGCTGGAGGCAAAGAACTACGGAAGGGACTTCTGGCGGCTAAGACTAATAGAGGCATGGGAGCGATATCATTGAAACCTGGGCTTTTCATTGGTCTTTGTCAGGGTTGGCTCAAGGGTTTCTGCCGCCCCAGGCAGAAACCCCAGTTGCGCTCCCTCTACCCCTATCCCCTACTGATTCCATCTTGGGGGGGGGGAGGCAGGCGGTGGCATCATTTTAAAATTGCCAACTTTGTGCTGCCATTTTATTGCCCAACATCCAAAATAAACTTCACAAACATGGGGACTATGTTTGTGAAGTTTATTTTGGATGTTTACTATTTCTTCACAGTTTCAGGTTGATTTTGATGGTGATTTTATTGCCCAAGGCAGGCCATGTTCTTTGCAACACATGGCCTGCTGCTTCTGAGCCCCCCCCCCCCAACAGTAAGTTGCATTGGAGGGGGATCAGAAGCGGCAGATCATGTTTGCCGCCGCACATGGCCTGTCACAGGCAACAAAGTGGTCGCACAAAAACGCTCACTTGGGTCGGCCGCCCTAGCTGGCTGCCCAGCTCACCTAATGGCGGGGCCGGTCCTGGTCTTTGCCACCACCAATCTGCTGGTAGGGGAACACAACCCACTTGTCTGGACTGGTCTAGCAGAACAATACATAATGACAATTTATTTCAGCATTAGTGAGGATACTTCGTCATTTGGGACTTATGTTCTTCTCTCTACCCCTCTCATCAAATGCATACACAAATCTCATTCCTCCAAAAATACCATGATGTGCTGCTAATCCCCAAAGGTATTCTTCTGACACTCTTGTCCTTTACCATCAAAACACAACAGAGAATATAGATACAAATTTAGGTCATGTCAAGCAATGAGATTTGTGACCACATGAACAGAATCTTGCACCAAGCCAGGGATATAGCGTAGTTACTCAACTATAGCAGATGTTCACCATGGACAGCAGGAATAAGTCCTCATGTATGGGTGATGTCACAGATGGATCCCATGTGGAATGCTCCCCAGCTTCCATTGGAAGCTTCTGGGAGCTGCACCATGCATGCATGCACGCCTGCCTGCCGCGGCACTATCTTCTCCAGTCAAATATCAAAACAGTAGCCAAAAGAAACAACTCTCCGGGGAGGTGGGAGGATTGTGAGAACTTATTCCTGCTGTCTATGGAGAATACCTGCTACAGGTCAGTAACTACACTTTCTCCGTGGACAAGCAGGAAGCCAGTCCTCATGTATATTTATTTATTTATTTTAAAGTATTTTTATACCGCCTTCTCCTTCAATCAAGGCGGTCTCACAGCAAATAATCAAAGAGTGTTCATGTGTTTTCATGCAGTGGGGTGTGTTGTGTGTATGTGGTGGCGAGAATTTGATTTAAGTTGTGCTTACTACATTGTGCGCTATTATACGTTGTGAGCTATTATACATTTTATATACAGGATTAAGGGTAGGGGTGTTGGGATTGATTGTTCTGTCTTAGTTATTAGATCAGGAGACATGTGGTTATTCTTAATTCGTCTGGGAGGGTGTTCCAGATTGAAGGGGGAGCCAGGGAGAGTGCTCGTTCTGAGGTGTCCTTGCGAGTCTTGACGAGATCCTTTGGTGTGTTTACTCGGTTTGCGGTGTCTCTTCTCCTTGGACAGGTGCTTGTGTCGGCTTGTATGAGTGTATATAGGCTTATGGCTGAAGAGTGTTGTTTGATCTTGAATATGTTGATGATTGTTTTGTATTTGATGCGTGAGCTGATTGGGAGCCAGTGCAGGTCTTTGAGTATTGGTGTGGTGTGTTCCTGTCTTGTTGTGCCAGCTATTATGCGAGCGGCTGTGTTTTGTGCCAGTTGCAGCGGTCTGAGTGTCTGTTTTGGTAGGCCAAGGTAGATAGGGTTGCAGAAGTCTAACAGGGGGGTTTATTAGTGCCTGGCAGACTGTATGGAAGTGCTCTGGGGCGAGGAGGGGCTTGAGTCTTCTGATGAGTCTCATTCTGTGGTAAGCGCTTTTGGTTGTTCTGCTTATGTGTGAGTGGAGGTTCAGCTCCTTGTCCAGGGTCACTCCGAGGTACTTTACTTCTGATTTTATGGGTATGGTTGTAGGGCTCTAAAGCTACCAGCTACCGAAAAACCGAGGAGGTCTAAAGCCCAAAAGGGGTAATAAACTGGAGAACAGGAAGAATAGTAAGGTAGACCCTCTAGGGACTTACCATTTCAGCATCCTCAGTATACAGCAACACTGAGGTTAATCAACATTTGCAGGAAGCCTGAATGGATGGAAGGGCCAGTAGGCAGGAGTTGGACCTAATACCCGAAAAGGTGCTGGAGTACAGCTTGGCCAAAGTTGCTACCCCATCGGGAATCCCCATCCAGACAGTAGTGGGCTGTGAACAAGTCGACTGAAGATTATGTGACAGCCTTGCATATTTGCTCTGTGTAAGCTGAGCACAGGTTAGCAACAGAAGCAGCTATAGTCTGAACGTTATGAGCCATGACATGACCCTCAAGGTTCAGGCTGGCCTGGGAATATGCCAAGACAATGTAGTCCACTAGCCACAGGGATACCATGTGCTTAGAAAAAGCAGTCCCCTTCTAAGATGGCGCTTTGAGGGCGCATACTGGAGAACACGTTAGTTCTCCTCTCTTGCTAGCTTTGGAGAGACCCATTGCCTGTTTCGGTATGGGCAAGAGGAGAGGAAAGGAAAGGGGCAGACTAACCTCCTGGCGAGCTCTCCCTCCCGGTACCCTGCGCCAGTTAAACTCTGGAGGGCTTTGGCGGCTTCAACACCAGTTGCTCTTGACCTACCCGGAGGAGGAGTGACGGGCAGCAGTGAAGGTGCTTCTTTGAGCCCTATTCAGCGTATGCCGCCTTCCCATCCCGGAAGAGATTCTGCCATCGGAGCTTTGGCGCGTTTGCAACCAGAGGAGGTAGCAAGTTCGGCCCAGCAGGGAGGTGCGATTGCAGTAACGACTCTTCTCCTTGAGGTTGGAGCTCTGGAGGTGAAGAAGGTTGTGCAACGAACTTTGGAAGGTATTGCACAGGAACGGAGTGAAAGTTCTTTTGGTCGAGAAGGTGAGGTGCAGATTCCACAGGCTGTAACATTGGAGTCACTGTGGACTGTTATCCAGGGGATAAACTCTTCTCTTCAAGTTGTTTCAGGATGTTTTAAAGGTGATTTATCTGTGGTGGTCCAGGCTGTGGTTGAGCAATCGAAGGCAGTAGAATTGAACACCTTGAGGATGGATAAACTCGAGTCTAAAATGAATGCTTTTCATTTGGTGAAGGACAGTTCTATTCTAACCAGGCGAATGGCATTTTTGGAGAACCTGGCAAGGTGTAATAATTTGCACCTGTTAGGATTTCCTAGGTCTCCACTGATTTCACTGATTGAGATGGTGAGGAAATATCTGACCGAAGTTTTGGGGATGGACCAGGTAATTTTCCTCTGGTGATGAGGGCACAATATCTTTTCCCTGGCCCAGGTTTGTCAGTTATTGGCCAGGAGGTGGCTGTTGGGGACAACTTAACAGAATTTTTGGAGTCTTCCTTCGAGGTAGTGACCCAGAGGTCCACCCTATTAGTGACTTTTGCCTTGGAAGTGGACCATAACCTGGTATTTAAACTTTATTTCCATTATATGCATAAATTGTTTTATGGCTCTCCTATTTGTATATTTCCTGATTTTGCTAGAAGTACATAGAAGCGCCGCCAGGGGTTTTTGGCCCTGCGTTCTAGTGTCTTGGCCCTTGGGTTGCAATATGTGTTACGATTCCTTGTGTTTGTCTTGTAAATTGTGAGGGTAAAACATTTTTCTTTTTTGAGCCAAAAATGTTATTAGAATTTTTGGTAGCTAGGGAAGGTTTGTCGAGCCCTGGAAACAACCCACAGACACAACTGCAGTGGTCATTAGGGCATTGGCCTTGAACTGCTCCTTTTGTTGTTTTTCCTTGTGGTAATTCTCTTACTTGGGTCCTTCTTTTCTTCTTTTCCTTATATTGTGGTCTGTTTTATTTTGTATTTTGCCTCATCTGCTCATTTATGTGTTATTTTGCTAATTGCTTTGTCTCGTTTGTGATGATGTATTGGAAAATTTATAAATAAAAAAAAGCAAAAAACAGCAGTCCCCAGCTAATTAGGTCAAAGGAGACAAACAGCTGGATGGACCGCCAATGAACCTTAAAGCATTCAATGTAGATGGTCAAGGCACACTTACAGTCCAGTGTGTGCAACGCTGCCTCCCTCTGGCTGGCATGCGGTCTCAGACAGAAAGTCGGCAGAACAATTGACTGGTTGTGGTGGAACTCAGAGACCATTTTCAGCAGAAACCACAGGAGCGTTCGCAAGACAACCCGATTCTGGTGGGACATGGTGTAAAGTGGGTGAGCCACCAGAGCCTTGAGCTCACTGACACAGTGGACCGACGTGACCGCCACCAAGAACAGGACCATCCAGGTCAAATACTTCAGAGGGCAAGCGTCAGTCAGCTCAAAAAGGAGCCCGCATAAGCTGAATAAGGACCATATTGAGATCCCAAGTCACCACAGGGGGCTTGATGGGAGGTTTCAAGAGAAACAAGTCCCACATGAAGCGAGCCACCAAAGGGTGAGCTGAGATAGGCCTACCCCCAAGCCACAATGGTAGGCGCTGATTATACTGAGGTGAACCTGGACAGAGTTGGATTAAAGGCCCGAGTTCGAGAGGTGCAGGAGGTATTCCAGCAACTGATCCGCCATGCAGGAGAAGAGATCCAGTGCCTTACCTGCACATCAAGCGGCAAACCTCCACCACTTGAACGTATAAGCCTGATGAGTCAAATCCTTGCGTGATGCCAGAGGGATGTCCGTGACATTGTCGAGCAAGCTGAGCTCCGAAAGGCAACCTGCTAGCATCCAACCCTTGAGGGCCAAGGAGCGGACGCTGGGGTGCAGCAGGTCCCCCCATCCTGGGAGATGAGATCCAGGGCAGAGCCCAAAGGGTGGGGTTCCTTCTGAGAGAGCTGAAGCAGCAGGGGGAACCATGGCTGCCAGGGCCAGTATGGGGCAATGAGGATCATGGTGTCCTTGTTGGCCTAAGGTTTCAGCAGAGTTTTCAACACGAGTGTGATTGGAAAAAAGGCGTAAAGCAGACCTACCCCCCAGTGAAGGAGGAAGGCATCTGAGGCTAGCCGATCATTGGACAGCCTCGTGGAGCAGAACTGGCCCTCCTGGGCATTCTGCGACGTGTGCAAAGAACTCAATTGTGGGGGTACAACACTCTCTAAAGATCAATTCCACCACCCCTCTGTGTAGGATCCAATTGTGTGGCTGGAGGACTCTGCTCAGCTGATCTACCAGGACGTTGAATTCGTTGGGCAAGTAGGGTGCCCTCAGCTACATCCCATGGTCTGGAGCAAAATTCCACAGCTGGACTGCTTCCCAGCAGAGGAGGTACCAGACTGTCAGTCTAGTTCAGGACCACTCGATTTGCCAGGAGTGCCCAGAAGGCTCAGAGGGCATTTGCTATGGCCTGCAACTCGAGGAAGTTGATCTGGTGCAGGCTCTCCTGTTCGGATCATAGGCCATGCATTCGGAGGCTGTCTAAGTGAGCCCCTCACCCAAGTTTGGACATGCCTGTTCTCAGCGGCTTGTGGGAGGGTTCTGCCTGGAAAGAGAGGCCCAAAGCAAGTTCAGTGGCTCAAACCACGAGCTGAGGGACTGTAGTGGGGGGGTGGTGACTGCCACCCTGTCCCAGAGGCAGCCCGTGGCCTGCTTCCATTGCATACTGAGGGCCCAATGTGCTTGCTGCATGAAAAGGCATGCCAGGAGGGTAACGGTACTGCGGAGGCCATGAGGTCGAGCACCTTTAGCATCCCCCAGGCTGTAGTGTGTCAGCCGCAGCATGCGGTCCAGTGGTAGAAATACTTGGGCTTGAGTGCCCCAGCTGCTTGAGGACCTGTATGGTAAGATGGGTGGACTATCGGACAGTGTCTGGAGTGGGTCCTTTGATCAGCCAATCATCCAGATAGAGGAAGATGAAGTCTTCCATGGTTCAAAGGTGGGTGGCCATTTCCTTAAGACACTTGGTGAAGACACGAGGTGCTGAAGGTAAACAGCAGAGTCAGTTGTTCTTTAGGTGGTAAGGGAGCAATGTCCCCAGTGAGATCATCTTGAACCGCTCGCACATGAGAAACTGGTTGAGGCTGCACCAGGAAGTACCTGGAGTAGAAACCCCTTCCGACCTGAGCCGGTGGAACCGGCTTGATGGCGAGGTCGTTCAACAGAGTGGAAACTTGCTTCAGTGCAGTGGGTCCATGGGGTACTCCACTTGGATGAAGGGAGGCGTCAGTTGGGCAAAGTGCAGCCGGAAGCCCTGCTGGAAGAGATGCAGTACTCGGGCATCTGAGGTGATAAAGGGCCACCTGTGGGCAAAATGGATGAGCTCCCCCCCCCCCCCACCTGAGGGGAAACGGACGGGCAAGCGACGGTTGGCTATGGTCCTAAGGAACCAATCAAAAGCCTGCCCCCGGCTTGGGCCAGGGCTGGCTGGGCCTTTTGAGGCTTCTCCCTCTGCTGCTGGCGGAGGGACTGCTGCACCTTCAGTTCGGCAATCTGGGGTGCCGGATAGTACTGGCACGGATGCAAGTAGAAGGCCTTTTTACCCTGGTACTTCTTGCATGAAGGAGTCACGGTTTTCCTCAAAAGCCTGAAGAGTATTATGTACTCCTTCTTGAACTTGCCCACTTTCTCCTCAACTGGTTTCCCAAAAAGATTCTCCCCACTGCAGGGAACGTTGGCCAGCTTATCCTGGACCTATTGCTCCAGATCGGAAGACTGGAGCCAGGCCAGACGCTGATGCCCACTGTCACCACTCTTCAGGTGGACTGGAAGGCATCGTAAGTGGCTCATACCATATACTTAGAGCAATCCTTGCCATGGTCTATCAGGGCTTAGAAGGAGATGATGTGGTCAGGAGGAACATGGGCAGCAAACTCCCCCAGGTCCAACATGATTTCCTTCAGAAACATACCTATATATAGCTGGTAGGAAAAGATCTTGGCCACCAGCATGGACCCCTGGTAGTATCTCCTCCAAAAGGAATCCAGATGCCTGACCTCCCACCTCTGGGGTAGAGGAGCGAGTCCTGGGTTCTCTTCACGCATACTTCAAGGCCGACTCAACCAATACTACTACTATTACTATTAATCATTTCTATAGTGCTATAAGGTGTATGCAGCGCTGTACAGACACACGCACGCTTCGCACGCTTTGACAAAGACACATTCCTTGATAAAGTACTACATGAACTAGACACAAGCTCACCAGACATCAACTCAACCATAACACATTGGAATCTAACCATTCAAAAAGCAGCTGCCCACACACAAGTCTTACACAAACAAACAAAAAAGACAGAAAAATGGTTCACAAAAGAGCTGACAAAACTAAAAAAACAACTGAGGAAACAAGAAAAGAGATGGAGAAAACTAAAATCTGATGAAAACAAATCCCAATACATGCTCTTACTTATGGAATACAAAAACGCAATTAACAAATCAAAAAGAGACTACCACTCCAAAGTAATAAATTCTTCCATCAACCGCCCAAGGGAGCTATTCGCGATAGTAAAAACTTTAACCAAAACTAACAACACCGAACCTAAACAACAAGCAATAAATATACAAACACTAGCAAAACATTTTGCGGAAAAACTAAAAAACAAAACCACTACCTCAACTCCTGTATTATCAAACACAAAAATCTCACACGAATGGACAAGTTTCCAATTGGTAGAACAAAAACAACTCCTCAAAATCATAACTATGATAAACACCACCACTTCCCCACTCGATCCATGCCCTGTGTCATGGATTAAGTGTGCAAAAGCTGAATTGGTGGTAAATATACAATACATCGTTAACCAATCCCTTTCACAGGGCATCATGCCTGATGCCCTAAAACTCACAACACTCCGACCAATAATAAAGAATAATAAGCTCGACTCAAATGACCCGAATTCATACAGACCCATAGCCAGCATTCCATTCATAGCCAAAATAATAGAGAAAACAATTCAAATTCAGTTACAAGAACACATTGATGAACACAAACCTCTTGACTCACACCAATTTGGTTTCCGCCCATTCCATGGAGTAGAAACCCTCCTAATCACCCTTATGGACTTCCTCATCAAGGGCACTGATGGCAAACATCAAGGCTTCTTACTCCTTTTTATAGATATCTCTGCCGCCTTTGATAACATTAATCACATGACACTGATCAACAGATTAGAAAACCTAGGTATAGGCGGGATTGTCCTTAACTGGTTCAAATCCTATATTTCACATAGATTAATACGAGTCCAAATTGACCAACAAGCATCAGAAACATTCCCTCAAGGACAGGGAATACCCCAAGGATCAGCCCTTTCGGCCCTCTTATTTAACTTGTACCTGCAACCGATAACAGACATATTTAAAAAACACAGGATTAACCATTTTATATATGCCGATGACATCATGTTAGCTATCCCCATAAATGCTAAAAACCCTACATATGACTCGCTATCCAAATGCATGGCTGAGACCTCCTCCTGGATGGAAACTAACCACCTTAGCATAAACCTCAAAAAAACTGAGGCAATGTTTGTGACAAGACCACCCACGACTGAGAACTCATACCCAGAAACAATCACAATCAACAAAACCTCCATACCCGTCAGAAAACAGGTAAAATACTTAGGAGTAATAATAGACCACACCCTCACCATGCTACCTCACATAAAACAAATAGTAAAAACCATCTTCTATAAACTCAAAACTATTCAGCACCTAAGGCCACTTCTTGAAACACAAGACTTTAGATCCGTAGTAAGTACACTGATCACCCCGCACTTCGACTATTGCAATAGTCTCCTAATAGGCCTCCCCCAAAAGAGCATATACCTTCTCCAAAGAGCACAAAACATCTGTGCAAAGGTAATCTCTAAAGCTCTCCTAACTGACCACGTGACCCCAATACTACTGGAACTCCACTGGCTCCCTATAAACAGCCGAATCAAATATAAGATTATCCTAACAACCTATAAACTTATAAATGACATAACCCCTTCACACCTATCCACATTACTCCAATCTCCAACATCGACAAGGACCCTCAGACAGAACGCGGCCCACTCCCTCATCACACCAAAAGCCATCCGTAAAACTAAGAATTCCACTAGCTCCAGAGCATACTCATTCACTGCCCCTACACTCTGGAACGACCTCCCTATTGAACTTCGCACCATAAGAGACCTCACCCAATTCAGAAAAGAATTAAAGACCTACCTATTCACTGAACACTTCGAAATCCCCTATTCCCCCAAGACCAGCTCCACAACAAACATGGTCACACATACACAGACTCCCTTAATCCCCTAACCCAACAATGTATCCACAAGACTTTCCCCCCTCCCTCACACCTGAAGACGAAAAAAGGAACTAAATTCCAGCACCTACACCAATTCCTGCCCCACACACCACACACACCACACACTGTAAATATTCATTTGTATAAAGTTTAATATGTTTGCTTTAATACCTATAAATGGTATATTTACTGTTTAATGTAAATAGTTGATTTCTATTGTTCTATGTTCTATGTTCTATGTAAAATGTATACAAACTGTGTACATGACTGTTGACTTGTTATATGTAAACCGCCCTTGATCTCTGGAAGGGGCGGTATAAAAGAAATAGTTAAATAAATAAATAAATAAATAAATATAAAAAGATGGTCCCTGATCATTAGAACTTACAATCTAATCCAGACAGCACAATAGATGAGAAAAGGGTACAGTAAGGGTAATGAGACAGAAGGAGAACAAAAGATTAAGATCCAAAAGCAGCCTGAAAGAGGTGTGCCTTTAGCATGGATTTGAAAAGGGGGAGAAATGAAACCTGACATAAAGATACAGGTAGTTTGTTTCAGGCATAAGGAGCAGCAAGGTGAAAGGATCAAACTCTGGAAATGGCTGTTGAAGAGAAGGGCATAGAGAGAAGCAAGCCAGAGTTTACGAGGAGGGGTGTAGGGAGAGAGAAGAGAGGAAAAGTAGTGAGGAGTAATAGGAACAACCAAGGAATAAATTAAGTAAAAAGGACTTTATTTGATTTGCCAATAAAACCCGACACAGGCCGTGTTTCGTTTAAAAACTTCCTCAGGGGTAAGGCAAAATTAGAAGCTGGAGGGTGACAATCAATTAAATTGGACCAAACACCATTGCACATAAAAGATGAAAAATCTTTTTTACCTCGCCGATGGACTGAAAATGCTTGAGGGCTACAGCTTCTTCACAAGTCCTTGTACCAAACCACAATGGAAAGAACTCAAACCAATTCGACCAGCACGGTACCAACGGACTAGCAGAGCACATGTAGATTTTTCATGTTTTATGTGCAATGGTGTTTGGTCCAGTTTAATTGATTGTCACCATCCAGCTTCTAATTTTGCTTTACCCCTGAGGAAGTTTTTAAACAAAACACGGCCTGTGTCGGGTTTTATTAGCAAATCAAATAAAGTCCTTTTTACTTAATTTATTCCTTGGTTGTTTCTTACCACGTTCTCTGACTGTGTGCCTCATCTGACGTGGCTCTTTGTTCTGTGTTGGACGTTAGGAGTAATAGGTCAGAAGGAGAAGTTTGTATTGGATACAGAAACGGAAAGGGAAGCCAATGAAGTGATTTAAGGGTTATATGAGTATATCGGGGCTGGCGGAAGATTAGCCGCGCAGCAGAGTTTTGAACAGATTGAAGGGGAGAAAGATGACTCAGAGGGAGACCAGCAAGGAGGAGGTTGCAATAGTTGAGGTGAGAAGTGACTAAAGAGTGGATAAGTGTTTTAGTAGTGTGGTCAGAAAGAGCGAATTTTGTTAATGTTGTAGAGAAAAAAATGACAGGTTTTTGCTATCTGTTGGATATGTGTGGAGAAGGAAAGGAAGGAGTCGAAGATGACTTCAAGGTTGTGGGCTGAGGAAACAGGAAACAGAAGAGTGCTATCAACAGAGACAAAGAAGGGGGGGAAGAGGGTTTAAAGGGAAAAATAAGAAGTTTGGTTTTGGCCATGTTCAATTTTAAACAGCGATGAGACATCCAGGCAGCGATGCAGACAAGCAGACAGATATACGGGTTTGGAGTATAAGAGAAATATCAGGTGTAGATAGATATGAGAGCCATCAACATAAAAATGATACTGAAAGCCATGGGAGGAGATGAGAGCACCAAGGGACTGGGTATAGAGAGAGAGAAGGAGAGGGCCTAGACCTTTGGGGTACATTAACTGAGAGAGGAATAGCAGTAGAGGAGGATCTGCCAGAACAGACACTGAAGGAGCAAGGAACCGCTGGCTGAAAGCGGAAATTGTGAAAGGATTCTCCCACAACTGCAGGAACCATGAGGGGATTCTCCCACTCTCACTCCCTCCTTGCGCACTGAAGGATACAGTAGGAGCTCAAGTTCCTCCGCTCTCGGCTCATCTTCTGCCTCAAGGGAGAAGAGTATGGCCTTGGCCATATCCTGCATGAAGTCCTGAAGGGGTATGTCCTCCGGGGGCGATTTACGCTGCTCACATGGAGGGGATGGATCAGAGAGAAGGTCAGGTGACCTCCTATCTGAAATGGAAGAGTTCTCCTCTGTTTTCAAGTCTTCAGACTCGGACTCAGAGGAAATTGAAGTAGCGTCTAGTTTCCTCCCACTGCCTACTCCGGTCATGCGGAGAAGGTGGGCAGCGGTGGGATCCATGGCACTCCGAGCAAGAATGGGGGTGTCCCGGGGAGATTGCTGTTAGAACCAGCATCAATTCCAATCTCCCTGGTTTCTAGGATGAGCTGGACAGAATGCGGTACCACCACCAAAACCATCGAACAGCCTGCATACCACAAAGCTAAGACCACCATCATGTGAGCCTTGAGAGCCCTCAGGCGTTCCTCCAGCACCACTGCCTTGGAGGGGACCGAGATTGCAACTTCAGCCACTGGTGCCAATATCTCTGATGGGGACTCCATTATGACAAGCTCAGTGGGAGGCATCCAGCTGCCCTCCGAGGCTGTGAGGGTCGATTCCTTCCATCAAGGAAGCCTGGTGGACCACAATTTGTCCTTGCTGTCTGTATCATTCCGGGAAGGGCTGCGGTGCCGATGCACCCGGGGGCTTTTCCTGGTGCCCGGGCACCCCTTTTGATGTTGATGGGACCAGTGTCAGGTCCTTCCTCGATTCTGGTCAGATACTAACGAGAGTCTCTTCTCAATGCCCCAGCCCCTCAGTTCTAAAATAGCCAGGCATCCCACCCAGTTGATGCCTTAGTGGGACTCTGCGGTAGCATGATCAATGATGGAGCTGAGGATGCTAAATCCAATGTTCTGAAGAGGGACTCCTGCTTTTCTCAGTCCTTCAGGCCCCTCATCATCTGCAAGCAAAGGTTGCTGGAAGCAGGATACTGGTCAGGCTCAAGGCACCAATTGTGCCTGTCCATAAACAAAATAGTGCAGCCACATTTTGTGTATTTCTTAAAGCCACTCACTGGATTAGACGTCCAGGATGATCGCGTCAGCGAGGTCAAAGGCCTTGATTGTGCCGATGGCAGAAAAAGGCCTGGAAAGGGAAAAGTGCAAAAAAAGAAATCTAATCAGCTGGGAGCCGACTAGCTACAACAGGTGGTGAAAACTACAAAAAAATAATACCCACAAGGGGTAAACAGAGAAAATGTTTTTCCGCTGGTGCAGGACACATCTTATGAACTCCACAGAAAAAAGGAGACTAGGGAAGATGGTGCTGTGGCGGGCGGGAAGGCAGGTGTGCATGCCTTGTGCAGCTCTCAATGGAAGCTGGGGAGCACTCCACATGGGCTCCATCAGTGACGTCAACCATACTTGAGGGACTTACTTCCTGCTTATCCATGGAGAACACCAAATTCCCTAATCACTGACTCAGTTCTCTACATCATAGGTTGTTGCTAATGGAAGTGCTGTTGGGGCAATGTTCAAACCCTTGAGGGGAGCGGAGATATCATTCTTGCAGAGATATCTGCTAAACAGCCTTAAAAGCAGCACAGGATAGCTCAGAAGAGAAACCAAATTTTGACCTCTTCAGCCACTGATCTCTAAAATCCTTAGCTATTTTGGAGGAGAAATGGAAACACAGGGAGAGAATTTCACAGATTTGCAAAATCAGTGCCCAGCAGTAACGGATATGAAAGGCCAAAGTTGCTAGAGACATGCCAGGATAGAAAGTTGGATACAGCAGTGTAGAACAGGGATCATGCTATTATTTGGCCTGGAAAAGATAGCAAATCACAGGAGGTCAGGAATGGAAAAATAAAGACAAAATATCTTTGGAAACTGGCAGTGAAGGACAGAAGTATGGCACATGATATGGCTGGGATCCTACAGCACTGCTCTCTCAATAATACATAATTCAAAAAATGCAAATGGATCGTGCTCATTTAAATTGAGGTTACTGGACCTACATGTTGTTTGATTCTAGTTAGTTTAGTGTGCTGTATTAATATTCAGCAGAAATAAGTTATGGTTCACTTATACTCAGTTCTTCTTTTTTTCTAGGAAAAATGGTGCTACTACTCACATACAAGGCCAACATTAGGGGGCAAGTGACTATCCGAGGCCTTCCTCCCCCCCACCCCACACAATAGCCACATGCCCTGCAACTAGCCACAGAGCATATAGAAAGGCAGAATGGAAAATCTTAAACTAGCCGTAGAACACTAATATACCTTTATTAGGAAACAAACATTAAAACCAACAGGGCCCCACTGAAACAAATTCACTTGGCCAAGCAAGCTAAAAACCCTTGCAAACAACAATACAACTTCAGAAGTTAACAAAAGAATTTATCTTTAAAGGACTTTTTCAAGTACATTCATAGCAAAAAACCTGTGAGACAGTCAGTTGGACCATTAGATGATAGGGGGGTAAAAGAGCCACTAAGAAGGGACAATGCCATAGCGGAGAGACTGAATGAATTCTTTGCTGCAGTCTTTACTGAAGATGATGTAGGGAAGTTACCCATGACTGAAATAGTATTTACAGGTGATGCATTGGAGGAATTGAAAGAAATATCAATAAACAGGGAAGATGTATTGCAACTATTTAATAAACGAAAGAGTAGCAAATCACCTGGACCAGAGGGTGTTGAAAGAAATGAAATATGAGATTGCAGACCTACTATCATTAAAATCATCTGTAATACCTGAAGATTGGCAAATGGCCAATGTAACGCCAATTTTTAAAAAGGACTCTAGGGGTGATCAGGGAAACTACAGACCTGTTAACCTGATGTAAGTACCGGGCAAAATGGTAGAAACCATCATAAGGAACAAAATTACTGAATATGTAGATAGTCATGGTTTAATGGGAGAATGCCAACATGGCTTTAGCCAAGGAAGGTTTTGTCTTACTAATCTGTTATATTTATTTCAAAGTGTGAATAAACTGGTAGACAAAGGTGAGTCGGTCGATATAGTGTATCTGGATTTTCAGAAAGCCTTTGACAAGATCCCTCATGAGAGACCCTTGGCAAAATTAAACAGTCATGGGATAGGAGGCAGTGTACTATTGTGGATCAGGAACTGGTTAAAAGACAGAAAGCAGAGGGTAGGGCTAAATGGCCATTTTTCCCAATAGAGAAAGGTGAATAGTGGAGTACCCCAAGAATCTTTGCGGGGTCTGCTGCTTTTTAACATATTTGTAAATGACTTGGAAATAGGAATAATGAGTAAGGTAATCAAATTTGCAGATGACACAACACTATTCAAAGTTGTTAAAACCCAAGAGGATTGTGAAAAATTGCAGGACCACCTCAATAATTTGGAAGACTGGACAATCAAATGGTAGCTGAAATTTAATGTGGACAAGTGCAAAGTTATGCACCTAGGAAAGAACCACCCAAACTATCGTTACACGATGCAAGGTTCCACATTAGGAACCATGACCAAGGAAAAATATTTAGGTCTCATCGTGGCTATGTTGAAACCCTCCGCCCAGTGTGCAGTGGCAGCCAAGAAGCAAATAGAATGCTAGGAATCATAAGGAAAGGAATGGAGAATAAAACAAAGAATATTATAATACCTCTGTATAGTTCCATGGTGCGACCGTATCTTGAATATTGTGTGTAATTCTGTTTGCTGTATCTTAAAAAGGATATAGCAGACTTAGAAAAGGTACAGAGAAGAGCCACCAAAATGATAAAGGGGATGGAAGGATACCCCATGAGGAGAAGCTTAAAAGGTTAGGGCTCTTCAACCTGGAAAAGAGACAGCTGAGGGGAGATATGATAGAGGTCTATAAATTAATGAATGGAGTGGAACAGGTAAACATAGATGGATTGTTTACGCCATCAAAAAGTTGAAAGATTAGGGACATGCAATGAAGCTACAGTGTAACCTGTTTAAGACTAATAAGAGAAAATATTTTTTCATTCAACGTGTAATAAAACTCAAATTCGTTACCGGAGGATGTAGTAGAAGCTGTTAGTGTAGCTGGATTTAAAAAAGGTTTGGACAAGTTCCTGGAGGAAAGGTCCATAAATCATTATTAAAGAGGATGAGGGAAAAGAGCAGTTGCTCACCTGTAACAGGTGTTCTCCAGGAGCAGCAGAAATCAGTCCTCACATATGGGGTGACATCGACGTCGATGGAGCCCCTGCGGAGCATTCCCCCAGCTTTCTATGAAAGCCTTTGGGAATACTGCATGCATGCGCGGTCCCCTTCCCGCCTAAAGGTGCCATCTTGCTCAGTCGAATGACATAGCTAAAAAACAGCACACAAAAAAGAAAAAATAAACTATGTACAACTGCAACTCCCAGGGGAGGAGGGAGGGTTGTGAGGACTGATTCCTGCTGCTCCTGGAGAGCACCTGTTACAGGTGAGTAACTACTTTCTCCAGGACCAAGCAGGAAGTCAGTCCTCACATATGGGTGACTCCCTAGCTCTGGTCTACCAGGAACCCAGGCTGAACAAGAGAACTCCTTCTAGTCCCAGCATCAAAGAAAGGCTTTGCCCTGAAAGAACCTCCACCGGTAGCCCAAAGGAGGGCTGGAGGGCAGGAGTTGCCTAAACCTCAAAGAGATTCCGGAGTACTGCCTGGCCAAAAGCACTGTCCCTACGGGACTCCCTCTCCAGGCAGTAATGGGCCACAAAAGTCTGGCTTGAGGACCAAGTTGCAGCCCTGCAGATGTCTGCCAATGGTACAGAGCGGAGATGAGCTACTGAGGCAGCCATAGCCCTTACACGGTGGGCCGTGACCCGACCCTGCAAGGGAAGGTCAGCCGCCCTGTAAGCCCAGGTGATACAGTCAGCCACCCATATGGACAAGGTACGCTTGGACACAGCTAACCCCAGATTATTAGGGTCAAAAGATATGAAGAGCTGAGTAGCCCTTCTATGTCCCTGCGTACGGTCAAGGTAGAAGGATAAGGCCCTCCTACAGCCCAGGGTATGCAGGACCGCTTCAGCCTGGCTTGCATGAGGCCTAGGGAAGAATGTTGGAAGAACCACCTCCTGGTTGAGGTGGAAAGAGGAGACAACATTTGGGAGGAACTTTGGATGAGTCCTAAGGACTACCCTGTTCCTATAGAAGTGGGTGTAAGGCCTGTCACAGACCAGGGCCTGAAGCTCACTCACTTGTCTGGCCGAGGTTAAGGCTACCAGGAAGAGTGTCTTCCAGGAAAGGAAGCGGAGAGGACAAGTAGCCATGGGCTCAAAAGGTGGGCGAGTCAGTTGTTGCAAGACCACATTCAACTCCCACTCAGGAGCTGGAGGACGGACAGGAGGCTTGAGCAAGAGCAAACCTCTGAGGAACCGGGACACCAAGGGGTGAACCGACAGAGAGTGTCCCTCCACCAGAGAGTGGTGAGCTGCCAGAGCTGAGAGGTGGACCCGAACAGAATTGGACTTAAGGCCCTGATTGGACAAGTGCAGCAGGTACTGAAGCACTACTGGTACAGCACAGGAGAAAGGATCTTCTGTATGCAGCTGACACCACACAGAAAATCTTTTCCATTTCAGGGCATAGGTTTTTCTAGTGGACTGCTTTCTAGAGGCCAGGACGACCTCTTCAACTTCTGGAGGTAGGCCCCAAGGAGCCAAAACTACTCTTGCAGCCTCCAGGCCATCAAATTGAGAGATTTGAAATTTGGGTGCAGAAGAGAGCCTTGATCCTGAGAGAGAAGGTCGGGCTGCAACCCCAGAGGCAGTGGGGGGTCCACTGCCAGTTGAAGCAGAAGTGGAAACCAAGGTTGCCTCGGCCACCTGGGAGCTACTAGTAGTACCGAGGCCTTGTCCTTTAGAACTTTGAACAGGGTTCAGGCCACCAGAGGCGTGGGAGGAAACGCATATAGGAGGCCCTGAGACCAGGAAATCAGAAAAGCATCCGCTGCCCACCTTATGGGATGCGGGTGCCTGGAGCAGAACTTGGGCAGTTGCCTGTTCAGGGGACTGGCAAAGAGATCTATGGATGGAAGTCCCCATTTCAGGAAAATCTTCTGAACCACTAATGGGTGGAGTTGCCATTCGTGGGACTGCAGAACTCTGCTCAACCGGTCTGCCAGACAGTTCTCCTGGCCAGGGAGGTAAACAGCTTTGAGAAACATGTGCTTGAGTGCAGACAAGCAAAGGTCCTGTGCCTCCTGACAAAGGAGCCTGGACCCAGTGCCGCCCTGCTTGTTCACATAAAACATGGCCACTTGGTTGTCTGTCTGTACTAAGACAGACTGGTAAGCCAGGTTTTGAGAGAAAGTCTTGAGGGCTAAGCAAATAGCCCGGAGTTCAAGTAGGTTGATCTGTTGCGTGGCCTCCCAGGGAGACCACAGGCCCTGGGTGCACTTGCCCAGACAATGTGCTCCCCAGCCCTGCAGAGAGGCATCTGTGGTCAACACCACTGTGAAGCCAGGAATCTGAAAAGGCACCCCTTGCAGTAGATTGGGGGGGGGGGGGGTGCAGCCACCAACGTAGGGAGTTCAGGAATGGTCTGGACACCCTTACTCTGTCTCGGAGGCGTCCCGTGGACTGTGTCCACTGAGTCCTGAGGCACCACTGTGCAGGCCTCATACGGAGTCGGGCATTGGGAGTCACATGCACTGTCGAAGCCATGTGGCCCAGAAGCCGCAGCCAGAGTCTGGCAGAAACCAGGGGCCTGTGGAGAAACTGGTTTGCCAAGTCTATTAGTCTTTGGGCTCTGTCTTCGGGCAAGAAAGCCTTTGCCTGCAGAGTCCAGCCTTGCCTCTATGAACTCCAAGTTCTGGGAGGGGAGCAAAGTGGACTTTGCGAAGTTTATGACAAAACCCAGGTGTTGAAGAAGAGAAATAGTTCGGAGGGTGGCTTGCCTGGCCTCCTGGCACGTCTGACCCCTGATGAGCCAGTCGTCCAGATAGGGGAAGACAAAGATACCCTGATTTCTCAGGTAGGCCGCCACCACTGCCAGGCATTTGGTAAAGACCCTGGGGGCGGAGGTGAGGCCGAAAGGCAGAAGTCTGTACTGATAATGGTTTCCTCCCACAATGAACCTGAGGTACTTTCTGTGGTCTGGATGAATGAGGATGTGAGTGTACGCATCCTTTAGATCTAAGGAGCATAGCCAATCTCCCTGCTGGAGGTAGGGCAGAAGTGTTCCAAGAGTAAGCATCTTGAACTTTTCTTTCTCTAGGAACCTGTTGAGATTTCTGAGGTCAAGAATAGGCCTGAGGCCTCCGGTTCTCTTTGGTACGAGGAAGTACCTGGAGTAGAAACCGTGACCTTGGAGGTGGGGAGGCACAGACTCCACCGCCTTGTCTCGCAACAGACCCTGAAGCTCTTGAAGGAGGAGGTCTGTGTGGAGAGGAGGCCTTGGAGGTTCTCCAGGGAAGTAAGGAGGAGGCAACTGATGGAAATGAAGCATATAGCCCGTGTGGACTATGCTTAAGACCCAACTGTCTCCTGTAATGGGTGGCCACCTGTGGGCAAACAGGATTAGTCGACCTCCTGTGCAGGGATGGGACATCAGAGACGGAGAGGCTATGCCTTGGGAGTCAAAAAACCCCACCCTGCTGAGTGGGAGCAGGAGCCTGAGGCTTGGGGAACTTCTGCCTACGGGGCCCATGTCCCTGCCCCTTGGCCTGCTGACCCTGTGGGGGAGCCGGGGAGGCCTGGTAAGGTGGGAACTGTTTGTAGGCAGTCACCTTCCTTGGGTAAAAGGCCTTCTTACCCGAGCCCTTCTTTTTATGAGAAGGGGTAGAAGTCTTTCTGGACAGCCTTGTCCTCGTGAGGTGCTCGGTCTCGAGCTGTGCAGCCTTCTCGGCCATGGGCTTGCCAAAAAGGTTCTCACCTCGGCAAGGGACATCGACCAACTTGTCTTGAACCCATGGCTCGAATCCGATGACTGCAACCATGCCTGGCGTCAAGCAGCGATGCCGGCTGCCACAACACGAGCCGAGGCCTCAAAGCCATCATAGGCTGCGTGGGACATGAACTTAGAGCATTCCCGGATCCCCGAGGACAAGGACTTGAACCTCTGCAAAGGTTCCCCGGAGAGACCAGCAGAAAACCCGGCAAGCTCCTTCGCCAGGTCCCGCAAGTACATGCCCATGTACAGCTGGTAAGACTGGACACGGCAAGCAAGCATCGAGCCCTGGAAGCACTTTCTACCAAATGCATCCAGGTTCCGGGCCTCCCTGCCAGGGGGCACCGCGGAGTGCATCTGCTGACTTTTCAGACGATGCATGGCCGATTCCACCACCATGGAATGGTGTGGCAGCTGCGCCTTTTGAAAACCAGGGTTCTTACGGAGTCGATAAATGGAATCGACCCGCTTGCTCAGAACCGGCGCCGAGGCCGGTGCCTCCCACATCCGGAAGAGGAGCCGTTCCAGCATCGGAGGAACCGGCACAGTAAAGGCCTCCTTCGGAGGAGAGTCATACTGGAGGGCCTCAAGCTCTTCGGCTCGAGGCTCCTCCTCGGGGTCTGCGGGGATCGCCAAAGCAGTGGCCATATCCCGAACGAACTCCGAGAACCGGGTATCCTCCGGAGGGGATCTACTCCGGGGCTCAGACTGCGGTGAGTCCGACGGGACACACCGAGTCTTGAAGGTATCAGGGGACTCCTTGTCCTCCGTCTCCCAGGCGGACTCGTCCGAAGAGGAGTCAGGCTCCGACCGCACGGGGCCTGGCAGCATTCGCCCCGACACCGAAGGCACCAACGTCGACACCCTCGGTCCCGACCGGGAGGCCGAGGGTGACCGCGACCGAGGACGACCTCGAGCCTTCATGGTCTCGAGTATCGGCTCGGTCTCCGGGGTCGACTTCGGCGTTGATGTCCCGGTGGTCGGGGCAGATGCGCCAGCAAGGCTGGCCATCAGCACCCGCTGCTGATCCATGAAGGCAGACAGTCTGCACTCCAAGGCTGTCAGCCTGAGACCCAGCTCAGGATACTCAGCAGCCACCGACTCGGGCCCCGGCGGCACCAGGCCCTACGTCGACTCCCTGGGAGGAGAGTCCTCGAGGACAACAGGACTTACGTGTCCAGCAGACTCTGGCTCCACACGAGGCACTTTTGACGGCTTCTCCTGTTCCACGGGCCCGGGACGGCAGTCGGGGGACCGAGACCCAGCCCTTGAGGAGCCAGGGACCTCCTCCGACGCCGCCCTCGCGAGCCGCTTCTTCCTCTTTCGCTCCTGCTCGGGGGACCCCCTGTCCAAGGAACCCCAACGATGCTCGGGGTCAGACTCCCGAGACGTCGAGGCCTCAGACGAGGCCTAGGCCCGGCCGGAGGCCGAATCAGAGAAAAGCCTTTCCTTCTGATGCTGGCGACTTCGAAGTGCCTTGGTGGACATTTTGCCACACGGTCCACAGATCTTAGGATCATGATCAGGACCGAGGCACCGAAGGCAGCAGTCGTGTGTGTTGGTGAGAAACATTAGTTTGTTGCACCGATCACACTTTTTAAAACCACTGGAAGCCATCGGGTGAAAAAGAGCCCCCGCAAGGTCAAAGGACCGGCCTTCCAGGGAAAAAGAAAAAAAGGGTGCGAATGCTAGCCACGAAGGGCAAAAACCAAAAAAATGAGAACGGGCTCAATACCGGTGTACCGAACCCAGCGGGAAGGGGAACCGGCGTCAAACCGGGCAAAAAAACGCGATGGAATCGCAGGAAATAGCAAGAAAAATCTAACTGTTTTCCGGGTGAACTAGGACAGACATCCGACGGGCTCCACGGAAAAAGAGAGACTGAGCAAGATGGCACCTTTAGGCGGGAAGGGGACCGCGCATCGTGCAGTATTCCCAAAGGCTTTCATAGAAAGCTGGGGAAATGCTCCGCAGGGGCTCCATCGAAGTCACCCCATATGTGAGGACTGACTTCCTGCTTGGTCCTGGAGAATCCACTGCTTGCCCCAATACAAGCACTGTTGAATCTGTGTGGGTTTTTTTGGGGAAAATGCTAGGTACTTGTGACTTGGATTGGTCACTGTTGGAAACAGGATATTGGGCTTAATGGATCTTGGTCTGACCCAGTTTGGCAAATCTTATGTACTTACGTTATAACCATCTAGACTAGCCTATGGTCTGTTTAATTTCTCAACCAATGGATTCCACTTAAGGCTTCCTATTAAATTCGGGATTCATGAAGGGGATACCATGGCATTTTCTCTGTTTGTCCCATGCTTTCTTGAATTCATATTCCCTAGCACCTTTCTTAACTAACAAACTCATTAAAATCCTGTTATTACTAGGGATATTTATTTATTTATTTACATTCTCTTATATACCGCGCTATTCTGCATCAGTGCGGTTTACATTGAACAAACTGAAATTACATTGAACAGGGTATTATAACTTGGAGATAACTATTTTACAGGGAACATTGGCTATGGAGGGTTAAGTGGCTTGCCCAAGACCACAAGGAGCACCTGTGGGACTAGAAACCCCAGTCCTTCCAGCCCAAGGTTGCTGTCCTCTAGTGGGATTTGAACCACCGACCTTCTGGCCTGAAGTACCTTGCCCCAACCACTAGGCCACTCCTCCACTCCATGCTCCATATGCTTTTATTCTGAAATGAAAGCAGCAATAGTGCACCCTATTGTGCAACAGGGCAAACTATTAAAAAGAAAAGATACAAAAATGAAAAACAAAACAACCCCCCCCCCCAATGAAACACAATGTTTTTCTCCGCACAACCCTAGTTTTTATCCCTCTAGCTCTTCTGTACTACAGATATGTCACTTCTTCCAGGGGACGAGGCAAACCTGAACCAACCAACAGGAAAATAGCAATCTAACATTTCTTTTCTCCTTTTCCTCTCTCCTTTTCTCATCTCTATCCCTTACACCTTTATTCCCTCCATCTCCTGTTCTCCCCTCTCCCGCCTCCTTTCTACTATTGCTCACCTTCCCCTCCCTAGCACTCTCTCCCCCACTCCATCCTTCTCAGCATTCTACATCTCTTTTCCACTTCTGGCACTCTCTCTTCCTTACCTCCCCCCCAAGATGCTGTCTTCACTACCACCCCAAGGTACTCTCTCTCTCTCTCTTGCACAATCCCTCTCCCCACCTTTGTCCAGGCGCTGTCTCTTGCTCTCACCAAAAATTATCTATCTATATATATTTTTTTTTTAATATTGGCTTAAAATTTTGGAGCAATCATTTATTTAAGGAGGTGACCAATATTACAGAATTCTTAATCTTATTCTAACTTCAATTCGTTGTCTGTTCCAAAACAGCTCTGCATGATTATTACAGTAGACTTTTCTTACCACAATAAAATTGATCATCATCAAATTATCCCTGCTGGCTTAAACACTGTCAACCAACGTATTAACTCTTAAGGCTGCTCTTTATTGGAATGGAAATGTGGTTTCAACCACTCAGTCCCACTTTACTTATACTAGCAAGATTCAGCAGCACTGGTCCCAGTTTGCTTTTGCTAGTGAAATTACTAGTACAAGTTCCCACATTGTCAACCAGTGTATTAAGTCTTATTTGCCACAGTGAAGTTCGGACTGTAAAATACTGGCTTGTTTTACTTGCATTGGAAGCATTCAATTGCATTAAGCTCAATTTCACTTCACTCAACAAAAGTAAATTATTTTGTACCTTACAGGCTGTAAATGCTGACTTCAGGTCACTCAGTCCAGTTTTATTACACTAGAAATATTCAGCTGCATTTATCCTGCTTTACCTAGGCTAGCAAAATTCAGCTGCATTTGCTTTCACACATTCTATTTCAAATCATAGAAACATGTCAGCAGAAAAAGGCCATATGGTCTATCTAGTCTTCCCTTCCATATCACATGCTAGTCATTTTTTTTCCTTTAGAGATCTGTGTCTGTCCCATGCTTTCTTGAATTCAGATACTGTCCTTATTTCTACTACCTCCACTGGGAGACTATTCCACGTATCTACCACGCTTTCCGTAAAGAAATATTTCCGCATATTACTACTGAGTCTATCCCCTTTCACCCTCAGCCTATGTCCCCTCGTTGCAGAGCTTACTTTCAATCAAAAAAGGCTCTTTTATTTACTTATTTATTTAACCAGTTTTATATACCACTTTATCCTTCAATCAAAGTGGTCAACAACACAAAGGGTCTACATTGAACGAGAGGGGTGGGGCGACATGACGTACATGCAGACTTTTAGACATTTGGTACTTCTTCTCCTCTATGTGTGCCAGTGGGGCTTGGTGTCCTAGGTTAGGTGTGAAAAGTGTTCTGTGAATAGGAGTGTTTTGAGCACCTTTTCTTGTGCATTTATGCAAAGGAGGTATGTAAATGTCCCTATCGTATCTCCTCTATCCTGCCTTCTCCCTCTAACGTACACATATTAAGATCTTTAAGTCTGTCCCCACATGCTTTATAACGAAGACTACTGACCATTTTAGTAGCCACACTTCTGCACCGACTCCTTCCTGTTTATATCCTTTTGAAGGTGTGGTCTCCAGAACTGCACACAATACTCCAAATGAGGTCACATCAGAGACTTATACAAAGATATTATCACCTCCTTTTTTTGCTGGCCATTCCTCTCCCTATGCATCCAAGCATCCTCCTTGCTTTCGCCGTCACTTTTTCTACTTTTTAGCCGCTTTAAGATCATCAGAAACAATCACATCCAGGTCCTGCTCTTGTACTACACCCTTGGAGTTTTGCAGCCCAAATGTATGACCTTGCATTTTTTAGCATTAAATCTCAGCTGCCACATTCTTAACCATTCTTCAAGCTTAGCTAGATGCCTCCTCATGTTGTCTATTCCTTCCTGAGTATCTACTCTACTGCAGATTTTGATATCATCCGCAAAGAGGCAAACCTTCTCCAACAACCCTTCAGCAATATCACAAACAAAGATGTTAGAAAGAATCGGACCCAGGACAGATCCCTACTGCATACCACTGCTAGCATCCTTCTCCTCAGAGTGAGCGCCATTTACCTGCACACTTTGTCGCCCCCAACTCAGTCACTTTACTGTCCATTCCTAAGGAGCTTAATTTATGTATAAATTGCCTGTGTGGAATGGTGTTACCATAGCCATCCTCAAAACTTCTCCTTAACTACTCTCACTCCCCTTCCTCCCAGGCGCTCCCTCTCTTTCTATCTCTCCCTTCCCTTCTTCTCACTACCTCAGCCCCCCACCCTATCTTCAGACGGGACCATGGCTGTTTAACTCCTGCGGTGCCACAGCTCACTTGCCACAGCTTCAGTACACCTTTTCCAGCCACGCTGCTTTTCAGCCTCTGATAGCCTGAAGTTCCGCCTCCAGATTTTAGCATTAACTTAGGGTCAGGCCATTAGCAGAAGCTACATCTCAGCCAGGGATCTCTCCACTCTGGTTCCTGCCCGCTGCTTATCTGTTGGAGTGCAGAGGAAGTGGGAGCTTTCCAGGGGTCAAGAGGTAACTAGAGCCCTGTTTATCCTGCGGAGGGAATGAGGAACAGAGGAGGCACAAGCAAAGCCTGACACAGCAAAAACTTACTTTTCAGTACTTGAAGCAGAGGCACCCCAGCAAGGACAGGTACAGAGAGCACATGTTGGAGCTTGTGCATCACTAAGCAAAAAACCATGGATATCAAAGTCCAGAGAACCCAAGGAATTGGGAAGGCAGAGAAAGGTGCTAATACTGTGTACTGGCTCAAACAAAATGCCCTGGTTATACTGATATCTGACTTCATGTATCTACAGAAATTACTTTTGGATATAAACTAGAATGAAGTCTCCTGTTTTTTGGTTTTGGTATTCTAACTTAGAACAACTACTTGTTCTCAGCTTTTAATATCCAAGCTATCTGTAGAGAAAGACAAACCAAGACAGGCTACATCATCTATAGGTGTTTAAAAACTCTGCTCACGTGAATTATCACTAATTTTAAGCTAAAGTAATTGTGTTTGCATAAACCTTAGAATGGCAAATTCCCAACTCCAAGGCGAGGCCCATTCAAGATCTCAGGGAATGCATCCTATCTACTTCAAGATTTTGACTGTAGAACAATAAACCCAGTCAACTCTAGTTAAATTCTATCACAGAACTTAGATGGAGAAGTTACAGTACATATTAAAAATCAATAAAATCAGATTTAATAACAACCCAAAGACAATTCAACAAGTCAGACCTGGGTGCAGAACCTCAGAAAGAGAACTCAATATCCAGAAAAATAATGCAGCATGAACAGCAAACTAATGGAGAAATTTCATTTACCATTAGTTTCCTTTCCTGGAATCCTGCTAGACCAGCCCAGACAAGTGTGTTAAGTCCCCCTGCCAGCAGATGCTGGAGTCAGAGAAAACTACCTGAAACTTGATTGGCTGAACCCTGGTAGATATATGGCTGTACCCCTAGGGCAGTGATGGCTAACCTTTTTGAGCCCGAGTGCCCAAACTGCCGCACAAAACCAAAGAATTTCCTCAAAGTGCCAGCACGTCATTTGCATAAGTGGTCTTATTTGCATAAATATTTGCATAATGTTACCATACACTAACTTTTAGTAAACATGTCTCTTAATGAGTGTATGGATAAAGAAAGACTAAAAGATTTCTACATTACTATAATCCAGTGCCAACCGCCAGGCACATTAGGAACTACTACAAACGCTGCCCATTTAGAACCCATAGCAAACCCGCCGTATCCTGACAGCATTACCAGGACTCACAAAGCACCATACCCTACCTATCAAAAGGCAACACTGCAAATATTAAACCAATACATTTCAGTGAATACTGGGGAAAGAGAACAAGTGGCAACGTCAAATAGGAATTTCCTCTTGTACCAAACAAAGCGCAGATGTTAATGATGCACATTTCCCAGAGCTGACATATTCCAGTTAATAAATTCAAAATAAAGAGATATCTTTCTACCTTTTGTGCATTTTTCTTCAGTTGCAATTGGTCCAGCCATTTTCTTCTGGTTTCTTCATGTTTTCTGCTAACTCTCCATCGTCTGCTGTCCATTTGTCCTTTCTTCTCTCTTCTAGTTTTTTTTCCATTCTCTCTCTCTCTACATCTGCTTTAACATACTAATCTTTCTCCTTTTGCTCTTTCCTCATTCCTATTTCATCCACACAAATTTTACCCCTCCATCCTCAATCCCCAATTACTCTCCCAATACCTGGCCAATTGTAGATTTTTCATCCCTCCTACACAAAATATTTTTCCCCTCTCCATTTTACTCTCCCAGCCCCATCCCATTCTAATCCTCCCCACACATCAGCTCCCTTCTAGTTCCAGTCTCACCCAGCATCCATTCCCTTCTTCAAGCCCCCCACTTCCCCTCAGCCCATTTCCATTCCAAGCCCCGTCCCCATCAGCTATTTGCAGTTCAAGCCCCCCACTTCCCCTCAGCCCATTTCCATTCCAAGCCCCATCCCCAACAGCTATTTGCAGTTCAAGCCCCCTTCCACTCAGCCCATTTCCAGTCCTAGCAACCCCCCCAACCCATTACCAGTCCTAGCCCCCCATAGCCCACTCCCAATCCTAATCCCACCAGCCCATTTCCAGTCCTAACCTCCCCATCAGCCCACTCCCAGTCCTCATCCCCCATCACTCATTTTTTAGTTTAAGCCCCCCCAGCGCCTATCACAACTGCTAACCCCCCCCGCGCCCATCACCTCTCCTAACCCCCCCAGCCCAGCGCCCATCACCACTCCTAACCCCCCCAGCCAGCCCAGTGCCCATCACCACTCCTAACCCCCCCAGCCAGCCCAGTGTCCATCACCACTCCTAACCCCCCCAGCCCAGTGCCCATCACCACTCCTAACCCCCCCAGCCCAGTGCCCATCACCACTCCTAAACCCCCCCCACCCCAGCCCATCACTACTCCTAACACCCCCCAGCCCAGCCCAGCCCAGCCCATCACTACTCCTAGCCCCCCCCAGCCCAGCCCAGCCCATCACCACTCCTAACCCCCCCCAGCCCAGCCCAGCCCAGCACCACTCCTAACCCCCCCAGCCCAGCCCAGCCCATCACCACTCCTAACCCCCCCCCAGCCCAGCCCAGCCCATCACCACTCCTAACCCCCCCTCCAGCCCATCACCACTCCTAACCCCCCCCCAGCCCAGCCCAGCCCAGCCCAGCCCATCACCACTCCTAACCCCCACCCCCCCCAGCCCAGCCCAGCCCCGGGAAAATTAAAAAAAAAAAGAAAACCTGTCTGCTGCCGCTGTCGGGGCCGCCGCGGCAGAATCGAGCGTGCCGCGGGGCCCCCCTGTACCCGGCAGATCCTGCCCTCCCCGTAGCAGCTCTCTCTTTGGAGCTGCAGTCAGACGCGCCGGCTTGCAGAGCGCGAGGGAAGAGTTCCCTCGCTGCTCTGTTAAGCCCGCGGGGGCTGATGGGAAGTTCCCATCAGCCCCCGCGAGCTTAACGGAGTCGCGAAAGGGAAACTCTTCCCTTCGCGCTCTGCAAGCCGGCGCGTCTGACTGTAGCTCCAAAGAGAGAGCTGCTACGGGGAGGGCAGGATCTGCCGGGTACAGGGGGGCCCCGCGGCACGCTCGATTCTGCCGCGGAGGCCCCGACAGCGGCAGCAGACAGGGTTTTTTTTTTTTTTTTCGATTGCGGACCTTCCCGCGTGCCAGCTGCAAGGCCTTCGCGTGCCACAGCTGGCACGCGTGCCATAGGTTCGCCATCGCTGCCCTAGGGGGTCACCTTCAGTATACTCTTGACAAGAACTATGTACAAAAGGCCCCCCTGTGGGGCAATAGCAGTTGAAGACGACAAGCTCTGCAGGGAGCCTTGGTTCTGCTACCTACAGTACGGGATGATCCTGGACTGGTCTAGCAGGATTCCAGGAAGCAGCATTCCAGGAAATTAACAGTAAGTGAAATTTCTTTTTCTGAATCACCCTGCTAGACCAGTCCAGACAAGAGGGAAGTACTCAAGCTAACCCACCTCAGGACAGGAAGAGACAGCTGCTGCTACCACACTGGCCCCAAAGCGCACCGCCTCCCATTCTTGGAGATCATTGTGGACGAAAGAGGACAAGGAGAACCAGGTCGCCAATTGACAAATCCAAGATGTTACGGAGAGTTTGCCGAGACTCATCTAGTCCACTGACTATTATCCAATGTTGCTAATCCATGTTGGAACAAATGATACTGCCAGGTATACCTCGGAACGTATTAAAAGTGACTTCATGGCTCTGGGACAGAGGGTGAAGCAGTTAGGTGCACAGGTGGTGTTCTCTTCAATCCTCCCTGTTGAGGGTAAAGGCCAAGGCAGAGAGGCTCGCATCCTGGAGATGAATGCATGGCTGTGTGGATGGTGTCATCGAGAGCGTTTTGGTTTCCTAGACCATGGGATGCTGTTCCAAGGGTTGCAGAGCAGAGATGGCATCCATCTGTCCAAGAAAGGTCAACGCATCTTCGGTAGTAGACTGGCTAATCTACTGAAGAGGGCTTTAAACTAGATTCGTTGGGGATGGGTGAAGAAAGTCCACAGGTAAGTGAAAGCCCCCAGGAAGGTGATACATTAAATACCTTTATGGAAATGGGTAACAGGGGTAACATATGGAAAGCAGTGTGTATAAATGCCCGTAGCATGGGAAATAAGATCCCTGATGTTGAAGCTTTCGTGGCAGTGCCCGACTTGGATTTAGTGGCAGTTAGAGAAACATGGTTCACAGAAAACCATGATTGGGATGTAACTATACCTGGCTATACTTTATTCAGAAAGGAGACGGTAGGAAGAAGGGGAGGAGGAATGGCACTGTATGTAAAAACTACTATTAAAGCTTTGGAATTACAGAGCTTAAAAGGGAGAGAGGAGGCATTGTGGGTTAAACTAGAAAGAGGGAAAGAGAAAGCACAGTTACTTACCTGTAACAGGTGATCTCTGGGAACAGCAGGAATAAGTCTTCACATATGGGTATCGTCGGTACCGACGGAGCCTGCGCGGGAATGCTCCCCAGCGTCCAGTAAGAAAGCTTTTGGGAGCATCCCACAGCGCCTGCGCGCTGCCTTCCCGCCTTTCCCAACCGCCTCTCTCCAGTTCGAGTTTAAAGCTGAGACAAAGAGAGAGAGAGAGGAAAGGAAAGATAGATAGAGAGATACAACTCCTAGGGGAGGTGGGTGGGTTGTGAAGACTTATTCCTGCTGTTCCCAGAGATCACCTGTTACAGGTAACTGTGCTATCTCCAGGAACAAGCAGGAATGAGTCTTCACATATGGGGACTCCCTAGCTGCAGATGCCAGGGGAAGACCCCAGGTTCTGTGTCCTTGAAAAGGACTCTACCTCCCCCCATGGATATCTCTGGCATCCAACCAGGGTAGGTGGGTAGGAGTTGATTAGGAATGGAACAGGTGTTTGAGAACAGCCTGACCAAACAAGGCATCCCGGCGGGAGTCCTTGTCCAAGCAGTAATGGGCTGTGAAGGTATGAACTGAGGCCCAGGTGGCCTCTCGACAGATTTGGTCGATGGACACAGAGTTTAGATGAGCCACTGAGGCTGCCATGGCTCTCACATTGTGAGCTGTGACATGGCCCTCCAGAGAAAGGTTTCTACTCTGGTAGGCGAAAGAAATACACTGAGCAATCCAGTTGGACAGTGTTCTCTTAGAGACTGGAAGTCCTAAATGAGAAGGATCAAAAGAAACAAAGAGTTGAGAAGACTTTCTATGTTGCTGTGTTCTTTGTAAGTAGAAAGCGAGAGCTCTCTTACAATCCAAGGTATGAAGATTCCTCTCTGCATTTGATGCATGAGGTCCTGGAAAAAAGACAGGTAAATATACCTCTTGGTTCAGATGAAAAGACGAGACCACTTTAGGCATAAAGTGTGGATTGGTCCTGAGGACCACCTTATCATGATGGAACCTTGTATAAGGTGGATTAGCCACCACAGCTTGCAACTCACTGATGCGGCGTGCTGAGGTGACTGCAATGAGAAAAATAACCTTCCAAGAAAGAAATTTCAAGGAGGTAGTGGCTAAAAGTTCAAAGGGTGGCTTCATAAGCTGGCCAAGAACCAGGTTTAACTCCCATGCCACTGGAGGTGGTCTAATGGGAGATTTAGTTAAAAGAAGGCCTCTGATGAATCTTGCTATAAGAGGATGAGAACATAAGAACATAAGATATGCCATACTGGGTCAGACAAAGGTCCATCAAGCCCAGTATTCTGTTTCCAACAGTGGCCAATCTAGGTCATATCTACCTAGCAGTTTCCTCAAGAGACACAAGTTCCACAATGCTTGTACTGGGTCAAGCATTGATATCTTCGGTCACTTCTTAATAATGGTTTATGGACCTTTCCTCCAGGAACTTGTCCAAACCTTTTTTAAACCCAGCTACACTAACAGCCTTTACTACATCCTCCGGTAACAAATTCCAGAGTTTGATTACACGTTGAGTGAAAAAATATTTTCTTTTATTAGTCTTAAATAGTTTACCCTGTAGCTTCATTGCATGTCCCCTAGTCTTTCTATATTCTGATAAGGTAAACAATCGATCTAAGTTTACCCGTTCCACTCCGTTCATTAATTTATAGACTTCTATCATATCTCCCCTCAGCCGTCTCTTTTCCAGGTTAAAGAGCCCTAACCTTTTTAGCCTTTCTTCATAGGAGTATCCTTCCATCCCCTTTACCATTTTGGTGGCTCTTCTCTGTACCTTTTCTAAAATCGCTATATCCTTTTTAAGATACGGCGACCAGAATTGCACACAATATTCAAGGTGCGGTCTCACCATGGAACGATATAGAGGCATTATAATATCTTTTGTTTTATTTTCCATTCCTTTCCTTATCATACCTAGCATTCTATTTGCTCTCTTGGCCGCCGCTGCACACTGGGCCGAGGGTTTTAACATGGTATCCACAATGACGCCTAAATCTTTTTCCTGGGTGGTGGTTCCTAATGTGGAACCTTGCATCGTGTAACCATAGTTTAGGTTGTTCTTCCCTAGGTGCATAACCTTGCACTTGTCCACATTAAATTTCATCTGCCATTTTGATGCCCAGTCTTCCAATTTATCAAGATCCTCTTGCAATTTTTCACAATCCTCTTGGGTTTTAACAACTTTAAAAAGAAATAGGTTGTCCATTGAGAGGCTTGAGGGACGCTGCAATAGCACTCAAATGGACTCTTACTGAATTCGTTTTCAGACCTGCATGGGGTAGATGCAGGAGATACTCTAGTAGAAAATTCAGAGGTATTGCAATAGGGTTTAGACCCTTCTCTGAACACCAAATGGTAAATCTTTTCCATTTGAAAGCATAGGAACGTCTAGTAAAAGGCTTTCTAGAGGCATGAATAACATCTCTGACTTGCTGAGAGAGATGAAAATCTTGAAGGTCTAGGCCCTCAGCAACCAAGCCCTGAGATGGAGCGACTGGGGGTTTGGGTGCCACAATGTTCCCTCTTCCTGGGACAGAAGGTCTGGTGCAGAGCCCAAGTCCAGGGAAGGAGCTTGAGAGAGATGCAGAAGTAGAGGGTACCACACTTGGCGTGGCCAATGTGGTGCTATGAGGATCATGGTCCCTCGATCTCTCTGAAGCTTGAATAGTGTTTTGGGAATTAGGGGAATTGGTGGAAAGGCATAAAGGAAGTCTTGACCCCAGTGAAGGAGGAAGGCATCCTTGGCCTGAACTCCCTGACACGGAATTCTGGAACAGAACCGGGGAAGTTTGGCATTCCACGGACTTGCAAAGAGGTCTATGTCCGGGGTTCCCCAAATTCGAAAAATCCTGGCTACCTGGTCCATGTGGAGGGACCACTCGTGTGGAAGCAGAACTCGACTGAGTCTGTCCGCCCAAGAGTTTTGAACGCCTGGAAGATATACTGCCAGAAGATGGATGTGATGCTCTGTGATGCTCTCTGGCGAAGGCCCACAGTCGCAAAGCTTCGTTGCAAAGTGACAGAGAGCCAGTCCCGCCCTGCTTGTTTACATAGAACATGGCTACTTGGTTGTCCGTATGGATGAGGATTGTCCTGTAGCTGAGCAGGGAATGGAACACTCTGAGAGCTAAGAATATTGCTCTGAGTTCCAAGAGATTGATATGCAGAGAAGTCTCCTGTGGAAACCAGATGCCCTGGGTGGAGAGATCCTGCAGATGAGCTCCCCAACCCATTGGAGAAGCATCTGTTGTTAGAGTTGCTTGGGGAAGTGACTGCTGAAAAGGGGACCCCAGCAACAGATTTGGAGTGGACTTCCACCACTGGAGAGACCAAAATAGGCGACTGGAGTTTGCTATTTTGTCTGACAGGCAACCTGATGTCTGAGTCCATTGGGTGGACAAAGTCCATTGAGCTGCCCTCATGTGAAGGCGAGCATATGGAACCACATGCACGGTGGATGCCATGTGGCCTAATAGTTGTAGCATTTCTCGAGCAGTTAAATGGGGCTTTAACTGTATCTGGGAGGCTAACTGCACCAAGCGTAGGCAACGGGCCTGCGGGAGATAGGCCCTTGCAGTTGTGGTATCCAGCAGGGCCCCTATAAACTCCAGAGACTGAGTAGGGGTGAGATGGGATTTTGGGATATTTATTACCAGTCCCAAATACTGAAGGACACGCATTGTGCAAGTTAGACAAATCTGGGCCTCTGACTGGGATGGAGCTCGAATGAGCCAGTCGTCCAGATATGGGAAAACGAATATTCTTAGAGTGCGTAGAAATGCAGCTACTACTGCCATGCATTTTGTGAACACCCTTGGTGCAGAGGCCAGACCGAAAGGAAGCACCCTGTATTGGTAGTGCTTTCCTTGAAAAAGGAACTGAAGGAACCTCCTGTGTGTTGGATGGCTGAGGACATGGGTGTACGCATCCTTGAGAACAAAGCCAATCCTGACTCTGAAGGTATGGCAGCAGAGTACCGAGAGAAATCATCTTGAATTTCTCCTTGAATAGAAACTTGTTCAATTCTCTGAGATCTAATATGGGTCTGTAGCCCCCTGTTTTCTTTAGAATAAGAAAACAAGGAGAGTAGAACCCTGAGCCCTGTTGAAAAAGAGGTACTTCTTCTATTGCCCCTTGGGCAAGAAGGGTAGCAATCTCCTGACCCAGAAGGTTGAGGAGAGATGTTGGAGAATTGAACTGTTTCACCATGGTGTGGGGAGGAAGGTTTAAGAAATGAAGCTTGTACCCCTCCCTTATAATGGAGAGGGTCCATTGCTCTGCTGTGATTTGCTCCCATCTGGGAGCAAAGTAAGCCAACCTTCCTGGAATGGTGAGGGGCTCTGGTTCTTCCAGAGCCAGAAAGGCTAAGTTCTCTAGTTGCAAGTCAAAGGCCCTGAGGAGGCTGAGGCTGCTGGGCCGTGGGAGGCCTGGCAGCCTTTGACTTGGCCTGTTTAGGTGGTTGCTGACACTTTGCAGCAAAACGACCTGCAGAAGATGCCTGCTGACCATAAGCAGGATAATATCCGCCCCTTTTAGAAAAAGGTGTTTTTTTGAACAATCTTTTCTTAACAGGAGCAGAGGTAGACTTTGAAAGTCGATCCAAAGCAGAGTTCTCAGCATCCATCTGAGTGGCCTTTGCTTGCCAATCCCTGCCAAAAAGGTTTTCACCTGTACAAGGAAGATTTCCCAGTTCATCTTGGACCCAGAGTTCCAAATCAGAGGCTTGTAACCAAGCAATTCTGCGTGCACCTATGGCAATAGCCGAGGCTCTGCTTACACACTCAAAAGGTCAAAGGCTGCACGGTTGGAAAATTTGGAAACATCTTGGGCATGTTTAAGCCAAGTGAGAAATTCCTGCCTTTTATCTTCTGAAATAAAAGGGGCTAAAGTCAGCAGATGACCTGTGACTTCTTTTAGAAACATCCCCATATAGAGACTATAGGAGTTGATTCTGGCAGCAAGCATATTAGCTTGGAAAACCCTTCGGCCAAAAGCATCTAGGGTCCTACATTCACGTCCCGGAGGATTAGATGAGTGTCTTTTTGCACTCTTTATTTTCCTCATGGCAGACTCTACCACAATAGAGTGGTGAGGAAGCCGAGTCTTATGAAAGCCAGGACAAGGAGGGACACGTTACATGGTGTCTAACCTGCGAGAATGAGGAGAGGTGGTGAGAGGAGTCTCCCACATGCCCAACATGAGATCATAGAGTATCTCATGAATAGGTAAGGTAGCTGCTTCTTTAGGAGCCTTAGGATATTGCAAAATATCTAATTGCTTGGCTCTAGGCTCTGACTCAGGGACCACTGTAATGGAGAGGCCCCTAGCCACTTCCCTAATGAAGTCTTGAAAAGACAAGTCTTCTGGAGGAGACATTCTTCGTTTTGGAGAAGCAGACTCCTGAGGAAGAAGTACCAGTGCCTCGACAGAAGCCTCCGACTCATCAGAGTCTTCGGAGGAATCGAAGTATCGCCTGTCTGGATACTCCTGTAAAGCCCGATATGCGTACCGAGTGGGATCGACATCGGGAGTAAGCGGTACCGGTTCGGTACCGATGGGCATCATAGGACAGGGTACCGTTGCAGTCGACACTGAAGCCAATGTCGATGCAATCGGTACCGGCACCGGGAACGATGCTGGTGCCGGAGTCGGTACCGGCAATGGAGCTTGTTGCGGTACCGGAGGCGTCGAAGCCTGCATAAACGCCGTTAGGGTGCGCTGCATGGACAGAATCTTCTGATCCATCGACGCCACCAGAGTCTGGATGTCGGTACCAGTGGAAGCCACCGGTACCCCAGAACACGGCAACAGGTGATCGGTCGAGGCCGAGCCATCGATGTCAACCTGTGACCCCAAAGACAATGCTTTGGAAGCTGGAACTTCCCGCCGGGGTAATTTTGCCGGTGCGGAATCCTCGAGGACAAGCCTGGAAGCATCTCGATGCTTAGAGGGAGATTTGCCCTTCGAGGACCGGCTAGATTTATGTTTGGTTACCTGAGATCCATGGGAGGAAGAAGCAGCCCTGGAAGACGTCGATGCCACCGAGGCTGCATCAGAGGGAAACAAGGTACTGAGCTTGGCTGCTCGGTTCTGCCGACCTCTTTTAGACATCATGGTACAGGACACACAATCCGTGATGGAATGGTCAGGACCCAAACATTTTAGACACCAATCATGGGTGTCAGTGACAGAAATAGTACCGCCACATTTCGTGCACTTTTTGAACCCGGAAGCGGGCTTCTCCATGAGGAGAAAAATGTTCAGGCCTAAGGCCCAAACAGAAAATGCACAGTTAAAGAAAGAAAAGGTTTTTTGGGGTTTTTTTAAAGAAAGAAAAGAAAAGACCGGCGGTACCGGTCTGACGTGACACAGAAAATTTAAAAAAAAATAAAGAACTTCTTCTGCGGTGACAGGAACACGACCTGCTGGCTCCGCGGAAAAGAAGAACTGGAGAGAGGCGGTTGGGAAAGGCGGGAAGGCAGCGCGCAGGCGCTGTGGGATGCTCCCAAAAGCTTTCTTACTGGACGCTGGGGAGCGTTCCCGCGCAGGCTCCATCGGTACCGACGATACCCATATGTGAAGACTCATTCCTGCTTGTTCCTGGAGATATCTATTTGCATTGGTGTGATATACAGACCTCCCTCACAAGAGGAAGAGGTGGACAGAGAGTTAATTGAAGACATACGCAGCATTGCTAGGAAAGGGGAAGTGCAACTGATAGGAGATTTCAATATGCCAGATGTTGATTGGCACATTCCTGCTGCAGTATCATCTAGAAGTAAGGAGATCCTGGATTCTCTACAGGGAGAACTATTCAGGCAATTGGTAACAGACCCCACACGTGAATGGGCCATACTGGACTTGGTGCTTACCAATGGTGAAAGTGTTTCTGATGTTGTACTGGGAGATCATTTTGCATCCAGTGATCACCAGATGGTGTGGTTCAGTATTGGGACTAGGGCTGTTAGAATCCATTCCAAGGTGAGGATCTTAGACTTTAGGAAGACTAACTTTGCGAAGATGGGTCAATACCTCAGGGAGTCGTTAGTGGGATGGGAACAGCTGGGGGATGTAGAAAAACAGTGGGCAAAACTGAAAGGGGGTATTTTAAGGGCAACCAACCTTTTTGTTAAAATGGTAAATAAAGGCAAAAGGAAAAGGAGACCGCTATGGTTTTCGAAGGAAGTAGCTGAAAAAGTGAAAAAAAAGAGGGAGGCCTTCATGAAATACAAGAGATCACAGAGAGAGGAAGACAGGCATCTGTATTTGGAAAAACTTAGAGAAGCTAGCAAAGTAGTCAAGAAGGCAAAGATTCAAAAGGAGGAGGAAATAGCCAATGCAATAAAATGGGGGGATAAGACATTTTTCAGATATATTAGTGAGAAGAGGAAGGGCAAATGTGGTATTGTCAGACTCAAGGGTGCAGGGAGGGAATATGTAGAAGCTGATAAGGATAAAGCAGAACTGCTTAACAAATATTTTTGTTCTGTGTTCACAGATGAAGAACCAGGAGCAGGACCTCAGAAAACACCCACAAATAGGAAAAGAAGCGAGGGACATATTGAACAATTTTCAGAAGACTGTGTTCATGAGAAACTAGCTCAACTTAAAGTAGACAAAGCGATGGGACCTGATGGGATACACCCTAGAATACTGAGGGAACTGGGGACGTTCTAGCAACTCCACTGACTGACTTTTTCAATGCCTCGTTGGAGTCGGGAGTGGTGCCAAAGGACTGGAGAGAGGCTCATGTGGTGCCTTTACACAAAAGCGGAAGCAAGGATGTGGTTGAAAACTACAGGCTGGTTACCGTATTTTAGCGCATGTAACGCGCACCCGCATATAATACACACCTGCATATAATGCGCAGAAATTGGGCTTTTATGTAATAAAGTTCTCACATTACACGCCCTCACTTATAACGCGCATGTGCCTCTGATTGACTATCTCGAGAATTGTTTTATCGTGAATCACCTTTCAGATCAATGAACGTCTCCAGCTTTTAATGGTTTACAATAATTATACACGTCATATTCTGGTTTCCATTACAGTTCACCGTTGGTTACAATTTGTGGCAGAGATTTTATATCTTGAATGTGGCTCCCTGTAAAAAAGTTTTGGTATAGTGCGCCTTTGCAAATACCGCTCAAGGGGGTTGCGCGGTAAGAAAAAAAGCGTATACCGCGCGCGTTTTATGCGCTAAAATACGGTAGTTTAACTTCGGTGGTGAGTAAATTATTGGAAACGCTGCTGAAAGAGAAAATAGTGAGGTTTCTGGAGTCCAGCGGATTACAGGATCCGAGGCAGCATGGATTCACCAGAGGCAGGTCTTGTCAGACAAATCTGATTGATTTCTTTGACTGGGTGATCAGGGTGTTGGACCGAGGGAGAGCTCTAGATGTGGTGTATTTAGATTTCAGTAAAGCCTTTGACACTGTTCCTCACAGACGACTTATAAACAAACTGAGCACCCTAGGGATGGACCCTAAAGTTACTGCTTGGGTTAGAAATTGGTTGGGTGGGAGGCGACAAAGAGTACAAGTAAATGGAGCTCACTCTGAGGAGAAGGATGTTATCAGTGGTGTGCCCCAGGGATCTGTCCTTGGTCCGATTCTTTTTAACATCTTTGTTAGTGATATAGCGGAAGGGCTGTCGGGTAAGGTTTGCCTCTTTGCAGTTGATACCAAAATCTGCAATAGAGTAGACACCCAGGAAGGTGTAGATAACATGAGGAGGGATCTAGCTAAGCTTGAAGAATGGTCTAGAATTTGGCAGCTGGGATTTAATGTTAAAAAATGTAAGGTCATGCATTTGGGCTGCAGCAATCCAAGGGAGTAGTACAGTATAGGAGGTGAAGTACTTTTGTCCACTAAAGAAGAGCGGGACCAAGGCGTGGTTGTGTCTGATGATCTTAAAGTAGCTAAACAGGTAGAAAAGGCGACGGCAAAAGCTAGAAGGATGCTTGGGTGCATATGGAGAGGAATGGCTAGCAGAAAAAAGGAGGTGATAATGCCTCTGTATAAGTCTTTGGTGCAACCTCATTTGGAGTATAGTGTGCAATTCTGGAGACCGCACCTTCAAAAGGATGTGAACAGGATGGAGTCGGTGCAGAGGGTGACTACTAAAATGATTAGAGGGCTTCATTATAAAGCATATGAGGACAGACTTAAGGATCTTAATATGTACACCTTAGAGGAAAGGCGGGATAGAGGTGATATTATTGAGATGTTTAAATACCTCCGTGGCATAAATGTTCAGGGAGAGAGCCTCTTTCAATTGAAAGCAAGTTCTGCTACGAGGGGACATGGGATGAGGGTGAAGGGAGATAGATTCAGGAGTGATATGTGGAAATATTTCTTTACGGAAAGAGTAGAGGATCCATGGAATAGTCTCCCAGTGGAGGTGGTAGAGATGAGGACAGTAACTGAATTCAAAAAAGCATGGGACCAACACAGAGGATCTCTAAAGGTAAAAAGTGGACTGTTGTAGTTGTTGATATGGAAGGACAGACTAGATAGGCCATGTGGTCTTTTTCTGTCATCATGTTTCTATGAGAAATGTCAGGGGGAGAGACCTGTGAGCGTGCTGCCCCCAGCACTGCCTGGGACCGAGTGAAGTGTGCCCGAAGCCCTGGGGGCACCTGCTTGCCGAGCAGGATATAGGCCGAATCAATGGTCTGGTGGAGCCAGAAGGCAACAGTGACCCCGCAAACAGGACAAAGAGGCGATCAGACTTGCAAAGGAATTTGTAACTTCATATAACGCCGTAGCACTCTACTGAGGACTACAGCATGGAGGCCCTTGTTAGGCCCCGAACACTGCTCTTTGGAAAAGGCAAGGAGCGATACCGTCTGGTTCATGTGAAAAGACGTAAGGATCTTCCGAAGGAACCACATGGAAGAACACCCGTTCTGCAGAGGAGACGACAAAACAAGGTCGTGGCAACGAGAAATTCCATCTTGAGGGACAAGTCCCTGAGAGTGATCCGCCTGAGCGGCTCGAAAGGTGGTCCCATAAAGGATTTGAGGACCAATGAGAGATCTCGGGGGGGGGGGGAACCAATAGGCAGACAGGAGGATGAAGCACCCTCATGCTCCTCAGAAACCTGCTAACATCGGCATGGGATGCAATTGAGCATCCTGCAATGTGCCCTCAAACAAGTTAGCATGGAGACCTGGACCCGAAGAGAGCCGAGGGCAAGCCCCTTGTCAAAGTCCTCCTAAAGGAATGCAAGACATGTGGGATTTGTACCCACCAGGGACAGATGTTTCCAAAAGGCGCTAAATCCTTGCATACTCCAAGGAAATAGAGGGGCATCGGGCCTTTAGAAGGGTAGCTATGATTTGTCTTGAGAAGTACTTACGAGTCAAGCGGCGCCTTTCAAGAGCCAGGCTGTAAGCAAGTAAGGAGCTGGATCCTCCAGCGTGACTGGCCCTAGCTGTATGAGCCCCTGGCGGCATCCAAGCATCAGAGGAGATGCCTGGAGCAGTCGAACAAGGTCAGCATACCATGGCTACCAGGGCCATTTGCGTGCCACAGCATCACGGTGCCTGGGTGGGACTCTATGCACCGGAGAATCCGCCCTATCATTGCCCAGGGAGGGAGCAGCTACAACAGCTTTGAGGGAGGCCACGGTTGCACCAAGGCATCCAAGCCATGTGACCCGTACTTTTTCCTCCAACTGAAGAACCCGCGCGATTTTGCGTTCACCGCTGACCCCATCAGATCCATCGCAAGCTACCCCTAGGCCATACAATCCACTGAAAAGCCCAGGGGGCTAGTTCCCACTTGCCTCGGTCCAGAGTGAGACGGCAGAGGAAGCCCACATGTATGTTGTCAACCCCAGCGATATACTGGGATGACAGAGCCTGCAGATGATGCTCCGCTCAGGGGAAAAGGAGGGCCATCTCATAAGAACATACGATATGCCATATGGGTCAGACCAAGGTCCATCAAGCCCAGTATCCTGTTTCCAACAGTTGCCAATCTAGATCATACGTACCTAGCAGTTTCCCCAAAGGACACAGGTTCCACAATGCTTGTATTGGGTCAAGCAGTGGATATTCCGGGTCCCCTTTAATAATAGTTTATGGACCTTTCTCTCCAGGAACTTGTCCAAACCTTTTTTAAACCCAGCTACACTAACAGCCTTTACTACATCCTCTGGTAACAAATTCCAGAGTTTGATTACACGTTGAGTGAAAAAATATTTTCTCTTATTAGTCTTAAATAGGTTACCCTGTAGCTTTATTGCATGTCCCCTAGTCTTTCTATATTGTGATGGTGTAAACAATCAATCGACGTTAACCCATTCCACTCTATTCATTAATTTATAGACCTCTATCATATCTCCCCTCAGCCGTCTCTTTTCCAGGTTGAAGAGCCCTAACCTTTTTAGCCTCTCTTCATATGGGTATCTTTCCATCCCCTTTACAATTTTGGTGGCTCTTCTTTGTACCTTTTCTAATAACTCTATATCCTTTTCAAGAAATGGCGACCAGAATTGCACACAATATTCAAGGTGCGGTCACACTATGGAACAATACAGAGGCATTATAATATCCTTTGTTTTATTTTCCAGTCCTTTACTTATGATACCTAGCATTCTATTTGCTCTCTTGGCCGCTGCTGCACACTGGGTGGAGGGTTTTAACATGATATCCACGATGACACCTAAATCTTTTTCCTGGATGGTGGCTCCCAATGTGGAACCTTGCATCATGTAACTACAGTTTGGGTTGTTCTTTCCTAGGTCCATAACTTTGCACTTGTCCACATCAAATTTCATCTGCCATTTTGATGCCCAGTCTTCCAATTTATCAAGGTCCTCTTGCAATATTCCACAATCCTCATGGGTTTTAACAACTTCAAATAGTTTTGTGTCATCTGCAAATTTGATTACCTCACTCGTTATTCCCATTTCCAGGGCATTTACGAATATGCTAAAAAGCAGTGGACCCAGCAGAGATCCCTGCGGTACTCCACTGTTCACTTTTCTCCATTGGGAAAATTGGTCATTTATCTATACCCCCTGCTTTCTATCTTTTAACCATTTCCTGATCCACAATAGTACACTGCCTCCTATGCCATGATTTTTTAATTTTGCCAAAAGTCTCTCATGAGGGACTTTGTCAAACGTTTTCTGAAAATGCAGATACACTATATCGCCTGATTCACCTTTGTCTACCTGTTTATTCACACCTTCAAAAAAAATTTAACAGATTAGTAAGACAAAACTATTGTTGGCTAAAGCCATGTTGGCTGTCTCCCATTAAGCCATCTAACAGAATTATTACCGCCCCACTCTTAACCTACCGAGGCAGAATTTTTTTTTTTTTTTTTTTTTGTGAATGGCAACCGGATCTCAGACTGTACTAGAGCGGGAAGTCAAGTTTAGGATAAAATCCAGAACTTTTTGCTCTCAAATTGCATCAACGATCCGTTGGCTGTCTCCCATTAAGCCATGACTATCTACATGTTCAATAATTTTGTTCTTTATAATGGTTTCTACCATTTTTCCCAGTACTAACACCAGGCTCACCAGTCTGTAGTTCCCGGATCACCCCGGAACCCTTTTTAAAAATTGGCGTTACATTGGCCATCCTCCAATCTTCAGGTATTACAGATGATTTTAATGCTAGTTCACAGATTACTAATAGTAGGTCTGCAATCTCATATTTCAGTTCTTTCAACACCCTTGGGTGTATACCATCTGGACAGGGTGATTTGCTACTCTTCAGTTTATCAAATAGTCTTAATACATCTTCCCAGTGTATCAATATTTCTTTCAATTTTCTGCGGCATCACTTTTAAATACCATTTCAGTCATGGGTAACATCCCTACATTTTCTTCAGTAAAAATCAAAGCAAAGAATTCATTCAGTCTCTCCACTATGGCGTTGTCCCCTGTTAGTGCCCCTTTTACCCCTCTATCATCTAATGGTGCTACTGACTCTCACAGGTTTTTTGCTATGAACGTATTTGGAAAAGACTTTATTACACGTTTTTGCTTCCACATCAAACTTCTTCTCAAATTCTCTCTTTGCCTGTCTTGCATCTTAACTTGCCAGTGCTTGTGTTGTTTCCAGTTTTCATCATTTGGCTCCTTTTTCCATTTTCTGAAAGATGTTTTTTGGCAACAGTCTCTCTGACCTCACATTTAAACCATGCTGGCAGTTTTTTGGACCTCCTTCCACTTTTCTTAAAGCGTGGAATACAGCTGGTCTGGGTTTCCAGGATAGTATTTTTAACCACCACCCATATTTGATGTAAATTTTTAACCTTTGCAACTGCTCCTTTTAGTTTTTTTATTAACTATTTTCCTTATTTGATCATAGTCTCCCATTTGAAAGTTAAAAGGTAGTACTATGGATTTCCTTACCATCCCGCCTCCATTTATTAAATCAAACACGATCATGCTATGATCACTATTGCTAAGTGGCCCCAACACCCTTATCCTCTTGTACCAGATCTTGTGTTCCACTAAGGACTAGGTCCAAAATGATTTCCCCTCTGGTCGGTTCATGAACCAGCTGCTCCAAGGAGCAGTCATTTATTTCATCTAGAAACTTTATCTCCCTAGCATGTCCTGCAGTGACAATGACCCTAGTCGATACCGGGGTAATTGAAATCACCCATTATTATTACTGTGCTGTAGCTTTTGTTAGCTTGCCTGATTTCTTTGAGCATTTCATCATCCATATGTTCATTCTGGTCAGACAGTCGATAGTACACCTCCACTGCCATCGCCTTCCCCTGCCCCTTTTTACATGCAATTTCAATCCATACAGATTCTATAGTGAATTTTGTTTCCTGCAAAACTTTAATCCTTTGTGACTCAATGCCCTCTCTAACAGAGTGCAACCCCTCCACCAATTTGATCTGCTCTATCATTACGATATAGTTTGTACCCAGGTATCATGGTGTCCCACTGGTTGTCCTCCTTTCACCATGTCTCTGAGTTACCAATCATATCTAACCTCTCATTTAGTGCTATATATTCTAACTCTCCTATCTTATTTTTTAGACTTCTAGCATTTGTATTCAAGCATTTTAGAGGCTGTATTTTATTCATATTAATCTGGCTATCGGTAAACAAGGGTAATTTGGAATCTTTAAGCTCTGTCTGCTCTGTACTCAAGGGCATTTGGGCTACTTTTGTCTTTATTGGAACCTCTCTGCTGATATACCTTAACTTTATTCTTTTGCTAGTATCCTTCAAGGATACATTGTTCCGAACCATGAACTCTTGAGCGACTGTCGGCTCTCCCCTATTATCTAGTTTAAAAGCTGCTCTATCTCCTTTTTAAAGGTTAATGCCAGCAGCCTGGTTCCATCCCTTAGAAGAGCTCCTCCTTTTCTCAGAATGTTCCCCAGTTCCTAACAAATCCAAAACCCTCTTCCTTGCACCATCATCTCATCCACGCATTAAAACTCCGGAGCTCTGCCTGCCTTTCGGGTCCTGTGGGTGGAACGGGAAGCATTTCGGAGTATGCTACCCTGGAAGTTCTGGATTTCAACTTTCTACCTAAAAGCCTAAATTTAGCATCCAGAACATCCCTACCACACTTTCCTATGTCATTGGTACCGACAGCAGACTCCTCCCCAGCACTATCTAAGATCTTGTCTAGGTGGTGCGTGAGGTCCACTACCTTCGCACCAGGCAGGCATGTTACCAGGTGATCCTCACTTCCACCAGCCACCCAGCTATCTACATGCCCAATAATCGAATCACCAACTATAACGGCTGTCCTAACCCTTCCCTCATGGGCACATGGCCCTGGAGAAATCTCCTCAGTGCGAGAGGGTTTTACATCACCTGGAGGACAGGTCCTAGCTACAGAATCACTTCCTGCCACACCAGGGTGATGCTCTCATGTCACGTGACCTCTCTCCTCCATGGTATCAGGAATGCTGCCAGACTGGAGGTGGAACTTCAGTACTATATCTCTGTAGGTCTCGTCTATGTACCTCTCTGTCTCTCTTATGCCCTCCAAGTCTTCTACTCTAGCCTCCAGAGATCGGACTTGTTCCCTGAGAGCAAAGAGCTCCTTGCACCTAGTGTATACGTAAGACCCTCACCAACCAGGTGAAAATCATACATGTGACAGTGCAAAGACAGGAAAGCCCCCATCTCGCTGCTGGACTGCTGTCTGCATCTTAGTTTTAAGGTTGTGTTTAGGTATTTAAGTTGTTTACTTACTAAGGTTTGCTGGGAATACTTATACTAATAAAACTATACCTAATAAGTTTAATGGACTTATTAAAAGCTGGCCGCCTCAAAGTACCCTGTCTTATGCTTCTAAAGTGATCTGTGCCCAATTTCCTAGGTGATTCATACAGCCCTTGCTTGGATAGAGGCAGTCTTTCAAAATGCCCCTTTGATCTGTCACTTGGCTTTAACAACTATTTAAAACAATTTCACAGGTCTCTTGCCCACTATCTAGAAGGCCTTTTTGTAAAGGTCTCTAGAAAATTTATTGCTCAAAGAATACTGACCCTGTTTTGCCTTTTATGCTAAGTTATACTCTGATATGAATAAAATTAAAGCTCTTTGTTGATACTAGGCCCTGACTGATCTGACAAATACACTGGATTCTAATTTACACAGATTAATCAGCTTTAATCTAAAGAATTCCTTTTCCCCCAAGATATAAAAAAATTCCCAGAAGTAAATACAATTGCAGATCTCTCGCCAGAAGTAGCAGTCCCTTTTTGTAGTCCTTCAAGACCCCTGCTACTTCCGGATACTTGGTTCTGCCCTGTTGTTTGAGATAGGACACAGTCGTCGCATTGCCGGAAAGGACGCAGATTATTTGATTGCAAAGGAGATGCAGAAAGTGGAGCAGGGCCAGATGGGCTGCTGGGGCTTCCAGATGGTTGATAGTCCACCTGGCTTCACCGATCGAGGACCCTGTGATGAGCCAGTCATCAAGGTAGGGGACGACAGGTATGCCCTGCCGCCTGAGGGAAGCCGCGGAGAGGCACTTCGTGAAAACCCGCGGTGCGGACGCGAGCCCAAAGGGGAGCACTCTGTACTGGATGTGTTCCCCCTGCACCATGAAGCGCAGGTATTGCCTATGCTGGAGGTGAACTAGGATGTGGGTGTAAGCGTCTTTGAGGTCCAAGGAGCATAGCCAATTGCCCTGCTGATGGAAGGGTAGCAGGACGTCAAGCGATAACATTTTGAACTTCTCCTGCACCAGCAACTTGTTGAGGTTTCTGAGGTCGAGGATGGTGCGCAGGCCCCCTGTCTTTTTCGGGACGAGAAAGTGCTGGGCGAGAAGGTTGGACAGTTCCCACTGCAAGAAGGTCTGGTGCACAAGGAGCCAAGCAGGCTCCGCTAGGGAGAAGGGAGGCGGGCGCCTGTCCAGACAGAGATGGTACCCGCCTTGGATTACTCGGAGGACCCAGGTGTCCGACGTGAACGAAACCCACTCTGGGGCGAACAGGGACAGGCATCCCCCCACCGGCGGAAGAGCTGCCAGGGGGCGAGAGGATATGATGACGTCATCAAAACCCCTGCGTAGGCTGGGGCGGCACCGGTGGTTGGGCTTTAGGCCCTTTAGGTTTACGGTGGCCATGTGCACCTCCCTTCCCCTGCATGCTGGGAGCCGGTGCAGAAGTGGGCGGGAAAAGCGGGTAACCCGGTAAGGGAGCCCCTTCCTTTGGAAGAACAGCTTCTTGGTCTGCTGCTTCTTTACTAAGGAGGGAGGAGGTTTTGCGCGAGAGACGAGTTTGAGTCATGAACTCCGTTTCCATCTCAGCAGCCTTATCCTCCATAGGTTTACCGAACAGTTGCTCGCCAAGGCAAGGGACGTCCAGGAGCTTCTCTTGGACCCACTTCTCCAGATCTGAAGACTGGAGCCATGCCTGGTGCTGGGCCTCGATGCCAGCCACCGCCATCCGGGCGGAGGACTCAAACCCGTCAGATGTGGCGCGGGAGAGGTACTTTGAACACACCACGATGGACTTCAGGAGGGTTTGGAACCTTAGGAAGGGTTCATCCCTGAGGCCCACGGCGAAACCGCTAAGCTCTTTGGCGAGGTCACGCAGAAACATGCCCAAATACAGTTGGTATGCCTGGATATGGCAAGCGAGCATGGAATACTGATAGGCCTTATGCCCCAAGGCGTCGAGGGCTCTTGACTCCCTACACCAAAGAGCGAGACTTCGGGCTTTTTTGCTTCTGCATCGCCGACTCCACAATCATGGAAGTGTGCGGAAGCTGGGTCTTTCATAACCCCGGGCCACACTGAACCCTATATATGGCGTCGAGGCGCTTGGTCACAATGGGGACCGAAGCAGATCTCTCTCACATGCGGAGGAGCAGCCTTGACAATATTGGGGGAACCGGGGCAGTAAGAGACTCCCAAGGCAGGGACTCATACTGTAGATTGAGCTCCACAACTCGCGGCTCCTCTTCAGTCTGCGTAGCCAGGCTGAGGGCCTGTGCCATGTCCCGCATGAACGCCAGGAACCATGTGTACTCGGGCGGCGAACACCTGATAGGCGGGTGGAGACGGGTCCGAAGGGAGGTCCCTGTGGGCACTGGTCTCCGGGGAAGTATCCCCGTCCGACTCCAAGCCCGAGAGGTCCAAGGAGGAGTCCGACTCGGGCAGGTCGCCCCGTCCAGAGGCCAAGGTCCCCTTGGAGTCAGAGGCCTTGAAGGATCGCGCTTCCAAGGACCAGGAAGGCGAACGAGATTGATGCCAAGGACTCTCACGAAGCCCGTGGCTCTCAGGGGTTTCCAGGGCGGGTTTTGGTGTCCCTCTCGAGGGAACTTCGGTCTCGAGGCGCGGGCCAGCCGTGCTGGGCAGCTAAGAAGACAGAAATGCTGCACTCTAGTGCCAGCATTCTGGACTCCCACATGGGTGTGGGACCCTGCGACACTGACACTGGGGTTACCAGGTCTGGCGTGGAGAAGGAGAGGGGGGTCCTCACCGGGACGACCCTCAGGAGACCGGGCGCCATCGCCGGAGGCCTCTGTATCTGTACGAGGTACCTTTCGAGGCTGCTCCTTGTCCGACTCTTGGGAACGCCGCAGGGGGCTGAGTGACTGAGCGCGGGAGCGCTCACACTTATCCAGAGCCCCCGACAGTGACTTCAAGGTCGTCTTCTTCTTACATCGCACCACTTCAGGAGACCCGTGGTCGGAGTGCCGCCGAGAACACATGACCAAAGTGGGGGATCCCACCAGCAGAGGGACAACTAGTGGAGTGGAGGAGTGGCCTAGTGGTTGGGGCAAGGTACTTCAGGCTGGAAGGTCGGGGGTTCAAATCCCACTAGAGGACAGCAACCTTGGGCCGGAAGGACTGGGGTTTCTAGTCCCACAGGTGCTCCTTGTGGTCTTGGGCAAGCCACTTAACCCTCCCTAGCCCATGTTCCCTTTAAAATAGTTATCTCCAAGTTATAATGCCCTGTTCAATGTAATTTCAGTTTGTTCAATGTAAACCGCACTGATACAGAATAGCGCGGTATATAAGAGAATGTAAATAAATAAATAAATAAACTGAGGGTGCCACCGAGGATTCCAGGGCCACCATCCGGAAAATGTCATTGGACTTCTGCTTATGGCTGAGCAGGGCCTTGGAGGACATTTTCTTGCAAAAAGTGCAGAGCTCCGGGTCAGGTCGGCTACAAGACACTGAAGACAACAATCATGGGTGTCTGTGAGCAACATGTTTTTGGAGCATCTGTCGCATTTTTTAAAACCGGTGGCCATGGGGCAAAAAGGACTCCTGTTAGGTCGAAGACCTTTGCGGCCAGCGGTTGGAAGAGAAAAAAGGGCGCAAAGCCCGCAACAGGGAAAAACCCCCCAAACAAACAAAAAAACTTTTAATGAAGGATCTCCCCTTGCTCGAGGAAAAAAGGAGAGCAGGGGAGGACGGAAGAGGACTGGTGCAACCAGAAAAAACACAGCCCAGAGACCAAAAACTTAACACTTTTTCCGAGGGACAAGGGCATGCGTCCGAAGGGCTCCATGGAAAAAGGGAGACTGAGCAAGATGGAACCTTTGGGCAGGAAGAGGACCACACATGCATGGCAGCAATCCCAAAGGCTTTCTTTGAAAGCTGGGGAATTGCTCTGCATGGGCTCCATCGGTGTTGACATCACCCATAAGTGAGGACTGACTTCCTGCTTGTTCCTGGGGAACCATAAATCCATGATCCATCATCAGAAATAATCATTTTGATGAAATCCTGATTTATTTTCAACACATTCCAACAACTCCCTGGCTTCAGACAGTCTATCTATCTTCTTTTTGGTCAGGGGACAGGCGTTTCGGCATGAAATTTGCAGACACACGTCTCATCCCCAAATCGACAGTAAGAATGGACTGTACCAAACCGAAATGGATGTCCATGTCCTCAGCAAGCAACTTGATAGTCAATCAACGATTCTGAGCATAGTGCAGCATGCACTGCTTCAACTTTGTCTTCATTCCTGCTCGTGGCTGGCCTCCCAGAACCCTCGTCACTGTCAACACTTTGGCAGTCCTCTTGGAAACATTTCTATCAGTCATAAACTCGAGCATGACTCATGCAGTCATTGCTATACACTTGCTGTAACTTCTCATAAATCTCTTTGCACGAATCTCAAGTTTCTGGCAGAATTTAATGCAAATTTGCTGTTCAATTTTTTCATTCATCGTAAATCTGACAAACTGCTTTTACATGATACCAAGCATCACGTGATTAAAAAAAGCACAGGTGTGTTGCAGCCAAGCTACACTGCACATCTAGAGCAAATAACTATATAAGTCTTTTTGATTGCACCTCGTACGTTTACCCATTCCACTACATTCATTATTTTATAGACCTCTATCATATTTCCTCTCAACCTTCTCTTTTCCAAGCTGAAGAACCCTAAACTTTTAAGCCTTTCCTCTTTGGGGTATCCTTCCATCTCCTTTACCATTTTGGTGGCTCTTCTCTGTACCTTATTTATTTTATTTATTTATTTATCCATTCTTATATACCGCGCTATTCAAAGTCAGTGCGGTTTACATAAAACATAACATTTGCATTACATCGGAACAGTGATATCAATGCTTACATTGTAACAGGGAAATCAACTTGGATTGAACGGGGAGGAGGAGACTAATAAGCTATTGACAGGGTTAAATAGCAGAGTTAAAATAGGAGTATAAACTATTTACATATTTACAGGATGGAATTAAGCTCTGCTATATCCTTTTTAAGATATGGTGACCAGAACTACACACAATATTCAAGGGGCAGTTGCACCATGGAACTATTCTGAGGCAGTATATATAGGAATTACGCTTACCTGGTAATTGTGGTTCCTTGAGTGACTCCAGTTTAGTCCTCAACCTCTGGGTAGTGAACCTCCTCCTGCAGCTTGGAGACTGGGCATGTCAAAAACTCATGACATCACTGGATATAGCCTGCTGGTCTCTCCCATCAGCCCCCAGTGAACTATTGACAAAGCAGACTCAAAGGAGCAAAAAATCAGTAACTTTTCTTTTTTTTTTTTTAAACTGAACTTAATATTCAAGGGCATGCAGAACATATAACCTATCTACCTACTACTACCCTTCCAGAAGGAAAGGGACTGCTTCCTGCATGCTCTCCTTTCCACCGAATGCCTAGTCCTAAACAATCCAGAGCAATATATAACAATATAATAATATAACAATACAGCACAAAACAAATGGAAGCATCAAAATGACTGAACACCAGTGAAGGCCTATATCCACTTTTAACCTTGCACTTCCCCCCAACAGAAAAACCACTGCTAAGACCCCATCCCCGGGCGGGAATGAGGACTAAACTGGAGTCACTCAAGGAACCACAATTACCAGGTAAGTGTAATTCCTATTTCCTTATCGTTCCTCCAGTTTAGTCCTCAACCTCTGGGATGTATCAGAGCAGTAATCATTGGGAGGGAACTTTCCAGTCAGATCTCAAAACCGCCACCCTGAAAACAGCATCCTTAGCCACCAGAACATCTAGGTGGTAGTGCTTACTGAAAGTATGGAGAGACAACCAAGAGGCCTCCCTACAGATGTCCACTGGCGGAACCAAACTGTGCTCCGTCCAAGAAGACGCTTGTACTCTGGTAGAGTGAGCTTGTAAGCTCCCTGGGACTGTACGGTCCCGTAGAAGATAAGCCGACGCACTCGCCGCTCCAATCCATCCAGAAATGGACTCCTTGGCTGCCGCTTCCCTTTGGGGGGCCCTCCGAACACCCCAAAGAGAGACGATCAGCCTTGCGAAAGTTTCTGAAACCTTTAAACACTGCCGCAGTGCTCTCTTGACATCCAAACAGCGCAAGCTATGGTTCAATACGCTCCCTTCCGCCGCACCTAGCACTGGAAGAGAGACCATTTTAGTTAGGTGAACGTAGAAACCACCTTTGGCAACAACGACGGAACCAGCCGCCAGGCCACCTTCTGTCTGGAGACAAAAACGATTCCTGACAGGTCAACACCTGCAACTCTGAAAATCGTCTCGCCAAACAGATGACCATTAAAAACATACCGTCTTCAAAGCAAAACCCTTAACCTATGCCTGTTGCAAGCCCCAATGGCGTGCTAGCTAACGCTCCTAAAACCAACTTGAACTTCCCCGGTGGAATTAATATCCTACGACAGGGCTACAGTCTGGTAACCGCCTGAGAAAGCGTACCACATTGACCTGTGCATGACAGCCACTCCCTGTCCTTTGCCCCTATAGCAAGACAGAGCTGCTAACTGAACTCTCCAGGACCTGCCTTTACCAAACCCATCCTGCAGAAAACTTAATACCAAGGGAACTGACACTGTTGTCGCGCGAGTGTGCCTCCGCGAGCACCCGTCCTCAAAGATGCGCCATATAGACACATATGCAAGGGAGGTAGACTTTTGTTTTTTGCGGCAAGGTGGCAAAGACTGCTATCGAGCAACTTTTTTACCTTAAGCTTGCCCTTTCAATGGCCACCCCGTAAGCAAAAACCAATGCACCTGAGGCATTCGAAGGGAACTCCATAGCAACAATCTCCAATGTCGGAAACCTCCATGGATTCCCGTCGAGCAACCGTATGAGGCAGGCATACCACGGGCGCCTCGGCCAGCCCGAGGCCCCCAACCACACGTTTTCCCGAAGCGCTTTGATACGCAGAACCACTCGACCTATGAGTGCCCCCAGTGGAAAGACATAGATAAGACCGGACGACGGCCGCCATTGAAACAGTGCACCGATGCCTTCCGACCTCCTTTCGCATCGTCTGCTGAATAAGCGACCCATTTACGCAGAGTGAAACGCCACCATGAGGTCCATTACTGGCTGTCCCCATATGTGACCGATCTGTGCGAACCCCTCCGGATACCACTCCCATTCTCTGGCATCTACTCGGACCCAGTTGAGGAAATCCGCCGTCACAATGTCCTTACCCGCAACATGCGCCACCAAAAACGCTGGCAGCCAAAGCTCTATCCACACACACCGACCCTCTGCCACAGCCTCTATGGCCACTCTTCCGGTTCTACCCTGCCGATTGATGTAGGCCACCGCTACGGATTGTCGGACAGTACTCGCACCGCTTGACCTGTCACCATAGCTTCGAACGCTGCAACGCTCGGCATATCACTCGCATTTCCAGTCGGTTGATTGACCACTGGGTCTCCTGTGTACTCCAAGAGCCTTGCGTGAAACGATCTCCAAACGTAGCGGAGTTTAACTAAGTTTGTGGCCAAGCTCCCGGAGGAAAGGTCCTTAGCCTTTTATTATAATTATAATTTTTTTGGAAAATTATAATTTTTTTTATACCAACTTTCACAAATTCAAGATGTTCTACAAGGCACACAACCCAACAGAGCGTCACATCTGTTGTACATGCAATGGAACCCTTAAAATATGAGCATACATGAATCCACTGCTTGCCCCGATACAAGCATTGAGTAGCCTATTCGTCTTTTTGGAAACCAGCCAAGTCCTTAAGACCAGGATTGGCTACCCTAGGAAACAGGATACTGGACCTGAAAGAGCTTGGTCTGACCCAGTATGGCATTTCTTGTATCCTTATGAACGGAACCTCCCCAAGGTCTCTGCCTTGGAAGTAACAGGCTGTGCCTGGCCCTATGGCTAGCTCACATGGAGCAGTGCAGCCTAGTGGTTGAGGCAAGTTGCCAGAGGACAAAGGGTTTGAACTCCAATCGAGACCACCAACCTTGGGCCATAAAAACTGGGGTTTCTGGTCCCACAGGTGGTCCTTCTGGCCTTCGTTAAGCGACTTAACCCTCTGCCTCAGGTACCAAAACAAATCTTGAGCCCTTCAGGGACAAGGGAAATAGAAATACCGTAATTGACTGTATGCCACCCTGACCTGTAGGCAAATCAGTATACTCAAATAAATAACTGACTGGGAATATGTGACCGTAGCAAACATTAGCAGTGGAGAGACATCAGAGCTGGTGCTGGTTCCTGATCTTCCTTTCTCGCTCTCCCAGTCCTTCTGAGAATAAATTGTCCAGTGGGCCGGGGACCTTGCGTCCTGAACATCAGAGAGAAAGAGGGGCTAGGATCTGGAAACAAGGCCCAAAGAGAAAGGGAAACTGGTGACTGTGACACTGTAGCTCCTCCGGACGGCTCACTCCACAGCAGATCCCACGACTGCATCTCCATGTAACACCATGAGGACCTCATGCACTTTATTACAATCGACATCCCCCCATTACTGGAGAAATTATCTTAGTCTAATACAGTCTGAGCAAAGCAATGCAGTCTCACTGTGCAAAGAGTGCACCCAAAAACATGCCTAAGCAATTGTGAGCACATACAAAATGCACATCTACATATACGGGTGATCCAGCACCTGTCACCCAAACACAGTGCAGTGAGCACGCTTGAACATAGACTGAATACATGGAGCATACACAGAGTATTGACTTCCTCTATGAAACCTTCCAGTGCTCTGGAGCGCTAAGCCCCAGACTGTGCTACCTAGACGTCCTTCTCTTCACCCTCAGCACGGGCCCTTTAACAAAATGGTATAGAAGGATCAGTGCCCCTGCTAAGTGCTTAAAGCCCTGCTCTGACAGCACAAGCTCTAGAAATAGATGAGAATTTCCTGGGAAGAGCATGCTAAGTGGAGCTATGAAACACACAGGCCCCCCCCCCCCCACCCCGGCTTTTCTGCAGTCAGAGAAATAGCAGTGGGATACACCGACAACCTTGCAAGTGGAGGTCTTAGAGGTTGCTGCCTGTGTGAACCTGATGAGGAATACGATTTCATATTTTATCACCCCCCCCCCCCCCAAGGATGGGGGCACTGAAAACTATATGTGATTCATGATCAGCGCTGCCATCCGGTGGCCTTTAGGGCACCAGAGCCTGACAAACGATACAGAAGTTAAGAGCTTTAAATATTGGTCATATAATCTTGATTTGCAGAACATTACAGTTGCTTGTTTAGTCACTAACCCCTGAGTGCCCATGAGGTGGCCTTGTGGTTATTTCTTCCCTGACTTGCAGAGATCAATGATGGCTGCATACACACGGTCACAGAAAGGCACTATTGAGTGTACCAGCTGCCCTCTGGTGGCCATAGACCGTAGCACAGGCACTTCTTGGTTGACAGTTTAACCGTCATCATTATTATATATTTTTTTATATCCTGAGGTTTCCTAAACCTGTCCCTGTGAAACCACAGGTGTTTGGGCAACTTTCACTATGGAATACACAAAAGCACACTTCCAGCCTGTCCCTCCTTCCACCTACAAGTTAGGGCTCTGCTCTTGAAGAACCTAAAAGCTGACAAGTTGCCTAATATCCTGGGACTTAACAGATGCTCCTCAGAGACATGATTAGGAGGGAAAGAACATGTGGCATCAGAGATCAATGCCAAAACTGCTGTCCTATAAAACTAAGAATAAACTTAAAAATAAAGAGGTCTGACAACAGCCCCCTTAAGGCTGAGGAACCCCCGAGCCTCAAAAAACCTACAAACAAAAGAAAGAAACACTAGACCTAAAAATCTAGCTATTTTGCCTGTCGTTGTCCTCACACAGGCAGCTCACTGCAACTCTCGCTATGCGGTCCAAATATCTAGAGAGAAAAGGGCTGCCCCTTTGCCAATGAATTTTGGCACCAAGAACAGCCACTGTAAAAAGGAGGCCTCAGCAGACCGACAGAGCCCGAAGGCCTTATCTGCAGGGACGAAAGCCAAGCAGCCTGCTCCTACCGCCTTGAATTCATCTGATCCTCAAGCCACGCTGCTGCGCCTGGCAACTACGGCGAGGACCGCTCAGACGGTTCCACAGAGTAAAATTTAAATCCCGCAGCAATGGAGAGGCTCCGTCTCACACAGCTTTAGTGCGGCTGAATGGGTCCCGGAGCTCTCTCCCGTACCGTCCAGGGAGAGAGATCTGCACCAGCGAATGCCTGCAGTAAGTGAAAATAACTGACAAGGAGGGAAGGCGATAGCGGCTACTAATTTAAAGAGCCAGGCTCAAATTTAAAATTACTGTAAATAAGGAAATTTGCTCTTAACAACTAAAGGGAACTAATCCCTGATTGCCAATTAATCAAAGGTAACTGAATTAAAAGTAAAATTAAAGGTAAAAATCAAAAGTAAAATCAGAATAGAATTTGTCACACTAAATGCTCCTTATCTGTTTCCCCAAGTGAGCCCAGAAGCTAGGCTCACTACGCCCTCCTGCTGCATAGAGACTGGACACACTGGGGGCTGATGGGAGAGACCAGCAGGCTATATCCAGTGATGTCATGAGTTTTTGACATGCCCAGTCTCCAAGCTGCAGGAGGAGGTTCACTACCCAGAGGTTGAGGGCTAAACTGGAGGAACGATAAGGAACAACCTTTATTTTATTCTCCATTCCTTTCCTTGTGATTCTTAGCATTCTATTTGCTTCCTTGGTCACCACTGCACACTGGGCAAAGGGTTTTGACGCATTATGCAATATGATGCCCAAATCTTTTTCGGGATGGTGGTTCCTAATGTGTAACCTTGCATTGTGTAGCTGCAGTTTGGGTTGTTCTACCCTAAGTGTATAACTATGCATTAGTCCACATTAAATTCCATCTGTCATTTGGATGCCCAGTCTTCCAATTTATCAAGGTCCTCTTACAATTCTTCACAATCCTCTTGCGTTTTAACAACTTTAAATAATTTTGGGTCACCTGCAAATCTGATCACCTCACTTGTTATTCCCGGGTCATTTATGACTGTTAAAAAGCAGCAGGCCCAGCACAGATCCCTGGGGTACTCCACTATTTACTTTTCTCCATTGAGAAAATTAGCCATTTAGCCCTACTCTGTTTTCTATCTCGTAACCACTTCCTAATCCACAACAGTACACTGCTTCCTATCCTGTGATTTTTTAATTTCCCCAAGAGTTTCTTAGGAGGGACCTTGTCAAAGGCTTTCTGAAAAATCAGATACATTATAACCAACCGGCTCACCTTTATTTACCTGCTTATTCACACCTTCAAAAAAATGTAAGAAATTAGTGAGACAAGATTTTCCTTTGCTAAATCAATGTTGGCTTTCTGACATTAAGCCATTACTATTTTACGTAGTCAGTAATTTTGTTTTTTATAATGGTTTCTACTATTTTGCACAGTACAGACATCAGGCTCACAGGTCTGTAGTTTCCCAGATCACCTCTGGAACCCTTTTGAAAAACTAACATTACGTTGGCCATTCTCCTCAGGTACTACAGATGATTTTAATGATAGTTCTCAGATTACTAAAAGTAGGTCTGAAATTTCATATTTCAGTTCTTTCATCACCCTATGATGTATGCCATTTGGTCCAGATGATATACTGCTCTTTAGTTTATCAAATAACTGTATTACATCTTCAAGATTTATTCAGATTTGTTTCAATTCTTCTGATACATCACCTTTAAATATCATTTCTGGCAAGGGTAAATTTTCTATATCTTCTTTAGTAAAGACTGAAGCAAAGAATTCATTCAGTCTCTCTGCTATGGCCTTGTCCTCTCTTGGTGCCCCTTTTACCCCTCAATCATTTAATGGTCCAACTGACTCTCTCACAGGTGTTTTGCTACAAATCTACTTGAAAGTTTTTATTATGCGCTTTTGCTTCCAAGGTAAGCTACTTTTCAAATTCTCTCTTTATTTATTTATCTTTTATCTTTTCTATACCACGCTCTTTATCATCAGTGCGGTTTACAGGTAAACAGTAGCCTGAACAGTGCGGTGGGAGCCTGCACTGTACATTACAATGAACAAGTGGTGTAACTTGGGGACTAACGTAGGTAACTATATACAGTCTGGGCACATAGGTCACAGATACAGTAGTAACCAGCGTTGCTTAGCAACTATTTACAAGAGTAGATAGCTATATACATGTTGCTATTTACAGGTTATACAGTTGTTCTAGTGGTGTTGCATCAGTGTGACGTGGGTGTGCAAGGGGCGCTGTTCTGGTGGTTGGGTATGTTTGATTGTGGTTTATCACTTGCCTGGGAGTAGTGTAGGAGGAAGAGATGGTGTTTCAGTGCTTTCCTAAACCGTGCAAGGTCCGTAATGGACCGGATGATGGTTGGTAGGGCGTTCCAGCTTGTGGGTGCATAGAACACAAAGGCTCTGTTCCTTGTTGCTTGCGAGCATTTTGTGATTTCATTAGGGGTTATCAGTGTGTTGGCAACAATGACCTTCTGGATCTGTTGGGGGGAGTGGGGTGGACGAGGTCCGTGAGTGAGGCGGATGAGCAATTGCCTGCCTTATCAATGGCTTGCATTTAGCTTGCCAGTATTTATGTTGTTTCCCGTTTTTATCATTTGGCTCTTTTTTCCATTTTCTGAAGGATTTTTTCTTAGCTACAATAGCCTCTCTAACTTCACATTTAAGCCATCCTGGCTATCGTTTGACCTTTCTTCCACCTTTCTTAAAGTGTGGAATACATCTGTTCTGGGTTTCCAAGATAGTATTTTTAAATAACATCCAGGCCTGATGTCCCTTTCCAAAGAGTAGTGAGTTGTGAATGTGTGAACAGGAGTGCATGTCATGACCTTGCATATCTCCTCTAAGAAGGCTGATCTCAAGTGGGCTAATAATGCAGCCATGGCTATAATACTGTAAGCTGTCCCTGTTTAATGTAAGTTTACCAAGTTTAAGTTACAATGTAAACCGCTTTGATTGAAATGATAAAGCGGTATAAAAAAAAACTGTTAAATAAATAAATAATACTGTAAGCTGTGCCATGGCCCTCGAGAATCAGGCCAGCCTGGACATAAGTGAAGGAGATACAGTCCACCAGCCAATTGGACAGAGTATTCTTGCCAAGGCAGCCTTCAACTTACTGGGATCAAAAGAAACAAATAAGATGAGTGGACTTTTTATGGGCTTTTGTCCACACTGCAGCCCAAATGTAAGGTCATGCATTTGGGCTGCAGCAATCCAAGGGAGAAATATAGTATTGGGGGTGAAGTACTTTAGTCCACTAAAGAAAAGCAGGACCTAGGCGTGATTGTGTCTGATGATATTAAAGTAGCTAGACAGGTAGAAAAAGTGACGGCAAAAGCTAGAAGGATGCTTGAGTGCATAGGGAGAGGAATGGCCAGCAGAAGAAAGGAGGTGATAGTGCCTCTGTATAAGTCTTTGGTGCGACCTCATTTGGAGTATTGTGTGCAATTCTGGAGACCACACCTTCAAAAGGATATAAACAGGCTGGAGTCAGTACAGAGAGTGGCTACTAAAATGGTTAGTGGTCTTCACTATAAAGCATATGAGGATAGACTTAAGGAACTTAATATGTACACCTTAGAGGAAAGGCGGGTTAGAGATGATATGACTGAGATGTTTAAATACCTCCGTGGCATAAATGCACAGGAGGAGAGCCTCTTTCGATTGAAAGCAAGCTCTGCTATGAGGGGACATGGGATGAGGGTGAAAGGGGATAGATTCAGGAGTGATATGCGGAAATATTTCTTTATGGAAAGAGTGGTGGATCCGTGGAATTGTCTCCCAGTGGAGGTGGTAGAGATGAGGACAGTATCTGAATTCAAAGAAGCATGGGACAAACACAAAGGATAAAGAGCTGGGTAGGATGCTATGTGGGAAGTGAGCAAGGCGTTCTGAAAACGAGGTTACTTACCTGTAACGGGAGTTCTCCGTGGACAGCAGGATAAGTCAGCCACACTTGGTGACGTCCCCCGGGCGGAGCCGTGCATACGGAAGTGCTCTCTAGAGCCCAGAAAGGTGAGCCTTTCCTGGGCCCACCTTAGGTAGCCCATCCTACCGGTCCGCCCCCTGGTCCGGCCAGTGTGTTCCCAGCTAGCCAGTTCCCGGACAGGGAGCGGATTCGGCAGGTTGACCTCCTCCAGGGGAGGTGGGCGGGATTGTGTGGCTGACTTATCCTGCTGTCCACGGAGAACTCCCGTTACAGGTAAGTAACCTCGTTTTCTCCATGGACCAGCAGGATTGCGTCAGCCACACTTGGTGCCTCCCTAGCTGCAGGTATGCTGAGGTGGAGGAGGAGGAGCCTAGTAGCACATTGAGGATTAGGCGTAGAGCTTAGTGCAACAACTTTATTGCAGTGGCATGCAATAACATAAGAACAACAGGTGCAAAATTGTGATAACCAACAGCAATGTTAAACAATGTGCAATTAGTGCAAGAACTGTGCAACAGTGCAATAATTAGTGCAAGAACTAGTGCAATACAGCGGTTGTGCAATAGGCAATCACAGGGACTGATCAGGGCCTAGGCAGTTTCTTTTGTGTCCATTGCAGTGGAGAGGACCGCAGTTCCTAGCGCGCAGTCCTCCTGTGCTTTGAGGTCGAGGCAGTAGTGTTTTTGGAACGTGTGCGGAGAGGACCAGGTGGCCGCTTTGCAGACGTCCAGCAGAGGAACAGAACGAAGGTTGGCTATGGTGGTGGCCATAGCTCTGAGCTTGTGAGGGCCCACTCTTGGCAAGTTCTGTGTGCCTGTGGGATCGAGGCAATGGGAGACACATGAGGCGATCCAGTGCGAAAGGGTTCTCTTGTTAACAGGCCTGCCCGGCCTGCTGGGGTCGAAGGATACGAACAGTTGTTCGCCTTTGCAAACGGCTTCCGTGCGGAGCAGGTATACCCTGAGGGCTCGCAGACAATCAAGCGTGTGTAGGCGGCTTTCTTCTTCGGAGGCGTGAGGTTCTGGGAAGAAAGCCGGAAGCTCGATGGATTGGTTCACGTGGAAGGCAGAGGCCACCTTGGGCACGAATTTGGGGTTGGTCCTCAGGGATGCTCTATCCTGGTGCAATTGTGTATAGGGGGGGTGGGACATCAATGCCTGTAGCTCGCTGATTCTTCGGGCAGATGTAATGGCCACGAGAAATAGGGTTTTCCATGAGACATACTTCATTTCGGCCGACTGCAGTGGCTCGAAGGGTTCTTTGGTCAGGCGGAGGAGTACAGTGTTGAGGTCCCAAGCTGGAACGGGACGCCTGAGCGGCGGTTTTAGATTTGCCAGGCCTTTCATGAAGCGATTTGTCAAGGGTAGTGCTGCAATGGAGGTAGCCCCTTTGGGCTGAGCATGGAAAGCTGCAATCGCAGAGAGGTGCACTCTGACGGATTGAGTCTTAAGACCAAGGTTAGATAGCGAAGTCAGGTACTGCAGGACCTCGGGAAGCGGGCAAGTGGTGGGCTGTAGGCCTCGTGCTGCGCACCAGGTGCTGAATCTCTTCCACTTGAGGCCGTAGGACTTCCTGGTGGAGGGCCTCCTGGCCGCTAGAACCACATCTTGCACCTCTGACGGTAGCATGAGTGAAGAGAGGCTCATCCGCTCAACTTCCAGGCAGTGAGAGCTACGGCTTTGAGGTTTGGGTGTATCGTTTTGCCCCCGTCCTGCGTGAGTAGGTCTGGCCTGAGTGGCAGGCGTATGGGTTCCACTTGTGCTAGGCGTTGTAGGAGTGCAAACCACATCTGTCGAGGCCAGTATGGCGCCACTAGGATGGCTCGGGCCTTGTCGTGAGCCAGCCGCTGGAGTGTCGCTGGAATGAGAGGTGTCGGGGGAAAGGCATACACCAGAGACCACTCCCCCCAGTACACGTCGAATGCATGATGTGCAGGAGTGTCTCCTGCGGCGACCAGGCCCCTTGTGTACTGAATTGTAGAATGTGAGCACCCCAGCCCAAGTTGGATGCGTCCGTAGTTAAGGTTAGTTGGTGCTCGGGTGGATGCATGTCCTTTCCCCCCGATAGGTTCTCCGGAACAGTCCACCAGTGAAGCTGAGTCTTGATTCTGGCGGTCATGGGGATGCGGGTGGAGAGGGGTTGCAAGTGTTGGTTCCAGTGGGTGCGCAGATGGCACTGTAGTGGCCGCATCCGCAATCTTGCGATGTGGATAACAGACGTGGTGGCAGACATGTGGCCCAGAAGGCGTAGGATGGACTTTGCCGAGGAGGTCTCCGCAGAAGTCAGGCTGGCCGCGAGTGAGGTCAGAGCCACAAGCCTGCGTTGGGGAAGGAATGCCTTCGAGAGTTGGGTGTCGATCTCTGCTCCGATGAACTCCAACCTCTGTGAGGGGATGCGGTGCGACTTGCCGTAGTTGATCACGAACTCCAGAGAAGATATCAGGGACTCGGTTATACTCAGGGCTTCTTGAAGCTCCGGTGCTGATGGGGCTGTGAGGAGCCAGTCGTCCAGGTAGGGAAAGATGGATACATTCCGTTTGCGGAGGTGCGCTGCGGGTACCGCCACACACTTCGTGAATACTCGTGGAGCTGGCGAGAGGCCGAAGGGAAGGACTTTGTACTGGTAGTGTTGGCCCAGTACATTGAAGCGAAGGTACTGCCTGTGCGACTTGTGGATGCGGATGTGGGTGTAGGCATCCTGTAGGTCCAGGGATGCCATCCAGTCGCCGGGTTGAATCAGGGGCAGGATGGAGTTGAGGGAGTACATCCTGAACTTTTCTTTGACGATGAACTTGTTGAGCCTGCGGAGGTCGAGGATGGGACGGACCCCGCCTGTCCGTTTTGGGACGAGGAAGTACCTGGAGTAAAAACCAGAGTTGATTTGGTCCGACGGTACCTGCTCTATAGCACCGGAGGACAGCAGGTGCATCAATTCGGTGGCCATGGCTAGGCGCAGATGCGGTGGTGTAGCGCTGATGGGATGGGTACTTTGGCGAGGTGTTGAGCTGAAACGTATCCGGTAACCTTCTCGAATGATTTCTAGAACCCAGGAGTCGGAGGAGATGCTTTGCCACTCGCTTAGGAAGTGAGTCAGGCGACCCCCGATCCGGGTGACCGCCGGAGGATAGGCGTCAAAAGGATGACCCTCTCTTCGCAGGGGGTGGGTTGTTCTTCTTTTGTTTGCGGTCCCGCTGGGAGTTGCGTTGGTGAGCGGGTGCGCTGTAGGAGTTGTTTCTGTATTTGTTAGGCTGCCATTTCCTGTTGGAGGAGTACTTTTTGTTGGAAGAGTAGTACGAGTGTCTCTGGAAGTTGCCCTTATGTGCTCCACTATGGCGCTCAAAACCATCTTCAGCAAGGGTTTGCAGAATGGTGCAGTGCTCTTTCATATCGTTGACGGTGTCTTTAACTTTGTCTCCAAAGAGCGACTCCCCTGTGCAGGGTGCATTGGCTATACCGTCATGTGTGTCCTCACGAAGGCCAGAGGCTCTCAGCCATGCCCAGCGCCTCGCAGATATAGCCGTAGTGGCAGTGCGCGAGGCCGTGTCGAATGAGTCAAAGGTTGCGCTTGCCAGGTGCTTGCTGCATTCAGACATATCGAGGAGGGCACTGGAGAGTAGAGCCTGGGATTCCTTGGGAAGGGATGCAGCCGATGTTCGCAAGGTCGCCATGCAGGTGTCCAGGAACAGGACTTGCTGGAATTGGTGAGATGCGATTTTGGCGTTAAGCATAGCCCCTTGGAACACCTTCTTCCCGATGTCATCCAGGAGCTTATTATCTCGGCCAGGGGGGCTATTGGCGTGAGTGCGCGATGACTTGGTGCGCTTGAGCGCTGAAGACACGACAATGGAGTTGTGTGGAAGCTGGGTTTGAGAGAATCCAGGGGCAGGCTTCACTTGATACTTGTAGTCGAGGCGCCTGGGAAATGGTCGACCAGATGCTGGTGTCTGCCACAATTTGGAGTGATTGTCCAGTAGCCTCTGGTGCACTGGCAGTGCAAAGGCGGGTTTTGGTGTCGCGAGGTATTTCAGAACCTCTGGAACCGTCTCCCCTGAGGCATCGGTGACATTCAAAGCGAGGGTAGAGGCCAGTTTGGCTAAAAACTTGGGGTAGGTGAGGTCCTCCGGAGGCGGGGGGTCCTCCGTTTCAGCAGATTGCGTCTTCTCAGAGTTCGTATGCTCTATGGAAGCCGAACCCACCACTGCTGCTTCGATGTCGTGGTCATCAGCGGTGCTGTCAGGCGAATGGTTCTCGTGGACCGGGTCGGGTGAGGGTCCACGGGCGGGTTCTATGATCCTCTTCTCCGGGGTGGAGGTAAGCGCTGCTCCCGGAGATTTCTGTGCGCGGTCTGCGCTGGGCGAGAGCGAGACGTGTGCCGTGGGTGTCGTTGAAGCAGACTGTCTCACCAGCTGGGTTAACAAGTTGAGGATAGCAGAGGATGTACTGTGGCTGGATCTGCTGCGTCTGGGAGAGCTCCGATGTCCGCTGCTGTCGCTGTGAGAATTATCCTAGTGGTTTCTGCGGCGTTGGGAGTGGTGGCGGTGGTGCTTGGTATGCCTGCGGCACTTTGATGACTGGGCACCGTGGCCAGAGTCACTGCTACTGCTGCGCCCACTGTGTCTGGTCCACTTCCTGCGGTGGGAAGATCTATGCCCCGAGTTGCTCCTGATGTGGCTGCTGGCACTGTTGAACCGAGCACTGGAGCTTGAGGGGTTAATAGCCTCTGCAGATCTCCCGGGGGCATAGCTGTGCAGAGGGTTCCCAGAGCACTGCGATGCGCTGCAGCGGGTCTCCCTGGAATCGATTCCTGCAGCGATCAGGCTGGCCGGGCTGCTGGTTTGGAGCAGGGTCAAACCCGCGGTGGAGGGGGTGTGATGAAAATTGGCTTCTCCGAGGCACGGAGGAACAGAGCATAGCCCAGTGTTTCCTGGCGTTGAGGCCCCGCCCCCGTGGTGGGCGGAGTTGGAGGACCCCGGCCGAGGCTGGGAGGACTGCAGGAGGGCGCCATCTTGGGCAGCATGGACTGGAGGTGCCGAGGGCTGCCGCGTGTAACAGACTTTATCCGCGAGCCTCAGAGCGTCTAAAAGAGTAGCAGGAGATATGGTAGCAGCACAGCTTACCTCCGTGGGACCGCGGATGGCGGCGCTTGATCCGGGAGAGACAGCAGAGTCAGTACTGTGCACCGGGCCGGGAACGGAGGCCCCATACGGCATGTCCCGCCGGGAGGGAGTCCAGTCGGCAGCAGTGGAGGCTCGGCTGAGGATGGAGGCCCGTTCAGGCACATCCTGGGCCGGCGGAGGGTCAGCATGAGGCGTGGAGGCAGAGCACAGCTCATGGTAGCCTTTCTTCATTTTTCCACAGTGGGAGCATCCGTGAGAGGTATGATTCTTGTTGCCACAGTGAGGGCACTTTTTTGCATGGTATTTAGGCATTGTCCAGCCCAAAAATTAAAACAAAGAAATAAACAAAATGAGAGCAGAGCAGGGTCCGTCTTGCTGGCAAGGCGGAAGAACGAAAAACTGGCCGGACCAGGGGGCGGACCGGTAGGATGGGCTACCTAAGGTGGGCCCAGGAAAGGCTCACCTTTCTGGGCTCTAGAGAGCACTTCCGTATGCACGGCTCCGCCCGGGGGACGTCACCAAGTGTGGCTGACGCAATCCTGCTGGTCCATGGAGAAACACTTTTCTCCCAAAAGAGTTCGAAGTCTGAGCCTCTCTCACCAGGGAAGAGCCCTTTTGAAAGCAGATTCAATGACCATTGAGTGGTGCAGCAGCTGGAGTTTCTTGAATCTGGGAGCCTTCTGGACTCAGTACATTGAGTTAACCTTCTTGTTCACAGGATACACAAAGAGGGGCATCTTCCAAATTCTCATCTGCACATCTCTAATGATTCTGTGAACAGGCACCGTCACAGCCTTCTTAAGAGTAATTTATTTAAAATAGATGTGCTATACCGCCATTCGAGCAAAATTTGACTTCATGTCAACTTTACAAACATCTTAGGTCAATACAATTAGACAGAGCATATTATAGAACACACATGTAGTCACAAAAAGAAATTATGAAAAGATCTTTCCTACCTCGTGTTTGACGGTATTATGCCAATTGTCTAAGGTTAGGACAACATAATAACCTTAGACAATTGATGTAATAATCCACAAACATAAGGTGGAAGAGAGTCTTTCATAATCACTGTAAATGTGTAAGTGGATAGTGTACTTGAGATAAGTGATTAAACAGGGGAGTTTAAATATTCTCCAAAGGAACATTGAGCAAGCCAAGTTTTCACATTCTTTCTGAATTTTTTGTAAGAACTTTCCAGGCGATATCTATTGGGCAAGCATTCAACAGATTAGGGGCTTGAAATGAGCAATGGCTATGAAGCAGAATAAAGGGACAACTAGTAAACTCCTTGAGAGGATCTTAGTTGCCTTTGTTGGCAATATGGAATGAGAAAACAGGAAATATAGAGAGGATAGCCATTATAGAATGTGCAGTAATGGAGTAGTATGGTCTAAGCTTTTGGCATTATAGATTAGTTTTATGACAGTAATTGAAAGCATTTCATGAGGTAAACCATCTGAAAGAGAATTACAGTAATTTAAATGAATTAACATGAAGGCATGGATTAGAGTTTTAAGACTTTGGAATTTAGATATGATTTAATTGATCTGTTCAATCAAAGATAAAATAAGGATTTTCTTATCAATGCAGAAATATAAGGGCTAAAAGAAAGCTCATACTCAAAAATAAAGATTCAATAATTAATCTTGGAATTAACAGGGATACCAGTCCCTGCTATCTGTGGAATGAATTTGCACCTCAAGTTGAACCTGGAATTCCATAATGCAGAGGATATTCTTAGGATTTAAAATGTATGGAATTTTATTCATTCAAAATTGTGTCTAAAGAAAAAAAGTCAAGTTCTTTTGGAAGTTACTGTCCCATAGGTTGTGACTTATAATCATTTGTATATATCTGCATACATATGTATGCTAAAACCTAAACCTTGAATAAGGGTAGCGGGTGGAGTCATAAAAATATTAAACAGGGTAGGGGATAAAATGGAACCTTGAGGGACATCACAATTTAATGCAAATTGTTAGGATGAAGTGTTTTCTATAATGACTTGGAAAGTATGAGAAGAGAAGTACGATTTAAACCATTCCAATGTAGTTCCAGTAATTCTTATTGTTTTCAAGCTTTCTAATGATAATTTGTGATTAACGAGATCAAAGGCTGCACTAAGATCTAATTGTAGTAAAAGCATTTCTTTTCCATTATCTAAATGGGCTAGTAATTCATTAAATACAGCTACGAATAAAATTTTGGCGCTTTGACCAGTTCTGAATTCCAACTGTCTGGGATGTAAAGAATTAGTTACCTCCAGAAACTTAATTGCTGGGCAGCTGCTTTCTCAGTCACTTTTGCAATAAATCACAAGTCTGCAACGGGGCACTAGTTTGCTGGATCAGAAGCAGCCTTAGGATAACAGAAATGGAGGATTTTCAATGCTTCAGTCCTCCTCCATTTTGAACTTCAATGGTATGTAATCTAGCCATCTCCCAGGAGATGACCATCTTCTTTCATAATGAGGTGAGGGATCTGAGGGCAGTTCTGGAGACCCTTCCTCTGAGAAGTACTCCGAATCGTACTCCAACTCCCAGGAGTATCCTGATTCAGCCTCAGAGAGGGTTTCAAATGACATTTGAGTCTCTGCCTGCAGCCACCCACTTCCCCAGGATGCAGGTGTGTGCGCAGAGCGTCGGTGCCTCTAAGTGAGCGATTACCCCTATGCACTTGAACTGGACACCGGCCCTTTGATGCCCTGATGATGGTGACTCACACTGTCTCACATTGTGCAAAGATGACTTCCATCTGTTTTTTGAAGGAAGTCATCGAGGACTGCCATTAGGAAAGAGTAGATTCAGTCAGAGGTTGTGGAATCTAGCAGGTAGTATCAGCAGGCTGGTCCCGGTGTGTCTAGTGCAGAGGAGAATGAGCATTCCTCACACTGGGACCACTTCAAGGATACTGGCTCCTCCAATATCTTGAAGCTCTCGACATCATGCTCTGATGTACTGTGACACCGACGCACCTAAACCTCCATCTGATGCAGAGTCCTGAGTCCTTGATGCCGATAAAGACAAAGAGGAATCCCTCCTTCTTCTTCAGATAGGAATCCACTCCTGTGATACCTTATTGATGTTCAACTCCAAATGAGCTCGATGCTCCTCCAGCATTTGATGCAGCTTCCTAGGGCATGGGGACCAATGTTGCCGATCCTTTCGCATTGTATCTCATGACCCTTGAGATCTCTCTTTTTCATCTGTGAACACAATACATAATAAGAGGGTTCATGGCCAACCCAAAGCACCATCGGCAGGTGTCTGTTACAGAAATGGTCCTGTTGTATTAGTTGTACTTTTTAGACCTGCTGGAGAATTTCTGGGACACGTTACCTGGAAATATAGCCACAACAAAATCAAACAACTCAATAGTTAAAAATATGTCCCAGGAGGAGCGCCTGAGGCCTAAACAGGAAACCTATAAAACAGCTGAAAAGCTCTAAGGGCCTGACATTCAAAAGGCATTTACACAGTTTACAGCTCTGGAACTGTCTAAAAGCCACTGAATATCCCCAATCTTCTCCCCTACACACCCTGATGCTATCCACTTAGCATCAGGGCATGTCATGGGCGTTTCTGGGCATGTTGTGTGTGGCAACAGAGGCTAACTGTGTAGTGGAGATATTGCACCACTACCCAGTTAGCTTCTACAGGTAAAAGATAGGCCAACTTTTCCAGCACCTATCTTTACTCCTAGAAGCTAATCGGGCAGCAGTGCAATATCGCAGCTGTCCGGTTAGCCTCTTCAGCTTCTGGGCATGTGTGGCGACCCTGGATATTCAATGTCGGGTCCGCCTATGACCCCAGCATTGAATATCTGGGATGAGAGGACAGTGGTAAAGGCTAGGCACTGTACTCGCGCCTAGCCGTCCCAACTCAATATCGGGCCCTAAGGAATTGCGAGGAGACAAGAAAACGCATGCGGCAGCAGTAGGAAAATAACAGCAAAAAAAATCACAGTGAAAGAAAATCCAAAGGGTCACAAGTAAAAATCACCTTCAGCATGCATGAGCACGCACATTCGACAGGCTCCAGGGAAAAATGAAAGCTGAGATAATCCCATGCAGAAGTGGCAGGTAGGGAGTGGCATATGCATGCAGGAATGGCTCCAAAAGCTGGGAGTCAGTTCCCACGCAGGGATCTGTTGGTGACATCTACACGAGGACAAGATCCTGCTCGTCCAAGGAGAAGCATAAGAAAGTCATACTAATGGAAAGGGCAAGAGGGAGAAACTCCCACAGAATTTAAGGTAAAATCTGCATTTGGTTCTTACCCATACACCTTTTTTATGAGTTTATTTGGAGAAAGTAATGTGCTACCATGCTTCTAACAATTAAATTTGATTTCTCAGCTGTTCTGCTATATATACCGTGTTTCCCCGAAAATAAGACCGGGTCTTATATTTATTTTTGCTCCAAAAATAGCACTAGGGCTTATTTTCGGGGTAGGGCTTATTTTTTTACTGATACCGGTAGCACTTGCTGATTGGCTGCCATCTCCTGACAGTCAGCCAATCAGTGAAGTGTTACCACAGAGCGCACAGGGAAGCAGTGGATGCGGGCAGCGACAGCCCCTTGGAGAGAAGGAAGAGGCCCGCAGCGCAGAGACAGCACCGGCAGCTGATCGGCGTCGGGGAGTGGAGCAGGAGGAAAGCTCCTCCCTGGTGGGGAAAGAAATTAAAGATGCGATTAGATTTAGGAGTCAAGCGACGCAAAGCGGTCAAAATGGGAAAACTCCGTTCAGCTCAAATATAAAAACAGACATACCGGTAGCAGCCAACACTGCATTCATTTCACTGGCTGTAAGGCAGGGAGGACACAACAGTGGCTTTGAAAGTAGGAGCGCTGCACAACCTCTTTCAGTATTCTCGTGCACGCTGAGAAATTCTTAAATGAAGCACTCGCATAATCCGTATCATTGGCCGTAGACGAGACGCCCACCTTCTTCTTCCGGCTCCCCCTTGGCTCTGGGCGCAGCACAGCACCGGCAGCTGATCGGCATCGGGGAGTGGAGCAGGAGGAAAGCTCCTCCCTGGTGGGGACCCCCCCCCCCCCAGGTACCGAATCTGTCAGTCTGTCGATGATCTGCACTAGGTCTTAGTTTCAGGGTAGGGCTTATATTACAGAAATCACAGAAAAACGTGCTAGGGCTTATTTTCGGGGTAGGTCTTATTTTCAGGGAAACACAGTAGTACCAGTACTGTCTATTACAGTATCACATCATGCTACAGTACTTCGCAGTCGTTTGGTAAAGATCAAGAGTCTGATATGAATCACAGGCTTCATGGCCTTTCAGCCAAGATTAATAATCTGTACAATATAGGAAAAGAGGGTGGGAGTTATGTTATACCTAAGATTTCTTAAGTTTAGTTGTAATTTAAAAACCCCTAAAATCATCCTGCCAATATCATCAATCTGCTATCATAACAACTGGATGGTATCATTGGAGATGGATTGGTGGGAAACCCAAGTCTGCTGGCCCAAGAATTGACCAGGAAAGCAGCAGCATTTGCGCGGCCAGAGCATCTCTTTCCCTCTCCACTGCTACCAATCTAAATTCTGTAATTTAAAGCCATCAAGATAACATCAGGCTCTTCATTGCAGTCCCAGGAAAAAAAGTGTCAGGCTTTCAAATGTATAGAGCAGTCATGGGCTTTGCAGGGGAAGAGTAAACAGCTCAATGCACCATAACTGAGATAGATAGCCAGGGAGGGGGAGTGATGTGGCAAGAATATACATGATTGCCCACTGTTTGTGGGGTGGGGGGGTGCTCTTGCCCTTACCACAGCTTCTGCTTGCACTGATCTTGCCAGTTGGCCCTTGCTACTACTACCGTGGAGTCTAGCGAGGAATTAGGTCCCCTAAAGGGGCTGTTCCATCCCACTGTCACCGTGCATCTGTCTGGGTGTGGAATGATTGAGGGAATTGGATGAAGAGGGAAAGGACAGTGAAGATACATCTTTAATCCCCCTCACAAAGCCATCCCAAAACTCACCTCACCCCACACTCATGCAATCCCAAAACACCATTAGTCCCACATATGTACCCAACCACACACCAACCCTCTCTTTGCGAAACCCAGCCCTCTCCATTGTAAGACTAACTGAACTGAAAAAACATGCACCACATTGTTCATAGTGTGAAATCACTAATATACATCTTTCAGTATGCTTCAGAAATACCTAATTGCCTTAAAATAAATGACTAAATGCACAATTTATAAACTCCGAGAATCAGAAGACCAAGTTATAATCATAATGCAAACCATTTTAGGGTCTTTGTTGATCATAAGCAGGGTATCAAATACATGTAATAAATAAATCTATAACTAAAACAGAAAGATCAATTCTATTGTTACAAAGATAAAGCCAGATAGTCAAAACAATTAACATGGCTAGCAGACCAGTTAGCTGTGTTAATTGCACTGAGTGGGATATTCAGTGGCACTAACGCTGTTACTGCTGCTTAATATCTACGGGTGTTGCCGCTAGGCAGGCTAACATCAAGGCATTCCAGGGACAGAGCCGAGGCAGCGCCCAGGGATAACCAGGCAGTGGCAATATTCAGCTGCTGCCTGGTTATCCCTCAGCGGTGAAAGTAAAGCACATTAAAGGCTATCTTAACTTTTGCCACTGAAGCTAAGTGGGAAGTGGCTGAATATTGCCACAGCACTCTTGGCGTCAATGCTATCTGGCTGACCTGGATATTCAATGCCGGTGGCTGGATATGGCCCGGTATTGAATATCCAGGTTTTAGGTTCAGTGGTGATGGCTAGCTGCTGCCACTGAATATCGGGTCCATATTGTATAATAGAAAGTTCTATATATTGCTGGCTCATATGAAGTCCACCATATGAGTATTATACCTTCCAAAAGTCTTCCTTCACAAAGCTTGCTTGGGTTGAAGACGCTCCCTTCCACCATGCTTGTGTTCTAGCATAGGCTAACAGAATGGGATTTAATTCATACCCTGTACTTTGAAACCCCACAGAAGCTGAAGCAAGGACCTGCAAAACAATTCACTAACATTAGAAATTACACACAACTATTATTTTAAGTGCACAATGTAACATCAAAATCAGGTGCTAAAATGCTCTTTAAATCTAGGAATCAAAGAAATATTTAGGAGAAAGACCTGCATGTCACCTCAATGACCTGTGTCTTCATAGTGAGTTTTCTTGAAGACAACTTGGGAGAGAAGAACACACAGCATATTTGTTGGATTACAAACTTTCGAATAGACTGAAAGCTCTGTCGAGCAGACTCTCTCTTACGTACATGTGCTGCATACATCTAGTAGTGCTATAGAAAAGAAATAGTAGTTTTACAGCAGTCGTGCTTAAGGACAATAATCATTCCCTTTAGTCAAATATACTGCCAATAGCCAGTAAGAGGGTAGGATTTTTCCCTCAGTCTTGCACAGACACCAGAGGAGACAGATCTGCGTTGCCAGCAGGAGAGCAGTAGGCCCAAAGCCAGTGAAATCTGAGTGGGTTTGCAGGACGCAAGTCATGGATCTTTTCTTTACAGATTAACTAAAGGACTCTTGGAAAAAGTAAAACCAGAATTAATATTCCTAAATAGGAAGACAACTTCAAGATTGTATATCAAGAAATTGCATAAATATAAACATGACCTTTATCAAAAAAGCTAAGTAACGTAGCAGGTATTCCCCATGGATAGCAGGATACAAGTCCTCAGACAGGGGACATCATCCAAAAGAATCTATGCGAGAAGGTGTCTTTCCAGCTCAAGAGTTTTTTTCTAGAAGCATTTGAAAGCCGTACTGCATATGTGTGAGATCTCCCGCCTTTTGTTGTCACAAGGCTCCTCCTCAGTCTTTACAAAAGCTTGGTGGGAACACAACTCATAGGAAAGGTAGAAGAGTATGTAAGGACCTGAATCTTGCTACCCATGGAGAACACTTCCTACAAGTTACTAATTTGGTTTTCTCCAAGGACAAGAATAGTGGTAACTCTGCATGGACAGATTTTCCTTGAGCCCTGCCGGAACAGTCCAGAACCCACCCATGGAAGCCACAGCTATCAAGGGTTTCAGTCTGACAAATCAGAAAGCTTAACAGCCAGTGTTGTCTATTGTCTATTCTGAAGGTAGGTGGCCTAGTCATACCCTTGGGTGTATGTGATTATCTCATGCCTGGGTTAGTGACCATGAAGTGGCATTTTTCAATGTATCACGTTTGACTTTGAAGGTGAATTGAAAACCCAAAACATAATAACTGACTTCTGTTGTCGTAGCTTTGATATAGGATACTGAGGAGTTGAAAGCAGTGAAAGCATCTCTGAGCTATTTTTTCTCTAGCTCCATCTGCTGGCAGAGGAACATATCCAAGTGTCTGAACTGGTTTGGCAGGACTCAAGAAAAAGAAATTAACACATAAGATTACATTTCATCTTGCATAAAAAGATGAATATTTGGTATTCATTGAGGAAGGGCTGGGAGTAAGACTGCAGAAAATGGACACAAATAGGAATGGAAGTGAGGCAGACCATGCAATTTTCAGAAAACTGTGTTCATGAGGAACTAGATAAACTAAAAGCAGACAAAGCGCCAGGACCAAAAGGGATATATCTAAAAGTACTGAAGGAACTTAGGTAAGTTTTGATGGTCTCGCCGTCTTACTTTTTCTATGCTTTTTTTTTTTAAAGAATGGAAGTGTTTCTGGGAATCATTGCTAGATCATAGAATAGTGCCATTTCTAGAATCCAGTAGATTACCACATCTGTGGCTGTGTGCATTTACCAGCAGTGACATGGTTTGGCATAAGTGACTTAAAATGAACTGAGCACCCCTTCATATGGGTCCTAAAAGGATTGACTGGTTTAGAAACTGGTTGAGGAGGCGGCGATAAAGGCTAGAAATAAACATGATGACAGAAAAAGACCACATGGCCTATCTAGTCTGCCCTTCCATATCAACTACAATGGTCCCCTTTTTACCTTTAGAGATCCTGTGTTTGTCCCATGCTTTTTTGAATTCAGATACTGTCTTCGTGTCCAATAGCCTCCACTGGGAGACTATTCCACACATCTACCACTCTTTCCGTAAAGAAATATTTTCACATATTACCTCTGAATCAATCTCCTTTCTCATCCTATGCCCCCTCGTAGCAGAGCTTGCCTTCAATTGAAAGAGACCCTCCTGTGCATTTATGCCACAGAGGCATTTAAATGTCACTATCATATCGCCCTTATCCCGCCTTTCCTCTAATGTTTACATATTAAGATCTTTAAGTCTGTCCTTATAAGCTACATAACAAAGACCACTAACCATTTTAGTAGCCACTCTCTGCCCCGACTTCAACCTGCTTTATATCCTTTTGAAGGTGTGGTCTCTAGAATTGCACATAACAGTCCAAATGAGGTCGCAACAGAGACTTAAACAGAGGCATTATCACCTCTTTTCTTTTGCTGGCCATTCCTCTCCCTATACACCCAAGCATCCTTCTGGTTTGGATGTTTAAAAATATTATCCTGGGAGCCCAAACCAGCTGTTTTCCATACTTTAAGCAAAGAGGAAGGAAGTTCTAAAACTGCCAGCATGGTTTAAAGGTGAGGTCAGAGAGGCCTCATTTGTTTTGGCTACTATGTTGTAGCCAAAAAAACATCTTTCAGGAAATGGATTTATAAGGCAGGCAAAGAAAGGATTTGAAAAAAAAATTGCTGTGAAAGCAAAAGACATCAGAAAAACATTTTCAAGTATATTTGTAGAAAAAAAAACCTGAGAGAGAGTCAGTTGGACCATTGGATGACAGCAGGGTAAAAGGGGCACTAAGAAGGACAAGGCCATAGAAAAAGAGACTGAATGAATTCTTTGCTTCGGTCTTTACTGAAGATGATGTAGGGAAGTTACCCATGCCTGAAATGGTATTTAAAGCTGATGCAGCAGAAGAATGGAAAGAAGTATTGATAAATCGGCAAGATATATTACAATTATTTGATAAAATAAAGAGTAGCAAATCACCTGGACTGGATGGTATACATACAAAGGTGTTGAAAGAACTGAAATATGAGATTGCAGACCTAATATTAGTAATCTATGAACTATCATTAAAAACATCAGTAATACCTGAAGATTGGAGAATAGCCAATGTAACGCCAATTCTTAAAAAGGGTTCCAGGGGTGATCCAGGAAACTATAGACCAGTGGAACCTAACGTCAGTAACGGGAAAAATAGTAGAAACCATTATAAAAAAACAAAATTTCTGAACATGTAGATAGTCATGGTTTAATGGGAGAAAGCCAACATGGATTTAGCCAAGGAAAGTCTTATCTTATTAATCTGTTATTTTTTTGAAGGTGTCAACAAACAGGTAGACAAAGGTGAACCAGTTATAAAGTATACATGGATTTTCAGAAAGCCTTTGAGAAGGTCCCTCATGAGAGGCTCTTGGCGAAATTAAAAAGTCATGGGATAGGAGGCAGCGTACTATTGTAGATCAGGAACTGGTTAAAAGATAGAAAGCAGATAGTAGGGCTAAATGGCCAATTTTTCCACTGGAGAAAGGTGAATAGTGGATTACCCAGGGATCTGTGCTGGGTCCGCTGCTTTTTAACATTCGTAAATGACCTGGAAATGGGAATGACAAGTGAGGTAATCAAATATGCAGATAACACAAAATTATTCAAAGTTGTTAAAACCCAAGAGGATTGTGAAAAATTGCAAGAGGACCTTAATAAACTGGAAGACTGGACATTCAAATGGCAGATAAAATTTAATGTGGATAATTACAAAGTTATGCATCTAGAAAAGAACAACCCAAACTATGGTTACACGATGCAAAGTTCCATATTAGGAACCACCATCCAGGAAAAAGATTTAGACATCATCGTGCATAACATGCTGAAACCCTCTGCCCAGTGTGCAGCGGCGGCCAAGAGAGCAAATAGAATGCTAGGTATCATAAGGAAAGGAATAGAAAATAAAACAAAGGATATTATAATGCCTCTGTACCGTTCCATGGTGCAAACACACCTTGAATAATGTGTGCAATTTTGGTTGCCGTATCTTAACAAAGATATAATGGAATTAGAAAAGGTACAGAGAAGAGCCACCAAAATGGTAAAGGGGATGGAAGGATACCCCCTATGAAGAGATGCTAAAAAGGTTAGGGCTCTTCAACCTGGAAAAGAGACGGCTGAGGGGAAATATGATAGAGGTCTATAAATTAATGAATGGAGAGGAACAGGCAAACGTAGATCAATTGTTTACGTCATCAGAATATAAAAAGACAAGGGGACATGTAATGAAACTCCAGGGTAACCTATTTAAGACTAATAAGAGAAAATATTTTTTACCTCAACGTGTAATCAAACTCTGGAATTTGTTACCGGAGGATGTAGTAAAAGCTGTTAGTGTAGCTGGGTTTAAAAAAGTTTGGACAAGTTCTGTCATAGAGCGGATGCTAATGAAAGTGAAGACTTAGGAAAAAACGCTGTCTTTCACAAAACAAATGATGTGCAGAAGATGCAATTGCCCAGCAGCGCAGCTAGAGGGAGCAGGAGAAAACTTACAGAGGCTGAGTTAACACATCCGGCTGATAATTCTGCAGAAGTTAATCAGCTGCACCTGAAAAGTAGCCCGGGGAACTCAAACGTGGAATGCCTTTATAAGCAGAAAGCTAGTGCAGGAGCAGGGAGAAGGAGGAGAAGGGGAGCTGAGACAGCCAGGAACAGCAGCCCAGCCAGGTCAAGCAGTGCAGCCAAGACAAGCAGCACGACAAGGACAGCAGGAGCTGGAAAAGGAGCAGAAAGAGCCAGAGAGAAAGACGGGCCGTGGAGAGTCAGTCCGGAGAAAGACTTGGTAGCAGGAGAACTCAGAGGTAAAGAGCTCAGAAGGAGAGAGCCATACCTGGAGAGAGGCCTACGCTCACCAGAAGACCCTGAAACAGGATTGAAAGGCTCCAGAAGGAAAGGTACTGATAGCAGAGTTACCTATACCAGGAAGCAAGGAAGTCTGGATTCCTCACCAGGTTTTCCTAGGCTACAGAAAGGTCAAGCAGTGCCTAGAAGCTTCCAAGAGAAAGTCTGCCAAAGAGACTGTGTCCTGAGAGAAGTGCCTGAGAAGGAAAACTCCAGTTATACCGGCTACAGGAAGCCAAGGTATGGTGCCACTTTATTCATAAAGAGAAGCTCAGCCCCTAGAAGCTCTTGTAAAGCAGATATCCAGTTTGAAAGGAAAAGAAGCAGGCCAGAGTTTTATAAGCCAGGACGTAAGGGCATAGGAACAAGCCATGCTTATTTGAGAGCCCTAGAACAGCCTTACTGGAAACAAGGGAACAGAAACAGTGACTGGCAAACTATAGCGGCCGGGGAAAGCTCCAATTCAGAGGGAGATAACAATGACCCAGAGCCCATGCAGATAGCGCTTGAGGACCCTATTCCCTTATCTCAAGACGAATTAATGGATTGCTCCATTTGTATTGCGGGCAGTTTTGAATCACTCCCTGAACTGTGAGTTATACAGACATTGTTTTGAGAATACTCATGTTTGTGCTGAATGAAAGAGGAATGTTCACTCCTTTGTTTTGCTCTAAAGTTTGAAAGAATCCTTGGTTAAATCCTACAAGCAACTGTGAAGTTTGTAACAGTTTACCTCTTTACTTATGTTGTGGTGGAAGCCTGAAAAGAAGGACTTTCTGTATTTCTGTATCTCAGCGAACCTTCTGCGTTAAAAGGGAAATAAAAGCCTTATTTACCCTCTACTTGGCATACACAATTTATTCACATAAGGAGCAGGTCTACAAAGACCAAGATACCCTTGGCTTTAAAAGAGCCCTCCTACTCCCAGAAAATAATAATATGCTCAACCTACCCTTACAGCCACTGGCCACCAGGGGGGGTTGATGACAGTACCTGGAGGAAAGGTCCATAAACCACTCTTAAAAGGGACCCAGGATATCACTTCTTGACCCAATACAACGAAAACAACTGATAAATCAGCAGCACACTTCGAACACTACAGACCCTTCGATAAAGAAGCGATCATCAAAGATGTCCTTCCCAATATCATGACAACATCACTGAACCTCGAAGAAACGATGGCATCATGGAACAACAGCCTGAGTTCCTTCGCTCGCATAAACAAAGCCAGGCCACAGACCCCAGGCATGCAACTAACGAGAAGAAAACCCGCATGATGGTACACCACTGAGCTGTGGACATCTCTACAAATGCTTAGAAAACTTGAAAGAAAGTGGAGACGCACACGGACCCCATCAGACCAGACAGCCTACAATTCCCACCTGCGGACACACCGGGACTTAATATCAATGAAAATTAAAGAGAACAACTCCGAGCTCCTAAGCAGATCCCTGAACAAACCCCATGAGCTGTTCAATATAGTAAGGACCCTAACAAAGGAACCATCATCCTCACAACCAACCAGGATACACCACCAGGATTATGCTAACTACCTACTGGCCAAAACTAAAAACGTCGGCAAAGCCATCCTATCCAGTCCCACAAGCAACCCACCTAAGCCACTTACCTCGCTCACGACACCATCAGACTCAGATATTGAGGACATCATCACCTGCGTCAATGCCACCAATGCACTCAACGACCCTTGTCCAGCATTCTGGATAAGAGCACTACGTAAGGAAATCAGCCCTATAATAACCAAGATCATCGACCTATCCTTCTCTACAGGACAATTCCCGCTATGCCTCAAACAGACGTCCATTCGACCCCTCCTGAAGAACACCAAACTAAATCCCCAGATGGTTGAATCCTATAGACCAATATCAAGCATCCCGCTGCTAGCGAAGATAATTGAGAAGGTTGCTCAGCGCCAGATACAAGACCACATTGATGCTGCAGCTCCCCTTGACCCATGCCAACATGGTTTTAGGAAAGCACATGGCGTGGAAATGCTCCTTGCCACACTTATCAACACGCTGATCACAGGGATTGACAACAACAAGCATGGATATGCCTTAATTTTTCTAGACATTGCTGCCGCATTCGACTCTGTAAACCACAAGCAACTCAAGATACGGCTTTATGGCAAGGGAATTAATGGCTCAGCGTTGACTTGGTGCAAATCCTACCTAATGGACAGATGGCAAAAGGTATGGATAGGATCCACAACTTCTGACCCGTTCCGACAAGTACACGGGGTACCTCAAGGCTCCTCACTCTCCACCCTCTTATTCAACATATACATGCAACCTATATGTGAATTAATCCGTTCTTTCAACATATTATGCCTGGTCTATGCAGACGATGTACTACTCTTCACCCCATTCATGAATGATCAGCCAGACTTATCCCAACTAGTAAAATGCTTCGATGCTGTAACAGACTGGCTACACTCACAGAGCCTCAAAATAAATTTCAACAAGACGGACGTTCTGTTCATAACCAAAAACCAAGCTTTCTCACCACCGCCATCTCTAAAGACAAGGGACGCAGAACTCCCAACTAAACCCAGCATCCGCTACTTAGGCGTGACATTAGACCAACAACTCGATTTCAAAGCACATATCAGCAACACCAACAAACAAGTCTACCACAAACTATGGACACTACGACATCTCCGACCCCCTGCTGCAACCAGATGATTTCAGATCAGTTTTTCAGGCAATGGTGACCCCTCACTTTGATTATGCTAATGTGATCCTACAAGGCCTACCCAAAAACACATTAAACCCACTACAGCTTGCAATGAACACAGCCGCCCGTTTCATACACGGAGCCTCCAGGAGGGACCACATCACCCCAATATTAAAGGACTTACACTGGCTACCAATCTACTGCCGTATCATATATAAAGTAGTCCTGATGACCTTCAAAACCATCAACAAAATGTCCCCTACTGCACTAAAAGGCCTCCTCCATCCTACCCCAGCAAACAGGGCAAAGAGAGCATTCGCCTCTAATACTCTACAGGTCCCCAATGAGATAACAAAATGCAACCAGGCAACAAAGAACCGAGCCTTCAAGTTCTACGCTCCCAGCGTCTGGAACACACTCCCAACTACCATCCGAGCAATTACAGACCTTGCTCAGTTTAGAAAAGCACTAAAACACCACCTCTTTCTCGCACATTACTCCAAACCCAGTATCTCAGCCACACCCACCATACACCCTGCCAGGAATCAGTAAGTCCCAATCACCTCATGTAAATATTGCAGATAAATGTATATAGATGTAGATAGTTTCCCCAGTTGAAGCCCAAGTTGTATCTTCCCGTTTTACTGTAAATGCACAGCAGGCAACTGTTATGCACAAATCTGTTATATGTAAACTGCACTGATTTTAAATAGCACGGTATATAAAAGCAAAAAATAAATAAATAAAAATACAAGCATTGGGGAACCTGTGTCTTTTGGGGAGACAGCTAGGTACTTATGACCTAGATTGGCCACTGTTGGAAACAGGATGCTGTGCTTGATGGACCTTGGTCTGACCCAGTATGGCATATCTTATGTTCTTAAGTTCAATCTGTATAAGATTAAGTATGACTCTTGCCAAGTTCTCCTTAGAAATGCAAAAATAAAATGATGCCAACGTCAATTGATATAGAGGCAGTACTATTGCCTGTCACATGTACTACTTTTGAAATGGAGTAGAAGAATAGAGAGTATTAATTGCTGCTGTTTATACTAGTTTATATTGCTTTATGTTTCATGAGTGTTCTAATATCTATTGCTATTTTATGGATGTTTATAGCTTTGTAAACCACTTTGGACATATTTCAATACATACATATACAGTATGCACAATGGATAGTATAAAATTAGTGCTGTTTTCTTTTGAATTCTATTTCTCATGCAATCCCTGTCAAAACCACACTGAGGTGCTGACTTCTACTCAGTTAAGCAGAAGACTACAGCAGGTTTGTTTTTAAATACTACTAGAAATGTGCGCAATAACTGCTTATTATAAAAGGCTGTGATATTGAGAAAAGTACCTCGGGGAGGATATTCAAAGACACATACAGTTTACAACCCAAGGAAGCTCAATATCACCGCTGCCCAGTTAGCTTCCGGCTTCTGCGAGGACCAGGATATTGTCACGCCCTTGCCCCTTACTTCCAGTATGGAGGGGCATGGTTATCATAGAAAGTTTCACCTTTTAGCCTTTAACTGACTTGTTCTTTTGCAATGCCTCTTGGGAAAGGTAGTTCAGTCACAATTCACTTGGCTTCAGGTAAAAACACTTGTAGTTGGCTCGAATAGTAAGGCAATGACAGAATTTATTGACTCAAACGCAAAGGTTCACAAATACTACCCTTGGATTCTTTCTCCAGGATTCTTCACAATATACATCAGGACATAAATAAACTCAAAGCAAACTTTCAGCTTATAGTGTTCTTCAGCTCAAAGATAAAGCCTTCTAACGGTCAATGCTACCAGCTTGGCTAGCATTGCTGTTTAAAGCAAACAAAAACAGCATTCCTCAATGGCAGTTTTCTGTTCTCATAGTCCCAAACACTTCCAGGCTGTTTGTCTCCTTACAAACAAAGTAAAACTTTTAACAGGGACAAAAACTTCTCATAAGGAAATAATGCTCTATTCCAGGCTTTAGGAATATTCAAAAACAAAGCCAAAAACTTTACTTCCTTTCACCATTAGCTCAGCTTCTTGCCGGTGCACTGCTCTGGATAGCAGGTGTTTAATAAGCCCAATCAGAGAGCTTCAGCTTGCTCTGGCTTTCTCAGCAAATGTATTTCTTCTTTAACACAGGACATGCACAAAACCATCTACATGCTTTCAAAGTTACCTGACTCTGAAGGTTTTCTCTTAAGAGTGGTTTTCCTTCAATCCCTCTGCAGTAAAGGATTGGCACAAGGAGCAATCCATGTATGAGTCCTCGTCATTCACAGCTAGGTCTGGTTCACCTAGTTGCATAGGCTCTACCTCTCCTTCCAGTTCACAGGGTTCAGCTGACTGCCTTCCATTAGAGCTGAGAGTATCCCTTGCAACTCTGCACTGCTCTGTATTAGACAAGCTTTCAAGTCTCATACCTGGGCCTGGGCTTGTAGCAGCTTCTCCTCCCTCATGCTCTGGCCACCATTCTCCTGTGCTTCCTCGTCCTGTTCTCCAGCTTGTGTTTCTGCTTGGGTCTCTCCCTGAGACTCTCTCTGGGACTCTCCTCCTCCTTTTTTTGCTTCTTTCTCTATCCTAGACTTAAATCCCCAAGGCTCCAGCCCCACCTCTTCTCCTCTCAGGTGACGGAGATCAGCTTGCCTCCTGGCAGCTGGGTAATTAGGGAACTCAGTGACGTAAGGGTCCTTTACCCTGGGTCTGTATTCCCTCTCCTTTTCTCCACTAGGGGAACTCTGAAACCTATCCCATCTGGGAATTTCCTGCTTTCTAGGTGTGATTGGGGTTCTGTTTCTCTGACCTTGTAGAATAGGTCCTTTTATAAGGGTGAATTCCTTTCCTTTATCCCTTTCTCCTCTGTCATGATAAGCTTCCTTATCACAATATTCAATGCGGGTGGTGTGATAAGGAAGCTTATCATAGCTCAGGAAGGAGCTATAGAAAAGGTGAAGTGACTCTGAACAAGCAACCTGTCAGTTCTGGTAGAAATAAGAAAACAGAATTTTCCCATAAAAGACTACCAGTCCCAGAATGCACCAGGTTTCCAACAGCCATTAGAGGAGCTGAAGTGGGGAAACGTGTGTTCAATCAGGAGGGCTATGAGGTAATCCCTAAGCACTCATCTCAAAGGGCAGTGGAGTAGAGGAGTGGCCTAGTGGTTGGGGCAAGGTACTTCAGGCCGGAAGGTCGGGGGTTCAAATCCCACTAGAGGACAGCAACCTTGGGCCGGAAGGACTGGGGTTTCTAGTCCCACAGGTACTCCTTGTGGTCTTGGGCAAGCCACTTAACCCTCCATAGCACATGTTCCCTGTAAAATAGTTCTCCAAGTTATAATGCCCTGTTCAATGTAATTTCAGTTTGTTCAATGTAAACCGCACTGATTTATTTATTTATTTTATTTATTTATTTAACAATTATTTCTATACCGCTCTTTCCCAAGTATTAAGTGCGGTTTACAATGAACAGTAAGTTATATGGTATGTGAAATAGCATACCTAGTCATTTTACATAGAACAGGTGGAACTATTTACAAGTAATGACCTGACTCTTGTTTATTGTCGGATACTGTTTGTTCTATGTAAACCGCGCTGATCGCAAATAGTGCGGTATATAAGAAATGTAAATAAATAAATAAAATAAATAAAATAAATAAGTAACAATATAAGGTTTGAACAGTAAACTATTAGAACATATTTACATTGTAGGTATTTACAAATTATATCATAGATCAATTGTGATGCATAAATGATTTTAAATGTGACAGATCACAGTTATCTGTATGTATGAGTGGTGTGGTTAAGTATTGTGTGGTTATGTTATTATTTGTTATTTGTTAAGTATTATGTAGTGTAGTAGTATGGTTGTTAACCTGTGTCTCTTTGTGTAATCTGATTAGATTATGCTCTTTTGTTGTAGTGTGTCACCAGCAGTGGCTAAAGAAGTGTTGGTTAGCTAGATACACTACTGGCCCTGACCTTTCTATGAAAGAAAGTGTAGTTGCGACTGAATGGTCAGGTTTAAACAAGGATTTATTCCCCTCCCGGGGTTTTGCTGGATTTTCAAAAGTGATACAACTTCCAAACTCAAAAGGTAGCCATGCTTCTGGCATAAACAAATGGTGAAAGAAAAGTACAGCTTCTTGCTTAACAAAATCAAATAACAAAGCAAAACAAGTAATCAGATAAACATCTGGGCAGTTTCCTCTGTGCACGCTTATTCTCTATAGGCAGGCTTCTCTGCTTTTAACGTAGAGAGGTCTCCTCAGTAGTTAATAGAGAGCAGTCCATCTTTTCATCATAAGACAAACATTCACCTTGATCAATGCACATAGGCTCCTCAACTGCCTCGTCTTCTCTATGGCAAAGAGTTTGTAACTTCCTCCAGCCAGTGACTGGCTTCTCTTCAATACTCTCACCACGGTAAGGTAGATAATTATCTGGCACTTGGTAAAACTGCTTTGTAATCTTTCTACTGGGTTTTCCTCTTGGCAGTTTTCTGCCAGGCTTTAAATATAAATACTCAGATTCCTCATTCATGCATATATCTTCAAGCACTTCACTATCTCTTTCACAAGGATGTGAATATCTTAAAACATTCTTGCTTTCATTAGCAAAGAGTTTCTTACCAGCTGCTCTATGCTCTCCCCACTGATTGCTGTCTCTGGGAGATCCCTCCTGCGTCACTGCAGAGGGCTTTCTGTAGTTAAGCTCTCGGCTGGAAAATGGTTTTCTGCTTTGCTTCCAAGCCCTGCTTGGCTTCCTATTCCAGGCCTCACAGGAAACAGGGTTAGGCTGAAAGTGTTCTGACCTTTTGTTGAAGAGTTTCAGGTTTTCTCTAACCTGCCAAGTTTCACAAGCACTCTCTGCTTCTGAGTCTTCAAAACCTCCATCAGCATTCATACAGGAGTCAAACTCAGCCTCTCCTTCCTGGATTCTCTCTCTCCTGAACACGACCATAATCCTGCTCTCTTGCCTGAACTCTGGCTTGCTCTCTGGCTTGCCCTCCGGCCTGATCTAACTCTGCTTGCCTGCCATGCTTCTTATACAGAGTTAGGGGCGTTTTCCTGCACATGTGCAAAGTGTTTCCTTCAGTGTTTGGGGAGTGTCTGTTGGCTGGGCGTGCCTTCAGGCCTCGTGGCTCAGCCTGCTCTGGTTGCCTATAGCAACTATGAAGCTTTCTCTCTCCCTTCCTGTCAGAGTCTGTGCTGAACTCTTCAGCTTTTTGTGTCTTAAAGCTATAGGGCAGATTTTCGGTGTTACACATCCCCCTTCTTAAGACATTACGAGCTGCTGACGTCCCCGTCGGACAGCGCGTAATTCTGCTCAAAGCATCCGCATTACCATGCAGCTTCCCTGCACGGTGCTGTACCTCAAAACTAAAAGCTTGCAAAGCCAAGTGCCAGCGCGTCAGTCGTGCATTATTGTTGCGCATTTGGCTCAGCCATTTTAACGGTGCATGATCTGTTATTAATATAAATTTGCGCCCTGTCAAATAAAATCGCAATGCTTCTACTGCCCATTTGATGGCTAAGCATTCCCTTTCTACAGTAGAATACTTCCGCTCCGCATTGGACAGTTTCCTACTTAAGTAGGTGATCGGGTGTTCTACACCATCAAATTTCTGGGACATAACTGCCCCCAGTCCAGTCTCAGAAGCGTCTGTCTGGATAATGAATGGAAGCCGGAAGTCAACCCCTTTTAATACAGGAGCCTTACATAACTTTTCTTTAAGAGAGATAAAATTCTCCTCTGCCTCGGGAGTCCAATGCACCTTATTTGGGGCATTTTTTCTGATCATGTCCGTGAAAAGGCTGCTCTCCTCCGCAAACCTGGGGATAAATCGTCGGTAGTAGCCGATTAGGCCCAAGAAGCTGCGGACATGCTTCTTTTCTACCGGTCTTGGGAAGTTCCGGACACTCTCTATTTTGTCTGCTAGAGGTTTCACTATCCCATTCCCAACTAAATGACCCAGGTATTTGGCTTCTTTAGCCGCAAAAAGACATTTTTTTGGGTTCAAAGTGAGACCCGCTTTTCGGATGGCTTGTAATACCGCCTCTATCCGGGATAGGTCTTCTAGCCAGGTGCCGCTATGGATAATAACGTCGTCCATATAGGCCAACGCGTACTCTTGATGTGGCCTTAGGACCTGGTCAATAAGACGCTGGCACGTTGCCGCTGCGCCATGTAGCCCAAATGGCATACGCCTAAATTGGTATAGGCCTAAGGGGGTGGAGAAAGCTGTTTTTGGCTTTGAATCCCTCGTCAAGGGGATTTGCCAATAGCCCTTGGTTAAGTCGAGGGTTGTTAGAAACCGGGCCTGCCCTAACCGATCTAACAGATCATCGATTCTTGGCATGGGGTATGCGTCAAATTGTGAAATCGCATTGATCTGCCTAAAATCAATACAAAAACGAAGGGAGCCATCTGGTTTTGGGACGAGGACTATTGGGCTAGACCAGGGACTATGAGATTCCTCGATCACCCCCATTTCCACCATTTCCTTGACTTGGGCAATGACCTCGTTTTTCTTCGCCTCTGGCAACCTATAGGGGCGCTGTCTAATAATTTTCCCCGGGACCGTGATGACCTCATGGGCTACCAGGTGTGTTTCGCCGGGCACCGCTGTCAAGACATCGGAGAATTTCCTTAATAGCCGGGCTAACTCTGCCTGCTGATGTTCGGACAGGTCAGTACCTGTACGTATTTCGGGTTGTTCCCTCCAATCTGAGGGCTGAGGGCCTAAGTCCTCCTCTTTCCTTTCCTCAGCGATGGCTGCTAAGCCCTTAACATCTTTTCTGCCGGTGGAGCCAAACCCCCCAGACCCACGGCCTGTAGAGGTTAATGAGGATGTCTCTAATAATACCGGGAAGCCCACCCGTTCACATATCAACTGGGCTATTCTTTCGCCCCTTTTTATTATGAAATCCTCTTCCCCGAAGTTAAATAGTAGGGCCTTGACCACCCCCCGATAATCCGGGTCTATTACCCCTGCCCCAATGTCAATTGAATGATTGACTGCTAGGCCAGACCGCGGTGCTATGCGGCCATAACATCCTTCGGGGATTTGAATGCTCAACCCGGTATCAACGAGGGCTTTCCCTCTCTTGGGGACTACTGTATCCTCATTGCTGAATAGGTCATAGCCCGCTGAGGCTTCGGTAGCTCTTTGGGGACTCTTTACCTGCTGGGATGTTTTCGTGAAGTGCAATACAAACCCTTTTTTAACTGGGGGTTTCTCTTCTACCCGTGGTTTCCCAAATAAAGCACTTGGGATCTTTTGTGCAATGGCTTCAGTTATGTGGGTTTCGGGCGGTACCCCTCCCCTTAGAGGTTCTTCGGGGCCTACTTTCCCCTCGAGGCCTTTTCCCATTTCCTCCTTAAATGGGGGCCAGTCACGGCCTAGGACCACCTTAAAGGGAAGTCGGGGGACAACTGCCATGTGTACCTTTCCTTTGGTATTCAACCCATTCACACTCATCTCATATATCGGGTAAAAAGAGGAAGCACCATGCACACATCGCACTTTCACACGTCCATCCGTACTATTCCACTGGGTAGGATTGTGGGCCTGAATGGCCTTCCACATTTCCTGTGAGACCATACTCTGGTCCGCCCCAGAATCCAGGAGTGCTACCGCATCTATACCCTCCACCTGGACATTTATGATAAACTCCTCCCCACCGTGTCTTTCTCTTCCTGATACAAGGGCTAGGTGTTCTTTACAGTCCCTATGTACATGACCGTTTTTTCCACAGTGAAAACATCTGATCACATTATTATAACTTTTTACAATTTCTCTTGGAACCTTAGAAGCACAAGCATTCCTTATACCAGGCATCCTTTCCATGCCGGTTACTCTCATCATATTATCTCTAGAAGCTCCGGCCAATGCAGCTTCAAAATAGCATTCGGTCATTTCCGCTGCTTCTCTAGTGGACTTACATTTTTGTAACAGTAGGAAAGCTTTTACTTCGGCGGGTATGGCTTCAAAGTACTGCTCCATAAGCACAGCATCCATTAAGGTTTCTACAGTGGCCCTTTCTGGAGCCAACCACTTTGCTGCTAAACCTTTCAATCTTTGCATTAAGGCTTTAGGTGTCTCCTGGGGCAAGAGCCTTGCCTCCCTAAAAAGTCGGCGATAATGTGTAGGTGTTAACCCTAACCTATCTTGAACTGCCAATTTTACATCCGGGTAACTGGACGCTAGGCCAGCGGGCATCGCCTTGTAGGCCGCTAATGCCTCTCCAGTTAACGACATGGCGAATCTGACTGCCCATTGGTCTAGAGGCCATTTAGCCGCCTCAGCGATTCGCTCAAATGCGTCAGAGTAATCATCAAAGTGATCATTGTTTTGTAAAGGTCCTAGTGCCAAAGCACCATAGCGTTGTACTCCTACCGCCGCTGGTACCGGTACACTTTCCTCCTCAGCAGTAGCAGATGTCCGCTGCAGTAGCGTGGTCACCAAGTCCAAGAGGGGCTTTTGTTGCGCAGCCAGTGCTGCCATAGTCCTGTCCTGGGCCTGTCGTGCCAGCTCACTTTGTGCCTTCCACTGTTCTTCCATCCATCGCATCATTTCCTGTGGCTCCATCTTGGCGCTTGCAGTAGACCTGTATAGGCGAGAAAAAAAACAGAGGGCCCACCAAGTGCGGCACACAATACAATTCTTCCTCCCTATCTGCCTTTATCCAGGTATCTCTCTGTCCCCCTTTCTCCACAATCCTTAACACCCGTGCCCAGCCACTTGTACCTTAGCACTGTGTAGGATCTTATTTTGAGAAAGGTTCTCTGCGCCTCCGTCCGGTCAGCTTGTGGATGTCCACACAGTATCAGGATTTTCTTCCTCTCAGGATTTCCTTTGCTGCTGTGTTTTTTTCATCTTCAGCCAATCTGTATCCCTTTTGCAAAACTTTGGGTAGTAGTATTCTTTTTTTTTTTTTTTTCCAAAAATCCAACGTGCTACGCCATTTTTATATGTCACCAGCAGTGGCTAAAGAAGTGTTGGTTAGCTAGATACACTACTGGCCCTGACCTTTCTATGAAAGAAAGTGTAGTTGCGACTGAATGGTCAGGTTTAAACAAGGATTTATTCCCCTCCCGGGGTTTTGCTGGATTTTCAAAAGTGATACAACTTCCAAACTCAAAAGGTAGCCATGCTTCTGGCATAAACAAATGGTGAAAAAAAAGTACAGCTTCTTGCTTAACAAAATCAAATAACAAAGCAAAACAAGTAATCAGATAAACAGCTGGGCAGTTTCCTCTGTGCACACTTATTCTCTATAGGCAGGCTTCTCTGCTTTTAACGTAGAGAGGTCTCCTCAGTAGTTAATAGAGAGCAGTCCATCTTTTCATCATAAGACAAACATTCACCTTGATCAATGCACATAGGCTCCTCAACTGCCTCGTCTTCTCTATGGCAAAGAGTTTGTAACTTCCTCCAGCCAGTGACTGGCTTCTCTTCAATACTCTCACCACGGTAAGGTAGATAATTATCTGGCACTTGGTAAAACTGCTTTGTAATCTTTCTACTGGGTTTTCCTCTTGGCAGTTTTCTGCCAGGCTTTAAATATAAATACTCAGATTCCTCATTCATGCATATATCTTCAAGCACTTCACTATCTCTTTCACAAGGATGTGAATATCTTAAAACATTCTGGCTTTCATTAGCAAAGAGTTTCTTACCAGCTGCTCTATGCTCTCCCCACTGACTGCTGTCTCTGGGAGATCCCTCCTGCGTCACTGCAGAGGGCTTTTTGTAGTTAAGCTCTCGGCTGGAAAATGGTTTTCTGCTTTGCTTCCAAGCCCTGCTTGGCTTCCTATTCCAGGCCTCACAGGAAACAGGGTTAGGCTGAAAGTGTTCTGACCTTTTGTTGAAGAGTTTCAGGTTTTCTCTAACCTGCCAAGTTTCACAAGCACTCTCTGCTTCTGAGTCTTCAAAACCTCTGTCAGCATTCATACAGGAGTCAAACTCAGCCTCTCTTCCTGGATTCTCTCTCTCCTGAACACGACCATAATCCTGCTCTCTTGCCTGAACTCTGGCTTGCTCTCTGGCTTGCCCTCCGGCCTGATCTAACTCTGCTTGCCTGCCATGCTTCTTATACAGAGTTAGGGGCGTTTTCCTGCACATGTGCAAAGTGTTTCCTTCAGTGTTTGGGGAGTGTCTGTTGGCTGGGCGTGCCTTCAGGCCTCGTGGCTCAGCCTGCTCTGGTTGCCTATAGCAACTATGAAGCTTTCTCTCTCCCTTCCTGTCAGAGTCTGTGCTGAACTCTTCAGCTTTTTGTGTCTTAAAGCTATAGGGCAGATTTTCGGTGTTACAAGTGTAAAGAGAATAAATGGGTTTTCAATTTTTTTCTAAATTCCTTTATGTCCGACAGTAGGCGAATGTTGTCAGGAAGGTTATTCCAGAGGATAGGTGCTGAATGTGAGAAGGCCCTCTTGTTGGTTTGTTTTCTAGCTTTTGTGTAATCTTTTGGTACTGATATAGTGTTTGTGTTTCTGCTCCTTTGTGACCGTTTATCTATATCTGTGTTGATGAGTGTATTGAGTACCAATGGTGCTAAGTTATTTATTAGTTTAAATGTGGTTAAAAGAATCTTGTATTTTATTCTGCTGTAAATAGGTAGCCAATGAAGTTCAGCCAGGATCGGTGTGATATGTTCTATTGAACTTATATTCATTATTATCCTTGCTGCTATGTTCTGAGTTAGTTGTATCTTTTTAATGTTTTGCTTTGTGATGCCATTAAGGATTATATTTGCAAAATCAAAGTGTGGGGTTATGATAGCTTGAATTATAGTTATGAAGTCTTGTAAGTGAATCAATGGTCTTAATTGTCTCAATGTCTTAAGTTTGTAGTGTATGTTTTTTGTTAGATATTTTATGTGTGAATCCATATTAAGTTTATTGTCAAGTATCACACCTAGGTATTTTATTCTTTTTTTTATGTTGATCTCATGGTTATCTAGGGTAATGGTGCTTGGGGGTGTGTATGTTTGATTTTTAGTAATATATAGTACATCAGTTTTTGAGAAATTAATGTGTAAGTTCTGATCCTTGAGCCATGTTGTTAGTTCTTTAAAACATTCTGTTATTTGTTATTCTGTTCTCCAAGTTATAATGCCCTGTTCAATGTAATTTCAGTTTGTTCAATGTAAACCGCACTGATGCAGATAGCGCGGTATATAAGAGAATGTAAATAAGGGCAGGGCCTGATTCAGCACAGCTGCGCTGTATTAGGGGGGAGCACTCATCTAAGCAGAATAAAGGTAGAGTTTATTCTACAGAGAAGGAGCTTGAGCTTGATCTTCATCTTGATCCTCATCCTCAGTTTCATCTGAAGGATCATCAGAAGCAGAAGCCAAACCGGACGGACAGAGAGGGCAAGAAACCCTTTGGAAGAAAGAAGAGAAAAGCCTTTGAGAGGTCTAGAGGAGTCAGTAGCAGTATGTATACTGGGAGGCATTCCAAGGGCCAGCATACACCATTGAACTGGGGAAAGCCAGAGGAATGGTGCTGCAGAGCTAGGAATCTCCAGACAGTACCTGTGAGGGAGATGGCTGCACGTGGAAGGGACCCTAAGACCCGTGCCAGAAGGTATGTGAAGAGAGATCCAGTGTCCAGGGATCTGGATTGGAAGGCTGGACATAAGAACTGGACTACATACTGGCCAGGCTATATAGAGAGGAACTCTAACAGCAATGGAAGCTCAGGTATGAACACTGATCTATGCCCTAGCTATAACCTTGAAAGACAGCAGGGAAACAAGTATTCTCCTGAAAGTGCTCCATTGGGAGATTCATCTGTGCCAATCCATGATATTGAACCCATGCTTGTTGAAGAAGGGGGAATGATAGCAGATGAGGAATGTGTTTACATGGACTGCTCTCTGTCTAAACTCCTTTGGTGATTTTCTGTTATAAAGTACAGCAACCATCACAAAGAAATACAAACTTGTTCTTTAATCTACTCAGAAAAGCTCCTGAGTAGGATTTTTAGCCACGCAGTAGAAAGCAAGCCAGCTAAGGGGTTTCAGCTGGATAACTGCTAGCAATTGAGCCTTACCTAATTGCTTGTGAGCTCTGAGAGAATCACTTCTGAATCTATGTGGGAAGATATAAGAAGTTAACCTGAAAAGAACAGTTTTTCCTTTCTTTGTGGCTTTCGTTTGTTGTTTGATATACTGCTAAGAAAACATTAGCTAATGCCTACAGAAAAGACCAGTTTGTTGCCAACCAGGTCTTATTTCTTTTGCTTTGATTGCCTGACAAGTTCAAATGTTGTTTTTCCTGATTTTGTTTTTTCAAGTTTAACACTGAAAGCAAGTAACCTGATTTATGTGCTACCAAGCATATCTGTGTTGGGAGAAATAACCCCATAAATAAATATCTTATTGGCTTTACACTTGAGCACAACTAAATTATTGTGAGCAGCTGTGTCTGGTGTGAATGAACTGCATTGCCCACAATCCCTTGCAAATCATATAGATATATGCACTTGCCAAGACTGTGAAGATTCTCACCCAGGCAGCCGTCTGACAGTGGTCAGATATGGCCCCAGCATTGAATATCCGGGGTTAGCATTCAGCAGCGATGGCTATACGCTTTAAAAGCACTAGTTGCTGCCACCGAATATCCCTCTCCCAACTAATTTTTATATTTTACATAGGGTACTGTACAGTGCAAATGGGCTTCTGATGTTACTACATGCATGACGTTCATGCAGTAGGGAACACTGGTCAACAAAGTTTTACAAAAGTCATGTTACTGAAATAAAAATAGTAATGTCTTATCAAGTTTTATATGCTGAACACGAATATGACAGTGAAATTGCAAAGTTGTCTCTAGTTTTTTTGTAATCTACAAGAATTAATGTTTACATCACGAAATGCATGTCAATAGTAAATATAATAGGCCTTCGGTTAATACCTGTAAAAACCAAGTCATAGACTACTTCTTAGATTTTTTTTGCGTGTCTCTTGTACAGCTGTTCGAGAGCTTCTCTGGGGAGTGTCCAGCAGTAGTCAGCCAGCATTGTAGTGGACCATTTTCCCTGGTATCTTTGCTCCATCGTTGCGATATCCTGGTGAAAACGCTCGCCCTGTTTATCACTAACCATACCACAGTTGTCAGGAAAGAAATCGAGATGGGAATCAAGGAAATGGATCTTTAGAGACATATTGCAGCCAGGTTTCTGATACTGCATCAGCATGTCTTCTACTAGTTCCTTGTAGTTTTCTGCCCTAACATTCCCGAGAAAGTTTGTTGACACTAGGCGAAAAGCATTCCATGCTTGTTTCGCATCACCCTGCAGCAAGTTGTTGAACCGGTCATCTTTGAAGAGCTCTCGAATCTGAGGACCCACAAAAACTCCCTCTTTAATCTTTGCTTCTCTGAGTCGAGGGAATTTTTCATGCAGGTATCAGAAAGCTGGCGAAGTGCGGTCCATGGCTTTCACAAAGTTTTTCATCAAACCTAGTTTGATGTGAAGGGGTGGTAGGATTTTGTGAGCCTCAACCAGAGCTGGGTGCTGGATATTCTTCTCTCCAGCTGTTACATTTTGTCTGCGATTCCATTCCTTCCGCAAGTAGTGCCAATTCCTTGCTCGGCTATCCCACTCACTTAAGAAACACATGTATTTTATATATCCCTGCTGCAGTCCTATTAAAAGGGCAACTACTTCAAGTCACCACAGAGGTGCCAGCTGTACTTGTTATAGTTAATGGAAGTCGGTAGATGCTTTACATTATTATATGTCTCTTTCATGTGGACGGCATGCGCTACTGGAATAGATGGAAGACGGTTTCCAGTGTTCAAAAGCACAGCCCTTCAGACTCAGTTTCGACGAGTCTATAAATAGTCTCCAGTCTTGTGGGTCATGAGTGATTTTTAAGGCATTCATGAGGCTTTCAATATCGGAACAGAATACCAGATTACTTTCCTTTCCGAATGCGTATAGTACACGGCTGACGTCAGATGGCTTCAGCAGCTGTCTGGCAGTAGCATTGCATTACATCAGAAAATGATGCAATCAACTCTGGATGATGTGTGCATGCTGGTATTATGCAATGTGATACAATATTACATCATTCAAGGCTTATTTGGGATGTTGTTGATGTCCTACTGGATAAATTTACACGGTGAAACGTCAAAAAATGAACTACATGCAATATCTTCAAAACGAGAGCCAATAAATTTTTTTTAATGTTATATTCGTGTTCAGCTCACCAAGATACTACAGATTAGGGCCTTTTAAAGTCAGTAACGATTTCAATGTTGACCAGTGGAATCAGAAGCTCAGTTTCCATTGCTGCAGTACTTTTAGTTATCACACCACACTTAAATATGATGAGTGCTTTCAATATTGTCCATCTCTCCATTCTCTTTTCTTGCAGCAGCACTGCAGTACCTCTAGCTTTAACCTCACTTTCTCACCACCAGGAATCCTCTATGCTTAATCAGTGCCTTTTGGAATTTGATTACTGTTTTTATTCCTATTAGAATAAAATAATAAAGAGGACTATTCTTAAAACAAGTGCTTTCTCCACATGAAGAAATTTCTATGAAAAAGCAATTACAATGTTCATTTATAGTAACATATTTTAAATGCACAGCAGTCACTAATGCTTTTCTGAAAACCCCACATCATCTGAAAAAAATCTGCATTAAATTCATGCAATTTCTTTTTACTTCCCCCCTAAATTTTGTTAAGAAATGCACAAAATACAACTCTGAAAATTGTGCATTAAATCCAAAGTTAAATAGAAAGTGGACTAAAACAGAAGACATTAACTTCTATCTCTAACTACTGAAGTTAAGAGTAAAGTAAAGTTTAATACCTCTAGCCAATGAACTAGAAGGTCTCTGGTCGAGCATCAAAAAACCCAGGACCAGAGAGCCTTACACACACCTCCATACTAACGTGCTTGCTCATTTAAGCCTCCATTCCATCTTAAAATATTCCCTATCACATACTCCCAACTAAATCCACCTAGCTAACATCAAACTTGCTAACCCAAATCAAAACCTTCTACCAACATGTCTAGGGCAGGTAGGTGGGTGGGAGGGGTTAAGATCAATGGGTGGATGGGTTCGAAATAGGTTGCTGGGTAGGTACACTAGGGTGTGGGCTGGGTAGACTGGTTAGGAAATAGGTTTGTGAATGGATGGGGATTGGTGAGAGAGTGGATAGTGAGTGTGAGTCCTAGATTTGAGCCACCTGAATGTGAGGTAAATCAGTGTTTTTTTATATCGCTTTATCATTTTGGTCAAAGCGGTTTATATTGTAACAAACTTGGAATGTACATTAAACAGGGACATTGATAACTTGGATTTTTCTGAGGCAATAGAGGGTTAAGTGACTTGCCTAAGGCCACAAGGAGTGCTAGTGGGAATCAAACCCTGGTCTCTTGGTTCCCAAGCCAGTGCATTAACCATTAGGCTACTCCTCCACTCCAGAACCCTAGACTCTAGAATCTAATGAGGCCATGGGTCAGGAATCCTGGGTCTGTGAGGCCCCAACTTTAAAATCTCAGGACTATGATGACTGAATATAAACTTCCAATTGACTTCAATGGGAAGGTAACTGGAAGTTAAATTAAATTTCCTTCCATCTGTCTTCTGCTAGGACCCGGTTCACCTGGCGCCCTGTTCCCCAGAGATTGCCTCCGGCACTGCCCTCTTCGAATTCGGTGCGTGTGCGCTTTCCAGCTCTCCCATCTACTGCTTCAGACAAAAGGCCTGTGCAGAAGTAAAACAAACTCTGGAGAAAAAGCACTTCTGACCATTGATCCATCCAGGAAATACGTTTGGAGGCTTTCCCAGTCTTCCGTCTTCTTCTTTGCTTCCTGTAGTCCAGGGAGTCGTACCTCGGAGTCCTTACCCAGAGACCCCGCCAGAGCCACAACAGCAGATGCCGGTGGGGATGTGCACAGCCTCCCCTTTCTCCTTCGAGGGGCCCAGCCTGTCATCCTTGCTCTCGAGGTAACCTACCTCTGCCGTCCTGGTGTCTGCCTCGCGGGTACAACAGAACCTTGTACTGGACAACGATCCCCTACGAGAGCCACACGTTAAGCATGTGCTCTTGATAGACATTTTGCACCTTCTTATGCTTTTTTATTTTATTTTTTTTAAATGAGCTCAGCCAGCCTTTTCTACCTCTCTTAGCAAGGCTGTAGACCCTTCTTGCTATCCAGGAGCTCCAGAGCCCGTTAAATACCTGCCCAGCTAGCCCCCTATGAGGTTCCAAGGTGGGAAGCAAAAGTGAAACTGCCAAAACAAGGAAACATGATTGGAGCCCCCCCCAGAGTCCATCTACCACCCCCGATTGCTGCTCCCTGCCTACTCAACCCAATCGCAAGGCTCTGAACCCCAAACAAGCCCTGTTGAAGAAAATAAAGCAAAGAAAGAAAAAAACATCCAAGTTTTTACAAAATGGCCACCGTTCCCACGCTATGCGGCCGATCTGCGACAATATGAGTTGGACCCGTCAAACAAATGCACTAGAGCACTCACCCGAAAAGAGCCCTGAACTTCCCTCATAACGCTCTTCTGCCTCGTAGCTTTGGCGTCTGCGGGAATATTCACCAGGCACTTTCTATTCACAGTGCTGAACTGAGAGTCTTACTGCCTGTGAGAGAAAGTGCAGCCACGATGCCCTCTCTGGGCTCTGAGGTAGAGCTTGCCTTTTTCCCGGCTTCGTGTCGTGCCTTTTGTTTTTGTTCTTTTTTTCTTCAAACATATTCAGTACCTCAGCTAAACTGATCTGCCTTTGGGATCCAGCCTGTTTCCTACCAAAGAAAATCTATCACTTCCCTATAGTTCCTCTAGTGAGCCTGACCAAAGAATTTACCTCACCCCAGCTGCTTGGAGACTGAGATATTAGGTCTGGTGGGAGGTGCCACTGGTATGTATGCCCTGATGTCAGAAGTGTGACTTGCTCAGTCTCCAAGCTGCTGGTGAGTGACACTACCCACAGATCCAGGACTGGACTAGAGGAACGATAAGGAAATGTGCTTTTTTTTAGCGCAAATTCCTGCAGCAGAAGTCATTCCATATGCAAGTCATTAGCATGCAAAATGTGCTAAAATGAACTTTCCTTTACTAACTGTTCAGCACACGGTTTGTGTGCTAAAACCTGTACGACATTGAAAGTAATTTTAACACACAAAAATATGCACCTGTGGTCTGTGGATCCTGGAGATCTGTCAGATCATTATAGGAGATCCACAAGACACAAAGAGAGACTGGTAGAGATTCGCTGGGGAGAGAAGAGAGAGACTAGAGGGAAATGGTTGGAGAAGGGAGAGAAAGAGAGACTGATTCTGTGGAGACTAGCTGGAGGAAAAGAGAGAGAGAGACTGGTGGAGGCAGGAAGGAGGGGGGGGAAAAGAGGGCTAGTGGGAATAGGCTTGGAACTGAGGGGAGGGGTTCTAGGAGGAGCAGTGGGGATGAAGAGGGCATATCTGAACGTTTTTCAGGGTTAGCAAGAGATCCACATGACCAAAAGGTTTGGGAACTTCTGCATTAGAACAAAAAAGTAAAAGCTGCACTAAGCTTAATGCAGCTTATTATATTGGTCTCCTAGTGTGTTCCTCTCAATCTCCCCTCCCCCCATTGCCACACGCTAAAGAAAAACGGCTGTAATACATTTTCATTTTGAAATTAGAAATAGTACATATGAATCTACTCAACAATAATATGAAATGACAGTACACAAACTTTGGAATAAAATGCCTACCATGCATTTTGCACAATAATTAATCAGAAAAGTCATACCAGTCTTCCATCCCCTGATCCCAGGTCCACCAGACGTCCTTTCCGGCCTCTCAAAAGTTTCATTATATTCTCAGCCTGTATCTTGCTTGATGGCAGAAAAGGTACCTAAGGAATATGTTTTATAACATTATATACATCGTCTCTTCTTCAAGAGGTTCTGTAGGGTATACTCACATAATGTTTGGTGAAAAAAATGAATGGTAAAAACTTGGAAAGCCAACTCATAAGGGTACTGAAGACAAGCAGGATGAATCAGCCACCCAAGTGGGACTTCCTACCTAAACTTACCTTTTAACAACAAAAGCAAAGAACACACTGTAACAGGTGGCATAGCATTTTATTTTATTTAGACAGTTTTGTATACCACCTTATCCTTCAATCAAAGTGGTCACAACACAATTGGGGGATACATTTAACACGAGGGGATATGAGACACATACGCTAATACTTACAGGGAACATGGGCTATGGAGGGTTAAGTGGCTTGCCTAAGACCACAAGGAGCACCTGTGGGACTAGAAACCCCAGTCCTCCGGCCCAAAGTTGCTGTCCTTTTGTTCAGATAAAACCATTTCTGATTTTTGTTTTATAAATACAATGTGAAATTATCAAAATAGGCCCTAGGGAGGATAGAGTGTGTCATAAGAACATAAGAAATTACATACTGGGTCAGACCAAGGTCCATCAAGCCCAGTATCTTGTTTTCAACAGTGGCCAATCCAGGACAAAAATACCTGGCAAGTTCCCAAAAAGGTGCATAGATTCCACAATGCTTTTTCCGGGACAAGTAGGGGATTTCCCGGGACCCCCTTAATACTGGTTTATTGGCCTTTCCTCCAGGAACTTGTCCAAACTTTTTTTAAACCCAGCTACACTAACAGCTTTAACAACATCCTCCGGTAACAAATTTTTTGATTACGCGTTGAGTGAAAAAATATTTTCTCTCATTACTCTTAAATGGGTTACACTGTAGCTTCATTGAGTGTCCCTCTAGTCTTTCTACATTTTGAGGGAGTAAACAACCTATCTATGTTTACCAGTTCTACTCCATTCATTAATTTATAGACCTCTATCATATGTCACTTCAGCTGTATCTTTTCTAAGATGAAGAACCCCAACCGTTTAAGCCTTTTCTCCCTTTACCATTTTGGTGGTTCTTCTCTGTACCATTTCTAATTCTGCTGTATCCTTTTTAAGATATGGCAACTAAAATTGCACACAATATTCAAGGTGCGGTCGCACCATGGAACGATACCGAGGCATTATGATTAAAACCAAGAATATTTCTCCATTCCTTTCCTTATAGAAACATAGAAACATGATGACAGAAAAAGACCACATGGCCTATCTAGTCTGTCCTTCCATAACAACAACTACAACAGTCCACTTTTTACCTTTAAAGATCCTCTATGTTGGTCCAATGCTTTTTTGAATTCAGTTACTGTCCTCATCTCTACCACCTCCACTGGGAGACTATTCCATGGATCCACTACTCTTTCTGTAAAGAAATATTTCCGCATATCACTCCTGAATCTATCTCCCTTCACCCTCATCCCATGTCCTCTCGTAGCAGAACTTGCTTTCAATTGAAAGAGGCTCTCTCCCTGAACATTTATGCCACGGAGGTATTTAAAAATCTCAATCATATCACCTCTATCCCGCCTTTCCTCTAAGGTGTACATATTAAGATCCTTAAGTCTGTCCTCATATACTTTATAAAGAAACCCATTAATCATTTTAGTAGCAACCCTCTGCACCGACTCCATCCTGTTCACATCCTTTTGAAGGTGTGGTCTCCAGAATTGCACACCATACTCCAAATGAGGTCGCACCAAAGACATACAGAGGCATTATCACCTCCTTTTTTCTGCTAGCCATTCCTCTCCGTATGCACCCAAGCATCCTTCTAGCTTTTGCCGTCGCCTTTTCTACCTGTTTAGCTACTTTAAGATCATCAGACACAACCACGCCTAGGTCCCGCTCTTCTTTAGTGGACAAAAGTACTTCACCTCCTATACTGTATTGCTCCCTTGGATTGCTGCAGCCCAAATGCATGACCTTACATTTTTTAACATTAAATCCCAGCTGCCAAATTCTAGACCATTCTTCAAGCTTAGCTAGATCCCTCCTCATGTTATCTACACCTTCCTGGGTGTCTACTCTATTGCAGATTTTGGTATCATCTGCAAAGAGGCAAACCTTACCCGACAGCCCTTCCGCTATATCACTAACAAAGATGTTAAAAAGAATCGGACCAAGGACAGATCCCGGGGCACACCACTGGTAACATCCTTCTCCTCAGAGTGAGCACCATTTACTTGTACTCTTTGTCGCCTCCCACCCAACCAATTTCTAACCCAAGCAGTAACTTTAGGGTCCATCCCTAGGGTGCTCAGTTTGTTTATAAGTCGCCTGTGAGGAACAGTGTCAAAGGCTTTACTGAAATCTAAATACACCACATCTAGAGCTCTCCCTCGGTCCAACTCCCTGGTCACCCAGTCAAAGAAATCAATCAGATTTGTCTGACAAGACCTGCCTCTGGCGAATCCATGCTGCCTCGGATCCTGTAATCCGCTGGACTCCAGAAACCTCACTATTTTCTCTTTCAGCAGCTTTTCCAATAATTTACTCACCACCGAAGTTAAACTAACCGGCCTGTAGTTTTCAACCACATACTTACTTCCGCTTTTGTGTAAAGGCACCACATGAGCCTCTCTCCAGTCCTTTGGCACCACTCCCGACTCCAACGAGGCATTGAAAAGCTCAGTCAGTGGAGTTGCTAGAACGTCCCCAAGTTCCCTCAGTATTCTAGGGTGTATCCCATCCGGTCCCATCGCTTTGTCTACTTTAAGTTGAGCTAGTTTCTCACGAACACAGTCTTCTGAAAATTGTTCAAGATGTCCCTCGCTTCTGTTCTTATTTGTGGGTGTTTTCTGAGGTCCTGCTCCTGGTTCTTCATCTGTGAACACAGAACAAAAATATTTGTTAAGCAATTCCGCTTTATCCTTATCAGCTTCTACATATTCCCCCCCTGCACCCTTGAGTCTGACAATACCACTTTTGCCCTTCCTCTTCTCACTAATATATCTGAAAAATGTCTTATCCCCCCATTTTATTGCATTGGCTATTTCCTCCTCCTTTTGAATCTTGACTACTTTGCTAGCTTCTCTACGTTTTTCCAAATACAGATGCCTGTCTTCCTCTCTCTGTGATCTCTTGTATTTCATGAAGGCCTCCCTCTTTTTCTTCACTTTTTCAGCTACTTCCTTTGAAAACCATAGCGGTCTCCTGTTCCTTTTGCCTTTATTTACCATTTTAACAAAAAGGTTGGTTGCCCTTAAAATACCCCCTTTCAGTTTTGCCCACTGTTTTTCTACATCCCCCAGCTGTTCCCATCCCACTAACGACTCCCTGAGGTATTGGCCCATCTTCGCAAAGTTAGTCTTCCTAAAGTCTAAGATCCTCACCTTGGAATGGATTCTAACAGCCCTAGTCCTAATACTGAACCACACCATCTGGTGATCACTGGATGCAAAATGATCTCCCACTACAACATCAGAAACACTTTCACCATTGGTAAGCACCAAGTCCAGTATGGCCCCTTCACGTGTGGGGTCTGTTACCAATTGCCTGAATAATTCTCCCTGTAGAGAATCCAGGATCTCCTTACTTCTAGATGATACTGCAGCAGGAATGTGCCAATCAACATCTGGCATATTGAAATCTCTTATCAGTAGCACTTCCCCTTTCCTAGCAATGCTGCGTATGTCTTCAATTAACTCTCTGTCCACCTCTTCCTCTTGTGAGGGAGGTCTGTATATCACACCAATGCAAATAGATTTCTCTTTCCCTCTTTCTAGTTTAACCCACAATGCCTCCTTTCTCCCTTTTAAGCTCTGTAATTCCAAAGCTTTAATAGTAGTTTTTACATATAGTGCCACTCCTCTTCCCCTTCTTCCTACCCTGTCCTTTCTGAATAAAGTATAGCCAGGTATAGTTACATCCCAGTCATGGTTTTCTGTGAACCATGTTTCTGTAACTGCCACTAAATCCAAGTCAGCCACTCCCACCAAAGCTTCAACTTCAGGGATCTTATTTCCCAAGCTACGGGCATTAATACACACTGCTTTCCATATGTTACCCCTGTTACCCATTTCCATAAAGGTATTTAATGTATCACCTACCTGGGGGCTTTCACTTACCTGGGGGCTTTCTTCACCCATCCCCAACGAATCTAGTTTAAAGCCCTCTTCAGTAGATTAGCCAGTCTACTACCGAAGATGCGTTGACCTTTCTTGGACAGATGGATGCCATCTCTGCTCTGCAACCCTTGGAACAGCATCCCATGGTCTAGGAAACCAAAACGCTCTCGAAGACACCATCCACGCAGCCATGCATTCATCTCCAGGATGCGAGCCTCTCTGCCTTGGCCTTTACCCTCAACAGGGAGGATTGAAGAGAACACCACCTGTGCACCTAACTGCTTCACCCTCTGTCCCAGAGCCATGAAGTCACTTTTGATACGTTCTGAGGTATACCTGGCAGTATCATTTGTTCCAACATGGATTAGCAACATTGGGTAATAGTCAGTGGGCTTGATGAGTCTCGGCAAACTCTCCGTAACATCTTGGATTTTTGCACCAGTCAGACAGCATACCTCTCTGGACATCAAGTCTGGTCGGCAGATGGACGCCTCAGTACCCCTCAGAAGAGAGTCTCCATCCACCACTACCCTTCGTTTCCTTCTGGTCACTGATTCTGCAACTTTGGGGTACTTGAACTCTGGTTCTTTCCTTTCCAGGGATGCTTTCACCTCCTCCACTTCCAGGGCTGCATAATGGTTCTTCAATTCAAGGGCTGGAGAAGTTGGATTGGTGATTTTGCAGGCCCTGGTGACTTGTGTCCAACCATCGACATTCTGTTGGCACCCATCTTCTCCTGTGCTGGAGAGCTTGGTTGCTGCAAGAAGCACCTCATCAATGTACTTCTCACTGTCTTGAATGCTCCTCAGCCTCGCCACCTGCTCTCTGAGTTCCTCCACTTGTTTCCTCAGAGCTTCAGCATGCAGGCACCCTGCACATGGAACCGGTCCTTCAACTGGCATTAGGACCTCTGTCTGGACCGAGGCAGAAGCTGTAACGGGGGCAACAGCTTTAGCAATACGATTTTTCCCTGCCATTGTTCTGTTCGTGGAGCTTAGGTATCTGTTAAAGCAAAAGAGAGAGATCTACCAAGTACCAGCCGGTTTCGCAGCTGTCCTTTCAGAGAAAAAGCAGTTAAATCTCTTTAATTATATTCAAAATGTGCTGGTCCAATTCTCTGTGATTTGTTAAAGGGGGAGGTGCCCTATAAAGCAAGACTGCTCACTAGGGGTGGGTGGGAGTCGGGGTGGGTAGGGAGGGAACTAACACCTGATTAGGTGTTAGCAGTTTCTAAACCTGAGGAGGCTACTGGAGTTCAGCAACCTACTGTGCTCAAGGAAAGTTCCCCTAAAGCAGCAAAAAGAAAGTAACCTTGCTTTAAAAAATATACAAAAAACCCTTTTAAGAGCTCCCAGTCAGAGAGCTAGCAATGTAATATAATAAAACAAACAAACAAACCCTCAAATCCTTACTGTTTGTTTGATCTGTGGAGCCCTGGTTAGAAAAGCCTTAGGATTCTTAGCATTCTATTTGCTTTCTTAGCCACCACTGCACACTGGGCGGAGGGTTTCAATGTATTATCCACGATGATGCCTAATTTATTTTCTGGGTGGTGGTTCCTAATGTTGAACCTTGCAGCGTGTAACCATAGTTTGGATTGGTCTTACCTAGGTGCATAACTTTACACTTGTCAACATTAAATTTCGTCTGCAATTTGGACGTCCAATATATCAAGGTCCTCTTGCAACTTTTCACAATCCTCTTGGGTTTTAACAACTTTGAATAATTTTGTGTCATCTGTAAATCTGATCACCTCACTCGTTATTCCTATTTCCAGGTCATTTATGAATATGTTAAAAAACAGTGGGCCCAGCACAGATCCTTGGGGTACTCGACTATTCTCCTTTCTCCATTGAGAAAATTGGCCATTTGGCCCAACTCTCTGCTTTCTATCTTTTAACCAGTTCCTAATCCTCAATAGTACAGTTCTCACCACCACCAAAAAGTTAGACAACATTTTAGTGATGGTGAGAAGTGAGGAGGAATGTGACAAATGCTATCTACCCTTTTTGATGTCTAGGACATCTGCACCTTGCCCACTCACAATCTTAAATGACAGAGGTGTAAGGCAGGGGTCTCCAAATCCAGTCCTGGAAGGCCACAAACCAGTCAGGTTGGCAGGATATCTCTAATGCATATATATCTCATGCATATTCATTAGGGCTATCCCAAAAACCTGCCAGGATTGTGGCCCTCCAGGACAGGGTTGGACACCCCTGCTCTAGTACTATGTCCTTGTAGGTCTCATCTATATACCTCTGTCTTCCTTAGATCCTCTAAGTCTGCTAATCTAGCCTCCAAAGATTGGACTTACTCCCTGAGAGCAAAGAGCTCCTTGCATCTAGTGCACATGCAAGACCCCTCACCAATTGACGTGTGCCCAGCATCTCATGCAACTCCTTGACACTCTGAAACCAACACCTCGTCGACAGACTGGATTGCGATGTACTGAAGTTCCAATCATATTGTACTTCACAGCAACAAACCCTCTTTTGTTATCTAAGAACACAAATGACGTTGAGAGGGTTCATGATAGGGCCCAAGGCTCTGCAAGTCACAACTGCATGTATTCACTCTGGATATGGTCTTCCCGCATTACCTGCATTTTTTTCTAAAGCTGCAGTGGGACATGGGCTGAAAAATATAGCTGTGGTGAAATCAAATAACCCAATTTCTTTAAACAGACCCAACAAGAATGCCCCAAGTCCAAAAAGAGGCTTTGATTGGGTGAAAATGCAAAAACAGGAGAGGGGGAAACACACTTATAACAAATTTGAAACATCTAATCGGGAAAACCAACAGTAATAAAACAAATTTTAAAGAGGCTAGCATGACAGCAAAAAATCTGAGTAAGTTTTAAGTTAATTTTAGTTTAGCACAAGAGAGTAAGGGGTCAGTAGTAATCCCTGATTACTTTTGCTCCAGTGGCTTACACTTGAAAAATGGTGTCCACAGGCCCCTAACGATGGTCTTGTGTATTAATGCTAGAGGTCAGGCTGCTAAAAAGGTAGTGCTCCCCTATCTGGCAACCTCAGTTCTAGCAGTAGTAGTCCAGGACCCCTGATAGAGATCTGTGGGTGCCATTTTTCTAGTGGAATCTACCGGGACTGGAGCAACTGAGAAAGCATAGTTACTCACCTGTAACAGGTATACTCCGGGGACAGCAGAAATCAGCCCTCACATATGGGTGACGTCAGCATCAACAGAGCCCACGCAGTAACCTCTCCCCAACTTTCAAAGAAAGTCTTTGGGAGATGTACCACACATGTGTGGTCCCCTTCCCCCCCTAAGGCTGCCATCTTGCTGCAGTAAGATGACATAGCTCAAAAGGTAAAACGGCAAAAAAAAAAAAAATGCAACTCCATGGGGAGGAGAAAGGCTGTGAGAACTGATGTCCCTGGAGATCTCCTAACTATGCTTTCTTCTATAACAAGCAGGAAATCAGGCCTCACATATGGGACTCCCTAGCTATAGGCTACCGAAAAAAACATGTAAAAGCCATGGGTGACCACAAAAGGTGAACTGTGAGAAGCAACGGAGCCAAGGAACAGAAAGACCCATGAGCAGCCCCAAGTGTCAACCGAGGAACCAGTTTTCCAGTAGCCTGAACACATCGAAGGGCTGGAGGGCAGGAGTTGCCTTACACCCCAAACAGATGACTGAGTACTGCCTGGCCGAAGGTGTTATCCCAGCGGGACGTCCTCTCCAGGCAGTAATGGGCTGCGTAGGTATGGAATAAGGACAAGATGGAGGCCCAACAAGGGAACGGAGTGCAGGTTCCCCACAGAAGCCACCATGGCCCAGGCACTATGCGTCATGATGCAGCACTCCAGTGAGAGACCGGCCTGCTCATAGGCGAAGGTGATGCAGTCCACAACCCAAATGGACAGGGTATGCTTGGCGACTGCTACCCCCAGCTGATTTGGGTCATAGGAGATGAAGAGCTGTGGGGAGCGACGGTGGGCCAGGGTCCGCTTACAGACCGAAGTGTGGAGAGTGGCCTTTACCCTGTTAGCATGAGGACACAGAAAGAAGGTGGGGAGCACCACTTCTTGGTTGAGGTAGAATGGGGACACCACCTTGGGGAGAAACTTGGGATGCGTGTGAAGCACGACTCTGTTCTTCTGAAACCTTTTACAAGGCGGATGGGCCACCAGAGCCTGGAGCTCACTAACTCTGTGAGCATAGGTGAGCGCCACAAGAAGACCACCTTCCTGGAGAGATACTTCAGGTGGCAAGAACTAAGAGGCTCGAAAGGTGACGCCATAAGCTTTGAGAAAACCACATTGAGGTCCCACTCCACTACTAAAGGGCGAACAGATGGCCGTGAGAGCAGTAAGCCCCTCAGGAAGCGAGTCATGAGGGGCTGAGCAGAGAGGGGCTTATTCTCAACCAGACAGTGGTAAGGAGATAGAGTACTCCTTAACGTACTAATGGAGTTGGACTTCAGCCCCAACTGGGACAGGTGAAGCAGGTACTGCAGCACCAACTAGACAGAACAGGAGAAGGGACTGATCCACTTCTCCGCACATCACAGAGAGAATCTCGGCCATTTGAAAGCATAGGCCCGGCGGGTAGAAGCCTTGCGGGAGGCCAGGAGGACCTCCTTCACCTCATTCAACTGAATGAAATGGGCCAAGGCTACCCCTTTTCAGCAGCCAGGTCATCAAGAGTCAAGGACCTCAGGTTGGGGTGCACGAGAGCAGGCCCTGGACACACCCCAGAGGAACCAGGGGTGCCTGAGATAGGCGGAGGAGCAGGGGGAACCAATATCAAGATGGTTCTGTCGAGCTGGAACTTGAACAGGGTCTTGGCGATCAACGATATTGGTGGGAAGGCCTAAAGGAAGACCCCGGCCATGGGATGAGGAACACGTCTGCCGCCACCCAAGAGGGATGTGGCACCCTGGAGCAGAAGTGTGGCAGCTGAGCATTGGCTGGGCTGGTGAAGAGGTCCATCTGTGGGAACCCCCAGAGATGGGACAGCCGGTAGGTCACCTGGGGGTTCAGCTGCCACTCATGTGGTTGAAGGTCCCGGCTGAGCCGGGTCACCAGGGAGTTGTCCTGGCCCAATAGAAAGACTGCAAACAGGAACATCCTGCTCTTGCTGGCAAAGGAGCAGAGGCTCCCTGCCTCTTGACACAGGAGGGACAACCCCGTGTCTCCCTGCTTGTTGATATTAAACATTGCCACCTGGTTGTCATTCTGGGCCAGTACCGTTTAGTGCTGTAAGTTGTGGTGAAAGGCCCAGAGGACCAGCACTCGAGACCACTGGGAGTGGAGGGCCCACTGATCCAGCCACATATGTAGGCAGGCGTCTGGGGTAACATGTACTGTGGAGGACATGTGGCCAAGCAGAAGGTGGGCTGACACAGAGGAGCAACCTTGGACATTCTCTGGTCCAATGGGAGGAAGGCCTTGGCATGGACAGTGTCCAGTAGCATCCCTAAGAACTCCAAGCGCTGTGACAGATGGAGATGGGACTTTGGGTAGTTTATGCGAACCCCCAAGTGCTCCAGAATGAGGATGGTGTGACCAATCACCTGATGAACTTTGGCAGCGGTGCTGCTCTTGATGAGCCAGTCATCCAGGTAGGGAAGATGAATACTCCTAGAGACACAGGAAGGCAGTGACCACCGCCAGGCACTTGGTGAATACCCTTGGGATGGAGGCCTGAACTAGTAATGGCAGACTCCCTCCACAAAACAGAGGAACTGTCTGTGAAGGGGATGAATGAGGATGTGACTATACACATCTTTTAGATCCAAGAATCATAGCCAGTCTCCCCACCAGAGGTAGGGCAGCAATGATCCAAGGGACAGCATCTTGAACCTTTCCCTCACCAGGAACCAGTTGAGGTCCCGCAGATCTAGGATTGGCCATAATCCTCCGGTCCTTTTGGGCACCAGACAGTAGCGGGAGTAGAAACCCTTGACCATTAGATGGGAGGGGATGGGCTCCACTGCCATGTTGGCCAGAAGGCTTGAGAGTTCCTGCTGAAGCAGGCCCTAAGAACATAAGATATGCCATACTGGGTCAGAGCAAGGTCCATCAAGCCCAGTATCCTGTTTCCAACAGTGGCCAATCTACGTACCTAGCAGTTTCCCCAAAAGACACAAGTTCCACAATGCTTGTACTGGGTCAAGCAGTGGATATCCTGGGTCCCTTCTTAATAATGGTTTATGGACTTTTCCTCCAGGAACTTGTCCAAACCTTTTTTAAACCCAGCTACACTAACAGCCTTTAGTACATCCTCCGGTAACAAATTCCAGAGTTTGATTACACGTTGAGTGAAAAAATATTTTCTTTTCTTAGTCTTAAATAGTTTACCCTTTAGCTTCATTGCATGTCCCCTAGTCTTTCTATATTCTGATAACGTAAACAATCGATCTAGGTTTACCCATTCCACGCCGTTCATTAATTTATAGACTTCTATCATATCTCCCTTCAGCCGTCTCTTTTCCAGGTTAAAGAGCCCTAACCTTTTTAGCCTTTCTTCATAGGAGTATCCTTCCATCCTCCCTTTACCATTTTGGTGGCTCTTCTCTGAACCTTTTCTAATAACGCTATATCCTTTTTAAGATACGGCAACCAGAATTGCACACAATATTCAAGGTGCGGTCTCACCATGGAACGATATAGAGGCATTATAATATCTTTTGTTTTATTTTCCATTCCTTTCCTTATGATACCTAGCATTCTATTTGCTCTCTTGGCCGCCGCTGCACACTGAGCCGAGGGTTTTAACATGTTATCCACAATGATGCCTAAATCTTTTTCCTAGGTGGTGGTTCCTAATGTGGAACCTTGCATCGTGTAACCATAGTTTGGGTTGTTCTTCCCTAGGTGCATAACTTTGCACTTGTCCACATTAAATTTCATCTGCCATTTTGATGCCCAGTCTTCCAATTTATCAAGATCCTCTTGCAATTTTCCACAATCCTCTTGGGTTTTAACAACTTTAAATAGTTTTGTGTCATCTAGTGAAGGAAGTTATAGGGGTCTCTCCTGGAAAGAATGGCGGGGGGCATCTGTTCGAGGTGGAGGAAATAACCCTCCCTCACCACCTGTCCCAACTTGTCCTGCACCAAGTTGGAGGACTGTAGCCAGGCCTGGAAGCAGGCACTAATACCCACCGCGGCTACTCTAGCCGCCAACTCAAAGCTGTCAAAAGCTGCTTGAATCATAAATTTGGAGCACTCTGACTGTAGAGATCAAGGCCCAGAACCGCTAGAGAGGTTCCTCAGAGAGACCGACCAAGAACCCAGCGAACTCCCTCACCATGTCCTGCAAGTACATGCCCATGTGCAGCTGGTAGGCCAGGATTCAGCTGATGAGCATCGAGCCCTGGAAGCACTTCCTGCCCAGGGCATCCATGGCGGAGGCCTCGCTGCCAGGGGGCACCAAGGAGTGAGTCTCCTGGTTCTTGAGCCTATGCATGGCCACCACCATGGAGTTGTGAGGCAATTTAGATTTTTGGAAGCCAGGGCTCCGCTGGACCAGGTACATCGAGTCCAGCCGCCTGCTCACAATGGGCACCGAGGCTGGGGTCTCCCCCATATGCAAGAGCAGCCATTCCAGGATGGGGGGGAATGGGCACCATGAGTACCTTCTTAGGGGGAGCCTCATACTGGAGGATCTCGAGGTCTCCACTCAAGGCTCCTCCTCAGTCTCTGTAATGAAGGCAAGGGCCTTCGCCATATCCCAGAAGAAGTCAAGGAAGGCCAGGTCCTTGGGTGGGCAAGTCCCTGTGAAGACGAGTGTCTGGACACTAGTCATTCTTGTTCTCACACTGTGATCCAGAATCGGAGGAGATCTCGAGGGTCCACTGGGCCTCAGGTTCGTGGCCCAGTTTGGAAGGCCTGGGGACCCCGGTTCCCCTGTACTCCAAGCCAGGTATGCTAGTCAGGGAAGTCCTTGTCTCAGAGCGGGACCAATGCCAAGGGGTGTCTCGAGGCCAGAGGCACTTGAGGATCGGCTACACCTCCGAGGACTCCCTCGCACTGGAGGGACTGGTGGTCAGGAGTGATGACCCAGAGGGACCTCAGACCTGGCACTGTCGAAAAGATGTCCTCGACGAGGATAGCCTCAGAGGACCGAGGCTGATCCCTGGAAGCCAATTACATTTTCTCCCAGTGGAACAGTCTTTGAGGGCCACTCCTGGCCATTGCCTTCATCCCCCAATGAGGCCATAGACAATGTATGGCTCTTCAAGGGGCATCCCTCCCCAAGGGAACCCCAACTCGATGCCCCATGACCTCAAAGCTCCGAGGAAACGCGGTCGCCATGCAAGGCAGAGGCCTCCGTGGTGGTCCTCGAGGGTGCTGATCCCACGGATGACTCCGGGGTTGAGTTGGTCTTATGAAAAATAGACTCGTGTTGATTCTTATGGCCTCGGAGGGCCTTGGCAGTCATCTGCTGGCAGAGATCACAAGCCGAGGCGTAATGGTCAGCCCCGAGGCACAGGAAGGTAACAGTCATGCGTGTCCATAAGTGACATGTTATGTGCACAGTGGTCACAAGGATTGAAGCCACTGACCGAGGCCATAGCAGTGAATACAGCCCCTGCGAGGTCAAACTCCTTTGGCCGGGCCAGAAAGGGCACAAAAACTCGAGGGGAAAAAAAGAAAGCCGAAGAAAACGGTGATGCCAGAGGCAAGCGGACTCAGGAGGTGAGAAGGTCACAAGTATGCAAACCGGAGAAGGGAATCGATCCGAAAAAACAAAGTAAAAGACAAGAAAAAAAAATCTACTTTTTCCAGGGGAAACATCACATGTCTGATGGGCTCTGTGTAAAAAAGGAGACTGATACAAGAAGGCACCCTTAGGTGGGAAGGAGACCATGCATGCGTGGTACATCTCCCAAAGCTTTCTTTGAAAGCTGGGGAAAGGTTACTGTGTGAGCTCCATCAGCGCCAATGCCACCCATATGTGAGGACTGACTTCCTGCTTGTTCCCGGAGAATAGCTCCTGCTGCCCCTCTATCCACCAGGGATACCTCTGAAAGTGCCAAGAGGGTCTGGAAATGGGTCAGAGGGACCTCGATATTTTTAAGAGGAGGATCGGAGGAGGGATTGCACTACCGAGACATCTACATATTTTTAAAAGGATCAGAGATGGTGGGGTCAGCATGTTCTTTTGTTTTCAGAGATCAGGGAGTGGGGGGGGGGGCTATTGTTTTATCTCCCCAGCCCAGCCCTTTAAAAGGGTATGAACTGGAGCCTATTATCTTTGTGTTGCTCTAGCTAGAATGTACAATAATTCCAGCAGGGTCAGCCCACTAGGTGGGTTTGATGGCTGCCTAGGGTGGCAGACCATTATGGGTGGCATGGGGCCTGCAGCAGGCCATGTGCTTCAGCACACATGGCCTGCCGCTCCTGAACCCCTTCAGACAGGAATCTGTGTCAGAGGAGGGTCAGAATCGACAGGCTGTGTGTGCCGAAGCATATGGCCTGCTGTGGGCCAGTGCTGCTGCTGCCCCCCCCCCCAATGAAATCTGTGGCAGCGGCATGACAAGGATGGGGAGGGCGCAGCTGGGACTTCTGCCTGGGGTGGCAGAAACCCTTGGGCTGGCCCTGGATCCAGCTACAGAAATACAAAAGAAATTTACCACAGGTTAGTTATTTATTTTATTTATTTATTTACATTCTCTTATATACCGCGCTATTCTGCATCAGTGCGGTTTACATTGAACAAACTGAAATTACATTGAACAGGGCATTATAACTTGGAGATAACTATTTTACAGGGAACATGGGCTATGGAGGGTTAAGTGGCTTGCCCAAGAACACAAGGAGCACCTGTGGGACTAGAAACCCCAGTCCTTCCGGCCCAAGGTTGCTGTCCTGTAGTGGGATTTGAACCCCTGACCTTCCGGCCTGAAGTACCTTGCCCCAATCACTAGGCCACTCCTCCACTAGTTAACCCTGAAATAAATTTTCCTGTGGTAAAACTGCTCAAACATACTATTTTACTGTGGGTTAGTAAATAGGGGCCTGAGTTTCTTTAAAAGTTATGGAACACCAGTGTCTATGATACTTAAAATTAAAAGCAATAATTTGTAATTCATAAATGTTAGTTCCATTAGAGTAAACACTAGAATACCTTCAGCTTCCACGGCACTGTCCGGAATCCTGGTGCAACAAACACTGCCCACAACCCATATATCCCTGCTACAATCCCTGTAACAATCCAGGGCAAACGATGACTGCTGCCATCTTGGTAAACAAATTTTGGGGTCTTGTGCAGTAGAATCATGTCAATAGTATCCTCCATTGTTCTTCCTAATAGTCTTCTAATGCCTGAAAAAAAATACTTATTACATTCATACTTTACACAACAAACAATCATTGGCACGGTATATTGAGATAAATATTATAAAAACACTAAAACCAAGTACTTATGCAAAACATCTATGAATATTCTCTTAACAATGAAAAACCATTTTTAAAGCTATAAGCAGTGATGTGCTAATAAAAGCATAGTTACTCACCTGTAGCAGGTGTTCTCCGTGAACAGCAGGATAAGTCCTCATGTATGGGTGACCACCAACGAAGCCCCACACAGAATGCTCCCCAGCTTCCAAAGGAAGCTTTTGGGAGGTACATTGCACATGCTCGCCTGCTTTCCTGCCTGCCATGGTGCCATTCTCCAGTATTAAACAAAGCAGGAGCCAAAAAGGGAACTCCCAAGGGAGGTGGGAAGCTTGTAAGGCCTTATTTTTTCTATGCACAGAGAACACCTGCTACAGGTGAGTAATTACACTTTCTCTGTGAAGCAGCAGGAAATAAATCCTCATGTATGGGACTCCCAAGCTACAGGCTACCTGAGGAGATAAGCAGCCCAACCGGGCAACTAGAACTGGAGAAGTCAGGAAGATCAGAGAGGTAGTCCTGCCGAGGAACTCATCTGATTCAGTATCCTCAGCAGACATAGACGTGAAGGGATTTTGAACAGGTAGCCTGGACGGACAGAAGGGCTGATGGGTAGGAGTTGACTCTAAGACCCAAAGAGATGCCAGTGTACGGCCTGGCCGAAATTGCTGTCCTGATGGGAATCCCCATCCAGACAGTAGTGGGCTGCGAGGGTATGGACCGAAGATCATGCCGTAGCCCTACAGATTTCCTCTGCAGACACAGAACGGAGGTTGGCTACCGAAGTAGCCATCGCATGGACATTATGAGCCGTGACATGATCCTCAAGGCTCAACTCAGCCAGAGAATACGTATGAGCGATGCAGTCCGCGAGCCAAAGGGATATGGTACATTTTGAGACAGCGACGCCCAGCCTATTGGAGTCGAAGGAGACGAACAGCTGGGTGGATCAACTGTGCACCTTCATGCGCTCCAGATAGAAGGTCAATGAATGCTTACAGTCCAGCGGGTGCAAGGCTGCCTCACCATAGTTCGCATGGGGCCGGGGAAAGAACGTCAGGTTGAGGTGGAACGCCGAGACCACCTTCGGAAAAAAACGGGGGTGTATATGGAGCACTACCCAGTTCTGGTGAAACCTGGTACACGGAGGGTGAGGTCCATGCTGTGGAGCAGGGCAAACTTCCAGAGACGAACCGCCTCACAGCACAGGAGAAACAATCCCGTGCCCTTCTCCTTGTTCAAATAGATCATCACCACCTGTTTGAATCAGACCACCTGTTTGCCAAGTGTACACAAAAGGTGCGGAGGGAGCTCGCTATGGCCAGAAGCTCAAGGAAGTTGATCTGATGGACTCTCCTGCTCTGACCACAAAGCCTGGGTACTCAGGCTATCCAGGTGCGCACCCCAGCTGAGCATCGTGAGTGTCCTGTGGGAGGTTGCCGACTGGAAAGGGAGGCTTCGAAGCAGGTTGTTGTCTGGTTCAAGCCACCATGCCCAACGGCTGCTTCCACTGCATGCACAAGGTCCACTGGGCCTGCGTATGAAGAGGCGGGCCTGAGGAGTGACATGCACTATGGCAACCATGTGTCCGGGGGTCCTCAACAGCCCACACATATGGTGTGGCGCTGTAATATGCCCACCACCTCAACGAGGCGCTGCAAGCTGTCTACCAGCAGAAATGCCTGTGCCCGAGTGGTATCGAGAAAAGCCCCAATTAACTCCAGCTGCTGTGTCAGTTGGAGGTGGGACTTTGGGTAGTTGACCACGAAGCTGAGGCCCTTTGAGCACCTGAATTATAAGCATGGCGGACTGCCAGACCCTGGCTGGCATGGGACCCTTGATAAGCCAGTCATCCAGGTACAGGAAGACAAAAAAAACCCTGGGTCTGGAGGAAGGCATCCAAGGCTGCCAGACATTTTGTAAAGAACCTGGGGCCACAGCCAACCCAAAAGGAAACACTCTGTAATGATAGTGCCAGCCGCCCAGCACAAATTGAAGGTATTGCCTGTGATGTGGGTAGGTGGGAATATACATATATGCATCTTTCAGATCCAAGGAGCATATCCAATCATCTTGAATAAGGTACAAGATCCGTGTCCTCAACAAGACCATTTTTAACTTTTCGTGCACCAGGAACTGGTTGAGGTTTTGCAGATCCAGAATGGGACAGAAACCACCAGTCTTTCTGGGGCCCAGGAACTACCTGGAGTAGAAGCCCTGCCCGATCTGAACCAGGGGGATGAACTTGATGATGAGGTCAGACAGCAGGGCCTCGACCTCGGTCTGCAGCAGGCTCTGGTGTGCAGGGTCCATGGGGTACTTCCCAGTGTCGTTTGGAGGTGGTAGCTGGGTGAAGTGCAGCCGATATCTGCTTTGAACAATCTGTAGCACCCATCTGAGGAGATGAGGGGCCACCAGTGGACAAAGTGGACGAGTTGCCCCCTGATTTTCAGGGAGACCTCGACAGACAACGGTCGGCTAGCTATGCTTCTGAGGAACCTGTCAAAATTCCACACCCAGCTTGGGCTGGGGATCAGGTTGCACTTTCGAGGTCTTCTCCCTCCACTGCAGGCAGGGAGTTTGCGCCTTGGGCTGTGCCTGTGGCTGGGAAGTACCAACGCAGGTGCGGATATGTGGCCTTCCTGGCCTGATGTTTCTTCCCTGCGGGATCTGCGGTCTTTCTAGAGAGCCTGGTGAGGATCACCTATTCCTTCTACAGATCCATGGCTTTCTTCTCCATGGGCTTAATGAAGAGGTTTTCACCCCGGCAGGGAATGTTGGCGATCTTGTCCTGGACCCACTGCTCCAGGTCTGAAGACTGAAGCCATACCATCTGGCAGGCAGCAATGCCCACAGCCACTACTCTGCCGGCAGATTCAAAGGCGTCATAAGTGTCCCGCACCATGAACTTTGAGCAACCCATGCAGTGAGCCACCGGGCCCCAAAAGGACTCCTGACAGCCCTCGGGAACAATGGCGGCAAAGTCCTCCATGTCCAACATGACATCCTTGAGGAACATGCTCATGTAGGTCTGCTAAGCCAGAATCCTGATGATCAGCATGGAACCCTGGAAGAACTCTGTCCCTAAGGAGTCCAGGGTTCAAGCCTCCTGACTCAGTGGGAACAAGGAGTGTGTCTTATTTTCTTTGCGTGCTTCAAGGCCAAATCCACCATGATGGAAATGTGGGGCAGGTGAGGCTTGTCAAACCCCGGGGCCTTCTGGACCCTGAACAGAGAATACAGCTGGCGGCTGATGACCAGAATTGTGAGCGGAGCCTCCCATAGCTGCAGCCACTGCAGGAGATGGTGAACAGAACTGTCACTGCCTCTTGGGGAGCAGATGAGTACTGAAGAAGGAATTCCAGTTCCTCCGCGCCCTTGGTTCCTCCTCCAATTCCAGAAAAAAGGGGATGGACTTGGCCACATCCCTGATGAAGTCCTGAAAGGGCATGTCCTCTGGGGGCGACTTGCCATTCGGGTGGAGGCAACGGTTTGGATGGGAGGTCTGGGGACTGGAGGTCCAATGCAGTCAATTCCATCTCAGTCTGCCATTCTGATTCAGATTCCGAGATAGTGCCAAGTCTCCTCCTCCTGCCAGCTACGCAGCTTAGAAGAGGGAGGACGTCGATGGTGATGTCCCTGGACCTCGGACTCCGACACACTGGAGAGGGAGATGGCTCCGGCAACCAGAGTCAATACTGATCTCCCATCCAATGTCCCTACTTCGGTGGGCAGGGCATGGGTCTCCAGAATAGGCTGTGGTGCAAATGCGTTCCACTCCGTGAAGCTTGGCTCTGCAAGGCTTCCACCACCGCCAAGTGAGATTCTAAGGCTCAACGGTGTTCCTCCAGAATCACCACATGCGAGGGGGCCAATGCCGCAGCCATTGGCATCGACACCTCAGGTGGGGACTCCACAATGGTAGGTACATTGAGAGACATCTAGCTGCCCTCCTGGGCACTGGGAATGGACTCTGCCATCTAGCTCAGGTCCTCCTGCCGGGGAAGATTGGTCGGCTGCACCCAGCCATCGCTCTGCACATTGTGTCGAAAAGGGCTATGATGACACTGAACCTGGATATTCTCCTGGTGCTCACCCTTCGACATCGATGGAGTCTCTGCAGGGAGTCTCCCCTCGCCGCTTGGGCCCCTCTGCTCCAACTCAGCATGCTGCTCGTTCCCCTTGGCCGCCTCAGGACCTTTTGCAGGCGTAGATAAGGGGGTCGTAGTTGAGGATGCTGAATAAGATGAGCCAAAGAGGGCTTCCTTCTGCTTTTCCCGATCCTTCAGCTCTCGGTGCATCATATGCAAGCAAAGCTCACAGGACGCTGGCTCATGGTCAGGCCCAAGGCATTACAAGCACCAATTATGCCTGTCAGTGGCAGAAATGGTCTTGCCACACGGTGCTTTTCTTAAAGCCATTAGCTGGCTTAGACATGCCAAAAAACCCTGCCTCGGCAAAGTCAAACTGAAAAACTGTCATGGGCGAGAAAACCACCCCGAAGTGGGAAAAATACCCAAAAGCTTAGAAAAATACAAAAAAAGCCCAAAAAGGGAAAAACTGCTGACGACAAGCAGAAAAGAAATTAAGAGAAAAAGCCCGGCCACAAGGGCTAGATAGAAAACTTTTTTTCTGTACTGCAGGAGCACGTCCTAGCGGCTCCATGGAAAAAAGAAGACTGGAGAATATGGTTTTATTGTTTTAGGCACTTGATGTACCGCCCTTTACTATATGGTGCAGGTGGGAAGGCAGGCGCAGATGCATGGTGTACCTCCCAAAAGCTTCCTTTGGAAGCTGGGGAGTGTTCCTTGCAGGCTTCCATCCATGACATCACCCATATGTGAAGACTTATTTCCTGCTTCTTGTTAAAAGGACAGTCTCTACTACCAGTTTTCAATAGTTAGGACCTTTTATCAGCCTTGCTACATTGTGAGATAAATCTTTTCTTAACGAAAACAAAGTGAAGGACCTCTGCCATTCTCTTCTCTCCTAACAATGTTCCTGCGCCCTCTCATAATGCAATTTTACCTTCAATGGCTACTCTATGTTTTCTCAGTCTCTCTTTAAACATTTTATACCTTAAACTACGGGTCCAACCGAGCTTATTTTCTAGCCTACCATGTAATTACTTCCCATGATTTTATGCAGCATACAGAAGTTTTATTTTTCTCCAAGCACACTGGCAGCAGAAAAGCTGGCAGGATCTTTCAGGTACCCAGAAGTGGAAAAAGAGTCAACCAGACTTGCAGATTGAAGGCTAGGTCCCACAAGCAGGAGACTAAGAAGATGCCGAGTTAGGAGGGATTGAGTGAAAAAGGGGGGAGGTGTATAAAGGAGAAAATGAAGGAAAAGAAGTGAGTGAGAATGATAGGGAGGGGAAAGGGGGAAGGGAAAGAACGAGAGCAGAGTGGAGAGAGGGGACAGTGAGATGAAGGGAAAAGACATGAATGAAAGAGAAGGGAGGAGAGGGTTGGAGGAGAAGAGAAAGGGGGTGAATGACAGTGAAGGAAAAGGAAAGGAGAAGTGAATAAGAGATAAGGGAAGGAAAGGATTGTGAGAGAGAAGTTAGTGTACCACATACATACATACATTTATACTGGCTAGTGTAGCACAGGCAGCAGATGAAGGGGACGACAAGGAGCAATGTTCCTGGGGTTTTAGCAGGATTGCCAGCTTCCAAGTTTTCTATAAATACCTTGTATGTTTTTCTGCATTATTGAGGTTTTATTAAATCACCTCTACATTAAACTTGATTTACAAACAGTAACATACCAATGCACAATAAAATTCGACCACTCCCCCTCCTAAAATGACACAGATCAAACTATATATATATATATATATATGTACTTGACACTTTATTTGCCAGACCTCACGAAATCTGTCCCTGCGTTCTCCCTTTCTCAGTATTTCAAAACAAGAAAAGGGACAGAACCCCAGTTTGAAGTTTACTATATGGGCCTCCACATGAAAATTTGGGGATACCAACCTAAGCCAATTACCTCTCCTGCCAATCTAATTTCTACTACTGTTCCTTTGCTTCCATGAGTCTGTACTTCCATTCTTCCTTTCTAAAGTTAACTCATCTCTTTTAGTTGGTGCAATGCCCAACATCTTTAAAGAAAGATAACTTCCCTGGACCCACAATTAGTCCCAACGAACATCCTTATCCTCTTCTCCCCAACTTCTCCAAAATCTTAGAACAAGTTATTTAGCAAGAGATCCAGGAATTCCTTTCACTACTAATGCCATTAATATTTTTCAAATCTAGTTTCCAGCCTCGCCTCTTTTTCTATTTGTATACAACCAGTGGGCTCAACAATCTGCAATTCTGATTCTTCTTGACACTTTTGCTCAATACAGTTGCTTTTGACTATCAGTTTCTTCTTTCACTTTTCCTCACTTAAATATTGCTAATGTAGTATTTTTTTATAGTTTGCATCCCTTCTATGAGTATTCATGGTCCTGGGGAATGACGGTTCACGTGACACTTTCAAAATATGAGAAAACATAAAACATTTAGGGCCCGATATTCATTTGCAATGATTATGCACCTCTATGCCACACAGCCACTGAACTTCAACCTTGGCTATTCAATGCCGAAATCATAAGCAGCCCTGGCATTGAATATCCAGGTTCACCGCACAGCCAAAGATGCTGCAGAAGCTACCCGGGCAGTGATGATATTGCACCGCTGCCTGGTTAATTCCCATGGGTAAAGATAGGCACAACAAAAGCTGGCCTCTCTTTACCCATGGGTTCCTAACAGTGGTGCAATATTGCCGCTGCCCAGTTAGCAACTGATACCGCCTCCGCTCCCAACACACCTCTAAGCGGTTAGCATCAGGGCATGTAGCAGCATTAATCGGGAATATCAGTGACACTAACCATGTTAGTGCCGCTGAATATCCCTCTAAGTGGCATTTTTTACATAATTTACAGGTCTGCAAACCATGTAAATGCCTTTAAACATTGTGTTCTTACTTTTTTTCTACTTATATTAAAGTTGTTAGGGCATGTTTAATAACGGGTACTCCACTAGCATGCATGTATGACCCAAAACTAGCACGAAGGCCCATGCTAACTCCCTTGCCATTAATGCATTGCTAACATATTTCACTTCGCTTACTGGCATGAGGTGGCATTAAGTGCACCTGTGCTAATGGCAACATTTGCTGTTAGCACATGCCCAAAATAACCATGCTAACTGCAATGCACCCACTGTTAATGCCCCCAACCTGCCCAGTTTCCACCCAATCACACGCTACCCAATTAGCACTGGAATTTTACTGCAGAGCCCACTTACCACACAGCAAGTCTCATGCTAATGGTTAGCACACATTAATAAACATGCCCCTTTAAGTCTCATCTTTTCTATGCTTATGTAACTATTATGCTGATACAACAATAACTACCAACACCAGAGTATTCCAAAGATTAAATAATTTATTTAACAGGTTTTGTATATTGCCTTATCTTATAATCAAAGCGGTTTACATGATAAACATGATACATGACAGTTATACATTACATAGTCGTGTGGGGTGGGGGGAAATGTGGGAGGTTCTTGGTAGTAACTTATTTACAAAGAATGTCATGAGTTGAGGCAGCTGATTTTGTCGGGGGGTTGGGGAGGTCTATGGGGGGAGAGGAAGTTGCGCATTAAGTGACGGCTTCGTAGTGTTCTGTGAAGAGGTAGGTTTTGAGTTTCTTCCTGAAGTCTTTGGCATCAGAGGTGGCTCTCAGGTCATCTGGAAGGGAGGGCCAGTGCTGCTAGTGACAGTGCTCTTGCAGATGTGGATTGGGTGGCTTTAGAGTAAATGCTAGGGGTCTGAATGGTATCCACTCTGTTACATCGTCTGGGTCTTGTGCTTATGTTTGTGTTGATAAAACTCTTGAGAATGTCAGGGGATAAGTTGTGCTGGATCGTATATGTTAAGAGTTGTTTTGAATTTGATCCTGGAGGTGATCAGAAGCCAGATGCACTCTCAGGAGGAGAGTGATATGTTGGTGTTTTGATGATCTGGTGATGATGCATGCAACAGTAGTTTGCACCATCTGTAGAGGTCGAATTGTCCGTTTGGGTGGTCCATGAAATTGTGTGCTGCACTAATCCAGTATGGGCGTGATTACAACTTGGCAGACAGTTCTAAAGTGGTCTTGACTAAGAAGTGGTTTGATTCTTCTTAGGATGGCCATCTTGTGGTATGCACTTCTGGCAGTCTTATTATTGTGGGCATGGAAGTTCAAGTTCCGGTCCAAAGTTACACTCAAATACTTTACTTCATTCTTAATGGATATGGTTCCATTGAAGAGGGAGATGAATTGTGTGTGGGGGGGGGGGGAAGGAGTTGTTTCGTGTGATGAAGAGTGCTTCTGTCTTTCTGTAGTTAATGAGAGAGCAGTTATAGCTGAGTAATCTTTTTTTTCGAGGTTGATCAGGGTGTAAATCATGTCGTCAGCATATAATACATATTGGATGTTGTGTTTCCTGATGACATCACAGATGGATTGGATGTAGAGACTGAAAAGCAAGACAGATAATGCCGAGCCTTGCAGAACCCCTTGGGATAAGGGAAACAAGGAGGAGGTGATTGCACCAACCTTGACCTGTCACCTCCACACAACATTCAAGAAGAAAAAAGGATCTCTGTCTCAGCCAAATGATAAACACATTTATCATAATTCAATTTGGCAATCACAGACCAGCATCACAGATCCTGGAAAAAAAACTCTATTTATTTAGCTACATTTATATCCCATTTTTCACCGGGTCAAAGCGGTTTAACAAAAAAAAGGGGGGGAGGATGTAATCAAGTCGACAGAAAAAGGGGGGGCTGTCACCAAGAGAGTCAACATTGATGATTCGAACAGAAAGTAACAAATTAGACAGAGGACGTTAGTCTCTTAGTTGGTGGTGGAGAGGGTAGGTCAGGGGGGCTGGAAGTGTAGTCAGTGAGAGAAGTCTTTTTCTGGTTCAAGATATTCTTGAAACAGGATGATTTTTAGTTGTTTCCGGAATGTGGCGATGTCTCTGTTGCTTCGGATCGGGTTCGGGAGGGAGTTCCAGAGGGAGGGCGCATACAGTTCGAATGCTCTGTTGCAGGTAGGTTTGTTGAATGAACTTAGTTTGTTCGTGGGGATGGTGAGTGTGTTGCTGGTGCTCTGATGGGTTGGTCTGTTGGGGGTAGGCTGGGGTAGTAGAGTCCGGAGTTGGGAAGTCTGCGTTTGATGGAGGGCTTTGTGGATGAGTAGGATAGATTTGTATTTAATCCTTGCTTCGAGAGGAAGGATGTGAAGTTCTCTTAGGACTGGAGTGATGTGATCATGTTTTTTCGCTTTCTGGATGATTCTTGCTGTTGGTGTTTAAGGCTGTTCATAGGGGGTTGATGTGGGTGGCAGGTAGTCCGTGATAGATCGTATTACAGTAGTCCAGGTGGGGGAGCGTCATGGCCTGAATGACTGTTCTGAAGTCCTTTGGGTCGATGAGTGGTCTGAGCCTTTGTACCATCTTTGTTTTGTGGAATACTGTTCTGGTAGTCTTTTTTATCTGTTGGTTAAATGTAAGCGCTTGATCGATGATGATTCCCAGATATTTTATGTGGGGTTGAATTTGTATTTGGGTGGCTCCTAATATGAGGTGTGGTGGTGGGGTGAAGTTAGGGTCCTTGGTCACTATGAGGGCTTCTGTTTTTTTAATGTTGATTGATAGGTTGTTCTCTTGTAGCCAGCTGGAGACTTCAATGAAGCAGTCTGACAAGCGATTATTTGTTGGGTTGGTGGTTGTGATGGGAGCATATAGCATTATGTCATCTGCGTAGATGTGGTAGTTGAAATTATGAGCGCGTATTATCACACAGAGTGGTGGCAGGTATATAACGAAGAACATGGCGGATAGTGTGGAGCCTTGAGGTACTCCTTGGTGCTGACGAAAGGGGGAGGTTGCCATGTTTGTGCGGATCTGCTGTTGTCTACTGGTCAGGTAGGAGCGGAACCATTGAAGTACAATGTCTTTGATGAAAATTTCATGGAGTCTGTGTAGGAGGGTGTTGTGTGAGATGATGTCAAAGGCTGCGGATATGTCTAGGAAGAGCATAGCATACCCAGAGTGTTTGGTCTGTGTACCTTTGATGAGGGTGTTCATTAGTGATGTCATGAAGGTCTCAACTCCATGTAGTGGGCGGAATCCGTGTTGTTGTGGGTCCAGTATGTTGTTGGTATCCAGGTGGTCTTGGAGCTGTTGTTGTAGTCTAGACTTTATAAATAAATAAACAAAAAAAACTATAAAGTCTTTAACTCCAAAGTGCAAATAATTATGTATTCTTCTTATGTATAAATATACTCATTAAGTCAGTTAGGATTGACCATCCCAAAAATGCAGAGAAAAATAAAACTCTTTGTGGCAACATCAATCTACTTATCTTGAAATTGGTGATGGAAACTATAAACCAAACAACGCCTCTATTTTGTCAAGCTATCCAGCCGATTGTGGGGTTTTATATCAAGTCGGTCGGGCACAAGAAGAGCAAACGCTCTTGCTGATAAAGTAGGTGTACAAAAGAGGCAAGAGAGATGGATGATCACATGTGCCTTTATTGTGTCCCCTACGCGTTTCGGCGTATGCCTTCCTCGGGGGGATATAAAGGCACAATTGGTTAATGGCCAATAGGCAGAATGGTAAAGAGATTCCTTGTATAAAAATTAAATGAAATGAGCAATTCAATCCCAAGCAAAAGCAAAAAGGGTTGTCAATGAACAGGAAGCACGTTCTGTTAGCGTTCACTCGTCCTGAACGCTAACAGAACGTGCTTCCTGTTCATTGACAACCCTTTTTGCTTTTGCTTGGGATTGAATTGCTCATTTCATTTAATTTTTATACAAGGAATCTCTTTACCATTCTGCCTATTGGCCATTAACCAATTGTGCCTTTATATCCCCCCGAGGAAGGCATACGCCGAAACGCGTAGGGGACACAATAAAGGCACATGTGATCATCCACCTCTCTTGCCTCTTTTGTACACGGGGTTTTATATCAATTCATTTTTCTCAAAAACTGTTTCATGTTTCCCACATACAGCGCCATTTGTATTCTGAACTAACACAGCAGAGTCAACCATTCAAATAGTTCACACAGCCAATTGTAGTCTTCATAATGGAGGAATTCCCACAATGTCAGCAACAGCTGTATCCAATTGTTGCTCACCATTCAAACATAAGGCACAGCCAATCAATGGTTCCCACATCATTAGGAATCCCATAGCATCAAAACACACTTCAGTTGAATACTACTTAACTAAATAAAGCCAGGAAACACTGTAGACCACTTCACTTAAAATTTATGTTATCATCATCTATGTAAAAAAGACCTTCCATTCAATAGCAGAATTAACGCCACTCTGTTCTAACGCATGTAGTTGATGGATCTATCTTTGCACTCATTTAATTAATAGTTTACCACAATCGTGTGCTCATAGCCACTTGATCAATAATAAAGAATCTTAATTCTGAAAAAGTATGAGAATTTCTTAAACAGTGGTCAACAGTGGAGCTTCCTTGTGTTAGTTCAATAAGCAAGACTTATGTTCTGCCATTCTCACCCTGAAGGGCTGCATTGTTTTTCCAACATAAATTCTGTTGCAAGGACAGAAAATAATATACACAACATGCATTGAATCGCATGAAGTGCGTTGTCTTATAAGATAAATTCTATTATCTGCCGGATTTGTGAACCTGGAATCTTCAATAGTAATAGCACAGATCAGACATCTTAGACAGAAAAAACAACCTCTTTCTTTTAACTCAGATGTTATATGCACCAGTAAAAGTGGCGAGCACAGAAAATCTTTAAGGTTTCTCCATCTGCTATAAAACAACAATATTTTTTTCTCTAAAAACTGGGAGAATTTTAAGACCATACCAAAATTTCTTAACTATTTTGGCTATAGCAGGAGCATAAAAAAAAAAATACTGTAAAGTAAATGGTACAAAATCATTATCATTTTCCTTATGTTTAGATTCTGGTCAACAGGAGCTCATGATGGTTGAATAATACCCATTTGTAAGCTTGGCGTACCACTGATCTTGAATAACCATGCACTAAAAATTTTTGTATTAATGTTTTACCTTTCATTGATATTCAAATAATGTAGAGCAAATTCGACGATATCGCAAAAACTGTGAAAAAGGTAAGCTTTGCTTCAAAGCAATGGGATGGAAACTATGAAAATGCAAAAATGTATTTTGGTCTGTTTCTTTAGTATACAGAGCAGTTATCTATAATAGAAACTTCAACATCCATAGTCGAAGATGTTGCTTCCTCCTCCCATGACTTTTTAATTTGTTTGAGCCTCTCATGAGGGGAGCTTGTCAAACGTTTTCTGAAAATCAAGATACACTATATTAACCTGCACACCTTCAACAAATGTAGCCGATTGGTGATGCAATACTTCTCTTGGCTAAACCTATGTTGGCTTTGTCCCATTAAGCCACGACTACTACTACTACTTATTTGCATAGCGCTACAAGGCATATGCAGCACTGTACATAAAGATGTAAAAGATAATCCCTGCTCATCAAAGCTTACAATCTAATCAAGGTGAAGATCACCACAAAACCGGAGACTAAAGTATGGTAAGATACACATAAGTGGTGAACAAGAGAGGGAGGGGCATCAGGATCTAAAAGCAGCCTTGAAGAGGTGGGTTTTTAGCCTGGATTTGAATAGAGCTAGAGAAGGAGCCCAGCGTACTCGCTCAGGTAGTTTGTTCCAAGCATATAGAGCAGCAAGTTGAAATGAATGAAGTCTAGAGTTGGCAGCCACAGAGAAGGGCACTGATAAAAGAGATCTTCTTTTCAAGATAGTAAACAAAAACAAACAATCAATCTTGGTCAAGTATGTAAATAATATATAAATAAATATGTAAATAATTTTTTTAAAAAAGGGATATGCCAGAGGAGCGGAGTTTCCGAGGAGGGGTGTAGGGAGACATAAGAGAGGAAAGGTATTGAGGAGCCATAGAATGAATGCACTTATAGATCAGTAGGAGAAGTTTGAACTGGAAACAGAAATGGATATGGAGCCAATGAAGTGACCTTCTTTATCATCCTGCTAGACCAGTCCAGACTAGTGGGATGTACTGAAGCAGTGAGGATGACTATGGACACAAAAGTCCTGCCAAAGGCACCATCTGTACCAACCCTCAGAAACAACTTCTAGTGCTTCACAAATCTGCTCAGTAAAGACCAGGTAGCTGCCCTACAAGTGTCCTTTAAAGACACTGGGGCAGACTGCCCAGGAGAAGTCCTTTACCTTAGTGGAGTGAGCTCCGACTCCCTCCAGCAAAAGCTTATCAGCTAGAATGTATATTGACCAATGGCCTCCTTAATCCAGTAGGCAATTGGCCACTGCCAGTCCCTTCCTTGGGCTGCCGAAAAGGACAAAGAAATGATGCGACCAGCAGAAAGAATGGATAATTTCCAGTTATCTGATAACACCTGCTGCACATTCACGAGACACAGCAAGGGGTCCTTCTGAAAATCCTCCTCCCAGAAGGATGACAGAACAGCAGTCTGATTAAGATGAAAAAAAGGACCATATTTTGGAAAGAACAGCACAGTCTGCAAGTTGACAACAGCCACCAAGATGACCATGAAACGTCCCCTGCAAGCCCAGAACCCACCTGGCAAATGCCATAGCCACCAGAAAAAAAAACAACTTAAAGGTCCAACCCTTGACCGAGGCCTTATGAATGGACTCAAAAGGGAGCCCTCATTCTATTTTTTTTAACACCAGAAACACTCCACTGAGGCAACACTGGACACAGGCAGGTGAAACTGCTTCACTGCTTCACAGGAGACAATGAGGTGCGCTACCAATGAAATCCCTTGGATGCCACCCCTGCAACACATTAGGACTGCTTCCTGAAGAACTACTACTAATAATAATCATTTGTATAGCACTATAAGGCGTACGCAGTGTTGAACAGAGACATGTAAGAGACAGTCCCTGCTCATAAGAGCTTACAGTCTAGTCAAGGCAGACACACAACTGAGGAGTACAAAATATCTAGGGGAATGGTAAGGAAACATATAGGAGGTGAACAGGAGACTAGGGGGATCAGGATCCAAAAGCAGTCTCAAAATGAGTTTTTAGCCTGGATTTAAACAGGGTCACAAATGGAGCCTGTCGTACTGACTCAAGTAGTTTGTTCCAGGACTAAGGAGCAGCAACGTAGAAAGATCAAAGTCTGCAGCTGGCAGTTCTGGGCTAGCCCTAGTCCAGACTGCAAGAAGGACCAAATAAACAGAGACAATGTCCACCTTCCTGGTCTCCATGAATTTAGAGGAACACCATCTCTCAAACTCTTCAGACCTTCACATAAACTAAAATCCTGTGCAGGTTTAAACAGAGCCTAACCAAGAAAAAAGGCAGATTTTTCAGGAATCCCATCCGGCCCCTAGAGGAACCAGTACTCTGTCCTCCTCAGACTTACCTTCCAACGGTTGGATCTGTCCTTGAGCCTTTCAACCAACCCCCATAAGGGAAGACAGGACTCACAGAGGAATGGAGGAGCCCAAGGGCAAAGCAGGGGCCATGACTTCTCTTGCCTGTGAGAAGAGTGCTCAGGGACTCTTGGTCCCCAAAGCTAAAGCCAGGCCCCAAATCCTCCACAGAGGTGGCTGCCAAGTAGCCAACCAACCGAATACAGCAAGAGGGCTGTTCAGGAATTGTATTACAAGCCAACCCACAAGTGAATCTTGGCCAGCCTGGAAAAGGAAAGAAAGACCTGATATGCTGTTTGTTGACTAGCAGGATAAATTAGTGGGCGATATCACTTGATGGAGCTGACACAGAGAGCTGTCTCAGCCACTGCCTCACAAGTCTCATCAATCTCTCTTTGTCTAAGCTACTGCACAGACATGGCTTTGCTTCCTCACAGTGTTTTTCTTAGCCGTTTGAGAAAGCCTTCAATGCAAGATTTGAGACACAGTAGTCGCCACCTCCCAATGGACCTCCCATTGTGGCTTCCATCATCCAGTTTTTTTTTGAGCCATTGTGAAGAGAAAGCTATACCTACAGCATAGTGCAAGACAGAGCTGGTGGGTGGGGGAGGGCCTGTGCCATGGCATCCTCCTCCCTCTCAAAGCTGGCTGAAGGTGTCACTAGGATGCAGCAATGGTGCGTGAAGCACAAGTATTTATTTATTTAGCTGTATTTATATCCCGCTTTTCACCGGGTCAAAGCGGTCAATTGGGAGATACATTTAACACGAGGGGATATGACACACATACGCTAATACTTACAGGGAACATGGGCAATGGAGGGTTAAGTGGCTTGCCCAAGACCACAAGGAGTGCCTATAGGACTAGAAATCCCAGTCCCTCCGGCCTGAGATTGCTGTCCCCAGGTGGGACTTGAACCCCTGGCCTTCCGGCCTGAAGTACCTTGTCCTAACCACTAGGCCACTCCTCCCTTTTATCTTTGTCCTAACCACTAGGCCACTCCTCCCTTTTATCTTTTATCCCCATTTCCAGCATTTTCTAGGAACAGAAGTGGTACTGAAGCAATGGCCCTGGGCAGGTGTAGGGTGACTAAGTTATCCTTGTGCTTGCTGCCACTTCTGCATGTGTGCTGCTATTGCTGAGAGGGGGAGTGTGAAAAAGAGGGACACTTGATTCTGGAGGACCGATTGTTGCAGTTGAGACCAGAAGAAAGCTGTGACAGAGAAGCTGTGGCAGAAAAGGAATAGACAAAAAACAGCAGGAGCTCACCTCTGCCAGTAGAAAGTGGGAACATTTTTAAATTAAGCTGCTGGGAATCTGAGGGCAGGGGCAGAAAGGGAAATGAGTAGTGGGGTAACAGAGAAGGGGATACTGGTGCTGATGGCAAAAAGTAGAGTGCTTCAGAGAAAGAGTGGTGGCACATGGTGGGAGGTTAAGAGTGCGAGAGAGAGTAGTTGGGATATGATCTCATTGGCAGACAATGGTCAGCAGTTTTGTGGCCTCATGTAGAAAGATATTTGTTGGCTCTCCATCAGGTCCTTTGGATCCAAAGTGACCCCATTAAAGCATTAGTGAGGGACATTATGAAGTGGTTCAATCCTTCCTTCAGGCACGAGTCTGCAGCATGAAATTTAATGATTCTACTATACGTTAGCCCTAGGCATTTTGGAAATTAAATCTACAGGCTCATCTGTCTCACTGTTGCTCTTCACCTTTTATACGTACACTCTTGGGTAGACAATTAGCAGTATTTGACAGAATTGAAAGATCTAACATGGATGATGCTAAAATCATCATCCCTTTTAAAAGGATCTTGAAGTTGGTACTGAATAGTTTTAACAAACGTTTGGAGAGATGATTCAGGGATAGCAAGTTAGAGATTAACCGTGATTAAGGATTTGGAGAAATTCTAATGCATCAGTGTGGCAGACATCTCCAGAAGTGAGGATGTGCAGGTAAATCCTCATTAGGGGATGTTAAAAATTTGGGTGTCAAATTAGATTCAGATATGACAATAGAGCCCCCAAATATGATATGTGATTAGAGGGCTATATGCTAAGTTAGGGCTACTGAGACAGATAAGACCACTCTTGGATCAATAGGCTTTAAAAGTTGTAATGCACTCACTATTTCTAAAATCAGATTGATAATGACAGTGCCTTATAGTTAAGCTACCAGCTGGGTTGATACAATAACCCTGTATTAAAGTCATATGCTAAGAAAATAGTTTCCTAATGCAACCATAATAAAAAACATCTTGCTCCCCAAAGCTGTAACCAAACATTATGCAAATAAACTGCAGGCAAAAGATTTGCTGTAATATGGAAAAGCATGTTGGAAGCATGTGCAACAGATTTGCGCTAGCAGCAGCTATCTTATTACAAAATAGCATAGTTACTCATTGTAGCAGGTGTTCTCCAAGAACAGCCGGAATTAGTCCTCGCGCATGGGTGACGTCAGCACTGACGGAGCCCACGCAGTAACCTCTCCCCAGCTTTCAAAGAAAGCCTTTGGGAGATCCACCATGCATGCATGGTCACCTTCCCACCCAAGGGTGCCATCTTGCCTCAGTATGAGGACATAGCTCAAAATAACAAAAAGAAAAGCAACTCCACAGGGAGGAGGGAGGATTGTGAGGACCAATTCCTGCTGTTCCCAGAGAACACTTGCTACAGATGAGTAACTACACTTTCTCCGAGAACATGCAGGAAGTCAATCCTCACATATGGGACTCCCCAGCTACAGACTACTGAAAATCCTGTAAGCCACGGGCGACCCAAAAAACGAACCATGAAGAACAAGCAAAGAATACAGTTCGGTCGCAAGACCCCAGCAGCAACCACAGAAGCCAGCTCTCCAGTAACCTGGGCATGCGGAGGGCAGGAGTTGCCTCAAAGCACAAAAAGATAACGGAGTACAGCCTGGCTGAAGGCACTGTCCCATTGGGACTCCGCCTCCAGGCAGTAATGCACTGCAAAGGTGTGGACCGAAGACCAGATGGTGGCCTGACAGATCTTCAGCAAGGGAACTGAGCGGAGGTTCACCACAGGTGCCGCCATGGCCTGGACGCTATGCATTTGATGAGACACTCCAGCAAAAGATCGGCCTATCCGTAGATGAAGGCGATGCAGTCCACCATCCAGGTGACAAAGTACAGTTGGAGACTGCTACGCTCAGGCAATTAAGGTCATAGGAAATGAAAAGCTGCAAGGAGTGGCGATGAGGCTTGGTTCGCTCCAGATAGGCCAAGGCCCACTTACAGTCGAGAGTGTGGAGAGCGGCCTCCGTCCTATTAGCATGAGGACACAGAAAGAAGGTGGAAAGCACCACCTCCTGGTTGAGGTGGAACAGGGAAACCACCTTATGGAGGAACTCAGAGTGTGTCCGGAGCTCCATCCTATTTCTGTGGAACCTGGTGTAGGGGGCATGAGCCACCAGAGCCTGGAGCTCACTGACCCTGCGTGCAGATGTGAGCACCATGAGGAAGACCACCTTCCAGGACAGATACTTGAAGTGGCAGGAAGCCAGTGGCTCAAAGGGCAGAGCGATAAGCTTCGAGAGGACTACACTGAGATCCCACGCCCCCACCGGCAGGCGGGTGAATGGTCAAGAGAGCAGAAGACCCCTCTGAAAGTGAGTCATAAGAGGCTGGGCAGAAAGTGGCTTCCCCTCGATGATGTGATGGTGTGCTGACACCACAATGAGGTGTACCCTGATGGAGTTAGACTTCAGACCAGCGTTGGAAAGGTGCAGCAGGTACTGCAGCACCAGCTGGACAGAACAGGAGAAGAGGTTAGCATCCCTCTTCACACTGAGAATAGATGCCACTTGAAGGCGTAAGCCCATCGGGTGGAATCCTTGTGGGGCGCCAGCAGGGCCTCTTCTACCTACCTGAGCAAATTGAACTGGGCCAAGACTACCCTTTCAGCAGCCAAGCAGTCAGGGCCAGGGACCCCAGGTTGGGATGCAGGAGAGAGTAGGTTCGGGGTGCAACCCAGGGAGGACTGGGGGCTCCTGAGACAGGCTGAGGAGCAGAGGAAACACGGCCACCGAAACCACTGGGAGGTAAGAGGATCAGAGTGGCCCAATCGAGCTGGACCTTGAAGAGTGTCTTGGCACTGAGCAACGAGGGAAGATAGGCATAGAGAAGGCCTTCCATCCACAGAATGAGAAACGTATCATCTGCCAGCCATAGGGATGCGGTGCCCTGAAGCAGAAGCAGGGCAAATGAGCAACGGCTGGGCTGGCAAAAAGATCCATCACAGGAAGACCTCAGCGATGGAACAGTCATTTGGCCACCTGTGAATCAAGCTGCCACTCATGGGGCTGGAGAACCCAGCTGAGCTAATCCGTCAGGGCATTGTCCTGGCCGGGGAGGTAAATGGTCCTGAGGGGCATCCCTCTCTTGCTGGTGAAAGTGCAGAGGTGGACTGCTTCCCGGCACAGAAGGGACAACCCTGTGCCTCCTTGCTTGTTGACACAGAACACCGCCACCTGATTGTCTGTCTGAATCAGAACAGTCTGGTTCCACAAGTGGTGCTGAAAAGTCCAGAGGGCATAGGAAATGGTTCGGAGTTCTGGGAAACTGATCAGCTGGAGGTTCTCAGACACCAACCACAGACCTCGAGTATGGAGGTTGTCGCAGTGGGGCCCCCAGCCCAACTTGGAGGCATCCATGTTGAGGGCCCTCTGAGGGGGTCGGGGCTTAGAGGTGCGTTCTCGCCAGTAGGTTCTGCAGCTCTAGCCTAAACCATGTCTAGCAGCGTCCCTATGAACTCTAGGATTTGGGTTGGCTGCAAGTGGGACTTAGTTTAGTTGATGACAAACCCAGGTGCTCTAGAGTGAGAATGGTGCGGTGTGCCACCTGCTGGACTTTGACGGCAGTGCCGCCCTTGACAAGCCAGTTATCCAGGTAGGGGAAGATGAATACCCCTTGCAGCTGTAGGTAGGCTGCGATCACTGCTAGACACTTGTTGAACACCCTTGGGGCCGAAGGCCAGGACCCTGTACTGATAATGGCATCCTCTGGTGATAAAGTGGTGGTACTGCTGGTAGCGAGGATGGATGAGGATGTGCATGTACGCATCTTGGAGATCTAAGAAGCACAGCCAATCTCCCTGCCAGAGGCAGGGAGAGCATTTTGAACTTCTCCTTCACAGGGAACCTGCTGAGATCTCTAAGATCAGTATAGGGCAAAAGCTGCTGGTCCTCTTCGGAACCAGGAAGTGCCAGGAGTAGAACCCCTCGCCCCCGAGATGGAGTGGGATGAATTCCACTGCCCTGTCAGCCAGGAGCCCGGCGAGCTTTTGCTGGAATAGGTCTCTGTGTAGGGGAGTCATCAGGAGCGCCCCTGAAAAAAAAATGGAGGCGGCACCCCTCCCCTATCACCTGAAGGGTCCAGGTGTCAGTGGTGATGCTGGACCACGGGCTGGCACAGAACATCAGATGCCCGCCTATGTGCTGTGAGGTTAGACCTCCCGGGGGAAGAGAGGCTATGCCCAAAGAGTCAAAAGAACACTCCAGATTGTGACCGGATCACTGCCTGGGGCTTTGGGACCTTAGGCTTATGCGGGCCTTGCCCCTGTCCCTTGGCCTACTGGTCCTGTTGGAGCTGGGAAGGCCAGGTACTGGGATAGTTTCCATAAGCCTTCCTCTTCTTTGGGTAGAGGGGCTTTTTCCCCAGAAGCCTTCCGTTCGGAAGGGTCAGCAGTCCTTTTGGAGAGCCTGATACTGTTCAGGAACTCTGACTCCATCTTGGCAGTCTTGTCTGCCATGGGCTTGTTGAACAACAAGTTGGTCAATGTCCTCTCCCTGGCAGAGGACATTGACCAACTTGTTCTGAACCCAATGCTCCAAGTCGGAGGACTGTAACCAGGCCTGGTGGTGGGCACTAAAGCCCACCACAGCTACTCTGGCCACAGACTTGAAGCAGTTATAGGCTGCACGAGTAATGAACTTTGAGCACTCCTTGACCATCGAGATCAGGGTCCAGAACCATTGAAGAGATCCCTCTGACAGTCTAGCCGAGAACCCAGCAAGCTCCCTCGCCAGGTCCCGCAAGTACATGGCCAGGTACAGCTGGTAAGCCTGGATCTGGCCCACAAGTATTGGGCCATCGTAGCACTTTCTACCCAAGGCATCCAGTGTGGACCTCTCTCTGCACGGGAGCACTGAGGAGTGCGTCTTCTGGCTCTTGATCCTGTGCATGGCCAACTCCACCATGGAGTTATGAGGCAGCTGCGCTTTCTGGAACCCAGGACTCTTGCGGACTCGATACATGGAATCGAGCTGCTGGCTCATGATTGATACAGAGGCTGGGGACTCCCACATGCGGAAGAGAAGCTGTTCCAGGATTGGGGGGGGGGGGGAGAACAGGGACTAGGTACCATAAGTGCTTTCTTCAGGAAGCCTCATACTGGAGGATATTTAGGTTCTCTGCCCAAGGCTCCTCCTCAGACTCCACAACGAAGGTAAGGGCCTTTGTCATGTCCCTGACAAACTTCAAGGAGGAGAGGTTCTCAGGCGGGGACCTGTGGCAATCCTCCAGAGGAGAGGGGTCCGAAGAAACATCCCAATGGAAGCAGGTATTAGGGGACTCATCGTCGGTCTCCCACTCCGACTTGGAGCCAGAAGAGACCTCGAGGACCCTCTGGGCATTAGATCATGCCAGGTTACCAGTGCCACAAGGGTTCCAGAATCCCTGCACTCTGACCTGGATGTGCTGGCAGAGGAAGTCCTCTGTCCTGAACGGGACCGAGACTTGTGCCGGGAATCGTTTCGAGGCCGATGGTGCTTGAGGACCAGCTCCATGACCTCTGGAAATTCCCTCACAGTGAAGGAGCTGATGATTGGGACCGATGACCCAGAGGAACCAGGTAACAGGCCCCACTGCTGGGCCAAGAAGGCTCAAGGCCAGAAGGCTCCACAGCCACCGGCGTGGGCACTGAGGCCCTCAGGTCCAATGCCAGCACCATCGATGGGGTGTCCTCGATGAGGATAGGTTCAGGAGACCAAGGTCGATCTCCCGATGCCAAAGGAGTCTTCATCCGCCTGGGGAAGCTTAGAGGGCCGCTTCCCGGCCATTGCCCTTGGCATTGCGCCGGGGACTCCGATACCTGTGTCCATGGGTCTTACCCGCGGTTCCAGCATCATAGCCTGAAGATGCCTCTGACGACATCCACCTCTTTGCGGGAAGGCCCTCAGAGACAATACCCAGTCCGATGCCCCGCAACCTTGGGGCTCAGCTAGGACTTAGCCATCACGCGAGACTGAGACCACCATGGTGGCCCCCGAGAGCACCAGCTCTACGAGCGATGCCAGAGCTGAAATGGAGGTCTGGCCGAATATGTTTTTTTGCTGCTTCTCACAGTTCCTCCATCCCTTGCTCATCATTTGCTGACAGAGCCCACAAGAGGTGTCATCATGTAAAACAGATGAGCCCACACTTAGTTTTGAGTTCCATGTAAACCGTCTTGTATTGTAGAAAGACGGTATATTAAAAACATCAAATAAATAGATAAATCAATCAATCATGGTCAGCACCGAGGCACCAGTCATGCGGATCCGTGTATGACATGGTGTGACCGCAGTGGTTGCACTGCTTAAACCCACTGGCTGAGGACATAGCAGTGAAGATGGCACCCACGAGTTCAAACTCAAGAGTCCCGGCCAGGGAGGGCATGAGAATTTCCACACACACACAGAAAAAAAACAAAAAGGGGAAAGGACCTGAGAAAAACATGGTGTCAAGGCAGCAGCAGTTCCAGGAGGCAAGAAGGCACTGGTACGTGTACTGGAGAAGAAAAAGAGAGCAAAGAATGATCATCCTTTTCCAAGGTGCAGACAAATGTCTGATGGGCTCCACGGAAAAAAGGAGACTGAGGCAAGATGGCACCCATGGGCGGGAAGGTGACCACGCATGCATGGTGGATCTCCCAAAGGTTTTCTTTGAAAGCTGGGGAGAGGTTACCGCGCAGGCTCTATCGGTGCGGATGTCACCCATATGCGAGGGCTGACTTCCTGCTTATTTCCGGAGAATATTTTTTTAAAATTTTTTTATCAGAACTCATGTGCATGTGCTGGAATGCTATTCTACACATAAATATTGTTGATATGCTCATGCGGAATGATATTATACACATACATTCATTTTATTCTACACAAAAATATAATTTTGTTATGTCAGCAGTCCAGCCCTTTACTGTTTGTTCGAGTATACCTCCCCCTTCAGCTCCTCAGCCCCTGCCTTCCTCTTAAACAAAGCTAGAAAAAAAGTGGGTACTTCAGTGCTTGCAGTAAAGAAAGAAACAGGCATGAAATGCTCACTAATGCTGGCTGCAGAAGAATGAGCTATCCTCAGACTTGGCATAAAGCTCCAGCATCAAAGAGACTTGCACTCAGTCTTAGGTCTTCCACATGCCTTTCTGTATCTGGTTTAATAGCTAATGCCTTCATTATCATGGCATTTAAATAATCTATGCACTGATGTCAGCACAAATACTTGCAAACCATTAGGTCATGTCCAAAATATCTTTTAGCACTGAGCGGTAACTGTAGTACAGAAAACTGCACAGAAGCCATGCTAAGCTTGATGCAAAGCCTCCTGCACGTTACTTCATCGGTCCCATAGTTTATACATCTAGCAAATTGTGGCAGTACATTGGTGAATAGTAATGAAAAGAAGTGAGCGTAGGTTCCCTACTTTATCAATTTCACTGACTTCTCTTGGGGACAAGGGAGAAATTTAAATTGTTAGTGCTTACTTTGGTCATTCTAAGTATACCTGTTACGAGTCCCTTCGGGGAAATGTGTTTAGTGTGTCACAGGCTAAGGATGTTTGCTGTTGCTGCTCAAACCTTTTGGAACAACTTACCTTTGGAGGCCACGCAGGAGGTAAATTATTTAATTTTCCATGAAAAGCTAAAAGCTTATTTGTTTCCATTATAAGGTTTAGGGCAATGACGTGATAATCCGACTCCTGTTGCACTTTTCCTTCAGTGGTGTATAAAGTGGTATCATCTTCCAAATCACATTATGATATTCATTGTTAAAACAAAATGCACAAAAACTAAATATATAATTTATTTCTTTTATTCACTCTGTCAGGATTTCTTTTATTTGGAGGAAGCTGTATAAAAATGTTGATAAATAAATATAAACAAACAAGGAAGAACAGGATCTTACATACATATTTTGTAAAGAAGCCCCAAAAATAGGTCAAGGTTTTTGTGTTGGTCCATATTGTCCCTGGTTAGACTATATTTCTGACCTGGTGGCAGGGTACAACTTATTTTGTTACTCTAGCTGCGGTTTTCTTGCTTGATAATTCCCCTTTGGAGAAAGTCTCTTTCTGTTCCATTTTATCTGAATTTTAATTTCTACTTTTAGTTTCTGCTTCCCAGAAGTATAAGATCAAATGATGCATCCCCAAGGAAAATTTGCTGACAACCTCTCATAATGGTGGCGGTGGCGGCACTCCCCTCTCCCTGAAAACATTTTTTAAAGTCAGAGCGTGGCAAACCTGCAATAAAGATGCTTGCTGCGCTGTCTCCCACGGCCTCCCCGTTAGACTAGTACATTACGCTGAGCCTGGAACAATATCATCTGACTATGTAGCAATCTTGGGTAAGGTGGTGTTGTTCTGGGCTCGACTGCCGCATAATGTACTAGTCTAACGGAGAGGCAGAAGGAGAGAGCGCTTCAAACATCTTTATTGCAGTTAAGATGTTTGTCGTGCTCTTCTGGAGTCATTACAGGCTAGGGACTGCTGGGCCAAGTGGGGGTGCTCCCATCTAGCCTGAACACCCCCACATTGCGGGGCTGTTTGTGTGGTATTTATGCCATAACTGGTTCCTCTTTGGTATTTGGTAGTAGCCTTTTTGGGGCATGTTTACTAAAGTGCGGTAAGCACTGTTGCAGCTACCATGTGGCATATGTAAAAATGCCGTACGGTAGTTGCAAAACCTGTGAGGTATCTGCAGAAGGAGTGGCAAGCACCTGCCCTACAGATACTGCACAGGGCAGATGATTACCACTCAGGCCCACATTCCCTGCATTGTACAGGATGAATCAAGGAAAAGACAGAGCAACACCTCCCCCCCCCCCCCCGCCCGCCCCAACCCCTAAGGGATGCTGGCTAGAGAGAGGGGGTGTCTTCAGGGGCCCCCTTTACTCTTAACTCTGTTACTGGCTAGCCAGTCAGCCCCCACCCCCCTTTTCCCCAACTCCCACAAAAACATCTCCTAGCTAGTCAGTTCTAGCACCACATGTTTTCCGGTTAGAAAAAAACGCTAATCTGGTATTTTACTGTTGCCTTTTAAGGATTACTTATAACTCATTACGTCATGTCCTCATGTGTACTTTAGAAGAAAGCTGTGAAGATTCTCACTAAAGCCCTTGGTGCTAACATATGCTTTTATCTACTGATGACTGGAACTATTTGGCTATGGTTTGATAGCTATGAATGGGGGTTTGATGGTCAATGCATCAAATCTTTTTGATGTCTAGGTCCGTTATGGCATAATACAGTGCTAAAGAGGCATTAAGTAAGTTGAAATTATCTATCCAGAAAGTCTACTCTTGCTCTATCAAGTGTCTTCCCATTTGTGGTGATTATACTGTCATAGCTGTTCTTTTTGTTTTTCTTTAATTAAGGTATCTTGTCCTTAGATATTGGCTTGTTTCCCCGATTAAAAATTAAATCTAGTTCCTTCCCTGTGTGTACATTTAAGTCTCCATAGAGAATGATTTTGCCTTTGGTTTATTTATCTATTTTAAAAGCTTTTTTATACCACTTTATCATTTCAGTCAAAGCGACTTACATTGTAACTTATATTTGGTAATGTACATTAAACAGGAATATTGATAACTTGGATTTTTCTGAGGCAATGAAGGGTTAAGTGACTTGCCCAAGGTCACAAAGAGTGCTAGTGGAAATTGAATGGTCTCTTGATTCCCAAGCCAGTGCTCTAACCATTAGGCTACTCCTCCACTACACTGGTTTGGAGGACAACCGTTTCAGAATGGACGGGTTGTAAAATATTCAGGGTCAAAACAGGAAGAATCTGGGGATAGTATATAGAGAGCACTGAGGTATGTGTCTTGCAGAATGTGGACTAGATTTTTTTAATATTTTAACCCACAAATATTTCACCTTTTTAGTAGATGTAATAAATTCTGCCAATTCCTCTCACATTATAACACTACTCCCCCACGCTCAAGCCTAGCCCACAATTTCATCCTTGTGTTTTATTTTTTGTAGCGAGTATTAACAACTGTACAGCCATGTATAGTTGAGCTTTTGCCTAACCATATTTCCTGTAACATCCAACATCCTCTCCATGAGGGTGGTGAATGCACAGTACCACCACTAGAGGTCACTCGCATTTTACAAATTAATTTCAGTTTCTGAAACACAGGACTCAAAAGATAGATAGGATGAATCATTCTATGAAACTTGGACCGATATGCTTAAAAACAAAGATATTTATATTTTATGACTTGCTATATATAGTGGACTTTATATTTGATGTGTCATATGTTTATGCTAAATAGAGCAGACTTACAGCTTTTCACTATTCCCAATTTTAGTGCTGCATGCTAATTTGATTGCTAACGTCTACAAGTACACCCATGGATATTAGTATGGAAAAAGTTTCAGCTAGGGCTGGTCATTGTACAGCTATACAGTAACATGCAGTAGTACTTCATTTATTCAAATTATTTTTGACTTCTGAAGGGTATGTAGCAATTGTGATAACAACAAATACTTGGACATATTTGGCAATAAAATGGGTTTTCATGATCTAAAAAAAACATATTTGGAACACAAAGGAAGAGTAGCCATTGATGATGCTATATTGATGCTCTCCACACTGGTCAGCTTGAACACCTCACATTCAGAGAAGGATGAAAAATAGCAAAGGATTGACTAATGCAAGGAAACAATAACAGAAAAAGAGCAGAAGGTAAGACAGAAATCTAAACATGACAAAATAATAAGACTATAACCAATTACATTAAAGAAGAAAACAAGTGTGTCTGACAGTGGAGAATATATTCATGCATATCAACAATTACCAAAACAAACCAGCCTTTTCCAACAAAAACATTATTGGCACCCTTGCATTTTGGGTATGTTGTGTACAATATCTTGAAAAATAATTGAAAATACTCTAACTGTATGTCATTGTTTATTATTTTTTTTATTTCTTTAATTTTTCCTATAACACTTAGGGGCTTGTTTACAAAGCTGCGGTAGCGGTTCGCGATCATTATCGGAGCCGCGACCCCATTGATTTCAATGGGGCCGTGGCTCCGATAACGACCGTGAACCGCTACCGCGGCTTTGTAAACAAGCCCCTTAGTCAATCAAAGCGGTTTACATAAAACCTATGTAACAAAGTTCAAGTTATATGAACTAGGAGATCAGTATAACTTCAGATACAAATCTACAATAAACCTAAGAGAGCAATTCAGGAAGAAGCATTGCTGCCTATTATGAACTTATATACAGAAGGGGAGGAAGGCAGAACACTGGGACAAGGGGAGGAGTGGGAAATAATCAGTCTTTTAAGTGGTCCCTGAATAAATGAGTTTTCAATTCCTTGCAGAAGGATGAGAGTTCAGCAGTGTTCCTGAGATTTGCAGGAAGAGCGTTCCAGAGGTTTGGGGCATACATGGAAAAGGCCCTTTTTCATGTTTCGTGATTACTTTTCATTAACTCAGCTGGTAGGGATAACATGTTCTGCATGCATTTTTTTGTCACTGCTATTAGTGTTTTCTTTTATTGTGGATTTCAAGCATGGTGCAGATTCGTATACAACAACAACAAAAAAGGATGACTGTGCAATCTAGACGTAGAAATTTCTGAGAAAAAAAATAACCAGGACAGAATTAATAGCACTCTTCACTAATATTTGGCTGCACAACCCTTGGCAGGGGTCACAGCCTCTAAACATTTCTTGTAGCCATCTCTAAGTTTCATGCATCTTCCACTCTTCAACTGCGATTTGTTCCAGTTCATGAATGTTCCAGGATTCCTTTTACCAATGGCAGATTTCAGCTCTTTCCAAAGGTTCTCAATTGGACTGAGATCAGGACTCACTGCTGGTCAGTTTAAAACAGTCCATTTCTTCCCTTTTAACCATTCTTTTGTACTTCAGGATGAATGTTTTGGGTCATCGTTCTGCTGGAGGACCCATGACCTTCGACCCAGACCTAGCTTTCTGACACTAGGTAGCACATTTTGCTCCAAAATACTTTGGCAGTCCTGACTTCATGATTCTTTTAATATGTTCCAGACCTCCAGTTCCTGAGGCAGCAAAACAGCTCCACAACCTTATGGAACCTCCATCATATTTAACTGTAGGATGGGTGGTTTTTTTTAACCTTATAAGCTTCATTTCTTTGCCTGTAAATGTAACGCTGGTCTGCAATGCCAAAGAGCTCAAGTTTGGTTTCATCTGTAAACAGAACATTTTCCCAGGATTGTGGTTTCTCAAGAAGGGTTGGGGCAAAGATCAGGTGTGCCTTTTTATGCCTGTCTTTGAGTAGTGTGGCCCTTGGCCTTCGCCCATGAACTCCTCTTTTGTTTAGTATGTGCCATTGGGTGTGTGTTGAAACCACCACTCTAGATTGCTCCAGGTCATCCTTAAGCTCTTTGGGATGTTGTAGATAGCATTTTTCCAACAGTTGGCACTAACCTTCAAAGACGTCTTGGATTCATTTTCCTCTTCCCACTACATTCTGGATGGCTCATGACAGTTTCTTGAGCAGAAAACCTCTTAACATTGCGAACTGTACAAAGGAATCCCAAGGTCTTGGAGATGGCCTTGTACTCCTTTAAAGTTTGTTGTGTGGTGATAATGGCTTTTCTGACAGTCTCAGACAGCCCTCGTCTTCACCACTGTGAAACTAGAACAGGGAATGAATATGGCCATTTTAAACATTAGAGCCATCATTCATTATTGTGTGCAATTCTGGAGACCGCACCTTTAAAAGGATATAAACAGGATGGAGTCAGTACAGAGGGTGACTACTAAAATGGTTAGTGATCTTCGTTATAAAGCATATGTGGACAGACTTAAGGATCTTAATATATACACATTAGAGGAAAGGCGGAATAGAGGCGATATAATTGAGATGTTTAAATACCTCTGTGGCATAAATGCACAGAGGGAGAGCCTCTTTCAATTGAAAGCAAGTACTGCTACAAGGGGACATGGGACGAGGGTGAAAGGGGATAGATTCAGGAGTGATACGCAGAAAGCGTAGTTACACACCTGTAACAGGTGATCTCCGGGAACAGCAGGAATTTAGTCTTCACATATGGGTATCGTCGGTACCGACGGAGCCTGCACGGGAACGCTCCCCAGCGTCCAAAAGGAACGCTTTTGGGAGCATCCCTCAGCACATGCGAGCTGCCTTCCCACCTTTCCAACTGTCCTCTTCAGTTAAGTTTGTAGCTGAGTGAAAGGATAGAGGGAGAGAAGAAAGAGACAAAGAGATAGAGAGACAACGCCTAGGGGAGTTGGGTGGGTTGTGAAGACTAAATTCCTGCTGTTCCCGGAGATCACCTGTTACAGGTGAGTAACTACGCTATCTCCAGGAACAAGCAGGAATGTAGTCTTCACATATGGGGACTCCCTAGCTGAAGATGCCAGGGAGATAGCCCCAGGAAGGTGCCACCCTAGAAGGTGGGAATCCTTCCTCCCATGGATCTCTGGCATCCCACCAGAGTTGGTGGGTAGGAGTTGATTTAGGTGTGAAAAAGATTTTGAAGAACAGCTTGGCCAAAGAAGGCATCCCGCCGGGAGGCTTTATCCAGGCAGTAGTGGGCTCTGAAGGTGTGTACCGAAGCCCAGGTGGCTGCTCGACAAATGTCATCGACAGACACAGAGTGGAGATTAGCCATAGAAGCTGCCATGGCTCTCACATTATGAGCTGTGACATGGTCCTGAAGAGGAAGACCTTTACTCTCACAAGCAAAGGATATGCATTGGGCAATCCATTTAGATAAAGTTCTTTTGGAGACTGGAAGTCCCAAATGACTAGGGATAAAAGGTTGTGAGGACTTTCTATGTTGCTGTGTTCCTTGTATGTAAAAGGCTAAGGCCCTTTTAGAATCCAAAGTATGAAGGTTTCTTTCTGCATTAGAGGCGTGAGGCCTCTGAAAAAATACAGGAAGATAAATTGATTGATTTAAATGAAAAGGCGAAACCACCTTTGGCATAAAGTGTGGTTGAGTTCGAAGAACAATCTTATCATGATGAAACCTAGTATAAGGAGGATCAGCCACTAAAGCTTGCAATTCATTAATGCAACGGGCAGAGGTGATTGCACTTAGGAAGATGACCTTCCAGGTCAAATACCTAAGGGCTGTAGTGGCCAAAGGTTCAAAAGGCGGCTTCATGAACTGCCCGAGAACTAGATTTAGATCCTATGCCATCGGTGGTGGCTTGAAGGAAGGTTTAGTCAATAAAAGGCCTCTCAAATCTTGATAGGAGTGGATGAGAGGAAATTGGTTGTCCATTCAGAGGCTTATAAGAAGCTGCAATTGCACTAAGATGGACTCTTACCGAATTGGTCTTTAGACCTGAATTCGATAAGTGAAGGAGATACTCTAGTATCGATTCTAAGGGTATAACCAGGGGGTTTAATCCCTTCTTGGAGCACCATAGTAAAAACGTTTCCACTTGAAGGCATAAGATCTTCTTGTGGAAAGTTTCCTAGAAGCCTGAAGGATATCTTTTACCTGTTGGGACAGGTTGAAATCTTGGAGGTCTAAGCCTTCAGCAACCAGGCCGTGAGGTGCAGGGACTGTGAATTTGGGTGCCATAGCATCCCGTTCTCCTGGGAAAGGAGATCTGGAGCATGCCCTAACTCCAGAGGCGCCACTTGAGAGAGATGTAGAAGCAGTGAATACCATGTTTGGCGTGGCCATCGTGGTGCTATGAGAATCATGCGACCCCTGTCTCTCTGAAGCTTGAAGAGTATTTTGGGGATGAGGGGAATGGGTGGGAAGGCATAAAGGAAGTCCTGATCCCAGTGAAGAAGGAAGGCATCCCTTGCCTGACAGTTGTGAGCCGGAATCCTGGAACAGAACCGGCGAAGCTTGGCATTCAGTGGACTTGCAAAGAGGTCTATGTCTGGAGTGCCCCAGAGATTTATTTATTTTATTTATTTAGCAAACATTTATATACCGCTGCTTCCAGCGATCAGCAGCGGTCCGATTACAATAGGAGAACTGTCAAATCAGTACAGTAGAATTTGGGGCGCGCATAGGTTGATTCGGAGGGTAGGCACATCACATCACACAATATGTACATATACAAATAACCAGTATACACAAAACAAATTCAAGAGTAATAAATACAGTAGAATTTGGGGCGCGCATAGGATGATTCGGAGGGTAGGCACATCACACTAGTGGTGTAAATTAGTGTATCTGTATAAGTATAAGTATATCCGTATACATGTATATCTGGATACATGTATACTCATACCTTTGGGTATAAGGGGCACTGTTACATAAATACACTGATGTGGGATATGTACATATATACAAATAACCAGTATACACAAAACCAGTATACACAAAAAACAAATATAAACTTACATAAAACTATCAGGTGTACATAGGTATGCAATGGATTATTGCGGTGAAATATCTTTGCCACCTGGTCTAGGTGCAGGGACCACTCGTGAGGCAGCAGTACTCGACTGAGTTTGTCTGCCCAAAGGTTTTGAATGCCTGGAAGATATACCATTAGAAGGTGAATTTGATGCTCTCTGGCGAGGGCCCACAGTCGTAAAGCTTTGTTGCATAACGACAGAGAGCCTGTTCCGCCCTGATTGTTCACAAAGAACATGGCTACTTGATTGTCCGTCTGGACTAGGACTGTCTTGTAGCTGAGCTGGGTGTGGAATACTTAAAGAGCTAAATAGATTGCTCTTAATTCCAGGTTTATGTGTAAACCAACCTCCTGTGGAGTCCAGGTGCCCTGGGTAGAGAGATGATTCAGGTGTGCTCCCCAACCCACCTGTGATGCATCTGTTGTTAGGGTGGCCTGAAAGAGGGGTTGATGGAAAGGAGACCCCACTGTCAGATTTTCTAGTGATTGCCACCATTGGAGGGACAAAATTAGTCATTGAGAGATTATTATTTTGTCTGACAAATGACCCGTGGCCTGTGTCCACTGTGTGGAGAGGGTCCACTGAGCTGCTCGCATGTGGAGGTGAGCATATGGGACTACATGAACTGTGGATGCCATATGTCCCAGTAACTGCAGTAGCTCTCGAGCAGTGAGGGAGGATTTGCCTGCTGCTTGAGAAGCTAGTTGCATTATGCGAAGACACCGGGCTTGTGGAAGGAAAGCCCTTGCCTGTCTGGTATCTAGACAGGCTCCTATGAATTTTAGGCATTGTGAAGGAACTAGTTGAGATTTTGGGAAGTTTATTACTAATCCCAAGTATTGGAGGATTCGCATTGTATGGGACAGTGCAGTGCTGGGCTGTAAGGGAAGACGAAAATCCCCAGGGTTCATAGAAATGCAGCTACTACTGTCATGCATTTCGTGAATACTCTTGGTGCTGAAGCCAGACCAAAGGGAAGAACCCTGTACTGGAAATGTTTTCCCCTGAAAGGAAACATAAGAATTTCCTGTGACCTGGATGGATGAGAATGTGAGTGTATGCATCCTTTAAGTCTAGAGAGCAAAGCCAATCCTGGCTTTGAAGGTATGGCAGAAGAGTTCCTAGAGAAATCATTTGAACTTCTCTCGAAACAGATATTTGTTCAATTCTCTGAGGTCTAGAATGGGTCTGTGTCCTCCTGTTTTCTTTGGAATAAGAAAATAGGGGGAGTAGAACCCTGCACCCTGTTGAAGAATGGGTACTTCCTCTATTGCCCCTTGGGCAAGAAGTGTGGAGACCTCGTGATCTAGCAGATTGTCTGCAGAGGTTTGTGAATTGAATTGCTTTAGAATTGTAGGAGGGGGCATGGTGTGAAAATGAAGCTTGTACCCCTCTCCTACAATGGACAAAGTCCAATATTCTGCTGTTATCTGATGCCATCTGTTGACAAAGTGGCATAACCTGCCCAGAATATGGGGGGGTTGGGGACCCCTCAGAGGCAGGGAGGCAAAACTCTCTAGGAAGGAGTCAAAGCCCTTGAGGAGGCTGAACCTGGAGAGCTGGTTGGGCTCTCCGGCCTTTTGGTTTCTTTTGCTGTTTAGTTTGTCCCTTTTGGGCAACCTGACCTGGAGTTTGACTCTGCTGGGTATAGGAAGGATAAAACTTCCTCTTTTTGCTAAAAGAGGGCTTTTTATAAGGCTTCCTTTTGGCTGGAGTGGCTGTAGACTTTGAATTGTCAGCATCTAACTCGTTAGCCTTTTCCTGCCAGTTCTTGCCGAAGAGATTCTCCCCCGTGCAAGGAATGTTGCCTAACTTGTCCTGTACCCAAGTCTCCAAGTCTGATGCCTGTAGCCAGGCAATCCGTCGTGCGCCAATGGCAGTAGCAGAGGTGCTGCTGATGCATTCGAAGCAGTCAAAGGCTGCACGATTAACAAACTTGGAGACATCCTGAGCATGCTTAACTAGAGCAAGAAAATCTTGTCTCTTGTCATCTGGGAGAAATGGGCTCATAAGTTCCAAATCTCCTGTGACTTCCTTGAGGAACATTCCCATATATGGGATATATGAACTGATCCTAGCTGAAAGCATGGAAGCTTGAAAAGTTCTGCACCCAAAAGCATCCAGAGTCCTGCATTCACGACCTGGAGGATTGGATGCATGCCTCTTTGCACTTTTCATCCTACGCACGGCTGATTCCACTACCATTGAATGGTGTGGCAGCTGAGTTTTCTGAAATCCAGGACATGGCGGAACTCGATACATAGTATCCAGTCTCCTAGAGTGAGGAGAAGTAGTCAGAGGTGTCTCCCACATTCTGAGCATCAAACTATGCAGAATTTCATGGATAAGCAGAGTGGCTGCCTCCTTTGGAGCTTTAGGATATTGGAGAATTTCCAATTCCTTTGCTCTGGGCTCCTCCTCAGGAGCTACTGTGATTGAAAGACCTTTGGCCATATCACGGATGAAATCTTGAAATGACATGTCCTCTGGAGGTAACATTCTGCATTGGGGAGAAGAGGGATCTTCTAGGAGAAACCTTCTAGTGCCAGCAGAATTGTCAGAGTCTTCGGAATCGGAGTACTCCTGACCCCAATTCTCCTGCAAAGCACTATCCTGGTACCGATCGAAGTCAGTACCAAGTTGACCCGGTACCGCTTTAACAATTCCAGCCAGAGATGGCATGGGAAGAGTTCCCACCGGGGCCGGTACCGTTGGTACTGGTATCGTCGGTGTCGGTTCCGGTGTCTGTACCGGCATCGGTGTCGGTGTCAAGGTCGGTACCGGTGCCCGTGGGACCACCAGTACCGCAGCTGAAAGAAGAGCTGCGATGCTGCGCTCGATAGCGAGGAACCTCTGGTCTATCGACGCTGCCGATGCTTGGGTGTCGGTAAGAACGGCCGGAACCCCTGAGCATGGCACAGGTAGTTCTTGCGAGGTTGAGGCCTCGAGAACATCCTGAAGCCCCATCAATGCTTTGGAAGCCGAAGCCTCCCACCGGGGCTGTTTTGCCGGTATGGTTCCCTCAAGGGCAATGCCAATGGCCTCTCGATGCTTAGCAGGAGAGCTACCCTTTGAGGGCCAGCTTTTATGTTTAGTTACCTGAGATCCATGGGAGGAAGAAGAGGCCCTTGACGATGTCGATGCAATGGATCTGGCATCTGAAGAAAAGAGGGTACCAAGCTTTGCAGCCCGGTTCTGTCTTCCTCTTTTAGTCATCCCCATACAGGAGAGACATTCAGTTGGAGAATGTTCAGGTCCTAAACATTTCAAACACCAATCATGGGTGTCAGTGACGGAAATGGTACCGCCACACTTAGTACATTTTTTAAAACCATTAGTTGGTTTTCCATGTTTTAGGAATATGGGGCCTAGTGCCCAAAATGGCGCCTAGCACCAAAGAGAAAAGTTTCTGAAAAGAAACACAGTCTAAAGCCTAAGGGTTTTTTTTGAAAAGAAAGAAAAGAAAAGAACCGGCGGTACCTGTAGGCGTCGTGCGGTAGGCAAACACGACCACAAGAAAAGAAATTTAAGACGGAATTTTCTGCGGTGACAGGGAATAGATCCTGTCGGCTTTGCGGAAAATGAAGAACTGACGAGGGACAGTTGGAAAGGCGGGAAGGCAGCGCGTATGTGCTGAGGGATGCTCCCAAAAGCGTTCCTATTGGACGCTGGGGAGCGTTCCCGCGCAGGTTCTGTCGGTACCAACGATACCCATATGTGAAGACTACATTCCTGCTTGTTCCTGGAGATATACTTCTTTACGGAAAGAGTGGTGGATCCGTGGAATAGTCTCCCAGTGGAGGTGGTAGAGATGAGGACAGTATCTGAATTCAAAAAAGCAGGGGACAAACAGAGGATTCTCTAAAGGAAAAAAGGGGACTGTTGTAGTTGTTGATATGGAAGGACAGACTAGATAGAAAAATGACAGAAAAAGACCACATGGCCTATGTTCTATGTTTGATTCAAGTCATGTGAGTACTAACAACTGATCAAAGGTGTGTCTAATTTTTCTGCAATGGGAATGTGGTTCTTCTGTTTAAACTGATTTGAATTTTTATAACATAGAAACATGACGGCAGAAAAAGATCACATGGCCTATCTAGTCTGCCCTTCCATATCAACTACTACAATAGTTCCCTTTTTTTCCTTTTGAGAGCCTCTGTCCTGTGCTTTTTTGAATTCACATACTATCCTCATCTCCACCACCTCCATTAGGAGACTATTCCACAATCTAAAATTCTTTCCGTAAAGAAATATTTCCGCATATTACTGCATATTTCCACACATTACCCAGGAGTCTCTCCCCTTTCACCCTCATCCTATGTCCCCTCATAACAGAGCTTGCTTTCAATCGAAAGAGGCTCTCCTCCTGTGCATTTATGCCACAGAGGTATTTAAACTCTCAATCACCTCTATCCCACCTTTCTTCAAAAGTATACATATTAAGATTCTTAAGTCTGTCCTCATATGCTTTATAACGAAGACGACTAACTATTTTAGTAGCCACCCCCAGAACTGACTTTAACCTATTTATATACTTTTGAAGGTGTGATCTCCAGAATTGCACATAATACTCCAAATGAGGTCACAACAAAGACTTATACAGAGACACTATCATCTCCTTTTTTCTGCTGGTCATTCTTCTCTCTATGCACTCAAGCATCCTTCTAGCTTTTGCCGTCACCTTTTCTACCTATTTAGCTACTTTAAGATCATCAGAAACAATCATGCCAAGGTCCCGCTCTTCTTTTGTGGACAGAAGTACTTCATCTCCTACACTGTACCACTCCCTTGGATTTTTGCAGCCCAAATGTAGGGGGCCTGTATTTTCTAGCATTAAATCTTAGCTGACAAATTCTCGACCATTCTTCAAGTTTAGCTAGATCCCTCCTCATGTTATCTACTTCCTGGATGTCTACTCTATTGCAGATTTTGGTATCATCTGCAAAGAGGCAAACCTTAGCCAACAGCGCTTCTGCAATATCACCAACAAAGATGTTAAAAGATATTTTAAAATTTGGAAGAGATCTCTGTTTAAGCATAATGCCCAGACTGAATATGCATTATGCTTGAACAGAGATCTCTTCTAAATTTTAATAGATATTATTAATCACAATAAAAAGAATAAAATGGACTAATAGGCTCTGCACTTTCTGCCCTCCTGTTTTTTTCTTAACTTGAACTTTATTGAAATTTTCACACATAACTTACACCAACAATTACAGTTGCAGTAAGCATTTACATGTAAATTCAATGCCTCCCTTCATTATACCTAGTGCCACCTGCACCGCCTCCAGTATCCCAACCTACCCCCGTCCTGCCCTTTGCTTTGAGCTTACCAACTTATAACCCCCCCTCCCCCTTCCCTCCCTCCCTTCCACCCCCCTACTTCTCTCCTATAATCGAAAATCTCATGTTTTAACCATAATTCTAATCCAAACCATTCACCCCAACTGCACCTTTCCCCATCCTTATTCTCTGCTGCTCCATCCTTCCATATACCCTCCCTTAACCATCTCCAAACCCCCTTCCATCGTTTCGCCATTTATCCTCCTCTGCCCTTCTTTTCCCCCGTTATTTTGTACATAAGATATATTTCTGACATCCGCTTAGCATAACTGTCCACAGATGGTAAACACATTCTATTCCAGTACCATGCTATTTCACAAATAGCTGCCGTGATACAGTACCAAATGATATCCCACTCTCCTTCCCACTTCCCATCCTTCTTTTGCAGGAGACACATTTCAGGAGTAAGCTCTATACGTGATCCCACAATTTTATTAAATGTTATCCCCAATTTTCCCCCAGTACTTTTGTACAACTGGGCATGACCACCACATATGCATCCATGTTCTCCCTGTGCCACACTGCCTCCAGCATTCATTCGTCTTCATTACACCCGCTTTGTGCAACCGCTCTGGTGTGAGATACCACCTCCACAGCACCTTGAACCCATTCTCATGCAGTGATGTAGCTATAGAGAATTTAGCTATTCCCATCGCTACTCCCTCCCATTCCTCCACTTCCCATTGCACCCCTTAATCCCTTTCCCACGCTTCCATATAACTCAATTTCCCTGCTCCCCTCGCAATTAACCCTTTATATATTCTAGACAGCGTGCCCTTCTGCCCCAAGGAACCCAAACATGCCCCTTCAAACAATTCGACTTTCCCCCTGATATCCTGCCACCACTTCCTCTGTCGAACCAAAGAACCCATTTGCGCATACGCATACCTATCTGCTTCCGGCAACCAATACAAATCTCGTATATCCTCAAAACTCCTTACCTCTTTCCCTACTAGTATCTGTGACACCTTAGTCCCTGCTCCGCCCATCTTTGTAGAACTACTCTACTCGGGCCTACTCCCTCTTCACAGCATGCCTGAAAGGACATTGTGTGTGACCACCTCTTATCCCCCACTATCCTCTGCCAATGCTGCTGCCACACATTTAAGGTATGCCCCACCAAGGGGTTGTCTCCCCTCTCTTCCCCCCCCCCCCCCAGACTACCCTTTCCAACTCTCCGGGGCCAAAATCAACTGCTTCCATCATTACCCATTGTTTGTATGGTTCCCACAACCAAGAATTACACCACCCTCATCTACGCTTCTCTATAGTACAATGTGAAATTAGGTACCCCCATCCCTCCCTCTGTTCCCTGAACTTGCAATGTCCTCGCCACCACCCTTGGCCTTTTGCCCCCCCAGGTAAAACCCTCCACTTATTTTTGCACCTTCCTCAAAATTCTTCTCGGTATCGCTATTGGTAATACTTGAAAGTAGAACAGGAAATGGGAAAGCAACATCATTTTAACAATCGCCATCCACCCAAACCAAGAATAGTATCCCCTGCTCCACCCCCTCAACTGTATCTCCATTTGCCCTAAGAGCATTTTATAATTTAATTTGAATAAGTCTTCCAGTGCCCTCCCCACCTGCACCCCCAAGTACCGAATTGACCGCTTTTCCCACTTAAAAGGAAAGCGCTGCTGCAGCCCCACTTGGAGTTCCTCTTCCCCTACCAAACTTAATATTTCCGATTTTCCCCAATTGATCCGGAACCCCGCCACTTCCCCATAGGCCTGTACCTCACTCATAAATTGCTGGCAACGCTTCCCTTGGTCTCGTGATCGTTAACAGTATATCATCTGCAAAGAGCAACATGCAATACTCTCCTTGTCCCACCTTTACCCCCTTAATATCCTGACTCGCCCTTATCCGTGCTGTCAGGGGCTCTAACGAGAGCGCGAAAAGCAGTGGTGATAGAGAGCAGCCCTGCCGAGTTCCCCTCCCCAGAGGAAAAAAGTTCGAGTACCCCCCATTTACTCTCACACATGCTTTAGGGCTCACATACAAAGCTTTTATCCAATTCACAAACTCTGCCCCGAACCCCATAGCCTCCAACACAGAAAATAGAAATTTCCATGACACTTGATCAAATGCTTTTTCAGCATCCAGTGATACCAACAGCACATGGTCATTTGAGCACCTTACTTTCCAAATCACATTTAGTACTTTCCTGATATTATCCGCCACCTGCCGTCCCGGTATGAACCCTGCTTGGTCATCATGAACCAACTTACCCAGCACTTTATTCAGCCTCATCGCTAGTATCTATGCCAGCAGCTTTGCATCAATGTTTAAAAGCAATATTGGCCTGTATGACACGCACTCCTATGGGTCTTGTCCTTCCTTATGTATAAGGGTAATGCCTGCCCAGCCCATTGTGTCCGCCAACTTTTCTCCAATCTTTGGCATATTGAATACTTTCGTTAAGGGTTGTACTAACAGACCCCCAAATTTCTTATAAAACATCGCTGTCGCCTGTATCACTTCCTCTGCTCCAATCTCCCTGTCTAGATTCTGCTGTTCCAACCGTGGCAGCCCCACTTCTCCCAAATGATAGCCCCCGCTAGTCCCTCTGATTGCACAGCATATGATAAAACGCTACAAACTCTTCTCTAATCTGGTGATCATCCCGCACCGCACCACACCCCCCCCCCCTGCTTCTAATCTGTATGATCCTATTCCATTCCTTTCTCTTTTTTAACCGCCGTGCCAAATACGTCCCCGCTTTATTACCCCCTTCAAAGAAATTCTGCCTCAGCAATTGCAGGTGATGCCTTATCCGTTCCGCCTCCAACGCATTCAGTCTAGCCCTTGTCTGCAATACTGCACCCCGATATTGTCCACTACCCCCCTGAGCATCTTTTTCCTCCAGAACCATTAGCTGGTGCCTTAGCTGCCATTCCTGCTCCTACCTTTCTCTTTTTATTCGCGCTCCCCACTTTATCAACACCCCCCTCACCACTGCTTTGAATGCATCCCATACTACCCCCTCTTTTACCTCTCCCTCCCCATTCTTTTCGAAGTACTCCGGTATTAAATTTTCCACCTCTCTCACCACCCTGGTATCCTCCAGTAAGCCTTCATTTAGTTTCCAATATTGCACCCCTTTACTTTCCCCACCACCCTCACCTGTACTACCATTGGTGCATGGTCAGACCACGTTATAGGCTCAATTTCTCCCCCTTTTATCCTGCCTGCCAACTCCTTCCCTAACCAGATGACATCTAGCCTTGAGTATGTGCCATGAGCTGCTGAGAAGATGGAAAACTGTCGCCTACCTAGATTCATCAAGCGCCATGCATCTATCAAATCATTCTCATTCACAAACCTGTGATATATCTCTGTCTATCCGCCCCCCGCCCTTCCATCTTACCCGTCGTGTCTCTCCCCACCTCCCAGGGCATATTGAAGTGCCCTCCACAAATCATCGCTCCTTCCCCCATTAAAGTAACCTGCTCACTTAACTCCTCCCAAAACTCTTTCTGGGACCCTGTGGGCACGTAGACGTTTACTACGCAAGACCACTCCTCCCCTATTTTCACACGCAGTAGTAGGTATCTCCCCCCCTTATCCCTTATCACAGACTGAACCTCTATTTTATGCTCCCCACTGTTGAAAACAGCCACCCCTCCTTTCTTCCTTTCCCTTAGGTTTGAGGCAAAAATGTAGTCTCTATATCCCTTAGGTTGCACTACAGATTCATGCTTTTTTAGTAAATGTGTCTCCTGCAGCATTACAATCGCAGCTTTATGCCTTGTTAATTCTTTATACAATTTCTGTCTCTTCCAGGGTGAATTTAACCCCTTCACATTCAACGTGACAATTTTCAAATCACCACATAACAGTACTCTCCCCTTCCTCCCTGCTTTTTTCCCTCCCCTCCCTCTCCCCTCTCCTCCCTCTCCCCCCATCCGCCCTCCCTCATCCCCCCTCTCAAGGGAGATTTGTCTTCCCTTACAGTGACTCACTACCTGTCCCTTGTCCCTCCATTCCGCATCACCCCCCTTCTCCCCCCACTCCGCTATGATCCCCTTCCCTTCCCCCTCCTAAGCCACACTTGTCCCCCCCCTCTTCCCCTCATATCCAGACGCTCAATCCGAACCTACCTCCCTTCCCCTCCTCCCCCCACCTAATCTAGGTTACCTTCTATTCCTCCGCCCTCTAAATAGTTTCTTCCCCCTTTACCCATTACACAAAGTCCTCCACTTCAGCCAGCTCCTTGCTCTGCCACTTGCGCTGCAGAGCACTCTTTGTTCATTCTCGCCAACCTTCTGCCCTCCGCTGGTACTCTATGCCATCGCAAACTATCCCTCTTTGCGACTGATGGCACTGTACTTGTTCTGATCTGGCTTCTCCCGCCCTCAGGAAGGTTGGAAAGACCCAGCTCCTTAAGTGCTTTCCAGGCTTCTTCACACGACTGCACTCGCCTCGTGACCTTCCCTTGACTGTTAGCAGAAGTCCAAATGGAAACAACCACTTATATCGCATGTCCTCCCTCCTCAGAAATTCTGTTACCTTCTTAAGGTTTCTTCTGCGCTGGAGCGTTCCCATAAAAAGGTCTTGAAACAATTCCAGGGTATGCTCTTCCCATGAAAACTGTCACAATTTTCTAGCCGCCCTCAGCAGCCTCTCTTTTGTTTTAAATGAACCTAAACACACCACATTGTCTCGTGGCTTGTTGTCTCTTACAGGTCCCAGACCTCTATGAGCCCTCTCAATTTGTAAATGCTCATCCACCTCGCCCTCTACTGGGTCTGCAGCCAAGAGCAGGGATTTAAATATCTTAGTAGTCACTTTGTCACAGTTCTTATATTGAGCTTCTTCTGGGAACCCGCGTATCCTGATGTCACTTCGTCTGGAGCGATCCTCTAAATCTTCCACTTTCCTCTGCTGCTCTTGACCTCGCTTCACTTCCTCCCATCCTTTTTGTAATTCCTCTATTGCCGCCTCTTGCTGCTCCAGCTGATTCTCCGTTTCTGCTACTCGAGTCCCCATTTCCACGATGTCCTGTCGCAAAAATTGTATAGACTCTTAATTCATGTTTGACTCCACTGATCTCCAACTTGGATATCCTCTTTCATCTCTACTAGCCACATCTTCAGCATTGCAGCTACACCCAGGCTGCAGGCCCGCTCAATCTCGTCTTCCTGCTCCAGTGGGCAGTCCGGCACTGTTCTTCCTTCCTTCTCCCCCTCCTTCCCTCCTCTTGGTGATACATATGAGGATCTGAATTCCGCCAATTTCTTCTTTCCGGATTGTCCACCTTTTAGTTTGTCCATGTTCCCTTTATTTCCCCTAGGATGAGGTGCCCCAATCTCTAGGCAATTCAATGGGTTCTCCCCCAAGTGTTTACTCCTCCACGTATTCCTTGTGCTCTCTCAGGGAGTGGTCGTCACCCCGTTGCTCTGTGTCTTTTTTTTTGTAGTGCCTGCCCGTCTTCCTGCAGCTTTATGTGACTTATCTTTGTTTTATCTGGTAGGCTCCTTGCTTCTCATCTCATAGCAACATCACCTCTCATCTGCTAGGCTCCGCTCCGTATTTTTTATTAATTTTATTATTTTTATATTTTTTGTTTTTATAGTCCTGGGCCTAGCGACAACTCTCCCCTGTAGTCCAGCTTTATTTGCGTCTCCGTGACTGTGCCCCCCCTTGCAAGTCCTGGTACTTGCCTTGCTCCTTCACCGTCGCTGCACTCCGGAATCTAGTACTTTGCGCTCTTGGTACTCCCCTGTAGGCACTCTCTCACTGCCAGCTCTCTTCACCCTCGCTAGACTGCCACGTGTCTCCCCAGCTCTTCCGATCCTCCGCTCTTGCAGAGCACAGCTCGTGCTCCCTCGTGTTCACTCCTGCCCTTCTAGCAGCCGCCTCCTCTCTCTTCTCGGGACACGAGTTCTCGTTCCAGCCCTCACCGGCTCACCCACCGTACTCAGGCCTTCTCCACTCAGCAACTCCTCACTTCCACTCGCCTCGTGGTCCCCGACTCGGCCGCTCTCTACCTTCTGCCATATGGCCCAGCACTCCGGCGCTGAAATTACTCCTCTTTGCCCCCCACCAGGGGTATTCCGCTACTGCCCCACCTTCCATGCTCCTCACAACTCTTTATCTTTATCTTTATTAAAACACTTGATAGACCGCCCAGGCCGAAGCATCAGGGCGGTGTACAATCATAAAAATTGACGACTGCTAATAAAAAGAAAGAAAGGAACGCCATAAAATAATAGGACAGAAGGAGAGACAGTAAAGGAGATAGCGGACAGCCGGGGTGCAGGAAGGGTGAAGGGAAACAAGAGGAGGAGAGAGGGAAGGGACATGGAGGAGAAGGGGAAGGGGAGGCGCGACTAGGGAGAGGGAACACCATCAGCAGGGGGGGGAAGGTCGAAAGCCTGGCAGAAAAGGTGTGTCTTAAGGAGGGCCTTGAAACGGGTATAGGACAGTTCAGTGCGGAGTGGGATGGGAAGAGAGTTCCAGAGGGCGGGGCCCAAGAAAAAGAAAGCAGAGTGACGAGTAGATTCGAGGCGGGCCTGAGTAGGTGAAGGGAGAAAGAGACGATTACCGTGAGACGAACGAAGGAAACGGGGAGAGGGCTGAAGGCGAATAATGTCGGCTAGGTACTGGGGGGTATCCAAATGAAGAGCTTTGTGGGCAAGGATAAGCAGCTTGAACATGAACCGGTACTTAACGGGGAACCAGTGTAAGGATAAGAGACACGGTGACACATGAGCACGAATAGAAGACGAGGTAACAAGACGGGCGGCAGCATTTTGGACAAGTTGAAGACGGCGAAGTTGGTAGGAGGGAAGACCAGCATAGATAACATTACAATAGTCAAGACGAGAAATAACCAAAGACAGGACGAGAGTGACAACAGAGGATGGAGGGAGAATGGAACGGACGGCCTTGATACGGCATAGGTGAAGAAAAGAGGAACGTACAACAGAAGAGATATGATCGTGGAAGGAGAGGGACGAGTCTAGGGTAACACCCAGGTAACGAAGGGTTGGGGCAGAGGGGATGGGGTGAGGGCCCATGACGGGTAGGAGGAGGGGGGGAGGGAGACCAAAGGTAATCCAAAGTGCCGAGGATTTTGCAGGATTGACACGCATAAAGTTAGAGTCAAACCAGGAGGCGATAGAAGACAGACAGAGGTTGAGTGGATCCAGATCTGGGGAAGAGGGAGAAGTGTGGTGAACCAAGAGGATGTCATCAGCGTATATGTAAAAGGAAAGAGCAGATTGTTGGATTATCAGGGCCAGGGGAGCAAGAAAAACATTAAAAAGCAGGGGGCAAGAATGGAGCCCTGGGGAACACCACACGTAGCGGGGGTGGGGGGGATGCTAGAGTACCAGAGTGAACTGAAAAAGTACGACAAGAGAGGAAGGAGTGAAACCACCGAAGAACAGTGCCACGGATGCCAAGGTCGGACAGACGAGACAGAAGGGTGCGGTGATCGACTACATCAAACGCAGAGGACAGGTCCAGAGAAACCACGAGAGATATCACCACGGTCGTGAGAACGGTGAAGCTCGGAGAGCAAAGCTGTGAGAATGGTTTCGGTGCTATGACCGGTGCGGAAGCCAGATTGGCGGGGGTGGAGGGCGTGGGTGGAATCGAGGTGAGAAGCCAACTGAAAGAAGACAAGTTTTTCAAGGACTTTAGACAGGAAGGGAAGGTTGGAGACAGGGCGCCAGTTGGCGGGGGAGGAAGGGTCAAGGGAAGGCTTTTTCAGGAGGGGACGGACAATAGTGTGCTTCCAGCGGGAGGGGAATAGACCGGAGGAGAGACTAGAGTTGAAGATAGAAAGAATAGAAGGCACAAGCGCAATATCGGGGTTGAGCAACCAGGAAGATGGCAATGGATCAAGAGGACATTTTGGGGTATATTCCCCCCGTTGACAGGCTTATGGCAGCGGAGCAGAACACTACACCGCCATTCGTCCCAGTGACGTCACCGGAAGTCCTGCCCCCCTGTTTAACTTGTATCTTCAACCCATACGCTCCATTTTCAAAAAACACAATATAAGATATCATATACGCTGATGATATCATGTTGTACTCCCCATTTAGCATTGTGAACCCCAACCATGACAACTTAGCAGCTTGCCTAACTGAAACGAAATATGGCTCTGCTCAAAGAATATGTCCATCAATTTCAAAAACTGTACCACAAGGTAGGCAAAGACTCACGTATCTGCTGAAGACACAGTCCAAAGACGTGATCAGGTGGAAAAACACTTTATTCAAACAAACATGGGTTGGCTTTATGTTTGTTTGAATAAAGTGTTTTTCCACCTGATCACGTCTTTGGACTGTGTCATCAATTTCAAAAAGACTGAAGTGTTATTCATGTCAAGAAACCCTTTTAATCTGTCTGAAAAACATCATCCTACCCGTTAAACAGGAGATAAAATACTTAGGAGTCACCCTTGATAAGACCCTCAACTTGACTGCCTACATAAAACAGACAGCTAGAACCATCTTCTTTAAATTAAGGACCATTCAACAACTCAGACCTCTTACTGATATAGATGACTTCAGAACCTTAGTTCAAGCATTAATCACGCCTCATTTCAACTATTGTAGCAGTATACTGCAAGGGACAACTAAAAAGAACTTAAACATACTCCAAATGATTCAAAACGTCACCACCCGAATAATATTTAAAGCCAGACTATCTGATCACATCACTCCCATATTAGATACCCTCCACTAGATCCCTGTTGCCAGTAGGATAAAATATAAATCCATAGTGACCACGTTTAAACCAATCAACAATACAGCACCTTCTCACCTTTCAACTTTGATCCAAACTCCCCCTGAAAACAGAACTAGAAGACGGAAGAACCTTAACACTCCTTTAGCCCTTACCTCAATTAGAAAAACTAATCAAACAACAAGTAACAGTGTGTTTTCATATGTTGCACCTGTTCAATGGAATACCCTCCTGTAAAGTCTAAGAGAAATTAAAGACCAAGTTTTCAGAAAGGAATTAAAAACATACCTGTTCGTACAGCATTTCCATAACCGTAATTTCACTTCTGATCAAGTCCCGCATACCACTTGACTCCTGCCCCACGTAACTCTACTACACACCAAAGCAGCCATAATCTCACACCTACTCATTGTTTAATTTCACTTACCATTACTGAAACCTCCGCGCTTACAATACCCTGAATGTCCTAGATATATAGATATACGATTGTAAATAGTTCTTACTTTTATCTGTTTATTGCAAATAGTTCAAAAGTTACATGATGCTCAATGTATTATGTTTTGTTACATTGTAAACCGTCCCTGATCTCTGGAAGGGGCGGTATAGAAAAGTGTCCAAATAAAATATGCTAAAAGCGGCTGTTTCATAGCAACTTTAAATGAAAAGGTCCAACAAAAATACAGTGCAAATAATATTAATAAGTTGTGAGTAGATTGTTCATACAGGATATAGACGTAGCAACTGCAAAATATCTTCCTGTAAGGATTCAAACAGTAGAATAATCGTATCCTGACAATGTCCCTGCTATTTCGTTTTTTAATTGGTCTTGTTTTATTGGATTCTTTTGTGTGTTAAATGTGTGTGCATATATAGTCCAAAGCCATTTCACCGACTTTTTTTGTTTTTTAAATAGGAGATATTGGACATTAAGGGGTTAAACTACAAGGTTGCCAATAATGTTGTCCACAACTATATATGCAACCACTGAACCCTACCACCACAGCTAGACAGCATAAATGGCAAAATCCATGAGCAATTAACAGACTCAAACATCCAACATGAACACAGCAACCATGTGATTCAATGATCACACCAGCAGGCACACTAATTTTAAACGTGCTTCATACATCTACAGTTATACAAAGTAATTACATTTTAAACTTGCATTTCAAACTATACCAATCCCTTTTCTATGTGGCAAGGCTTCATTAGGCTTTGTATTTTTCTTCCTGATATTAAGGAGAAAGGATGTAACAGATATAATCCTGGATGAGGAACAGGGTGCTAGCAGGACCTTTGTTAATATGGAAAACACAAATGTTAAAAAATATGTTTGTGTGCATGAAGCTTGAGAATATGTGAACTAAGTTGATATTCGTTTAGAAACACAATGGCTAAATTACACCTTATTTTGAAAATAGGATGTAAAAGTCTTCACACCCTTGTACATTTTTCACATTCTGCTAAGAAATACAGTTCAAAATGTGTTAAAGCAAGAGCTTGTTTCATTGAGCTATACAATATACCCTACATATTCAGTGTGAAAGAACAATTACAAAAATATTCAAAAGGTAATTTTGTTCCCTGTAGTAGTTGATCATCTTGAACATTAAAGTTACTTCTGTATGTTTTTCTTAGAATTTAAATTCTAATCTCCCCCCAATTTTCAATTGGGTTATGTAAACAACGTAGTCATCAACATTTAAGCATAAACCTGGTATTCAGTGGCAATTATCTACGTAGTGGCTGCCGCTGAATATCCAGTTTGTGCAGTCACTATCTGTATAAGTGCTGAACTTATCTAGATAGCGGCAGTTTTCATCTGGCTCTTATTTGGATAGCAATTTAGGCCTGTTTTTCAGGCAGCTTAAGCTATCCAAGATAACTGCCAACAGAAACGCGCTGCTATCTGGATAAGGTCAGCATTTATCCGGATAGTGGCCAAACTGCCCTAGCTCCGTCCATGGACTGTCTCTGGCACTAACTGGTTAATTCAAGGGCGGTCTGTGGAGATGTTCGGCAGCACTAGTGTGGCTGGCTCTCTCTCTCAGAACCATTATCAAGACACCTTCCTGTGAACTATCCACATAAGGATATAAGAACATAAGATATGCCATACTGGGTCAGACCAAAGTCCATCAAGCCCAGTATCCTGTTTCCAACAGTGGCCAATCTAGGTCACAAGTACCTAGCAGTTTCCCCCAAAAGACACACAGGAGCCACAATGCTTGTATAGGGGCAAGCAGTGGATTTCCTGGTTCCCATTTAATAATGGTTTATGGACCTATCCTCCAGGAAATTGTCCAAATCTTTTTTAAACCCAGCTACACTAACAGCTTTTACTACATCCTCTGGTAACGAATTCCAGAGTTGGATTACGTGTTGAGTGGAAAAATATTCTCTTATTAGTCTTAAAATAGGGTACACTGTAGCTTCATTGCATGTCCCCTAGTCTTTCTATATTTTGATGGCGTAAACAATCTACGTTTACCCGTTCCACTCCATTCATTAATTTATAGACCTTTATCGTATCTCCCCTCAGCTGTCTCATTTCCAGGTTGAAGAGCCCTAACTTTTTTAGCCTCTCCTCATAGGGGTATCCTTCCATCCCCTTTACCATTTTGGTGGCCCTTCTCTGTACCTTTTCTAATAACACTATATCTTCTTAAAGATACAGCGACCCAAACTGAACACAATAATCAAGGTGCGGTCACACCATGGAATGATACAGAGGCATTATATCAGCCTTTGTTTTATTCTCCATTCCTTTCCTTATGATTCCTAGCATTCTATTTTCTTTCTTGGCTGCCGCTACACACTGGGCGGAGGGATTCAATGTGTTATCCACGATGACACCTAAATCTTTTTCCTGGGTGGTGGTTCCTAATGTGGAACCTTGCATCGTGTAAATGGAAATTACACTAACCTGGTAATTGTAGTTCCTGTAGGATCCAGTTTAGTCCTCCACTTTCGGGTAATGCACCTCTCACTGCAGCCTGGAGACTGGACCAATCAAATCTTCTGTAGTACATATCCAGCAGGAGCTCCCAGAAGCCCCCCAGTGTACTAGTAACAAAGCATACTTAACGAAGCAACACATTAGAGTATCATAAAACATTGCACTTTACTATACTTTACTTTACTTCACTTCCCCCCCTGGAATAACCAACTCCCTCCCCAAACGAGGAAGTCAGAACACCGCAGAGCGCCGGAACCGGCCCCGCAAATTTACACCGAGCTCCCCCCTGAGAAAGCTAAGGAGCTGACTGAACGTCAAAGAAAGGGAAGAGCCAGAGCGATACGCAGCACCGCCGCCAAGACCGAACGGAACGAAGAACCGTCCCCTAGTCAACCGCTCGGAACAGCGCGCCGCAAGATAACACAGATAGTCGGGAGGGAAGGAGGACTAAACTGGATCCTACAGGAACTACAATTACCAGGTTAGTGTAATTTCCATTTCCTGTGCGGATATCCAGTTTAGTCCTCCACTTTCGGGATGTAACAGAGCAGTTAAGACCGGGCGGGACCTTGCCAGCCGGCGCGCAGACCGCCGAACCAAAACAGGAATCCCGAGCCGCTAACACATCCAAGCGATAGTGCCTGCTGAAAGCGTGCAAAGACGACCAAGTGGCCGCCTTACAGATATCTGCCGGCGGAACCAGGGAATGCTCCGCCCAAGAGGGCGCCTGAACTCGAGAAGAATGAGCTCGGAACCCCTCCGGAACCGTCCGCTGCTGCAACAGATATGCGGACGCGATCGCTTCCTTGAGCCATCTAGCAATGGAGGCCTTAGCCGCCGCCTCCCCTTTCCTTGCACCCCCAAAGAGCACAAAAAGCCGATTGGTCATTCGAAAAGGCTCAGTAGACTGTAAATGCCGTCGCCGCGTGCAACCCACATCGAGCCGGCGGAGACCCTTGTCCACCGACTCGACCGAGCTCGCCGAAAGAACTGGCAGAAACACCGCCTGAAGCAAGTGAAAAGGGGACACCACCTTTGGCAGAAAGGAAGGAACCGGACGGATCACACTCCGATCCGCGGAAAAAGACAAGAAAGGTTCTCGGCAGGACAAGGCCTGAAGACCCGAAAAGCGCCGAGCCGAGCAATTGGCTACAAGAAAAACCGTCTACGACGTGAGATCCTTCAGAGACAACCTCCGCAAGGACTCAAAAAGTTCCCGTACCAGAGCCCGCAGAACTAATGCAAATCCCACGGGGGAATCAACGCTCTGCGGGAAGTCCGTAATGAAAAAACCGCGGTCAAGAAACGCCGCACATCCGCATGAGCGCCGAGAAGGCGACCCAAGAACTTGCCTCGATAACAAGAGAGCGCTGCCAATTGAACCTTCAGGGAACTGGCCGCAAGGCCCTCCTTGGACCCATCCTGAAGAAAGCTGAAGACGACGGGCACAGCAACCGTCGCCACCCGGACTCCCCGCCGGGAGCACCAGTCCTTAAAAATCCTCCAGATTCGACCATAAGTAAGAGAAGTGGACGACTTTCTCGCCCGCAGCAGGGTGAAAATCCCTGCGGGCGAATAATTTTTTTTTTTTTTTTTGGCCGAGCCCTCTCAATGGCCAAACCGTAAGCGAGAATCAAGCCACCTGGGGCGTCCGCAAGGGGCCCCGAAGGAGAAGGTCTGGCCGCGCGGGCAGGAGCCAAGGAACGCCGTCGCGAAGCCGGACCAGAGCGGCATACCAGGGCCTCCGGGGCCAACCCGGAGCCACCAGCGGCACTCGGCCCCGATGGCACTCGATGCGCTGGACGACCCTGCCGCTCAGCGCCCACGGGGGAAAGACATACAGGAGCCCGGAGGTCGGCCACGACTGAGTGAGAGCGTCGAGCCCCTCGGACATTCGCCCCCTCCGGCTGCTGGAGAAGCGACCCGCCTTGGCCGACTGGTAGGTCGCCATGAGACCCATGATGGGCAGACCCCACCGCCGAACTATGTGCGCCTACACCTGTGGGTTTAACTCCCACTCTCCGGGGTCCACCCGCACTCTGCTGAGAAGTCGGCCTGGACAGTTTCAGCGCCTGCTAATCGCGCTGCCGATATTGCCGGCAGACGAGTCTGCACCCAACTGAACAAGTCCGTCGCCTCTGTTTCCAGGGCCACAACGCCGGTGCCCCCTTGGCGATTGAAGCAAGCCACAGAGGTCGCATAGACCGACAAGACTCGCACTGGTCGACCGAGGCCTAGGAACTCCAGGGCCCATAGGGCTAGCCGTACCGCCTGAAGTTCGAGACGGTGGATTGACCAAGAAGCTTCCTGGGGAGACCACACCCCCTGCCTGAAGCGGGTCTCGCAGTGAGCCCCCCCAGCTGGATAAGCTCGCATCCGTTGTGAAAGAACCCCCAAGAGGAGGCTCCAAGGGAAGCCCCCGCGTCAGGTTCTCGGAGGAGAACCACCATCAGAGTGACCAGCGAACTGCCTTTGGGCCTGGCAATCTCTTGTTCAACGAGCCGAACTGGTTGGACCAACGGCGGAGAAGAGCCCTCTGCAGAGGACGCATGCGGAACCGCGCCCAAGGCACCACCTTGAAGGCCGCTGCCCTCGATACGAGGCGCCTCAGGTACCACCACGTCGATGGAGCGGACAGCCCCCTAAAGAGCCGGGCAAGAGCCCGCAACGCCAGGACGCGGCGCTCGGGGAGGCCCAACAAACCCCGTGCGGTGTCGAAGCGCCTCCCCAGCTACTCGAGATCCTGCGTTGGACCCCGACCACACTGGTCTTCGTTCCCCACCCAGCCGAGGAACCGCCGCGGAGCCATCACCCTGCTCGCGCCGTGCACCTACTCCCGACTGGACCTTGCCCGAAGCAACCAGTCGTGGATAAACAGATGGGCCAGGGCGCCCTCTCTCTGCGCCAGACCGCCGCGACCACTACCATCACGCTCGTGAAGGTGCGGAGGCCGTGGCAAAACCAAACGGCACGGTTGGAAATGGGAAGTGGCCCCACAGAAGAGCGAAGCGGAGAGAAACCGTTGATGAGACAGCCGGATGGGAATGTGTAATGTGGACTGCAGCGGCTGTGGTAGATCCCGCAGCAGAAGCTCCGAGGAGGAGGGAGCGAAGCGCCGAGGGACCCAGCTAGCAATGCCGTGGGTGGTTTTTTTTTTTTTTTTTTTCCGGTCATTCAGTCATAACATAATTAATTATTTATTTATTCATTTTTACATTTAAAACAAAAAGCAAGGAAGGCTCAGGGAAACCCAAGACTCTGCAAGCAAAGGATTCCGAAAACCCACGTGCCGCTACCACATGATTACATGTGTGAAAACTGCCGACTAGAGCTTGTTCCCTCATAAGAAACACGGAAGAGAAAAACAAAACAACTGACCGGCAGCCACAGAACTGAGAGGGGAACTGTCAGCCATACCCTGAGCGGGCATTTAGAAACTGTCAAAGTCAGTGAAAAGCAATTACAGTGACTGAAAGTAGGGACATTAGAGCGGGATCCCTCCGCAGCCATTCAGACCGCCATGGAAGGGGCTGAGAGTTGTATCCGGGGAGGGAGATAGAAGCTCAACCCAACCGTAGGCACCGTACCACGAGCCTGCCCCATGAGGCCGAGCCCAAACCATCCAGGACTCAAAACACTGACTTAAAACCTCAAGCAAATGGTATATTGACCAAGGCAGGTACCATAATCAGCAGGACGAACACAGCACCCCCGACAGCAGTTTGTGGCCCAAGGACCAAAGGTAGGAACCGCAAAGCACAGAGGCAGCCAGTCCGGATATAGCCGAAATCATCCCAGAGCAGCTGAGATAAGGCCGAAAAAACAAAAACAGACTACTCACAGTTTTCTTACAGAAAATGATACCTGAACTTCTTGGAGGCATCCAAACTCTAGTGGGAAAGACTCAGTGCAGCGTAAGCCAATGGAGAATTCCCCTGAAGCCAAGCTCCGGAGACCCCCAGTTCAGCTGGGGAAGCACGATGCTGAGGTAAGAGCAGAGCCGATGCAGGAGGTGCCCGTATTTCTTCGGACCGCCAATGCAGCGTAACCTAAATTATGCACAGGGAGAACTAAAAACAAATAAGTGCGCTCCGCAGGAACAGGCATTCAATCATATTCCCCTCAATAGGCAATGCCCCAGTGAGCCCTCTTTGTTGGGCCCAGTGAGGAACGGAACCCACTAGCCCTGCCCCTTAGTACGTCAGGGACTCAGCATTGAACTGTGGTTCTGAATTGCATACTGGTCTCTCTTCATGCCTTCTGCACTCTTTATGGAAATATATTCAGTTATTTAACAGTTATCTAACATTTATCTGAGAACAATTAACAAAGCGCAGCCTGTTATATCTTATGTTCATGAACAGGCAGAGAAAAAAGGATACCTCTGCCCACCAACATCAAGCAAGTCTGTGTGAAAACTGACCCAGCACTGTAGCTGTTAAAAGTCAGCCGAGAAGAAATCAGGCTTCCCTCCAAAAACTAAGGCTCATTAGCTATGCAAAATGGCCACCAGCAAAAATAAAACACAAAAAGGAGTGAATTAAAACCCCCCAAAAGCTAAGGAAATAGCTGAAACAGCCAAAGGGGAAGGTGGGAGGGTTGCAGGCAGAAGAAAATGCCTAAAAACGCTGAAAGAGCAAGAAAAAGCAATCAAGCTACCACAGAGCCGAGGACAGCAGTGGGAGAATATATTTCATGGCTGAATAAACTGCAGCCCGGCTCCTCAAACGCCAGAGCCAGTCACTGAACCTCTGCGGGACCCCCAACTCAGGCATTGGGGTTTGGAAGCCATCCCAAGGCCCCCTCTGCCCAGCGGGAGATAATGGAACAGTCACAGGGAAGCCCACACCACAGGGGCAATCCTATGCAAATCAGTCCCGATTTAAAAATAAAACGCTTATTTATTTATTTTTTATTTATTTATTTTTTTTGTTTACAAGAAACAAAATACTCCCCAGACTCCCTGGGGTGTCCTGAGCAAAAGCGCCAGCAAAAGGAACCCCAAAAACGCTAGGGGAACCTGTGCACAAGTGATCAAAAGTGCTACTAAAAGCACACTTTAAAAATCCAAAATGGCCGCCGCACTTTTTCACCCTCTGTAAAAAACGGCGCGAAAATACAAAGGCAACCAAATAATATGGAAAATAAAGAAAACGACCCTCTATTACAGGGCAAACGACCAATTTTAAGAAAAATTGCCCAATTGGCTCAGGAGAGCCTAGCAAAGTGCTGGCAGCTCTGACAGTGTACTGCTCACATAGAAAGAAATAAAAAGAAACCTCCTACCAGCTCAGGAACATCCAGAACTCAGCCAACTTCTCCCAGAACCAGCCACTGCTGTATCAGGTATGGCTTTACCCCTTACTGTCCAGGGGAAGCTCACTTAAGGCTGTTAAAATTAGCTAGGCATTAAGTCAGGAGCCAGCAGGTCTGACTTTCTCCTAGCCTCCTGTGCTAATGCACCAGGGAGATTTTTTTCTTTTCCTTTTAAAGAGACAGCTAGCTATTAAATAAACAGCAAGTAAAAATCCCCAAAACAAACCCTAAAAGACTAACTAACAAGTGTTGTTCCTGCAATGGTCACTCAGTGTGCCCAGGAGGACACACTTTTACGTCTGCAGACTGCAAGAGACTGGACACACTGGGGGGCTTCTGGGAGCTCCTGCTGGATATGTACTACAGAAGATTTGATTGGTCCAGTCTCCAGGCTGCAGTGAGAGGTGCATTACCCGAAAGTGGAGGACTAAACTGGATATCCGCACAGGAACCATAGTTTGGGTTGTTCTTTCCTAGGTGCATAACTTTGCACTTGTCCACATTCAATTTCATCTGCCATTTGAACATCCAGTCTTCCAATTTATCAAGGTCCTCTTACAATTTTTCACAATCCTCTTGTGTTTTAACAACTTTGAATTATTTTGTGTCATCTACATATCTGATTACCTCACTCGTTATTCCCATTTCCAGGTCATTTACAAATATGTTAAAAAGCAGTGGACCCAGCACAGGTCCCTGGGGTACTCCACTATTCACCTTTGTCCATTGGGAAAATTGACCATTTAGCCCTACCCTCTGCTTTGTCTTTTAACTAGTTCCTGATCCACAGTAGTACACTGCCTGCTATCCCATGACTTTTTAATTTCACCAAAAGTCTCTCATGAGGGACCTTGTCACAGGCTTTCTGAAAGGCCAGATACACTATATCAACTGACTCACCTTTGTCTACCTGTTTATTCACACCTTAAAAAAAAAACAGATTAGTAAGACAAGATCTTCCTTGTCTAAAACCATGTTTGCTGTCTCCCATTAAGCCATGACTATCTGCATGTTCGGAGTGGAGGAGTAGCCTAGTGGTTAGAGCACTGGTTTGGTAACCAAGCAATCAGGTTTCGATTCCCACTAGCACTCCTTGTGGCCTTGGGCAAGTCACTTAACCCTCCATTGCCTCAGAAGAAAGGCCTGGCAATCTACTTCCGGTGACACTGCCAAGAAAACCCAGGAGCTTCTGGGGCGCCAGGAGTCAGGACTGACTCGAAGGCACACATTGCATTGCATCTGCATGTTCAGTAATTTTGTTCTTTAAAATGGTTTCTACCATTTTTCCCTGTACTGATGTCAGGCTCACCAGTCTATAGTTTCCCAGATCACCCCTGGAACCCTCTTTAAATATCACGACCAAGGCTGGCCCAAGGGTTTCTGCCACCCTAGGCAGAAGCCCCGGCCATGCCGCCTCTCCGCACACTGAGCCATGCTACCATTCCCCCTCCGCTGCTGCTGATTCCGGCAGCGGGGTCAAGGGGGGGTGCAGTCCAGCTCAGCAGCAGGCCATGTACTTCAGCACACATGGTGTGCTGCTTCTGATTCATCTCCAACATAACTTTGGGGGGTCAGAAACAGCAGACCATTGTGCCGAAACACATGGCCTGCCACTGGGCTGTCTCCCCCCCCCCCCCCCGCCGCCGTCAGAATCAGCGGCAGCAGGTTCCAGCAGCACCACGTGGGTCAGCACAGAGGGGGAGGGGAAGCAATGCGGCTTGGCAGCTGGCAGGCCATGTGTGCCGAAGCACATGGCCTGCCACCCACAGAGATCTGCCACCCTAGGTGGCCATCTATCCAGCCTAGTGGACAGGCCTGCCCTGATCACGCTCTCAGATTTTAAATAAAAAACCCTAAAATAAACCAAATTATCTTCCCCCCCCCCCACCTTGAAAGCATGGCCAAATACTATAGTGAGAAAATCTATAACTTCCAGCAACTCATCCAGTGCCGACGGTAGTTTATTAAGTTTTGCCTCCAGTGCAGCAGTGACACTTTCCGTTATCTCTTGCACACGTATCAGTCAGCACCATAGTAGAATAGCCAATAAAGTATTAATGGCCCCTTTGGCGGCTCACTTTGAAGAGTGTGGTCATCTAGCTGATTAGTTTCAATGGAGAGTGTTGCATCATGTGTTGATGGACTGGCATTGTGGGGATTATTAGGCTCGTCTGAATTATCTCATTTGAATTCGTTCGACTAGGTTGAATAATCAAATTGAGCAGACCTCTTTAATTCATCATTAAGGTCAGTTGTGTGTGGAATTAGGTTCAACGTGGTAGGCTTTTTATTATGATTTTGGCGGTATTGTAAGACACTAGCTGTGGAGCTAGCTTTGTGTACAGTCACATTTGTTAAGATGTTTCCCTGAAGCAAGACATGTTTGGTCTGAAACGTGATATCATGTTGGATTTGTTTTATACATGTTCAGATGAGACCAATGAATGAGTTTAGCTGGGATTTCTATTGTGTACGGGTAATCCTGTTTATAGATCCACAGCATTCTGATGGTCTCTCTGGCGCGGTTTTTGTATGACTGCATTATAAGTGTTTGGTTTCAAGCCTATTGGTATTTTTGAATGTGAGTTGAGAGTTTGTGAGATTTGGTATAATTTTGACTGATTCTTGGATGCAAGGGTTTTTCATTGTTATTTGCATAGGGAATGATTACTGGCACCTTTATAAACAAGTCAAATCAGTCTGAACAGAATCACAATATGATCACATAACACCAGTTCTGAAGACTCTACACTGGCTTCTGGTTGCCTTAAGGATCCATTATAAAACTATACTTACACTTAAAAAAAAATATCTTCATACATCAACCCTTTTAACTTTCTGATCTTCTTATCCCCTATCAATTCTCCTGTGCTATGCCATCTCAATATAATCAATCAACTTATTCTTCTCCCCCCCCTTCAAAAATACATCAAAAAACCACCAGCAAACTGCCTTCTCCTATTTCAGCCCTGCCCAATGGAATGCATTACCACCTAGCCAAAACATACCTCATTCTTTGAGGTTTTTGGAGATTGAAGGAAGAATTCAAATATTTTCCTCTTTTATTCTTTGCCTTTCTTTTAATTATGATATTCTTTTATTGGTTGCATATTTCTTTTTTCGCTTTTAAATTTTTATGTAGACCCTCTTGTACTGGACCAATAAGCCCAAAGACGGTACAGCAAGAAACCAACTAAACATCCCATAAATCAGGCAACTCATTCCATTCTCAGGAGGCTGCCACCAAAAAGCCTAATGGCTTCTAAACGCACTTCACAAAAACCTGGAACCACCAAACCTCCCTGACCTTACAACCTCAAGGCTCTGCTAGGCACATACGTGCACACCCTCTCATGAAAATCAAACTCATCCCCTCAAAACTTCTAAAACCATCACCAATAGTTTAAACCATATCCTAAACCTAATGGGTAACCAATGCAATGACAGCAAAAAAGGGATAACGTGTTCTCAAATCCCCTTCCTCATGATCAGTTTAGCAACTGTGTTCTGGACGAAATGCAAACTGCATACACTATTTTAAGATAACCTAGTTACCCATGTACAGCAATTCTGCAATGAAAGCACCAAAGCCTGTGTAAGGAAAAATTTTACCTATTCTTGAAATCCTGTTAGACCAGTCCAGACTACTGGGTTGTGTCCCCCTGCCAGCAAGATGGTGAGACAGAAAAATTCCCGAAGCTTTGTGACATCCCCCTTGGTATAAAAACCCATCCCCCAAGGGGAGCTTCAGTATAATCATAACAAGCAGCAGGAATTCAAGCAGCCAAGGAAGCACAAAACCAGTTCAAAAAGGAGTTCATAAAAGAATAACTCTTATAACAGCAAGCCACATTGCTCAGGCCAAGGAAGTATGTACATGGTGAAATACAGCAATGTCACCAATATGTAAAGAGAGTCTTAGCTAGGCAATGAACTAAACAGTTTAGAGGGGCGGGTCCTGGACTGGTCTAGTGGGATTCCAGGAAAGGAAATCATCAGCAAGTAAAATTTCTCCTTCCAAACACATCCTGCTAGACCAGTCCAGACTAGTGGGGAGTACCATTGCGAAACCAAAAGTAGAGAAGGACAACCAGGTGGCCGCCCTACAAATATCTAGCGGAGTTACCCTTGAGCATTCTGCCCAGGAGGTAGCCCGGGCCCACGTAGAATGTGCCCCAAGACCTATGGGCACAGGTTTGTTCAATAAAATATAAGCTGACTCAATGGTCTGCTTGATCCAGTGTGCAATGGTCGCTTTGGAAGCAGCTGCTCCTTTTCGTGGACCAGAAGCAAAGATAAAAAAAGGTAATTGGAGAGACAAAACGTATTAGTGAGCTTGAGGTAATGGTGTAACGCCCTAGCAACATCCAACAGGTGAAGACGGCTGCTTAAAAAGAGGAAGGAAGCCAACCAATTTGTTGACATGAAAATCCAAAAGGACTTTAGGCAAAAAAAAAAAAGAGAGGACACTGTTCAAATGGTAACCCCCACCAAGGAAAAAGGCAGAAAAGGATTCCAGCAAGAAAGTGCCTGGAGCTCTGAAAGGTGCTGTGCCAAAGTGATTGCTATAAGAAAAACAGTTTTTGAGAGTCAAATCTTTGACTGATGCCCTATGGAGAGGCTCAAACAGGGCACTAAAGGACAGATCCCAAAAAGGGACAATTGCTCCCTGAAGCTCCCATTCGTCCAAATGCCCCACAGAAAATGGGAAATGTCTACATGAGAAGCAAAAGACCACCCATGGAGAGACCCTCGAAAGCATATCAAGGCTACAATATGCACTTTTAAAGAATTAAGGGCAAAACCCTTATCAAATCAATCCAGAAGGAAGGAAAGAACGTCTGGAATATCAACTCGCCAAGGGGAGAGGGATCTCTTAGAGCACCAAGAAGAAAAAAAAGATGCCAGATCCGAGTATGGGCACGCAAGGTAGAAGACCATCAAGCCTATAGTCGAGTGGCCACTACTTGCGGCGAGTAACCTTTGCGATGCAAGCAACATCGCTCAATAGCCAAGCTGTAAGCCAGTAAGGAGCAGGGTCATCCATGAGAACCAGCCCCTGAAGGGTAGGGGCATCTCCTGCAGGAGGCAGAGGAGATCAGCATTCCATGGACACTGAGGCCAATCTGGGGCCACCAACACTACCTGTCCCATGCGGAGTGTGACTGAAGAACATGACTGATTAGCAGCCAAGAAGGAAAGATGTAGAGAAGATGGTTCAAGGGTCAGGTCTGAACCACAGCATCTAGGCTGTGAGAGTTTGGTTCCTTTTGACAAATGAAAAAGATTAATGCCTTGGCATTGGAAGAGATGGCCATTAGGTCTAGAGTCAGATGACCCCACCAATGCACAATGTTCATAAAATGCCCACAGAGCTAGTTCCCACTCGTTGGGATCCAGGATATGACTCAGGAAATCTGCTTGAATATTTTCCATTCCTGCAATGTGATGCGCAGAAAGAGCCAGGAGGTTGGATTCTGCCCAGGGAAATAAAAGACTCATTTCCAGGGCCATTCCAGGACATTTGGTCCCACCCTGTCCATTGAGATGTCACAGTGGTGGAAATGTCAGAAAGTACTCTGACTGCTCGACCCTGGAGGTGGGATTGAAAGAGTAGAGGCATATGAACAGTCCGGGCTTCGAGGCAATTGATGGTCCAAGAAGCTTCTTGAATGGACCAAGATCCCTGTGCTGCCTGTCCCTGGCAGTCCGCTCCCCAACCTGCAAGTCTGGTGCCGTGGTGACCACCACCCAACGTGGAATTTCCAAAGGAATGCCAGTCACCAAATGAGGACAAAGCCACCAGTGAAGACTGTGGCAAACCACTGAAGAAAGGGATAGATGAATCTGAAAGTCCTAGGTGAATGGGGACCAGTGCGACAGGAGAGAGTACTGAAGCAGGTGCGTGTGAGCACAGGCCCAGGGGACTATGTCAAGAGCAGAAGCTATGGTGCTGAGGAGTTGTAGGTAATCCCAGGCAATGGGAGCTGCCAGGCGCTGGAAGGCATGGACCTGAACACAGAGCTTCTTACATCTGTCGTAAGAGAGGAAGATGTAACCCACTCTCGTGTCAAAGCAGCTGCCGAGGAATTCCAGAGACTGAACTGGGCACAGATTGCTTTTGGCATAATTGACTACCCAGCAGAGATGGTCCGGAAAGGAGAGGACCTGAGACACCGCAGAAGTAGCCTCCTCAAAACTTGTTTCTCTGACCAGCCAATTGTCTAGATAAGGATGAACCCGAATACCTTGGCACTGCAGGGAAGTTGCCACTACTACCATCACCTTGGAGAAAGTGCAAGGAGCTACGGCAAGACCAAAGGGCAGGGTGCGAAACTGATAATGTTGAACGAGGACCACGAATCATAAATACTGCTGATGATCTTGGTGGATTGGAATGTGAAAATATGCTTCTGCCAGGTCCAGGGATGCAAGAAATTCACCTGGCCGAACAACTTGAATGACTGTCCTGAGGGTTTCCATCCAGAACTGTGGCACCTGAAGACAGCGAAAGACTTCCTTGAGGTCCAGGATAGGACAGAAGGAGCCATCCTTCTTGGGAATGACAAAGTAAATAGAATAGTAACCAAAACCTCTTTCTGAGCAACTGGGCATACCGCATTGAGCTGAAGAAGGCAGTGGAAAGTCAGGAATATAGCTGCTGCCTTGGCTGCGGAACTGCATGAAGAGATGAGGAAGAAATTTGGCATGGGCTCGGTGAAGCCGAGAACATAACCCTGTGTTACTACCTCAAGTACCCACTGGTCTGATGTTATCTGGGTCCATTCAAGGGAAAAATACCATAAGCATCTGCCCACAGGAGGCACCCTGGAATGGACCCAGAAACAGACAATGGAAAGATTTGGCGGAACCAGAAAACTTGTTGGACGAGGAGAAAGTGTCCTGGTTGCAACAGATACCCCGAAAAGACTGAGACTTAGAACCAGACCTATTTCAAAGAAGAACTGGATTTGCCAGGCTGGTAGCAACAAACGTCTCTGAAGCAGACTCTATAAGATGAGGATGTGGACAAAGATGAAAACTGGATTTGGGCTTATCCTCTGGCAAACGTTAAGGCTTGACTTCCCTCAAATCCTTCACAGGTTTTTCTAAATCCTCACCAAAAAGATGGCGGCCCTTGAAAGGAAGCTTGGTGAGATGGAAGCAGCATCCGCATTCCAATGATGGAGTCAAAGCCAATGCCGAGCCACTGTAGCAGCAGTCACAGACCAAGCAGATAAGCATAGCAAATCATAAAAGGCATCTGCAAGAAAGGCAGTGACCGACTCTAAACTAGGCAAAGCCGGATTATCCGGAAGTGACTAAAGCCATCTAAGCAGAGCATGTGCAGCGAGATCTCTGCAAACAGAGGCTTGCAATGCCAAGGTCAATGAAGAGAAACTGGTTTTTAAGAGGCCCTCCACCTTGTGATCTATCTGATCATGGATAACAGTGCTGCCCTCCCAGGAATGGTTGTGCATTTAGCGATTGCAGTGAGCAGAGCATCTACTTTAGGGAAACACAACCACTTGTCAAGATGATCCCAAAGACCAAACATAAACACACCCCAAGTGACGAGTGTAGCGTAGAGATACATCAGAAGAATCTCACTCTAAGGAGACCATTTGTTGTAGTTCCAGGTAAAAGCCTTAGGTTTCCTGATGCCCATGATGATGGGGTCTGCCTGAGTTTGAGGAATCTGAAGGCTGTTGCACTTGAGAGTCCAGGAGGTGCAGAACCTCTGTAATTTGAGCAATGAGAACAGGAAGCTCTTCCTTACAGAATAACCAGATATCCTGACCGTCTTCTCAAGGCTCCTGGTCGTCTTCAAATGGCGAAAGCTCTCCTTCTTCCCAGCTGGACTCAGAAGTGATAGAATCTTCATCTGATAGACTGTCACCATCTTCCCTTGCAGGGCAATGGTCCCCTGGAAGAGAGGCGGTATCCTTGGCCAGAAGCTCCAGCCAAATTTCAGCAGGCACACTTTCTAGACAGTGGATCAGCGGCAGTCGGAGTAGCTGAAGTCGCCGAGTGCCACATATCCCAGGCCTGACGGAAAAGCTGCATAAACTTGGAGATCAGAGTCTGCATAGGCTGAATAGAGAGTTGTAGAGGGTGAGCAGGCTGCTCAGGCAACAGAACTGGAGGAAGGGCATTTTGAGATCTAGCATCACCCTGAGGTAATCCAGAGGGAGCTAAAGCACGAGATCTGGAAGGGCTACCAGAACCAGGACGAACATAAGGTTCATTTCCTAGATGATCCCAGAATTGCTTGTGCTCCCCTCCCAATTGAGATAGGCCACCATTATGGCATTTTCTGAAAAGATCTGAACAGCCCTTCCTCGGACTAAGTCTCAGAAATGCTATAGAGCCAAGCATATATCTCTGGCCTCCAACTGATTGATGGGCCAAGCCACCTCTCACTTACTCCAATAGCACTGGGCTGTCAACCTTTAGTAATGAGCTCCCCAACTGGACAGGCTGGCCTCCATCATCACCAGAAACCACTAGAGATCTTCCAAGGGAAGACTCTGCAACAGTTGATCGGGCTACTCGCACCAGAAAAGGCTGGCAGCTACAGCTGGGTAGACTGGAAGCTTAATGCTGAAGTCCTGAAAGGAAGGAGACCAACAGGACAACAAAGATCGCTGTAGTGGATGCATGTATGCATGTGCCCAGCAGACCTATTCGATGGTTGCCACCGTCAACCCCAGAAACCGCAGGTAGTTACAAGCCGTGGAAGCCTGTAGCTCCCAAAAACAACCGTAGCTGAGAGCGCAGCTTCACCATCTTCTTGGGCAGGAAGACGACCTGAACCGGTGTTGAACCTCACTCGAGATAGTCCAAGGACTGGGTAGGCTCCAAGAATCTTTTGCCATAGTTGATCCCCCATCCCAAGCTCTCCAGAAACTGTACAGCCTAGGCAGACACCCTCTGGGCTTCGACATGCGACCTGGCCCAAATGAACCAGTCATTCAGATAAGGATGCACACAGATACCTTCGTGTCACAGGGCAGCAGAGGCAACCACTATTCACCTTGGTGAATGAGCAGTTGAGAGAATGAAGGGTAGAGTGGCAAACTGGGTGTGGGAGCCAAGAACAGAAAAGCGAAGGAAACGCTGTTGATTCTCACGCATTAGGGTTGTGGAAGTACGCTTCGGCCAAGACCAATGACACCAGAAACTCTCCACCCCAAACCGCTCTTATGACAGATCTCACTGTCTCCATGAAGAAATGGATGGTCCTCAAGTGAACATTGACACCCTTGAGATCCAAGATCGGACAGAAGGAGCCATCCTTCTTTGGAACCAAAGTAAATGAAATATCAGCCCATACCCCTTTCAGTGGGCAGTACCGGCACCACTGCCTGGAGGCTGAGAAGCCCTGACAGGGTAGATTTAATGGCAACCTGCTAGGCCACAATAGAGATATCTGGTGAGCATCAGAGATGGGATCCTTGCACTCCAGCGCATAGCCAAATTGAATGATGTCGAGCACCCAGCAGTCTGAGGTCACACAGGCCCATTCCTGAAAGAAAAGACAGAGCTGACCACTGGCATGAGGCACCCCGGAATGAGCCCCAACCCACCATTGAGACTGACAAGAAAACTCCAGCTTGGAGGAAGATGCCTCACAAGACCCTCTAGGCCCTCGAAAGGGTCAACTCTGGGAATGGGGCCTGGAGGAAGGAAAGGGCAGCCTCCCTGGGCAGTATCTCCAAGAGTCCCTGAATCCCTAGGACTCCTGGCTGGAGTGAGGGTAATGTGACAGAGGAGGAAAGGCCCCAATTCCCAGGGCCTTTAGGACAATGAGGCTCTTCAACCTGGAAAAGAGACGGCTGAGGGGAGATATGATAGAGGTCTATAAATTAATGAATGGAGTGGAACGGGTAAATGTAGATCGATTGTTTACGTCATCAGAATATAAAAAGACTAGGGGACATGCAATGAAGCTACAGCAGGGGTCACCAACCTCCAGAGGGCCGCGGGCCGCACAGCCGACTACCGGCAGACTCGCGGGCCACACCCCCCCTCCCCCCCCCCGCGTGAAAAAAAACCCTGCTCATACCTGTACTTTTATTTTTCCATGTCAGCTCCCTCCCTTCTTCTGCAGCCGCGGCTCCCTGCCTCTTAGGGAACCGCGGCTGTGCTTGTAAAATCATCGCGGAGCCCTTCCTGTCTTGACGGGCTCCGTGCAACATTGTCCCGCCTCTAAAGGAAGTTGTTTACCACTTCCTTTGGAGGCGGGACAATGCTGCACGGAGCCCGTCAAGACAGGAAGGGCTCCGCGATGATTTTACAAGCACAGCCGCGGTTCCCTAAGAGGCAGGGAGCCGCGGCTGCAGAAGAAGGAGTTGGTGAGTTTGCCTTGGCGGGCCGCACCGGGGTAGAGTCTCGCGGGCCGCAGGTTGGTGACCCCTGAGCTACAGGGTAAACTATTTAAGACTAATAAGAGAAAATATTTTTTCCCTCAACGTGTAATCAAACTCTGGAATTTGTTACCAGAGGATGTAGCAAAAACTGTTAGTGTAGCTGGGTTTAAAAAAGGTTTGGACAAGTTCCTAGAGGAAAGAGCCATAAACCATTATTAAAAAGGAACCAGGATATCACTGCTTGACCCAATACAAGTACTGAGGAACCTGTGTCTTTTGAGGAGACTTCTAGGTACTTATGACCTAGATCAGCCACTGTTGGAAACAGGATACTGAGCTTTATGGAGCTTGGTCTGACCCAGTATGGCAGTTCTTATGTTCCCTAGGTCCTTGATCAGCTTCTCTGAAACTTCCCCAGAGACGAGCCTGCCCTCGCTAACCAGGACTTTGCTGCAGTGCCAATCGCCCAACAATGCAGTGAAAGTCAGAGGTGCACCACCATATAAAAGGCTCTGTTCTTGGCCAACAAATGGACAAAATAATATATGGTGTCCACCAAGAAGGATGCTGCTGCTGCTGACTCCAGGAGCAATGATGCGTCATCCTGCAGAAGAGACTGAATCCAGTGCACGCACCGTAAGGCCTCCGCAAACTATTGTTGAAAGAATACAAGCAGCAGCCGAAAAATGACTCTTCAAAAAAGGCCTCAACCTTGCGATTCACTTAATACTTAAGGGCTGCACCGCCCTCAACCAGAATGGTGGTGCACTTAGTAATGGTTGCTACCTGGGGCAACTGCATCCAGGCTGCAAGGTTCTCCTGGGAAAGAATGTAGAGCATAGTCAAAACCCTGCAACCTTTCAACAGGGGGTGGGAGAGGGGCGAGTCCCACTCAGTACCAAGCAGGCTGTTCAGAATCTTGGAAAGAAAAAACACCCTGGAGGACTTTCTCACCCCTGCAATAAAAGATGAACCTAAGACTCCTGCTCTGCTGACAGTCGTAGGGGTGAGAAACCTCAATCAAGGCCACTAGCTCCTCTTTTGGAAACAAGCGACAGACTCCTGAGGCTCATTGTCATCAGAAGATTAGTTTTTTTTCTGTCTCCCCCTCTGTTGGTTGGGGGACAAGACCCACTTGTTCGGACTGGCCTAGCAGGATGGCATTTAGAGAGGGATTGGGGAGTTTTAATCATCTGTGGTATTTTCCGTGTATGGTAGTTTGTCTATTATTTCTTATGTTTTATTGTTATCTACATAGAACAATTGTGATTAGTGGGCTGTGTTTTTCAATAAATAAATTATGGATGAAACATGAAAAAATGCAATATTAACAGTAAAACCAAATTAAAGTACAAAAAGGACAACAAGGGCAACTTCCAGATTCCGATAATGTCGCTGATTAACTTACTTTTCAGATCTGTTTACAGGACATATGTTGCTGCACTGGCTACTGTTTCACCCCGTTCCCACCCAGAATTATAAGAGCTTCTCTTTTTGCTTATTTGTGAAAAGCCTTATTTTTCTCTCTTAACTTTTGTATATATGGGTCTCTTACAACTGTAAAAGGTGTGGGCTAAATAGAGTCTAAGTTTGAAAACTGCACAAAAAGGAGAGTAATTTCATAACAAGTGCATAAGGGCACAAATGCAATAACCCTAGCAAAGGGACTACTAAATACTACTAAACCAGACACCCAATGCTATTTCACATTATTTCCAAAATAAACCATCAGCTGCCTTTGTATTGTACTTAAGCAGTTTTGTCACTCTTAAGTCCCAAAAATCACTTCACTGATATTTTTTTTTAACTTTTTTGAACAGATATACATAAAACGAGTAGCTTCCAAAATCCATCTTAAGGTAGGGAAGTCACATTTTGACACAGCACTTACTATTTAGCTCAGAACAAGTTGCTATCATTAGTAAAGGTTTGTTTCACAATTACTTGTTCGAGACTTTACGTAATGCTGTAAGTTTATCTCAGCACCGAAGTTGCTTACAACATAAAAAACAGTTTCGGAATTGTTAGCTCAAAAGTTTAGAAAACCTATCTTAAACTATCGTCTTTCTCCAGCACGCCTGTTGCTCAGAGAATTGCACTGTCGCCGTCAAATGTGCCCCAACCCATCGTCCAGTTCTGTGGTGGTTTTGCGTCAACTAGGGCTCAATGTACTGGTGACGCTTCTACTTCATAAAGCAACAAAACAAAACAAAAACCCCAAAAACTTGCAATCGAATAAACTTTTTCACTGTACTTTACAAAGCTTACTGGCAACGTGCTCCAAGTTGCTTTTTATCCGCTTTTCCTCATACATGGGCGGACAACCTGCACGTTCTCAAACGTCACGAATGACGTCATTCACACCAAACTTTATTGAACAGTCAACAGCAGTACAACAGTTAGTTTGGGACATCTGATTGTGGATAGTGGAGAGCTAAAAGGCCGTAGCTTCAGATAAGTTTTCTAAACTTTTGAGAAAACAATTGTGAAATTGTTTTTTATATTAAAAGCAATCTGGGTGCTGAAGTAAGCTTTCAGCTTGACATAAAGTACCAAATAAGCAATGGTGAAACACTTATTAATGATAGAAACTCATTTATTTTTAACTAAGTTATAAATGTTGTTCCAACATGTGGACTGACTATCTTGGGATAGAGTTTTAAAGTAACAGATTTTATGTACATCTATTTAAATAAAGACTAAAAAGTATCAATGAAGTGGTTTTGGGGACTGATGAGAAACAACATATCTCCAGTGCAATTGAAAGATTTGGAAGCCTTGTTGTGATGGTCCCTTTTCCACATACAACCGTGTGGTCTCTTTTCTATTTATATTTCACATATTTTTATAATAAATAGTAGTGTAATGTAGCATTGAGTGTTGGTTTATTAGTATTTTATAAAGGCAACATATTAAGAGGCATGTTTACTAAAATGCATTAGCTGTTAATGTGGAAATAACAGAAAAGCATGCTGCAGTAATATCTAACAAGGGTCGAATGCAGAAAGAGCAGGGCATTTTCTGTTCTATCTGTATATCATGTGTTAGCATGCGTGAGCGTGCCCGTAACATGCACACAGCACACGGTTTGCAGGCATCATGGGTGCAGCCTACGCCACTTCAATTGGTGGCGTAAGGTACATCAGCAATGCTACTGCACCCTGATCTCCTGTGTTTTTGTTGTCTTATCTGCTGGGAACATGCTGTGCACACCCCCAACAGATAACACATGACTTTTGTAGCTAACATAGGCTTTTGCAATTAACACCTAGTGCAAATAGCACCAACATTCTTTAGTAGACATATCCTAAGTAAGTGTGTCTTTTCCCCCAAAGAGCTTGTTTCTCTGAAGCAAAGGACTGAGGAGCTGGACTGCTCTCTTTTGGATATGAATCTTAAGTCTAAGTAAACAACTACTGCTACTACTTATCATTTATATAGCGCTATAAAGGGTACGCAGCGCTGTACAGAGACATGTACGAAATAGGGTTGCCAACTTTTTCACCGAGAAAAACCGGACACCTGTGGCTTGCCATGCTCCACCCATTCTCTGCCCCTAGTCCCACCCCTGCCCCGCCCCCAGCCCCACCCACAAAAATTACCGAGGATACGTGTAGGCTAACTTCCTTGGTCAGATAATAATTAAACTGGGAACCCCAAAATCCAAACATGAAATGTACAACACTGGAGAAATAAAACTATAAAGTAATTTCCTCTTGCACTAAACAAAAACGCAAAGATGTTAGCAATACACACTTCCCAGACCAGACATATTCCAGTTAATAAATTCAAAATAAAAAGTATTTTTCTATCTTCTGTTTGGGCGTTTTATTTTTCAGTTGCAATTGCTCCAGTCACTTTCTTCTGGTTTCTTCGTGTCTTCTGCGAGCTATCCATTTGTCCTTTCTTCTCTTTTAGATGTTTTCCATTCTCTCTCTATTTCTGCTTTAACATACTGATTGTTTCCCTTTTGCTCTTTTCCCCCAATTCTTTCCTTATTCCTTTATCATCCGTTTAAATTTCACCCTTCCATTCTCAAGCCCCTCTTACTCTCCCAATACCGGCCCATCATAGACTTTTCTTCCACACAAAATATTTTTTCCCCTCTCCATTCTCATTCCCCATCCATTCTAGTCCTCCCCCCAAATCAATTCCCTTATAGTTCTAGGCCCACCCAGCATCCACTCCCTTCTAGTCCCATTCTCCCATGCCCCACATCAGCCCATTTCCAGTCCTATTCCAGCTCTTCATCAGCCCATTTCCAGTGCTAGCCCTCACATCACAGGCCATTTCCAGTCCTAGCTCCCCCCCCCAATCACAGCCCATTTCCAGTCCAAGTCCCCCATCACAGCCTATTTCAAGTCCTAGGCCCCCCCCCCACCACCATCACAGCCCATTTGCAGTCCGAGTCCCCCCGCACCATCACAGCCCATTTGCAGTCCGAGTCCCCCCGCACCATCACAGCCCATTTGCAGTCCTAGCCCCCCTAATCACAGCCTATTTCCAGTCCAAGATCCCCCTTCCTCCACCATAGCCCATTTCCAGTCCAGGTCCCCTCCACCCCCATCACAACCCATTTCCAGTCCATGTCCCCCCCCCCATAACCCTTTTACAGTCCAGGTCCCCCCCCCCCATCACAGCCTATTTCCAGTCCAAGTTTCCCCCCCCCCCCATAGCCCTTTTCTGGTCCAGGTCCCCTCCACCCCCATCACAACCCATTTCCAGTCCATGTCCCCCCCCCCCATAACCCTTTTACAGTCCAGGTCCCTCCCCCCCATCACAGCCTATTTCCAGTCCACGTCCCCCCCCCTTAGCCCTTTTCCAGTCCAAGTCCCCCCTCCCTTAGCCCTTTTCCAGTCCAAGTCCCCCCCCTTTAGCCCATTTCCAGTCCACGTCCCACCCCCTTAGCCCTTTTCCAGTCCAAGTCCCCCCCTTAGCCCTTTTCCAGTCCAAGTCTCCCCCCCTTAGCCCTTTTCCAGTCCAAGTCCCCCCACCCCCTTAGCCCTTTTCCAGTCCAAGGTCCCCCCCCCCTTAGCCCTTTTCCAGTCCAGGTTCCCCCCCCCTTAGCCCTTATCCAGTCCAAGTCCCCCCCCCCCTTAGCCCTTTTCCAGTCCCGGTCCCCCCCAACACCCCCACTGCCGTCCTGGCCCCCCCCCCCCCCCCCGACCAGCATCGCGGCTGTCTGAGGCTTCAGAGGGAGCCGGGGAAGCCCGCGCGAGGCCCCGGCTCCCTCTGTACAGCCACCAGCGTGAAGAGCCTTTCCCTTCACGCTGGCGGCTGTTCCTGTGAAGCCGCGAATGCTGGGAAAGGTTAAAGGGCAACCTTTAACCTTTCCCAGCATTCGTGGCTTCACAGGAACAGCCGCCAGCGTGAAGGTAAAGGCTCTTCACGCTGGTGGCTGTTCAGAGGGAGCCGGGGCCTTGCGCGGGCTTCCCCGGCTCCCTCTGAAGCGGAGAAAAGCCGGGTTTTTTGCTCTGGCCGCTCCCGATCTTGCGGCCAGAGCAAAAAAACCGGCTTTTAAAGGGCCGGTTTTGCCTCTGCGCCGGCAGCCGGTCTGGCCGTGGAAAAACCGGCCAGTTGGCAACCCTAGTACGAAACAGTCCCTTCTAAGAGTTTATAGTCTAGTCAACATCGCAACTGGGGATTAGGATATTTCTACGGAAATAGTAAGGAAACACATAGGAGATGAACAGACTAGGGAATCTTAACTACAGCACCCCCTGCAGGACAGAAAGCATTCAAACACCAACCTAAACCCAGACATTGGGGAGTGCATAGGAAATTATGTTGAATAATTGCATTACTGGGCATATTTTTTTTATTTCTGAATATATAAGTCCAGCAACAAAGAGTTAGCTTTCTATCTGCCAGACTGAGAGAGACATGATTTCTCCAAAAAAGGGTAATTAAGATCAAAGACAGAGCTAGTAATAGCCCATGGTATCACCCTGGGTTAAGCCTACTGGAACAACAGAAAAACCAATTAGAGAGGAAATGGTGAGAGACATACAGTAGTTAGAGCAAAACAGCACTTCTCTGAACATTTTCCATTTTCATACCCCAGCTCGCTCCTTGCGATCCCTCCATCTAAACCGCTTACATCTTCCCTCACCCACCTGCGCTCGCCTCCAATCCACCCGCTCCTCTGCGTTCTTCTTCCTTGCCCCCGCCCTATGGAACTCTCTGCCCTCTTCTATCCGGCTTGAGCAGGAACATACTACTTTTAAGAACAGCCTCAAAACCCATTTCTTTGCCCTTGCCTTCGACCTTCCTGATCCCTTCACATGACCTTGTCTTCCCCTTTCCCTTCTCTCTCTTTCCTCCCTACTGTCCTGTCGTATGAATCTGCTTGGTTTGCTTTCCTATCCACCATTGTAACTTCTTTTCCTTCTTCCTTTGCCTTATGGTATTTCTATGATTTGAATTATGTAAACCGCTATGATGTTTTTCGTTTAGCGGTATATTAAGTCAATAAACATAAACATAAACAGTTGGATGGATTTGTGAATTGACCAAAAGATTCATTTTGGTTTTCTTACAATCCTGCTAGACCAGTGTAGACAAGTGAGTTATGCTCCCTTGCCAGCAGATGGAGGCAGATTTGAGCATCCTTTAGTGATGGCATCACTCTGTACTGTATTTCCTCTGTTGCAGTACTGAGAGAAGGCAGTATTTTCTGCCTCTAACAAGTGGCAAGGTGTATAGACTGGTGCAGTAATGCAGATAGGTCTGACTCTCCTGGCTCACACTACGGTGCAGTGATTGTTGAGATTGAGTCTGCACCCAACATTCCTCGGAATGTGGGTATACCCATGTCTTCTGGAGTGGGCAGCTGCCCTGTGTCCGCAGTTTCCTACTGGGCTACTAGCATTGGTGGGCAGGAAGAGGAGCAGAATGAATCCATGGGGCTCCTGCAGGGGATTAGTACATTAGGCCCAGGTCTCCCTTCCCTCTTCCTGTCCTTATCTGCATGCTATGTCTTTTTACAGATTTTTCTCTTTTTTTTTCTCCTAAGTATTGCTTTTCTTCCATTGTTTTCAAAGGGAGGTAGTTGGCTCTCTTCTGCTTTTACTGTAATAAAGCAGCTTCAGGGCCTTCCTACTCGGGTTTCCCCAGTCAGCCTGACAGACCTTGGGATTCCCTTTTCAGGACTTCCAGTTCACTGTGGCCCTGCTTCTTGTTTTCAACCATTATTTTTTGCATTCTGTTTTAATTTGTTCAGCTGCATGGGCTGATGCAGTCGGTGAACCCCGGTTGCTTATTTTTGCTGCCGTTAGAACTGCATAGCCTGGAGTGCCCTTTTTTCTGCATTTCAAGACCCTCCATGAGGTTCTGGAGCCCGATGCCATTTCTCTGGCCCCTGCTGTTCCTTCTGCTTTTTTAAATTTATTTATTTTTCCCCACCAATAGGCACTCTGGTAATTTCAGATGGTTTTCTTGGTTCGGTGTATGTGGAGCTTAGTGAGGATGCCTTAGCCGCAATCCTCTTTTCCCCTGGGAGCCCTATGGGGCCTTGGGGCTCTCTTTATCTTTATTATGTTGCTTGATTGACTGCTCAGTCTAGTGCATCAGAGTGGTTAACAAAATACATAGACTGCACAAAATTTAAAAATAAATTAAATAGAACACCATCAAATCATAGAACAGAGACGGGAAGAGACAGAAAAATCCTTAAACAGTTAACGGGCTGTATTCAGGTCTGGCTTGCTGCTCGACAGCCCTATTCTTGGTGGCCTGTGGTCCAGGCTTCCCTTCCGGGGCCCACAAGAGCTCCTGTCACAAGGAGCTAGGAGGGTCATGGCCCCCACTTTGCCCTTATGCTCCTCTGTTTCTCTGGGAGTCCAACTTTATCCCCCATGGGGGTTGGTTTAAGTACTCTAGTGAAATTCTTGCCGCTGGAATGTAAGTCTGAGGAGGACCAGGTGGTAGTTCTCCCAATTGAAGATTAGATCTCTCCACCTTTTTCACTAGCAGGCCCTGTTTATGCCCATGTAGGATGTTATGGTGGCTCTGCAGGTAAGTAGACAGGTCCTCCTTATGATAGTGGATATCTGGTGTTCTGCTGCGTTTTTACTTTTTCCTGACCCAATGCAACAATGTATAGGGTCTTAGGGAGAAAACCCTCAAACTGGGCCCACACAGTCCTCTCTTGGTAGATCCTGAGCCCCAAGGCGAGTAGGGTCAGCCTTTGAGCCTCCTGAGATGGGAACCCTGCTCACAATGGTGGAGAGGTGGCTCAGTCTAGTTGAGATCTACCCTATCATTGTAGTATAGTTTGTACACTGTAATACCAGGCTACAAACTATACCAAAATGATAGGGTAGATCACATTGGGGGAGGAGTAGCTGTATATGTTAAAGAGAGCATTGAGCCAAACAGGATAAAGGTGTTGCAGGAAACAAAATACACTATAGAATCTCTAGAGATAAAAGTTCCGTGTAAAAATGGGAAGGGAATGGCAGTGGGGGTGCATTATCATCCGACTGGCCAGAATGAACAGACAGATGATGAAATGCTAACAGAAATTAAGGAAGCTAGCAAAGTTTACAACACAGTAATAAGGGGAGATTTCAGATTGACTGGGTCAGTGTCACATCAGGACATGCTAGGGAGATAATGTTTCTAGATGAGATAAAGCAGCTGGTCATCTTCTCACTGGGTTTTCACTGCTTGGGTAAGCCCCACTTGTCTGGACTGGTCTAGCAGAACGATAGAAACATAGAAATATGATGACAGAAAAAGACCACATGGCCTATCTAGTCTGTCCTTCCATATCAACAACTACAACAGTCCCCTTTTTTTCCTTAGAGATCCTCTGTGTTTGTCCCATGCTTTTTTGAATTCAGTTACTGCCCTCATCTCTACCACCTCCACTGGGAGACTATTCCACGGATCCACCACTCTTTCCTTAAAGAAATATTTCCACATATCACTCCTGAATCTATCTCCCTTCACCTTCATCCCATGTCCCCTCGTAGCAGAACTTGCTTTCAATTGAAAGAGGCTCTCTCCCTGTACATTTATGCCACAGAGGTATTTAAACATCTCAGTCATATCACCTCTATCCCGCCTTTCCTCTAAGGTGTTCATATTAAGATCCTTAAGTCTGTCCTCATATGTTTTATAATGAAGACCACTAACCATTTTAGTAGCCACCCTCTGTACTGACTCCATCCTGTTTATATCCTTTTGAAGGTGCGGTTCTCCAGAATTGCACACCATACTCCAAATGAGGTGGCACCAAAGACTTATACAGAGGCACTATCACCTCCTTTTTTCTACTAGCCAGTCCTCTTCATATGCACCCAAGCATCCTTCTAGCTTTTGCTGTCGCCTTTTCTACCTTTTTAGCTACTTTAAGATCAGACACAACCATGCCTAGGTATCGCTCTTCTTTAGTGGACAAAAGTACTTCACCCCCTATACTATATTGCTCCCTTGGATTGCTGCAGCCCAAATGCATGACCTTACATTATTTAACATTAAATCCCAGCTGCCAAATTTTAGACCATTCTTCAAGCTTAGCTAGATCCCTCCTCATGTTATCTACACCTTCCTGGGTGTCTATTCTATTGCAGATTTTGGTATCATCCGCAAAGAGGCAAACCTTACCCGACAGCCCTTCCGCTATATCACTAACAAAGATGTTAAAAAGAATCGGACCAAGGACAGATCCCTGGGGCACACCACTGGTAACATCCTTCTCCTCAGAGTGAGCTCCATTTACCTGTACTCTTTGTCGCCTCCCACCCAACCAATTTCTAACCCAAACAGTAACTTTAGGGCCCATCCCTAGGGTGCTCAGTTTGTTTATAAATCGCCTGTGAGGAACAGTGTCAAAGGCTTTACTGAAATCTAAATACACCACATCTAAGGCTCTCCCTCAGTCCAACTCCCTGGTCACCCAGTCAAAGAAATCAATCAGATTTGTCTGACAAGACCTGCCTCTGGTGAATCCATGCTGCCTCGGATCCTGTAATCCACTGGACTCCAGAAACCTCACTATTTTCTCTTTCAGCAGCATGTCCAATAATCCACCGAAGTTAAACTAACTGGCCTGTAGTTTTCAACCACATCCTTACTTCTGCTTTTGTGTAAAGGCACCACATGAGCCTCTCTCCAGTCCTTTGGCACCACTCCCGACTCCAACGAAGCATTGAAAAGGTCAGTCAGTGGAGCTGCTAGAACGCCCCCAAGTTCCCTCAGTATTCTAGGGTGTATCCCATTCGGTCCCATCGCTTTGTCTACTTTAAGTTGAGCTAGTTTCTCATGAACACAGTCTTCTGAAAATTGTTCAAGATGTCCCTTGCTTCTGTTCCTGTTTGGGTGTTTTCTGAGGTCCTGCTCCTGGTTCTTCATCTGTGAACACAGAACGGAAATATTTGTTAAGCAATTCTTCTTTATCCTTATCAGCTTCTACATATTCCTTCCCTTCACCCTTGAGTCTGACAATACCACTTTTGCCCGTCCTCTTTTCACTAACATATCTGAAAAATGTCTTATCCCCCCATTTTATTGTATTGGCTATTTCCTCCTCTTTTTGAATCTTTGCTTTCCTGACTACTTTGCTAGCTTCTCTAAGTTTTTCCAAATATAGATGCCTGTCTTCTTCTCTCTGTGATCTCTTGTATTTCATGAAGGCCTCCCTCTTTTTCTTCACCTTTTCAGCTACTTCTTTCGAAAGCCATAGCGGTCTCCTTTTCCTTTTACCTTTATTTATGTGACAATGAGAGCTGTGCTGAGCCGATGGAAACAGAGGAAAACAGTGAATATGCCTTTAAGACAAGAGACAGGCAAGGTTTCCACAGGGCTAATACTACAGCCAAACAAAAGAAGCACGTACTTGCTGAGGCTAAGCCACACCCAAGCCCTAACGTAGGTGCAGGCTTAGACTCTAATGACAACCACCTGTGCAGAGATAAGGGTGTGGTAGCTAGGAAGCAGCTTTTTAAGCCTGCTTCAGTGCAGAGAGAAGAGAGAGCGGAAGGAGGAAGGAACGAAAGAAGGACCAGGAGAGAAGGGAGATGTGGGAAGCTTAACTCCACGTGGGAGAATAGTTCCAGCAACAGAGAAAACAGTTCTTGTGTGAGAGGTACACTTGAACCAGAGACCAGCAAATGGGTAGCTGGGAAGGTTGCTGATGAGGTGGAACTAAGTGCAGTGCAGAGTGTTCAGGAGCCGGTTCAGAGAACCCAAGCTGCCAGAAGGTGGGTGAACGCAGTTACAAACGGAGGTGACCAGAACTCAGCCAAGGGCAGAGAAGCAGAGCTGAACATAGGTGAAGCATTAAGGCAGTTGTTCCAGGTTAAGAAGCCCCACTCTCAAGATACAACCTTTTCTTACCAGGGAGAGCAGCCCTGGAAAGAACTCCTGAAGTTTCTACAAAATAGTAAGTTGGAAGGAATTACTGAGAACCCAGAAGGAGACAAACAATTTGTAAGGCAGGAGGGCATGCAAATTGATTCTTTTGAACCAGATTCTGTTTGTGATGAATCTCCAATGGATTGTTCTTTATGCAAGAGGGAAGCTTGAAAGTTGCTAGAAAAGGACGGTGAAAAGAAGTTTTTAAGAGCAATCTTTCACCTAGCCAGGAGAATGCTAAGAGCTTCCATTAAAGTAAAGAACTTTGCTAAAACCAGAGCTTGATAAGTAAAGCAGCATTTTGATAAATGACAAGAATTTACCTGTGCTGAATGAATGGAAAAGAATTTACCTGTGCTGAAATGTTTGCTGAAAACAGCTGCCGTGTTTAAAAGTGTTTTCAGTTCTGCAACTCCAGTTGTACTTTTGTTTCCTGTAAGCTTTTTCATTTGGAGAATGATCCTTTTTGCCTGCGTTTGAATTTAATGCTCGGAAGGAAACCCAAAATAAAATTCTTGTTTTGCCTTAACAAACCCCAGTGGTCACATACTATTTTGTCTTTAAGTAAACGGAAAAGAACTACAAGTCCCAGGATTCCCTGCTGGAGACAAGGTTGCAAATCTTTATTTAAGGACAAATATGGCAGCCCTTTGCCTGTGAGCCTCTGGCCCAGGTGGGGGGTGACGACATTTACCATTTTAACAAAAAGGTTGGTTGCCCTTAAAATATCCCCTTTCAGTTTTGCCCACTGTTTTTCTACATCCCCCAGCTGTTCCCATCCCACTAACGACTCCCTGAGGTGATAAGGAAGGATAATTTTACATACCTGATAATTTACTTTCCTTGAATTCTACTAGACCAGTGCAGAACTCACCCTGAAAGACTCTCTTTCTACAGATTTGGGGATCTGGCTGTTGTTAAAGACATAGGCGGTCCTGTGGTCTGACACTAGTTTCATTAGTAACATAGTATATGATGACAGATAAAGACCCGAGTATAGTCCATCTAGTCTGTCCAGTAAGGTGGCTAGAGTGGTTCTAACTGTAGCTCCATGCAGATCACTTCCTCTATGCCTGTGTTTAGGGTTGTACCTGCTGCTCCACGCAGGTCAGCCCCCCTCTATTAAAAGATATTTACGGGAGAGGTCACGTGATGCGGTGAGGGCAGCAGTCGTGTCCTGCTTGCGCTCCGGTCATCCTTGGCCAAAACCGGGACTTTAATGCCGTGCTGAGAGGTGAGAACTGGCTAAATTTACTTCCTACCTCAATCTGAGTACCTTTGGCAGCTAGCGGTGCTGGATGAAAGCTGCTAGTGATATGGCGGCGACCACAAAAATGGCTCGGAGAGAGAGGAAGCGCATGGCTACCACCTGCAAGATGGCGGACAGTATGGCAGCACCGAACTTACCTACCTCCCCTGCATTTCTAGAGGAAGTCTCAGCAGCAGTGGCAGAGGCTTTATCAGCGCAATTCACAGCCCTGCATGAGAAGATCGATGTCCTGCAGACCTCGGTGGGAGCTTTGGGGAGCAGGCTCCAGGAGGCTGAGGACCGTATCGGGCGAGTGGAGGACGGCCTCGAGGCACTGGTCCAGGAAGTGGCAGGTTTGAAAGCTCAGTTACATGTGCAGGAGGCAAAGATGGACGATTTAGAGAACCGTTTGCGCCACAACAATTTGAGGCTAATGGGAATTCCGGATTCAGTTGCCGACAGAGATTTAAAGCCATACTTGGAAACTTTGCTTCCCCAATTGTTTGAGAGAGTGGATGATGGAGGCAAACTGCTCATAGAACGGGCACATCGGATGTGAAGCAAAGGGGCCCGAGATCAGCGGCCGAGAGTGGTGCTTACTAAATTCCTGCAATTCCCTCAAAAGGAGGCTATACTGAGAGCTGCACGGCAGAAAGGGGACATTATACATGAGAATTTGAAAATTCCTATCGCTCAGGACTATTCTGTGGCGTTGAGCCAGAGGTGCAGAGCGTATGCACCCCTATGCCAGAAACTTATCAGCGCCAAGATAAAGTTTTCTGTCCAGTACCCTGCTAGATTACATGTGCTCTATGAGGGTTCCCAACGGACATTTGAGACAGCGGCAGAGGCTGACCCATATATCGAGAAGCTTTTGAGCCGGGAGAAGGACGGTCAAGCAACCCCATAAAATGAGTCTTGTATCTGGACTTGACTGAACTGCCTTTTTTGCGGGGCTGGTGCTCCGGTGGCCAGCCATGGGCTCGACGGGAGTCGGGTGCGGCCTGGGGGCCTCTGTAGCGGGGGAGATGCGGCCAAACAGTGGTGACTCTACGGAGGCCTGGGTGGGCATGTCCTGGAACTTTATATTGCCTAGGGGGGTTGCAACTGGCTGCATGTACCTTTATTGTGTGAATTATGTTTTAGCTAATGTATAGATAGTAACATGGTGGACGACGACAGATGAGAATAGTGGAGTCCATTTAGTCTGTCCAGCGAAGTACGGCAGGAGTAGGTTTGTGCAGTCCACCCCTCCTCATGTCTTTGTTTAATGGGGGATCCACCACTGCGCGTGGGACGGTCCTGTTTGTTGAGAAGGGGGTGAAGCAGTTTGTTTTGCTGGGGCCCTGTTATTGGGGGGGGGGGATTCCATGTGTCTGTCCCATGCTTTTGAGTCCCACTGTCTTGCTTCCCCCCCATCACTTTTGTTGGGGGGGGGCATTCGGGACACCCACTACCCCTTCAGGGAGAAGATATTTCCTGATGTGGATTGGCAATTTTTTTCACTTCGCTGCTTTATGTTATGCATAGGCCTCTCGTTTAGTAAAGAGGCTGTTAAACAGGGGGTATAAGAGCTGTGAGGTAGGGTTACTAGCTTGGACTAGCCAAGTAGGGTTGGGCTAAAGGGGGGGGGACCGTATGCATCGAGCGGGACCTCAGAGGATTTCCGCTTATTTAGTGGGGAGGGGGTTGGAGGGAGGGAGAGAGAGAGAGAGAGAGAGAGAGACAGGAAGGAAGTGAGGGGGTTGGGGGTTTTGAAAGGAGGGGATAATCACACCCTGGAGGGTTATAACTGTCAACTGGTGAGCTACATGAGAGTGGCTTGGGAGGGGCTCCAGGCTGGGAGAGCTTCTTCCGGGAGACTGGTAACCACTGTGTGGAGGAGCCTTGACGCTGCCCCGTTGCACTGAAGATAGTTTCCTGGAATGTTTGCGGATTAAGGAACCCAATTAAGAGAGAGAAAGTATTTCAGGCGTTTGCCAGGCAGAAATGTGATATTGCACTACTTCAAGAAACCCACCAGACTGCTGAGGAGCATGGTAAACTCTGTAGAGAATGAGTGGGGCAGGTGTGGGGGTCCCCGGCCAAGGGAAAGAGGGGAGGCGTGTCCATTTTGATTCATAAGCGGGTGCGATTTGTCGTAAAAAAAGAAATTGTAGATCCAACCTGGAGGTTTGTATTATTGCAAGGAATCTTAGAGGGGAAGTCTGTCATTTTGGGAAATATTTATAGCCCCAATGTGTTGGACCAAGACCTTTATATCCACCTTGCCTCTAAGGTAGAACAGCTGTCGGAGCTTCATTAATTCTGGGAGGGGATTTTAATGGAGTCATGGATGTCGAGCTTGACACGTCTTGAGGGAAGGGGCCACGGGAGAGAGCTCAGACGGCTGGGGTGTTAACACCATTTCGTGCAAGGTTAGGATTGATTGATCCCTGGAGGTTGTTGCATCCCTCGGACAAAGATTTTACGCACCAATCTTGGGCACATGGATCTAGTGCGTGCATTGATTAACTTCTGATATCAGAGGGCTTGTTTGCCCATACCAAGGATGCGCAGATTGGCCCCATAGAGATTTCAGACCATGCGTTGGTCTGGTTGGTGATAAATTGGGGTGGGCACAGCCCAAGGGCGCGAGTCTGGCGATTCCCGCTAGAACTTTATAGGGATACTCAATTTCACCAGTTCCTTAGAAGGCGATGGCAGGAGTTTGAGTATGATCATCGAGGCCATCAGGGAGAACCCGAATTGGTCTGGGAAACAGCAAAAGTGGTCTTGCGAAGGGATATCGACCCAGACACGGTTTCGACCCAGACACGGAGTAGAATCACTACTAACAGTGCTAATCGATACACTTGTGAGGGGAATAGACAAACCTAAACAAGCATTCTTACTCATATTCATAGACGTGTCTGCAGCCTTCGACAGCGTTCACCATTCAATAATGATCAATAAACTTAAACAAATAGGTATTAAATCCACTGTCCTAAAGTGGTTTAATTCTTATCTAACAGAACGATCACAAACGGTACAAATCGGTAATCTCTCATCAAAAACATACAAACAAGAACTAGGCCTCCCACAAGGCTCAGCTCTGTCAGCGTTGCTTTTTAACATATATCTAAAACACATCTGTAAAATATTAAAAAAATTCAATGTCCTCTATCACCTATATGCGGACGACATAATGATGTATGTCCCATTCAAAATCCCAAATATCCCTACACAACTCATTAACGACTGCCTCACTGAAATCAACACCTGGCTAAATGAAAACAATCTGCACATCAATCACTCAAAAACAGAAGCCCTAATAGTAACTAAATGCACAACATTTATTCCCCCCTCGCATATTACATTGCAAAATAATAATATCATACTAAAAACTGAAATACGCTACTTAGGTGTTATACTGGATAAACATCTCAGCATGGACACACATGTAAGAAACATAGCAAAAAAGTTAACTTTAAACTAAAAATATTAAAGCAACTCCGCCCACTAATGCACCAACAGGATTTCCAACGCGTCATACAAGCAATCATAACCCCACATTTTGACTTCGCAAACCTAACCTTACTTGGCGTAACCAAGGAAGCCATAAAAAAACTTCAATTAGCACAAAACGCAGCAGTGAGGACCTTAACGAAAGCCCCACCTTTCCAACATATAACCCCAATTTTAGAATATCTACACTGGCTCCCGATTCAAAGCCGCATAGAATACAAAGCTATATTAACCACCTACAAAGCCATAACAAAAACAGCACCCCTGCCCATAAATAACCTTATCAAAATAGAACCTACCCATAATCTACAAAGGAGAGACCAGTTAAATAAACTAACCACACCAAAAGAATTCATTAGGGCCAATAAATCCACTAACAAGAAAGCCTTTTCTCATGCAGCCCCCATCTTGTGGAACACAATCCCAATAGAATTAAGACAATTACCCGACCTAATGGAGTTCAGAAAAAAACTCAAAACACACTTATTTACAAAGCATTATGGATCTTTGACCAGCCCATCCCACACCCCCCAACTGGATAAAGGATAATCCTACCCGAGTAATACACAACTCAACAAAAGAATGAAGTGCTACACCCTAAAACAAAGCGAATAAGTAAATGAAAAACAGAACAATGTATATAATTTAATTATGTTCAACTGTACATAGTTTACTAATTGTTAATTGTTAACTGTATTTACCTAGCTACAAATGTTATATGTAAAAACAGACCACACTGTTTATTGTTGTTATATGGAAACCGCACCTGATCAATGGAAGGAGCGGTATATAAATAATCTGTTAATTAAAATTAATTAAATTAAATATCATCGGGGGTTTTTTGGCACGGAGGCGTAGATTGATAGTGAAGCGGATTATCCGTCTTGAGCAGTTAGTAACTAAGCTGAGACATCTGTGTGCACAACTCCCGAATTCAGGGAATAAGAAGAGTCTATGGGAGGCCCAGATAGACCTGAATGAGCTTTTGCACCAGAGGGCCAAGATGTCCATATTATATTACTGATATCAATTGTATTGTCATGGCGATAAGCCTGGGAAAGTGTTGGCGCGCTGCCTGCGGGGCCCGAGAGGTACAAAAATGGTGGCAGCAATTAGGGATGATCATGGAGGGTTACACAGGGAGAGCACGGCTATTGCCCGAGTACTTTGATTATTCTTTCAGAAACTTTATATGGCGGAGGCGGGCTCCCCCATGCAGATGATAGAGAACCTGAGGGAGGTGGATTTACCCCAACTGAGTGAAGCACAAAGAGTGCAACTGGATCAGCCAATTACAGTACAGGAGGTACAAACAGTTATAACTCGAGCGAGCTGTTATAAATCACCGGGACATGACGGGTTGGGTGCTGAATTCTATAAATTACTAGGGGATTTTATTGCTCCCACGCTAGCAGCAGTGCACTCTAGGAGAGCAGAGCAAGGAACTTTTTGTTGGGGTAGCAATCACGCCCACATCATACTTTATCCCAAAACCGGGAAAAGACCCTGTACAAGCGGCTTCATATAGGCCTATCTCGCTGCTTAACTTCGACTTGAAACTGCTGGCGAAAATATTAGCAGATCGATTGGCGGGAGTCTTAGACCAACTGGTGCACGACTCACAAGTTGACTTCGTGAACGGGCGCTACGCGGTATGTAACTTGCGGAAAATTCTGACGTCTTTAGAATGGGTGCAGAACCGGCAACTGCAGTCCCTGTTGGCAAGCTTTGATGTGGAAAAAGCTTTCGATCGAGTTGACTGGCAGTATCTGCAATTTCTCCTCCCGCGATATGGGCTCGGGGCATCCTTTTGTAAAATGGTGGGGAGCCTGTATGCGGAACCGACTGCAGGAGTGCTTTGTAATGGAGTATTGTCAGAGGCTTTTTCCTTAAGACGTGGCACGAGGCAGGGTTGTCCCCTTTCCCCCCTTTTGTTTGTCTTGTCCCTGGACCCTCTGATAAGGAAAGTGGAGGCATCCCGAGCGATACGGGGGATTTGTATTGGCCTGCAAGAGTTCAAGCTGTCCGCCTTTGCGGACGACCTCCTGGTACATCTGCTGTCCCCTCGGGAGTCATTACCTCGATTGTTGGAGGAATTTACGACATTCGGACGGTTTGCAGGCTTACGTATTAATGAAGACAAGTCAGAGGCACTGGATGTGTTGGGACGGTTACAGAGGACTTGGGGAGGGGAGTTCCCACTTAAATGGGCAGAGAACAACTTAGTGTATTTGGGGATTATATTAACTCGCCATCCATCTGAGTTATGTGGGTGGAACTTGGACCGTATTATGGCTCGTTTGCAGGACCAGCTGAGGGCATGGGGGCCCCTTCCGCTCTCCTTGTTGGGGAGAGTAGCAGCTATCAAAATGGTTGTGTTGCCGTGAATAATATATTGGATGCAAACTTTACCGGTCTGGTTGTTGCAGCAGGATCTACTGCAGATAGAAAAGGCTATCCGGGGTTTTTTATGGAGGGGGGCGAGAATGCGTATACCGTTTAACTGTTTAGTGGGGAAGTTGAGGGAGGGGGGGATGAAGCTTCCTGATTTGGGGGCTTATGCCTTGGTCTGCCAGGCTTGTTACCTGGGGGACTGGTTGGGTGGAACTGAGGTTTACACGCCTAGGCCTTTGAGGAGGCCTATGTGGCCCCACAAACCCTACTCGCTGTATTGCACCAGGAAAACCTGGCGCTACCGAGCGGAGTGACACAAAGTGTGTTGATTGGCTCGGTGCAGCGTACCTGGCGGCAGATTAATGCATACTGGCATAGACCTTGGAAGGTCTCGAGTTGGTTATCGATACAAGGGAACGTGGATTTTACTCCAGGAACAGAAACAGTGATGTTCCGAGATGGGCGGGCTGAGGAATTCAGAATATAGGCCACGTGGTGGAACCTTCTGGGAAATGTAAACCATTTGTATCTTTATGTTGTGAATACGACCTAAGCCCTAGTCATTACTTTGCTATATGCAGATACCGCACTATGTGGTTTCACTGCCAGAGACCGAGCTAAATACTGACCGCTCGGTGCAGATTTTAGAATTTTTTGACCTAGGAGGGGACACTCCACTGTCAATAGCACAGTTGAAAGCCCGGTTGGAGCGTTACAGACCTCTCCCAGAGTACCGGGGAGTAGAGGTGGCCTGGGCCACAGAGATGGGGCGGGGGTCCCCCCAGGCACTGTCATTACTGCCTTGCGACGGATTGTTGACATGGCTGAGGGGGCACGCTGGAGGGAAGTGCAGTTTAAGTGTATAACTAGAGTCCATTTCTCACCCCGAAGGGCATTTACACAGTCATTTGACCTCTGATGGAAGTTGCCTGCGGTGCTTGGAGCCTTTGGCGACCCTAATACATATGTGGTGGGGATGCAGTTCTATTCGCGCTTATTGGGCAAGGATTTGTACCTTTCTAAGTGGGCTGCTCCAGCAGAGGGTACGCTGGACTGCCTCACTTTTCGTACTGGATCAATTGGGCCCTACGCAACCTAAAGGGAAGTGGGAGCGTTTGCTAGTGCGCAAGGCATGTCTGGTGGGTAAGGGCCCGGTCCTCCGTAGATGGAGGGAGCTGGCTCCGCCTACCTATTGGGAGTGGCATAATTGCTTCCACCAATTGATGCTTACGGAGTGCTGGAGGGTACGGGGCAGTGTCAACGGTGGTCAGTCTTTCTGCTGATCTGGGAACCTTACATCCAAAACTTGGGGCCCCGGAGTCGCAACGAAGTGTTGCAAGGAGGCAGCTAAACAGGGAGGAGTAGTAGAGACTAGAGGAGGGAGGGGAGGAACAAGGTAGTGACACCAGTTGAGATGTCGAGAGGTTGGAGTGGGAAGTGATGGGGGGAGGGGGGAGAGGAGGGGGGAGGGGGGAGGATAGTATAAAATGTTATAACATGTTATAACATTTGTTATAACACACCTATAACTGTTGCTATAACATTTCCTATTTCTTACAAGAAACAGGAAATGCTTGTTATCACCTTTAGAAACGCCGTGGTCTAGCAGCTTGGGATTTTTTGTGTGACTAGTAGCTTGTAAGATAGCAGAGCCGCGGGAGCAAAGAGAAGTGTTCATTCTGCTGCTAGAGGTGACTGACACAGGAGGGAAGGAGGGGACTGGAAAGGAGTTGACACAGGGGGGGGGGGGAGGAGGCACTGGGACTGGAAGGGAGTTGACACCTAGGGATAGCACCGGAAGGGGGGTGGACAGAGGGGAGGGGGACTGGAAGGGAGCTGACATGAGAGGGCACTGGGACTGGAAGTGAGCTGACACCTGGGATGGTATTTGGACTAGAAGAGACTGGACAGAGAGGAAGGGGGACTGGAAGGGAATGGACACCAGTGGTGGTGCTGGGAATGTAAGGGGGTTGACATCAGAAGGTACTGTGAGGGGAGGACTGTAAAGGGGGCTTATACTGGGGAGGGTTACTGGGACTGGAAATAGACTGATATTGAGGAGGGTACTGGGACTGGAAGGGGGCCGAAGCTGAGGCTGAACAGGAAATTGGCTTATACAGGGGGGAAATGGAAAGGAACTGAACATAAAAACATAAGATATGCCATACTGGGTCACACCAAGATTGATCAAGTCCAGAATCCTGTTTTCAACAGTGGCCAATCCAGGTCACATGTACCTTGCAGGATCCCAAAAAGGCACACAAGTTCCACAATGCTTGTATTGGGGCAAGCAGTGGATTTCCCAGGTCTTCTTTAATAGTGGTTTATGGACCTTTCCTGCAGGAATTTGTCCAAACGTTTTTTAAACCCAGCTACACTAACAGCTTTTACTACATCCTCCGGTAAAAAATTCCAGAGTTTGATTACGCATTGAGTGAAAAAATATTCTCTTATCAGTCTTAAAATAGGTTATACTGTAGCTTCATTGCACTTCCCCTAATCTTTCTACTTTTTTGATGGCGTAAACAATCTACGTTCACCCATTCCATTCCATTCATTAATTTATTGACCTCTAACAAATATCCCCTCAGTCATCTCTTTTCCAGGTTGAAGAACCTTAACCCTTTAAGCCTCTCCTCATAGGGGTATCCTTCCATCCCCTTTACCATTTTGGTAGCTCTTCTCTGTACCTTTTCTAATTCCACTATATTCTTTCTAAGATATAGCAAACAGAATTGCACGCAATGTTCAAGATGCGGTCGTCCCATGGAACGATACAGAGGTATTATAATAGCCTTTGTTTTATTCTCTATTCCTTTCCTTATGATTCCTAGCATGCTATTTGCCTTCTTGGCCACTGCTGCACACTGGGCAGAGGGTTTCATTGTGTTATCCACGATGATGCCTAAATCTTTTTTCTGGGTGGTGGTTCTAATGTGGAACCTTGCATCATGTAACCGTGGAGGACTATTCCATGTTGGACGTCCTGGCCTTTGTGCATCCAGTCGGAACCAGACCCACAGAGGCAGACTGGATTCTGATCCCGCGGGGCACATCTAGCCCCCGCGAGATCAGAATCCCGTCTAAGCCTGTACATGCAGGCCTGGACCCGATTCCGGGCAGCCTGCACATACAGGCATTTGCCCGGCTATCTCGGTCAGGGCTCCTGAATGGAGCCATGGCATCCGGTTGCCATGGAACCATGGCTCCATTCAGGAGCCACAATCCCCAGCCACCAATGACTGGATTCATTCCCCGCAGCCTGACCCCCCCCCCCAATCTGGCCTCCCAAGGCTAGAGTTGGGCTGCGGGGAGTCTTCTGTGGCCCACTCACCCTTTGATGCACCCCGGGCCTGCCGTACCCTACTGTCTAAGGGAACTCAGAGGTAGAATAAGTTCCCTGTCTACTCTGCCGGCCCTGGACGTACAGGGCCAACATCAGAATCGGCCCTGCATGCCCCGTCTCCGCCTCTGCACCACCCCTTTCCCGCCCCCGTCTAACTTCTCCGTACAACTCCCTGTTCGCTCGTTATTCCCATTTCCAGGTCACTTATGAAGATGTTAAAAAGCAGAAGACCCAGCACAGGTCCCTGGGGTACTCCACTATTCACTTTTCTCCATTGGGAAAATTGGCCATTTAGCCCTACCCTCTGCTTTCTATCTTTTAACCAGTTCCTGATCCACAACAGTACACTGCCTGCTATCCTATGACTTTTAATTTTGCTAAGAAACTCTCATGAGGGACCTTGTTAAAGGCTTTCTGAAAATCCAGATAACGCTATATCAACCAGCTCACCTTTGTCTACTTCTTTATTCACACCTTCAAACTAATATAACAAGTTAGTAAGACTTCCTTGGCTAAAGCCATGTTGGCTTTCTCCCATTAAACCATGACTATCTACATGTTCAGTAATTTTGTTCTTTTATAATGGTTTCTACCATTTTGCTCGATACTGATGTCAGGCTTACTGGTCTGTAGTTTCCTGGATCACCCCTGGAACCCTTTTTAAAAATTTGGCATTACGTTGGCCATTCTCTAATCTTCAGGTATTACAGATTTTAATAATAATTCACAGATTACTAATAGTAGGCCTTCAATCTCATATTTCAGTTCTTTGAACACCTTCAGATGTATACCATCTGGTCCACGTGATTTGCTACTCTTTAGTTTATCAAATAGTTGTAATACATCTTCCTGGTATATCAATTTTTTTTTCAGTTCTTCCATTGCATCACCTTTAAATACCATTTCAGTCATGGGTAACTTCCCTATATCTTCTTCAGTAAAGATCGAACTAAAGAATTCATTCAGTCTCTCCGCTATGGCCTTGTCCCCTCTTAGTGCCCCTTTTATCCCTCTATCATCTAATGGTGCAACTGACTCTCTCACAAGTTTTTTTGCTGCGAATGTTCTTGAAAATTTTATATTATTCATTTTTGCTTCCATGTCAAGCAACTGATTTTTGTATTTGCTGGAGTCAGGTGGGGAAAAGAGACAGAAACTGGGGGAGTGAAAAGGGAGAGGAGGCACATATTGTGTGTGTGTGTTTGAGGGGGAAAGAAACAAATTTGCAGAGCAGTGTAGCACAGTGAATTCCATCAGCATGTGCTGTCGCTGCTGCTGAGTATCGACTGACTCAATGGAGCAGAGGCAGGGAGGCTGTGCTGCTTCAGCCTTGGGACTGTCAATCAGGCAGGCCCAAACAGTGTGCCTCTTCTTAAACTTACTGGATGAAGGGAAAGAGAGAGAGAGAGATACTGGATGTTGGTGAGAGATGATACACATACAGGGGGAGAGAGAGTAAGCAAAAGACTGGGAAATAATGGACCAGGGAAGAAGAGCTGGGGAATGGGAGGACTGGGGTGAAGGCTGAAAAGAGGCCTGTATCTAAGGTCTGGTGGCTGGTAAATCTATAACTTTGCACCCGGATGTCTCTTGCTTTTTCCAGGTGGTTTAGCATCTGTGTCCTCCCGTCGATCTGTGATCCCTTGCTGGGATCTGTGTCTGGTGCTCAGGGCCCTTTGAAACATTGAAGCGCTCTACTTTAAAGGATTTGCTGCTCAAGGTGGTCGTCTTGGTCATGATTTGTTCTGTAAGGCATATTTCCAAGGTGCAGGCTCTGTCTTTCTGAGATCCTTATCTGTCCTTTTCAAGAAAGGGCTCTAAAACTACTGACAATGTTACCGGGTGTTTTATGAATAAGAGAGACATTCAAGGTTACATCTTGCAAGAGAAGGGAGCTTTTGTTTGCAGAAAGCTATCCTGATTAAGGGTGAGTGACATCTTTGTGTGTCTGCCATGACCTGTAACATGTAGATAAACAAAAAGTAAAGCAAAAAGCATAACAAGATGAAATTGTACAATGTGGCATTTTTTTTCCTAATAAAAGAAGGCGCTGCAGCCAAGTTAATGGAGGGAATTACAGGAGACTGCTCAGGTTTGTAGGCCTGTGAATTTCCTTCCTAAAGATTTAGCAGACTTTGTTATAGTATAACTCTGTGTGTTTTGTTTTCATTTCTTCTCACTTGCTTCTGAGACCAGAGATAGGAGACCAAGGGCTGAAGAAGGATCCCTGTTTGTTGCCCACAGCTAGGCAGTCAGGAACAGAGTACACATAATAGTTGGTGACCGTGAATACTCAGATTCTTTTTCTAGGTCGGAAGCAAGCCAGAAGAACTTGGAGAATGATGAATAATATATTCAGTCATCGGCAGAGCAAAACTAAGTTGTATGAATGGCAAGAAAAGGCATGGGCTTTAGCATTTAAGAAGGGCAGTCTGTCTTATTGTATTGTGGGGCCCCTAGCCCAGGCCACTGCCTATAGGTATAGGGGTGCCACTGTTTAATCTTTAAATAAAGAATTATTTGTCCTCTTCCAGAGCTTGGGGCTGCTGGGACTTGTAGTTGTGCTACCACTTAAAAACAGTAGTATTGAGAACCGAGGGGTTTTTGTTTTCCAAAAGACACACAGGAATTTATTTCCTTCTTTTCACAAGCATATAGCTCAAACAAACAGGATTCTTCTCCAAAACAAATGATCTTCAGGAAAATCACACAAAAACCCAACAGTGAAATTGCTTTAGCTGGCCTTCACAACATTCGTAGCTGTTTCTCAAACATACAGCAACAAACACAGTTTCTTTTCTTCAAATCAAAGCAAATGTATTTTCTTCTTTCAACAGGGTACTTAGCAATTCAGGCTAGAATCATTCTCCCTGTCTTACTGCTTTTTGGTGGTTTTCAGGTTACAGACTTTTTCCTTTAACCAGCAGCTTCTATTCTGCCTTTTTGCACCATGAACAGTCCATTAATAAATCCTCTGAGTCAGAATCAGGTTCAACAGATTCTACCTGCATTTCCTCCGGGTTTTCAACCGGTATGTCTGGCTCTAAGCCTTCATGCAATGCTTCTTGCTTGAAACTCTCTAAGAGCTCCTGAATTCTCCTCCACTGGGGCTTCTTACTAGGAAAAGGGTTTTCACCTGGAGAGAGAAGGTTCTTCTCCTGACTCAAATGCCAGAGTGCCTCTAACTGGCTTAGGTCATTCTTAGATATATTTTTATCCACCCACCTTCTAGGAACTTGAATCTTTTTAGCTGGTCCACATACTGGAGGAACTGCACCTTGCCCCTTGTCTGCAATTCTTTCAGCTACAGCTCTACTGGCTTCAGAACCAATTGCAGTTTCCCTGCAAGTCTGGCTCTCTTTCTGGGTGCTGCTTTCCCCTCTGAAATCCCCCTGGAAATCTCCACTGTTCTCCTCTTTGGTGAGTTCTCTGGGTCTTTCCCTGGTGCTTCTCCCTCCACGGAAGTCTGCAGTGCTCCCTCTAGTCAGCTGTCTCGTGTGCTGCTCTCTCCCTGAGTACTGCTCTCTCGTGGAATCCTTTCCCCAGCCGTTGCTGGTCCTGGTGCTAGTGCTGGGGCCGGTGCTGGCTCTACTCTCACATGTTTCTCTGGGTTTATAAGGCTGCCTTTTCCCTAACTTCCACTGTCCCTTACCCAGATGTCTCTCATTATCCTCCAAGCCTGCCCTTAGATCAGCAGAGCTTGGGTGTGGCTTAGCTTCAGCAAGTATGTGTTTTTTCCCTTTGCCTGCACCCTGAAAGCCACAGATACCTTGCCTGTCTCCTTCCATCAAGGTAGATTTATAATTTTCCTCTGTTTGCATGGGCTGAGCCATGCTCTCCTCATCACAGTATGCATGTTAAACATGGTGATTTTGCTATAGACCCTGTAGCACACTGGCTTTCAATGACTAGGGTAATGAAGCATTACAATTTCCTTTAGGAGGGACTTTTGGAGAGGACAAGCTTTGATATTTGAAATATGAAATGGCAATCAGTGATTTAGGGGGACTGCACACTAGTCCTGAGTAAGTCCTTACATGGTGGGAGACAATGGCACATGAAAAGTCTCAAGAAAAACAAAAAGATAAGTTGTTTGTATTAGAGAAAGTGTATAATGATTCATCTGTTTGCTTTCCTTATGCCATGCTTTTAAAAGGATAATATTTTCCGGTTGTAAAATATTTAAACAGCCTGGCTTTAACTTGGTAATTAGTTGTTAGTTTTTTTCCATATGCTGATTTTCTGCTTTAGTAGGTCAGGACCTTATTTCACCAGACTTAGAGTTGAAATTTGAAACCTTCTGTTTTCTTATCACTGTTAGTCAGTAATGTGAAAGACTACACAGATTTGTCTTGTTTTGTTTTTCACTCTTGGGTCTTAAGGTAATTTCAATTGTTTTTCTGTATTTGAGTTATACATTTTGGTTTCCAGGTAAGAAATGCACTTTGTTTTGAAAGCTTTCCTGATCTCCGTTTCAGGGATAAAACTATGTGAAAATAAAAAACAGATTTATGTTGTAGCACTGTAAGACAGCAGTACATGCTGATTTTTGTTTTTGTTTTAGACACTAATAACCTAAGTCTTAAATCCTCCTTAGTTTAAGTAATCATTTCAATACTGTGATTTTTCTTATGTAGCAGATTCAAATTAGTTTCTTTCCAGCTTAGGTACTTCTTCTAAAGTTATGGGAAGTGCTCCTTTACATTATATTACTAGTATTCAATTTGTTTTATTTATTGCCCTTCCTAAACCTTTAGAGGGGCATTCTGTGCAATGTTTAGTGGGGATATATGTCTGATCTGAACGTACATCCCCCGCCAAATGCTTGTGGCCAATGTCAAACCTAAAGCTTCCTGCACGTACAGAGGAAATGTGCAAGGGAGCTCTGGATGGGGGCAGGAGGGGGAGGGCCGGAGGAGGAACATGAGGGGGCAGAAGCGGGCCATGACACCAAACATACAGGGCTGATTCCAGTTGCAGCCCTGTACGTCCGGGGCTGAGGTATTAGACGCGGGACTTATTCCACCTCAGAGGTGGAACCCCGTGAGGGTGCAGAGTGGCAGCAGAGAAGACCCTGACCTTGGCAGGCCCTTCCAGGGGTCGGGTGGCAGAGAACATCTTTGGACTTCTGCAGGGAGTTGGGGCTCCTGCATGGCATCCCAGTGCCATGGTGATGGGACGCCACGGCACCAGAGCTTCATGCAGGTGCATTGGGAGGGTTGGATGGGGAGGGAGTCAAACATGCAGTGGGTCTGTATCAGGGCACGTCCTGCCCGTCCAGGCCGTTTTCACCTGATTCTGCTTCCACACAAACATCTAGCTCCCATGGATGCAGAATTGGGTGCAAATCCAGCCCGTCCAGATTTTGGACATCTGGATGGGCCTCTATCAGAATGGGACCCTTAGTGTATAGACTCTAGATACACCTGGGGGATGCTTATTCCTATTGAGATTGTTATAAAATGTTTTGAAAGAAGAATTTTCATGTCATAAGGACTTTAGTTATATTGAATGTTTATTGCTAATTAGGACATATGTAGAGAGTTATTTTGAATGAGCAGATATAAATTTATATCATCTACCTGCAGTTCACTTAAAAGCAGCACTAAGTTTTAGAATCCTCAGTCTATAAAGATGCATTAGTATGATATGAAGAAAGGTCTATATATGTAGTTGGTGGTATGATACAAGTGATGAGAAAGGGTTGCAAGACATGAGATTGATAATGAAACATAGGATTTTTGATGGACAGTAAACTGGTGAAGGTAATCTAATATGTGAAGTGATCTGTCAGTCCAATGAATATGTAAAAGGAAAAATGTGATTCTATGATTGATCTGCAGCTGTAATGTGCACAGCTAGAACGTAGTTACTCACCTGTAACGGGTGTTTTCAAGGGACAGCAGGAATCAGTCCTCACTTATAGGTGACATTGGCACCGATGGAGCCCGTGCGGAGCAATTCCCCAGCTTTCAAAGAAAGCCTTTTGGATTGCTGCCACACGTGTGTGGTCTCTTCCCACCAAAGGGTGCCATCTTGCTCAATCAGGTCCCATAGCTAGAGCCCTACTAAGCAGATGGCAAGAGAAGGACAAAAATAGCAACTCTTCAGGGGAAGAGGGAGGGTAGTGAGGACTGATTCCTGCTGTCCCTGCAGTCCGCCACCCAGATGGAGATGGTGTGTTTGACTGCCTGCCCCAGGCGATTGGGATCATAGGCGACAAAGAGCTGGTTGGACTTACGATGAATCTGGGTACGCTGCAGGTAGAAGGCAAGAACCCTCTTGCAGTCGAGTGTATGTAATACCGCCAATGCCCAGTCGGCATGCGGTCTTGGGAAGAAGGTCAGCAAGACTATGTCCTGATTGAGATAAAAGTCCGAGACCACCTTCGGTAGGAACTTGGGGTGGGTATGGAGGACCACCCTGTTCCCATAGAACCTGGTGTAGGGAGCCTCATCCATGAGAGCCTGGAGTTCGCTGACTCGCCAAGCCGAGGTCGGAGCCACCAAGAAGACTACCTTCCAAGAGAGGCATTGAAGCGAGCACGACGCCATCGGCTCGAAGGGTGATCGTGTAAGCTGCATCAGCACGATGTTCAGGTCCCATTCCACTGGTGCTGGCCAGATGGGGGGCTTTGAAAGAAGAGGCCCTGCATGAAGCGGGAGACCAGAGGCTGCCTCGAGAGGGGTTTTCCCCTAATGAGGAGGTGGTACGCTGAGATGGGGTTCTGGTGAACCCTGACCAAGTTAGACTTCAGCCCCTCTTTAGAGAGATGGAGGAGGTACTGGAGGACCCACCTGGTAGAGCAAGAAAACAGGTTGATCTAGAGCTCGGAGCACCAGACCGAGAAGCGTCATCACTTGAAGGCATAGGCCCATCTCATCGAGTCCTTCCTTGATGCGAGGAGGACCTCTTTGACCTCCCCCGGGAGGTGCAGCGGGGCTAAGGAGACCTGTTCAGCCGCCAGGCCGTAAGGGACAGTGAGGCCAGGTTTGGGTGAAGCACCTGTCCCTCTTCCTGCGTTAGCAGGTCCGGGGCACAGCCCAGGGGGACTGGAGGCTCTGACAAGAGACGGCGCAGGAGTGGCAACCAAGGATATTGAGGCCATGAGGGGGCCACGAGAATCATTGAAGAAGGTTCCCGCTGAACCTTGTGGAGGGTGCTCACAATGAGAGGAGTGGGAGGGAAAGCATAAAGAAGCTTGGAGGTCCAGTTCAAGAGGAACGCATCTGGGGTCACCCTGCTCGGGTGTGGAACTGGTCTGCAGAAGTGGGGAATCTGCGAGTTCATTGGACTGGCAATAAGGTCCATGGATGAAGTCCCCCCCCCCCCTCCACCAATGGATCAAGAGGCTGGCTACCTCTGGATCCAGGCACCACTTGTCTGGGCAGAGGATTCTGCTGAGTTTGTCCACAAGGACGTTCTCTTGGTCCAGGAGATAGACTGCTTGGAGGGACATCCCCTGGTGAAAGGCAAATGAGCAAAGGAGGATCGCCTCCCGGCAGAGGAGGCGGGAGCATGTTCCCCCCTCCTTGTTTATGTAGAACATGGCTACCCTGTTGTCGGTCTGCACGAGCACCGACTTCTCTCTCAGATGGCCCTCAAAGGCCCACCAGACCGCCCGAAGCTCAAGCAGGTTGATTTGCTGCTGAGATTCTTCGGGCGACCACTGCCCCTGGGTGCACAAGTCGCCACAGTGGGCTCCCCAACCCAGCAAGGAAGCATCCGTCATCAGGACGAGCTCGTGCTGCGGGGCCTGGAAGGGCATTCCCCGACTGAGGCTTCGAGGATCCCGCCACCACTCCAAGGAGCTGTGGAGGCTTCGGGAGACCCGGATGGGGTCCCTGAGGCAACCTGAGGCCTGGCTCCACTGCGTTCTGAGGCACCATTGAGCTGTTCGCATATGCAAACGGACGTGGGGGACAGCATGGTTGGTGGAGGCCATGTGTCCCAGGAGGCGAAGCATGGCCCGCGCCAAGACTCGAGCTCTGCTCTGGATCTGGGCTGCCTGGGTGTGCAGGCAGACTGCAGGGTCCGCGGGTAGGAAGGCGGTTGCCTGCTCTGTTGGAGTGCGCCAATGAACTCCAAAGTTTGCACTGGTTCGAGGTGGGACTTGGAGTAGTTGACCAGGAAGCCAAGGCGTTCGAGGAGGAGCATTGTGCGCGACACCACCAGGTGGGTTTTTTCGGCCGACGTACCCATGATGAGCCAGTCGTCTAGGTAAGGGAAGACGGGTATGCCCCATCACTGGAGGAAGGCGACTGCCGCAGAGAGACACTTTGTGAAGACCTGAGGAGCGGACGCGAGCCTGAAGGGGAGCACCCTGTATTGGTAATGCTCTCCCTGCACCAAACGCAGGAACTGCCTGTGCTGTGGGTGGACTAGAATGTGGGTGTAAACGTCCCTTAGGTCTAAGGAGCATAGCCAATCGTCCTGTTGGAGGAAGGGCAGCAGGACACCAAGTGATAATAACATTTTGAATTTCTCCCACACCAGAAACTTGTTTAGGTTCCTAAGATCGAGAATGGGGCATAAGTCCCCTGTATTCTTTGAAACGAGGAAGTATCGGGAATAGAACCCTAGTCCTCGGAGGTGCGGCGGCACTTTCTCGACCGCCTGCTGGGTGAGGAGGTTGGTCAGCTCCTGTTGTAAGCAAGTCTGGTGTGAGGGGAGCTGAGAAGGCTCCGCTGGGGAGAAGGGAGGATGAAGCCTATCCAGGTGAAGATGATACCTGTCCCGGACCACCCGGAGGACCCAGGTGTCTGATGTGATTGACACCCAGTGCGAACGAAAAGGGACAGACGTCCCCCCCCCCCCCACCAGCGGAAGTATTGCCGGGGAGCAAGAGGCTATGCCGTCGGCATCAAAACCCTTGAGCAGGTTGGGGTGGCGCCAGGGGTTGGGCCTTGGGCTCTTTAGGCTTGCAGTGGTCGTGTGCTCCTCTCTTCCCCTGCATGCTGGAGGCAGGCGTGGGCATGGATGGGTAGGGCGGGTAACCCCCGTAGGGGAGCCCCTTCCTCTGGAAGAACGGTTTCTTAGTTTGCTGTTTCTTCCGAGGGAGAGAAGAGGTCTTACGCGAGAGGCGGGTCTGAGTCACGAACTCCGTCTCTATTTCAGTGGCCTTGTCTTCCATGGGCTTGCCGAACAGTTGTTCCTTATTGTTCCTCCAGTTCAGTCCTCTACCTCTGGGTTGTGAACCTCCTCCTGCAGCTTGGAGACTGGGCATGTCAAAATCGTGACATCACTGGATATAGCCTGCTGGTCTCTCCCATCAGCCCCAGTGTGTCCAGTCTCCATGCAGCAGGAGGATGTTGTGAACCTAGGTTTGGGCTCACTTGAGGAACAGATAAGAAGCCTGTAGTATAGGGTAGCTTAGGGTGATTTGGTTTTGGAGTTCTTTAAAAGTGCAATTTGGCTTCTGCCCCTTTAAAAAAAAAATAGAAAGGTGATAGGAAAGGACAAGGCATTCCCTTCTTGACCGGTCCCTGCATACCTGTTTGATCTATTGCTTTGACTCACTTCTGGGCACTCGGATCTCTCCCCCATGACTGTCCGGGGGAGAGCTCTACGGCAGGCACACCTACTCCGCCGATCCCGCGGGGGCAGGCAGCAATCGCAGCCACGGTGGATCGAGTTGAGAGCAGTGCAGCAGTGTGCTGTATAGCCAGCAGGTCACTCCCATTGGAGCTGGTCGGGGCCACGCTGTGCCGATGATTCCCCAGCAACCGGCAGGAAGAGAATTGGGAAGGTTTTAATGAGACATCAGGGGGGACCAGCGAGAGGCTTCGGCCACCACGCACTTGGTTGGCTTGCAGGCGGCGTCTCTTTAGCAGTGCCATTTGGCGCCATTTTCATTGGAGTTCTTTTTAGCGGTGGCCATTTTAAGGGGCACGTGTGTGCTGCGTGGCTGCTGGCCGGTAGAATCTTGGCCTCTGGGAAGCCCCATTCTTGAGACAAGGGCTTTTCTGTCCTTACTTTCTTTCTTTCGTTTGTTTATTTATTTAAGTTGGTTTTCTTTATTTCTTTATTTAGATTGTTAGCATTACCCTAGGGCAGTGATGGCTAACCTTTTTGAGCCCGAGTGCCCAAACTGCCGCACAAAACCAAAGAATTTCCTCAAAGTGCCAGCATGTCAATTAAAGCTCCATTTGCATAAGGTGCTTCATTTGCATAAATATTTGCATAATGTTACCATACACTAACTTTTAGTAAACATGCCTCTTAATGAGTATATGGATAAAGAAAGACTAAAAGGTTTCTACATTACTATAATCCAGTACCAACCGCCAGGCACATTAGGAACTACTACAAACGCTGCCCATTTAGAACCCATAGCAAACCCGCCGTATCCTAACAGCACTACCAGGACTCACAAAGCACCATACTCTACCTATCAAAAGGCAACACTGCAAATATTAAACCAATACATCTCAGAGAACAACAATACATGACCTACTGGGGAAAGAACAAGTGGCAATGTCAAATAGGAATTATATAAACAGAATACCTCAGCTCAGTTACACATGCAGAACAGACCATTACCAAACAAGGAATCACAATTTAGAAACAGGAAGACAATAATTAAACTGGGAACCCCAAAAGCCAAACTTGGAATATACAACAACACTGTAGAAATAAAACTATATATTAATTTCCTCTTGTACTAAACAAAGCGCAAAAATTAATGATGCACATTTCCCAGAGCTGACATATTCCAATTAATAAATTCAAAATAAAGAGATATTTTTCTACCTTTTGTGCATTTTTTTTCAGTTGCAATTGTTCCAGCCACTTTCTTCTGGTTTCTTCGTGTCTTCTGCTAACTCTCCATCTGCTGTCCATTTGTCCTTTCTTCTGTCTTCTTGGTTTTTTTTTCCATTCTCTCTCTACATCTGCTTTAACATACTAATCTTTCTCCTTTTGCTCTTTCCTCATTCCTATTTCATCTACTCAAAATTTACCCCTCCATCCTCAATCCCCACTTACTCTCCCAATACCCGGCCAATTGTAGATTTTTTATCCCTCCCACACAAAATATTTTCCCCTCTCCATTTTACTCTCCCAGCCCCATCCCATTCTAATCCTCCCCCAACACCAGCTCCCTTCTAGTTCCAGCCTCACCCAGCATCCATTCCCTTCTAGTCCCTGCATCAGCCCATTTCCAGTCCTAGCAGCCCCCCAACCCATTTCCAGTCCTAGCAACCCCCCAACCCAATACCAGTCCTATCCCCCCCTCATCAACCCACTTCCAGTCCTAACCCCCCATCACCCCATTTTCAGTTTAAGCCCCCCCTATAACCCATTACCAGTCCTAACCCCCCATCAGCCCACTTCCAGTCCTAACCCCCCATCAGCCCACTTCCAGTCAGCCCCCCATAGCCCATTGCCAGTCCTAACCCCCCCATCAGCCCACAGTCCATTACCAGTCCTAACCCCATCAGCCCACCTCAAGTCCTAACCCCTCCCCATCAGCCCATTTCTTGTCCCAGCCCCCCATAGCCCATTATCAGTCCTAAACCCCCCCATAGCCCATTACCAGTCCTAACCCCATCAGACCACCTCCAGTGTTAACCCCCCATCAGCCCATTTCCAGTCCTAACCCCACCCAACAGCCCACCTCAAGTCCTAACCCCTCCCCATCAGCAGTCCTAACCCCCCCTAGCCCATTAGCAGTCCTAACCCCCCTCTCTAGCCCATTAGCAGTCCTAACCCCCCCCCCATAGCCCATTACCAGTCCTAACCCCCCATCACCCCATTTCCTTAAATCCCCCATCAGCCCAAAGCCCATTAGCAGTCCTACCCCCCCAGCCCATTTGCTTTCCTAACCACCCCAGCCCATTAGCAGTCCTAACCCCCCCCTAGCCCATTAGCAGTCCTAACCCCCCCCCCCCTAGCCCATTAGCAGTCCTAACCCACCCCCCATGGCAAATTTAAAAAAAAAAAAAAAAGCAGCTGGCTCTGGCTTCTGCCGCGGCAGCGGCAGAATGCAATGTCCCGCGGGGCCCCCTCCGCCCGCTAAGCCCCTCTGCAAGGGCTTTCAGATTCGCGAGGGAGAGCGTCTCCCTCGCGTCTCTGTTAAGCCCGCAGGGGCTAATGGGAAATTTCCCATCAGTCCCTCTAAAGGGGCTGATGGGAAATTTCCCATTAGCCCCTGCGGGCTTAACAGAGACGCGAGGGAGACGCTGTCTCCCCCGCGAATCTGAAAGCCCTTGCAGAGGGGCTTAGCGGGCGGAGGGGGCCCCGCGGGACACTGCATGCTGCCGCGTCCGCGGCAGCAGCCAGAGCCCGCTTTTTCTTTTTCTGCGGACCTTCACGCGTGCCAGCTGCAAGGCCTTCGCGTGCCACAGCTGGCACGCGTGCCATAGGTTCGCCATCGCTGCCCTAGGGGTTAGGGGCCTTCTAAGTCTTAGCCAGTAGCCCGAGGGGGGGGGCCTCTCTTGGGGGGGAGGGGTCTGGACTCCGCTAATTCACAGTACTTAAAAAAACAAACAAAAAAAAAAACCAAGACAGAGAACAAATTTTATTTCGGAGGGGGGCCACGTATCAGAGGGTGGCTTCCTTATGGTTTCTCGCCCGCAGTATGTGGTCTGTGGCTGACTCTGGTGTTTGCCGCGGCTGTGCTATGCTGTCTTCCAGTGTGGAGCAGCAGATGGAGGTAAAGGGCTCCCCTGAGGCTCCAGAGGCTTCGGCGGGGATGGTAGGCGAGGCAGTAAGGGTATCATTGTAGGGACCCGGTTTGGAGGACTCGGCAGGTCCGTCCGGGGCACTGCCGCTCCTGGGGTCAAGTGCGAATCTCGGAGATTTTTGTCCGGACTTTGTTTTAATTATGCACCAAGCCTTTTGCCTGCGCCGGTAGGGTAAGGTGCCGGGGCCCTTGCCCCTGCCTAGTGTTACGCAGCAGTCTGGGGGCAGTGAGACTGAGACCGTTTGCCAGCCTGCGCCTAAGAGAGCGAGGATCCGTGAACTGTCGCCCACAGAGGGTGATTGGCCAGAGACTGAGGATCCCAACTTGGAGCACGAGGAGGTGATGAAGGATCTGGAAGAAGGGGAGATCCCAGAACCTGAGGATCAGGCGAAAATCATACGGGTCTTTCGCAGGGATGAGCTGACGGCGCTGATCACGGAATCCCTTCAGACACTAAATCTCACTGCACAGGCGGCAGAGGAGGAAGAGGTGGAAGACCCTGTTATTCAAGTGGTGAGGCAGACACAGGTCATGTTTCCTGTTCACCGGGTGGTAGACAGGATGATCCAGGACGAATGGGATCAGCCGGAAGTGGGCCTTCGACGGATCAGGACTATGAACAGGCTATATCCCTTAGCCGATAAGGAGAAGTTCCGATCCCCGCGAATTGATGCGGCGGTGTCAGCAGTCACGAAGAAGACGACAATACCGGTGGAAGGTAGTGCGGCCTTAAAGGACGCGCAGGACAGGAAGGTCGATGGCTTGCTGAAGCAATCATTTGAAGCGGATGCTCTGTCGTTGCAGGCTTCCATTTGTGGATCCTGGGTGGCACAAGCGTGTCTCCGCTGGGTTCAGCACCTGCGCCAGTCGACGCGCCTGGAACAGGAGGAGATCAGGGAGTTGAGTCGTCTGGAGTCCGGTTCGGCGTATTTAGCGGACGTCCATTACGACTTGATTAGAGCACTTGCTAACAGCATGGCTTCTGTGGTGGCCACACGCAGATCTCTGTGGTTGAGAAATTGGGCGGCCGATGGTTCGTCCAAGTCCCATCTCGGTAAACTCCCCTTTAAAGGGAGGTTGCTGTTTGGGGACGACCTGGACAAATTGGTAAAAGAGCTCGGGGAGTCCAAGGGTGGTAGACTTCCTGAGAATAAGCCGAAATAGGGGAAGTCCGTGCAGGGCTTTCGGGGCCAGTTTCGGGATTTCTGGAGATTTCGTACGACTCATTACGGGGTTCCCAGAGGGGATGCTATGCTTTTAGGGCCCGGGGATTTCGGGGGTTTCGGGGAGCAAATAAAGGTTTTTCAGCAAACCCCGCAGCGGTGGCTCGTAAGCCGCAATGAAGTGAGGCGGGTCCTGGCGGGAGGTCCACCGATAGGCGGGCAACTTCGGGAGTTTCTTCCGGCCTGGACCCACATTACGTCTGACCAGTGGGTGTTGGAGATAATTTGCGAGGGTTATTTATTTATTTATACATTTTTTTTCTATACCGCCACTTCCAGAGATCAGTGGCGGTTTACAGGTAACAAAAACATTAATAATAGCGTGGCAGACTATCATTTTTACAGAGAACAATTGAAGAACATTTTTAACATTTAACTCTTAACATCAAAGCAGGAGAAACTGGGTGCATAATAATATGCTGTTTCATATAACTGATTGCATTCAATATTAAAAAGGTAACTATTTACATTAGTGATAAATGTATTCAAGAGTTAGTTGATCTAGGTAGGTATTATGACTGAGTGAGAAGCGGGTGAGTGCCTTAATTAGGTAGGATCTATGTACAATTGTTGTTCAGTGCTGTTCTGTGTGTTCTGAACATTATCAAGTTGAAGGTTGTGATAGTGCAGAGTAAAAAGATGGGCTTTTAGTTCTTTTCTAAATGATTGAAGGTTTTTGAGTTCTCTAAGTTCAATTGGGAGGTTGTTCCATAATGTAGGAGCGAAAAATGAGAAGGCAGTGTTACTTGTCTTCCGACTTGTCTTTCGAATGGTATCCAGGACTAGGAGCATATGTAGCACAGCCTGTGTGAGACTCCTTCGTCATGTCTCCTTGCAGGGGTCAACAGAAAGCCCTGGAGATTCGTAATATGTTAGATCGGCTCTTGCAAATAGGTGCTGTCGTGCTGGTGCCGATGGCAGAGTACAGTGTGGGTCGGTACGCCATTTATTTCGTGGTGCCAAAGAAAGACGTAGCTCTGCGCCCTATTTTAGACCTGAAAGGGGTGAATCGATGTCTTCGGGTACCACATTTGTGGATGGAAACGTTGCGGTCGGTCATTGTAGCAGTGCGCCAGGGGGAGTACTTGACAGCCCTCGACCTTACGGAGGCATACTTACACATCTCCATCAGAGCAGCTCATCAAAGGTTTCTGAGGTTCGCCTTGGGGACACTATCAATTCCAGGCGTTTGCTCTTCGGCCTGGCAACGGCGCCGCAAACTTTCACCAAGATCATGGTGGTGGTAGCGGTGGCGGCGGCATTACGCAAGGAAGGAATTCTAGTGCATCCATACCTCGACGATTGGTTAATTCGAGCCAAATCCGAGGCCGAGAGTGTTCAGGTAACGAACAGAGTGGTAAAGTTTTTGCAGAGTCTTGGCTGGGTGGTCAACCGAGCCAAAAGTCGCTTAGTGCCCTCCCAGGACCTCAAGTACCTGGGGCTATGGTTCGACACGAAGAGTGGACAGGTGCTTTTGCCGGAGCGTCGAGTCCAAGGGTTGCGGCAGTTGGTGCAAAAGTTCAGGGCCACTCCGGATCCCTCGGCATGGACGTATCTATGTGTGCTGGGAATGATGGCGGCAACCCTGGAGGCAGTGCCTTGGGCTAAATTTCATATGCGGCCATTACAGAGAGCGCTGCTTCGCCGGTGGTTGCATCAGCCGATTCGTTGAACAAGCGGCTCCCCTGTCCGGTCAAAGTCAGAGAATCTCTTCAGTGGTGGCTGCTCCCGAGCTCACTGACAGCCGGAGTGGCGCTGGAGCAGCCGCTGTGGCTTCCCTTATTGACGGACGCCAGTCTCGCGGGCTGGGGAGCCCATTGCAGAGAAAGGTTCGCGCAAGGAGTATGGTCTCCTCTAGAGAGCTCTTGGTCGATCAACCGGCTGGAGCTGAGAGCAGTCTTCCGAGCGCTTCTGGCATTCGAGGCCTCGGTGGTAGGTCGCGCAGTGCGGGTGTTGTCGGACAACTCGGCGACTGTGGCCTACATCAATCAACAGGGTGGCATGGGATGTGTGGCCATGGAGGAGGAGGCGGACACTCTGCTCTCTTAGGTAGAGAGTCGGTTGACGGCAATTTCGGCAGCACACATCGCAGGGAAGGACAATGTGATGGCCGATTTCCTCAGCAGGGTCCGAGTAGATGCGGGGGAGTGGGAGCTGCATCCGGATGTCTTTGCACTGATAGTTCGTCGATGGGGTCCGCCGATGATGGATCTAATGGCAACCTTCCAGTCAGCAAAAGCCAATTGTTTCTTCAGCAGGAGGCGGGAAAGGATGTCGGAAGGCATAGATGCTCTGTTGCATCAGTGGCCATCGATAGGTCTTCTTTATGTCTTCCCTCCGTGGGCGTTAATTGGCCGAGTGATACAGCGGATCGAGGCTCATCTGGGGAGAGTTCTCTTGGTGGCACCGGACTGGCCAAGGCATCCGTGGTATGCCAATCTCATTTGCCTCCTCGACGGAGAGCCATGGCGGTTGCCGGTGACAGCGGATCTGTTGGTCCAAGGGCCATTCCTCATGCCTCAGGTGGATCGGTTCTCGCTTACGGTTTGGTCATTGAAAGGGTGAGGCTAAAGAAAAAGGTTATTCGGCGGCAGTCATTGCGACTTTGCTTAGAGCGCGGAAACAGTCCACCTCGCTGACGTATGTTCGGGTCTGGTGTATATTTGAGGACTGGTGCTCGCGGTGGCAAGTCCCGGCGGCTATGGTTTCTGTTCCTTTGATCTTAAGCTTTCTGCAGGACGGGTTTGATAAGGGTCTTGCAGCAAGTTCCTTACGAGTTCATCTGGCAGCTCTCTTATGTTACCGCGGCAAAGTACACGGCGTTGCTCTCTGTGCCCATGCTGATGTATTGCGTTTCCTCAAAGCAATAACCAGACTGCGGCCATCGCGTAGAGTGATGGTGCCGCCATGGGATCTCAATTTGGTGTTAGGAGCATTGGCCAAAGCGCCCTTTGAGTCGTTGCACCGGGCTTTGGTTAAGGACTTGACGTTAAAGACCGTCTTTTTGGTTGCTATCTGTTTGGCTCGGCGCATTTCGGAGTTGCAAGCACTATCTTGTAGGGAACCGTTCTTATCCTTTTCCAGGGAAAAGGTGGTACTGCGACCTGTTCCGTCCTTTTTGCCTAAGGTGGTATCTCCCTTCCACCTGAATCAGATGGTGTCTCTGCCGGTGCTAGGGTCACTGGAGGGAAGCAACGTGGACCGCAGTTTACGCCGTTTGGATGTGAAGCGGGTGTTGCACCAATATCTGAAGGTTTCAGAAGTATTTTGCAAATCGGACCGGCTATTCGTGTTGTTTGGAGGTATTCGCAAAGGGGAAGCGGCGGCGAAGGTTTCTATTGCCAGATGGATTAGGGAGACGATTGCTTCAGCTTATTTGCTACAAGGTTGGTCGGTGCCGATGGGCTTACAAGCTCATTCTACCAGAGCGCAAGCGTCTTCCTGGGCGGAACACAGTTTGGTTCCGTCGGGAGAAATTTGTAGGGAGGCCACCTGGTCTTCCCTTCATACTTTCAGTAGGCACTACCGCCTCGATGTTGCGGCGGCGAATGACGCCTGCTTTGGGTCGGCAGTGTTACGAACCGGCTGGAAAGGTCCCTCCCAATGATTACTGCTCTGTTACATCCCAGAGGTAGAGGACTGAACTGGAGGAACGATAAGGAAATGATAATTACACTTACCTGGTAATTGTAGTTCCTTGAGTGACAACAGTTCAGTCCTCATTCCCACCCGGGGTGCTATCATTGACAGTGGTCGGTTGGAAGAATGCAAAGATTACTGGTAGATCTGTTTGTTGGGGGGCTGTCCTACTTTGAGTTGTTCTCTTTGTCATTGATCATTTTCACTCTTTCTTCTTGCTGATTCTGTGTAGCGGGGAAGGGTGCAAGAATGGTCTGCCTGGAAGACATTCAGGTGTACGTGTTCATGGTTAGGATTAAGTTAATGTTACAGTTGATATATTAGCTACTTATTTGTAGCTTCTTTGAGTCTGCTTTGTCAATATTTCACTGGGGCTGCTGGGAGAGACCAGCAGGCTATATCCAATGATGTCATGATTTTGACATGCCCGGTCTTCAAGCTGCAGGAGGAGGTTCACAACCCAGAGGTAGAGGACTGAACTGTCATCACTCAAGGAACTACAATTACCAGGTAAGTGTAATTATCATTTCGCCTAGGCAGGGGACGTCCAGGAGCTTTTCCTGGACCCACTGCTCCAGGTCCAAGGACTGGAGCCACACCTGGCCCCGATGCCAGCTGCAGCCACTGGAGCGGAGGACTCAAATCCATCATACATGGTGTGGGCGAGGTACTTCGAGCACTCCACGATGGACCTCAGGAGGGTTTGGAATCTGAGGAGAGGCTCACCGCCGAGACCTGCAGAGAAACCGCCAAGCTCCTTGGCGAGGTCACACAGGGACATGCACATATACAATTGGTAAGCCTGGATATAGCATGTGAACATGGACCCCTGATAGGGAACTCTCTGCCTGGTGGGACCAAAGAGTGTTACTTCAGGCTCTTTTGCTTCCGCATCGCCGATTCCAATACCATGGAGGTGTGCGGAAGTTGGGTCTTTCGGAACCCCGGGCCACGCTGGACCCTATACATGGCATGGAGGCGTTTGCTTATGATAGGAACCAAAGCAGGTGCTTCCCACATGCGGAGTAGCAGCCTGGACAGGACGGGAGGAACCGGAACAGTAAGAGACTCCCAAGGCGGGGACACATACTGTAAGATGTCGAGTTCCTCAGCCCGCGGCTCCTCCTCAGCCTGCGTTGCAAGGTTCAGTACTCGCGCCATGTCCCGTACGAACACCAGAAAGGATGTGTCCTTGGGTGGTGAATGCCTCTGAGAGGCGGGCAGAGACGGGTCTGAAGGGAGGTCCCAGTGGGCACAGGTCTCTGGGGAGGTGTCCCCATCAGACTCCCGGTCCGAGAAGGAGTCCAATTCAGGCTGGCTTGAATGCGGGGCCGAAGTGAGGGATCCCATTAGTGGAGGGACTACCGAGGGCACCACCGGGGATTCCATGGCCACCTTATGGAAAATGTCATCGGACGTCTGCTTACGACTTAGCAGGGCCTTGGAGGACATTTTCTTGCAAAGAGAGCAGAGCTCTGGGTTATTGTCGGCCCCCAGACACTGAATACAGCAGTTATGGGTGTCCACAAGCAACATATTTTTGGAGCATCTGTCGCATTTTAAAAACCTGTGGCCATTGGGGCAAAAAAGACCCCCGCTAGGTCAAGATCCGTGAGGCCAGCAGTTGAGGAAAAGGGCGGGAAGCCCACAAAAGAAAAATTGTTTAACAAAAGGATGCCCCCTGGCTCAAAAGTAAAGGAGAGCAGGGGAAGTACAAGATAGGACCGGTGCTACCGGGAAAAACACACAAGTCAGAGGCTGAAAAATGAACACTTTTTTTCCAAGGGACGAGGACGTGCGTCCGAAGGGCTCTGCGGAAAATGGGAGACTGAGCAAGATGGCACCCTTGGGCAGGAAGAGGACCACGCATGCGTGGCAGCAATCCCAAAGGCTTTCTTTGAAAGCTGGGGAATTGCTGCACACGGGCTCCATCGGTGCCAATGTCACCCATAAGTGAGGACTGACTTCCTGCGTGTTCCTGGAGAATGCTTTTTCTCTTGCTTATCTGTATGGATTTGTACTGTAGTATGAAATGGATGCTCTGATTCAATGGATTAGGAAGAAGGATGTACACTGCTGTGAAGTAGACAGCACAGATAACAGTTTGAAGGGCAGGACTGTGTATTTAGAGTAGCTCTGTTAGAGAGATAATTGCATAATTGCTCAAGGGCATAAGGAAATTCTTTCTTGCCAGATACCAGCATGCCTTGTTACAGAAGTTATTTTAACTGTGTTCTATTTTAATATCCTTAAAGTATAGCATGAATGTTATACTGTAACTGTAGATACTTTTTTCTGTATATATATAAAAAGAATAACCTCTTGTTCTAATTGGCAGCAGTATTATTGAGCGAGAAGTCCACATGATCATAAGATTTGTAAGATTATGTCTAGGATTATTTTACAGGGATCCTGGATTTGACAATTGTGATGGAGGAGGGACCCCCCCCCCCCCAAAAAAAAAAAAACCAACCAAACAAGTAACCATCCCTTTACTTGTGTTTGTAAATAAGCTTAATCCACAATGTGCAAGTTGTGTTTTCTAGGCTTCACAAGTCCAAGCTTATCCCGGTTAAGAGAATTTGTCTGCTAATTTCATTCCATGTGTAAAAACACAAATACTGAGATGTTCATTGTAAATAGTACCTCCTAGATCTTTTTATAAATACAGATAAGAACCTCGAGAATAGTTAAGCATATTGTCTCCTGTTTTATTAATTTGTAGTTGTGCAGGAGTGAATGGGAAGGTCATCCATGTATGATTGTCTTTGGTGTACTTTAGGTATCTTAAGTTGAGTGAATTTGCATGACATTACAAGGACTAAGAGGAAAATGCTAAGGAATGGAATGGCTATAAAAATTATGAAGATGTTTAAAGGAAAAGATAAAAGTTTACAGCTTTGCTGAAAACTGAATTGCTTGTCAAGTCAAAGCAAGTTTATTTGATTGAAGGGAACTGTAAAGAAAAGAGTTAAGAGAAAAAAAAAGAAAGGTGAAATGACCAACATGATTGAATCCACTATATACAATCTGGATGCTGGCCTTGTGGAAGAGTCTGGGAGTGCAGGTTATCTGCATGTTTGTTTTCATGTTGTGATTTCTGTTGTTATTATGGAATGACCTCTGCAGAACTGACTTTATTAATTGGAAGTGTGAAGCAAATATCTTGTTGCTAGTGGAAATGTCTTGCTGCTAGTGGAAGAGGTGAAGCAAATGTCTTGTTTCTAGTGGAAAGGTATTGCCTCCTCATGCCACAAATACCAAGACTGATTAACATTGCCTCAGATACGCTTAGATTGTGAGCCCTTCAAGGATGAGGGGATAAAAAGTGCCTGTTAGCATACATTTGTAAACCGCTCTGATACCCAGGGTAAAGGGCAGTTTATCAAGTGCCTAAAAACCATAAAACTAAATTATTATCACTAACTGAGGTAGATTCAAGATATAAATAAATTTACCCTGTGCAAGAGATTCGTCGATCCTTTACTACTATGCTGTTTTGTGCTGAAAATAGTATACCAAAGAGAAATATTAAGCTGTTATTAATGACAATTGATGTTCTAATTGATTTAAATTTTATATTTTTAAAGGTTTTGTGGTTATGAATGCATTACCTTTTGTTGAGCACAATTTTTGGTACTGTCCATGTAATGACCTTTATGTATCTGTTCCTGTTGTTTTGTGTCCTGATAGTCACAATGTTCCTTCCTTTGTGAGCTGAGATGTCTGTTAATCAGATAGTTACACTTATTTTGATTATTGTTAGTAATGTGAGTCAAACCATTACTTCCTAAGAATTTTTGGTAAACAATTGAAATTAGTTTAATTTATTTGCCATAAACTGCCAGTTATGTTTTAATATTTGTTACCCCTTAAGTAATAAGATTAACCATACTTTGTAAATTGTCACAATGGGAGAGTAAATCACAAACATAATTAGTGATATGTACAATAGTGTACCTGACAAAAGAGGTGTGTCTATTAGCATGTGACCTAACATTTCATTTGGTAGATAAACAGAATAAATTAAGGAATGTAGATGCAAGATAAAAGTATACTACAAGGACCAGCACTAGCCAGGTCTACATATAGTTGAATAATTTGGGATAATTTAGTGCTAGCAGTAGATGTATTGTAATTAATTAGCAAATAAATAAATAATCCTGTTCAGCAATTTTATGTTGCCATTAGGTATAAGTAGTCATGCTTGTTTGCAGTGGCGTGGAATTAGAGGGGTGTTGTAGTGGTAAGTTTTGGTTCTGCAAATTATATATTGCATTCACTGAATACTACGGGCTGAGGTCAATGGGTACTATGAATGAAAAGAAGTCTGCAATGCTACTGAATGTGTGGATTCTGAGGAGCAAAGATCAGAAATTCCAGCAGAACTGCTGATATATATGCAGCCATGGAGCCTGGGTGAACAGTCACTGAAACTATTTAAGATGTGCATAGCACAGCACATGGTGAAAAGAGATGCTGCTGAAGAATTTGGAATTATTACCAGTGTCATACTGTGAATGTGGGTGCAAATCTTTGAACTATTAAAATATCTATGGAGGGCAGTTGGCCACTGCTAACAGATAGGCTCTGCTGATTATTCTTGCAAGCACTTACTCTCTGTACACATTCTTCTTGAGACCTAGCAAGGGCAAACAGTGTCACATCGCTTTGGTTAATTTTTCAGGATAATTGTAATCCTGCAATATATCTTTCTTTATTCAATACTTAATATACCGCCCACATGCAAATATCAGAGCGGTTTACAATCAAAATTTATATACTGCTTGGAAAAGGAAACTGAACGCCAGCATTCAGACAGGAAAGAGACAGAGGAGGACAGGCAAGTCAAAGAAAGAGTTAGCAGAGAAAGGAATGACTTCACCATGGGTGGTGAGACAAGGGAGTGTCAACATCGTGAGAGGGAGACAAGGGGGAGGAGGGAGGAGGAAGGTCAAAGGCTGTACAGAAAAGGTGGGTCTTTAGCCTTGATTTAAAATTCTTGAAAGAGGGTTCCAGGCAGAAGGCTGATGGGAGCGAGTTCCAGAGCTGGGGACCAAGGGAAAAGAAGGCAGAGGACCGGGTGGATTCCAGGTGGGCCTGAGACGGGGACGAGAGGGACATGCGATTGGAGTGTATAGACCTAAGTGATCACTGGGGGGTATGAAGATGGACCAGATTGGAAAGGGAAAGTGGTATACCGGTGTGGATTGCTTTATGAACGAACTTAAGGATTTTGTATTGAATTCTGAAGGACACAGGGAGCCAGTGGAGGTGATTGAGAAGAGGTCTAACGTTGCCTGAGCGGGAAGCGTGGGTTAGGATGCGTGCAGCTGTGTTTTGGACGAGTTGAAGTCTGCGCAGTTGGTATTGAGGGAGGCCGGCTAATGAGACATTGCAGAAATCCAGGTGGGACATGACGAGGGACAGGAGCAACGTGGTCAGGGAAGGTGCAGAAATGAAAGGGCGGACAGCACGGAGTTGCCTCAGGGCATGGAAAGAACGCTGGACTACAGAGAAGATGTGTTCTCAAAATGAAAGGGAGGAATCAAGGGCAACACCGAGGTAGCACAGGGAAGGAACAACAGGGATATGGGATGAGGAAAGAAGGGGACAAGTGAGGGAACTGGATCACCAAAGGTGAACCAAATAGCCATGGTTTTAGAGAGATTAACATGCAAGTAATTTGTGGACATCAAGAGGCAATACAGAACAGGCAAGCATTGAGGGGGCCAATATCAGGTGCCGGGGAGTCAGTATGATGAAGAAGGATGATATCATCCATGTAATAGTACGTAGAGATATCATACTGCTGTATCAGGAGGGTGAGGGGGGCCAAGAAAATATTGGACAGAAACGGGGCCAAGACAATTGTCAAATAAAGCATATATATATACACATTTATTGATTTCTCCCATCCAGCAAGATGAAGTTCACCTATGGACCAGAAGTGATGCCTAGGACTCTGAAAGTGGTTCCCCGCATCTGCACAGTGAAGCAGAAGGCGTGTCCCACTGTGGCAGAAGACTTATTTTAGACTTGGACATGTCTGAGCTACCATTCTTTTGTAGTGATTCTGTGCAGAATCATAGCAGGGACTTTAGAAATGGACTTATATATGGGGGCTGAGGACTCATGGGGAAAAGTTTAGAGTGCGAGAATAGCTCTAAAAGTGCTAACAGTGTTACAGGTATGTTTTATGAATAAGATATACACTTTAGGTTACAGCTTGCAAGACAGGGAACTGTTGTTTGCAGAAAACTGTCCTGATTTAAGCATGAGCAATATGTATGTGCTCGGCATGAGCTAGATAGTACGCCTGCCCTCCTTCTCTAAGAAGTAGTGTTGGGGGAAGGACAAGGATCTTCACTTTGTGGCTGTCTGGAATGTGTTTCTCTGGTACTTGGAGATTACAAATTCCTTTCATATGTTCGACCATCTTTTTGTGCTGTTTTGCTGACCCATGCTAGGATGATGCAGCAGCTAAATTGACTTTGGGGCGCTGGATTAAGGAAGCCTTTGCCTTGGCGTATGTATTATGGAACCAGTTGGTTCTGGAGAGTTGTGTGCCCATTCTACCCTAGCGCAGGTGTCCTCATGGATGGAGCGGAGCTTGGTAGCCCCTGCAGACATTGTTGGGCAGCAACATGGGCATCACTTTCCATTTTTATCAATCATTACTGCTTGGATGTCCATGTGAGGGCGGACACGGCCTTTGACTCAAGGGTTTTGCAAGCTGCTGTGTCATCTTCCCACCCAGTGGAGTTGTAGCTTTGGTACTTCCCGCTTGTCTGGACTGGTCTAGCAGGACAATATGGAAGGTGATATTTTACTTACCAGTTATTGTCCAGTCCAGCGTCCACCCCCTGAAACTGTCTTGCTGCATTCTTCTGTTGTGGTACCCTTGGGTCTGCTCTGATTTTTTTTTTTACTTGGCTCTGCAGGTTCATCGTCTACCGTCAGCCTTAGGTTTTATCCTTTCCTCTACATAGTTCTCTACTGTTGATCACTCATTGTTGCCCATGGTTGAGGTTATGTGTGGCTTGCCATGTCTGTCCCATATGCTTTGGAACTAATACTGAAGGGTGACTGAAGCGAATAGAGGCATGAGAGTGATGTCATTGAAACCTGGGCTTTTCATTGATTCTTTGTCTCCACCAATCTGTTGGTAGGGGAACACAACCCACTTGCCTGGACTGGTCTAGTAGGACTCAAGGAAAGGACATTAACTAGTAAGTTAAATGTCACTTTAATGCCCAACATGATGTTGCTGCTGAACTAAAGATCCGGATATTCAATATCGAGGCCGTATCTGGGCACTGGCATTGAATATCTGGGTTGGATGGATAGCAGAGAAGCTAACAGGACAGCAGCGAGATTCAGCCCCTGCCTGGTTAGCTTTGATGGTGAAAGTTAGGCCAAGTGCGTAAAATTTGCTGCTTTGCAATAAGCAGGTAATGGCTCAATATTAGTGCTGCCCGGTTATCACTGGTTGCTTCCTCCACTCAGTCCACAGAACGCTCCAGTGTGTTAGTGCCACTGAATATCCGTCTTGGTGATCATGTTGAATATCCTCCCCATATTTTATAAAATACACTGGTACAGTTGTAGAATACACACTTTTTTTGGACTTCTCACATAGTAACATACATAGTATATGATGGCAGATAAAGTCCAGTATGGTCCATCTAGTCTGCCCAGCAAGGTGGCAAGAGTAGGTGCACCTGTGGCTCCATGCAGGTCATCCTTTCCCATGCTTTTGTTTAAGGGTGTACCCACCAGAGGTCATGTGATGTGCTGAGCTAGCTCGGACGTCTGTTGGGTTAGCTCCAGGGCTTCCCCCCACCTTACAGACCATAAAAATACCCTTAATAAGGCAAATGAAGTTGAAACGGGTGTTGAAGATCCTGTGAAAGTGGTGGCAGTCAAAACTTTAGAAGCTGGCAATGCAGAATGAAGCAAGCCCAACGAGACCGGGAGAAATCATCTGCGGGAACTACAAAAATGGCGGACGGACTTCCTTTATCGAGCCAGCCAGTGGTGTCTTCGGAAGAGGTGACTAACGCTGTAGTGAATGCGCTGAACAGCAGATTTGATGCCATTATAGGGCAATTAGACGGCATCAGTAAATAATTGGGTGATGTAGGAACGTGAATGCAGGCAGCAGAAGGCCGCATATCACAGTTGGAAGATGAGCTCCAAAGCGCAGGAAGAGAGATCGCAGCACTGCAGGCCACAGTCAGCAAACAGGGAGAGAAGCTCGACGATTTAGAAAACTGTGGACGTAGGAAAAATCTCAGGATTATCGGCATACCAGAAGCAGTTAAGGATGTGGACCTACATAAATACTTCCTGGACATAATATCAACTTTGCACCTTGGAGAAGATAGTACCCAGATAATTATAGAATGGATACACATTCTGAGGCCAGATCGTGCAGGAGAATCGCAGCCCAGGATAGTACTTGGCCAGATTTTTGAACTTCCTGCACAAAGATAGTGTTTTGTGGGTGGCTAGAACAAAAGGTCTACTGCAATACGAAGGAGCCTGTATTCAGCTATTTCAGGACTACTCGGTACAAAGGCTACAGCGCAAGGCATATGCTACTGTCTGCCAGCAATTGTTTGCAGCGCACGTGAAATTTGTAGTGCAGTACCCGGCTAGACTGGGTTTTCCCTAATGGAACTGTGGTGACATTCAAAACTCCTGAAGCTGCTCAGAAATGGATTCAGGGACAACTAAATAACTCAAACAAAGGAACCTGACTGATTGGATGTGAGGTGCTAACTGGCAGCTTGGAAGAGTAGCAGAGGACAGCCGTATTGGAGTACCTAAGGGATTTGGTCGACTGAAGAGCACAACTGAAGCCTGCAATGGACTATGAATGGGGTTTTCTTGTTGTCAAGTTAATTTTGTTTATCTTGCTTTACAGAGGGGGGGCTTATGGGTGCCCGGAGAAATAGGGGACTTGGCCCTGTTCTGAAATGTTGATGTCTATTGAATTTCCGATTTATGTACAGATCCCCCGAGGGTAACAGGGTTGTGGTGTTTTGGTTTTTTTTTTTGTATAACAAACATTAGTGTTGGTAGGGATGTTTGGTGCAGGGGGAGAGGGAGGTAATTAGTTATTTGAGCAATGAAGGGGTAGGAAAAGAGGAAGTGAGGTGGGTCATAGGCCCTCAACAAAATATGTTGCTAGGAGGGCAAGAGGGTTCCTTGTGTTGTGGAGATGTATCGGGTTACTGGGTGGGTGGAATAGACAGCAGGAGCAGAAGGAAGAGGTGGGGGGAGGGCCCATAATCAAAAGTGACTAATGGAGAAGGAGAAGGAGGTGTGCGATACAGGGGATAAGGGATGGGGTAGTGGGGGATGGGGAACAGGGGGATACAGGATATATAGGGGTATTAAATATACAGAGACACCTAGAGGCCAAGAGCAGAGGGCTGATTTGTGTGCAGAAGATTGGGGGGTCTTATGCTGGGAGGATCCCCCAAATAAATATAGGAAAGATGTACCTTCAGACAATGTGCAGCAGATAAATGTGATGGACTGAGAGTACTCTCCTGGAATGTGTGTGGGTTAGCTAGCCCGTTGAAACGACGGAAAATTCTACGAGCTTTGGAAAGGCATAAAGGAGATATTATTTTGTTACAAGAAATGCATCAGGCTACTGGGGACTTGAATAGGCTGAAAAGGGATAAGATAGAACACATCTATGGGGCTTCTGCGCGAAGTAAGAAAGATGGGGTTGCAATTCTCTTTTTTTTTTTTTAATTTTCAATTTTTATTTAAACTTATCAAACATTCAAACATAACCAGTACCACAACGCATCCGTACATTTCGGTATACCTTCATTACATCCTCGTCATAACATCTGCCATTTTTCACAGTCTATACACTGCTTTCACTGAATGCCACTCCTACAAACCATCATTTATTTACTTTATTTATTTATTTACATTCTTTTATATACCGCGGTTTACATGGAACACAAATTTACACATTTCAGTTGGTTGATCTGTGTTTACAATGAATGGGTACACAAACTTGGATCAAAACTTGGGTAACTATTTACATCTCAACAGGCTGGTATTGCAACATTCATCTGTACGGCATTGACTAGTTCATTGATGGGGTGTTGCGGTACTAACTTCCGGGTAGTACAAGAGGAAAAGGTGATGTTTTAATGCTTTCCTAAACTGCGCTAGGTCAGTGATCGCTCGGATGCTGGGTGGGAGGTCGTTCCAGCATCTCGGCGCACAGAATTTGAAAGCCCTGTTTGCTGTAGCCTGTGTGCACTGAGTTATTGCTTTCGGGACTATTAGGGTGTTGACCGTTACTGATCTTCTCAATCTGTTAGGTGAGTTGCTCTGTATCAGCTCTGTTAGGGATGAGGATGAGAGCCCATTGATGGCTTTGAAGGTCAGCAGTAAGGTTTTAAATGTGAGCCTGCCTTGTATAGGGAGCCAGTGGAGCTGTTTCAGGATGGTCGTCATGTGTTCCCTCCTGGATGTTCCCTGGAGAACTCTTGCTGCGGAGTTCATAGCGAGCTGCAGCGGGTGTAGAGTGGATTGAGGGAGTCCCTGCAGTATGGCATTTGCATAGTCAAAATGTGGTAAGATCAACGCCTGGTAAATCGTCTGGAAGTCATCAGGCTCAAGAAGGAAGCGTAGGTGCCTGAAAGATCGGATTTTATGGTATACTGCTTTTGCTATATATCAGTAATCTTCCTTACTTTCCCCCTTCCCCCCCCTTCTCCCATCTATCCTCTTTTCCTTTACCCCCCTACCCCCTACCCCCTCCTCCCTCTACCTCTCCCCCCGCCCCCCCTCTCATTCCCTCCCTCCACCCAATCGCTATATCTCTTCCACAATTCTCTAAATTCCTTTACTTGATTCTGCTTGTAGGCTGCTATTTCGCACATTGTCCACAGTTTCTCCATGCAGCTCAAAAGCTCCGAAAGAGTAGGAGCAGCCACACTTTTCCAGTGTCATAATTTCTCCCCTTGCTGCCTCTATACAGTATCCCACCATCTTATATACCTCCCCATTGCCCCCATCGGCATCTCATTCAGGATCACCATTGCTGGTGCCAATGTCACCTGCTGTCCTATTATTTCCCTTATTTTCTCCTCCCACCCTTTCCACATCTTCTGGACTACCGGGCAATCCCAAATTACATGTTTCAAGTCTCCTTTTCCCTACATTCCCTCCAGCACTCCCCCGTTTCCTGTGTCTTAAAGGCTCTTACTCACCATGGTGTCCAATACACCTGGTGTCTTACCTTCCAACTATTTTCCAGATAAGGCATTCGAGGGGCTAACCTATTAGTCCACTTATATATATTATACCACCGTGCTCTATCCCAGCTACCCCCCCAGGGCCTTTTCCCACTCTGCTTCCCCCTATGTTCCCCCCCCCCCTTCGCCTCCTCTACACCCCCCTAGCAATTCAGCATACAATTTGGCAATCACCCCCCTTCAAGTCCCATGTTGCTTCATCATTCATTCAAACCCTGTCGCTGTCCTCCTCAGATCTTCCCGCACTCCCCTCCGCTGCATGTATGTTACTATCTGCATATATGCCAAATAGTCACCACTCCTTATCCCATATTCTTCCTGCAGTTGCGTGAAACTTTTCACCTCCCCTTTTTTATTCACTAATTGCCCCAACGTCACCATTCCCTTACTCTTCCAATCTCTAAAAGTCCCTCCCCCCTGCCCTCTCTGAAAATCCCCAATCCCCATAATATGTGTGTTCCAAGTGTATCTCTTCCCCTGTAACAATTGCCCTCTTGTTTTCAACCACAAAGCCTTTGTAAGTCCCTGAAAGTGATTACCTGCCACCACCTCCTCCCTCCTTGCCCCTGGATCCCAGATCCATGCCTCCAAGCTCTTACCCATCTGTTCCTCCTGCTCCAGATGTACCCATACCGGAACCTCTCCTCCCGCTTGCCAGCTCCTTAATGCCCTTAACTGTGCAGCGACATAATACTTTTCCAGCCACGGAACCCACATCCCCCTCTCCCATTTGGTCTGATACATCGTGAGCCTTGACACCCTATGCGACTTCCCTCCCCAAATAAACCCCATCAGTAAACTCTGAGCCCGTTTCAAATATCTATTAGGTACTGTCGTGACCCCCTGCCTAGGCCGATGGCCGGTAGGCAAAAGGGCTGCCTTATTTGCCCTTTGAGTACTGTCCCAGGCTTAGGTTGCCAGCACTGAATGCTGGGACTTGTAGTTTTGTATACTCTCCAAGCAAAGTAGTGTGACCACACAGTTTGTCAGGTAAAACAAAGAAATTTATTTCGGGGTTTCTCCCTCGCATCAAAATTCCTAGTGCATAAACAAGGCAAGGATCATTTCTCCAAATTAAATAATGAAGGTGAACAAAACAGGCTTAACATCAAAGTCAGAAATATTCTTTCCATAGCAGCGGTACTCAGCTTCCTTCAGACAAATGCCTTTCTCTGCTATGGCTGTTAATTACATCAGGCAGACTTTTAAAACTTCTCAGTCAGGGTTTTCTTTCTCACTCAGCTTAACAAACCAGGATAAATAAGCTTCTTCACCTGGCCTGAGCCTAGCACACGTTTGACTTACAAAATGAGCATTCCATTTCTACTACATCATCAACACAAGGGTTTTCAAACATTTCTATCTGCATATCTTCCACGGCTTCATTTGAATCCTCTTCTAGGGAGCTTATATCAGAAGGTTTAAACTTTCCACACTGCAGAAACTCTTTTAGCTTCCCTAAAAAGTATTCTTTCTGCTCTATATCAGCACAGCTTAAAGAAGGAGTTTCTCTCTCATAGAAAAGCTTCTCAACAGCTTTTAAAGCTGACTCACGGCACTTACTTGCCCTGCTCTTGTTCCTGGCTGGAACTGCTTTCCTTGTCTTTTGACTAGCACAGCTTTCAGAGCTTTTCCTCAGCTCTCTGACCACTTCTTCAGAAAAGCCTCCGTTAGGAACTGTAACAAACTTGTCTGCCCCACCTCTCTTACTTGGCTGGCTCTCTGAGCTGTTTCCCCACTTGGAAACAAACCTTTCCAGCTTTCCTTCTCTGGGGTGCTTTTGGACAGGTTCCAACCTTGGTTCCACTGCTTTCTGAGGGCAAGAATCAGCTGTCTTTCCTCCTCCTCTCCTTTGCTCCTTAAGCTCCCTTCTCTAGTGGCTTCCTTTCTCGTGACTGCTTTCCTCCTGACTCCTTTCCTCCTGATTAGTTTTACCAAACATTGAAGCCGTTTTAAAATGGTGCTTCTTTTCAGCCACACCCTCCTCTCTGCACATGTGAGAGCTGTTAGGGCTCAACCTAGCTCTTACGTCACTGCTTGGGCAGGGTTTAGCTCTAGCTACTGCATGCTCGGGTGGCTTGTGGTTTCTATGGGAACCCTGTTTACATCTGTTTTTAAAGGTACATTCCTCATTTCTCTCCCATTCTATCTCATCTTCACAGCTCACCTTATCACAGTACCTTGCATGGAATTGAACTAAAGAGAAAGAGAAATCTGGGTAAAATATTCATCTTGAGAACTGCGATCCTACCCAGCCAAGATAGATATAGACTCTCCCACCTTCGTAGGTCCCTCTTCACCTCTGCCAGCAGTGTGATATAATTCCCCTGCCACAAATTTGTAGTAGCGTTCCCCATATGAATCCCCAAGTATTTATAAGTTCCTACTACCCATTGAAATGGAAAGCTTCCTTTTAGACTAGTCACCCACTCCCCTGGCAGATTGAATCCCAGAATTTCTGATTTACTCCCATTTATTTTATACCCTGCTACCGCACTATAACGCGCTATTTCTCTCATCAATACCAGCAGTGAGATAAGAGGCTCTATAATCGTAAAAATTACATCATCAGCAAAGAGCATAATCTTTGTCTCTCTACCGTTCATTGGCACCCCTTTTATATCCTGAGTCCTCCGCAGCTTTTCCGCCAACGGCTCTATCACTAAAGCAAATAAAAGCAGTGATAATGGGCACCCCTGCCTGGTACCTCTCTCCAACTTAATCGTACCCGAATACCCCCCATTAATGCGAATCCTTGCCTTTGGAGCCTTGTACATCGCTTGGATCCACCTCACATATCCCGGTCCCAGACCAATCTTTTCCAAAACCTTGAGCATAAACGGCCATTCCACTCGGTCAAATGCCTTTTCAGCATCAACAGTTATAAATACTCCTCTTTGCCCTGTTCTTTGCATTTCCCACATTAAATTACAAATTTTTCGTATGTTATCTCCCCCTTGACGACCCATGATAAAACCCGCTTGATCCGGATTAATCAACTGTGACATAAACCCCTGCAATCTATTCGCCAGCACCTTAGCCAATATCTTTGCATCTATGTTCAGCAACGAGATGGGCCTATATGACCCACAAACCATGGGATCCTTCCCTGGTTTGGGTAATACCATTATCCCCACCTCTGTCATAGACGCGGGTATCTCTCCCCCTTTTAGCACACTGTTAAACACTTCCACCATAAGAGGCTTCAGGTTTGCTTGAAATACCTTATAAAATTTCCCTATTAACCTATCCAACCCTAGTGCTTTCCCCTGTTTGAGCACCTGAATAGCCTCTTCAATTTCATTTTCCTCAATAGGTCTGTCGAGCCACTCCACTTCTTCTCCCGTTACCTTTGGCAACTGTCAGTCCCTTAGATATTCCTCATTCTTATCCGGTCCCCCTTGAACCTCGCTTCGATATAGCCGTGTGTAGTACTCCATAAATGTGTTCTTAATTTCATTATTCCCATGGACCAATCTTGCTGTCCCATCCCTTATACTCCCTATTGATTGCTGAGCTCCTCTCCTGCGCAACCTTTGCGCTAATATCCTTCCTGCCCTATTTCCCCCTTCAAACATCTCTTGCCTTACCACATTAAGCTCATGTGCTATTTTACTGGCCTGCAGCCGCCCCAAGCGTTCTCGCAATACCTTCAATTCCCCTAACACCTCCGGCCGTAAGTCACAATGAAGGCTCCGTTCAAGTTTCCCGGTCTCATCGAGGAGCGTCCTCTCTGCTTCTCCCCTCTTTCACCCTACCCGTACTGCTTCCTGAATTAAATACCCCTCACCACTGCTTTAAATCCATCCCACACCACCCCGAGATCTACCTCCCCTGTTAAATTTATTTCCTGATATTCCTTCATCACCGCACCTATCTTTGCTACAATTTCTGGCTCTTCCAGCAACGACTCATTTAATCGCCAATATCTTATGCCTTCATCCAAATATCCCAAATTGAACCGTGTGCTCACTGGTGCGTGGTTCGTCCACGTAATAATCCCCTGCTCCACCTCCTCCACTCTATTCACCCACTCTCCTCCAGCCCATAACATATCAGTACGGCTATAGGTATTATACGGTATTGAGTAAAATGTATACTGTTTTCACCCAGGGTTTATACACCTCCACACATCCACCAACCCGAAATCTTCCTTCCATACCAACATTTTCTCCCTATCTACTCTTTTCCCCTTCCCCCTTCTTCCCCCTATATCCAATCTTGGATTTATTGTTAAATTAAAATCTCCCCCCCCCCCTATTCCTTCAAATTCCCCCCTCATCCTCTCGAAAAATTCCCCTTGTTTCTCATTGGGCCCATAGAGGCTCATAATCCACACCTGTTCTTTCCCAACCTGTACTTTCACTCCTACACACCTACCTTTTTTATCTCGGTATTCCCCCACCACCTTATCCACCCAATCCCTCCCCACCAATATCCCCCCCCCTTCCCGGGGTTCAGCTCTCTGCCCCCCTAACAGGACCTTCGGATACTTCCTAGTTTGCATCATTTTTTCCTGCCCAACTTTCAAATGCGTTTCCTGGATGCACAAAAAATCCGCCTGTAATTGTCCCCCTTCTTTTTCTACCAATTTCCTTTTCCTCCATGTACCTAATCCTTTCACATTAATCGTAGCCACCATCATTGCTTGAGCTCCCACCAGTTCTCTGTCCCTCCTCAATACGCTTTTCCCCCTACTCCATTCTTCTCCTATGTTACTTGCCACCCCCTCCCCTCCCCTCCCCTCCCTCCCTTCCTTCCGTCTACCCTCCCCTTCCCCTTCCACTCCCCCATCTCCTTCTCCTTCCCTCCAGCCCCTCTCCCCCTTCCTCCATCTCCCCTACTCCTCTATACCTCCCCCCTCCCTCCTACCCTCCTCCTTACCCCACGCCTCCCCCCGGAGGTCTCCCCTGGAGTAGTGACCATCAACTTGGAGCAACCCCCTATCCATAACCCGTACCCCACCCTTCACCTTATTCCTCCCCCCGCCAACTTTTCTCCTCCCTTCCTCCCCCTTTTCCATATATCCCTCCACCCCCCTTCTCCCTCCCTCCCCTCCCCCTCCCCCTCTCCCTCCCCCTCACTGATTCCATATAACCCCTCCTTTCCAATCCGCCAAGATCCAAAATGTTACGGAGAGTTTGCCGAGACTCATCAAGCCCACTGACTATTACCCAATGTTGCTAATCCATGTTGGAACAAATGATACTGCCAGGTATACCTCGGAACGTATCAAAAGTGACTTCATGGCTCTGGGACAGAGGGTGAAGCAGGTAGGTGCACAGGTGGTGTTCTCTTCAATCCTCCCTGTTGAGGGTAAAGGCCAAGGCAGAGAGGCTCGCATCCTGGAGATTAATGCATGGCTGCGTGGATGGTGTCTTCGAGAGCGTTTTGGTTTCCTAGACCATGGGATGCTGTTCCAAGGGTTGCAGAGCAGAGATGGCATCCATCTGTCCAAGAAAGGTCAACGCATCTTTGGTAGTAGACTGGGTAATCTACTGAAGAGGGCTTTAAACTAGATTCGTTGGGGATGGGTGAAGAAAGCCCCCAGGTAAGTGATACATTAAATACCTTTATGGAAATGGGTAACAGGGGTAACATATGGAAAGCAGTGTGTATTCATGCCCGTAGCATGGGAAATAAGATCTCTGAAGTTGAAGCTTTGGTGGGAGTGACTGACTTGGATTTAGTGGCAGTTACAGAAACATGGTTCACAGAAAACCATGACTGGGATGTAACTATACCTGGCTATACTTTATTCAGAAAGGACAGGGTAGGAAGAAGGGGAGGAGGAGTGGCACTATATGTAAAAACTACTATTAAAGCTTTGGAATTACAGAGCTTAAAAGGGAGAGAGGAGGCATTGTGGGTTAAACTAGAAAGAGGGAAAGAGAAATCTATTTGCATTGGTGTGCTATACAGACCTCCCTCACAAGAGGAAGAGGTGGACAGAGAGTTAATTGAAGACATACGCAGCATTGCTAGGAAAGGGGAAGTGCTACTGCTAGGAGATTTCAATATGCCAGATGTTGATTGGCACATTCCTGCTGCAGTATCATCTAGGAGTAAGGAGATCCTGGATTCTCTACAGGGAGAACTATTCAGGCAATTGGTAACAGACCCCACACGTGAAGGGGCCATACTGGACTTGGTGCTTACCAATGGAGAAAGTGTTTCTGATGTTGTAGTGGGAGATCATTTTGCATCCAGTGATCACCAGATGGTGTGGTTCAGTATTAGGACTAGGGCTGTTAGAATCCATTCCAAGGTGAAGATCTTAGACTTTAGGAAGACTAACTTTGCAAAGATGGGCCAATACCTCAGGGAGTCGTTAGTGGGATGGGAACAGCTGGGGGATGTAGAAAAACAGTGGGCAAAACTGAAAGGGGGTATTTTAAAGGCAACCAACCTTTTTGTTAAAAAGGTAAATAAAGGCAATAGGAACAGGAGACCGCTATGGTTTTCGAAGGAAGTAGCTGAAAAAGTGAAGAAAAAGAGGGAGGCCTTCATGAAATACAAGAGATCACAGAGAGAGGAAGACAGGCATCTGTATTTGGAAAAACTTAGAGAAGCTAGCAAAGTAGTCAAGAAGGCAAAGATTCAAAAGGAGGAGGAAATAGCCAATGCAATAAAATGGGGGGATAAGACATTTTTCAGATATATTAGTGAGAAGAGGAAGGGCAAAAGTGGTATTGTCAGACTCAAGGGTGCAGGGGGGGAATATGTAGAAGCTGATAAGGATAAAGCGGAATTGCTTAACAAATATTTTTGTTCTGTGTTCACAGATGAAGAACCAGGAGCAGGACCTCAGAAAACACCCATAAATAAGAACAGAAGCGAGGGACATCTTGAACAATTTTCAGAAGACTGTGTTCGTGAGAAACTAGCTCAACTTAAAGTAGACAAAGCGATGGGACCGGATGGGATACACCCTAGAATACTGAGGGAACTTGGGGACGTTCTAGCAACTCCACTGACTGAGCTTTTCAATGCCTCGTTGGAGTCGGGAGTGGTGCCAAAGGACTGGAGAGAGGCTCATGTGGTGCCTTTACACAAAAGTGGAAGTAACGATGTGGTTGAAAACTACAGGCCGGTTAGTTTAACTTCAGTGGTGAGTAAATTAATGGAAACGCTGTTGAAAGAGAAAATAGTGATGTTTCTGGAGTCCAGCGGATTACAGGATCCGAGGCAGCATGGATTCACCAGAGGCAGGTCTTGTCAGACAAATCTGATTGATTTCTTTGACTGGGTGACCAGGGAGTTGGACCGCGGGAGAGCTCTAGATGTGGTGTATTTAGATTTCAGTAAAGCCTTTGACACTGTTCCTCACAGGTGACTTATAAACAAACTGAGCACCCTAGGGATGGACCCTAAAGTTACTGCTTGGGTTAGAAATTGGTTGGGTGGGAGGCGACAAAGAGTACAAGTAAATGGAGCTCACTCTGAGGAGAAGGATGTTACCAGTGGTGTGCCCCAGGGATCTGTCCTTGGTCCGATTCTTTTTAACATCTTTATTAGTGATATAGCGGAAGGGCTGTCGGGTAAGGTTTGCCTCTTTGCGGATGATACCAAAATCTGCAATAGAGTAGACACCCAGGAAGGTGTAGATAACATGAGGAGGGATCTAGCTAAGCTTGAAGAATGGTCTAGAATTTGGCAACTGGGATTTAATGTTAAAAAATGTAAGGTCATGCATTTGGGCTGCAGCAATCCAAGGGAGCAATACAGTATAGGAGGTGAAGTACTTTTGTCCACTAAAGAAGAGCGGGACCTAGGCGTAGTTGTGTCCGATGATCTTAAGGTAGCTAAACAGGTAGAAAAGGCGACGGCAAAAGCTAGAAGGATGCTTGGGTGCATACGGAGAGGAATGGCTAGCAGAAAAAAGGAGGTGATAATAGCTCTGTATAAGTCTTTGGTGCGACCTCATTTGGAGTATGGTGTGCAATTCTGGAGACCGCACCTTCAAAAGGATGTGAACAGGATGGAGTCGGTGCAGAGGGTTGCTACTAAGATGATTAGTGGTCTTCATTATAAAGCATATGAGGACAGACTTAAGGATCTTAATATGTACACCTTAGAGGAAAGGCGGGATAGAGGTGATATGATTGAGATGTTTAAATACCTCCGTGGCATAAATGTTCAGGGAGAGAGCCTCTTTCAATTGAAAGCAAGTTCTGCGACGAGGGCACATGGGATGAGGGTGAAGGGAGATTTTTTATTTTATTCTCTTATATACCGCGCTATTCTGCATCAGTGCGGTTTACATTGAACAAACTGAAATTACATTGAACAGGGCATTATAACTTGGAGATAACTATTTTACAGGGAACATGGGCTATGGAGGGTTAAGTGGCTTGCCCAAGACCACAAGGAGCACCTGTGGCACTCTAGTGGGATTTGAACACCTGTGGCACTCTAGTGGGATTTGAACACCCGACCTTCCGGCCTGAAGTACCTTGCCCCAACCACTAGGCCACTCCTCCTCCAGATTCAGGAGTGATATGCGGAAATATTTCTTTACGGAAAGAGTAGTGGATCCGTGGAATAGTCTCCCAGTGGAGGTGGTAGAGATGAGGACAGTAACTGAATTCAAAAAAGCATGGGACCAACACAGAGGATCTCTAAAGGTAAAAAGTGGACTGTTGTAGTTGTTGTTATGGAAGGACAGACTAGATGGGCCTTGTGGTCTTTTTCTTTCATCATGTTTCTATGTTTCTATGTTTCACCATTTATTACCTGGGATTAAAAACCTTATCCACCACCCCCTCATTAATAAACAACTCTTCTTACCCCACCCTCATTCCCAGGCCTTGATTTATTCCACTGTAACCAGTTAACCCTTTACCATTATAACATTTAATCAAACATTCACATTTATTTATTCTTTTTCCTCTTTTTTCTTTTTTTAATTTTTATCTTTTAACTTTTACCCCTCTTTAACCCATTCACTCTTGCATTCCAACAGTATAAAAAGTTCACCAACACTATATAGAGAGTTCACCATCTATCCTCCTACTGATCTTCAGGTGTACTCCGCTTTTGCCGCCTGTGCTGCCTGTCTCAGTTCCTTGCTCGTGGCACTCCGACCTCTCCGTTCTGTAATCTTCCCACTCCCATTCGTCTCCTCCTTCCGCCGCTCTTCTCGTCTCTCCTCTCTCCGCTGAGCCTGTAAGGGATTTCCAAGCCCCGCCTCCTCCAGTGCTCTGCCCGCTTCCGTCTGGGTTCTTACTCTCCAATTCTTGGTACCCACTGTAAACAGAAGTCCAAATGACTATAACCATCTATACCGAACATTTTCATTCCTGAGGATAGAGGTGATAGGCTGCATTTCCCGCCTCCTCTGTAGCGTCCCCGCAGCCAAATCTGAATAAAGTTGAATCCGGTATCCTTGCCATATCAGCTCCCTCCGCTTCCGCGTTTGCTCCAATATACGTTCTTTAGTCTTATAGTCCTTCACACATATCACCAGATCTCTCGGTCTATTAGCCCTCTTTGGGCCTAGCGCTCTGTGCGCCCTGTCCAATTTTAACTCCTCTGTCGTTGCTTCCATCCCGTCTTCTCTCAGAATAGCCACACATACTGCTTTGGCTACTTTCTCGCAGTCCGCGAATTCTGGTTCCTCCGGGATTCCCCAGATTCTGAGATTGTTCCGTCTCGATCGGTTCTCTAAGTCCTCAGTCTTTAAAGCCACTTGTTCTTTCCAACTTTGTAAATCCTGTACCTCTTGTGCCACCACTGTTTGCTTCACTTGGAGCTGTTCCAATTGCTGCCCATGATCCTCCGTTCGGTGAGCCAGGTCTCCCACCTCCTCTCGCAATTCGCCCCACGTCTCACTGACCTCGGTCTTCACTGCAGCAAGTTCGGTTTTTAAATCTTCAAACCAGGCTTTCAGTTCTCTTCTTGTCACATTTTCACCATGGTTTCTGCACTGTCGGCATTCTCTCGTTCCACTACTCTGCCTCCTCGCCTCTCTTCAGCCTCATTTCCTCCCACGCTCTCCGTCCCCATTTTTTTCTCTCCTCCATCCGTTTTGCCTCCAGCATACGCAAACTCTTTTAAGTCTGCCGCCTTCTTTCTGGTCGTCATCGTCCCCACTGGTCACTCTCCACTTTCCTCCCTCATTCCGCTCAATCTTTCACCTTCTCGGGGGGGGGGGGTTGAAAACGGCAAATTCTGGGTCGTTCTCCAGAGCTCGCTCTTTAGGCTGCCATCCAAGCTGATGACCTCACTTCCTCCCGGGGTTGCAATTCTAATTCGGAGAGGAGTAGGGTTCCAGGCCGAACACACAGTGGCTGACCCCGAGGGCCGCTTTATTCTGATACAAGGTGATCTGCAGGGGCGAAAGGTGATATTGGGAAGTGTATACGCACCTGCCAGAACCAAAATTCTTTGCTAAAGTAGCCACAGAGATTGACATAATGCCTGAATCCCCAATAATTTTAAGGGAGATTGGAATGGAGTATTTGATCCGACTCTGGATGTTTCAGGAGGGCAATGGGGTAATCGTGTCTACAGGACACGGCACTTGAGGCGATTTTGCCAGAGGTGTCAAATAATAGATGTGTGGCGTACCCTCCATCCAATGGAGAGGGATTACACGCATCTATCAAGAGTGCATGGGATGAGTGCGCAATTAGATGCAATACTAGTCTGAGGAGCTCTTTCAGACAATAAAAGAGGCGACAATTGGACCATACGAAATATCAGATCATGCGCCGGTCTGGATACATTGGACAGGCGGACGCCCAGGTGGTAACAGAGTGCCTTGGCGTTTGCCATTAGATTTATGTCAGGATGAAAATTTTGGGCTTACTTGATAGATAAGTGGAATGGTTATGCTAGGAATAATCGGGCTCACCGAGTGGAGGCGGAGCTCTTTTGGGAAGCATCCAAAGTAGTATTGCGGGGTGACATTATAGCATATGGAATTTGTAGGAGTTGAGAAATGATGGCGTGGATTTTAAGATTGGAGAAGCAGATTTGTAAGGAATGCCAGGTACTGGCAAACCACCTGCCAGTGGTTAATAGGGAACAGGTGCTCGCAAATCAGGCAACCCTTAACACTTTGCTGCATCAGAGAGACAAAATGTCCTTAATTTATATAACTGGTACTTATAATAGACTTGGGGATAAAACTGGGAAACTCCTGGTGCGCTGCCTAGCATGGGAGCAGGGATCCCGATTTGTGCCACTAATAAGGGATGAGGCTGGGAGGCCTCAGACTGAGGCTACAGCAATTGGAAAGGTTTTTGTAGACTACTACCGTACATTATATTCGAGAGAAGATACCTCACGCTCCTGGATTAGACAGTTCCTTGCTGGGGCTGCACCACTGCAGCTTACACAGGAGCAACAGGAGCACTTGGCGGCCCCAGTGACAATAGAGGAAGTTCAGAGAGGTATTGACAAGGCCGCCACTTGCCGAGCTCTGGGACCAGATGGGTTTTGAGCCGAATACTATAGACTTGTGTCAGTGTTAGTGGCAATGTTTAATTCTTGGCTAGATACTGGAGTCCTTAAATACAATAGTAATACAGTCCACATAGTGGTACTACCCAAACCAGGGAAGGATCTAACAGAGGTGGGGTCGTACCATCCAATTTTGCTGATCAACTATGATCTTAAATTATTTGCGAAGATCTTAGCCAATCGCTTGGCGTTATACCTTCCCAACTTGATACACACTTGCCAGACTGGGTTTGTACAGGGGCGCTATCCAACTAAGAATGTACGGCGTATCTTAGGGGCACTTGGGTGGGTGCGTAGACAAGGCATTCCCTCTCTGTTGGTTAGTTTCATTGCAGAGAGAGCCTTTGATAGGGTAGGTTGGACATATATATTTGAGGTTCTTGAGGCATATGATCTGGGAGCTGGGTTTATCCAAAGTGTTCGGGGACTTTATCAAAGGCCGGTGGCAGTGGTGGGGGTTAATGGAGTGGTCACACCCAGTTTTGAGATAGAACATGGGATGCAACAGGGGTGCCTGCTTTCCCCACTATTGTTCGTATTCTCATTAGATCCATTGCTGAGAATAACCTACTTGAGAGAAGACATAGTGGGGGTAACACTAGGGCCATGTACGTTTAGGATCTTGGCCTTTGCTGATGACCTATTGGTCATGGTGACTGCCCCGCAAAACTCCTTGCAAAAATGATTAGAGGTTATAGCACATTATAGCACATTAGCAGGTTTAAAACTGAATATGGCAAAGTCTGAGGCTTTGGATGTTTTGGGGGGTTTGCGGGAATCTTGGGACGGGACATTTCCCCTCAGATGGGCAGAAAATAAATTTAAATATTTGGGAATTTGGTTACTGCGTGACCCAACAAGGTTGCACCAGTTGAATGTTCATCCTTTAATGCAAAATATTCAAGATAAGTTAAGAGACTGGACGCCACTCCCGCTCTCTCCATTGGGTCGGGTGGCAGCATACAAAATGATGCTCTTCCCCAAAATTTTATATGTCATTCAGCTGCTTCCCTCGCAGTTGTTATGATGTGATATCCAAAAATTAGAACGAACGTTACAGGTTTTTTTCTGGAGAGGGAAAAAGCCTAGATTTAGAATTAGCCGGTTACAAGGTCAATGGCGACAGGGAGGAGTGGGGCTCCCACGGGTAGAACAGTATAACTTGGGATGTATGTTGAGGCACGTGCGGGATTGGCTGGGGGGAATTCAGTGTACACCCCATATGATTTTGAATCAGCGCTGGTTGCCCCCTATTTCCTTTTATCAGTGTTACATGCCCCTCATTCGCAGCTGCCAAATCATCTTCGGAATAATCTTTTACTTAAGGGGGTTCGCTGGGGATGGCGAACTTTATGTGGTCAATTAGATATTCCATCTGAGATATCAAAATATTTGCTACTACAAGGGAATTTGTCTTTTTTGCCAAGTACGGAATCTAGTTTTTTTGGTAATTGGGCAAAGTAGTTAATGGGGATGGTTATCTAAAGCCTTTTCCAGAGCTGAAGGAGTTATATGATCTACCAAACGGGCATTACTATGCCTATTTACCACTGAAATATTATCTGACCTCTTTCAAAGAACAACAACGAGGCTTAAGACAGGATAATTTTGATAAATTAGCAGGCTGGTTTGAGTTGGAGGACAAAGAACGGATCACAGTTACGAGTTACTGCAGAGCAATCAACAGGCATGCTCCAGACAAAAGTTATGTACAGCTCACTACACAGTGGGGACTAGAGTTGGGAATAGATCTCGGTGCATTTGCCTGGGGAGCAGCGGTGGGGAGAATCCCTGGACTGACCACAGGGGCTAGACTCCAAGATATGCAGTTTAGGATCTTAGAGCGAGCATATGTCTCACCCCATAGAGCGTGGAAAGCAGGATTTGCAGAACATGGCAAATGCCTGTGGTGTGAGATGGTGGGGGCATACCTGGGGCACATGTTTTGGGAGTGTGTGCAAGTGGGCAAGTTCTGGAATAGAATTCAGTAATATCTGAGGATCTTACTGGGGCAGACCCTGACACTGACCCCAGGGTTAGCTATCTTAGACACCCCTGATCCCCCTAGGTCTTACTAAGGCAGGGAATAGATCGATGGTTAGGAAAAGCTGCCTTGTCACCAAACAGTGCATACTTCACAGATGGAGAGACCCAGCTGGCCCCAGCTACTGGGAGTGGAGGAATGTGTTACACCAATTGGTTCTGTGGGAGGGAGAGGCCTCTAGGCGACATGAGCAAAAAGAGTGTTCTCTTCTTTACGTCTGGTCCCCATATCTGGATGGTGTTTCTGCTAAGGCGTGGAATGATATCTTAACAATGTAGAATGAGAGAAGAGGCAGATATAGATTGCCCCATAGGGTGGGAGGGGAGGGGGAAGGTAGGGAGGGGTAAATTATATTAATGTTAATTGAGTTGTTTTTCAATGGTTAATATCTGGTTATGGGTCAGGGATAGTATTGTGCTTAGGTTATTGGTATAAGGACCTGTGTGTTCAGCTGGCCTATGTATTTATGGTGTTAATAATACTAATAAAAAGTTTTAAACATAAGGGTGTACCCACCACTCCATATAGGTCACCCCTATTGGTTGAGATATAAGAGATAGTTATGTTTATTTTGATTTTATCCTGTTATAAAGGGATCCACTGTGTCTGTCCCATGCCATTTTGAATTCTGTCACTGTATTTGCCCCCACCACTTCCATCGGGAGGGCATTCCAAGCATACACCATCCTTTCAGTGAAAAAGTATTTCCTGACATTGCCTTTCAGTTTACCCCCTTACAACTTCATGTTATGCCCTCTAGTCTTTTGGAAGACTAGAGGGCATAACATGTTTGTTCATTAATACTCTTTAAGTATTTAAAGGTCTGAATCATATCTCCCCTGTCCCTCCTCTCCTCCAGAGTGTACATATTTAGGTCTTCAAGACTTTTCTCATATGATTTCTGATGCAGGCTCCAAATCATTTTGGTCACCTTCCTCTGAACCATTTTCAGTCTTTATATCCTTTGTGGGATATGATCTCCAAAACTGAACACAATATTCCAAGTGAGGCCTCACCAGCGACTTGCAAAGTGGCATTAGTATTTCTTCCTTTCTGCTGGTAATTCCTCTCTGTATGAAACCCAGCATCATTCTGGCTTTTGCCACCGCCTTGTCAAACTGTTTTGCCACCTTGAAATCCTCAGAAACAAACACTCCGAGGTCCTTCTCCTGGTCCGTGCACACCAACCTCTCGCCCCCTATCGCATACAATTCCCTTGGATTTCTGCTTCCCAAGTGCATGACACTGCACTTCTTCACATTAAATCTTAACTGCCAAGCATTAGACCAGGGGTCTCAAACACGCGGCCCGCGAGAGAACGTTGTGCGGCCTGCGACGGCTTCTGCTGCTGCCGTTGCCGCCGTGGCAACGGCAGAATCGACGGTCAATTTTTAAAAAAAAAAAATGGCTTCTGCTGCTCAAGCAGCAAAATCAGCTGTCCTGCGGCCCCTTCCTCTCTGCCCGGAGATCCCCGAGAGTGCTTCCATCAGCGGGTGCTTTTCAAGCCGCGAAGAGAGTATTTCCCTCTCGCGAGGCTTGAAAAGTGACTAGGCTTAAGCCGCGCGAGAGGGAAATACTCTCTTCGCGGCTTAAAAAGCACCTGCAGATGAAGCACAACTCAGGGCTCTCGGCGCAGAGGGGAAGGGGCCACGGGCCAGCTGATTTTCTGCTGCAGCAGCAGAAGCCAGGTTTTTTTTTTAAATTTACCTGGGTTGATGGGGGGGGGGGTTATGACTGGAAATGGGCTATTGGCAGGGGGGGTATTACTGGAAATGGGCTATTGGCAGGAGGGGGTTATGACTGTAAATGGGCTATTGGCAGGGGGGGGGTATGACTGGAAATGGGCTATTGGCGGGGGGGTTATGACTGGAGATGGGCTATTGGCAGGGGGGGGTTATGACTGGAAATGGGCTATTGGCAGGGGGTTATGACTGGTAATGGGCTATGGTGGGGGCTAGGACTGGAAATGGGCTATTGGCGGGGGGGGTTATGACTGGAAATGGGCTATTGGCAGGGGCGGTTATGACTGGAAATGGGCTATTGGCAGGGGGGTTATGACTGGTAATGGGCTATGGTGGGGGCTAGGACTGGAAATGGGCAGGTGGGGGTTAGGAAGGACTGGAGGTGGGCTGATGGGGGGAGTTAGGACTGGTAATGAGCTATGGAGGGGCTGACTGAAATGGGGTAATGGGGGTTAGGGCTGGAAGTGGGCTATTAGCAGGGGGGTTATGACTGGTAATGGGCTATGGGGGGGTAAGACTGAAAATGGGGTGATGGGGGTAAAACTGGAAGTGCGCTATGGGGAGGTTAGGACTGGTAATGGGCTATGGGGGGTCTAGGACTGGTAATGGGCTGGGGGGGGGGGTTGCTAGGACTGGAAATGGGCTGAGTGGAAGGGGGGCTTAAACTGCAAATGGCTGATGGGGAGGGGGGCTTGGAATGGAAATGGACTGTGAGGGGAGGGAGCTAGGATTGGAAATGGGCTGATGGGGGGCTAGGATTGGAAATGGGCTGATGGTGAGGCTAGGATAGGACTGGAAATGGACTGATGGGGGGGACTAGAAGGGAGCGGATGCTGGGTGGGGCTGGAACTAGAAGGGAGCTGATGTTGGGGGAGGATTAGAATGGGATGGAGCTGGGAAAGTGAAATGGAGAGGGGAAAAATATTTTGTCTGGGAGAGAAGACAAATCTACAATTGGCCAGGTATTGGGAGAGTAAGTGGGGATTGAGGATGGAGGGGTAAAATTTGAGTGGATGAAATAGGAATGAGGAAAGAGAAAAAGGAGGAAGATTAGTATGTTAAAGCAGATGTAGAGAGAGAATGGAAAAAAAACTAGGAGAGAAGAAAGGGCAAATGGACAGCAGACGATGGAGAGTTAGCAGAAGACATGAAGAAACCAGAAGAAAGTGGCTGGAACGATTGCAACTGAAAAAAATGCACAAAAGGTAGAAAAATATCTCTTTATTTTGAATTTATTAACTGGAATATGTCAGCTCTGGGAAATGTGCATCATTAATGTTTGCGCTTTGTTTAGTACAAGAGGAAATTAATTTATAGTTTTATTTCTACAGTGTTGTTGTACATTCCAAGTTTGGCTTTTGGGGTTCCCAGTTTAATTATTGTCTTCTTGTTTCTAAATCTTTTAGTCTTTCTTTATCCATACTCATTAAAGAGGCATGTTTACTAAAAGTTAGTGTATGGTAACATTATGCAAATATTTATGCAAATGAGGCCCCTTATGCAAATGAGGCCCCGCGTCTTATGCGGCCCCCGGGTTACTTTACAAGTCCTCATTTGGCCCTCAAAGCAATTTGAGTTTGAGACCCCTGCATTAGACCATTCTTCCAGCTTTTATAGATCTTTCCTCATGTTAACCACTCCCTCAGGGGAGTCCATTCTGTTGCAAATTTTCATGTCATCTGCAGAAAGACAGACTTTTTCATTCAGTCCTTAAACAATATCACTCACAAATACATTGAACAGTACTGGGGCACACCGCTAATCACCTTTCTTTCAGCCGAGTTAGTTCCGTTTACCATCACCTTCTGTCGTCTGTCAGTCAACCAATTTCTGATCCAGTTCACCACCTTGGGACCCATCCACAGGTTGTTCAGCTTATTGATAAGCCTCCTATGAGGAACAGTATCAAAAGCTTTGATGAAATCTAGGTAGATCATATCCATCACATGCCCTTGATCTAGTTCTCTGGTTACCTAGTCAAAAAACTCAATCTGATTTGTTTGGCAAGATCATCCTCTGGTAACAGGTTGCCTCGGATCATGCAACCTGTTGGTTTCGAGAAAGTTCACTCTTTCAGGAGCACCTCCATTACTTTTCCTGCCACTGAGGCAAGGCTTACTGGCCTATAGTTTGTCACTTCTTCCCTATTACCACTTTTGTGAAGAGGTGCCACATCAGCCCTTCTCCAGTCCTGTGGAACTTCTCCTGTCTCCAAGGATTTATTAAAAACATCCATTAATGACCCTACAAGAACCTCTCTGAGCTCTTTCAGTATCCTGGGATATATCCTATCCTGTCCCATGGCCTTCTGTGAATGATGTGGTATCTACTCAATTCTCGCCATGCTGCCAGTTGGAAAAAAGGCGCGAAGATGCCAAAAAAAGAAAAACTACAAAAAGGACCTGAACTCGATGCCGAGACAGCAAGGTAGGTGGCGGGAAGAGTACTGGTGCAGTACTGGAGGCGAGTATGAAATTCAGGCAGAAAAATCAACTTTTTCCGGGAACAAGACAGATGGCCGTCTGAAGCGCTCTGCGGAAAAAAGGAGACTGAGCAAGATAGCACCCTTGGGTGGGAAGGGGACCACACATACGTGGTAGCATCTCCCAAAGGCTGTCTTTGAAAGCTGGGGGGATGCTTATATGAGGGCTCCGTCGGTGCTGACATCACCCATATGTGAGGACTGACTTCCTGCTTGATCCCAGAGAATAGTAAATTTAGAAATTTAGCTTTGCAGTTGCTGGATCAGAACTCCTGCTCAGGTAGCCGAGACTTAGCAGAGACATGGGCATCCAGTTGTAAACTTACTTTCCAATTTTCCCCCACACATGTCTGTTTGCCTATTTTATTTATTTATTTGTAGTTTGACCTCATTTCTATACTGCCTTTCTATTATTTGAAGTGGTTTACATAAAACAAAATCTAATAGAGCATTGATAGTCATCCTGTTGTACAATAAACTAAAATTGAGTATATGCTGTTAACAATAACATGAACTTTTGATTACAACTGAGTGTTATATCATATTGTAACTATATGCAATTGGGGACGTGAAATGATCATTGCTGGTAAAACAGTGTGGATATAGATTATAATCACATGAGTTTGTCCTGTTGTCCATCATCATTGAAAAGATGTGCGTATATCCCTGAGCAATTTTATAAGGGCCCACTTGAGCATTTTACATGTTCAAATTCCTTATAAAATTACCCCCTAAGCGTTACCATTGTTTAGTGAATGGGACTCTTTCTCCCTAGTGGTTGTGAATTGTTACATCTGCATCATTGCCAATCCTGACTGTCTCATGGAGCAAAAGCTAAGCCCAGAAATTGAACCGAGGCATAACACTTGCCTCTTGAGTCACTGAGCTGGCCTCAAGGTGCTCTCTTTTAAATGATTATATACATGTATTCTATATATACTAGCAAAACTTACAAGTATTGGTTAGATATTCACTTTTTGCTCAGCAAAAGTGATCCTGGTCCCTCTGCATCTCCCTCAAAATCACCTTTGCTCTGAACCTAACTACTCTTTTTCCATTGTTTTTTGTTTTCAAGCATTTTGAATGCAAACCATTAGGAAACATTTTTCTCACTCCCCCTGCATACCCATTCCTGAGTGGACAGGTGAAAGAAAGCAATGTGGGATGCTAAGATGTGACATATAAACAGTTCCTAAAAATCCAGCTGTGAACTTAATTCTAGAAATGCTTCATTAGATTCATGGTTATAAAAAAAAAAAAAAAGAGCCAAGGTGCATTTTGTTGATTAGAATTTTAAGCAAGACATCTGATTTATTGCTAACATTATCTTGGCTAGACTGTTTTTGGCTTACATTTTGCTTCTTGAAATTCTAAGATACAACAGGTTTCTGATGCACCAGCTCTCTTGATTTATTAAGAGACTGACTATTTGGAGCATCATCATGCTTGGATAATGAAGCTGACTACATTACAGTGTCTCTTCTTTAAATTGCATATTCTAAGTATACTTGAAATGGGGGAAGAAGAAATCAAGTACTAAAAGATGTCTCTGATCACAGCTGACTCTATGCAGAAAATGGGTAGCTTATACAGTACAGTTGCAACAAGTCATACTATATTGTGATTGGTAGAAGTGCACTTGTGGGTATTCTGCTTGGCAAATAATGGCTTATTTCATAAGAATGAGGATGTTAGTTGTTCATAAGCCCACAAAGGAGAGGTACAGTAGAACATTTCTGACTTAAGGAAAAAAACTGGTTGTAAAATGCTTATGTGTTCAAGCAATTGTCCTTGTAAGGTCATTTATACCTCTGAAAAGTTGGGGCAAGGCAAGCAGAAGTGGCCCTCCAGAGACCTATTGCTTCTCTTATATTCAGCCTCATAAATATAGTCCTTGCAAAACAACTTTTAGGTAGCTTATTTATTAATATGCATTTGAGTGTGTTGGAAGTGTTTTGCTGTGCGAAGCTAGAGAAGGAGAGGCATTCAAAAAAGAAGAGGGTTATGATTAGGGCTTCAGGTTCTAGGTGTTTAGCATTTGGGATTTTAGGGGTTTATTTTTGAAGCAATTGGATGGTTTCCCAGGCTTGGAAAAATAGGAGTATATCAGTGTATTTTTTAGCAGCTTTTTAGGTGGATTCCATTTAATGATATAAAACATAATTTTTCAATACTGGCCTTTTCTCCCAGCCCCAGCATTGTACCCCCTCAAAGTTCTTGCCACAGCAGCAGCATCCCCCTATTCACAAAACTGAACTGTATTGCTACATATCCCTACTTAGAAACTCCATGTTAAGAGAACATAGGAGGAGTGGCCTAGTGGTTGGAGCAAGTTGTCTCGGTGCCAGAGGGACTGGGGTTTCTAGTCCCACAAGCACTCCTTGTGGCCTTGGGCAAGACACTTAACGTTCCGTTGCCTCAGGTACAAAACATAGATTATGAGCTCTTCGGGGACAAGGGAAATATATACCGTATCTGAATGTATACCGCTTTGTCCCAGTGTAAAGCTTTATATAAGCATTTCTAAATACGTAAATAAAATGAATACTTCTGGTTCTATACTATGCATCATCTTTAGATAGCAATAGTTATAACTTCAGATAACAAGTGTCTCTGTGGATGAGTAGTGTAATGGTATTACTTGGGGTAGTTTCTCCAAATGGGTTAGTTTTGTGCATACTATGGCAGTAGTGAACCTCACTTCTAAGCCAGGGTATGTAGAGTATGATCTTAGTCTCTCAAATTTACTGCTAATGCTTGGCGTAATACTTGCATCATGCCAGAGAGCCTCCTGCTGGTGTTCGTAAGATGCATCAATGCCGTTCTGGTATTCTTCTCCTTTACCATTATGTCAGGTTTCCTCGCATCCAATTTCTTGTCCGTATAGAAATTTTCTGCCATTAGAACTTCACAGCCTGCTATTAGATGAGTCACTGTTTCCAACTGTTTCTTACAGAATCAGCATATATCTGTTGTGCCAGTTTTTTCAATACTTGCCGTAAACCATCTCGTCCGTAATCCGCTGTCCTGGGCTGTAACTATCAATCTTTCATCCTTCGGTTTCAGGTCACCTCTCCTCAACCATTCATGTGTCCGATCTTGATTGACAAAAGGTTCTTGGAGTAACACTGTATTTTCCACTGTATTTGTGCATTTGTGTTTTTCCTCGCCTGCTGATCTAACTCTTTAAAGAGTTTTTTCTCTTGTTTTGTAAATTCTGTTACTTCCTTTCCCATGCACGCCTGTGGATTCTCACTCATTCCTTCTAATCATCGGAACACTTGTCTACGTTTGATGGAGACAGATTCTGAACTTTTACTTTCATATTTCAGCACTTTGTATGTATTTGGATCCAGTGATGCTGTCAGGTAGGCCTGGAGGCCAATTATAGTAGCTCTGTAGGTGTAGTCAATCTCTACATTCCTAGAGCTGAAGGAGGGCTAGGACTTATAATCTTGGCATACATTGATTCTTGTAAATTACTTCATGAGCATGGAGGAGTTTTCTTGTTCGCACATCCAGTTTTTCAAGATCTTTATGAGGCGAAGCCACAGTCCCAAAACTGTATGAGAGTACAGGAATTGCCAGCTGATTGATGGCTTGTATCTTATTTCATGATATTAAAACACTTTTCAATAACTGTTTTAATCTCCTATAATGCCTGTGAGTGGGATGGGGTGGTGAGTGCAGGGCTGCAGTGCATGTGCATTCTTCCCTCCTCACTTCCATCTCCCACCTCATTCTCTGTTCCCCTTATGGACTCTTCCCCCTTTTCCCTCCCCCCAGCACTTCCACCCCTGCCCTCCATTCCCCTATCCTCCTTACTTATTTTGTTGTTGTTTTTTAAGATACTGGCCCTTTAAATTGTTTTCTGCCTCTCTCCCTGTCTGTTTTGTTTGAAAGCTCCAATACCCGCAACTCTGCTGCTTTAGGCAGGTTTCCCATCCTGTTCTGCCTGATCTCCCATGTGCAGAACAGGAGGGATCTTTACCATGATTGGGGGTTAAATGTTGTCTGTATCTAGGCTCTAATCGTGGCAAAGATTGCTGCTGTTCTGCCCATGGGGGTCCGATCTCCCGCGGGCAGCAAAGGAAAGATCTTTGCTGAGATGATGTCATTGGGGTGCTGCACAAATCGGGGTTTATTGGTTATAACTGATAACCACAATTAGAGCATCAGGGGTGTTCTATTGGTAGTTATCGGTTATAACCGGACGCCCGAGTTATGATGCAGAAAGAAAGCCTTGATATTTCCCCTCAGGCAGAAGTTAGTAAGTTGTTCATGCTAACTGCTAGAGTCTACCATACTTGTACCTGAAATGCTGTGCCAAGACCTCATGATACAGTTATTATAGATACAGAAAATATTAGTATTTTGAAAAAGATGTAGTATGTGTGATGCTGTAAATGCTGAACACAGACTAATCAAACAGGGGATGAGATCTAATGGTTAAATAGTCATTCGCGTTCTAGGTTAGAAACGTCCATAGAACTACGTTTCTACAGACCTGAGACATTTTTCATAGTGTGTCTCTAATCAGATTTTATGCATCCTTTGTCTTTCCCCATGACAACCAGTCTCCCTTAGGAGTCAGATACATCCTACTCATTTTCAAAGCCTTCCCAGGCTAATCCTTGTAAACTTCATGGGCATCAACATGAACCTTAGAAACATAGAAACATGATGACAGAAAAAGACCACATGGCCTATCTAGTCTGTCCTTCCATAACAACAACTACAACAGTCCACTTTTTACCTTTAGAGATCCTCTATGTTGGTCCCATGCTTTTTTGAATTCAGTTACTGTCCTCATCTCTACCACCTCCACTGGGAGACTATTCCATGGATCCACTAGTCTTTCTGTAAAGAAATATTTCCGCATATCACTCCTGAATCTATCTCCCTTCACCCTCATCCCATGTCCCCTCGTAGCAGAACTTGCTTTCAATTGAAAGAGGCTCTCTCCCTGAACATTTATGCCACGGAGGTATTTAAACATCTCAATCATATCACCTCTATCCCGCCTTTCCTCTAAGGTGTACATATTAAGATCCTTAAGTCTGTCCTCATATGCTTTATAATGAAGCCCATTAATCATTTTAGTAGCAACCCTCTGCACCGACTTCCATTCCCTCCTTTTCCTCTCCCCACTCCTCATATTCTATCCACTCATTGATATGTTGCCCTTTGCTAGAAGATCTCCCACTACTCATCCTTTTAACTGATTTTCCATCTTCTCTTGAATCATTGCATCTAAGTTAGAGGTTCACACATTTGATTTGCAAGTAAGACTTGAGCATCAAATCAGATCTGGCCCATAAGGAAAGATTTTTCTGTTGACCGTATTCTCCATTCTGCCCCTTTTTCTCTCTCATGCAGCTCAGAGATTTCAGCCTGCAGGCCAACCTCAGCCTCAGCGGCCCTTACTTCTTTACCCTCCCTACTGAACTTTCCACTTCTCAAATGCTGCTGTTCTTCTTCCCTCTGCTACAAAAGTGGCACTGGCCTCAGGAATAAGGTGGTAAAGTGACAAGTCTGACAATAGCCATTGCCTCCAGAACCCCAGACTACTGAGTGTGCCAAAAATGAATCCACCCAACTGCCTTCTAGCTCCATAATTCCAGCTGAGCCCCATCTTGCAACTGTTGCAGGCTGAACATTATTGCTATTGGAGGAAAGTTGCTTCATGCTCTTGGGGATGCAGGGCTAAGGATGTGTGTTTCTTTGTGCTCCAGGGCTGCAGAATCACTATTGTGTGTGGACTTACCTGACTGTGGGGCTGCAGAACCAGGGTGTATGTGTTGGTGCTCTCTGCTGTCAGTAGTGCAGGATTGGCAATGTGCGCCAGATATGGTACTCTTTACCTTCCCCGCTCGGTAAACTTTTCTTCAAGGAGGATCCCTCTCTCTGCCCAATCTTGTCAGTGTTTTGAAATGTTCTGTGTAGGCTTTCATATGAAAGGTTTGGGGACCTCTGCTCTTGACCTATGAACAAGAACGATTTTGAAGATAATTCCGGAGATGCAAACTGACCTATATCTTAGGCAATTTACATAAACTGAGTTGTCGATATGCTCTGAAGGACTAAAGTGTCAGGTAATCTTAATTTAGAATTTGAATAGCTTCCACAATATGTGTAAAATGCTCAAAGATATATAGGTGAAATCACTGAAATTCATGACGTTTTTTTTCTTTCTTTAAATGAAAGGTTTATTTTGATTTTTCCCTGCAGCATATGGTGAGTGAATCCATATTTGCATGCATGGAATTTTTTTGATGTTCAAAAACTAAACATCAACTGAAAACCTGCAAAGACCTTGCCTTGTTTAGTGTGCTTTGCATCTGAATGCACCTCTAAGCAGAAGATCAAGGTCTGAGAAGGGGATGACCCTATTGCTTTCAGTCTGCGGACTGGTAGATATTGAGCACATTATAGAGGTGATGCTCTTGGAAGAAGATGCCATCTGCACAACCCTAAAGCCCCTTGGCAATTGATTAATGCAGAGGCATTAATGGTGTCTCTGAGGCAGCTGTGCATTCCTCCATTATTGCTTTAATTTTATGATAATGGAGCAGCTGGGTGGGGGAGAAGGAATAAAGAGAGATTTGAATGGTTCTAGAATTTATAACAGGGCTAGTATTATTAATACTCATACTAGAGTGAGGAAGAGTCCAATGGATCTTTTAACTCATGTTATCATTGTTCTGACATTTTGATTAGAATAAGCAATTCTATGAAATTTTATTAAACCTTATCGCGGTCATTCTGAGGCACAAATAGCGGGGGTGGATGTCCCATTCCCACTATTTGGGCCCTTTCCCGACCCCATCTACCTTCCCCACACATTGTACAGGGAAGGTAGACAGGGGCGGATCGGGGGCAGTGTTAGGGCAGGCAGTGGGCGATCATCGGCCCTGGACATACAGGGCCGATTCGAATGTCAGCCCTGTACGTCCAGGGCTGGCGGCTTGCACGGGGAACTTATTTTACCTCGGAGGTGGAATAAGTTCCTCATTCAGGTGGATCTGGCAGGCCTGTGGCTGGGAAGCGGCAGGAGGGAGCAGAGGAGCTTCCCCGCAGCCCGAACCTGGCCTTAGGAAGCCAGATTGGGGGTCAGGCTGCAGGGAAAGCACCTTTGCAGCTGGCGGCCAGGGTTCGTAGCTCTTCAATGGAGCCATGGTGCCATGGCAACCGGACTCCATGGTGCTGCGGCTCCACTGAACTGACTGAGTTAGTACATGCAGGCCGGATGGAATCGGGGTCCTGGCCTGCACGTACAGGCCTGTTCGTGATTCTGATCCCGCGGGGCTAGACGTGCCCCGCAGGATCAGAATCGCAACTCCCTCTGTGTGTCCGGTTCCGACCAGGTGCACAGAGGGCCAGGACATCTGGGAAGGAATCAGGCCCTATATGTCTACTCCAGAGGTCTGTTTAGATAATGTGATGTAGCAAATATGAGGTATTCAGTTTCCACATCGTCCTAGACCAGTCCAGACAAGTGGGTTGTGTCCCCTACCAGTAGAGGAGGAAACGGAGAAAAAAATTCCAGAGGCTTCTTATAACGTTAGTGCTGACTCCTGGTGACCCAGCAGCTCCTGTGTTTTCTCGGCAGTGTGACCAGAAATAGATTGCCAGGCCTTTCTTCTAAGGTAATGGAGGGTTAAGTGACTTGCCCAAGCCACATGGAGTGCTAGTGGGAATCAAACATTGGTCTCTTGATTACCAAACTAGTGCTCTAACTACTAGGTTACTCCTCCATTCCCTTATGACCTCATTTTGCTATAATAGCCGATGCAGCTAGGGACGCAATCCTGTGGTGGGGCTTGCGGACACCAGGAGCCTACCACCTCCAGAAATACCTCCTACCATCCAGGGAAATGATGGGATGGGGCCCCTTCTGGGGTGTCTCCAATGGGTGGCAGGCTACGCCTTTTTTACCAGGAGTGTCGCCTTTCAACCACCTCGAGGCAAGGGCCATTGTTTGGCCTGCTACATCTCTGATCCTTGATGTGAGGCAGAGCAGTCTGGTGTGGCATATGTCAACCAGCAAGGGAGCATGAAGAGTGCCGGAGTGGCCTTGGAAATAACCCTCTTGTTCTTCCGGGTGAAGAGGTACTTCCTAGCTCTCTCAATGCAACACAGTGGAAGTGAACTTTCTCAGTCACCGTCCTTCGATCATGGGGAATTATGATTTGGCCAGTCAGCATTTCGACAGATTCTGGACCTCTGGGATCATCCTGAGGTGGATCTAATGGTGAACTGGTTCAGTGCAAAAGTGCGCAGGTTCTTCAGTTGCTGCAAAGAGACAGGTTCCAAGGGCATCAACGCCCTGGCCAAAACAGTGTCTGCTATATGTGTTTCCTCTGTGGCCGCTCGTGGGATGTGGGATGTGTGCTGTGATGTATAAAGCTACACTCAGACTGGATTGTCTTGGTGGCACTGTATCGGCCATGGAGATCATGGTTTAGGGATCTGATGTGGCTCCTGCAGCCCAGGAGCTGTTGCGACAGGAGCTAGTCTTCTGGACGAACCTGCTCCCTTCTCACTTATGACTTTGCTCTTGAGAGACGACATTTAGCATGTAAGGGCTATTCTCCCAATTGCGGTTTCCATGCTCCTAAAAGTGAGGAGAGGTTATACCAACTTTGCGTACATGCACATCTGGTGACTGAACACTGGTGCCATGAGCGTCAGGTTAGCCCTAGTACAGTGGACTTGCCTTCCTTGCTGGCTTTTCTTCAGGATGGCCTTGACAAGGGCCTCTCCCTTAATTCCCTGAAGGTTCAGGTGGCAGCCTTGTCATGCTTCAGGGGTCCATTGGTGGGGTGCTCTATAGCTTAACACTCAAATATGTGTCATTTCCTTCAGAGGGTATGACACTTGTGTTCTCCCCTGCAATCAGCCATTCCCTCTTGGCATCTCTGCTTGGTTCTCTGGGCCTTGATGTCTGAGTCCTATGAGTCCCTGAAGCAGGCCACACTTAATGATCTGTCTTGTAGGACAGTCTTCCTAGTCACAATCTGATCGGTGTGACATATCTTCGAGTTGCAGGCATTGTCGTGCAGGGATCCTTACTTGTCATTCTCAGAGGAGGTCGTTAAATTTGTCCCATCCCCCTCCTTCTTGCCCAAGGTGGTGTCATTCTTTCATATTAATCAGGTGGTCTGTCTGCCCTCCTTTTCTGAGTAACAGTGCCAAGAGAAGGATAAGGAATTTCGGCTGGTGAATGAAAAGAGAGTACTTTTATGGTATCTCAAGGTCACTAATTCCTTTCGCATGTTAGATCATCTAGTTGTGCTGTTTGCAGACTCGCGTAAGAGTAACGTAGCCATCAAGTCTACCTTGGGATGCTGGATCAAGGAGGCCATTGCATCAGCATTATCTGTTGTGGGACCGGCTGGTTCTGGAAGGTTAGCATGCACACTCCACTCCGGCACAGGCATCCTCCTAAGCAGAGTTAGCACTTAATTCATTCTTTTGAAATTTCAAATGTTTTTAACTCAAAAAAATCATGTGCCTGAAGTAGCAAGTGTAAATCAGCTTTCAATTTTGATATTTTGCTTATCATAACTATGTCTAAGCAGCTTACAAATTTTCATATAAATTATTTATTTATTTATTTAACATTTCTTATATACCGCCTTTCATGATATCAAGGCGGTTTACAATTAAAAATAAATTAACAAACAGAATGCAGATATTCATAATAAATAAAACACATGCACTGTGTACGCCTTGTAGTGCGATACAAATAATTAGTAGTAGTCCCATATTGCTTGCCCCCCCCCCTTCAGACATTTGTCAGGCAGCAACATGGGCATCCCTTTCCATTTTTGTCAAGCATTAGTGCTTGGATGTCCACGCTCGGGTGGACACAGCCTTTGGTACAGAGATCTGCCGTCTCTTGACTCTCCTCGAGAAACCCACATTAAACCCTACCTGCTTTTCTATTCGACCCTTCTCCCTCCCCTCCCCTTTATTTCTAAACTACTTGAATGTGCAGTTCACTGCCATTGTCTTGTCATTCTCTCCTCTCAAGTCCTTATGGATCCATTGCAATCTGGCTTTTGTCCTCTACATTCTATTGAAATGGCTCTTGCCAAAGTGGCCAAATCCAAGGGTCTTTACTTGATCCTCATCATTTTTGGTATTTTTGTTGTTTTTGACACTATTGACCACCACCACCTCCTGGAAACATTGCCCTCACTTGGTTTTAAGAGCTCTCTTTTATCCTGGTTCTCCTCTTATCTCTCCCATCTTTTAGTGTATGTTTTGGTGGATCCTCCTCTATTGCTATCCCGCTCAGTTGGTATACCCCAAAGGTCTGTCTTGGGGCCACTCCTTTTCTCGCTCTATACCCAGTCCCTTGATGCACTCATCTAACCCATGGTTTTAGGTACCATCTTTATGCTAATGATTCTCAGATCTCCCTCTCTACATCTGAATCTCTCTGGGAATCATGCCCGTTTCTCTGCCTGCCTATCTGACATTGCTGCCTGGATGTCTCACCGCCATTGAAATTGAACATGGCTAAACCCAATCTTCTTGTCTTTCCCCCTAAACCTACCCCCCCCTTCCTCATTTATTTATTTCTGGTGGTTTAATGCTCTACTCCTCCATGTTTCCTCTGCTCACAACCTTGGGCTCATCTTTGACTCCTCTCTCTCCTTCTCCACACATATACAACTGATAGCTAAATCCTGTCGTTTCTTTCTCCATAGCATCAGAAAAATTTGTCCTCCCTTTTCTGAATATTCTACTAAGACCCTAATCCATTCCTGTCTAGACTATTGCAACCTCCTCCTTCCTGGTCTCCCTCTGAATCATCTCTATTCCCTTCAATCTGTTCAGAAATTGGTTGCATGGCTAGACTTCTGCCAGTCTTGCTATGCTCATGTAACTCCTTTTCTTAAGTCGCTTTATTGGCTTCCTATCCGATTCCATATCCAGTTCAAACTTCTCCTACTGACCCTAAAATGCATTCATTCTGCTGCTCCTCACTTATCTTTCCTCTTTTATCTTTCCCTGCACCCCTTCTCAGGAACTCCACTCCTCTGGCAGATCGCTTCTATCTGTGCCCTTCTCTTCCACTGCCAACTCCAGGTTTCGATCTTTCCACTTTGCTGCTCTTTATGCCTGGAACAAACTACCTGAGTTAGTATGTGAAGCTTCATATCTGCCCCTTTTCAAATCAAGGCTATAAACTAACCTCTTCAAGACTGCTTTTGGAGGTCGACGGGAGGCAAGATGGTGTCGGAGCTTCTCCGGTGCTGAGCGGTGCTATGTGGAGCAGACGGCTTGGTGTAGTTTGGATGCCCGCTCTTGAGATGGGGCGTCGAAAAAGGAAGCGGGCTTCCCTACCCTCGGGGTCCTCTGCATCTGAGACTACGGGCCAGAAAACTCTTGAGGCATGCGGCTTTGTTGCGCCAGGGACTGGAGCAGCGTCTTCGATGGAGCCGGCAGTGTTGGAACTCTTGGCTCTGAGTGCGTCGGGGGTTTGGCTCTCTCCAGAGCAACGCCCCCCCCCCCCCTCAACCTAGAAGTGCTGTGCCGGGTGTCAGAGTGCTTCCTGCCAGGGCTGTGAGATGCTCTTCGGCAAAAGGGAGTGAAGAGAGCTCTGTTCCTGATGGCGTTTTTTCAACTTTTCTCACCTCGTCGCAGGACATGGTAGAAGGGAAGGGAGCAGAGAGGATTTCCCCTACCAGTGGAGTCTTGGCGGTATCATCCGAGGTTTTGGAAGCTGTTCCAGGTTTAAGAGGTTTGACTAAGCCACCGGTTGTGGATATGGAAGCACTATGGGATGCAATTTCTACGATAAATACCTCTCTTATGACTGTTGTTGGGGTTGTTAAAAAAGATTTTCTTTCGTTGTCTAAAGATGTTTCTGAAGCTAAGAAAGGTCAAGAGGAGCAAGCTCAGTGTTTGGAGGGAGTGGAGAAAGAGCTAGAACATCTCCGTGGAGTGTGTGCTGCACAAGTTAAAGATAAGACCTTGTTGTCAAAAAAAAGCAGAGTATTTGGAGAACTATACTCGTAGAAATAATTTAAGATTGTTAAATTTTCCTAGGTCACCGATAATGTCCTCCATTGAGATGGTTCGTAAATACCTCCAGGAAGTGCTTAAACTCCCTGGAGATAACTTACCTCCAATTGTTAGAGCGCAGTATCTAAATGTAGGGGGTGGTGGGGCCGGGGCTGCCTCAGGGAGCTCAGTTGCTGGGATTGGGGACCTTACCGCATTCCTGGAGGACTCTCTAGAGGTAGTAACTGACCGCACTACCCTCCTGGCTACATTGGCCTTAGAGCACGAAATCATTAATTCTTCGAGCATATTTCCGGAATTTCAATTGTTCTTTTCTTGGCTCTAAAGTATTTATGTATCCTGATCTCTCTCATACTACTCAGTTGAGGAGGAAGGAATTATTGGGTTTCCGCCCTAGAGTCCTTGCCTTGGGGGGTAGTTTTCAGTTAAGATTTCCTTCTCGTTGTATTATTTCCTATGATGGTAAAGTGTTTTTGTTCTTTGAGCCAAGTCAGTTATTGAATTTTCTGGTAGCTAGGGAGGGTAATAGAGTGGAAATTGTGACCATTTCGGCTGACGCTTCAGTCTCTGCTCTTAAATAGAAATTTATTATCCTTTGATCTATTTCCTGGTGCCTCCTTTTATATTGCCTTAATTTTTGTTGACTAAATTTTGGATGATGTATACATGATCTGCTTTGGACTTATCTGTGTTACTTTTGGGTTGTCTCTGTATTGATATCATCCTTTTTTCTTTTTCATTCCTGTTATGCAAGAATGTTAAAATTCAATAAAACATAAATATTAAAAAAAAGACTGCTTTTGGATCCTGCTCCATGTAGTCTGCTGCTCTCCAACTATGTGTTTCCTTACCATTCCCCTAGACGTATCTCAGTCCCCAGCCATGTTGTCTGCCTTGACTAGATTGTAAGCATTGATGAGCAGGGACCGTCTTTTACATGTGTCTGTACAGTGCTGCATGCACCTTGTAGCACTATACAAATGATCAGTAGTAGTAGTAGTAGTCTAGCAGGATAATATGGAAGGTAACATTTTATTTACCGGATAATGTCCTTTCCTTGAGTCCTGCTAGACCAGTTCAGGACTCACCCCTATGATCTGTTCTGTTCTGTTGCTGGTTCTCTCTGAGCCCATATCCTCTTGACAGGCCTTCTGTCTGAAGATTATCTAGTACATAGTTTATGGTTCCTTGTTCTGTTGAACTTTGTTATCCTCACTGTGGTTGTTTGCGGTCAGGGATTTTTGACTGTGTGCTTGAGTATGAATACTGAAGTGTGCCCTTAGCTGCATCAGCTATTATAGCAGCACGAGGTCATAAAAAGCCTCTGGAATTCTTTCTCTGTCTCCATCTCTGCTGGTAAGGGGACACAACCCACTTATTTGGATTAGTCTAGCAGGACTCAAGGAAAGGACATTATCCGATAAGTAAAATGTCACCATATAAATTACATCTGACTGAAGATACTGAGATCTCGGCAAGTATATTCTCATATTTATTCTTTTGACTTATAGATTTCCTTTCCAAATACTTAGTGATTTGTAATACACCAATCTTAGACTTTAAAATGGCAATGTAAATAAATAGTTATATAAACAAAAGCTACACTCTGAGGACAAGCAAGATTGTATGCTGTCACATGGGTCATATCATTCAATGGAGCCTACACTGAAAAAAGCTTACAGAGTTTGGTTCAGCTTCTAGAAGGTTTTCTGAAACTCATTGCACCATCGCATAGGACCTCCTCCGTCGTCTTTTTTCCACAGAACAAAAAGGGTGTCTTATGATTCTCTCTAATTAACTTTTGTTAAAATTTCTTAAAATCCTTTTGCTGCATTATTTTTAATCACCACCTCCTCTTTCTAGCTGCTTTTTTTTTTTTTTTTGAAGTTTTCGTTCTTTTTTCATGTTCACCTTCTGTCATCTCTTTTCAGGTTCTTGATGACTCAGTGGAGCCTATCTTTTGAAAACATATAGTCATTTGATTCCACTGGGGCTGTTTGTTTGTTTGTTTGTGTTTTTTCCTTTTGTTTGACATTTGGCCCAGTAGAAAGTCCCCAGTGGTTTTAATAAATGTAGACTGTGTGCAACAAGAAATTGGTGCTTGCATTGCCTGAGGCCTAAGCACAAACACCCTATTTTAATCTCTGTCTTCAGATAACACAGAGAGGGCTTGGTAGCCTTGAAGCTCTTCGATTTATCTATATCTGATCTGGTCTTGAGGGGTCAGAAACTGTACTGGATACTGGGAATGCATCAACATCGAGGGGTCATTCATCTCCCTATCAAAGCATCAATAGAGATCATTTGGATTGGACAGCAATAAATTCCTACCTGCAGAAGGATTTGGCTTCTTCATTGACACCAAAGACTACTAATTTCATTCACTTAATAGATGCCAAAAAATATTTACATTGGCACACAGTGTCAAACACTGAGATAACGGAGGCTTCTGTATTCTCAAAGTGTCCCTGATAGAAGACTGTTCATCTTCCCTGATGTCTGAAGGGGTACAGTGTGTCAGTTTCCAAAGAATTGGGACCAACCACCGGTACTTCTCGAGTTAATCAGGAGGATGTGGTTTATCTACTGTTCTCTCATTGACCTTGATATTATCTGTCTTGGGGAAGGAACTGAATAGAAACATAGAAACATAGAAATATGACGACAGAAAAAGACCGCATGGCCTATCTAGTCTGTCCTTCCATATCAACAACTACAACAGTCCCCTTTTTACCTTTAGAGATCCTCTATGTTTGTCCCATGCTTTTTTGAATTCAGTTACTGTCCTCATCTCTACCACGTCCACTGGGAGACTATTCCACGGATCCACTACTCTTTCCGTAAAGAAATATTTCCGCATATCACTCCTGAATCTATCTCCCTTCACCCTCATACCATATCCCCTCGTAGCAGAACTTGCTTTCAGTTGAAAGAGGTTCTCTTCCTGAACATTTATGCCACGGAAGTATATAAACATCTCAATCATATCACCTCTATCCCGCCTTTCCTCTAAGGTGTACATATTAAGATCCTTCAGTCTGTCCTCATATGCTTTATAATGAAGACCACTAATGATTTTAGTAGCCACCCTCTGCACCGACTCCATCCTGTTCACATCCTTTTGAAGGTGCGGTCTCCAGAATTGCACACTATACTCCAAATGAGGTCGCACCAAAGACTTATACAGAGGCACTATCACCTCCTTTTCTCTGCTAGCCATTCCTCTCCGTATGCACACAAGCATCCTTCTAGCTTTTGCCGTCGCCTTTTCTACCTGTTTAGCTACTTTAAGATCATCAGACACAATCATGCCTAGGTCCCACACTTCTTTAGTGGACAAAAGTACTTCACCCCCTATACCATATTGCTCCCTTGGATTGCTGCAGCCCAAATGCATGACCTTACATTTTTTAACATTAAATCCCAGCTGCCTAATTCTAGACCATTCTTCAACCTTAGCTAGATCCCTCTTCATGTTATCTACACCTTCCTGGGTGTCTACTCTATTGCAGATTTTGGTATAATCCGCAAAGAGGCAAACCTTGCCCGACAACCCTTCCGCTATATCACTAACAAAGATGTTAAAAAGAATCGGACAAAGGACAAATTGCTGGGGCACACCACTGATAACATCCTTTTCCTCAGAGTGAGCTCCATTTACTTGTACTCTTTGTCTCCTCCCACCCAACCAATTTTTAACCCAAGCAGTAACTTTAGGGTCCATCCCTAGGGTGCTCAGTTTGTTTATAAGTCGCCTGTGAGGAACAGTGTCAAAGGCTTTACTGAAATCTAAATACACCACATCTAGGGCTCTCCCTCAGTCCAACTCCCTGGTCACCCAGTCAAAGAAATCAATCAGATTTGTCTGACAAGACCTGCCTCTGGTGAATCCATGCTGCCTCGGATCCTGTAATCCACTGGACTCCAGAAACCTCACTATTTTCTCTTTCAGCAGCGTTTCCAATATTACTCACCACCGAAGTTAAAGTAACCGGCCTGTAGTTTTCAACCACATCGTTACTTCCACTTTTGTGTAAAGGCACCACATGAGCCTCTCTCCAGTCCTTTGGCACTACTCCCGACTCCAACGAGGCATTGAAAAGGTCAGTCAGTGGAGCTGCTAGAACGTCCCCAAGTTCCCTCAGTATTCTAGGGTGTATCCCATCCGGTCCCATCGCTTTGTCTACTTTAAGTTGAGCTAGTTTCTCACGAACACAGTCTTCTTCTGAAAATTGTTCAAGATGTCCCTCGCTTCTGTTCCTGTTTGTGGGTGTTTTCTGAGGTCCTGCTCCTGGTTCTTCATCTGTGAACACAGAACAGAAATATTTGTTAAGCAATTCTGCTTTATCCTTATCAGCTTCTACATATTCCTCCCCCTGCACCGTTGAGTCTGACAATACCACTTTTGCCCTTCCTCTTCTCACTAATATATCTAAAAAATGTCTTATCCCCCCATTTTATTGCATTGGCAATTTCCTCCTCCTTTTGAATCTTTGCCTTCCTGACTACTTTGCTAGCTTCTCTAAGTTTTTCCAAATACAGATGTCTGTCTTCCTCTCTCTGTGATCTCTTGTATTTCATGAAGGCCTCCCTCTTTTTCTTCACTTTTTCAGCTACTTCTTTCGAAAACCATAGCGGTCTCCTTTTCCTTTTACCTTTATTTACCATTTTAACAAAAAGGTTGGTTGCCCTTAAAATATCCCCTTTCAGTTTTGCCCACTGTTTTTCTACATCCCCCAGCTGTTCCCATCCCACTAATGACTCCCTGAGGTATTGGCCCATCTTCGCAAAGTTAGTCTTCCTAAAGTCTAAGATCCTCACCTTTGAATGGATTCTAACAGCCCTAGTCCTAATACTGAACCACAACATCTGGTGATCACTGAATGCAAAATGATCTCCCACTACAACATCAGAAACACTTTCACCATTGGTAAGCACCAAGTCCAGTATTATTGTTTATTAATTTACATTCTCTTATATACCGCGCTATTCTGCATCAGTGCGGTTTACATTGAACAAGCTGAAATTACATTGAACAGGGCATTATAACTTGGAGATAACTATTTTACAGGGAACATGGGCTATGGAGGGTTAAGTGGCTTGCCCAAGACCACAAGGAGCACCTGTGGGACTAGAAACCCCAGTCCTTCCGGCCCAAGGTTGCTGTCCTCTAGTGGGATTTGAACCCCCGACCTTCCGGCCTGAAGTACCTTGCCCCAACCACTAGGCCACTCCTCCACTCCAGTATGGCCCCTTCACGTGTGGGCTCTGTTACCAATTGCCTGAATAGTTCTCCCTGTAGAGAATCCAGGATCTCCTTACTTCTAGATGATACTGCAGCAGGAATGTACCATTCAACATCTGGCATATTGAAATCTCCTATCAGTAGCACTTCCCCTTTCCTAGCAATGCTGCGTATGTCTTCAATTAACTCTCTGTCCACGTCTTCCTCTTGTGAGGGAGGTCTGTATATCACACCAATGCAAATAGATTTCTCTTTCCCTCTTTCTAGTTTAACCCACAATGCCTCCTCTCTCCCTTTTAAGCTCTGTAATTCAAAAGCTTTAATAGTAGTTTTTACATATAGTGCCACTCCTCTTCCCCTTCTTCCTACCCTGTCCTTTCTGAGTAAAGTATAACCAGGTATAGTTACATCCCAATCATGGTTTTCTGTGAACCATGTTTCTGTAACTGCCACTAAATCCAAGTCAGCCACTCCCACCAAAGCTTCAACATCAGGGATCTTATTTCCCATGCTACAGGCATTTGTACACACTGCTCTCCATATGTTACCCCTGTTACACATTTCCATAAAGGTATTTAATGTATCACCTACCTGGGGGCTTTCACCTACCTGGGGGCTTTCTTCACCCATCCCCAACGAATCTACTTTAAAGCCCTCTTCAGTAGATTAGCCAGTCTACTACCGAAGACGCGTTGACCTTTCTTGGACAGATGGAAGACTGATGATTTTTGCTTAATACCATACTCGCCATAATTTTTTTGTTTTGATGGCATTAACATTGATGCATAGAGTCACACAGCCAGTCAATCCTTGAGATCCATGCTTTGCCTGAAGGTGTTCTAACAATGCCTGGGTTTCAAAGGGGTCTCAGTCAATATCAGCTGCCCTAGTGTCTTTTTTTTCAGTGCATCAGTGAAAGAAGATTCCCTGAGATATTGGGAGTCATTGGAGCCCACATGTCCACAATAAAAGACCCTTATATGGTAGGTTGACTCCTAAGAGTAGTATCATGAGACTATCACTAGGGGTTGTGGGTGCCATTTTGAAGAGCAGGGGATTGCTTTGCTGAGTCCCCTCGACCAGCAGTTATTCATTTAGGTAGGCCAAGGGTTGCTGGCAGGGAGGGGGAGGGTGGAAGGTATTTTGGAGAGGGGCCTGCATTTTGTCTTCATGGGGATGGGTATATATTTTGAAGGCAGTATTTTCTTTTGCAAGAGAAGAGGATTATTTGTTGGTGCACCTCAGGACTCTCTTTTGGGACCTCTTCTCTTCTTGCTGTATACTCATACTTTTGGCGACCTGATTTCCTCCCATGTTTTTCAGTGCCATCTTTAGACTGATGATGCCCAGATATACCTTTCTGCACCTGAAATTTCACCAGGAATCCAAGACCCAAGCTCAAGCTGCTTGTCTGATACTGCTAACTGGATGTCGCACTGCCATCTGAAACTGAACATGGCCAAGATGGCTCTTCATATCTTTCCTCCTAATCTTACCTTTCCCCTTCTTCCTGTCTTTCTTTCTGTGGATAACACTGTCATTCTCCTGTCTCTTTAGCTTATAACCGTGGGGTTCCTCTTTGATTCCTCTCTCTCTCTGCACATATCCAAAAGACAGCTAGATCAGCAAAATGTGTCCCTTCTTTTATGAACACACTATTAAAATCTTTATCCACCTTCTCTCTCATCTACCGCGTAGACCACTGTAGTCTGCACCTTGCAGGTCTCCCACTGAATCAACTCTCTCCAGTCTATTCAAAACTCAGCTGAATGGCTAATCTTCTGCCAATATTGCTATGCTCACTTAATTCCCTCTTAATTGGCTGCCTGCAAGTCAAAATATCTCCTACAGAATGCACCATGGAATCTTTATGGATAGAAATTCGATGTATGAAGGGAAAGAGGGATCAGCTGGTTGATGAATTGACAAGAGGGGGAGCTATTTTAGATATAATTTTTAGTGGAATGCAGGATTTGGTACAAGAGGTAATGTGTTGAGGTCACTTTCTAATAGTTAACATAACATAATCAGACAGGGCTTGATAACCAGAATGAGAATACTAAGGAATTCTACTGTGCTAGCATATAACTTTCAAAAGGGAGATTATGATTAAATAAGGAAAACTTAAAAAAAAGAAAAATCCTAAAAGAAGCAGCTGAAAAGGTTAAAGGTTTTACATCAGGTATGGGTGGTGTTCAAAAATACCACCTTGGAAGCCAAGACCAAATGTATTCCATGTATTAAAAAAAAGCATCAAGAAGGCCAAATGACAGCCAGCCTGGTTAAAAGGTGAGATGACAGAGGCTATAGTAACTAAAAGACTATCTTTCAAGAAATGGAAAAAGGATTCAAATGAAGAAAACAGGAAACAGCATAAGCACTGGAAAGTTAAATGCAAAGCACTGATAAAGAAGACAAAGAGAGAATTTGAAAAGAAACTTGCCATGGGGCAAAAATCCATAACAATTTTTTTCAGGTTCATCAGGTATATTTTAAGCAGGAAGCCTGTGAGGGGGTAAGTTGGACCATTAGATGACCATGGAGTAGCCTAATGGTTAGAGCAGCAACCTGAGATCAGAAAGACCAGGGCTCAAATCCCACTGATATACTCCTTGTGGCCTTGGGCAAGTCACTTAACCTGCCATTGCTTCAGGTACGGCTCGTGAGCCCAACAAGATGGCCACGATTCTGTAAAGCTCCTCTGCCTCATTTCCCAATCTCATGGCATCCTGCCTTTAAATGGCACCAACCAGATTGAAATTCCCTCTGCTGTCTCAGCTGAAGTAGCCAAATCAGCGGCTGGTCTCATATCTTCTCTGCGATTACATAGTACCAGGAAAAATGGTAGAAACCATCATAAAGAATAAAATTACTCAGCATGTAGATAGTCACAACCTAATGGGAGACAGCCAACATGGCTTTAGACAAGGAAGATCTTGTCTTACTAATCTGTTATGTTTTTTTGAAGGAGTGAATAAACAGGTGGACAAAGGTGAGTCGGTTGATATTGTGTATCTGGACTTTCAGAAAGCCTTTGACAAGGTCCCTCATCAGAGACTTTTGGCAAAACTAAAGAGTCATGGGATAGGAGGCAGTGTACTATTGTGGATCAGGAACTGGTTAAAAGATAGAAAGCAGAGGGTAGGGCTAAATGGCCAATTTTCCCAATGGAGAAAGGTGAATAGTGGTGTACCCCAGGGATCTGTGCTGGGTCCGCTGCTTTTTGACATATTCATAAATGACCTGTAAAGTGGAATAACGAGTGAGGTGATCAAATTTGCAGATGACACAAAACTATTTAAAGTTATTAAAACCCAAGAGGATTGTGAAAAATTGCAAGAGGATCTTGATAAATTGGAAGACTGGGCATCAAAATGGCAGATGAAATTTAATGTGGACAAGTGCAAGGTTATGCACCTAGGGAAGAACAACCCAAACTATGGTTACACGATGCAAGGTTCCACATTAGGAACCACCACCCAGGAAAAAGATTTAGGCATCATTGTGGATACCATGTTAAAACCCTCGGCCCAGTGTGCAGCGGCGGCCAAGAGAGCAAATAGAATGCTAGGTATGATAAGGAATGGAAAATAAAACAAAAGATATTATAATGCCTCTATATCGTTCCATGGTGAGACCGCACCTTGAATATTGTGTGCAATTCTGGTCGCCGTATCTTAAAAAGGATATAGCGATTTTAGAAAAGGTTCAGAGAAGAGCCACCAAAATGGTAAAGGGGATTGAAGGATACTCCTATGAAGAAAGGCTAAAAAGGTTAGGGCTCTTTAACCTGGAAAAGAGACGGCTGAGGGGAGATATGATAGAAGTCTATAAATTAATGAACGGAGTGGAACGGGTAAACGTAGATCGATTGTTTACGTTATCAGAATATAGAAAGACTAGGGGACATGCAATGAAGCTACAGGGTAAACTATTTAAGACTAATAAAAGAAAATATTTTTTCACTCAACGTGTAATCAAACTCTGGAATTTGTTACCGGAGGATGTAGTAAAGGCTGTTAGTGTAGCTGGGTTTAAAAAAGGTTTGGACAAGTTCCTGGAGGAAAGGTCCATAAACCATTATTAAGAAGTGACCGAAGATATCAATGCTTGACCCAGTACAAGCATTGTGGAACTTGTGTCTCTTGGGGAAACTGCTAGGTACATATGACCTAGATTGGCCACTGTTGGAAACAGAATACTGGGCTTGATGGACCTTGGTCTGACCCAGTATGGCATATCTTATGTTCTTATTTTCTTATGACAATAATTTCCTCTCAGCTGATCTGTCTCCATGGTGTTTTGTGAGTGTCCAACAGAGCCACAGAAAAAATGTAATCTGGCTATCTTCCTCTACTTCTCTGCCTGATCTGCCTCCATCGGGGTCTGATCCCAAGCTACTTATCAAACGCAGGGCTTTCTACTCTGGCTTTAACTGCCCCCAGACTCCTGAGCTTCTTCTGGCAAGGGTGAGTACCGACTTACTGAAGAGCTTTTGGCAACTGAAACAAGCTATAGATGCTCTCAGCGTTAAATCGCTTATCTCCAAAGCTAAAAGCTTACCCCCGGGTGCTTATCCAACTAATTTTGAGCCTCCAGGTGCTGTTTACAATGCTTTCGTGCCCCCTGTTGCCTGTTCTATGGGTTCTGGGTGCTTGTGGCCAGAAATCAGGCCGCCATTATGGCCTGGCCTTGCTGAATCGCCCCATGGATCGCTGAGGAGAGCGTTGGCAGTGGCAGGAAAAATTTTGCTGAAACACTCCCCTGGTAAGCCTGAAGCTGCTGCTGTGATGGCTGCCGTTCTGCTGGAATAAATGGCTGGAACTCATACTTTTCTTTCCAAGATGGCCGCCGCTGCTTGGAACGCAGAGCTGGAATGCATAAAATGACTGTCAAAATGGCTGCCGAAATTTAAATTGCCTTGTTGAATTGCAGGGATCTTGTGGCCTCAATGAAAATCTCCCGTTCATCCTGCTATCATTAAATTGTGGGCAATTCGATTCTGCAGTTCTGTCTGAAGCTCACAGCGATTTTTGTCCATGTTCCCAGCTTCAGCTCTTCTCTACCTCGTTTCTCCTGAAGAAAATCGCTACTGCAACTCCTGACTGATTCTTCCTGCTGTATGCCTTAGCTGGGAGCTCCCTCCTGTGGCCAAATACGGTATTGCAGGTTGTAGTATTTTCTTATATTTCAGGATTGTTTGGCTCTGACTTATACAATGGCTAAAGTTAAATCTTATGCCTCTGCACTCTCCAAGTTCTCAAGAACCGCGGATCCACAATGAGATCTTTCACCCGATTTAGAACATCGTTCAGCGCCATGGATACCAGACGACACAGTGGTTTCCACTTTGGCGACGAAGCAAGATTTGGCTGAAATTCTACAAGAACTGAAATGTTTCCAAACTGACTTCTCCAAAGCAGTTGCAGACAGACATGCGCACAGATTTAAAAGCTCTGGATGCCCGGGTAACGCAAACCGAGGTCCTTCTAGGAGAGCAAATTGACTCCTCAGCTGCTCTTCACACCAAGATGAGGAAACTAGATCAATTAACTAAGGACATGCTGGACCGCCAAGAAGATTTAGAAAATCACCAGAGGAGGAATAACATCTGCATCTTGGGGGTCCCAGAGAGTTCTGGAGATCGAGAGGACTTGATGGTTATTGTACAAGAGATATTTGCTTTTTGTGTACCCAACTCCGTTCGGCCAGTCAAATTGGAACGCGCTCATCGCAGTCTGGGACCCAAAAAGGACTCGAGCGCTTGCCCCCACCCAGTCATAGTCTGCTTCTCCTTCTTCAAAGGCAAAGTGGCGCTGCTTCGTAGCCTACAGGGCAAATTATCTTTTGTATATAAAGGTCATGACCTTCAGATCTTCCAGGACATTGCACAACGCACCATGGAAAGGCGCAAAAGTTTTCGACCACTCACACAGGCTCTTCAAAAACGCTCTGTCCCATATCGCTGGGGTTTTCCATTTTCACTGTTCTTTGAATGGAATGGCGTAAAGCATCGTATTTCAGAGCCATCTGATTGTATGCAGTTTCTAGATTCCTTCCAATAAGGAGACCGACCTCTTCCTCCTCAAAATCCACAGGGAGACTGGGAGGTTTCCACCCCTAAACGTTGGAAGGTGCCGAGGTTCAGATGTTCTTCGGAGGCTGATCAAGAGAGTCCTGGCGGGCAAGGGATGGACACTACAGCTCCATCATGAGGGAGGGGCATTGTATTTTTCTGTACTGTTAAATAAGTTAAGTTGGTTAGTCTTTTACTATCTTCTAGACTGGGGGTCCCTTTGAGGTTGGTTGCATTTTACCCCTTCCTCGGTGAACCCCAGGGCATCTGGTGATTTCAGATGCCGTTGCCAATGTCACTGTTGTATGTGTCAAGTATACTATGGTGTTAGGCTGAATGCTAAGTACCTTTCTCCTATGGGGTTAAAAGGAAAGGGGAGGGGAGAACTGACAAATAGCAGGTTAGAGTGTGTATTCTTTTTTTTTTAAGGGATTGAGGTTTCGGGAGTGTTAGCTAGGTCTGTCCTTTCTACCTAGCATCCTCCTAAGGGTGGAAAGTTACCCACTCATGATTTTGGTTCTTCTGTCCAGAATGCTATCCTTTGACTCTAGGATAGCTAGAGGTGAACAAGCAAGCCGGGGGGGGGGGGGGGGGAAGGGAACGGGGGGGGAGCAAAGGGGGGAAGGGGGGTGGGGGACGGGGGTTGAAGAGGGAGGTTGGGCCAGAAAGAAGGAAGGAGAAAGCTGGAAGGAAGTACAGTCACTTGGATGATGTTTTTTTTTAGGCAGGGGGTGATAGGCTCTAGTGTATGGGAGGAGATCAATCGTAGGGACAATCTGTCTGGCGAAATTCCAAAAGACAGGTCTAGATGCAAGAGTACAGGGAATGGGGTATATATCCTTTTCCTCATGAAGAGCATGTGCACTCGGATTTTCCTGATACCTAATGGTTAAATTAATCTTGTGGAATGTCAGGGGATTACACCACCCTGTGAAAAAATGTAGAGTAATTGAGCATATTCATAGGGAGCATGCGGATGTAGTTTTCCTGCAGGAAACCCACTTATCGCCAGAGGCACACGCTTGTCTGACTTCCCGCAGATTTCCGGTTGTCTATTCTGCCGGTTTTTCTACTCACAAAAGAGGGGTGGACATCATGTTTGCCCAGAAATGCACCTTTCAACTCCAGAATCAGATTCAGGACCCTAAAGGTCGCTTTTTAATTCTAACAGGCACACTTTCCGGGGCTGTGATCTCCTCCTTTGTCAATGTATATATTCCTCTGGCCGATATCACACACATTAGCGAACCTTATGGAAGTCTTATCTTCTCAAGTGACCGGAGATATAATAGGGGGAGACTTCAACTGTGTTTTTTCAGCTGTGGACAGATCTTCGGGTCATAAATCACCATTAGGGCCCTCTCAATCGCTGTCTACCCTAATCACTACGTTTGCTCTCAACGATATTTGGCGCTCCCGTCAATCAGGTGAAAGAGACTATACTTTCTTCTCTCCTGTACATAACACACATTCACGTATAGATATGTGGCTGGTGTCCAATCATTTGTCTCCGCTTATAGACCAAGTTCGGATTAGAACTAGAGGGCCTTCGGATCATGCGGTGATCTCCTTGGAGTGTGATCTCAGTAACGTGGAAATTCCCCCGCGTGCTTGGGCTTTCCCTAGGAATTTACTGAAAAATGTAAAGTTTGTGAAGCAGCTGAAAGAGTGCTGGGCGGAAAATCTCTCTCATAATGGCGGGGCTGAGACTCCACCGTTCTTACTTTGGGAAGCAGGTAAGGCAGTACTGAGGGGGCAGGTCATCTCCTTGTCTACGGCTTTCAAGTGTCAGACCAAAATAATCCAAGATGATCTTAGAGCCCAAATAGTTCTTCTTGAGCAACAACACAAGCGCTTGTCAACGCCTAAGATTTGGCGGAAACTCACCATCCTAAGGGGTAAGTTAGCTGCCTCGGAGACAGAGGACATTACCTCCTGAATGCTAAGAACTCGCTGTCACTTTTTCGAGCATGGGAACAAAGCGAGCAAGCTACTCCTTTGGCAGTTGAAAAGACAATGGCTAGCTCGTCGGGTATCTACAGTTTTGGACAAACAGAATCACAAACTCCAAAAATCTAAAGAAATTGCACAGTACTTTGCTCGTTTTTACAAAGTCCTATACTCTTCTCAGCTAACTGCGGACACTACTGACATACATCAATATTTATCAAACTTACATTTATTGTAATTGTCTGATGAGGCGCACGAAGCCTTAGACAGAGAAATTAGCCTTGCAGAGGTACAGCTAGCCCTAAAACAGCTAAAACTGGCCAAGGCTTCAGATCCCGACATGTTACCGGCAGAATTTTATAAAACTCTTTCTGAGCTAATAGTGCCAGAGTTAACTAAACCTTTTAATTTGATTTTGCAACATCATAGCCTCCCTGATTCTATGAACCAGGCCTTGATCAACGTAATCCCCAAGGAAGGGAAGGACCCCTTGCAGGGTAGCAGCTATAGACCAATATCCCTGCTTAATGTTGACTACAAACTCTTTACGAAGATTCTGGCTTCTCGTTTGAATTCGAAGGTGCAGGAAGTAGTTCACCTGGATCAAACTGGATTTATTAAAGGTCGTCAGGGATTCGAGAATGTCTGAAGGCTTTTCAATATAATGTCGAGTGTCCGTCGCTTAGAAGGTAATTATGCAGTCCTCTCTTTGGACGCCGAAAAAGCTTTTGACAAGGTGGAATGGAGCTATCTCATGAGCATTTTGCAACACTTTGGGTTTGGGCCGACTTTCCTGTCTTGGATTGTAGCCCTTTACAAAGCCCCCACAAGTATAGTTCAAATAAATGGATTTCTCTCGACTCCGTTTTCTTTAGAGCGAGGTACCCGGCAAGGTTGCCCACTTTCTCTCTCTTGTTTGCTCTGGCTCTTGAACCATTAGCTACACAACTTCGCTCTCTTGAGACGAGACTAGGGATCCTGTTAGCAAATAAACATCATATTGTATCATATACACAGATGACACTTTAATGTTTCTCAGACCCAGACACCAACCTGCCGCTCCTGTCTTCACTTCTGACAGACTTCTTTCGGCTATCGGGCTATACAATCAACTTCAATAAATCTGTCCTGATGCCCTGTTTGACTGCCCGAGGGGCTTGCCCACTGCGTAGAGATACCAGCTTCCCGCTAGTTTCCAGTTTCAAGTATCTAGGAATACAGATTACTCAGAGGACTGAGGATCTCTACGAGAGGAACTATACTCCGCTGCTGGCCACCATCTCTAAGGAGGTTACTGCTTGGCAATCCCTCTCTGTTTCTTGGCTGGGTCGTGTGAACACAATTAAAATGCTATTACTCCCAAAAATTCTTTTCTTATTTCAGCAACTCCTGATTCAATTGCCCAGATCTTTCTTTCTATAATTATGGCGGATTCTTATGCAATTTGTGTGGCAAGGTCGTAAACCAAGGTTAAGCTGGCACACAATGACTCGAGTCAAGGTCTTAGGTGGTATTGTCTTCCTGACTTTGAGCTCTATTATCTTTGCTCCTGTCTACGAGCCATTCCCCTCTGGAGTTTGATGGACTCTTGTTTGGGTCAACCTGGAAGCAAATTGGGTATCCCCATTGCCCATATTGGCCATCCCTTTCATAACTGAGAGTTCCTTGTTAGGCAAAATCCGTTCGCATATCCTCCTGGGCCCAGTCTGGACAGTCTGGCGTAAGGTTTGTGTCAAGACAGCTCAACCTCCTATTGGTCTCCATACATGTCCGCAGGTGTATTTTCCTTTGTCAGGGATTTCTCATTGCATCTATGTCAATCCCTGAATAAATTACATCTAGCCTCGCTTCAGGAACATGCCGGGCTCCTGTCATTGCCCCGTTTAGAGACGCGGTTGCAACATCCGATTTCCCCTTTTCAGTACCTTCAGTTTTGTCACTGCTTTTCATCTCCTGCCATATTAGAGGCGGCTACCAGGCAGCCTACTCTATGGGAACGGCTCTTATTCGATTCTAAATCTGACAGGGCATTATTGGCACGATTATATCGGTCGCTGTCTGGAGAGGTATCGTTGGCCTCTTCTATCCCGAAATCTCGTGTCTGTTGGGAAGAAGACATTCAGGATAAATCGGATGATTTCTGGGTGGATGTTTTTCATTATGTGCACGCATGCTCTATCTATTTATCGCTAGTTTAATACTCAGCTACGAATTGCTCTGAGAATGTCTTATCGTGCCAACTTCGCTCTTTCGATGGAAGTGTGTTGATGATCCCTTGTGCTGGAGATCATTTGGGAGTTAGGCACATTCTTTCACATGTGGTGGGAATGTCCAAAAATTAAATCTTACTGGTTGCTCATTTATATTACGGTTACTCAAAAGCTGGAGGTCGTCTTCCCTTTTGACGTGGAACATTGTATATTGGGATATTTCCACTCCGATTCTTTGATGAAAGATCAAACACGGTTATCTCGATGTTTGTTTATTTTTGGCTGCACATTCAGTGGTCAGTCGGTACTGGAAGAGAGGAACCATACCCACATACAATGAGTGGATGGTGAAAGTTTGGGACCTTTATTGCATGGAGAAACTGACTGCGGAGCTATATGGTAAAGTGAACCGGTTGTCCGGTTTATGGAGCCACTTTCTGCACGTATGAATCTTATTGAAACAGATGTTTAATAGTGCTTGTACTTCCTTAGCGCTGACTTCTTTAGGTTCTGCTGGGTCACTCATTTAGTCCTCTAGTCGACGTGCTCCATGTTCTTTATATCTGTTTCCCCTTCTCAAGTGAAACTGTATGTTTCCATCCTTCCTTTCTACTTGGTTGTATTTTACCATGACGTGGGAGGGGGGGAGGAGGGGTGGGCAGCAGGGATGGAGGGAGGGGGGATAGGATGGGGGAGGGAGGGATGGGGTGGGTTTGATAATGAAAGTCTCAGATATGGCTAAGAATTTGGTATCTAGGGAGATGCCTCTATACTCCATTTCTGTTTGACTCTGTTTCTTTACGTGTGATTTTGACACCTTGCAATAACCACTACTGCATGTTTTGAATGTCAGTTTTTTACATTCAGTGGGCTTTTCTTATTGTTTAGGGTTAATTAACTGGGGCTATATATTATTTCTAGTATAACACTGCCCTAACTTTTGTTTGAGAATATCTATAGCCAGGATGAGTATATGTACTGCTGATTGTGCTTGATGCATTGTTTTTGGATATTTGTACTATGTTATGTTCTTGACTTTCAATAAAAAACTTCATACACACACACAAAAAAAAAGCTCACACTGGCCACTTCAAATATCTTGGGATAATCATAGACTTCAAATTTTCCTTCCATCAACAGATCTCTGCTTTAACAAAATCCACTTTCCTTGCTCTTTATCAGTCATGGGCCATTCTCTTTCTTTTCGACTTCTCCCCAAGCACAGCATACCCTCGCCTATGCTCTTGTTACCTCAAGACTTGATTATTGCAACTATGTCTACTGTCACGGGGGTTATTCCCGGACAATAAAGATTACGCCATTATGTCACGACGTTATTGATTAAAGAGACCAGGTGGAGGGAAATAAAGGCTTTTATTCCCTGGTTAATGCAAAGGTCCAACATAACAGATCAATTAAGAAACAGAAAGTCCTTTGTGTCAAAAGGTACCAATATTTATAATGAATACTTAACTGTTGCTTCACAGTTAAGCAGGCTTTCAAATAGTAGAATTCAGTGCAAGAAACATTATTTACATTTCAGTCATTCTTCTGTGTTATATGGAACATACGGAGTCTGGAGCTGAGGCAGTGCACCAATCACATTCCATGAGTTCTGGCATAGGTGAGGGAACAGTGTTTGGATAATCAATTTCCATGGACTCTCCTGCACTGTACTCAGTTGAGGAGTATTCACTGTCCCTGTCTATCTCAGCCTTGTAATTTAAAACTCGGGAGTCTGGCTTCCCATAGCCTGGGATTCTCAAGGTTGCTGGTATTTTACTAAACCAATCTGGTTTCTTTTTTCTCACAGAAGGAACACTTGTTTTAGAAGAGCCTTTAGGAGCACAATAATTACAGTCAATGGTTAATGTCCCATACCTTGGTTTAGCTGAGTTGAAATCCACAGTGTCTTCTCTTCCAGCCCCTCTCCCTTGGTAGCTGAACTTCTGCCTGCCAGCGTGGGACACAGCTGTGCTTCTAGGCAGTGGAGAAAAACTTATCCTGGATTCTCCTCTCACTCTGGGTAAAAACTCCTGTTGATTATAAAAGTGCTTTTCTCTCTGACCTGGTAAAACTTGGCTATAATCCTCCAGAGATAGTAAGCTCTTCTCAGAACCCTTCTCCCTGGTTCTTGGCTTCCGTCTCTCTGTTCTATATCCAGGCAGAGTATAAGAACTAGGCGTGGCAGACACTCTCACCTTAGGGCAAGCTCTACCAAACTCCCCTTGTGCAACAGGGTCAGTTTGGGCCTTCTGGCTCCCCACCTTGTGAAGTCTGTGTCTCCTCAAGTTCTTCTCAGTCCTTTCTTGATGGCTCCCAGCCTTGCTTCCTTCACAGCCCTCAGGCTTGTCTCCTCGGTAGCTCCCAGGCTTGTCCTCTTGGCTCTCAGCCTTCTCTGTTTGGCTCTCAGCCTTCCTTCTCACCCCGTTAGAAGCATTCTGCTCTGACTTATAAAGCAAACTGTTTTGGATGACTTCCTGATTCCCTTCCAGCTGCAAGTCATCAGAGTTCCTAGGCTCATTAACTCCCGAATGTCTGTTCCTGCTCCCTCTAGCTGTGCCTGGGGGTAATTGCACCCCTAGTTCCTCAAAAGAAACAGGATTTCTTTTCTTTAAACCAACTTTATCAATGCCTGCATCATGACACTACTCTGGCATCTCCACCTCCAAAATTACCATATTTCCCAGACTATAAGATGCGTTTTTTTACACTGAGAGAGACTGGCGTGACCTATACAACAGAGTGACTTATCTAATAAATTTACGCGGACTTCAACAGTTTTCCCGAAAGTGATACAGAATAAATCTGATGTGGAATGAGCTGCTATGTTATGCACTTTATTCAAGAGTGTTATTGGAAAGTGAGAATGAAACAGAATAAATCATTTTTAAAAAAAAACAGCAGTGTTGTGTTTTATTCTTAGAACCGTGACACATATAGTGGGGCGACTTATACTATGACCACCGGCAAAATGCCTCATTTTGGCCTCTACAACATATACTCAGGAGTGACTTATTATCTAGGAAATACGGTAAAAGACTTCAGGCACTTGAGAACACAGCCATTTGGCTTCTTGTGCAAGCTTCGAAATTTGACCACATCTTACCTTTGGTTATGCACTATTACTGGCTTCCTCTCCCCTTCCTTCCCCTGCCCGAGCTCGTCTTGAGCACACCCGCAACTCTGCCTTTTTTTTCTTCGGTCCGGTCTATAGAACACCCTCCCCTCCTCATTCCATGCAGAGCATTCATTCCCAAGGTTCAAGTCCCTGTTAAAAACCCACCTCTTTTGTAAGGCATTTGATTTACCCACCACTCCTCCCACCTAACCACTGCTGTTTCTTTGTCTATCCTTCACTTTTTGTGTGTTCTGTCCTCTTATCTTTCCTGTCATACATTTGGCATTCCTTTCTTTTTTTGCAGCCTTTATTTATTAATTGTAAACCGCCCTGACACTTTCGCTTGGGCGATCAATCAAGCGACATAATAAAGATAAAGATACTATATTCATTTTAAGATCTTGTGCCTTGCATTTAAGGCCTCTCACAATGGCATTCTTCTCTATCTTGCCTCACTCAATGTCCCTTATGTCTGACCATGTGCATTATACTTAGCCCAAGACAACAGGATCTGCACTCCCCTGTGTCCTCCACCAAATTCGAATCTACATGGGCAACTGCTTTGTCCTTCAAAGCACTTGCCCTTTGGAACTCTTCCCCCCCCCCACCCCCCCCATCATCTTTATAGTGAACCTTCTTATAAGGCCTTCTGCATTAACCTGAAGACCATCTCTTCCAACATATCTTTGAGGGGTGGGGCTAGGATCAGTGGGCTGAAACCTTTATCTCTTTTCTCTCCTAAGTAGTTTCCTGTCCACTTTATGGCATTCCTTTTCTATATTTCCAAGTAACTGCCGTCAAGTACTATGTTGTTATGTTAAATTCTGAACCACTTTGTTGGCCCTCCTAAAGGCAGTATATACGTAAAGAATGGAATAAAGAATAACCCAAATTGTAGCTACACAGTGCTAGTTTCCACATTAGGAGTCATCAATCAGGAAAAGGATCTAGGCATCATCTTAGAAATTTATTTATTTATTTATTTATTTAATTCTCTTATATACCGTGCTATTCTGCATCAGTGCGGTTTACATTGAACAAACTGAAATTACATTGAACAGGGCATTATAACTTGGAGATAACTATTTTACAGGCAACATGGGCTATGGAGGGTTAAGTGGCTTGCCCAAGACCACAAGGAGCACCTGTGGGACTAGAAACCCCAGTCCTTCCGGCCCAAGGTTGCTGTCCTCTAGTGGGATTTGAACCCCCGACCTTCCGGCCTGAAGTACCTTGCCCTAACCACTAGGCCACTCCTCCACTCAATACATTGAAATACATTGAAATCTCCTATCTAGCATGTGGCGTCACCCAAAAATATAAACTGAATTTTCAGAATTATTGGGAAAGGAACAGAGAATAAAACAAAGAATATTATAACGCTCCATAGTGTGACTGTACTTTGAGTATTATGTGCAATTCTGATCACTCCATCTCAACAGAGATATAGCAGTATTAGAAAAGGTACAGAGAAGGGTGGCCAAAATGACAAGAGTATGGAAGGACTTTTCTATGAGGAAAGGCTAAAGAGGTTAGGGCTCTTCATCTTGGAGAAGAGACAGCTGAGGGGAGATATGATAAAGAATGAAGTGGGTAAACAAAACTTGATTTTTTTTTACTCTTTGATAAAATACAAGGACTAGGAGGCACGCCCTGAAGCTACAAAGTGTAGACTATTTAAAACCCGGACCACAAATCTGAACCTAAGGGCTCTGTTCACTGTACATAGTTCTCAATTTAGCCTAGCTTAAGCCTAAGTTTAATGTTTTCTGTACATAGTTTGGAACTGTTATATGTAATTGATCCTGCTGTTTAATGTAAACCGCATTTGATCTTTGGAAAAAGTGGTATATAAATGCTAATAAAATAAATAAATAAAACAGATTGGCGAGAAAAAAATATTTTCTCCAAAGTATACGTGCCCTTTTACTAAAGTGTGTTGGTTTTCACACTCAATGCACATTAGGTTTAGGGTTAAACATGCGATAAGTACAAAGCCTCTGCAGTAACTGTCAGGAACATGGCCAACATGTTCTTGGCACAATTACCACAGGTACACCCAAGCTCAGCTGGCTACCAAGGGCCATATCTACTAAACTGCAGTTGGGTTTGGCAGCTACAGGGGGCATTCCCAGGTTAGTCTCTGTAGATACTGTGGCAGTTCTATATTTATTGCAGAGACCCATGTTACTTGCCTTGGCAGGTACTGTGAGTCCCCGCAGTAAATCCTAGGAGAGAGATGGTAGTGATCAGGTGCACAGAATTGTCAGTAACTTTGTTACTGGATTGCTACCCTGCCCCTCCCTCAAAAAGAGTGATCTGGCCTTCCCCCTCCACAATGTTGTTTGTACTGTGGTGTTGCAATTTGCGGTACCAACAATATAAAAAAAAGATTTTGGCCCTCCTGCAGCACCAATCACTCCTGGACAGCTCCTGATCTCTATTGGGAGCCACCCAGGGGGGATTAGTGCACCCTCTCGTCAATCTGATAGCCTGACTTTTCAGTCAGGAAAAGCCCCCTCCTCACCCTCCTAATCCTCCAAAAATTAGTCCTGGTCAGCCAGTCTGTAGTCTCTCTCCCTCCTCCACGGTAAAAGGAAGATCCTGCTAGCCAGTGGGCAAAGAGGGGACCCACATGGGCCCCCATCCCCTAACACCCCCCCCCCAAAGTCCTAGCTTATTCAAATCTGGTAGTCTAATGGGACTATGGGGCAGGAGCAGTCCTCTCAGCTCCTACCCCTGTCATCTGGCCATTTCAAAATGGCTGCGATTGCCTCCAGGGCAGCAGCTGGACTGCCGCATTATCGGGCCTTCAGGCAGATAATGCCACCTCTTGAGCCAGATTTTGGCAACCACTACATGAAAAGGTTTCATGCGGTGGCTGCCAACCATCACCACCTCATTCCCCGCCACAAGCTGCTCCAATCCTGTCCCTGCAGCCCTGCACTGCACAAAAACCAGATATCACAGAAAAGTGCCTGCATAAGAACATAAGATATGCCATACTGGGTCAGACCAAGGTCCATCAAGCCCAGTATCCTGTTTCCAACAGTGGCCAAACTAGGTCATACGTACCTAGCAGTTTCCCCAAAAGACACAGGTTCCACAATGCTTGTACTAGGTCAAGCATTGATATCCTGGGTCCCTTCTTAATAATGGTTTATGGACCTTTCCTCCAGGAACTTGTCCAAACCTTTTTTTAAACCCAGCTACACTAACAGCCTTTACTACATTCTCCGGTAACAAATTCCAGAGTTTGATTACACATTGAGTGAAAAAATATTTTCTTTTATTAGTCTTAAATAGTTTACCCTGTAGCTTCATTGCATGTCCCCTAGTCTTTCTATATTCTGATAATGTAAACAATCGATCTACGTTTACCCGTTCCACTCCGTTCATTAATTTATAGACTTCTATCATATCTCCCCTCAATCTGCAATATCTGATTTTCTCTCATGTTAGCTGCTACTGCAGGGCGTTAAATATGCGTTAGCCCTGCAATAGCAGCTAATGCCCTTTAATAGACATAGTCCTAAAATTTCAGGGAATTATCCCATCCTGGTTTTTTTGAAGAGGAGATGGGGAAGCACTTGTTTGTTATATTTATATACAGGGTGGCCCAAAAAAAAGTGAGAACATCTCGTAAATTAAAAGCTTAAATAGTTTACTTATTTACCTTTTATAGCTATATAACGTCTTTATTTCGACAATATATATATATATATTGACACGGAGTAGGTTTAATAGAGCCCTTGAAAATCAGCAGAAATGCAGGAAGTAGGATAGATTCTGACAGTTCAGAGGAACACAGATTAGGATGTTGCCATAGGCAACCTAAACAAAACAGCTCACGTGCAAAGGAAACACGCCCAATCAGCAGAAAGGCTAAGAAATTAGAAACTAATGGAAGCCAGCTGGGAGTGGGTGGAGCTGACACGCACATAGAAAAGCTCAGTGCACATGGAGTTAGACAGAGCCAGTGTGAGGAGGCGAGCCAGCGTGTGCAAGAGAGCCTGTTTGAGAGACAGAGCCAGCGTGGGCAAAGGAGCCCGTGTGAGAAGCAGAGCCTGTTTGAGAGACAGAGCCAGCTTGAGAATCCAAGCAAGAGATGGAGTGAGCTTGGGAGCACGAGTGAAAGTGAGAGTGAGAGTGAAGGTGAGAGAGAGAAGACACACGCAGGACACAGCAGGAATGGAATAGAACCCGGTTGGAGCACGGGAGCAAGCAGCTGTGAGGCTGAAAGCCAGATATAAGGGGAGAAACTCTAATTGGAAGGGAGCTGAGGGCAGAGCTCTGAAAGCGTCAAAGCCCAGCAAAAGCTATCAGAAAGGTAACCAAACATACAATTGTGAAGTTAGCTGGAGGAAGCCAGAAGAAAGTTTTTATACAAACAACTGGCATAAAAAGAGTAAAGCTTTTATACCTGAGCATAAGCCTGTGTCCAGAAGAAGTTTCAAAGACAGGAGCCAGGAGAAGTTTTTACGGGATTTTACTCCAGCGTCTGTAGCAGCTAAGCACAGCCTGAGCGAAAGACTGTTTAAAGCTAGCCCTACTGTTTCTAGTAGAGGGAAAAGTGAAACTAAGAATTTCCTCTATCTCCCACCGCATTTGAGAAGCTCCCATGGTAGACACTCCAAGGAATACGGTAGCAGCTTAGCCAGCATTCTCACCCAGAAGGAAAGAGACTTCCTGAATAGTAGGGGGAGACTGTTCAGTAACGTACCATATGCTGCAAGGGATGAGTTCTTAACGGAAGAGCCCGAAGAGATGCAATGTGAGGTGCAGGGAGATAATGTAAGTAGTGATTACATGGACTGCACGCTCACGGTCTCTGATAATATATTGTCTCTGAGATAAATGAATTGAATTGCCAAGCTTGAAAGCCACAAAGGAAATGATCTTTGTATGCTGGAAAGAACTGTTTTGAATACTTTTTCCTTTACCTGTTTAAAGCTGAAAATAAGCAATTTCTGTTCTCATTTTTACTTTGTTTTTGCCCAAGTGGGGCTGTGTATGCTTTTGTTTTGCTCACCCAAAAGAAACCTCTTGGAAGGGGAATAAAACCTTTAAAGCCTTACCTCGGTGCCACAACTGATTCTTTGACTACATATCCCAGAGGACCAAGCAAGGCTCTGGGCTGGGCCTAGGCTTGATGATAAGGAGGACTATGACGGCGTAGAATTGAGGATTTTTTTTTTTTGGGGAGTGATTTTTGAAAAAGAAAGGAAGGCAAAGTAAAGAGAAGATATCCGGAAGACTGCTGTTACAAAGAGCACTGGTGAGCGGAACTTTCGCTGGCAGGTCGGCCAGGGAGGTGGAAAAGACCTTTCTCACATGCTGGAATCTACCTGAAACCTGAGGTAAAAGTAGCCTGGGTGGAAGGGTAGGATAAAGTGAGAAAGGGGTACTGTTGCTCACAGTGAGGGATTTTAAAAGAAAAGTACCGCACTTGGTGGGTCTTTCTTTTTTCTTTTACCCACAGGTCCAGAGGAGACATGGAGCCACACGACGTAATGATGTGGATGCAAACGCAATGGGATAAGCAGGTGGAGCTTGTCCAACAACTTCAAACCCGGCAAGCAGAGATACTGAAGGAGCAGCAACGGCCTCTGCTAGAGACTATGGAAGCCCTCTTGAAGAAGTCGCAGACAACAGAAGGAACAGGTTTCCATATGTTTCCTCAAGCAGGAATGGACAGTTGCAATGCATTTTCATTAGGACAGTTGACACAACAGGACAATTTAGATGACTATATCGATGCTTTTGAGAGAATAGCGGAGACCCTTAAATGGCCGATAGAGCAATGGGCGATTAGATTTGCCATGACCCTTACAGGGGAGGCTCTATCCGCATTTAAGGCCATGCCGGCTAGTCTCGCTGCAGATTATGTAGAAATAAAGAAGGCGGTGAAAGACAGGTTAGGTCTTACCCCTAGGCACTATAAACGTATGTTTAGGGAAGCAAAGATTAACCCTAAGGAAACTCCTAGAGCTCTGTACCAGAGGCTTAAGAGTCTGGCGTACAAATGGCTTACCCCAGAGAGAAGGTCACTGGAGTCCATTTTAGATGAAATTGTTTTAGAGCAATTTTTACAAGCGGTATCCCCAGAATTGAAGACATATCTCACCCTACAGGATTGCCACAGCACAGAGGAGGCAGCCAATATGGCCGATAGATTTTATGAGGCAAAAAGGGCTGATACCTCGGGTATTGGGATTTTAAAGATGGCTGGTATGGCAAATCCCGGTAGCGTGAGACAGTTTGATAGAGTGAAAATGTCTAATGTGTACGAGTATGATAATGCTAATAATGATGTCTCATATCCTGTTAAAGGAAAATGTTATGGCTGCGGAAGGACAGGTCACTTCCAGCGAGATTGTAAGGCACGTACAGTCCTCATCTCTGAAGCAGGAAAACCAGTCCCGAAGGGCCTCTTTCTCCAAGTTATGGTAAATGGAGTAGATGCGTTGGCACTACTCGATTCGGGGGCTGAGCAAAGCATGGTCTCTCAGGAGTTTTGGGAGGCCATGGAACCGCCTCGCTCGTCAGCTCCGAATCGAGTAGAAAACCAGGTACGAATAAAATGCATGCATGGCACACACTCTCACTATCCCCTACACAAAGTGCATGTAAGAGGTATGGGTATAGAGAAGGAAATACAAGTGGCAGTGGTCCCGAAACTGTCACAAGAGCTTATCCTTGGGCGAGATTGGCCTCCATTTAGGGGAGGATTGAGAGAGGGTTTAGATATTAGGACAAGCCTAGTCTCAACCCGGTCACAGGCCGGAACCTCAAAGGATAGAGAACCTTCTGTAGAGAGAACAGAGGAGCCTGAGAGGGAGGAGGCTGAAGGATTCCCTGAGGAAGGGGTAGAAGACAATGAGGAAAATATACTTCCTAACCATGATGAGCTAATCCAAGCTCCAGCTAAGGAAGATAAAAAGACAAAGGCCAAGAAGCGCCAGGAGAGACATAAGAGAACCCGGGGTAGGGCAGAACTAGAGGCAGGAGAAGGGTTACCATGGGTGCCCGCAGCCCTAGTTCAAAAATTCCCTTCATTTCCCATGGAACAGAGGGCAGACCAGTCGCTCAAAAGAGCGTTTGAATGGGCCCAAGAGGATCGGCATGTACTTCCCCGATTCCTGTTAGACGGAGACATTCTATATAGGGAAAGTATAGATCCCTATACGGATGCGGTGCGAAAGCAACTGATTGTGCCAGTGACTTTTAGGTCCATTGTTTTACACCTGGCACATGACCACCCGATAGGTAGCCATAAAGGTGTTCAAGGAACACTGGACCAAATACTTGCGCGATTCTACTGGCCAGGAGTTTATAAGGAGACCAAGCAATACTGCGAGTCGTGTCCCACCTGCCAGAGGGTCTCAATGGCGAGACCAAAGGCTGTACTCATGGTGCCTTTACCCACCATATCCGTGCCAATCCGGCGCATGGGGATGGACATTGTGGGTCCTTTAATTAGAACACCACGAGGCTTTCAGTATATCTTAGTGGTCGTAGACCACGCCACACGGTTCCCGTGGGCTATTCCCCTTAGGAACACCTCTGCCAAGATGATAGCACAAGAACTAGTTAAGCTATTTTGTGAAGTGGGGTTTCCCCAAGAAATACTGTCTGATCAGGGGAGCAACTTTACATCTAGGTATTTAGCTAGAGTTTGGGAGGCATTTGGCATACGCCATATTAAGACTGCGGCGTACCACCCCCAGTCAAACGGTCTGGTGGAGCGCATGAACCAGTCAATAAAACACCTGTTAAGGAGAGGTTTACGGAAAGGGGAAATGCAAGAATGGGACACCTTACTCCCATTCGTTATGTATGCATGCAGGGAGCGAATACAGGCATCCTTGGGGGCGTCCCCATTTGAACTCCTATTTGGTAGGGCCCCGAGGGGTATTTTGGACATATTACAGGAGGAATGGGTAGAGCCCGACATACCAGAGGTAGGGGTACCTCAATTTTTAAAAGACTTGAGGACGCGTTTGGAGAAAACGTCCAAAGCCTCATTGGAGAATTTGAAGAGTAGTCAGCTACGTCAGAAACACTACTACGATAGGGGCACAAAGCCCAGGCAATTGGCAGAAGGGGATAAGGTTATGGTCCAAGTAGCGGACCCAGGTCCTAAATTCGAATCCCACTGGAAAGGGCCGGGTACAGTGGTCAAAAGGGTTGGGCCCGTTTCCTACCTCATTGAGAATGAGAGAGGACGTAGGCAGGTATACCACCTCAACGTACTTAAGCCTTGGAAGGAAAGGTCGGCCACTGCCAATTTGGTCTATAAGGAGCAGCACAGTAGTACCCAGAAGTGGATTACGTGCTGTCCGCCAGGTGTGGTGGCAGCCCGTAATATTTTAAGGGGGGGAATCTGTCACGGAGTAGGTTTAATAGAGCCCTTGAAAACCAGCAGAAATGCAGGAAGTAGGATAGATTCTGACAGTTCAAAGGAACACAGGTTAGGATGTTGCCATAGGCAACTTAAACAAAACAGCTCACGTGCAAAGGAAACACGCCCAAGCAGCAGAAAGGCTAAGAAATTAGAAACTAATGGAAGCCAGCTGGGAGTGGGTGGAGCTGACACGCACATAGAAAAGCTCAGTGCACATGGAGTTAGACAGAGCCAGTGTGAGGAGGCGAGCCAGCGTGTGCAAGAGAGCCTGTTTGAGAGACAGAGCCAGCGTGGGCAAAGGAGCCAGTGTGAGAAGCAGAGCCTGTTTGAGAGACAGAGCCAGCTTGAGAATCCAAGCAAGAGATGGAGTGAGCGTGGGAGCAGGAGTGAAAGTGAGAGTGAGAGTGAAGGTGAGAGAGAGAAGGCACACGCAGGACACAGCAGGAATGGAATAGAACCCGGTTGGAGCATGGGAGCAAGCAGCTGTGAGGCTGAAAGCCAGAGATATAAGGGGAGAAACTCTAATTGGAAGGGAGCTGAGGGCAGAGCTCTGAAAGAGTCAAAGCCCAGCAAAAGCTATCAGAAAGGTAACCAAACATACAATTGTGAAGTTAGCTGGAGGAAGCAAACAACTGGCATAAAAAGAGTAAAGCTTTTATACCTGAGCATAAGCCTGTGTCCAGAAGAAGTTTCAAAGACAGGAGCCAGGAGAAGTTTTTACGGGATTTTACTCCGGCGTCTGTAGCAGCTGAGCACAACCTGAGTCAAAGACTGTTTAAAGCTAGCCCTACTGTTTCTAGTAGAGGGAAAAGTGAAACTAAGAATTTCCTCTATCTCCCACCGCATTTGAGAAGCTCCCAGGGTAGACACTCCAAGGAATACGGTAGCAACTTAGCCAGCATTCTCACCCAGAAGGAAAGAGACTTCCTGAATAGTAGGGGGAGACTGTTCAGTAATGTACCATATGCTGCAAGGGATGAGTCCTTAACGGAAGAGCCCGAAGAGATGCAATGTGAGGTGCAGGGAGATAATGTAAGTAGTGATTACATGGACTGCACGCTCACGGTCTCTGATAATATATTGTCTCTGAGATAAACGAATTGAATTGCCAAGCTTGAAAGCCACAAAGGAAATGATCTTTGTATGCTGGAAAGAACTGTTTTTAATACTTTTTCCTTTACCTGTTTAAAGCTGAAAATAAGCAATTTCTGTTCTCATTTTTACTTTGTTTTTGCCCAAGTGGGGCTGTGTATGCTTTTGTTTTGCTCACCCAAAAGAAACCTCTTGGAAGGGGAATAAAACCTTTAAAGCCTTACCTCGGTGCCACAACTGATTCTTTGACTACATATCCCAGAGGGCCAAACAAGGCTCTGGGCTGGGCCTAGGCTTGATGATAAGGAGGACTATGACAATATATATATAATAACAATTGAAAAGTATCTTTAAAAAAATAAGGGAAGTTTTTTTATGACCTGTGATATGTGAGACAAGTTTGGCATGACATCATTTACAACGATTCTCTTTGAGGTATTTTTCCTCCCGATAATCTGTTTTATTTGTGTATTGTGCAAGAGTGATTACTGAAGTTCAAAAGAGCATATTTATCATCTTTGATGGTTTATAGCTATATTATCTGAGTCATTTTTGAGAGGTTACTTTTGTGATATACCAGATTCACTGACCTAGATTGGCCACTGTTGGATTTTAATGGACCTTAGAAACAAGGTGATAAATTGGGCCCAATGGCAGGCAATGGGCTTTTGGATGGTTGGACAGTTAATTGCAGGGAATATGTTCTGATCTTTCTAGGAGCTGCAAGAGGAATTTGGCCTCTCTGGTGCACAGTTATATAAATGTCTTCAACTTTGCCATCATCTTAAATCATCTGAAGTGAATCCTCCTTCAACTTTGAATAAGTAGGAGTTTGAAGATATTTACCTCAAATTTTCCTCTATCACTAGAGTCATCTCTTATTATTTATCAATTTATCAGTAAATCAAACCATAATAGCTGCAAAGGCACTGAAATAGAATTGGAATTGGATCTGTGTCAGACTCTTTCTAACTCCCAGTGGACAGATCTGGTGGAAAACCAATATATGTTCTCTCTTCACTTCTCTTACCCAAACTTCTTATTTTATCACATACTGGACAATATGGACTCTTTTTAGAGTTGCCAGCTTGATGGAAAATGTTGATATCAAGCGTTAGTCCTGTAGGGCAGTCATAGGTACTTTTTGCCATATGTTCTTTTACTGTCCACCAACAGAATCATTCAGGTCACTGGTCTGGGCATGAATAAGTAGTATTTTGCCCTCCGGTCTGATCTTTCCAAAAACCAAAATAAAGGTAGAAATGAATATGTGCTGGAATGTCAATTATCTCACTCGGAAATATGAGAAGGTTGTAGCTGAAAAGAGGATGGCTTTATTTCAATTTTTATCATTGGACTAACTGATTCATATTTTATACTAGGTATATAAACGTATGATTCACTGGTACTGTACACCAGTAGTTTCTTTTCTTTCCAACCCAATGAAAGTTGGAAAGAATTATATAAAAGGGGTTAAGAATGTCTCAGTCTGCCCATCTGTCTGGGGACATAATAACTCTGAAAATGTAACAGAATGAGATGAAACTCAGGATATGGTAAAAATTGGTAAAATCAAATCTAAACTGTGTTCAGTCTTCATTCAGGCGGCTTATTGTTGATGGAGTGGCATTTGTAGCTGCTGTTGTATCGATTCATCTCATTGCTGGTCTTGCTCTTTTTTGCATTGATCTTCAAGCTTGTCAAACATGATGTCTTTCTCTAATGATCTCTTTTTTTCTCATGATGTGTCTACAATGTGAAAGTCGAAGTCTTGACTTCTGAGCTTCTTAAGAAAGCTTAAGTTTGATCTCCTCTAGTACCAACTGGTTTGCTCTTCGGGTAGTCCATTGTATACGCAATATTCTTCACCAGCACCATAATTCGAAGGCATTGATTTTCTTCCTGTGTATGTTTTTCACTGTCCAACTTTTGCATCCATATGACATTATTGAAAATATCATGACTTGGGCAAGTTAAATCTTTTTATAGAGAAATGCATCTCTGCTCTTGAGAATCTTGTCTAGGTCCTTAATAGCCATTCTGCCAAGAGCAATGCATCATTGGATTTCTTGACTGCTTGTCATTTCTTTATTGATTACTGATCCAAGAAAGTTCTCCACAATTTGTGTTTCTTCTCCATCAACAATGAACTTATTGATTTTTGACAGATGTCAGGATTTTTGTCATCTTCACGTAAAGGTGCAGGCCCATCTTAAGACTATTTCTCGATCTTGAGAAGCAGATATTTCAGATTGTCTTCACTTTTAGCCAGTAATGTGGTATCATTAGCATAGCGAAGATTGTTATGAGTCTTCTATCAATCTTCACACTTCTGTTGTCTTCATATAGTCCTGCTTCTATAATGATTTGTTCTGCATATAAATTAAACAGGTGGGGGAAAGTATGCAGCCTTCTCGTATACCTTTGCTGATTTTTAAACCATTATTTTTCTCTTTGCTTCTTGATCAATGTAAAGAACTATTAGGTGTTCTGGTATACCCATGCTTCTCAATGTAGCCCAGAGTTTCTTACAATTTACACAATCAAAGGCTTTGCTGTAGACAGTAAAATGTATATAGATATCATTTTGGCATTCTTTTGACTTTTCAAGAATCCATCTCACGTCTGCAATGATGTCTCTTGTTGCTCACATTTTCCTGAGCCTTGTGTGCACTTCAGGCAGTTCTTGTTCCAGGTATGGTTGTAGTCTCCACAAAATGATCTTGAGTGGAATCTTGCTTGTATGCTGGATCAGATGATTGTGCGATACTTTTCAGTCAATTGGATCACCTTTCTTCAGTATTGGTATGAACACAGATCTTTTCCAGTCAGTTGGCCATAACGTTTGTGATAAGGAAGCTTATCATAGCTCAGGAAGGAGCTATAGAAAAGGTGACGTGACTCTGAACAAGCAACCTGTCAGTTCTGGTAGAAATAAGAAAACAGAATTTTCCCATAAAAGACTACCAGTCCCAGAATGCACCAGGTTTCCAACAGCCATTAGAGGAGCTGAAGTGGGGAAACGTGTGTTCAATCAGGAGGGCTATGAGGTAATCCCTAAGCACTCATCTCAAAGGGCAGGGCCTGATTCAGCACAGCTGCGCTGTATTAGGGGGGAGCACTCATCTAGGCAGAATAAAGGTAGAGTTTATTCTACAGAGAATTATCCTTATCCTGAGAATCAGCTTGAGCTTGATCATCAGTTTCATCTGAAAGATCATCAGAAGCAGAAGCCAACCCGGACGGACAGAGAGGGAAAGAAACCCTTTGGAAGAAGGAAGAGAATGAGAGGTCTAGAAGAGTCCAGAGCAGTACGTATACGGGGAGGCATTTCAAGGGCCAGCATACACCATTGGACTGGGGAAAGCCAGAGGAATGGTGCTGCAGAGCTAGGAATCTCCAGACGCTACCTGTGAGGGAGACGGCTGCATGTGGAAGGGACCCTAAGACCTGTGCCAGAAGGTATGTGAAGAGAGATCCAGTGTCCAGGGATCTGGATTGGAAGGCTGGACATAAGAACTGGACTACATACTGGCCAGGCTATATAGAGAGGAACTCTAACAGCAATGGAAGCTCAGGTATGAACACTGATCTATGCCCTAGCTATAACCTTGAAAGACAGCAGGGAAACAAGTATTCTCCTAAAAGTGCTCCATTGAGAGATTCATCTGTGCCAATCCATGATATTGAACCCATGCTTGTTGAAGAAGGGGGAATGATTGCAGATGAAGAATGTGTTTATATGGACTGCTCTCTGTCCAAACTCCTTTGGTGATTTTCTGTTATAAAGTACAGCAACCATCCCAAAGAAATACAAACTTGTTCTTTAATCTACTCAGAAAAGCTCCTGAAGCAGGATTTGACCCACACAGTAGAAAGCAAGCCAGCTAAGGGGTTTCAGCTGGATAACTGCTAGCAATTGAGCCTTACCTAATTGCTTGTGAGCTAGGAGAGAATCACTTCTGAATCTATGTGGGAAGTTATCAGAAGTTAACCTGAAAAGAACAGTTTTTTTTCTTTCTTTGTGGCTTTTCGTTTGTTGTTTGATATATGCTAAGAAAACATTAGCTAATGCCTGACAAGTTTGAATGTTGTTTTCCTGATTTTGATTTTGTTTTTCCAAGTTAAACACTGGAAGCAAGTAACCTGATTTATGTGCTACCAAGCATATCTGTGTTGGGAGAAATAACCCCATAAATAAATATCTTATTGGCTTTAACACTTGAGCACAACTAAATTATTGTCAGCAGCTGTGTCTGGTATGAATGAACTACATTGCCCACAATCCCTTGCAAATCATAAAGATATATGCACTTGCCAAGACTGTGAAGATTCTCACCCAGGCAGCCGTCTGACACGTTGTCTTCCAGATTTCCTGCCAGAGCCTTTTAAGTCTTGTAACAACTGCATCCGATTACTGTAATATTTCAATGGGAATGCCACCAATGCCCGGTGCTTTGTTCTTTGATAATGCTTTCAGTGCTGCTTTGACTTCTTCTTTCATCATCAACGGTTGAAACGGCTGTTGGTCCACTTGATCTTTATGGTATAATGACTCTGTATAATTCCACCTTTTCTTGATCTTCTCCACATCATTCGATATGGATCCTTGAGCATCTTTTAGCATTCCAATTTGAGGCTGGAATTTTCTCTTTTAACTCTCATAGCTTTAGGAAAACTGATCGTGTTCATTCTATAATAGTTTCTGATTCTATTTCCTTGCATGCATCTTTGTAGTACTTCTCCTTGTCTTGCTACATATTGGAAATCTCTGAGTTCAGCGATTGCCTCTCTTTCTCTTCTGGCTTCAGCTTCTCTGCATATCTGGGCAATTTTCAGAGTTTCTTCAGTCATCCAGTTTGGCTGAGTTGTGTTTTCCCCTATTGTAGAGACTTCTCACTTTTCTTCGAGCACAACTTTCTTGATGTCATCCCATAACTCTTCTGAGGGTCTATCATTTTATATCCAAAGCAGTGGATCGATTTTGCAGGCCGTCCTTAATTTCCACTGGTATACTGTCAGGGTCATATTTTGTATATTCATGAGTGGCTTGCTCTTTATCAGCTTTATCTTGAGTTTACATACTAGCAGCTGCTGTTCTATATCACAGTGAGCTCCAGGTTTTCTCTTTGTTTATATTTAATATTTATTAGAGTTTGCCAAAAAGAAAAAGCAAATAAGCAAAATATTCAAACACAATAAGTATCCTCAGGAATTGGCCATTAATTAATAAACTAAAGTACAGGATACATAATTTATACAATAAAGAAAAACTATGGAATACCCCTAAAATCATAATAGAGGGAAGGCAGATAAATTTAAGAGAAACGTTTTCAATAATCAAGTAGGGAGGCATTCAAACTAAAAACGAGAAAAAAAAACCCTCCCCACCACATTCAATCTACCTAAAACACAGTTTAGAGGAAGGCAACTAAATGTTTTGGAAATTGCGCCAGAGAAGAGAAGAGACTTGAAGACTGCGTATTAAGAGACTTGAAGACCTAAATATGTATACCCTAGAGGAGTTGAGGGACAGGGGAGATATGATATAGACCTTTAAACACTTAAGAGTATTAAAGGCCAATTTTGTTTTGGGCTCCCCCACCTGTCTGGGCATCCAGAATCGGGACGTCCCCTGGTTGCACCCAATTTTGAGCCCACGGGATCAGAATCGGCTGCAACCAGCTTGGAAGTGCAGGCTGTGCCACAATTCTGGGCGCCTGGATGTCCAACAAACTACCCGGCTAGCCCAGCCAGGCTCTTGCATGGAGCCATGGTGCTGTGGCGTCTGTTGCCATGGCACAGGGGCTCCATGCAGGAGCCACGATCCCTGGCAGACCCCAACAATTTGCTTTCCCTACGGCCCGTGCTCATGGTTGGGCTGCGAGGCACCCCCTGCACCCCTTCACCTCATTTTCCGGGCTTGGCTGCAGCAACTCCCGCCATCAAGGGGGATATATTCCACCTCCGAAGTGGAATAAGTCCCATGTTGAAATGGCTAACTCCAGATGTACAGGGCTGACCAAAGAATCGGGGTCATGGTGCCACCTATTGCCTGCCCCCACTCCACCTCTGGCCTCCCCCTCCCACCCACGAACAGAGCTCCACCTACAACTCCAATCTACGTGCAGGGAGCTCTGTTCTGTGAATGGCGAACCTGGCGTTTAGCGGGGCTGGACATCTGGATGGACATCCAACCCCGCTAAACGCTGCACAGAATCGACCCTTCAATGAACAAACAAACCTTTTTCAAAGAAAGGGAAACTGTAAAACTAGAGGGCATAAAATGAAGCTACAAGGAGGTAAACTTAAAAGCAATGTCAGGAAATACTTTTTCACTGAAAGGGTGGTGGATGCTTGGAATGCCCTCCCTATGGAGGTGGTGGGGGGAAAATACAGGGACGGAATTCAAAATGGTATGAGACTGACTCAGTGGATTCCTTTTATAGCAAGAGGATAAAATCAAAATAAACTTAACTATTTCTTATACTTCAACAAATAGAGAGCAGTGACATGCACAGAGTGACAGGTACAACCTTAAACAAAGGCATAGAGAGGAGTGACCTGCATGGTGCGGTGGGTACTTCTAGCCACCTTACTGGGCAGATTAGATGGACCATACTGGTCTTTATCTTCTGTCATATACTATGTTACTATTAGTTGTACATGTTCCAGTTCCTTCTTGACCACCTCCAACTTCCCTTGGTTCATGCTTTGTGCAATCCATGTCCCAATATGTAAAACATCTTAGCAGCTTCTAACTCTCATTTCATGTGCAGCTACATCAGAAGTCAGACGTCCTGAGGGCTTTGTTCCATTCACACATAAATGCTGACTTTACTCTGAAAAGTCTTTTAACTCATCCCAGTAGCTCGTTGAGTGCCTTCTGCCTTGGGAGTCTCATCTTCCAGCAGAATATTCAGTTTGTTTTCTTGTGAATATTGCAGGTGTGTTTTCATGGCAAGATACGGAAGTTGATTGACGGGCCTTTCTTCCATGAAGGTAATACTAATGTTGCCGTTGTCACAGAAATGTGATCCTCCGCTGCTAACATTCTGCTGTTGCCCAGATAAGTGGTTTGTCTTAGCATCTCAGCTGAGTCCTGTCCTTTATGGGAGACCCTGCCAGTAGTTTAATCTACCGATAGCTTAGCTCTCAGCATCACTGATGCACACAAACCCTCGCAAGACAACAAGCTGCAAACCTAGCGAGGAGTGTGTATATTTATTTATTTATGAAAGGTTTGTATCACTTTACTGAGAAATCTCTTTCAAAATAGTGTACAAAAAGCACAATAAAATTACATAAAACAGTTTAAATAAAAAACTCATTCCCTTACCCCAACCACACTGCCCTATTAAAGCATCATAACAAACAACCCTGCCCCATATCTATATCCCAAGCTACCCTTCAGGAAACAAAAATATCTTTATTGCCTTCCTAAAGCTAGACAAACTAGCCAAGGTGCACATTTCTTCTGGTAATCCATTCCATGTCTCGGGAGCCACCATTGTAAAGACCTGGGCAAGCCATATTGATTCTTCACATCTGCAATATATCTGGAATGCTGAGAAAATGCCCTTACACAGACAACACTTGGAATATACCATTGCAGAGTACGCCTCAGATATTCTGGTCTCTGATCAATTAAAACTATTATCTTCGACTTAAAACTACACCTTTCCCTAATCAGAGGCAGTCTAGTTATACCATTAACAGCCTCACTTTCACCTGATGACAGACCCCCCAACAACAACCTTGCTGTGGTATTCTGCAAAATCTGCAACTTTTGGATACACTTCTTTGACAACCCAACATACAGCACATTACAGTAATCTAGCATGCCAGCAATGTATAAGCGAATGAACCACCAATCACAATGCCCCTGTTCAAAATACGATCTGACCTGTTATATCATATGCAGCTTCAAATACACATTTCATGACACATTGGTAATCTGCCCCGTGCCATCATGTTTAATGCTTTATCCTCTGAAGTCTCTTCAGTAGACAATTATATGGCATTTAGAGAGCTTTTGAAAACATTCTTTATTTCATACTTCTTTTAGTGTAGGGTTAATTGTATTATTTGTTTATTTTTAGGTCATTAATGGTTTTAAGGAGCGGAGGAGTAGCCTAATGATTAGAGCACTGGCTTAGTAACTAAGAAAGCAGAGTTCAATTCTCACTAGCACTCCTTGTGGCCTTGAGCAAATCACTTAACCCTCCATTGCCTCGGAAGAAAGGCCTGGCAGTCTACTTCCAGTCACACTGTCAGGAGCTGGTGGGTCAATAGGAGTCAGGATTGACTCAAAGGCACTAAACCATGTTTCAGTGATGCATAGAATGTCTAGAGTGTGTTCTTGTATAAAGTCAGATATGGTCTCTGGAACTTATTCCTGGCAGAGCATCAATTGATGGGTGCGCAGATTAGTGGGGGTGTTTCCTTCCTTGGGGTTCTGGAGTTGTTGTCTTTGATAGGTGTTGGAAGGATCTTTACTAGCATGCAGTGTCTTTTCAGGTTTTCATGTGTTGTGAATGCAACTGGTGCACTGGAGCTCCCTGTAGTGGGTATCTGTATTTATGAATTATGGGGATGCTGTAGTAGTGATTTGGACTGGCTGCCTCTGTGAGTAGAGTAGTTAGCAGAAGTAGTAGCAGGATGCGTAAGAGGGCGGACAGTGTACCTTTGTTTAATTTCTTCCATGGTGTTCAGATTGATGCAATTCCGTCGTGGCTGTCTGCGAAGTGCTTTGGAGTTCTGCAGTGCGAGAGAGTGGTGAATCTTGGCTGTTTGAGGTGTGCGAGATCTATGGCAGCTGGCTGAAGTAGAGAGAGGTTTTTTTGGGGTTGTGCTGGAGGGGTCACGATGATGTTGCAGCACAGGGGAACCCCTTCCCTTGCGCCAGATGTGTGGCAGGTTAAATCAGACAGTGATCATGCAGCATTGGTAGGTAATTGGTGAGAATGTGGATTCTCTGATTACACCTTTTGTTAGTGGGTTTCTGTCATTGTTGGAGTCTCCCTCCACGGTCCCCACCTAAGGGCCACACCAAAGGGCCCTCTGACAAGACCCTCAGGCATAGGCGCGTCCAATGGATCTTTAAATTTAAAGTTGCCCTGAGGCCCCTGATTGGCCTGGTGCAGGGGAGCGGAGAGGAGTCCGGCTTTCCGCTCCTTTGCTCTATTGCTTTTGACATATAGGGCTATTCCTCCTCCTTTTCTGCCTTCTGTCTCTCTCCTAATAAATTATAGCCAGCTATGTCTATATCCCATTCATGTGACTCGTTAAACCATGTTTCTGTAATGGCCACAATGTCCAAGTCCATTTCCACCATTAGGGCTTCCAGGTCAGGAACTTTGTTGGTTAGGCTTCAAGCATTTGTGCTCGTTGCTTTCCAGCATTTGCTGACTGGCCTGCCTGTATTTTGCATGGATTTTGTTCTACACGCCTCTTCCTACTTGCCATTGATGTGTGGGTTAATAGTGTGGCTGTTTCCAATGTTATTATGTTTTTGCTGGGTATGATATCCTGAACTTATTCTTCTCCATCCGTCACTCCCCTTTCCCTAGTTTAAATGCCTGTCCAAATAATGCCTGAATTTTTCACTTAGAATTATTTTCCCTGCAACAGAGAGATGCAGTCCATCAAAACAGTATAGCTTCTTGTTGTTCCATTTATTTCCCCAGTTGCCTATATATCTAAATACTTCTTGTTTGTACCAGGTTTGGAGCCATACATTAACGTGGATTATGTGATGCAGCCTTTCTGTCCCCTTACCAAGAATAGGTAGAACTTCTAAGAATGCTATAGTGTTAGCAATGGATTTGAGTTTCTCTCACAGAATCTGGAAGTCCCTTTGAACTGTAGAGGCACTGTTTCTAGCCAGGTCATTATACCCAAATGGATGATAACATCAATTTTGGAGTGCTCAATTTCTGCACTAACTATGCCAACAATTTGGTTCGTATTGCTGCTGGCTGAAGAGTCTGGGAAGCATTTGACCATCTTTTCTCCTTTGAACTGTGTTCCCAAGTTGGTGCCTCAGATGATAGAATCTCCAAGTAGTAGAAGTTTCCTGTTTTGTAAATTTTTTTCTTCATATTTGGTGCATTATCAGTAACTTTCTCATTTAAGGGCACTTCAGTTTTCACTAAGTGGGCACTCTCATTTTCCAAGGAAAGAAGGCATTATGCAGTGATATCTCTTGATGGAGAGGGTGTCTCCGTGTTACAGGTTGCAACCTACCAGAGCCCACTGGGATCCATTTATTCCTAGGCTGTTTGATTCTTTGTGGGAGTGGTGGTGGATTTTTGTCAATTTGTACCCTAGAGGAGGTGTGTTTTATTGCAGCTAATTCTTACCTTAATAGAATCAATTCTTTATACATAGCAGATAACTTGAGACAGCCCTTAGGTTCAAAATGATTCTTCTTAGAATGAAGGCACCACAGCTATTGCATTATATACACAACATGCTGAGTAAGACTGTTATAAAGCAGTTCTAGGACAAGGAGAAAAGCTGGGTGTGACCCCTAATTGGAGGACAAATGTCAATCTATATGACCACTATATAGTGTCACCAGTAACCACCCCAGAGCCGGTAGCACCTAGGGTTGGTCAGCCTGGGCATCCTTACTTAGAAAGTATGGCAAGGCTTTTATGCAGGCACTGCCTCATGGGAGTTGTAGTTTCCACTTACTTTCCAAACAAGAAGCAATTGTAGTCGAGTGGGTTAGGCAAAAGGGACAAGATTTTTATTTCCCCTTCCGGGCGGATTAAATGCAGTTGAAACACAGAACAAAAATAGCCATGCACTTCTGGCATAAAGGAAAATACAGGAACTCAGGAAAACAGCTTCTTTTGCTTCAAAACTTCAAACATGCAGCACTTAACACGAACTCAAAGGTAACAGTCTCTTTTATATCAAAAAGACACACTCTGCTTTTCTTCTGCTGTTTTTTAGACAGCCTTATAAACAGCCTAGTTAGCAAAGTGAAATTATATGATCAGCTATAGTTAAAGTACAGTCCATTTGTTCCCCTGCTATGTCCTCAATAGCAGGCTCCGTCTGCATCTCTTCACAATCACTATCAGCTGAGTAAGTTTTCACCCTATCATACGGTGTTTCAAAGCACACTCGCCCTCTCTCTTCCTGAGGCTTCCCTTCACAGCAATCTAATGAGCAGGGTTGAGAATTACCGTATATATGGGATTTTATATAAGGAGAGTCCAGCACATCTTGGCACACACATGGAAAACTCTGGCACTTAGTTTCCCCTCTATACCACTTGGGCAGCCTACCTTTTGTCTTTTGAAAAGAGGACCTTCTCAGCACTGCTGGGTCAGCAAAGAATCCAAACACTGGATGTGTTTTCCTGCCTTTTAGCTTCTCCTTCTCCTCGGACATACAAATGTCATCAGGCCAGCACCTCTCTCTCTCTGGAGTTTCAGCGTGCTTCCAAACTAACCTCTCAGGCAATCTTTCAGCTACTGCCCGCTTGGCTGCTGCTTCACTTCCTGTCCTCATCCCAGTGCTAGTGCACTTCCCTGTGCCTTCCTTCGTGCTCCTCCCGGTATCTGTGCTCCTCCCGGTGCTTTTTCTCTCGTTCCTCCCGGTGCTTGTGCCTAAATCTAATGAGCACTTTTTATCTCTCTGCTTCTTAGGGCTCAGCTCCGCCCCTCCCCCAACCAGGTGTTTTCCCTTAACTCCTGATGCCGGGGAACCATTGCAGCAGGGGCGTGTTTTCTCCTCCCATGACTCATTCTGTTTACGTTTCCCTTGGCAACCCTGAGCCATGTGCTCTGCCTGCCTGTCAGCTTGTGAAGCCAATTCCTCTGCTTCACTGAACTCTACGGGGCCAGAAGGGTCTTCTACATGACAATAAGCAATGCAACCCTGGGGTGGGTGGGATGAGGGGTAGGATGAGTGGAAACTTAACTGTCCCTGGCCAGTAGATCTTATATGAACTGATTTAAAAAGGCTATGCAAGGAATGTAGGAAAACTTAAATATTTCTCAACCAAAATTTAGGTTGTTTGCCACTATACTGTAGATCAAGGTGGCTGTGAATAGATAGAAATGTGATAGAGACAGAAAGATAGGAAGAGCAAGGTTTGTTTGTGTTTTTTTTGTTTTGTTTTTTATGTTTGTCTTCCTCCCTTGGTGCAGTTACCCTAGCACACCATAGTGCCTAAATAGTCTTAGAATAAAACAGGTAATAAATAGGCAAGAAAAATGTATATCAAAAACCAGCCAAATAGTAAAGTTTGAAAGCTTAGCTTTGTAGAGTCTGTCAGACGGCTGCCTGGGTGAGAATCTTCACAGTCTTGGCAAGTGCATATATCTATATGATTTGCAAGGGATTGTGGGCAATGCAGTTCATTCACACCAGACACAGCTGCTGACAATAATTTAGTTGTGCTCAAGTTTTAAAGCCAATAAGATATTTATTTATGGGGTTATTTCTCCCAACATAGATATGCTTGGTAGCACATAAATCAGGTTACTTGCTTTCAGTGTTAAACTTGAAAAAAACAAAATCAGGAAAACAACCTTTAAACTTGTCAGGCAATTAAAGCAAAAGAAATAAGACCTGGTTGGCAACAAACTGGTCTTTTCTGTAGGCTTAGCTAATATTCTCTTAGCATGTATCAAAAGCTACAAACCAAAAGCTACAAAGAAAGAAAAAAACTGTTCTTCTCAGGTTAACTTCTTATATCTTCCCACATAGATTCAGAAGTGATTCTCTCCTAGCTCACAAGCAATTAGGTAAGGCTCAATTGCTAGCAGTTATCCAGCTGAAACCCCTTAGCTGGCTTACTTTCTACTGCGTGGCTAGAAAACCTACACAGGAGCTTTTCTGAGTAGATTAAAGAACAAGTTTGTATTTCTTTGTGATGGTTGCTGTACTTTATAACAGAAGATCACCAAAGGAGTTTAGACAGAGAGCAGTCCATGTAAACAGATTCTTCATCTGCTATCATTCCCTCTTCTTCAACAAGCATGGGTTCAATATCATGGATTGGCACAGATGAATCTCCCAATGTAGCACTTTCAGGAGAATACTTGTTTCCCTGCTGTCTTTCAAGGTTATAGCTAGGGCATAGATCAGTGTTCATACCTGAGCTTCCATTGCTGTTAGAGTTCCTCTCTATATAGCCTGGCCAGTATGTAGTCCAGTTCTTATGTCCAGCCTTCCAATCCAGATCCCTGGACACTGGATCTCTCTTCACATACCTTCTGGCACGGGTCTTAGGGTCCCTTCCACGTGCAGCCGTCTCTCTCACAGATACTGTCTGGTGATTCCTAGCTCTGCAGCACCATTCCTCTGGCTTCCCCCAGTCCAATGGTGTATGCTGGCCCTTGGAATGCCTCCCAGTATATGTACTGCTCTGGACTCTTCTAGACCTCTCAAAGGCTTTTCTCTTCCTTCTTCCAAAGGGTTTCTTTCCCTCTCTGTCCGTCTGGTTTGGCTTCTGCTTCTGATGATGATGATCCTCAGGATCCAGCTCAAGCTGATTCTCAGGATATCCAAGGTGATCATGAAGATGGTCATCTGTAGAATAAACTCTACCTTTATTCTGCTTAGATGAGTGCTCCTCCCTAATACAGCGCAGCTGTGCTGAATCAGGCCCTGCCCTTTGAGATGAGTGCTTAGGGATTACCTCATAGCCCTCCTGATTGAACACACGTTCCCCCACTTCAGCTCCTCTAATGGCTGTTGGAAACCTGGTGCATTCTGGGACTGGTAGTCTTTTATAAGAAAATTCTGTTTTCTTATTTCTACCAGAACTGACAGGTTGCTTGTTCAGAGTCACTTCACCTTTTCTATAGCTCCTTCCTGAGCTATGATAAGCTTCCTTATCACAAGTCTCTTGGAGTTTTATATTTTAAATTGTATGATCTATATCTTTTGTAATGCTCTTTCAACCAGGATTGGACAAAGTGGAATAGAAATGCAAAATTAAATTAAATTAAACCACATTGCTGTAGCAAAGTGCAATCAATGAATAAGTCCAGGAGTCAATTGACAGGGTCCAAGCCAGTTTATTGTGCACAGGCCCAGTCAGTCAAAGCTTCAAAAGGAACTGAGCAAATGTTTATAGAGAGACATAACCATTTATACCTCTTTTTCAGTTTGATACATGAGAACTTTCTATTGGTTCCAACTCGATACATGCAAACTTCTCATTGGTTTTACATTCCCTTCATTTGTCCAATTAGAAATCCCTCCGGAGCCTAGCAACCGGCCCCCTCCCTTAGGATTGCTTGGACAATGGTACAGTTCTTGATTTCGTTACTTCTCTACTGCAAGGTTATCCCTAGCTCCATGAATGCATATATTGAAACATTTCTGTTCTTTCGCACACAAGAGAATAATGGAAGACTTATGAATTCATAAAAACTTCTTATTAAGCAGTTTAAAACAGTTTTCTCAATTTTCACAGATTTTTGGTTCTTTTCTAGCTATAATGGGAGTTAGGATCCAGGCCTAACTTACAGGCCTCTCATAGTAGCAGGCCATGCTAGGCCATAGCCTACCACATTCCCCCCTTTGATTATTCTCACCCGCAGGTGAGGAAGGGTGAGAATTAAATCACTCATTAGTCAATTAACACATTATACTGTTGTAATAGCATCATCATCGTGGGGTATAGGGTAATATTGCCACATAGCTAATACCTTCGCAGCTGCCTTCCGCTCTATAGTGTTATCAATTGATGATGTTACCATGCGTAAGCAAAGGGGTAGGAGACAAGGGAGCAATAAGCACATGGCTAATATGAATAGTACAATTAACATAAGGGCTTTCAGGCCACCAATCCAGGAAAACAATGAACCAAACCACCCATCCATCTTTAAACTGTGCCAGGTCTGAACAGGCACAAATGTTTGCTCTCTCATCTGGGTGGCTAGATCTTCAACTACATGCCCATTATTATCAATCTGTAAACAACAATTACTTAGATTCAATTTCCCACATACCCCACCTTCAGCTGCTAACAAATAATCTAAAGCTAAACGATTCTGATAAATGGCTGTGCGCATTTGCGTACTTTGCTTTGCCAGAAGGGTTAGTGCTTTACTAGTTTCATTGGTTATTATTTCAACAACAGCTTGCAAACGTATTATTCGATTAATCATATAAACAGGAGTACGATATCCCCAAGTCCCATCCTGCTCCCAGGTAGCAGGTCCATAGTATGAGATGATTCTTTCTGGGGGCCATTCTTCAGATGACGCATCCCATTTGTCCCATTGGCCTATTTTCAAGGCCTCCTTCAGCTGTCGACTTCTGTACACAGGATATCCCAGTTGTTCTCCCTGGGATGTAGGCAGAAGGAAAAAGGAAGGTCGTATGGTTCCCAATACACATGCGCCTCCCCAGTGATGAGGAAGTCTGGCATATGCTCGGGTTCCGCAAATCCAGTACAGTCAAGGTGGTGCTTGCCAGGAATTATATGCTGCTAAGTTAGTCCAGATACTGGCAAGTTTGGGGAACTGAACTAGAGGATTGGAAGGTTCAGTAGCATTGACTCCTGACCACCAGGACGTCTTCTTAGTGGTACTGTTGTAGAACTTCTGACTGAGACAGACCAGCTGCCCCACTTCCATATTAAACATTGGTCCATAGCGAGAAAAACATAAATTACCCACAATGGAGTGGGCCAATACCCATTCACTTGTGGTATTGTGTATATTAGTCTGGTTATATGGAATAGAATAGTTCAGTTCTTGGGCCTCCCAAGGCCATTGGTCTCCCATCGTTGTTCCTCCACAAAACAAACAGTCTGAAACATGGAGACTAGATGCAACTGCTCCCGCTAATTCAAGAAATAAGTTCTGGGAGGCAGGAGGAATTTCAAACTCTGATTTCATGGCTTCATAGAAGGAGTGATGTATACGATAGGGTGAGGATACATGGGTTTTGGTGTTTAATTGCAGATATAAGATAGTCCCAGGATCTATACCTCCTCCTGCTATACGCAACCCAAACTTGTATCCTTGCTTCCAGTGGCTGGGGTTGACTATGAGGAGTTGCAAGGGATTACAGGCACCTTTCTGGCATTTCTTGGGCTCTTGTAGTCTGATCTTTGTTAAGCTGCCTTTGCCATGATCACCATCTTGTTCCGTAGGTGCATTTTTCCAGGTAGCAAAATATACACAGTCCCATTTTGGGCAAAAGTAATCATGTTTAGATGTGGTGGTGTAGATGGTGGCTGCAGAACTCTTTCCTGTACATCGTCCCCATCCGTAGGCTCCTTCCGGACACATGTATTTATCATCATGGTAGTATGCTCGCTCCCATGACCCACATCTGTGGTAAGCATTTCTGTTGATTGCATCACAAGCATCAAAGTTCAAGATGATGGATTTTGTGGGGTTGGTGAGGGGTTTTGTCGCATTCAGGATGGCTCCATCTTCATCATTCCAACGTATCTCAAAAGTATAATATGAAGGGTTTTGTCGAGGGTTATAACAAGTCTTACTTTTTCCCTTTGTACAAATATTTAGTTCGGTGCCATTATAAATACACCGGCTGACTGTACCGGTGCAAGTATAGTAGGAGTGATAGAGCAAAGTCTGAGTAATCTTTTGTCCTGTTCGGGTGGTGGTTATGCAGGCTGCACAAGGGGGTAGGGCAAAAGTCTTTTCCAGGATTCCCAGGATCACCACTCCCACAAGGCAATAGTGGAAGAACATTGTGATTACAGTCTCTGGAGGTTAATCTGGAAAGTTGGGTATGATGAACTTGAGTCTTCTAAAGTTTCTGCTGCGATGGTCACTCTCACGTGACGTAGGTGGATTCTGAAGGTTCTCTATAAAGCTGGCTGCCTCCTCAAGGTGAGTTGCAATGGAGTCTCAGGATCATTCACTGACGTCCATTGGCTAGGATCAGGAGCAGCTGCCGGCTTCACTCGACTGTGGTGGATCCAGGGTTCGGATTCTGCAACTTTCACTGCCGTGGGGGTTGACAGGATGATGACGTAGGGTCCCTTCCAATGCGGCGCCAGCGGGGTCTTTCTCCACTCTTTCACCCATATGGACATTCCTGGCTTGAAGGGATGCAGAGGCTCGGTCAGGTTGATGGGTAGTCGATCTTGCACCCACGTTTGGAGTTTCTGCAAAACACAACCTAAAGCTAATAATTCTTGTCTAGTTATTTCAGATCCTATCTGTCTCATGTCTCCCTTTATTCCCTGCACTATGGGTGGAGGTCGCCCATACAAAATCTCAAAAGGGGAGACTCCTAAGGATCTGGTGGGAGCTGAACATATTCTAAGAAGGGCTATGGGAAGAACTTGGAGCCACTTCAGGTGTGTTTCTTGGCAAAGCTTGGATAACTGAGTTTTCAAAGTTCTATTCATACGTTCTACTTTCCCTGAGCTCTGGGGTCTGTAAGCAGTGTGTAACTTCCATTTTATTTGCAAAGCTTGAGCTAACTGTTGGGTCACTTGGGATACAAATGATGGACCATTATCTGACCCAATAGTTGATGGTATTCCAAATCGGGGAATGATCTTATGGAGCAATACCCTAGTGACTTCTCGGGCTTTCTCAGTTCGGGTGGGGTAGGCTTCTACCCACCCTGAAATTGTGCAGACTAACACTAACATATAGTGATATCCATTTGCACGGGGCATTTCAGCAAAGTCTATCTGTATATCACTCATTGGGGTCACCCTTACTGACTGAACTCTTGGGGGTGGAACAGGACCTTGCTTGGCATTATTTTTGGCACATATTAGACATTGCTGTGCCACCGAGGTGGTCAGGGATCCTAGCAGTGAAATACAGAAATGGGGCCTCAGGTCTTTCTCCATGGCTGTTTTTCCATAATGTGTGGCTTGATGAAAAGCTTGAACAAAGGCTGGCCCTAATGCTTCAGGGATGACTGTAGGACCTGGAGGTGGACTACCTTCTGGGGGTGGCAACACTATCCAACCTTGTTCTGTCAAAACTCCTCCCTCCTTTTCACAATAATAGTCTAACTCTATTGTAGTGTATCGGGGTGCCCAGGAACTGAGGGGCACAGGGAATAGGGCTGCTTGCATTACAGTATCTTGGTTCCTAACTTGTCCTGTGGTGGCTGCCTTTCGGGCTGTGGCATCTGCAAATCTATTCCCTCGGGTAACTTCTCCTGCTCCAGCCTGATGACCTCGGCAGTGCATGACTGCCACTTGTTTGGGGCCCATATAGCATCTAATAACATCAATATCTCGGGCCCATACCTAATGGCCTTACCCCCTGAGGTGATCAACCCTCGCTCTTTATACAAGGCTCCATGTGCATGCAAAGTAGTGAAAGCATATTTGGAATCTGTGTACACATTTATGCGGAGTCCTTCTCCTAATGTCAAGGCTTTGGTGAGGGCTATCAACTCAGCTTTCTGTGCAGAGGTTCCTGGGGTCAGGGCTGAGGACTCAACTACCAGATCAAGGGTCACCACTGCATATCCAGCACAACGATGTCCATTGATGACCAAACTGCTTCCATCCACAAAGAAAGTCCGTTCAGGGTCCTCTAGAGGGACATCGGTCAAATCAGGGCGACTTGAAAATACAGAACATAACATAAGAACATAAGATATGCCATACTGGGTCAGACCAAGGTCCATCAAGCCCAGTATTCTGTTTCCAACAGTAGCCAATCTAGGTCATATGTACCTAGCAGTTTCCCCAAGAGACACAAGTTCCACAATGCTTGTACTGGGTCAAGCATTGATATCTTCGGTCACTTCTTAATAATGGTTTATGGACCTTTCCTCCAGGAACTTGTCCAAACCATTTTTAAACCCAGCTACACTAACAGCCTTTACTACATCCTCCGGTAACAAATTCCAGAGTTTGATTACACGTTGAGTGAAAAAATATTTTCTTTTATTAGTCTTAAATAGTTTACCCTGTAGCTTCATTGCATGTCCCCTAGTCTTTCTATATTCTGATAACGTAAACAATCGATCTACGTTTACCCGTTCCACTCCGTTCATTAATTTATAGACTTCTATCATATCTCCCCTCAGCCGTCTCTTTTCCAGGTTAAAGAGCCCTAACCGTTTTAGCCTTTCCTCATAGGAGTATCCTTCCATCCCCTTTACCATTTTGGTGGCTCTTCTCTGAACCTTTTCTAAAATCGCTATATCCTTTTTAAGATACGGCGACCAGAATTGCACACAATATTCAAGGTGCGGTCTCACCATGGAACGATATAGAGGCATTATAATATCTTTTGTTTTATTTTCCATTCCTTTCCTTATCATACCTAGCATTCTATTTGCTCTCTTGGCTGCCGCTGCACACTGGGCCGAGGGTTTTAACATGGTATCCACAATGAAGCCTAAATTTTTTTCCTGGGTGGTGGTTCCTAATGTGGAACCTTGCATTGTGTAACCATAGTTTGGATTGTTCTTCCCTAGGTGCATAACTTTGCACTTGTCCACATTAAATTTCATCTGCCATTTTGATGCCCAGTCTTCCAATTTATCAAGATCCTCTTGCAATTTTCCACAATCCTCTTGGGTTTTAACAACTTTAAATAGTTTTGTGTCATCTGCAAATTTGATAGCCTTAGTTGTTATTCCACTTTCCAGGTCATTTATGAATATGTCAAAAAGCAGCGGACCCAGCACAGATCCCTGGAGTACACCACTATTCACCTTTCTCCATTGGGAAAATTGGCCATTTAGCCCAACCCTCTGCTTTCTATCTTTTAACCAGTTCCTGATCCACAATAGTACACTGCTTCCTATCCCATGACTCTTTAGTTTTGCCAAAAGTCTCTGATGAGGGACCTTGTCAAAGGCTTTCGGAAAGTCCAGATACACTATATCAACCGACTCAGCTTTGTCCACCTGTTTATTCACACTTTCAAAAAAACATAACAGATTAGTAAGACAAGATCTTCCTTGTCTAAAGCCATGTTGGCTGTCTCCCATTAGGCCATGATTATCTACATGCTGAGTAATTTGATTCTTTATGATGGTGTCTACCATTTTTCCCGGTACTGACGTGAGGCTCACCGGTCTGTAGTTTCCCGGATCACCCCGGGACCCTTTTTAAAAATTGGTGTTACATTGGCGATCCTCCAATCTTCAGGTATTAGAGATGACTTTAATGATAGTTCACAGATTACTAATAGCAGGTCTGCAATCTCATATTTCAGTTTTTTCAACACCCTTGGATGTATACCATCTGGCCCAGGTGATTTGCTACTCTTCAGTTTATCTAATAGTTGTAATACATCTTCCCGATGTATCGATATTTCCTACAATTCTTCCGCACCTTTAAATACCACTTCAGTCATGGGTAACTTCTCCAGGACCAAGCAGGAAGTCAGTCCTCACATATGGGGTGTCATCGGCACCAGCGGAGCATTTCCCCAGCTTTCTATTAAAGACTTTGGGAATGCAGGCACGCATGCGCGGTTCCCTTCCCACCCAAAGGTGCCATCTTACCTCAGTCTCTTTTTTTCCGAGAAGCCCACCGGACGTGTGTCCTGTCCTCCCGGATAAAAGTTGATTTTTTTTCTGCGATATTTGCTATTTTTTCTCACCGGTTCGACGCCGGTTCCCCTCCCGCCGGGTTTGGTATGCCGGTATCGAGCCCGATTCTTCTTTTTCGGTTTTTGCCCTTCGTGGCTGGCATTCACGCCCTTTTTTCATTTTTCCCTGGAAGGCCGGTCCTTTGACCTCGCGGGGACTCTTTTTTTCCCCGATGGCTTCCAGTGGTTTTAAGAAGTGTGATCGGTGTAAGAAATTAATGTCTCTCACCGACACACACAACTGCTGCCTTCGGTGCCTCGGCCCTGATCACGACTCTTAGTCGTGTGGGCCATGTGGGAAGATGTCTTCCAAGGCACTCCAAAGTCGCCAGCAGCAAAAAGAAAGGCTTTTCTCGGATTCAGCCTCCGGCCGGGCCCGGACCTCGTCTGAGGCCTCGACATCTCGGGATTTCGATCCCGAGCGCCGTCGAAGCTCCTCGGACAGGGGGTCCCCCGACCGGGAACGCAAGAGGAAGAAGCGGCTCGCAAGGGCATCGTCGGAGGAGGTCCCTGGCCCTTCGAGGGCCAGGTCTAAGTCGCCCCGGGCCCGTGGACCAAAAGAAGCCTGCCAAAGTTCCTCGCGTGGAGCCGGAGTCTGCTGGACACGTAAGCCCCATAGTCCTCGTGGACTCTCCTCCCAGAGAGCCAACGTCGGGCCCGGCGCCACCGGGGCCCAAGTCGGCGGCTGCTGCGTCTCCCGAGCTGAGTCTCAGGATGACAGCCTTGGAGAGCAGATTGTCTGCCTTCATGGAGCAGCAGCGGGCACTGATGGCCAGCCTGTCTGGTGCATCTGCCCCGACCACTGGGACATCGACTTTGAAGTCGACCCCGGAGACCAAGCCGATACTAGAGTCCCTCGTGGCTCAAAGTCAACCTCAGTTGCGGTCTCCCTCGACCTCCCGCTCGGGACCGAGGGCGTCGACGCCGGTGCCTCCGGCGTCGAGGCGGGTGCTCCAGGGCCCCGCGGGGTCGGACCCTGACTCCTCGTCGGACGAGTCCGCCTGGGAGACAGAGGATGAGGAGTCCCCCGATACCTTTAAGACTCTGTGTGTCCCGTCGGACTCACCGCAGTCTGAGCCCCGGAGTAGATCCCCTCCAGAGGACACTAGGTTCTCGGAGTTTGTCTGGGATATGGCCACTGCCTTGGCTATTCCGGCGGACCCCGAGGAAGAGCCTCGAGCCGAGGAGCTCGAGGCCCTACAGTACGACTCTCCTCCGAAGGAGGCCTTTTACTGTCCCGGTTCCTCCGATGCTGGAACGGCTCCTCCTCCGGATGTGGGAGGCACTGGCCTTGGCGCCGGTTCTAAGCAAGAGAGTCGACTCGATCTATCGACTCAGGAAAAGCCCTGGTTTTCAGAAGGCACAGCTACCACACCATTCCATGGTTGTGGAATCGGCCATGCATTGTCTGAAGACCCAGAAGATGCACTCTGCGGTGCCCCCCGGCAGGGAGGCCCGGAACCTCAATGGCGTCGGTAGAAAGTGCTTCCAGGGCTCGATGCTTGCTTGCCGTGTCCAGTCTTACCAGCTGTACATGGGCATGTACTTGCGAGACCTGGCCAAGGAGTTGTCCGGGTTCTCTGCTGGACTCTCCAGGGAACCCTTGCAGAGATTCAAGTCCTTGTCCTCGGGGATTCGGGACTGCTCGAAGTTCATGTCCCGTGCCGCCTACGATGGCTTCGAGGCTTCGGCACGAGTTGCGGCAGCCGGCATCGCGGCTCGACGCCAGGCATGGCTGCAGTCATCAGACCTCGAGCCATGGGTTCAGGACAAGTTGGTCGATGTCCCTTGCCGAGGTGAGAACCTTTTTGGCAAGCCCATGACCGAGAAGGCCGCCCAGCTTGAAACTGAGCACCTTACACGGACAAGGCTGTCTAGGAAGACCTCTGCCCCTTCTCATAAGAAGAAGGGCTCGGGTAAGAAGCCCTTTTACCCGAGGAAGGGCACTGCCTACATACAGTACCCTCAATATCAGGCTGCCCAAGCTGCACCTCAGGGTCAGCAAGCCAAGGGGCAGGGTAATGGGCCCCGTAGGCAGAGGACCCCCAAGCCTCCGGCCCCTGCTCCCACTCAGTAGGGTGTGGGTTTTTGACTCCTTGAGCGTAGCCTCTCCATCCCTGCTCTCCCAACCCTGCACAGGAGGTCGCCTCGCCCTCTTTGCCCACCAGTGGCCCCTCATCACCGGGGACAGTTGGGTGTTGGACATAGTGCCTCCTCCTTACTTTCCAGGGGAGCCTCCAAGGCCTCCCCTGCACACAGACCTTCTCCTTCAAGAGCTTCAAGGTCTGTTGGTGGACAGGGCGGTGGAGCCTGTGCCTCCCCACTGGCAGGGTCACGGATTCTACTCCAGGTATTTCCTGGTGCCCAAAAGAACCAGTGGCCTTCGACCCATTCTGGACCTCAGGAACCTCAACAAGTTCCTGGATAAAGAGAAGTTCAAGATGCTTACTCTTGGAACACTTCTGCCCTACCTCCAGCAGGGAGATTGGCTATGCTCCTTAGATCTAAAGGATGTGTACACTCACATCCTCATTCATCCAGACCACAGAAAGTACCTCAGGTTCCTTGTGGGAGGAAACCATTATCAGTACAGAGTGCTACCTTTTGGCCTCACATCCGCTCCCAGGGTCTTTACCAAATGCCTGGCAGTGGTGGCGGCCTACCTGAGAAATCAGGGAATCTTTGTCTTCCCCTATCTGGACGACTGGCTCATCAGGGGTCAGACACACCAGGAGGCCAGACAGGCCACCCTCAGAACTATTGCTCTTCTTCAAAGTCTGGGGTTTGTCATAAACTTCGCAAAGTCCACTTTGCTCCCCTCCCAGAACTTAGAGTTCATAGGGGCAAGGCTGGACTCTCTGCTGGCAAAGGCTTTCTTGCCAGAAGACAGAGCCCAAAGACTGATACACTTAGTGAGGTAGGCTGTGGCCTAGCATGGCCTGCTACTATGAAAGGCCTGTAAGTTAGGCCTAGATCCTAACTCCCATTATAACTAGAAAAGAACCAAAAATCTGTGAAAAATAAGAGAACTGTTTTAAAATGCTTAATAAGAGGTTTTCATGAATTCATAAGTCTCCTATTATTTTCTTGTGTGTGAAAGAACAGAAATGTTTCAGAATATGCATTCCTGAAGCCAAGGTTAGCCTTGAAGTAGAATTAAGAACTGTACCATTGTTCAAGCAATCCTAAAGGAGGGGGCCGGTTGCTAGGCTCCAGAGGGATTTCTAATTGGACAGGTGCAGGGAATGTAAGACCAATGAGAAGTTTGCATGTATCGAGTGAAAACCAATAGAAAGCTTTCATGTATCAAACTGAAAAAGAGGTATAAAAAGTTATGTCTCTGTATAAACTTTTGCTCAGTTCCTTTTGAAGCTTTGACTGACTGAGCCTTGTGCACAATAAACTGACTTGGACCCTGTCAATCGACTCCTGGACTTATTCATTGATTGCACTTTGCCACAGCATTAGCAAACCAGTTTCTCAGCAGGTCACTGGTCTCCGCCAGACTCTGCCTGCGCCTTCTAGGCCACATGGCTTCGACAGTACATGTGACCCCCAATGCCATGCTCCATATGTGTAACTATACAAAAATCGAAAACCGGTCTTGTCCGGAGTGACAAATAATCTTTATAATCTAAAACACTCCACTCTAACTTGTCACTTTAGTGATCAAACATTTCATATCAACCCAACATTATTTCTTCAGCACATGTATATGCTTAAAATTTGCTTTTACATTTGTTTATCAACTGAACCACACTATGGCGTGCTCCTGGAGTCTTAAGTGTTGACTCAATTATTTGAATATACCACTGTACCAGGAGGTTTCAGACCAGATACCGCGCTCAGCAAATGCTTATATATCGAAGCAACAGCGCACTGATTACATCAACAACCTTCCTGGATTTGTGTCCATTTTTATATATTTTTCAGTGGTTAGTTTTTCAGTGGTTATTTATTACACCAGGGTTCTACCGCCACCAACTTTCAGTGAAGAACAAAAAGCTTAACTTATAGCTTGTATCTTCTGCGCCTCAACGCCTCTCCTGGTACCGTATTTGCGTTTCACTCCAAACAGGAGTTTCCTCAGGAGGATTCGATTATGCTCCATATGTGGCCTGCACAGTGGTGCCTTCGGACTCAGTGGTCACAGGCCACAGGCAGCCTCAGAGACAGGATAAGGGTGTCCAGACCATTTCTGAACTCCCTCAACTGGTGGCTGCACCCACCCAATCTACTCAAGGGGGTGCCCTTTCAGATCCCTGGGTACACGGTGGTGCTGACCACCGACGCCTCCCTGCAGGGCTGGGGAGCTCATTGTCTAGGCATGTGCACCCAGGGCCTATGGTCTCCTTGGGAAACTGCACAGCAGATCAATCTCCTCGAACTCAGAGCTATTCGATTAGCACTCAAAGCTTTCTCTCCTACCCTAGCTCATCAATCTGTCCTGGTTCAGACGGACAACCAAGTAGCCATGTTTTATGTGAACAAACAGGGCGGGACTGGGTCCAAACTCCTTTGTCGAGAGGCTCAGGACCTTTGTTCATTTGCCCTCAAGCACAACATGCTCCTCAAGGCTGTGTACCTTCCAGGCCAGGAAAACTACCTGGCCGACAAGTTAAGCAGGATTCTGCAGCCCCACGAGTGGCAGCTGCATCCTTCAGTAGTTCAGAGGATCTTCCTAAAATGGGGTCTCCCTTTGGTAGATCTCTTTGCCAGTCCACTGAACAAGCAACTGCCAAAGTTCTGCTCCAGACAACCGCATCCTCTGAGAATAGCAGCAGATGCTTTTCTGATTTCATGGTCTCAGGGCCTCCTGTATGCGTTTCCTCCCACGCCCTTGGTGGCCCGAACTCTCTTCAAAATTCTTCAGGACAAGGCCTCGGTCCTGCTGGTAGCTCCCAGGTGGCCGAGACAGCCTTGGTTTCCACTTCTGCTTCAACTGGCGGTGGATCTCCCACTGCCTCTGGGGTTGCAACCTGACCTTCTCTCGCAGGAGCAGGGTACCCTTCTGCACCCCAATCTCAAAGCTCTCAATTTGATGGCCTGGAGACTGCAAGGGTAGTTTTGGCTCCCTGGGGCCTACCTCAGGAAGTTGAGGAGTTTGTCCTAGCCTCTAGGAAACAGTCCACCAGGAAAACCTATGCTCTCAAATGGAAAAGGTTTTCTGTGTGGTGTCAGCTACGTACTGAGGATCCTTTCTCCTGTACTGTGTCAGTAGTGCTTCAGTACTTACTACACTTATCAAATCAGGGACTTAAGTCCAATTCTGTTCGGGTCCACCTCTCAGCTCTAGCAGCTCACCACTCACTGGTGGAGGGACATTCTCTGTCGGCTCACCCCTTGGTGTCCCGCTTTCTCAGGGGCTTGCGTTTACTCAAACCTCCAATCCGTCTTCCTGCCCCTGAGTGGGAGTTGAATGTGGTCTTGCAGCAACTGACTCGCCCACCTTTTGAGCTGATGGCTACTTGCCCACTACGCTTCCTCTCCTGGAAGACACTCTTCCTGATAGCCCTTACTTCGGCTAGGCGAGTGAGTGAGCTTTAGGCCCTGGTCTGTGATAGGCCTTACACCTTGATTTATAGGAACAGGGTGGTCCTCAGGACTCATCCAAAGTTCCTCCCAAAGGTTGTCTCCTCTTTCCACCTCAACCAGGAGGTGGTTCTTCCTACATTCTTCCCTAGGCCTCATGCAAGCCAGGCTGAAGCAGTCCTGCATACCCTGGACTGTAGGAGGGCCTTATCCTTCTACCTTGACCGTACGCAGGGGCATAGAAGGGCTACTCAGCTCTTTGTATCCTTTGACCCTAATAAGTTGGGGTTGGCTGTGTCCAAGCATACCTTGTCCATATGGGTGGCTGACTGTATCACTTGGGCCTACAAGGCGGCTGACCTTCCTTTGCAGGGTCGGGTCACGGCCCATCGTGTCAGGGCAATGGATGCCTCAATGGCTCATCTCTGCTCTGTGCCCTTGGTAGACATCTGCAGGGCTGCAACTTGGTTTTCAAGCCAGACTTTTGCGGCCCATTACTGTCTGGAGAGGGAGTCCCGTAGGGACAGTGCTTTTGGCCAAGCAGTACTCCGGAATCTCTTTGAGGTTTAGGCAACTCCTGCCCTCTGTTGGGCTACCGGTGGAGGTTGTGTCCTTGAAAAGCCTTTCTTTGCTGCTGAGACTAGAGGGAGTACTCTTGTTCAGCCTGGGTTCCTCGGTAGCCCAGAGCTGGGGAGTCACCCATATGTGAGGACTGACTTCCTGCTTGGTCCTGGGGAAAGAGCAGTTACTCACCTGTAACAGGTGTTCTCCAGGAGCAGCAGGAATCAGTCCTCACAACCCTCCCTCCTCCCCTTGGAGTTGCAGTTGTACATAGTTTATTTTTCATTTTTGTGTGCTGTTCTTCGCTATGTCATTTGACTAAGGTAAGATGGCACCTTTTGGGCGGGAAGGGAATCGCGCATGCGTGCCTGCATTCCCAAAGGCTTTCATAGAAAGCTGGGGAAATGCTCCGCTGGGGCTTCATCGGCGCCGATGACACCCCATATGTGAGGACTGATTCCTGCTGCTCCTGGAGAACACCTGTTACAGGTGAGTAACTACTCTATACTGTTTGGTGAGCATAGAGTGATGGTGAAGGCCGGTGTTGTTGGTGAGCAGAGTGTGAACAGTGAAGATGAATATTGTCAGCCTAGGAATTCCACCCTGTAATGTGACATGTCATCACACTGTTGGATTTCTTTAAATTCCAGTGAGCTGTCATACATCCACAGTTGCATGTTCGAAGGGGTACATGACCAAAGGGGAATGCCTGTTTCGGGACATTTGGGAGGAGGGGGGAGAGTTACTTTGAAGATTTGCTCTTTTTTAATAATGTCCAAAAGTGGAGGGAAGCGGAAAGTAAGATTTGCTATTGCTTCTTCATCAACCCCTAAAGTCTCAATAGATCCTTCAAATAAGCATTTGACTGTTAAATCAACTGTTGGTTTGACTCCTGAAGTAACATCACCATCATCAGGACTCTATCTCTGCCTCCAAGAATCCGAGCAGTTCAGATAGAAGATGATTTGGAATCCCCAGATTTAGAGAATATGTTGGTCCTACTGCCTCCATGGAAGAACTTCAACAAGATGATTTCTTCATGCCTAAACTAATTCATTTTATTGAAAGTAAATTTCAGGGCTTTGTAGAAATGGTTCTAACTTGCAGATATTTGGAAGACAGTTAATCAGACTTATGTTTTATGGAAAGGCATTACAGTACATTTCTCTTGTTTTTCTCAAAAACCTGTTAAAAAGTTTCAAGGTCAAGATACAAAAATTTTTCAAATATAGAAGAGGATTGGCAAAACAGACTTTTAATGATTTACTTTGCAAACAAATGCTGCCTCTAATAAACATAGTCTCTGAATTCATAAACAAATGGATTCTCTAGAAAATCTAGTTCGGTATTTGTCTCCATTGATTTTACTTAGAAAATATTTGAAAGAAATGCTATTGCTTTCGAAAATAGATGATCTTGCTGTTTCTAAACTTTAGTATTTGCTTTCTAGACCTATTTCAGAGCAGTAATCGGGAGTAGCTCTAGTGGGGGTTTATCTAGTTGTAACTATGGATCTTCCTAACTTCCTTGAATCTTCTCACATTGAGATTCCCACTGCAGCCACTCTTTTAGCCTCCTTTACTATAATGAAAGCTTATTTTTTAAACAAAGGGATATTTTATTTTGTGATCAGAAGGTTACTGTTTTTCCAGATATGTCAAGGGCCACCAAGTTCCGAAGGAAAAGTTTCTAAGAACTTAAACCTTGTGTATTTACGCTTTCCCTGTAAATGTATCAGGATGTTTGATAAGTGTTTGTAGATTTGGTTCATTTGGAAAATTTACTGTCTGATAAAGAGTGAGGTGTACGTGCTGAACTGTTTAGATTCCTCTTCTTTCTTTTATTTCTTTTGCTATTTTGTTTAAAATTTCCTTAGGAGGTGGGGGTTTTTTCTAGCATTTGGATATCATGGCAGTCAGTTTAGAAGCTTTATTTACACAGAAACATAGAAACATGATGACAGAAAAAGACCACATGGCCTATCTAGTCTGTCCTTACATTTCAACCACTAGAACAGTCCCCTTTTTTCCGTTAGAGATCCTCTGTGTTTGTCCCAGCTTCTTTGAATTCAGATACTGTCCTCATCTCTACCACCTCGACTGGGAGACTGTTCCATGGATCCACCACTCTTTCCGTAAAGAAATATTTCCGCACATCACTCTTGAATCTATCCCCTTTCACCCTCATCCATGTCCCCTCATAGTAGAGCTTGCTTTCAATTGAAAGAGGCTCTCTTCCTGTGCATTTATGCCATGGAGGTATTTTAACGTCTCAAACATATCACCTCTATCCCACCTTTCCTCTAAGGTGTACATATTAAGATCCTTAAGTCTGTCCTCATAAGCTTTATAATGAAGGCCACTACCAATTTCAGTAGCCAACCTGTGTACCGAATCCAGTCTGTTTATATCCTTTTGAAGGTGCGTTCCCCAGAACCGGACGTCTGAAAATGTGCATGCAGATGTCCTTGAATCCTTTTTACAGTGTCTGAAGATGTCTCCAGAGCAGGGAAGTCTAAGTAGGCAGAGGGTATGGTAGAAGTGTGCTCGGGATGGGGCAATGGACACAGACATCCTCAACTGACTTTAGAACCGCCAGGGAAGTCTGTGACCATGTCAAAGTTTAGACCTGCTCCAGGCACACATAGGCATTGGGAAAGTGCTTGATTGGGCCCTAAAGCATTTGGAGGATGTAGGAAGATGACACTCCACTATCCTCAGTACTCTCCACAATCGCAATGGTATTTTTTGTGTTATTGGGAAATTTGTCTTGGGTTTGAACCACTACTGGATATCTCTTAGACGTCCCCGGTCTTGAATATTATTCCAGGGATGTCGATGTAGGCAGCTTCGCAGATGTCCATAATTTGGCACATACACATTTGTAAAATCATGTCCATCCTTGGACTTGCCTGGTTTTTTTTTTCTGATGTTCTGGCATGGACATTCCAGATTGCACTTGGACATCATTTGTTAAATGTTCCTTCACATGTTTTGCTCGAACAAAGTGTAAGGTCAAGTTCTCTTATCCCTCCGAGATGTGGGCTATGAAATATGTTTTTTTATCCTATGTTGCATTCTTTTTCTTTTTATTAATGTAACTTCCTTATTTCTGTTATGTATACATTTTTAATTTAAAAAAATCATACGGTCAGGAACCGCACACCAGTAAAAGTAGCTCTTGTCACATGATGTCTATGTTCATTTTTATTAAAAACTTGCTGTATTGCCCTTCTCTAGTTACAGAGCAGTTTACAAAACTAAGGTTAAAACAGAAAATCAAAAAGAACTCCATTAAAAACAGGACAGAGTAGGAAGAAAAGAAAATAAACAGGGAGGTAGGTATGCTCCATCAATATGGAACTCACTACCAGACAATGTAAGATCAGCTAAATCTGTCAATGATTAAAAAAAACCCCAATTAAAAACACATCTATTCAGAGAATACTACAGACCTGACGACAAAACCTACACCTAAACCAAACATCAACTCACTGCACAGAAGACCAGATAAGATAAGATAAACCAACCAGTTCCCCCAGGAAAAGATCAACTCTATCTATAAATAGTTCACCCCCCTCTTCTCGAAGTTATACTCTCTTGTTAATGTAAACCATCCCCCCATATAACTGATATGTTTAATTGTTATGTTCAATGTTTAATAATTATCATGTAATTGTCATGTTGTTAGATGTAAACTGCCTTGGATAAAGGAGGTATAGAAAAACTTTTTAAAATAAATAAATAAAGATTAGGGTAGTAACAGAAAGGAAACTGACAGAAAACAGATGCGAGAGCTAACTGCAGCCTTCCTTAGTCAGAATGTCCTGAAAAAGCCATTTCAAAGAAGTAAGATTTAAGAGGGACTTTGAATTTTTTGTATGAAACAAAATGGGAAATGGTCAATGATGTTTACTATTTTGTTTAAAATGAATGAACATCCCTGCAGAGTACTATAAACGTTTTAAGCAAAAAACTTTAAGGCAGACCCAAAAGTCCACTGGAAGCTAATGTAGGCTGTACATAATTGATGTTATATGGTCCCCTGTTGTATGGCTTTTGATTTTAGGTTTTAACCAATAAACACCAATACCCACCCATTCAAAAAAAAAAGAAAATAGGTAGTTATTGGATAAACGCCAGAAAAGCACCTTTTCCCCTAGTATTCTCATATTGCATATACAATTGGAAACAGCAGGTAAAATTTATCACTATCCAGAACAACTGCTGCTAATTAGTATCTCCAGGAACAAGCAGGAATGTAGTCTTCACATATGGGTGACGTCGGCCCCAAAGGAGCCCGCAAGGGAACGCTCCCCAGCATCCTATAGGAAAGCTTTTTGGAGCATCCCACTGCGCCTGCGCTGCTGCCTTCCCGCCTTTCCAACTCTCCCTCCTCAGTTTTTGCTTTTCCGCTTTCCGCGGAGCTGACAGGGAGCATTTCCTGTCACCGCAGAAAATCATCTTCTTTTGTGGTTGTGTCTGCCTTCCCGTCAACACTAGCACCGGTATCGTCGGTGTCTCTTTCTTCTATTTTCTTTTTCAAAAAAAAAAAAAGTTTTCTTGGAGGGTCTTTGCCCTCTAGGTGCTTAGGCGCCATTTTGGGCCTTAGGCCCCTTTGTTCCTCAAAATGGAGAAACCAACTGTTGTTAAGTGCCGTCGAGTCGGAGTCGACTCATGGCGACCCTCTGGATAGCTATCCTAAATTGTGTTCGGTCTTCAGTCAGGCGGCTCATTGTTGACAGACTGGTACCCATAGCTGCTGTTATTGTATCAATCCATTTCATTGCTGGCCTTCCTCTTTTGCGTTGACCTTCTATCTTGCCAAGCATGATGTCTTTCTCTAATGATCTCTCTCTCCGCATGATGTGTCCAAAGTATGAAAGTCAAAGTCTTGTCATCTGAGCTTCTAAAGAAAGCTTAGGTTTGACCTCCTCTAGTACCGACTGGTTTGTTCTTCGGGCAGTCCATGGTATACACAGTATTCGCCGCCAGCACCATAATTCAAAGGCATCAGTTTTCTTCCTGTCTGTCTTTTTCACTGTCCAGCTTTCACATCCATATGATGTTATTGAAAATACCATGGCTTGAACAAGTCGAATCTTTGTATGGAGAGAGACATCTCTGCTCTTAAGAATCTTATCTAGGTCTTTCATAGCCATTCTGCCAAGAAGAATGCGTCGTTTGATTTCTTGACTGCTTGTTGCTTCTTTATTGATAGTTGATCCAAGTAGGTTAAAGTTGTTCACAATTTCAATTTTTTCTCCTTCAACAATGAACCTGTTGATTATGCCAGTTGTCATGATCTTTGTCTTCTTTACATTAAGGTGCAGGCCCATTTTGTGACTATGTTCTTTGATTGTGAGAAGCAAATGTTTCAGATCATCTTCACTTTCAGCCAGTAATGTGGTATCATCAGCATAGCGAAGGTTGTTGAGTCTTCCACCAATCTTCACACCTCTGTTGTCTTCATTCAATCCTGCTTCTCTGATGATTTGTTCTGCATATAAATTAAACAAGTAGGGGGAAAGTATGCAGCCTTGTCTTACACCTTTGCTTATTTTAAACCATTCTGTTTCTCCTTGTTCCGTTCGAACTGTTGCTTCTTGATTAATGTACAGACTGTGCAAGAGTATGATCAGGTGTTCTGGTATACCCATGCTTCTTAATGTGGCCCAGAGTTTCTCATGGTTTACACAGTTAAAAGCCTTGCTATAGTCGATAAAGCACAAATAGATATCCTTTTGGTATTCTTTAGTCTTTTCAAGGATCCATCTCACATCCGCAATGATGTCTCTCGTTCCTCGCCCTTTCCTGAACCCTGCTTGCACTTCAGGTAGTTCTTGTTCTAGGTATGGTTGTAGTCTCTTTTGAATAATCTTCAGTAAAATCTTGCTGGCATGTGGGATCAGAGCGATTGTTTGATAATTTCCACAGTCAGTTGGATCACCTTGCTTTAGTATTGGTATAAACACAGATCTTTTCCAGTCAGTTGGCCATGATGTTGTCTTCCATATTTCTTGGCAGAGCCTTGTAAGTATGGTAACAGCTGCATAAGATTGCTGCAATACTTCTATAGGAATGCTATCAATGCCTGGTGCTTTGTTCTTTGATAAGCTTTCAATGCTGCTTCAACTTCTTCTTTCATCACCAATGGTTCCTGATCATAAGGTACAGGTTGAAACGGCTGTTGGTCCATCATATAAAAACTATGTATATTCCTTCCACCTTTTCTTGATCTTCTCAGCATCATTCAACATAGAACCTTGAGCATCTTGTAACATTCCAATTCGAGTCTGGAACTTTTTCTTTAACTCTCGTAGCTTTAGGAAAGCCGATCTTGTTCTTCCTCTAATAGTTTCTGCTTCTATTTCCTTGCAAGTGTCATTGTAGTACTTTTCCTTGTCCTGTCTTGCTGCATGTTGGAAATCTCTGTTGAGTTCTGTAATTGTCTTTCTTTCTCCTCTGGCTTTAGCTTCTCTGCGTTTCTGGGCAATTTTCAGAGTTTCTTCCGTTATCCATTTTGGCCGCTTTTGCTTTTTCACCTTTTGTAGAGACTTCTCGCTTTCTTCCAACACAACCTTCTTGATGTCATTCCATAACTCTTCCGGAGCTCTGTCATTTGTATCTAAAGCAGCAAATCGATTTTGCAGGCAGTCTTTAAATTCCAGTGGTATATTCTCAAGGTCATATTTTGCTGCATTCATGAGTGGTTTGCTCTTTTTCAGCTTCAGCTTGAGTTCGCATACTAGTAGTTGATGATCTGTACCACAGTCAGCTCCAGGTTTTGTCTTTGTTGATGTTATAAAACTTTTCCATCGTTGACTTCCACAGATACAGTCAATTTGATTTTTATACAATCCATTGGGTGAAGTCCATGTGTACAGTGTGATGCAGTGGAACCTATGGAGGTTAGTGAGAGGGAAGAGCTTACCTTAAACTTGGCTGGACGTGAAGACTCAGCACGTGTGAAGACAGCTGAGCAGCCAGTGCCGTCAGCACAAGTAAAGCAGAAAGGGTTTTAAAATGAAGTTTCCCTTCTCTAGTAGTGACGCAGGTAGAATTAGAGAAACTCATCAGGAGCACCTGTCCTCAGAGTCTGACGTAACATGCAGAGAGGAGAGGTATATAAGTTCCTGGTCTGAACCAGGAAGTGGTCAGAAGGAGCAGAGAAGTCAGAGAAGGCAGAGAGCTCAGAGCAGTAGAGCAGCTGGTCTCTGGAACAACAGTCCCAGGAAGGATTTCCACACAAACAGGAAGTGGGGCAGAGTCTCTGAGGGGTTGCATGAGCCACGGAGGAACCTTGTTCAAGCTGAAGGAACTGTGCCAGGGGAGAGGAAGCTCAAAGCTGACTTCAAAGCCTGCAGTAAGGTAACAAGTTTGAAACCTTATCTGTATAGAGAAGAGGCTAGAAGTTTTAATGAGCACAACCCTGAGCAGTCTTATAACTCAGACAGATACTCAGACTTCCTACTAAGAAAGCCAAGAGAGGCAAACCAGAAAGAGACATTACCTGTACCAGATTTCTGTAACCCGGGCTGGGATAAACACCTTGGAAGGAAAGGGGTTTATCAGCCACAAGAGAACAAGCCATGCTCCAGCACATGTAAGGAATGTGACACGGAGAGTATTGGGAGTGGTCCAGGCTTAATGCAGTGGGAGAGTGATAACATTTGCACAGACCCTGAGCCAATGGACTGTACGATTTGTCTATCAGATGACATAACCTCTTTGTGTTGAACTTCAGCCAATGTGACCTTGTGAGAGAAACAAGGAAAGAAGAAATATGTTCTAGCTGTTTTCGTTTAGTTGCTGTTTTGTTCTGTGTGTTTTTGCAAGGAATATTATCTGTCCGGGAAAGGGAATAAAACCCTAATTTTGCTTTAACCACTTGACTGACTGACTCTGTTCAAAGGAGAGCACCAGCTAGTAAAAAACCACAATACCCTAGGCAGTGGCCTATTGGGTCTACGGAGGCTCTACCCAGGGTCGCCGTGACAAATGGCGTAGTTGGGGTGGATTTTTGTTCCAGAATCAAGCCCACCAGGACGTTGCACAGCTCAACGGAGGGAGCGGACGTTGCCACGCCCAGAAGGATCCAGAAGGAACCGGAGTGGACTACAGAAAAGGCCAAGCACCTTCTCAAAGCGGGATCCTCCACCTGGCTCAGGTAAAAGGGTATATGGGCACAGGCTGGGGAGGATTCAAAGTGAGAAGGAACTGCTTTTGAAAAAAAAAAGAGGAAAAGTTTTTTTTTTTCCCAGTGGTACCGCACTTGGTGGTTGTTTGTGCTTTGTTTTACAGAGTCTGAGAGCCGCAAGATGGACGCCCAGGAGGTTCTACGCTGGATGAGCCTCCAATTTGATAAGCAACGGGAGCTGGCCCAGCAGAGTCAGGAGCAGACCATGGCTGCCCTGCAAGCACAGCAAAAACCCTTGATGGACTTGGTGCAGACACTGTTGGAAGAACCACGAAAGAGGACAACACCCGGAGACTTCAGTGGGGTAGGCCCACAACAATGTGGGATATGGATATTTGGTCAAATGACCGATAAAGACAATTTTGATGACTTTGTAGAGTCGTTCGAGAGGGTAGCGCTCCACGCACACTGGCCTAAGGAGCAGTGGGCGGTTAGACTTGCCGCCTCCTTAACAGGAGAAGCTCTATCGGCGTACCGAGCAATGCCTGCCGCTTTGGCAGCTGAGTATGAGGAGATCAAAAGAGCAGTGCGGGACAGGCTAGGCCTGACACCGGCTGTATACAGAAGAATGCTCAGGTCCACTAAATTACAGACAGGTGAAACACCGAAAGCACTGTGCCATAGGGTGCGCAGTTTAGTTTTAAAGTGGTTGGAACCTGAGGGTAAAACTGTGGATAGCCTGATTGACATGATTGTACTGGAACAGTATTGTGAGGCAGTTCCATTAGAGGTAAAAACCTTTTTAACCTTACAAGACTGCACAACCTCCCTAAAGGCAGCGCAATTGACGGAACGGTTTCTTGAAGCCGAGAGGGCCAAAAAGACACCAGGAAGCGCTGAGTGGAGGCTGGGGTTTACCATTCCTGTAAAGTTAAATAAAGGGCCTCAAATGGACATGCGATGCATACAGGAATGTTTACCTAAGAGAAATGATAAAAGTGTTTTTGTGAAATGCTTTAAGTGCGGAAAGATAGGGCATATGAAGAAGGATTGCCTAGACCGCACAGCCCTAATAACGAAGGATAGTGAGCGGGTTCAGGAGGGATTCCGCATTGATGTGGTGGTGGAAGGAGTTCCAGCCAGAGCCTTGCTGGATTCGGGGGCCGATCAAAGTATGATCTCCCGCAAGTTTTGGGAAATCATACAGGCCCAGAATGATCTGCCCCCGAGTCAAGCTGAAGGGGTAGCCCACGAAATCCTCACCCATCCCGGGAAAATCGTGCGGCAGCGGCCTTACCGCTTGCCAGAGGCGCGCAAGAGGGAGGTCATTTCACAGGTTCAGGACATGCTACACATGGGTATCATTGAAGAGTCGAAAAGTCCCTGGTGCAGCCCAGTGGTCCTAGTTCCAAAACCTGACGGCAGCCTTCGGTTCTGCATCGACTTCCGGCAGGTTAATGCTATATCACTCTTCGATGCTTATCCAATGCCGAGGATCGAAGAGCTGCTGGACAGACTGGGGCAGGCCCGGTACCTGACCACCCTTGACCTCACCAAGGGATATTGGCAGGTACCGCTTACCCGTGCCTCCAGACCCAAGATGGCATTCAGTACGCCGCTTGGTTTGTTCCAGTTCAGGCACATGCCATTTGGCTTGCATGGGGCTGCGGCGACATGTCAGCGGCTAGTTGACCAGGTCCTCCGCCCTCACCAAAGTTATGCGGTGGCTTACATGGATGACATAGTCATCCATAGTACTACCTGGGCACAATATCTTCCACAAGTTGAAGCCGTGTTGAAGGCCTTACGGCAAGCCGGGCTGACCCTGAACCCGGGAAAGTGTCTGTTCGCGGGAACAGAAGTCAAGTATTTGGGGCACATGGTGGGGAAGGGAATAGTCCGACCCCTACAAAATAAAATAGAGAGCGTACAAAATTTTCAGCGACCCTTGTTCAAAAAACAACTCAGAAGTTTCTTGGGTTTGATAGGGTATTACAGGCGCTTCCTGCCCAGGTTTGCAGAAGAGAGTGCCGTATTAACAGAGATGTTAAGGAAAAATGCTCCCAATAATCTAAGATGGTCACCAGAAGCGGAGGCCGCCTTCACATTGCTGAAAGGGAAATTATGTAAGGCTCCGGTCCTATATGGGGTGGATTTTGAACACACTTTCATCCTACAGACAGACGCATCAGAGTCAGGGCTAGGCGCTGTACTCTCTCAAGAGTTCGAGGGCACTGAATACCCAGTTTTGTACTTGAGTAGAAAATTGTCCAAAGCGGAGGGCAATTACTCGACCATCGAGAAGGAATGCCTCGCTATCAAGTGGGCGATTGAGGCGCTCAGGTTTTATCTCACTGGCCGACACTTTGTACTAGTCACTGACCATGCCCCTTTGAAATGGTTAGGCACTATGCGTAATCACAACCCCCGCCTCACACGATGGCACCTAGCATTGCAGGCATTTAGCTTCACCATACACCACAGGGCGGGCAAGTTACATTTAAATGCCGATGCTTTATCCAGGATTCCGGGCTGTGAGAACGTTGGTTCCCCATCCCGGAATATCTTAAGGGGGGGGGGGGATATGTGATGCAGTGGAACCTATGGAGGTTAGTGAGAGGGAAGAGCTTACCTTAAACTTGGCTGGACGTGAAGACTCAGCACGTGTGAAGACAGCTGAGCAGCCAGTGCCGTCAGCACAAGTAAAGCAGAAAGGGTTTAAAATGAAGTTTCCCTTCTCTAGTAGTGACGCAGGTAGAATTAGAGAAACTCATCAGGAGCACCTGTCCTCAGAGTCTGACGTAACATGCAGAGAGGAGAGGTATATAAGTTCCTGGTCTGAACCAGGAAGTGGTCAGAGTGGTCAGAAGGAGCAGAGAAGTCAGAGAAGGCAGAGAGCTCAGAGCAGTAGAGCAGCTGGTCTCTGGAACAACAGTCCCAGGAAGGATTTCCACACAAACAGGAAGTGGGGCAGAGTCTCTGAGGGGTTGCATGAGCCACGGAGGAACCTTGTTCAAGCTGAAGGAACTGTGCCAGGGGAGAGGAAGCTCAAAGCTGACTTCAAAGCCTGCAGTAAGGTAACAAGTTTGAAACCTTATCTGTATAGAGAAGAGGCTAGAAGTTTTAATGAGCACAACCCTGAGCAGTCTTATAACTCAGACAGATACTCAGACTTCCTACTAAGAAAGCCAAGAGAGGCAAACCAGAAAGAGACATTACCTGTACCAGATTTCTGTAACCCGGGCTGGGATAAACACCTTGGAAGGAAAGGGGTTTATCAGCCACAAGAGAACAAGCCATGCTCCAGCACATGTAAGGAATGTGACACGGAGAGTATTGGGAGTGGTCCAGGCTTAATGCAGTGGGAGAGTGATAACATTTGCACAGACCATGAGCCAATGGATTGTACGATTTGTCTATCAGATGACATAACCTCTTTGTGTTGAACTTCAGCCAATGTGACCTTGTGAGAGAAACAAGGAAAGAAGAAAAGATGTTCTAGCTGTTTTCGTTTAGTTGCTGTTTTGTTCTATGTGTTTTTGCAAGGAATATTATCTGTCCGGGAAAGGGAATAAAACCCTAATTTTGCTTTAACCACTTGACTGACTGACTCTGTTCAAAGGAGAGCACCAGTTAGTAAAAAACAACAATACCCTAGGCAGTGGCCTATTGGGTCTACGGAGGCTCTACCCAGGGTCGCCGTGACAACAGTCGCCGCTTGTGTTGCTGGAAGAAGGTGTTTGAGATGAATAGATCATTGGTCTTGCAGAATTCTATCAGTCTTTCTCCAGCTTCATTTCTGTTGCCAAGTCCATATTTTCCAACTACTTTGCCTTCTTCTTTGTTGCCAACTTTTGCATTCCAGTCACCCATGACTATCAGAATATCCTGTTTGCATGTTCTGTCAATTTCAGCTTGTACTTGTTCATAGAACTCTTCAATTTCATTCTCTTCTGCAGCTGTTGTTGGGGCATATACTTGAATTATAGTTGTGTTGATAGGCAATCCTCGTAGACGAATAGAGATTAAGCGTTCGCTGACTGCATTGTAATTCATTACAGTTCTTGCAAGTTTCTTCTTTATTATAAATGCAACACCATTTCTTCTTTGTCTTTCATTTCCAGCATAGTAGACCATGTGATCATCTGATGCAAAGTTCCCGATGCCAGTCCATTTCAGTTCGCTGACACCCAACAGATCAAGTTGTACATGTTCCATTTCATTCTTGACCATCTCCAACTTCCCTTGGTTGATGCTTCGTACGTTCCATGTTCCAATGCATAAGACATCTTTACAGCTTCTGACTCTCATTAGTGGTTTCAAAAAGTGTTCCAAATGTAGCAGTACCATTTCTGCTACCGACACCCATGACTGATGTCTTAAATGTTTGGGACCAGACCATTCACCATCAGAATGTCTCCTTTGCAGAAAGATGACAAAGAGGGGCAAGCAGAATAGAGCTGAGAATCTCGGCACCCTCTTTACCTCGGATGCAATGTCCGTTGCATCGACGTCATCCAGGGCTTCATCTTTCTCCCATGGATCTCAGGTAACGAAACCCAAGTCTTCTTTGAAGACTGGTCGGTCCTCAAAGGGTAGATCTCCTTCTAAGCATCGAGATGCTTTAAGTGTTGTCCTAGAGGAGAATACACTGGCCAAACAGCCCCGGCAGGAGGTCTTTGCCTCCAAAGCATTATCGGGGTCCCAAGATTTTCCCGAGGAGTCCACCTCTGGAGAGCTCTTGGTGCCATGTTCTGGGGTCGTGGTGTTCGGGTACTGATACCCAGGCATCGGCTGGCTTCATGGATCAACGTATCCTAGCCATTGAGCGGAGTCTTGTGGTAATGCTGGCGGCTTTGGTACCGCTAAAGCCTCTGCAATCAGTTCCGCAGCCATTGGTACCTGCATCGACCATTGCACCGCTCTCCACGCTACCACCCATGCCGGCCCTGGAGTCAGTGTCCGGCATCGAGGGTCCGGTACCGAGGCATTCCGATGCAGATTTCGATCGATACCATCGATAAGCCAGGCGGGAGCACCCGGCCTGTCGATACTTTGAGTCTTCCTCTTCCGATGAATTGATCGGTACCGGAGAGGCTTTTCCAGAAGATCCTTCTCATTCCCCACAACGCCAGATGTCTCTGCCAGAGGACATGTCTTTTCAAGACTTTATACAGGATATGGCTTGGGGTCTCTCTATTACGGTGACCTCCGAGAAGGAACCGAGAGATGAAGAACTTTGAAATTCTTCAGTATCCAGCAGCTCCTAAGGAGGCCACTACCTTACCCATTCATTGGATATTGCATGACCTCATGTTTAGGATGTGGGAAACAACGGTGTCTCCACATTCTCGAAGACTCGATACCATGTACCGGGTACCGCAGTGTCCCGGTTTCCAGAAGATGCAGTTACTACACCATTCCATGGTTGTGGAATCGGCAATGCATCAAATTAAAAGTGCTAAGACACATTCATCTAATCCTCCGGGCCGTGAGGCGAGAACTCTTGATGCCTTCGGCTGTCGATTTTTTTCAGGCCTCCATGTTGTCGGCCAGAATAAGTTCATACATACTCTACAGATTAAAGATTTGGAAGACTAATGATTTGGAACTAATGGCTCCTCTTCTCCCAGAGGACAAGAGGGCTGATTTCCTGACACTTGTTAAACATGCCCAAAATGTTTCCAAGTTCACGAACAGGGCAACCTTTGATTGTTTCGAGTGGATTAGCAGGACTTCTGCTATTTCCATCTGTGCATGTCGGATTGCTTGGATTGCACAGAACTGTTACCCACCGCCTGCACAGAACTGTTACCCACACGCCTGCACAGAACTGTTACCCACACGCCTGCACAGAACTCTTACCCACACGCCTGCACAGAACTGCTACCCACTGCCTGCACAGAACTGCTACCCAGTGTTTGCATAGAACTGTTTGCATAGAACCACTACCCTGTGTTTACATAGAACTGTTTGCATGGAACCACTACCCTGTGTTTGCATAGAACCGCTACCCTGTGTTTGCATTGAATGACTGCCCAGTGTTTGCATAGAACTGGTTCCCAGATAGAACTGCCACCCAGTGCCTGCTTAGAACTGCCACCCAGTGTTTGCACAGAACTTGTGCCCAATTACCATGGCCCCACATCACATTGTCCTGTTCTTCCTCATCCTCCCCAACTGTTTCCCCTCCTTCCAACACCCTCCCTCCTCTTGCCTCTACCCCGCTACCTTCCTCACTTCGCCCTCCATTCTTTCCCCTTACCTAGCATCTACTCTTGAGCTTCAGCACACCATCCCCCACATTCAACCAACCCCTCGCTTCCACCATACCGTCTCCGCCTTTCCACGCTCTCTAATACTCCTTCTTCTTCTCTCATCAGGCAACATCAACCCCAACCCTGGCCCTCCTCGTTTTCTTTCTCACACTAAAGAGAGTTCCTCATGTACCTTATCTAATCTCATCCACATCCCGCTCCTCCCCCCTCCACCACTCATCCCCCAATCTCTCATACAGAGATATCAACCCCAACCTTATCTACAATAAGAAATTCTCACATAACCTAACTGATACCAGCAATATCACACCTCTCTCGCCCCACACTTCCCCTTTCTCAAGGCCCTCTTGGAGGGCACACACATCCAGACATATCCACCCGCACCCTGTTCCCTCCAAATCTCTACACTTCTCTAGAAATAAAGCCTCACATTACTCTGATAAGAAATCCTCACACAACTTATCTAACCTTATCCATATCCCTCTCCTTCCTCCCTCCGCCCTCCTGTTCTCATGTGTCCTATGGAACGCATGCTCAGTTCCCAACAAACTTCCTTTTACCCACGACCTCTTTATCTCTAATGCCCTACACCTTCTCGCCCTGACTGAGACCTGGATCCCCCCAGAGGACACCGTATCCATTGCTTCTCTCTGCTATGGGGGATACCAGTTCTCCCATACACCTCGATCTACTGGTCGTGGTGGTGGTGTTGGTCTCCTACTCTCTCCCTCCTGTCAATTCCAACCTCTCCTGCTACCTCAGTCACCCTCCCCCTCTCCTTTTGAAGTCCACTCCATTTGCCTTCTCCTACCACTTCCCCTCTGTGTTGCTGTTATTTATCGCCCACCCGACAAATCACAATCAACCTTCCTCACCGACTTCGATTCCTGGCTTTCTGCCTTTCTTGATCCCTCTTCCCCCACTCTTATTCTCGGCGACTTTAACATTCATGATGACAACCCCTCTGGCCCCCACGCCTCAAAATTCCTTGCCCTCATCTCCTCGTACGACCTACAACTCTGCTCCACCGCCCCCACCCACATACACGGCCACTGCCTTGACCTAATACTCTTCTCCAATTCCTCTCCCTCTAACTTCCACAAATCAATCCTTACCTCATCTGACCATCACCTTTTAACCTTTACTCTTCAGCTTCCGCCATCTCAACCTCGTCCTGTCTCATCCGACCTATTTAGAAACCTCCATAATATTGATCCCCTGAATCTCTCCTCCACCATTTCTCCATCTCTCTCCTCCATTATATCCTCCAAGTCCGTCGATGAGGCACTATCCTTCTACAATGCTATACTCTCCTCAGTTCTCGATAACTCTTGCCCCACCCACCCCACGTCCAGTCAAACGATCTACTCCCCAGCCCTGGCTTTCGCCCACAACCCGTTATCTCTGCACCTGTGCACGTTCCGCTGAGCGTACTTGGTCCAAATCCTGCTCCCCGGAGGACCTTCTACACTTCAAATTCATGCTTGACTCCTTCCAGTCAGCCATAGCACTTGCCAAACAAGACTACTACATTCACCTGACCAACTCCCTTGCCTCTAATCCTCGTCTCTTTAATACCGTCATTTCTCTCCTCAGAGTCCCCCTGCCCCCAGTCCCGCCCTCCCTTTCTGCCCAAACCCTAGCTGACTACTTCTATGACAAAATCAACAAGGTTATTCTCCAGTTCCCCACCCCCCTCATCTACCTCCCCCTTCCCAATTCTCCCCCCCACCTGTCCTTCCTCTGCCACCCTCTCCTCCTTCCCTCCGATCTCTAAAGAAGAAACCTCACTCCTTCTTACTTCCTCCAAACCCACCACATGTTCATCTGAGCCCTCCCCACCCATCTCCTACCCCCATCTCCTCCACTATTGTACCCACCTTCTCTCACATCCTCAACCTCTCACTCTCTATTGCAACTGTCCCTGTTGACTTCAAGCATGCTGTTGTCACACCTCTCCTTAAGAAACCCTCACTCGATCCCACATCCCAGGCAGACTGTGTTACTTTGCCAAAAGATGGCACCAGATAACATCAGAACATTGGACTCTCTCCATAGTAACAGAGGGGTACAAACTTCACTTCCAAAGTATGCCCCCTCCCTCCACTCCAAGAGAATTCAGCTCTTGGCACCCTCTTACCACTCTCTTGTTACCACCCTTCTCGCTTCTACTCCCCCTACTTCCTTATACCAAAGAAAACATGAGGATACAGGCCCATTCTGGACCTCCGAGAATTAAACAAGTATCTGCTCCAAGAGAAATTCAAAATGATCTCTCTCGGAACATTTCTCCCTTACATCCAGAGTCTCTCCACAAAGAACACAGGAGGTTTCTTCGATTCCTCTTTCAGGGAAGACATTACCGGTACAGGGTTTTACCCTTCGGCCTGGCTTCTACCCTAAGAGTTGTCACAAAATGCATGGCAGTAGTAGCAGCATTTCTAAGGACTCTAGGGATATTTGTCTTCCCCTACTTAGACGACTGGCTCATCCGAGCATCCGAGCATCGTTAGCTGCAGAGGCCAGCTCTGCTCTCTCCTGCACAATGCAGGATCTTCAACATTTGGGGTTTGTAATAAATCTTCCAAAATCCCAACTCGCCCCTTATTAAACCTTAGAGTTCATAGAGGCTTTTCTAGACACGCAGCAGTCAAGGGCTTTTCTGCCACAGGTATGCTGTGCTCGAATAGTTCAACTAGCTTCTCAAACACCTATGAAGACTTCCCTAACTGCTCGAGAAATGCTTCAGTTACTCGTTCATATGGCTTCCACTGTACATGTGGTTCCCTATGCTTGTCTACACATGCGTGCAGCTCAGTGGACCCTAGCTTCGCAGTGGACTCGGGCATCAGGTCATTTGGGGGACAAAATCAGGAACTCTACAGGCCTCATTTCGTCTCTCCAATGGTGGCAATCGCCAGAAAACCTACTCGTAGGGTCACCTTTTCAAAAACCACCACACCTGTCCACCCTGACGACGGATGTGTCCAGGGACTTGGACCAAGGGCTCTCCCTCAGTCCAACTCCTTGGTCACCCAGTCAAAGAAATCAATAAGATTTGTCTGACAAGACCTGCCTCTGGTGAATCCATGCTGCCTCAGATCCTGTAATCCACTGGACTCTCAAACCTCACTATTTTCTATTTCAGCAGCGTTTCCAATAATTTACTCACCACTGAAGTTAATCTAACCAGCCTGTAGTTTTCAATCATATCCTTACTTCCGCTTTTGTGTAAAGGCACCACATGAGCCTCTCTCCAGTCCTTTGGCACCACTCCCGACTCCAACGAGGCATTGAAAAGGTCTGTTAGTGGAGCTGCTAGAACGTCCCCAAGTTCCTTCAGTATTCTAGGGTGTATCCCATCCAGTCCCATCACTTTGTCTACTTTAAGTTGAGCTAGTTTCTCACGAACACAGTCTTCTGAAAATTGTTCAAGATGCCCCTCGCTTCTGTTCCTGTTTGTGGATGTTTTCTGAGGTCCTGCTCCTGGTTCTTCATCTGTGAACACAGAACAAAAATATTTGTTAAGCAATTCCGCTTTATCCTCATCAGCTTCTACATATTCCTCCCCTTCACCCTTGAGTCTGACAATACCACTTTTGCCCTTCCTCTTCTCACTAACATATCTGAAAAATGTCTTATCCCCCCATTTTATTGCATTGGCTATTTTCTCCTCTTTTTGAATCTTTGCTTTCCTGACTACTTTGCCAGCTTCTCTAAGTTTTTCCAAATATAGATGCCTGTTTTCCTCTCTCTGTGATCTCTTGTATTTCATGAAGGCCTCCCTCTTTTTCTTCACTTTTTCAGCTACTTCTTTCGAAAGCCATAGCGGTCTCCTTTTCCTTTTACCTTTAATTACCATTTTAACAAAAAGGCTGGTTGTCCTTAAAAAATCCCCTTTCAGTTTTGCCCACTGTTTTTCTACATCCTCCAGCTGCTCCCATCCTGCTAACAACTCCCTGAGGTATTGGCCTATCTTTGCAAAGTTAGTCTTCCTAAAGTCTAAGACCCTCACCTTTGAATGGATTCTAACAGCCCTAGTCCTAATACTGAACCACACCATCTGGTAAGCACTGGATGCAAAATGATCTCCCACTATAACATCAGAAACACTTTCACCATTGGTAAGCACCAAGTCCAGTATGGCCCCTTCAGGTGTGGGGTCTGTTACCAATTGCCTGAATAGTTCTCCCTGTAGAGAATCCAGGATCTCTTCTAGATGATACTGCAACAGGAATGTGCCAATCAACATCTGGCATATTGAAATCCCCTATCAGTAGCACTTCCCCTTTCCTAGCAGTGCTGCGTATGTCTTCAATTAACTCTGTCCACCTTTCCTCTTGTGAGGGAGGTCTGTATATCATGCCAATGCAAACAGATTGCTCTTTTCCCTCTTTCTACTTTAACCCACAATGCCTCCTCTCTCCCTTTTGAGCTCTGTAATTCCAAAGCTTTAATAGTATTTTTTACATATAGTGCCACTCCTCCTCCCCTTCTTCCTACCCTGTCCTTTCTGAATAAAGTATAGCCAGGTATAGTTACATCCCAGTCATGGTTTTCTGTGAACCATGTTTCTGTAACTGCCACTAAATCCAAGTCGGGCACTGCCACCAAAGCTTCAACATCAGGGATCTTATTTCCCTTGCTATGGGCATTTATACACACTGCTTTCCATATGTTACCCCTGTTACCCATTTCCATAAAGGTAGTTAATGTATCACTTACCTGGGGGCTTTCTTCACCCATCCCCAGTGAATCTAGTTTAAAGCCCTCTTCAGTAGATTAGCCAGTCTACTACTGAAGACGTGTCGACCTTTAGATTTCAGTAAAGCCTTTGACACTGTTCGTCACAGGTGACTTATAAACAAACTGAGCACCCTAGGGATGGACCCTAAAGTTACTGCTTGGGTTAGAAATTGGTTGGGTGGGAGGCGACAAAGAGTACAGGTAAATGGAGCTCACTCTGAGGAGAAGGATGTTACCAGTGGTGTGCCCCAGGGATCTGTCCTTGGTCCGACTTGGTCTCCCCTTCTCTTCCCTCCATCTTATCCTCCAAGTCTGTCGATGAGGCACTATCCTCCTACAATGCTATATTATCCTCAGCTCTTAACACTCTTGCCCCACCCACCCTACATCCAAACGATCTACTCCCCAGCCCTGGCTTTCGCCCACAACCCGCTATCTACGCACCTGCGCACGTTCCGCCGAGCGTGCTTGGTCCAAATCCCGTTCTCCAGAGGACCTACTACACTTCAAATTCATGCTTGGCTCTTTCCAGTCAGCCATAGCACTTGCCAAACAAGACTACTACATCCACCTGACCAACTCCCTTACCTCTGAGCCTCGCTGTCTCTTTAATACCCTCAACTCTCTCCTCAAGGTCCCTCTGCCCCAGGTCCCGCCCTCCCTTTCTGCCCAATCCCTAGCCGACTACTTCCACGACAAAATCCATAAGATTACCCTCCAATTCCCCACCCCCTCATCTTCCCCCCCTCCCCAATTCTCCGCCCCCATCCGTACTTCCTCTGCTACCCCCTCTCCTCCTTCCCCCCCATCTCTGAAGAAGAAACAGCACTCCTTCTCACCTCCTCCAAACCTTTTTAGCTTCCGCTTCTTCTTAGCGCTTTTTTTAGAATAGTTATTATATCATTATGTGTGCAGCAGGCTACGCTTCAGCCCTCATGTTTTAAGTTTTTTAACACTCGCGCTGACCGCTAGAATATCTCCGCATTCGGCGGCATTGTACATATATGTTTGTAAAGCGGAATCGTTCCAAATACCATTTCACGTTTCCACACACAGTTCTTCATCATTTCTTGTTATTTTATGCATTGCTAACATGCCCTTACACTAGTATAATTCACAATCATCTTCGACTTTCGAGCGCGATTCCCCAAGACTTTGCTCTACGATTTACAATATTAGCATTTTTCAATTGCTTTAGAAGTTCATTCATGTATCATTATATACCACTAAATCAATACAATAATGATAATATTCTATACTGTTGTACACATGTTTATGTGTCACACAATTTTTTTAAATTAATAATAACATTATTCATTTTTCTAGATCCCTCCGAGTTATCGACTTTGCCTCAGTTCCTTAGTTTATGGTTTTTATAGTACATATGGTTTACGGTACTCTAATAAGTTATGTCTTATGGTGTAATTCAGCACTCTTCTATTTTTAGTTTGAATCTTTTACGTTCATATTTCTGTATCACAATCCATGTGGGTCTACTTTCATTAAGCTTCGCTTTTGTTATTTTTGGAGTTGGAGTATAGCCCAATAGTACAATTGAGCCTCATTGAGCCTCCCTCTTGTTAATTTAATAATATTACACATTTTATCAGCTTTATTACTTAATTGATGTATTACTATTATGTCTTCACACAGATATCTTTGCAATAACACCTAGTCCACAAAAAACATATTAAATTTTTATATAACTTTTAGTTTTTTTCATATTTTAATATTTTCAGTTACAAGATGTCCACTATGATATATGGTTATCTGTGGTTTTCAACTTTTTTATTTTTTATTTTTGTTTTACGGTACACCATATTAGTCACTTTATCAGGTTGTGTACTAATACATGTTTTCACATGACTAAATTGCCATCAATAGTACAGTTTTAGTATTCCTCTTATCTTATGTTATTTATATTTCTGTATTTTAATCAAGTTATTAATACTAAGTCACTTACATTTTGATCAAGTTGGCATTAGAAGTACATTTTCAGTGTTCTTTTTAAAAAACATTTATATTTTTGCATTTTGGTTTTCATTATTTATTGGTTTTATAATCTGTTATTTAGACATCATAATTAGTATTTATTTAAATTATTATTATGATTCATTCTCCAATGTTTTTGTGCGTTACTATTTATATTGCTTTGTTCACTACTATTTCGTAGGATGTTTATGCCAATATTTTGTTGCCTTGCTTTCTCAGCCCTGCGTTTGTTTGTTTATGTATTTATCTTATTACACCTTTTATACATTTTTTAATTTACACAATTATATTGTCATATGTTTATATGATTTTGTAACATGCTAATTGTTTTTAATTGTTTTTAACTATTATTATGTTTTTGTTTGTTCATTAAGTGATATTCCCCCTGAAGAAGGCGTTGCCGAAACGTGTTGGGGTTTCTCTTTTAGTATTAAAGACTCATTAGTTCATCCAACGTCTCCTGCTTCTTGTGTTTGCCTGGACTATCTGCAGGAGGCTCTGCTCCTCCTGGTGGTAGAGATGAGGACAGTATCTGAATTCAAAAAAGCATGGGACAAACACAGAGGATCTGTAAAGGAAAAAAGGGGACTGTTGTAGTTGTTGATATGGAAGGACAGACTAGATAGGCCATGTGGTCTTTTTTTATCGTCATCTTTCTATGTTTCTAAATTGGATTGGAGAGCTCATCTGGACAATCTCTCCACTCAGGGTCTTTGGACTCAGCCGGAGGCTCAGCTTCAGATAAACCTGCTAGAACTCAGAGGCATCTTCAATGCTCTCAGAGTGTTCCAGGACTACCTGCGCTCCAAAATGGTTCTAGTCCAGACGGACAATCAGGTAGCCATGTTCTATGTGAGCAAGTAGGGTGGAACAGGTTCTCAGGCATTGTGCAATGAAGCCCTACACCTATGGTCCTTTAGTAAACATAGTAATATAATAAATGATGGCAGATAAAGACCAGTATGGTCCATCTAATCTGCCCAGTAATATGGCAAGAGTAGGTGCACCTGCCACTCCATGCAGGCCACCCCTTCCCATGTCTTTGTTTAGGGGTGAACCCACCGCTCCGTGTTTGTTGAGAAATTTGATAATTAAGTTTATTTTGATTTTATCTTGTTGCTGTAAAGGGATCCACTGTGTCTGTCCCATGCCATTTTGAATTCTGTCACTGTTTTTGCCCCCACCACTTCCATCAGGAGGGCATTCCAAGCATCCACCACCCTTTGTCATACGCCTTCAGATCCACCTACTAGCGGTGTATCTTCCTGGCAAGCAGAATCTCCTGGCAGACAAACTCAGTCGAGTACTACTGCCACACGAATGGTCTGTCCATTCAGAGCAAATTGCTCAAATCTTTCAAATCTGGGGAACCCCAGATATAGATCTGTTTGCAAGTCCTCAGAATGCCAAACTTCCCTGCTTTTGTTCCAGAATGCCTGCTCAGAACAGTCAGGCGATGGATGCTTTCCACCTCCACTGGGGTCAGGACTTCCTATATGCCTACTCACCCATTCCCCTCATTCCCAAAACTCTATTCAAGCTTCAGAGAGACGGGGGCTATATTATCCTCATAGCCCCACGCTAGCCATGACAGACGTGGTAGCCACTGCTTCTACGTCTCTCTCAAGCCAAACCTCTGGAGTTGGGATGTGCTCCAGATCTCCTATCCCAGGAGAACAGGAGGCTTCTGCACCCGAACCCTCAGTCTTTGCACCTGATGGCATGGCTGCTGAGAGCTTAGAACTCCAGGATATCAACCTCTCTCAACAGGTTAAAGATATCCTTTTGGCCTTCAGGAAACCTTCCATAAGGCATGCTTACATTTTTAAATGGAGAAGGTTCTCAATCTGGTGTTCAAAGAAGAAACTTAGTCCTTTTTCCATTCCAGTAAAGGCGTTACTTGAGTATCTCCTCCACCTTTCATCTTCTGGACTTAAAACTAATTCGGTAAGTGTCCACCTCAGTACCATTGCGGCTTTTCACATGCCCTTTGATGGACAACTAGTCTACTCTCAGCCGCTTGTAGCGCTCTTTATAAGAGGTCTACTCTTAACTAAACCTCCCATGTTGCATGGGATCTCAATCTTGCCATTGGACAGCTGATGAAGCCACCCGTTGAACCCCTAGTCACTACATCCCTGAGATTTCTTTCTTGGAAAGTCATCTTCCTAATTGCCCTCACTTCTGCAAGACGCATCAATGAGCTCCAAGCTTTAGTGGATGACCCTCCTTATACACGGTTCCACCATGATAAGGTAGTCCTTAGGATTCATCCTCACTTTATGCCAAAGGTAGTTTCGCCTTTCCATTTAAACCAGTCGGTTTACCTTCCTGTCTTCTTCCCTAGGCCTCATGCCTCTAGTGCAGAAAGAAATCTACATACTCTGGATTGCAAGTGTGCTTTGGCCTATTATCTTCAAAGAACTAGGCAGCACAGAAAGGCTTCACAGCTTTTTGTTGCGTTTGATTCCAGTCACCTCGGTCTACCAGTTTCCAAGAGAACACTCTCCAAGTGGATTGCAGACTGTATATCTTTTATCTGTGAGAGTAAAGGACTTTCTCTTGAAAGTCATGTCACAGCACGCAATGTGCAAGCAATGGCTGCCTCTATGGCAAACCTACACGTGGTGGCAATTGAAATCTGCAAAGCAGCAACCTGGACCTCTGTCCACACCTTTGCGGCCCACTATTTCTTGGACAAGGACTCCCGTTGGGCTGCCTCGTTTGGCCAGGCTGTTCTCCAGCATCTCTTTCAGACTTAGAACAACTCCTACCCCCTGTCCCGGGTTTTGATACCAGAGATCCTTGGGAGGAAACATGATCTACTTCAGCCTGTGTTTCACTGCTCTCTCTGGGGTCATCTCCCTGGCATCTCCAAGTTAGGGAGTCCCATGTGTAAAGACTACATTCCTGCTTGTTCCTGGAGATAGTGTAGTTACTCACCTGTAATAGGTGATCTCCGGGAACAGCAGGAATTGAGTCTTCACAACCCACCCTCCTCCCCTAGGAGTTGTGTATCTCTCTCTCTCTCTCCTTTTATCTCAGCTACAAACCCAACCGAGGAGGGAGAGGTTGGGAAGGCTGCAGCGCAGGCACAGTGGGATGCTCCCAAAAGCTTTCCTATAGGACGCTGGGGAGCGTTCCCGCGTGGGCTCTGTCGGTGCCAACGTCACCCATATGTGAAGAATCAATTCCTGCTGTTCCCGGAGATCATCTGTTACAGGTGAGTAACTACGCTTTTATCAGAACCATATCTTAATTATCCAGTAAATTAATTTGTGGAGAAAAGACTTCAGAAAAAGGTGGTTTTAGTTACCTATCTATCAGGCTTACTGTATCAGAGGTCAAAAACTCCATTTTGTGAAATTTGAGTTTTGTTCCTAGTGTCCAAACTTCAATAAAAAAAATTGTGAATGCCCCAAATTAAAACTATTCATTATACTTTCAATGATTTACAATCAAGCTTGTGCTTACTGCAACTGTTTTTGTTCCTTTGCTGTACAATAAAATATACTTATCTTTTGTAATTTCTTATTCGTATCTCCTTTTTAGCTTATCTGTTCATTGTCACCACTGCACATGAACCATATGGGTAGAATAATACTGAATATATCACTGTTTGTAGGTTGCAATGGATCCTTGTGAATTACATTGAATCCAGTGGGGAGGCCCCTCTTTTCTCTGAAACGGCTGCTTCAGGGATTACTCTTCATTAAAAATACTGCTATTCACAACTGAAAAGATTTTATTAAAAAATAACTGATACGTTTATGTAGCAATACTCATTGTGACTACAGTACATTATTCTTCTTTAGAGATCTTGCTCACTGTAGGCAACACGACAATCACATAGACTGATGCTGAGTTTAAATTTCCAGTCTATATTACATTCATTGATGTCATTATATTCTTTATTAATTTTTTGTGGTTCTAATTCTCAAAAACAATCTATTTTGTGCTTTCCATAACACAGCTACTAATCAATTTCAACCACCAATCCATTATTCAGTTAACTTTGTTAAACACTTAGATTACATAATTAAATTATGTAGTAAATAATTTGATTAATTAATTCAGTATTGAACCATTTCCATGTTAAATCAAATCAATTCTTTCTTAATGCTCTCAGTTTGAAAAGGATCAATTAATTCAAATACAATCCTTTTTACTTTCAATGTACTAAATGATTTTTCCAACTTCTGAAATTTTCCTTCTTATATTTTTCATCTAAGCCTTTAAATAAATGAATTCAGAAAAACACATTCCATTCAGTTTGTGAGTTTAATCCTTTGGGTTCCAATGATTGCAATTTATAAATCCACATGGTTCACTCTGATGGAACCCTCTAGCTCTATTGCCTCCTCATTTACTTTTTGTATCACTTGAATAACGTAACACTGCAGTGTAGTAAACTTATGGTTGTTATCTATGCAATGAGGGCCAATGATGTGTCTTCTCTTAATAATACTTTGCTGATATTCCAACATCCTTGTTTTTAACAAACTTTGGTGGGAAAAAACAATTTGACTGTGCTTTCCAAAACATGGTAACTAAAGTACAGTAGATTGTTTTTGAGAATAAAGAACTACAAGGAATTAATGAAGTATATCATGATTTAAACGAATGTAATATAGACTGGAAATTTAAAATCAGAGTTGATCTGTATGGTCACCATCTTGCCTACAGAGAAAGCAAGAGCTCTGAAGAAGAATAACATAGTCATAGTTACGCTATTGCTACATACATATCAATTATTTTTTAAAACAGTCTTTTCAGTTGTGAATAACAGTATTTTTAATTATCAGTAACCTCTGAAGCAGCCGGTTCAGAGAAATGAGGGGTCTCTCATTCGGTCAGGGCCGGCCCATCCATTGAGCAAGAATGTTGTTTGCACAGGGCCCCGCGAAAACAACATTCTGCCCATCAGCCCAGGAAAACTTTAAAAGAAAATACAAACTTGCTGCTGCCGCTGCTGCTGTGCAGCAGCAGAATCAAGTGTCTCCCGCGGGGCCCCCGCCTGCCCAACAGAGCCCTCCCTCGATCAGTCTCCTCGGTGCGGCTTTCAGAGCCGCGAAGGGGACTCTTTCCCTCTTGCAGCTCTGTTAAGCCCGCTGGGGCTGATGAACAGGCATTTCCTGTTTCCCATCAGCCCCGGCCGGCTTGAACCGCGAGAGGGAAACCCTCCCTTCACGGCTCTGAAAGCCACGCCAAGGAGAGTGATCAAGGGAGGGCTCTGCTGGACAGGAGGGAGGGTTCTGTTGGGCGGGCGGGGGCCCCACAGGAGACACTTGATTCTGCCGTTGCCACGGCGGCAGCAGCAGCAAGTTTGTTTTTTCTTTTAAAGTTTCCCTGGGCTTATGGGGGGGGGGGTCTAGGACTGGAAATGGGCTGATGGGGGTTAGGACTGGTAATGAGCTATGGGGGGGCTAGGACTGGAAATGGGCTGATAGGGGGTTAGGACTGGTAATGGGCTATGGAGGGGTTAGGACTGGTAATGGGCTATGGGGGAGGCTAAGACTGGAAATGGGCTGATGGGGGGGTTAGGATTGGAGGTGGGCTGATGGGGGGGGGGGTTAGGTCTGGTAATGGGCTATTGGGGAGGCTAGGATTGGTAATGGGCTATGGGGGTCTAGGACTGGAAATGGGCTGATGGGGGGGTTAGGACTGGTAATGGGCTGTGGGGGGGCTAGGACTTGAAATGGGCTGATGGGTGGGTTAGGACTGGTAATGGGATATGGGGGGTTAGGACTGGCAATGGGCTGTGGGGGAGGCTAAGACTGGAAATGGGCTGATGGGGGGGTTAGCACTGGAGGTGGGCTGATGGGGGGGTTAGGACTGGTAATGGGCTATGGGGGGTTAGGACTGGCAATGGGCTATGGGGGGGGGTCTAAGACTGAAAATGGGGTGATGGGGGGCTAGGATTGGTAATGGGCTGAATGGAAGGGGGGACTTGAACTGTAAATAGCTGATGGGGATGGGGATGGGGGCTTGGAATGGAAATGGGCTGAGTGGAAGGGGGGCTTGAACTGCAAATAGATGATGGGGAGGGGGGCTTGGAATGGAAATGGGCTGTGAGGGGAGGGAGCTAGGACTGGAAATGGGCTGAGTGGGGGGGGGAGCTGGGACAGGAAATGGGCTGATGGAGGTGCTAGGATAGCACTGGAAATGGGCTGTTGTGGGGTGCTAAGACTGGAAATGGGCTGTGGTGGGGGCTTGGAATGAAATGGACTCATGGAGGTGCTAGAACTGGAAGTAGGCTCATGGGGGGCTTGGATTGGAAATGGGCTGAGTGGAGGGGAGCTAGGATTTGACATGGGCTGATGGTGGGGCTAGGAAAGGACTAGAAATTGGCTGATGGGGGGCTGGGATTGGAAATGAGCTGATGGAGGGACTCAGATAGGACTGGAAATAGATGGGGGAGCTAGGACTGGAAATAGGCTGATGGTGGAGCTAGGATAGGACTGGAGATGGGCTGATGGGGGGCTAGGACTGGAAATGGGCTGATGCGGGGGCTAGAAGGGAGCGGATGCTGGGTGGGGCTGGAATTAGAAGGGAGCTGATGTTGGGGGAGGATTAGAATGGGATGGGGCTGGGAGAGTGAAATGGAGAGGGGAAAAATATTTTGTGTGGGAGGGAAGAAAAATCTTCAATTGGCCGGGTACTGGGAGAGTAAGTGAGGATGAAGGGGTAAAATTTGAGTGGATGAAATAGGAATGAGGAAAGAGCAAAAGGAGAAAGATTAGTATATTAAAGCAGATGTAGAGAGAGAATGGAAAAACACTAAATGAGAAAAAAGGACAAATGGACAGCAGATGATGGAGAGTTAGCAGAAGACACGAAGAAACCAGAAGAAAGTGGCTGGAGCAATTGCAACTGAAAAAAAATGCACAAAAGGTAGAAAATATCTCTTTATTTGGAATTTATTAACTGGAATATGTGAATCATTAACATCTGTGCTTTATTTAGTACAAGAGGAAATTAATTTATAGTTTTATTTCTACAGTGTTGTACATTCCAAGTTTGGCTTTTGGGGTTCCCAGTTTAATTATTGTCTTCCTGTTTCTAAATTTTGATTCCTTGTTTGGTGATGGTCTATGTTCTGCATATGTAACTGAGCTGAGGTATTCTGTTTATGTAATTCCTATTTGACATTGCCACTTGTTCTCTTTCCGCAGTAGGTCATGTATTGTTATTCCCTGAAATGTATTGGTTTAATATTTGCAGTACTGCCTTTTGATAGGTAGGGTATGGTGCTTTATGAGTCCTGGCAGTGCTGTTATGATACGGTGGGTTTGCTGTTGGTTCTAAATGGGCAGTGTTTGTAGTAGTTCCTAATGTGCCTGGCGGTTGGCACTGGATTATAGTAATGTAGAAATCTTAGTCTTTCTTTATCCATACACGCATTAAGAGGCATGTTTACTAAAAGTTAGTGTATGGTAACATTATGCAAATATTTATGCAAATGAGGCCCCTTATGCAAATGAGGCCCCGCACCAAGTCTCCACACATGGCCCCGCACCCCCCCTTGGGCCGTCCCTGCTGGTAGTGCTGTTACGATATGGCGGGTTTGCTATGGGTTCTAAATGGGCAGTGTTTGTAGTAGTTCCTAATGTGCCTGGCGGTTGGCACCTGCGTATAGTAATGTAGAAATCTTTTAGTCTTTCTTTATCCATACGCTAATTAAGAGGCATGTTTACTAAAAGTTAGTGTATGTTAATGTTATGCAAATGTTTATGCAAATGAGGCCCTGCACCGAGTCTACGCACATGGCCCCGCACCCCTCTTGGGCCGCCCCTGCATTCGGTTCCATGTAATTCACAAGGATACATTGCAACCTATAAACAGTGGTTTCCTTATCGTCCCTCCAGTCCAATCCCGCACCTCTGGGTAGTGCACCTCCTCCAGCAGCTTGAAGACTGAGCATGTCACGTTTTGATGACACTGGTACTTATTCCATGGAACTGCCCACAGATACCAGTATACTCTGTCTCCAAGCAGTTGGAGGAGGTGGTGAGCCAGGGTGCTGGACTCATTGTAGAAACAACTAAGGGGCTAGAGACTAGTTTAATGTTGGGTTTTTTCCTCTGTGTTTTGTTTTGGGTTCCTTCTTTGTTTTCCTTTCTTTTCTTTGTCAGATTAAGCTAAGTTTAAAAAAAAAAAAAGAAGAGCCACAGTCTGTGGAGGAGCGGCCCCCTCCCCCCCTTCCATTGCTGTTCGGGGGTGGTGGGGTTGAGGCTTCACTGAGGCAGTGGCGGTTCCCGATCCCTTCATTGGGTGAGGAGCCGCCGGAGCTGACAGCCAGCAGAAAATCCGAGGCAATTCTCCCCCTGAGGTCCCTCCCGCAGCCAAAGCCGCACTGACGGCTGAGTTCGGGAGGGTGGGTAAGTGCTGGTGCTGGGGCCCGAAAGCATTGTATGGCAGACAGCTGCGGCTTGGATTTGAGCAGCAGGACCCCGCTGCCTCCAGAATGGCCTGTTTCCCGCCAAAGTCTGCAGCCGCGTGGTGAGAGTTGCAAAGTGGCGCGCTGAGGTAACCGCCGGATGGCTGCAGTTTGTTTTCTTTGTTTTTGCCGCCGGTTTGCTTTTGTCTCGGCTGCCAGGGTGATAGCAGGCTCCGGGTCCTCGAGAGTTTTTGGTGCGATTAGAGACCCTTGCTGCCAGAGGGCCATACTTTACAAAAAAAAAAGAAGCAGCTCTAGCGCTTATTGCAGCCAACAGCCTTGCAGCTTGCTTGGGGCTGGGTTGGCTAGATTTCTTTTTGGAGTTTTTTGGGGTCCACCTTGGGACTGAGGGCCCTAAAGTGTTATGCCAGCTAAGCCTCAGTGTCTGGTCTGCAGGTCGCGTAGAGGCGCAGTCTCTGTTGAAGGTGTTTGTAGGGGCTGTGCGCAGGAGGTCAACTCCATGGAGCAATCCCTGCAGGGCAAGAGGGGGCAGGAGATATCCCCCTCTGCTTCTTTAGCGGGGATCAGGAGTTGGGGACCAGGCATGTAGGGCAGGAGCCTGCCGTCAGTCCTCCGGCAGCCCTGGGACCCTCCGCAGCCTCAAATCCAGTGGGCCTTCCAGGTATTTTTTCTCTGGAATTTGTGCTGCTTTTTCATAGAGCCTTCTGCTTGCTTCAGCAGGGGGCAAAGGGGGTCCCTTCGGGATCTCCGCAAGGTTGTAAGTGGCCAGAAGACTCTGACTGTGAGCCGGGCATGTCGCCGGTGCAGAGAGCCCGGGCTGAGGAAGAGGGGATCTCATTGTCCAGAGATCCAGAGGAGGACCTCAATATGGAGTTGGAAGTTGAGGATGAGCTAGAGGATGGAGAGATCCACGATCAGGAGGACCAGGCATGAGTGGTGTGAGTTTTTCAGAAGGAGGAGCTGCCGGTGCTCCTATCTGAGGCACTGAAAACTCCGAAATATGGCCTCAGTCCTCCCCATGACGGAGAAGTCTTTGGAGGACCCTTTCATACAGGCGGTACATAAAACGCAGAGGGTGTTTCCCCTGCATCGTGTGGTTCGGCAGATGATTCAGGATGAGTAGGATCTCCCAGAGACTTTCTTGAGAGGCTCTCGGGCTATGGCACGTCTCTATTCGCTGGCAGACCAGGATCGGGAGCTTTTCCAGTCCCCAAAGGTGAATGCAGCAGTCTCAGCAGTTACCAAAAAGACGACAATCCCAGTAGAAGGTAGTGCAGCCCTTAAGGATGTCCAGGATTGGAGGTTGAACATCCTCTTGAAACAGGCTTTTAATGTGAATGCTATTTCACTGCAGGCCTCGGTGTGTGGAGCCTGGTTGGCTAGGGCCTGTCGACGCTGGGCACAGTGGCTTCAGCCACAAGGGGAACAGGACTAGATGGGGGAAGCAGCCAGATTGGAGTCGGGGAGGCTTATCTGGCAGATGTTCGCTATGATCTCATTCGAAGTCTTTTGAACACCATGGCTTCCATTGTAGCGGCTCACTGTTCCTTGTGGCTATGGAACTGGGCAGCAGATTCCTCATCTAAGACCCAACTTAGCAAGCTCCCCTTCAGGGGGAGGCTACTGTTCAGGGACGACTTAAACTGGTTGATCAAGGAGCTCGGGGAGTCCAAAGGTGGACAGTTGCCTGAGGATAAGCAGAAGCAGCCTCGCGGTGCCTCATTGGCCAGAGGGCAGCTACGCGACTTCAAATGTTTTCGGTCCATGCTTTTGGCACCTTACCGGAGAGGTAGATTTCCAGCTAGAGGACAAAAGTTTCGAGGTTTCCATGGAGCAGGCTGGGGGTTTGCCTCCATGGCTTCCTCTGGGCCCAAGAAGACACAATGATGCGAGGGGGGCCCAGGCTGTGGTGCGGCCCGTAGGGGGTCGGCTGCAGAGGCTTTACTCAATATGGGCACAGATCACCTCCGACCAGTGGGTCTTGGAGGTTATCCGCGAAGAGTATGCCCTATACATAGCTTGGCCGGTGGGCAATTCCTTCGTGCTATCTCCCTGCAAAGCACTTGCCAAGGCAGCAGCGGTAAGGGAGACCCTGTCTCAGCTGTTGCAGCTCGAGGCCATGGTGCCGATTCCCTCCGCCCAACAAGGGTATGGTCGGTATTTATTTTGTGATGCCAAAGAAAGATGGGTCTTTCTGTCCCATCCTCGACCTCAAACAGGTCAATCGCTGCTTGCACATCCCTTATTTCTACATGGAGACGTTGTGTTCGGTCATCGTGGCCGTTCGGAGGGGGGATTTCCTGACATCCCTCAATCTCATTGTGGCATATCTGCACATCCCCATGTGACCAGAACACCAGCAGTTTCTTCAGTTTGCGGTTCCCATGGGGCATTTCCAGTTCCAGGCACTTCCCTTTGATCTGGCCACGGTGCCCCGTACTTTTACCAAAATCATGGTGGTGGTGGCGTCCGCGCTCCGCAAAGAGGGGGTGCTAGTGCATCCGTACCTTGACGATTGGCTCATCCGTGCAAAATCCAGGGACAAAAGCGAGAATGTAACGTCGCAAGTTATGAGGTTTCTCCAAAGTCTCGGTTGGATAGTCAACCTTGGCAAGAGTCACTTTACTCCGTCGCAAGATTTGGAATATTTGGGGCACATTTCGACATCCTAGTAAGGAGAGTTTGTCTCCCAGAACTACACGCCCAGAGGCTGCAGCAGCAGGTGAGGCTCTTTCTGGGGATGGCCATGTGAACAGCTTGGCATTATCTGCAAGTTCTCGATACCTCAGCAGCCACCCTCAAACTCATGCGTCCTCTCCAGAGGCTGTTGCTTCGGCCCTGGTCGCACCAGACGCATCCCCTGTCCTGGAAGCTACCATGCCCACGGGAAGCCAGGCGGTTGCTCCAGTGGTGGCTAGTTCCAGAGAATCTGCAGAAAGGTATGCCCCTGGAGACCCCGGCATGGGTCCCGTTGACGGGTGCGCGAGTCCAGCTGGGGAGCCCATTGCGAGAGACATATGTCTCAGGGGCAGTGTACTCCGTGGGGGACGAGTTGGTCTACCAACCGCCTAGAGAAGTGGGCGGTGGCACTTGCGTTCCAGGCCATCCAGCCATGGCTGCAGGGGAAGGCAGTACGAGTTCTCTCAGACAATGCAACCACGGTGGCCTACATCAACTGGCAGGGCGGAACGGACAGCGCAGTGCTTAAGGAGGAGTCTGGTGAGCTTTTGCCTTGGGCGGAGGCTCATCTCCAGGCCTTATCGCGGCTCATGTCACAGGGGTCACCAATGTGGTGAAAGACTACCTGAGTCGGGTGCGCGTGGATCCCAGCGGCGAGTGGTTGCTCAATCAGGAGATGTTTGTCCAGGTGGTGTGTCGATGGGGTCCTCCGGTGATGGATCTGACGGCAATGTTTGCAACTTCCAAAGTGAACCGGTTCTTCAGCAGACGACGAGAGAGGATGTTGGTGGGCTTGGACGCCCTTGTGCATTGCTTGCCCGTGGAGGGGCTCCTTTATGTGTTTCCGCCGTGGGCACTCATAGATCACGTCATGCAGAAGATTAAAGTGCATCGGGGTTGGTCATTCTGATCACTCCGGATTGGCCACGACGTCCATGGTATGCTGATCTCATGAGGCTTCTGGTGGATCGCCCATGGCAGTTGCCAGGGCGAGTGGATCTTCTAAGTCGGGGTCTGCTGCTGATACCTCAGGTGGATCGGTTCTCACTTACAGTCTGGCTCTTGAGCGAGCGAGGCTGAGAAAGAAAGGTTACTCTGCCCCCATGATTGTGACCATGTTGAAGGCACAGCAGTGGTCTACTTCTCTGACGTACGTTCGGGTCTGGCACATTTTTGAAGCTTGGTGTGCGAATAGGCTCATTTGTCCGGCCTCCGCGGCCATACCTGACATTTTGGCATTTTGGCATTTCTGCAGGCAGGTTTTGAGAAGGGCCTGGCGGCCAGCTTATTAAGAGTGCAGTTGGCAGCGATTGCCTGCTGTCATGGAAAGGTTTAAAGGGTGGCGTTGGGAACGCATCCGGATGTGGCGCGGTTCCTGAGAGCGATGAGTCACCTTCGTCCACCTCAGCGTTCGGTGGTTCCACTGTGGGACCTCAATTTGTTATTGGCAGCATTGTGTGGAGAGCCTTTTGAGCCACTGAGTCGAGCTTCTCTGAAGGATCTGACTCTTAAAGCAGTCTTTCTCATGGTAATATGTTCGGTGCGCAGGATTTCTGAGCTGCAGGCCCTGTCTTGCCAACAGCCGTATCTCTCTTTTTCTCGGGAAAAGGTGGTGCTGCACCCAGTGCCTTAGTTTCTGCCCAAGGTGGTTTCTGTGTTTCATTTGAAACAGGCGGTTTCTCTGCCAGTGCTGGATGGCACTGGCAATGGCACAGACAGTGGTCGGGTGCATCTATTGGATTGTAGTAGCTGATAAGAATGCAATAAATAATACCTGGAGTCAGGCAAAGATTCAAGCCAATTTATTTGTGCACAGGCTCAGATTGCAGTAGCATTCAAAATGGTCTGAGCCATGGCTCCTAGTAAGACAACAGCTTTTATACCTTTCTTTTCCAGTCTAATACAGGCAAATCTCCTCATTGGCCACAGTGGCCCACTTACTCTCATCCAATAGACATCTCTGACCGGGCCCAGGACTCGCTCCCCCTGCTTGGGTCTTACTAGCCACGGGTCAGCAACTAGACATAACACTAAACATAATACTTCTGCTAAAGTATACAGTATATTTCGCTACTCTTGCAAGGTCAGTTAGCCACAAAGATAGTGGAAGGCATATCAGAAGCATTCTCATCAAAAGCAAAACAAAGCAAGGCCAAACAAAGCAAGGCTAAGATGGGTTTCTAATAGCTACTGGTGATTTCTGTAATATTCCAGGCACATATCTCTAGCCCTGGCTCAAAATACTAAACAATCAAAACGCTAGACAAAATATTCTTACACTGTTCAGCTTCTCTACTATATTTTCATCCTAATTACAAGGTCAGTGCACATCTAGCAAAGATACAGTGGCGCGGCATTCTACTGAAACAGACATCTGGCTAATCTAAACAATAAACAGTAAGAAAGTTTTAATTCTCTTATCTCCAGGAGAGCAGAACATGTTATCAAACTAGAATAGAACGGTATTTCTTTCTAACAGCTAGCTAACAGCATTCTGTAATTTTCTAAAGTCAGCAATAACATTCTAAAGCAGGGGAAAGGGGCTTCAGGCCTAGCTTCAGGCCTAGCTCTGCTACATACTAGGCCATCGCCTATCACAGGATGTGTCGTGTCCTTAGGAGATACTTGAGAAGGACGTCTACCTTCCGCAGGTCGGATCGACAGTATTGTTTGGAGGGCTGCAGAAGAGTGAGGCAGCGGCCAAGGCCTCGATTTCTAGGTGGATTAGAGAGTCGATTGCGTCCGCGTATGTCTCGAAGGGTAAGCAGGTGCCGGTAGGGTTGCGTGCCCATTCTGCTAGGTTTCAGGTGACCTCTTGGGCAGAGTTTGCCTTGGTACCGCCAATTGAGATTTGTAGGGCAGCGACTTGGTCTTCACTGTACACCTTTGCTAAGCATTATCATCTGAATGTACATGCAGCAGAGGATGCCTGTTTTGAGTCAGCGGTGCTTCAGGCCGGCCTAGCAGGACCCTCCCATTAGGTTGACTTCTCTGATACATTCCAGAGGTGCGGGACTGGACTGGAGGGTCGATAAGGAAGACAAAATTAGACTTACCTGCTAATTGTTGTTCCTTGAGGAACTCCAGTCCGGTCCCGGATCCCACCCTGCAAGTTTTCTGAGTCCAGGGTCTGAATTCATGTTCTGGGGGTGCTTCTGGCCCTGAGCGGGGGTGGGTTCCACAAGGTCTGGGGAAGTCGAGGCGTAGCTTGGACCGAAGGGGTCTTCTGTCTCATTTTCATGGCTGTGATTGGGCACCTAGTAGGGCAGCCAGTATGCTCCCTCCTTCGGGTGGGGGGGTCTCTCTCTCTCTGATTAGGAAGGGGGTTTGTTTGGTATGTTCTAAGGAAGGCTTTTTTTAAGAGTTTTTCTGTTTACTTATTTGTCGCTCCTGTGAGTCTGCTTTGTCAGTAGGTTACTGATGTTTGTGGGCAGTTCCACGGAATAAGTACCAGTGTCATCAAAATGTGACATACTCAGTCTCCAAGCTGCTGGAGGAGGTACACTACCCAGAGGTGTGGGACTGGGCTGGAGTTCCTCAAGGAACAACAATTAGCAGGTAAATCTAATTTCATCATATTCAGTTTTATTCAGCCATTAAGGTTAATGTGCAGCGGTGACAAAGGATGGATAAGCTATAAAGGAGATGCTACTGCTGCTACTACTACTACTACCAGGGCCTGTGCAAGGAGATGAAGCGCCCTAGGCGAACCTCATCCCTTGTGCCCCCCTCCGTGGCACCCATTGCCACCGCTGTTGCCCCTCTCCAGGAAGACAGTGATGGCAATGGTTTGAAAAAGCCCCGTGGTGGTTACCTTCAAGCTTCAGTGCCACTGGGCTGTTTGCCTCTGCTGCTCTTCTACTTCCTGTGCAAACAGGAAGTTGGGAGTCTGAGAATGGTGAAAGCAAACAGCCCCATTGCGCTGAACCTTTAAGGTAAGCACCGCAAGGCTGTTTCAAGCCATTGCCATCACTGTCAGTCCAGAGAGGAGTTGTGGTGGGCAATGGGCACCTCCAGCAGGCTGTAACTCTAGGCGATCACCTAGTTTGCCTAATGGTAGTGTGGTGGCGAAGCAGGTTTAGAGTGGAAGGAAAAAGGGGAAAAACAGTCTTTTTTCCCTGAGCCCAACAGAACTGCAGGCACAGCAGGGGTTAAAACTCTAAACAAAGCTAAAAACTCCCTGCACAGAAGTGTAGAACCAGAGATACACCCAGTTCCCATGGAAACCGAGGGAGGTAATGGGAGTGGTTTGGGGGTGGAGTCTAGAGCTATAGGACAGCCCCAAACATTTAAGCAGGGAAGTTTCAGTCACAAGGAGCATCAGCAGCGGGGTAGAGAGAAGCACTATCTCCAACACGTAGCACAGACGAGAAGCAGTGTGGTAAAGAGGAGAGATCCAGGAGGAGGTCTGAGAGAGAGCTGGAGAAAAGGGCAGAGGCAAGCTCGGGGGAGGAATCTTCTGAGGAGGAGATATTCTCTAGAAGCTGGTGGACTGGCCATACAAAAAGGGATTCCTCTTGCAAACAGTACAGAGACAGCTCAAGCCTAGAACGTAGTTCAGCTGACAGGAAGTCTGCAGCTAACGTGGAGCCTTGGAGAGCCTGTTTTAAACAAGGTACTGTTGGGGAGCAGGAGAGAGGAATATTCCTGGGAGGACCAGAAAGCAAGTGTACATCTGTGGCAGGGTCTGAAAGGAGACACACTACTGCTAGCAAGGTGAGCCCATTACAAGCTCTTAAAAAGCTTCTGAATTAGAAGGCTCTTTCATGCCCTTCCCCCACAACCTCATGTAGCGAGGGATCTCAATGGGAACAGCTAAAAACAGTGTTGCAGCAGTTGAAGCCTTCCCATGCAGACGCTGTGGATAGCACGTCACTGAGGGAAGCCAGTGAAGAGGAAATGGAAATAGGAGACAGTTATATAGAGGAAGATTATTCAGATATGGAAATAGAATGTCCTTTCTGTGCCAGTCAGAAGTAAGAAACTGAAGGGTTTTAAAGTAATTGGGAAAACCCAGAAGTTTTAAATGGAGAACATTCTCTGCTGAAGCTCATGACTTTAATTAGGCAATTAATGAGAGCTGGTTGAATAAGCTTCAAGAGTTAATGGATGCCTGTGAAAACTAAAGTCTGAAAACATCTTTGGAAAAAGGAATATGTCATAAGTTTTAAACTGTTGGTGGACCAGGAAGTTAAAGTGCGGCTAAAACCTGTGAAAGAAACAGTTAGGGGCTGTGCTGCATCCTGGAGACCTGAGAACAGATTTCTGCTTGTAAAGGAATGATTTTGGAGACGTGTTTAAACTAAGCTGCAGAAACAAAGCCAAGGCTTGGACTGTGTATCAAGGCTTATGTTTTAGTGAATGGAGAAGCATCCTGAGTTTTGTTTGTAGTAGCTGAATTCCTAACCAAAGAATTCAATTTGGTTATGTAGAACTTTATTTTCCAAATAAAAGAAATTTTCCTGTGATCTTCAATCTCGGCTATAATCTGTAAGACACAACTACATGCGAAGAGGCCAGTTTCATTAAGAAGGACGATCGGGGCACCCCCTTATACCTAGGCAACTGCCTGGCCCCAAGGGGGAGCGCCGACAGGTGGCGTAGTTATTGGATGGAAAAAAAAAATCTACTAACCTAAGCTACAAGGACATATCAGGATATACAAGTGGGCAGAGAAGACATCCTGAAGTTATCCTCAAGGAAGTTTCCTGCAGAAAAACCTGAACCAGAGGAGCAGCGGAACAGAGTGGGAGAGTAAAGCTGGTACCGACTGTGCTGAGAGGCCTGATTCACTACTTGTAGCAGGTAACCCGTATTTAGAGGGGTTAATCCAGGATATTGCTGCAAGGGGGAGGTTCTGCAGTTGGAGGAGAGGGGATGCTACTTCTATAAGGGCCGCACTTGGTGTGTTTTTGTCTTTTTGTCTCTCTACAGCATCTGGGGATGGAGCGAGCGGAATTACTCAACTGGATGGCAGACAGCTTCTGGCAACAGCAGGAAATCACTGTGAAGACACAGGAACAGATGGCTGCCATGTTGAGAGAACAACAGCAACCGCTCCTGGACATGATGGCTGCATGGATGGCGGAACAAAAGAAGACATCAGAGGCGCTAAGGACAGTATCTGGTTCCTTAGGAACATTGCCAGGACTGGGACATGGGGGTAAAGGGATCTTTTCCTTTGGGCCTTTGACCCAGGACGATGACATTGATGACTATTTTGATGTATTTGAACGTGTGGCAGTCCTAAGTGGATGGTCAGAAGATCAGTGGGCCATCCGCATAGCGGCCTCCCTTACAGGGGAAGCTCTCGCAGCTTATAGGGCCGTGCCTGCTGATCTCGCCTCCACTTACGATGAAGTAAAAAAGGCCGTGAGAGATCGATTGGGATTGACCCCAATGGTCTACCGCCGTCTTTTACGTGCATGTAAACTAAGGCAGGGTGAGACGCCACGCGCTTTGTGTCAACGTATCAAAGCGTTGATGTGTAAATGGTTAATGCCGGAAGGGAAAACAGTTGACTCCATTTTAGACAGTATTGCCCTTGAACAGTTTATAGAGGCTGTGCCACCGGAAATGCGATCTTTCCTGATTTTACAGGATTGCAAAAGCACAAAAGACGCAACTTCTTTGGCAGAGCGCTTCTTAGAAGCCCTTGTTGTTGGCCAAATGAAGGTGGGGGATTTGAGCCAAGCAGTTGTAAGGGGATCAGAAAAGATGAGCAAGACAATGCTAGGGGAAATTACTCGAGGTAAATCCCTAGGAAGGACAGGATATGAGCAAAGAAAGTGCTTTAGTTGCGGAGCTAAGGGACATCTAAAGAAGGATTGTCAAGCTAAGACAGTATTAATGACCACCCAATCCAAAGAGAGTGGGGAGGGGTTCTTATTGTCAATAGAGGTGGAGGACATCCCAGTAGAAGCCCTATTAGACTCCAGCGCTGACCAATCTATGGTTTCCCAGCAGCTTTGGGCAGATATACAAGCCAGGGGAGGTCACCTGGAAAAACACTCAGAGGGGAATATAAAAATTAGATGCGTGCATGGCGCAGCGTCATCTTACCCCTTATATACAGTGAAGGTGAAAGGCCTAGGCTTGAAGAGGAACATTACTGTAGCCATAGTCCCAAAACTCCCCCATTCACTAGTTTTAGGGAGAGACTGGCCGCAGTTTAAACGAGGTCTGGCTAAGGGTTTGGGGTCCAAGACAGGTTTAGTGTCTACTAGGGCCCATACCAAGGCTAGGGATGAAGAACAGGATCCGCTGGGTGATCCTATGTGTAATTTGCCCACACATGAAGAGCTGATAACACCCTCTAGAGAAAAAAATAGACAGAATAAGGCCGATAAACATCGTGGAAGGCAAGCCAGGGCTCAGAACAGGGCAGAGTTAGCAGATGGAGAGGGATTGCCCTGGGCTCCTGCAGAGCTGGTAGGAAAATTCCCTTCTTTTCCTAATGAGCAAAGAGAAGATCCTGCCCTAAGCCGAGCGTTTAATTATGCCAAAATGGTCTCGGAGACATTACCACGATTTGTGCTAGATGGGAAGATACTATACCGAGAAAGTTTAGACCCTCGTGTAGGAACCGTGAGGAAGCAATTAGTGGTCCCTACTACTTTTAAAAATTTGGTCCTGAGATTAGCACATGACCACCCTGTAGGGGGGCATAAGGGTTTTCATAGTACCCTAGACCAGATTATGGCCCGCTTCTATTGGCCTGGCATATTCAAAGAAACTGCAAAGTTTTGTGAAGCTTGCCCATCGTGCCAGAAGGTTACCATGGCTCATCCTAAAAGGGTGCCGTTAATTCCCTTGCCACTTGTTACAAAGCCAGTAGACAGGTTAGGCATGGACATAGTAGGTCCTATAACCAAGACCCCTCGGGGATATCAATATATACTGGTCATTGTTGATCAGGCTACACGCTTTCCCTGGGCCATTCCCCTACGCAATGTGTCAGCCCGAACCATGGCCACGGAAATCATAAAGCTCTTTTGCGAGATTGGTTTCCCCAGGGAGGTTTTAACTGATAGGGGCAGTAACTTTATGTCTCGTTACCTCGCCCAAGTCTGGGACGCCTTTGGCATAAGACATATAAAAACCGCTGCCTATCACCCGCAAACTAACGGCCTCGTGGAAAGGCAAAACCAGACCCTCAAAAGGATGTTGAGGAGAAGCCTTGAAGGCGATATGAACAAATGGGATATAATGCTTCCATTTACCTTATGTGCCTGCAGAGAGCGCCGGCAGACTTCAATGGGCGTCTCTCCATATGAGCTTATGTACGGGAGAGCTCCCAGAGGGGTACTAGATATCTTAAGAGAGCAGTGGGTTGAACCCAATCCAGAGGAGATAGAAGTACCAAAATTTTTAAGGGATCTAAAGGGACGCTTAGAGCGGACATCCCAAGTGGTAGTAGACAATATGACCGCGAGCCAAGCCCGCCAGAAAAAATACTATGACCATCGCACCAGACCACGTCAATTAGAGGTCGGTGAAAAGGTACTTGTAACTGTGACAAGCCCCAGTTCTAAGTTTGAAAGCAGGTGGAAAGGACCCTATAGAGTCCTCAGATGGGTAGGACCAGTCTCCTATGCCGTAGAGACTGGAAGGGGGAAGCAACAGATTTTCCACATTAATGTACTGCAGCCATGGCACGAACGGGTAGCACTGGCCCGGCTGGCTGCAAGAGAGGACAGATCAGATATGTATCCAGTAGGCCAACATAACCTTTTAAGGATTCCATGCTGGGCGGAGGAAAAAACGCCAGCCCGGAATATCTTAAGGGGGGGGGGGGGGGGTTATATGGTGGCGAAGCAGGTTTAGAGTGGAAGGAAAAAGGGGAAAAACAGTCTTTTTTCCCTGAGCCCAACAGAACTGCAGGCACAGCAGGGGTTAAAACTCTAAACAAAGCTAAAAACTCCCTGCACAGAAGTGTAGAACCAGAGACACACCCAGTTCCCATGGAAACCGAGGGAGGCAATGGGAGTGGTTTGGGGGTGGAGTCTAGAGCTATAGGACAGCCCCAAACATTTAAGCAGGGAAGTTTCAGTCACAAGGAGCATCAGCAGCGGGGCAGAGAGAAGCACTATCTCCAACACCGTAGCACAGACGAGAAGCAGCGTGGTAAAGAGGAGAGATCCAGGAGGAGGTCTGAGAGAGAGCTGGAGAAAAGGGCAGAGGCAAGCTCGGGGGAGGAATCTTCTGAGGAGGAGATATTCTCTAGAAGCTGGTGGACTGGCCATACAAAAAGGGATTCCTCTTGCAAACAGTACAGAGACAGCTCAAGCCTAGAACGTAGTTCAGCTGACAGGAAGTCTGCAGCTAACGTGGAGCCTTGGAGAGCCTGTTTTAAACAAGGTACTGTTGGGGAGCAGGAGAGAGGAATATTCCTGGGAGGACCAGAAAGCAAGTGTACATCTGTGGCAGGGTCTGAAAGGAGACACACTACTGCTAGCAAGGTGAGCCCATTACAAGCTCTTAAAAAGCTTCTGAATAAGAAAGCTCTTTCATGCCCTTCCCCCACAACCTCATGTAGCGAGGGATCTCAATGGGAACAGCTGAAAACAATGTTGCAGCAGTTGAAGCCTTCCCATGCAGGCGCTGTGGATAGCACGTCACTGAGGGAAGCCAATGAAGAGGAAATGGAAATAGGAGACAGTTATATAGAGGAAGATTATTCAGATATGGAAATAGAATGTTCTTTCTGTGCCAGTCAGAAGTAAGAAACTGAAGGGTTTTAAAGTAATTGGGAAAACCCAGAAGTTTTAAATGGAGAACATTCTCTGCTGAAGCTCATGACTTTAATTAGGCAATTAATGAGAGCTGGTTGAATAAGAGTTAATGGATGCCTGTGAAAACTAAAGTCTGAAAGCATCTTTGGAAAAAGGAATATGTCATAAGTTTTAAACTGTTGGTGGACCAGGAAGTTAAAGTGCGGCTAAAACCTGTGAAAGAAACAGTTAGGGGCTGTGCTGCATCCTGGAGACCTGAGAACAGATTTCTGCTTGCAAAGGAATGATTTTGGAGACGTGTTTAAACTAAGCCGCAGAAACAAAGCCAAGGCTTGGACTGTGTATCAAGGCTTATGTTTTAGTGAATGGAGAAGCATCCTGAGTTGTGTTTGTAGTAGCTGAATTCCTAACCAAAGAATTCAATTTGGTTATGTAGAACTTTATTTTCCAAATAAAAGAAATTTTCCTGTGACCTTCAATCTCGGCTATAATCTGTAAGACACAACTACATGCGAAGAGGCCAGTTTCATTAAGAAGGACGATCGGGGCACCCCCTTATACCTAGGCAACTGCCTGGCCCCAAGGGGGAGCGCCGACAGTAGCGCCAGCCCTGACTGCTAGTACTACTAATCATTTGTATTGTGATAAGGAAGCTTATCATAGCTCAGGAAGGAGCTATAGAAAAGGTGAAGTGACTCTGAACAAGCAACCTGTCAGTCCTGGTAGAAATAAGAAAACAGAATTTTTCCATAAAAGACTACCAGTCCCAGAATGCACCAGGTTTCCAACAGCCATTAGAGGAGCTGAAGTGGGGAAACGTATGTTCAATCAAGAGGGCTATGAGGTAATCTCCAAGCACTCATCTCAAAGGGCAGGGCCTGATTCAGCACAGCTGTGCTGTGCTAGGGTGGAGCACTCATCTAAGCAGAATAAAGGTAGAGTTTATTCTACAGAGAATCATCTTCTTGATCTTGGACATCCTCAGATTCAGCTTGGACATCTTCATGATCTTGGACAGCTTCATCATCTGGAGGATCATCAGAAGCAGAAGCCAGAGCGGACGGACAGAGAGGGCAAGAAACCCTTTGGAAGAAAGACGAGAAAAGCATTTGGGAGGTCTAAAGGAGTCCATAGCAGTACGTATACTGGAAGGCATTCCAAAGGCAAGCATACACCATTGGACTGGGGAAAGCCAGAGGAATGGTGCTGCAGAGCTAGGAATCTCCAGACGGTACCTGTGAGGGAGACGGCTGCACTTGGAAGGCACCCTAAGACCCGTGCCAGAAGGTATGTGAAGAGAGATCCAGTGTCCAGGGATCTGGATTGGAAGGCTGGACATAAGAACTGGACTACATACTGGCCAGGCTATTTAGAGAGGAACTCTAACAGCAATGGAAGCTCAGGTATGAACACTAATCTATGCCCTAGCTATACCCTTGAAAGACAGCAGGGAAACAAGTATTCTCCTGAGAGTGCTCCATTGAGAAATTCCTCTGTGCCAATCCATGATATTGAACCCATGATTGTTGAAGAAGGGGGAGAGGTTATAGATACAGGCTGTGAATACATGGATTGCTCTCTGTCTAAACTCCTTTGGTAATTTACTGTTACAAAGTACAACAACCATCACAAAGAAATACAAACTTGTTCTTTAATCTACTCAGAAAAGCTCCTGAGTAGGATTTGAGCCACGCAGTAGAAAGCAAGCCAGCTAAGGTGTTTCAGCTGGGTAACTGCTAGCAATTGAGCCTTACCTAATTGCTTGTGAGCTCTGAGGAAATCACTTCTGAGTCTATGTGTGAAGATATACGAAGTTAACCTGAAAAGAACAGTTTTTCCCTACTTTGTGGGTTTTGTTTGTTGATTAAAGCTGCTAAGAAACTATTAGCTAGAGCCTACAGAAAAGACCAGTTTGTTACCAACCAGGTCTTTATTCTTTTGCTTTGATTGCCTGACAAGTTCAGCTGTTGTTTTCCTGATTTTGTTTTTCTAAGTTTAACACTGAAAGCAAGTATCCTGTTTTATGTGCTACCAAGCATATTGTCAGACGGCTGCCTGGGTGAGAATCTTCACAGTCTTGGCAAGTGCATATATCTATATGATTTGCAAGGGATTGTGGGCAATGCAGTTCATTCACACCAGACACAGCTGCTCACAATAATTAGTTGTGCTTTTGGGTAAAGCCAATAAGATATTTATTTATGGGGTTATTTCTCCCAACACAGATATGCTTGGTAGCACATAAATCAGGTTACTTGCTTTCAGTGTTAAACTTGAAAAAAACAAAACCAGGAAAACAACCTTTGAACTTGTCAGGCAATCAAAGCAAAAGAAATAAGACCTGGTTGATAACAAACTGGTCTTTTCTGTAGGCTTAGCTAATATTTTCTTAGCATGTATCAAACAACAAACCAAAAGCTACAAAGAAAGAAAAAAAACTGTTCTTTTCAGGTTAACTTCTTATATCTTCCCACATAGATTCAGAAGTGATTCTCTCCTAGCTCACAAGCAATTAGGTAAGGCTCAATTGCTAGCAGTTATCCAGCTGAAACCCCTTAGCTGGCTTGCTTTCTACTGCGTGGCTAAAAATCCTACCCAGGAGCTTTTCTGAGTAGATTAAAGAACAAGTTTGTATTTCTTTGTGATGGTTGCTGTACTTTATAACAGAAAATCACCAAAGGAGTTTAGACAGAGAGCAGTCCATGTAAACAGATTCTTCATCTGCTATCACCCCCTCTTCTTCAACAAGCATGGGTTCAATATCATGGATTGGCACAGATGAATCTCCCAATGGAGCACTTTCAGGAGAATACTTGTTTCCCTGCTGTCTTTCAAGGTTATAGCTAGGGCATAGATCAGTGTTCATACCTGAGCTTCCATTGCTGCTAGAGTTCCTCTCTATATAGCCTGGCCAGTATGTAGTCCAGTTCTTATGTCCAGCCTTCCAATCCAGATCCCTGGACACTGGATCTCTCTTCACATACCTTCTGGCACGGGTCTTAGGGCCCCTTCCACGTGCAGCCGTCTCTCTCACAGGTACCGTCTGGAGATTCCTAGCTCTGCAGCACCATTCCTCTGGCTTTCCCCAGTCCAATGGTGTATGTTGGCCCTTGGAATGTCTCCCAGTATATGTACTGCTCTGGACTCTTCTAGACCTCTCAAAGGCTTTTATCCTCTTTCTTCCAAAGGGTTTCTTTCCCTCTCTGTCCGTCCGGTTTGGCTTCTGCTTCTGATGATCCTCCAGATGAAACTGAGGATATCCAAACTGATCATGAAGATGATGATGATCCTGAGGATAATTCTCTGTAGAATAAACTCTACCTTTATTCTGCTTAGATGAGTGCTCCTCCCTAACACAGCGCAGCTGTGCTGAATCAGGCCCTGCACTTTGAGATGAGTGCTTAGGGATTACCTCATAGCCCTCCTGATTGAACACACGTTTCCCCACTTCAGCTCCTCTAATGGCTGTTGGAAACCTGGTGCATTCTGGGACTGGTAGTCTTTTATGGGAAAATTCTGTTTGCTTATTTCTACCAGAACTGACAGGTTGCTTGTTCAGAGTCACTTCACCTTTTCTATAGCTCCTTCCTGAGCTATGATAAGCTTCCTTATCACAATATCTGTGTTGGGAGAAATAACCCCATAAATAAATATCTTATTGGCTTTACACTCAAGCACAACTAATTATTGTGAACGGCTGTGTCTGGTGTGAATGGACTACATTTCCCACAATCCCTTGCAAATCATATTAATATATGCCTTTGCCAAGACTGTGAACATTCTCTCCCAGGCCCCCGTCTGACAGTATATCACTACAAGGCACACGCAGCACTGTAAAGAGACAGACATGTAAGAGATGGTCCCTGCTCTCAGAGCTTACAACAAAGAGGAAACCCCACTCCTCTGGCAGATCCCTTTTATCTGTACCCTTCTCTGCCACTGATGACTTCAGACTTTGTTCGTTCCACCTTCTGCTCTTTATGCCTGTAACAGACTACCTCAGTTAGTATGTTAGGCTCCTTCTCTAGCCCTATTCAAAGCCAGGCTAAAAACACATCTCTTCGCTGCTTTTAGATCCTGATACTCCTCACTCTTGTTTACCTCTTATGTGTATGTTACCATACTCTAGTTCCTAGTTTTGTGCTGTTATTCATCTTGATTAGATTATAAGCTCTGATGAGCAGGGACTGCGTCTTACATCTATATGTATAGTGCTGCGTATGCCTTGTAGCGCTATACAAATACTGTAAGTAGCAGTAAATTGCAATAGAAGATAAATAGCAACAAAAACAGTAAAGACAAAGTTATTTTATTGTAAAGCAAAGTAGTGAAGAAACATAAAGATATATATACTCTCTCATATGTCTCCTTGCTTAGTTTTTTGTGTGCCTTTTTTGCACCATTGACGCTTAAGTCGCACAAAGATACATATTTCATTCCATCAGAAAAAATACAAAGCAATAGTACCTGTAGTGCAAAAACATCTATAAAAACACCATGGTTTTGTACGCTCAAAGACACCTAAATAACTGGAAAATCGCCACCTAAATTTATAACTTATAAATGCCTAAGAATAGAAGTCTCAAAATGGGCCTGCACCTTAATGTAAAGAAGACAAAGATCATGACAACTGGCATAATCAACAGGTTCATCGTCGAAGGAGAAGAAATTGAAATCGTGAATAACTTTAACCTACTTGGATCAACTATCAATAAAGAAGCAACAAGCAGTCAAGAAATCAGACGACGCATTGCTCTTGGCAGAATGGCTATGAAAGACCTAGATAAGATTCTCAAAAGCAGAGATGTCTCTCTCCATACAAAGATTCGACTTGTTCAAGCCATGGTATTTTCAATAACATCATATGGATGTGAAAGCTGGACAGTGAAAAAGATAGACAGGAAGAAAATTGATGCTTTTGAATTATGGTGCTGGCGGCGAATACTGTGTATACCATGGACTGCCCGAAGAACAAACCAGTCTGTACTAGAGGAGATCAAACCTAAGCTTTCTTTAGAAGCTCAGATGACAAGACTTCGACTTTCATACTTTGGACACATCATGCGGAGAGAGAGATCATTAGAGAAAGACATCATGCTTGGCAAGATAGAAGGTCAACGCAAAAGAGGAAGGCCAGCAATGAGATGGATCGATACAATAACAGCAGCTACGGGTACCAGTCTGTCAACAATGAGCCGCCTGACTGAAGATCGAACACAATTTAGGATAGCTTTCCAGAGGGTCGCCATGAGTCGACTCTGACTCGACGGCACTTAACAACAACAAGAATAGAAGCCCACTACTAATCTTGCTATTACTTTTCGAATGACCTGTAATCTGCACGTACTTCTCGTACATCTGCCAGACAAACCATCAAAGCATTCCAGTAATCTGCATGTGATAAAACCAGTTCGTACAACATGATCTTCAGCTCATGTTCAAGGTTTTAATTGGTGTACTAGTGGAAGCTTAAATACAGCTTTCTGGAATACTGAAGAAATGTGGTCTGCCTTTGTGAGAGTAGACGTGAACACCACAAGCCTAAAGCTTCTAACCTTATATGGTAAATGGAGAACCATTTGTTCTTTCTAAACTGTAGCTAAAAGACTCTTTCCAAGATATAGCCATTCTAAAGTAAAACTAACACACCACCAAACTATCTAAGAGCCAAATAATCCAGCAAACCAGTCTCTTAGTAAACCTTGCCCTTTATGTAATTAATAGATAGAATTGAGTGAAACCCTAGTTAGTATTGTATTTGGCGAACCATACCATGTACTGCAGTCTGATGCCGTATCAACTAAAAATCGGTTTTGCTAAACCTCAGAACCTCAGATTTTGTGGGATTCATTTCAACATTTTTTTTATCCAAATGACAGTATTCTCCAAAGACTGACTACACAGAAGGAAGCATGTAGATCAGCTGTGAAGGATAAAGTAATTGAATATCATCTGTATAACACTGTAGCTTATAATCAGAGACTAATTATTTCCATTAAAGGACGAAGATACTGTAAATGTCAGAGTACCAGAAAAGGCGCCGATCCCTGTGTGACTTGTATTCTAAAGCATTCTAAAAATTTTATGGAATGGGAAGCTGTCTTCTCGAGAGATTCCATAAAACCTGTGATCTGTGTTTCAAAAAAAGAGACAAGCCATAAAAAAGCTGTACCTTCAAAACCGAGGCCCATTTGGCTATCAAGCAGAATATTGTGTTCCATGGTGTTGAAGGCAGCCATAAAATCTAGCAAAATCAAAACAAACACTCTTGTCTTAATTTGCAAGCCATTTAAAAGGGCAACAGGGCAGATTTGATAACATATTCCTATTTAAATCCTGACTAGCATGGATCTAAACACCTTATCTCTACTAGATATCTATTTTTTAATGTCAAAATTACCATACTGCCTTTGACATTACATCAAGATGGTTCACAATAAAATATTATAAATAAAGGCGTTATAAGAAGAAAATGGGAAAAGGAGAGCTTATGTAATGCATGTTAACCTAACTTAGAAGAATAATTGAAAAGAGAGAGAGAACGCGCACAAAGATAAACATGCAGTCAACACATTGTCTAAACACCCCATCCTACAAATCTGACTTAGATTACTCCTGGAATTCTGCAAACACAATTAAAACTTCTGTGTCAAAAAAGTCTGAATTATGCAAAATGCGCATGCTTTGTTTTTCAAAATTACAAACAACTTGTTTTCAAGTGATATTTGACTTAAAATACAATATAGGAAAAAAGTGCAGAATTTTAAATTATCATGTGCAGAATTTCAGCACGGATTCAGCTACCTGGAAAGGCTTGAGAGAAATAATGCCTTCTAAGGGAAGCTTTCAATTTATGAAGTGAGGTTTTGAGGCAAATATGGTAGGGTAGGGTAGGGTATTCCAAAGGTGTGGAGCTAAAAATAGAATGCAGGGTGGCGGGTTGTCTCAAGCTCGACAAGGTGTAGGAAGAACGATGAGATTTGCCTGCCTGAGATCTGAGCAAGTGTGTTGGGCATATGGAACAAGCAAATCAAGAAGGGAAAGGGGCAGTAGTGGTAGTAGACTGGACCGAGGAGTCTTAAAGACCAGAACAATTTTTAAACTTAATTTTGTAAATCACAAAAATGCTGTCAATCTACCCTGAAGGCTTACTCCAAAAAAGAAAAACATTTTTTATTGAATCTTATCAAAATCCTTTATTACTCCATCAGCTGTAGTAGTGTACAAATATATGAAAAATTCAAAAATATTTTTCATATATTTGTACACTACTACTGTTGGTGGGATTCTCAGGTGAAGAGAATATAGAAATATAAATACATTTTATAAAGTGAAAGTATGGACTAATACAGTGATATTAAAAGTACTCAAGGGACCAGATAATACAAGAAATGGTTTCCTTCTAGTTTTTATGGACATATCTGCAGCTTTCGACACGGTGTCCCACTCCTAATTGTTGAATTGCCTTCAAGAGATAGGACTACATAATAACACACTAAAATGGTTCACTTCCTATCTGACAGACAGAACACAACACATTAAATGTGAACAAAGAAAATCTATACAGTTCCCCATCACTCGGGGCATACCTCAAGGATCAGTGCACTCGTCCATCCTATTCAATTTATACATTCAGCCCATATGTGACGTTATCAAAAGTCATGAAATATATTACCACTTATATGCTGACGACATTATGGTATATGCACCAGTAGATGCATTTGATCCTGATACAACCCCAATTATTCGGTGCCTTGAAGAAATGATTAAGTGGCTCGCTAACAACAACATGAAATTTAATTTTGACAAAACAGAGGTTATGTTCATTTCCAGTAACTCTAACTGCAATCTGCCTTCAGCCATTAGTATTCTGGACAGAACAATATCTCTAAAAGATGAAGTGAAATACCTGGGCATTATCTTGGATAGAAATCGAAACCTGCAATCACATATAAATAAACCGCTGCTAAGGCGTATCAGCGATTGAAGCTCAACAGGAGACTTCAACCGATCCTCAGCCATAATCATTTTCGAACCATATGTCAAGCGGTCATTATCCCAATTTTAGACTACGGAAACTCATTATATCAAGGTCTGCCCATAAAATCTATACACCCACTTCAATTAGTACAGAACACACAGCACGCATTATTATGGGCATAGCCAAACATGAACATATTACACCTATACTCCAACAACTGCACTGGCTACCAATAACTGCACAGGTGAGATTTAAGACAACCATGAACATATTCAAGATTATTAATGTATGGTCAGCGGATGTCCTTTACGGATTATTTTCCAAGGACTCAACTATAAGGCCCAGACGATCTAAAAGTATGAACAAGCTTCGCCTACCTTCAAGGCACCATAAAACTAAACAAGCTACCTCCAACAAAGCCTTATCATTCTCAGCGCCTGCACTCTGGAATTCTCTTCCGGATGAATTAAGAGCCATAAATGACATCAAGGATTTCTGCAAATCCCTCAAGACCACTGTTCCCTCTAAGCTGTGTGCGCGCACACACCTCGCCGAGTGAGCGCACATACTTTATAACAGAGTGCACAAAAATTACGGTTCTGATTCTGATAGAAAACAACACAGACATCTTAAAATTTAAAAGTTGTGATTGTAATTATTAGAAATTTTCAACTTCATTTAGTAATCGTCTATTTTCATTTAATTTGATTAAAATCAATGTGGTGTACATACTGTATTCTGACGTGTAGTCAAATTTTAAAGTATATAACTCCGAGTATCGTTATGTGGCGCACAAAAAATTTAACCTTCCTTCAAAAGCTGCACAGCTGATATTATCTCCAGGAACAAGCAGGAATGAGTCTTCACATATGGGTATCGTCGGTACCGACGGAGCCTGCGCGGGAACGCTCCCCAGCGTCCAGTAAGAAAGCTTTTGGGAGCATCCCACTGTGCCTGCGCGCTGCCTTCCCGCCTTTCCCAACTGCCTCTCTCCAGTTCTTCTTTTCTGCGGAGCCAGCAGGTCGTGTTCCTGTCACCGCAGAAGTTCTTTATTTTTTTCTTTATTTTTCTGTGGTCGCGTCTGCCTTCTTCGACGTCAGACTGGTACCGCCGGTCTTTTCTTTTCTTTCTTCAAAAAAAACCCAAAAAACTATTCTTTACTTCAACTGTGCATTTTCAGTTTGGGCCTTAGGCCTGAATATTTTTCTCCTCATGGAGAAGCCCGCTTCCGGGTTCAAAAAGTGCACAAAATGTGGCGGTACTATTTCTGTCACCGACACCCATGATTGGTGTCTAAAATGTTTGGGTCCTGACCATTCCATCACGGATTGTGTGTCCTGTACCATGATGTCTAAAAGAGGTCGGCAGAACCGAGCAGCCAAGCTCAGTACCCTGTTTCCCTCTGATGCAGCCTCGGTGGCATCGACGTCTTCCAGGGCTGCTTCTTCCTCCCATGGATCTCAGGTAACCAAACATAAATCTAGCCGGTCCTCGAAGGGCAAATCTCCCACTAAGCATCGAGATGCCTCCGGGCTTGTCCTCGAGGATTCCGCACCGGCAAAATTACCCCGGCGGGAAGTTCCGGCTTCAAAAGCATTGTCTATGGGGTTACAGGTTATTTATTATTATTTATTATTTATTTATTAACAATTCTTATATACCGCACTATTAGACATCAGCGCGGTTTACATTGAACAGAAAACATCCGACAATTTACATATGTCTGGTCATTACATTTAACAGGAAGTAGAACTTGGAGAAACGGGGTAACTAAATACAATGGTGGTTTATCTGATAAGGGATATCATGGTCAACTATATACATAGGTGGTACAACAGTACATGAAACTGCTTGTTATTTACATTGTGGAGTAGGCCTGTTGCGAGGGTCTGCCTGTTTGACCACTTCTGCTATTCGCTTGGGGGTTATGTTCGGAGCTGTCATTGAGATATTTAAGGAAGAGGAAATGTTTTAGCGCCTTTCTGAACTGGCTCAAATTGGGGATTGCTCTGATTTGTGCTGGCAAGGTTGACATCGATGGCTTGGCCTCGACCGATCACCTGTTGCCGTGTTCTGGGGTACCGGTGGCCTCCACTGGTACTGACATCCAGACTCTGGTTGCGTCGATGGATCAGAAGATTCTGTCCATGCAGTGCACCCTAATGGCGTTTATGCAGGCTGCGACGCCTCCGGTACCGCAACAATCTCCGTTGCCGGTACCGGCTCCGGCACAGTTCCCGGTGCCGGTACCGATTGCATCGGCTTCGGTGTCGACTGCAACGGTATCCTGTCCTATGATGCCCATCGGTACCGAACCGGTACCGCTTTCTCCCGATGTCGATCCCACTCGGTACGCATATTGGGCTTTACAAGAGCATCCAGACAGGCGATACTTCGATTCCTCCGAAGACTCTGACGAGTCGGTCTTGAAGGACTAGAAAGGGGGGCTGTTTCTTCTGGAGAGAAATCTGCAACTGTGAGTATATACTTCTGGTAATTTTCTAAAAAGAATTCTTTGTATTAAAGCTTCTTAATCTGTGAACCCACTGTTTTTTTGTTGGATCAGTTAGGGCCTAGTAGCAGCAATTAAAGTTTGAATTTAAAAACCCAGAGGAGAACTTTCTGGTTATATTTCATACCCAGCAGAGAGCTTGTAGTTTAAATTTAATAGACACTCAGGGCCAAGTAACAGCAAAGTACTGTTAGTTTAAATTTAACACACAGAAGAGAGCTTTCTGGTTAAATTTAGAATCCAGCAGAGAACTTGTAGTTTAAATTTCATAAGAAGTTAGAGCCTAGCAGCAGCAGCTAAGAGCTATAATTTAAATCAAATCAGAATTTAGCTTACCTCAGCAGCACAAGACAGGGTACTATGTAGCAGCCCTCTTTTAATAGGCCTCCCTCCCCTGGGATAATCATAGCTTTATAGGTACTTACACATCTTAAAGGACAGGAGGTGCTTTCAGGTGAAGCTCATTACCCAAATCAGTCATACACTAAGGACCTGAGATTAATTTAGCTTCAGGTGAACAAGGTATATTAAACGTATTAGGTACAGTTTTATTATTATAAATACCCATAGCAACCCCTAGTAAGTAAGAACTTAAAGATCTAGACACAAACTTAAAACTAAGATGCAGACAGCAGTCCAGCAGCGGGATGGGGGCTTTCCAGTCTTTTGCATTGAGTGTCACATGTATGATTTTCTCCCAGTTGGTGAGAGGTCTTACGTGTGCACTAGGTGCCAGGAGCTCTTTGCTCTCAGGGAACAAGTCCGTTCTCTAGAGGCTAAAGTAGCAGACTTGGAAAACATAAGACAGACAGAGAGGTACATAGACGAGACGTACAGGGATATAGTCCTGAAGTCCCTTCTCCAGTCTGGCAGCACCCCTGTTGCCATGGAGGAGAGAGGTCACGTGACAGGAGAGCATCACCCTGGAGTGGCAGGCAGTGATCCTGTAACTAGGACTCCAGGTGATGTAAAACCCTCTCGCACCGAGGAAGTTTCTCCAGGGCCATGTGCCCATGAGGGAAGGGTTAGGACAGCCGTTATAGTTGGTGATTCGATCATTAGGCATGTAGATAGCTGGGTGGCTGGTGGACGTGAGGATCGCCTGGTAACATGCCTGCCTGGTGCGAAGGTAGCGGACCTCACGCGCCACCTAGATAAGGTCTTAGATAGTGCTGGGGAGGAGTCTGCTGTCTTGGTACATGTCGGTACCAATGACATAGGAAAATGTGGTAGGGAGGTTCTGGAGGCAAAATTTAGGCTTTTAGGTAGGAAGTTGAAATCCAGAACTTCCAGGGTAGCATTCTCTGAAATGCTTCCTGTTCCGCGCGCAGGACCCAAAAGGCAGGCAGAGCTCCGGAGTCTCAATGCGTGGATGAGAAAATGGTGCAGAGATGAGGGGTTTGCATTTGTTAGGAACTGGGGAACATTCTGGGGAAAGGAGGGGCTCTTCCGAAGGGATGGGCTTCACCTTAACCGGGATGGAACCAGGCTGCTGGCATTAACCTTTAAAAAGGAGATAGAGCAGCTTTTAAACTAGATATTAGGGGAAAGCCGACAGTCGCCCAAGAGCAGATGGTTCGGAAGAATGTATCCTTGAAGGATACTACCAAAAGCAGAGAGGTTCCACAAAAGAGTAAAGTAGCCCAAATGCCCTCAAGTATGGAGCAGACAGAGCTTAAAGATCCCAATTTACCCATGTCTAACAATAGCCAAATTAACATGAACAAAATACATTCTCTAAAATGCTTGTATGCAAATGCTAGAAGTCTAAACAATAAGATGGGAGAGTTAGAATATATAGCACTAAATGAAATGTTAGATATGATTGGAATATCAGAGACATGGTGGAAGGAGGACAACCAGTGGGACACTGTGATACCTGGGTACAAACTATATCGTAATGATAGAGCTGATCAAATTGGTGGAGGGGTTGCGCTCTATGTTAGAGAGGGCATTGACTCAGAAAGGATTAAAGTTTTGCAGGAAACAAAATCTGCTGTAGAATCTGTATGGATTGAAATTCCATATAAAAGGGGGAAGGCAATGGCAGTGGGGGTGTACTATCGAGCGCCTGGCCAGAATGACCAAATGGATGATGAAATGCTCAAAGAAATCAAGGAAGCTAACAAACGTTACAGTGCAGTAATAATAATGGGTGATTTCAATTACCCTGGTATCGACTGGGTCAGTGTCACGTCAGGACATGCTAGGGAGATAAAGTTCCTGGATGAAATAAATGACTGCTTCTTGGAGCAGCTGGTTCATGAACCGACCAGAGGGGAAGCCATATTAGACCTAGTCCTTAGTGGAACACCAGATCTAGTGCAAGAGATAAGGGTGTTGGGGCCACTTGGCAATAGTGATCATAGCATGATCGCCTTTGATTTAATTAGTGGAGGAGGGATAGTAAGGAAATCTACAGTACTACCTTTTAACTTTCGAAAGGGAGACTATGATAAAATGAGGAAAACAGTTAAGAAAAAACTAAAAGGAGCAGTTGCAAAGGTTAAAGACGTACATCAAGCTTGGGTGTTGTTGAAAAATACTATCTTGGAAGCCCAGACCAGCTGTATTCCACGCTTTAAGAAAAGTGGAAGGAAGTCCAAAAAACTGCCAGCATGGTTTAAAGGTGAGGTCAGAGAGGCTGTTGTTGCCAAAAAAGCAACTTTCAGGAAATGGAAAAAAGAGCCAAACGACGAAACCTGGAAACAGCACAAGCACTGGCAAGTCAAATGCAAGGCATTGATAAAGCAGGCAAAGAGAGAATTTGAGAAGAAGCTTGCTGCGGAAGCAAAAACGCGAAATAAAGACCTTTTCAAGTACATTCGTAGCAAAAAACCTGTGAGAGAGTCAGTTGGTCCATTAGATGATAAAGGGGTTAAAGGAGCACTAAGAGGCGACAAGGCGATAGCGGAGAGACTGAATGAATTCTTTGCTTCGGTCTTTACTGAGGAAGATGTAGGGATGTTACCCATGACGGAAGTGGTATTTAAAGGTGTGGAAGAATTGAAGGAAATATCGATACATCGGGAAGATGTCTTACAACTATTAGATAAACTGAAGAGTAGCAAATCACCTGGGCCGGATGGTATACATCCAAGGGTGTTGAAAGAACTGAAATATGAGATTGCAGACCTGCTATCAGTAATCTGTGAACTATCATTAAAATCATCTCTAATACCTGAAGATTGGAGGATCGCCAATGTAACACCAATTTTTAAAAAGGGTTCCAGGGGTGATCCGGGAAACTACAGACCAGTGAGTCTGACGTCAGTACCGGGAAAAATGGTAGAAACCATCATAAAGAATAAAATTACTCAGCATGTAGATAGTCACAACCTAATGGGAGACAGCCAACATGGCTTTAGACAAGGAAGATCTTGTCTTACTAATCTGTTATGTTTTTTTGAAGGAGTGAATAAACAGGTGGACAAAGGTGAGTCGGTTGATATTGTGTATCTGGACTTTCAGAAAGCCTTTGACAAGGTCCCTCATCAGAGACTTTTGGCAAAACTAAGGAGTCATGGGATAGGAGGCAGTGTACTATTGTGGATCAGGAACTGGTTAAAAGATAGAAAGCAGAGGGTAGGGCTAAATGGCCAATTTTCCCAATGGAGAAAGGTGAATAGTGGTGTACCCCAGGGATCTGTGCTGGGTCCGCTGCTTTTTGACATATTCATAAATGACCTGGAAAGTGGAATAACGAGTGAGGTTATCAAATTTGCAGATGACACAAAACTATTTAAAGTTGTTAAAACCGAAGAGGATTGTGAAAAATTGCAAGAGGATCTTGATAAATTGGAAGACTGGGCATCAAAATGGCAGATGGAATTTAATGTGGACAAGTGCAGGGTTGTGCACCTAGGGAAGAACAACCCAAACTATGGTTGCACGATGCAGGGTTCCACATTAGGAACCACCACCCAGGAAAAAGATTTAGGCGTCATTGTGGATACCATGTTAAAACCCTCGGCCCAGTGTGCAGCGGCGGCCAAGAGAGCAAATAGAATGCTAGGTATGATAAGGAAAGGAATGGAAAATAAAACAAAAGATATTATAATGCCTCTATATCGTTCGATGGTGAGACCGCACCTTGAATATTGTGTGCAATTCTGGTCGCCGTATCTTAAAAAGGATATAGCGATTTTAGAAAAGGTTCAGAGAAGAGCCACCAAAATGGTAAAGGGGATGGAAGGATACTCCTATGAAGAAAGGCTAAAAAGGTTAGGGCTCTTTAAACTGGAAAAGAGACGGCTGAGGGGAGATATGATAGAAGTCTATAAATTAATGAACGGAATGGAACGGGTAAACGTAGATCGATTGTTTACGTTATCAGAATATAGAAAGACTAGGGGACATGCAATGAAGCTACAGGGTAAACTATTTAAGACCAATAAAAGAAAATATTTTTTCACTCAACGTGTAATCAAACTCTGGAATTTGTTACCGGAGGATGTAGTAAAGGCTGTTAGTGTAGCTGGGTTTAAAAAAGGTGTGGACAAGTTCCTGGAGGAAAGGTCCATAAACCATTATTAAGAAGTGACCGAAGATATCAATGCTTGACCCAGTACAAGCATTATGGAACTTGTGTCTCTTGGGGAAACTGCTAGGTACATATGACCTAGTTTGGCCACTGTTGGAAACAGAATACTGGGCTTGATGGACCTTGGTCTGACCCAGTATGGCATATCTTATGTTCTTATGTTATGTTATGTTATGTTATGTTGAGTCGGAGGCTTCTGTCGAGGCATCAGTACTTCTTCCTCAGGAGTCTTCTTCTCCAAAACGAAGAATGTCTCCTCCAGAAGACTTGTCTTTTCAAGACTTCATTAGGGAAGTGGCTAGGGGCCTCTCCATTACAGTGGCCCCTGAGTCAGAGCCTAGAGCCAAGCAATTAGATAGTTTGCAATATCCTAAGGATCCTAAAGAGGCAGCTACCTTACCTATTCATGTAATTCTCTATGATCTCATGTTGAGCATGTGGGAGACTCCTCTTACCACCTCTCCTCATTCTCGTAGGTTAGACACCATGTACCGTGTCCCTCCTTGTCCTGGCTTTCATAAGTCTCAGCTTCCTCACCACTCTATTGTGGTAGAGTCTGCCATGAGGAAAATAAAGAGTGCAAAGAGACACTCATCTAATCCTCCAGGACGTGAATGCAGGACCCTAGATGCTTTTGGCCGAAGGGATTTCCAAGCTAATATGCTTGCTGCCAGAATCAACTCCTATAGTCTCTATATGGGGATGTTTCTAAAAGAAGTCACAGATCATCTGCAGACTTTATCTCCTTTTATTTCAGAAGATAAAAGGCAGGAATGTCTCACTTGGCTCAAACATGCCCAAGATGTTTCCAAATTTTCCAACCATGCAGCCTTTGACTCTTTTGAGTGTGTAAGCAGAATTGCTTGGTTACAAGCCTCTGATTTGGAACTCTGGGTCCAAGATGAATTGGGAAATCTTCCTTGTACAGGTGAAAACCTTTTTGGCAAGGATTGGCAAGCAAAGGCCACTCAGATGGATGCTGAGAACTCTGCTTTGGATCGACTTTCAAAGTCTACCTCTGCTCCTGTCAAGAAAAGATTGTTCAAAAAGACATCTTTTTCTAAAAAGGGAAGATATTATCCTGCTTATGGTCAGCAGGCATCTTCTGCAGGTCGTTTTGCTGCAAAGCGTCAGCAACCACCTAAACAGGCAAAGTCAAAGGCTGCCAGGCCTCCCACGGCCCAGCAGCCTCAGCCTCCTCAGGGCCTTTGACTTGCAACTAGAGAACTTAGCCTTTCTAGCTCTGGAAGAACCAGAGACCCTCACCATTCCAGGAAGGTTGGCTTACTTTGCTCCCAGATGGGAGCAAATCACAGCAGAGCAATGGACCCTCTCCATCATAAGGGAAGGGTACAAGCTTCATTTCTTAAGCCTTCCTCCCCACACCATGGTGAAACAGTTCAATTCTCCAACATCTCTCCTCAACCTTCTGGGTCAGGAGATTGCTACCCTTCTTGCCCAAGGGGCAATAGAAGAAGTACCTCTTCTTCAACAGGGCTCAGGGTTCTACTCCCCTTATTTTCTTATTCTAAAGAAAACAGGGGGCTACAGACCCATATTACATCTCAGAGAACTGAACAAGTTTCTATTCAAAGAGAAATTCAAGATGATTTCTCTCGGTGCTCTGCTTCCATACCTTCAGAGTCAGGACTGGCTTTGTTCTCTAGATCTCAAGGATGCGTACACCCATGTCCTCATCCATCCAACATACAGAAGGTTCCTTCGGTTAGTTTTTCAAGGAAGGCACTACCAATACAGGGTGCTTCCTTTCGGTCTGGCCTCTGCACCAAGGGTGTTCACGAAATGCATGGCAGTAGTAGCTGCATTTCTACGCACTCTAGGAATATTCGTATTCCCATATCTGGACGACTGGCTCATTCGAGCTCCATCCCAGTCAGAGGCCCAGACTTGTCTAACCTGCACAATGCGTGTCCTTCAGTATTTGGGACTGGCAATAAACATCCCAAAATCCAATCTCACCCCTACTCAATCTCTGGAGTTTATAGGGGCTTTGCTGGATACCACAACTGCAAGGGCCTATCTTCCTCAGGCCCGTTGCCTATGCTTGGTGCAGTTAGCCTCCCAGATACAGTTAAAGTCCCATTTAACTGCTCGAGAGATGTTACAACTATTAGGCCACATGGCATTCACCGTGCATGTGGTTCCATATGCTCGCCTTCACATGAGGGCAGCTCAATGGACTTTGTCCACCCAATGGAATCAGGCATCAGGTTGCCTGTCAGACAAAATAGCAAACTCCAGTCGCCTTTTTTGGTCTCTCCAGTGGTGGAAGTCCTCTCCAAATCTGTTGCTGGGGTCCCCTTTTCAGCAGTCGCTACCCCAAGCAATTCTTACAACAGATGCTTCTCCAATGGGTTGGGGAGCTCATCTGCAGGATCTCTCCACCCAGGGCATCTGGTCTCCACAAAAGACTTCTCTGCATATCAATCTCTTGGAACTCAGAGCAATATTCTTAGCTCTCAGAGTGTTCCATTCCCTGCTCAACTACAGGACAGTCCTCATCCATACGGACAACCAAGTAGCCATGTTCTGTGTAAACAAGCAGGGTGGGACAAGCTCTCTGTTGCTTTGCAACAAAGCTTTGCGACTGTGGGCCTTCGCCAGAGAGCATCACATCCATCTTCTGGCAGTATATCTTCCAGGCGTTCAAAACTCTTGGGCGGACAGACTCAGTCGAGTTCTGCTTCCACACGAGTGGTCCCTCCACATGGACCAGGTAGCCAGGATTTTTCGAATTTGGGGAACCCCGGACATAGACCTCTTTGCAAGTCCGTGGAATGCCAAACTTCCCCGGTTCTGTTCCAGAATTCCGTGTCAGGGAGTTCAGGCCAAGAATGCCTTCCTCCTTCACTGGGGTCAAGACTTCCTTTATGCCTTTCCACCCATTCCCCTAATTCCCAAAACTCTTTTCAAGCTTCAGAGAGATCGAGGGACCATGATCCTCATAGCACCACATTGGCCACGCCAAATGTGGTACCCTCTACTTCTGCATCTCTCTCAAGCTCCTTCCCTGGACTTGGGCTCTGCACCAGACCTTCTATCCCAGGAAGAAGGAACGTTGTGGCACCCAAACCCCCAGTCTCTCCATCTCAGGGCTTGGTTGCTGAGGGCCTAGACCTTCAAGATTTTCATCTCTCTCAGCAAGTCAGAGATGTTATTCATGCCTCTAGAAAGCCTTCTACTAGACGTTCCTATGCTTTCAAATGGAAAAGATTTACCATTTGGTGTTCAGGGAAGGGTCTTAACCCTCTTGCAGTACCTTTGAATTCTTTACTAGAGTATCTCCTGCATCTATCCCATGCAGGTCTGAAAACGAATTCAGTAAGAGTCCATTTGAGTGCTATTGCAGCGTCCCTCAAGCCTCTCAATGGACAGCCTATTTCCTCTCACCCTCTTATAGCAAGATTCATGAGAGGCCTTCTTCTAACTAAACCTCCCATTAGACCACCTCCAGTGGCATGGGACTTAAACCTGGTTCTTGGCCAGCTTATGAAGCCACCCTTTGAACCTTTAGCCACCACCTCATTGAAATTTCTTTCTTGGAAAGTTATTTTTCTCATTGCAGTCACCTCAGCACGCCGCATCAGTGAATTGCAAGCTTTGGTGGCTAATCCACCTTATACAAGGTTCCATCATGATAAGGTGGTCCTCAGGACCAATCCACACTTTATGCCCAAAGTGGTCTCGCCTTTTCATCTGAACCAAGAAGTATATTTACCTGTCTTTTTTCCAGGACCTCATGCATCAAGTGCAGAGAGGAATCTTCATACCTTGGATTGTAAGAGAGCTCTCGCTTTTTACTTACAAAGAACACAGCAACATAGAAAATCTTCTCAACTCTTTGTTGCTTTTGATCCTTCTCATTTAGGACTTCCAGTCTCTAAGAGAACACTGTCCAACTGGATTGCTCAGTGTATTTCTTTCGCCTACCAGAGTAGGAACATTTCTCTGGAGGGCCATGTCACAGCTCACAATGTGAGAGCCATGGCAGCCTCAATGGCTCATCTAAACTCTGTGTCCATCGACCAAATCTGTCGAGCGGCCACCTGGGCCTCGGTTCATACCTTCACAGCCCATTACTGTTTGAACAAGGACTCCCGCCGGGATGGCTTGTTTGGTCAGGCTGTTCTCAAACACCTGTTCCATTCCTAATCAGCTCCTACCCACCTACCCTAGTTGGATGCCAGAGATCCATGGGAGGAGGTAGAGTCCTTTTCAAGGACACACAACCTGGGGTTTCTCCCTGGCATCTACAGGTAGGGAATCCCTATATGTGAAGACTCATTCCTGCTTGTTCCTGGAGATAGCACAGTTACTTACCTGTAACAGGTGATCTCTGGGAACAGCAGGAATAAGTCTTCACAACCTACCCACCTCCCCTAGGAGTTGTATCTCTCTATCTATCTTTCCTTTCCTCTCTCTCTCTTTGTCTCAGCTTTAATACTCGAACTGGAGAGAGGTGGTTGGGAAAGGCGGGAAGGCAGCGCGCAGGCGCTGTGGGATGCTCCCAAAAGCTTTCTTACTGGACGCTGGGGAGCGTTCCCGCGCAGGCTCCGTCGGTACCCATATGTGAAGACTTATTCCTGCTGTTCCCAGAGATCACCTGTTACAGGTAAGTAACTGTGCTTTATGCGCACACAGCCTACAGAAAATTAGAGGGAACATTGCTCAAGACCCTATTATTCGCAGAAGTCTATTATTGTGGGACATAAAGAACTCATGCTCCACTGACGTATGAAATAGAGCAAAGAACTAATTAATCTATGTCTATATGTATGTCTTGTCACCCCTTCCCTTCTGTTCTATGTATATCCACAACTGTATCGTTAACCACTTTGATTGAAGGATAAAGTGGTATACAAATCTGGTTAAATAAATTAATAAATGAAGATTTTAGAAGGGGCATCTAGGAAGAATCTGGCACGTCCAGAGCAGAATGTCCAAAAATCCAGTGGAGTGGCAAAAGTGAAGGGAGTCGCATATAAGTACTTGCTGAAATTGCTACACCTCCATGCCAAAAAAATGAACACCCCTGCAACCAGCTCTGAAGATGGGTCCCAGGCAGATAGCAAGGCCAGGTATGTGCACAAGTGTAGGCAGTATTACAAATGTGGCCATTTCCAAATTGCACAGCCTCAGAACTGGGTACTTGGACATGCCGACGGGCATTTCAGAAGGGGAGGGGGGTGACGATACTATAAGACTTGCATGTCCTAGCCTGTTATTTCAGATACTCAGACATGCAACAGTGGGCCAGTAATATTATGCACAAGTTTCTTCAGACAGAAATAATACTTGTGGCAACATAAGTGCTTTATGCATGCCCCCTAAAAGAGTTATATCTATGAAATGAGTACTTTTCTCACCTTATTCATGGTTAAGAGCAGATATAGGCATGGACATCTTACCAACCAGGGCCAGATGTGCTTGTGCCATTCTGAAATCACATTAAGACATGCATCTCTCTTACTCCGCCCAGGCCATGCCTCCACCACACCCTCATGCTACATGGATGTTCTAATGCTGAGGACATTTATATAGCCGGTTTCTAAAATGGCTCTGAGGAGATCTCCATGTTTTGCAGGTTTAAGTACCCGTTTTCAGATGTCCAAATCATGAATAGGGCTATTTGATTCCCACTGGGATGAGTCTCAATCTTGAAGGACTACCAAAAGGGACTGCGACTGCTGGAAAGAAATCTGCACTTGTAAGTATTTACCTTTTGGAAAAGTCTCTAAATCTTGGGGAAAAGGGAATTCTTTGGGTTAAAGCTGATAAATCTGTGTGTTTTAAAATTCAATGTTTTTTGTTAAGTCAGGGCTTAGTACCACCAGAGAGCTTTCATTTAAATTAAATCAGAAAATAGCTTAGCATAGAAGGTAGACTAGGGTAAATATTCTTTGAGTAGAAATAAATAAATTGTTTCTAGAGACCTTTACAAAGAGGCCTTCCAGTTAGGAGGCAAGAGACCTGTGAAATTGTTTTAAATAGTTGTTAAAGCCAAATGACAGATGAAAGGGGTAATTTGAAAGGCTCCCTCTATTAAACCAAGGTTGTGTGAATCGCCTAAGAAATTATTAGGAAATTACCTTAGAAGCACAGGTCAGGGCACTGTGTAGCAAGCCAGCTTTTACTAAGGGCCCAATTCTGAGTCATGGGATGTGCAGCCTCGCAAGCCGTCCTGCCCGTATTCCTCCCTCCAGTTCTCCCCAGATGGCTAGAGCAGCAGGATGGGGAGGGCGGGAGGAGGCAAGGTCTGGGTTGAGCCAGCAGGATGTACAGGGCTGATTCAGGTCACAACCCTGTATGTCCTGTGGGGTCAGAGGGGACATGCTAATTATTCCACCTTTGAGGTAGAATAATCAGCACTGACTGGGCGATTGGGGCTGGAGATCTTCCCCCCACCCCCCCGGGGCTGGAGTCAGGTGCAGGGGGGTTCCTGCTGCCCGATTCAGGCCCTGGCTGACCAGCTGTGAGTTGGACAGTGGGGAAGAGAGGGGTCTGAGCCACGGGAGTCAGGGGAGCCTGCAGGGAAGACATCCCCAGAGGCATGCCGGGCCATCCTTGGGCCGGATTCTGTGTGCCGTGGGGACATTTTGTTTCCATGGTACAGAATCAGGTCCTAATGGGCTCATCCTGCTTGGGACCATCCGGGCGGCCAGGACATGCCCCTTTCAGAATAGGGCTCCATGTGCTTTTTCCCTCCCACCCACTCCAGGCATAATATTAGCTCTATAGGCTCTTAAACCTATTGAAGTGAAAGAGGTGGTCAAATTCACTTTCAGGTTCAGCTAGTTATATCCTCATCAGGAATAGATTAATTAAAGCCCTGAAATTAATTAATCTTGAGGTGAACAAAGTCCCTTAAACTCATTAGGTATTGTTTGATTAGTACAAGTATCCCAAACAACCTTAAGTAAGTAAACAACTTAAATAGCTAAACAAATCCAACAACTCAAGAACCAGGAGGGTTTGTTCCTAAAATACACTAACAATGTGTCACAAGGTAGACCTAACGGAACCTGAGAAAATGCAGATCAGCAGGAATGATCAGGGAAGAGATGACAGCGTAAACAGAAAACTGTCAGATGGTTGCTATAGACAACCAGGGCACACGTGGATAAGGGCTAGGAAGACACACCCAGATAGCAAGCAAAGGGAGTTTGCATTGCCTGATAGGAATCAGCTGGGTGGAGGTGGAGCCCAAAGACACAGACATAAAACACGCTCACAAATAGAGAGAGAGAGGAGGTGAGCCAACGAGGGTCACAGCAAGAGAGACAGCAGCAAGGGCAGCTGAAGCTGTGGAAAGAATGGAACTGGAATGAAAGAGAGAGAGAAAGAAAGAATGAACTATTGGATCAGCAGAAGAACCAACACGAAGGTCTGAGTGAGTCCCTAGACCTGTGTGAGAAGTGTGAAAATCAGCAGCCAGATACTGTGTGTATGCGTGGAGGGCACGAGAGACGTAGGAGATCTTCCATAGAAGGTAACAAAGCAGGAAATGCTAATAGAGGCTGTTTCCTACCTGAGTGGGTAAAACCCCGAAGTAACAGGAAAAGCCAACATAAAACAAGCTTAAGAGAAACAGAGAATAACTTCTTCCCTTGTGCTAGAAGCTTTAAAAGAAGAGAAGTTTTCTTACCTGAAGAAGCTTGTGATTTTGCTAGCAAGTTTAAACTCCCAACCTGTGATAAGGTTCCGTCTCGAGCAGTGCAATCCAGGGCAGCTGTGTTGCAAGGGCTAGACCCAAGCAAGCTCAGAACATACCACAAATGCTCTAGTAGCAGAGCTAGTGAAGGTTTGAAATATCCTTTTGGTTACCAACAGGGGCAGAGCTCCTATGAGCCCCATTCAAAACCTTATGGTATTTCCCAGCAAGGCAATTGTGCAGAGGGACAGAGCAACTTCCTGTTTGACGGAGCAAACCAGCCTTATCCCTGTGAAACAGCTGATCCTAGAATTAAGGGTTCAGATGAATATGAATTAATGGAATGTGAGAATTCAGATATACCAGTTGTTCCTGAACCAATGGACTGTTCATTATCTGTGATTGACCCAGAGTTCTCTCTAAGGTAAATGGTTGAAGATAACCAGAGTTTAAAGCTGTGGAAGTGAGCTGTGCTGTAGCAACAAAAGAAAAGGCTGTATTAGGAACAGTGAGGCTGTTTAATTCTTTTCTTTTGTTTGTATTTAAAAGCTGAAGTAAGCTATTTTTGTTACACATTTAATTTATGTTATATGCCCGAAGTGGTCTGTTATTTGTTTTGCCAAGAAAGAGAAAAAACCTCGTGGACGGGGAATAAAGCCCTCATTTGGAATTGAAGTGTGTTATGTGGTTCATATAATAGAAAGGTACAACTACCACTCTCAGAGGGCCAGGCAAGGCTGCCTGCAGTACTGACAGAGCCAAGAGGAGGAATCATCAGGCAATACCTGACCCCACCGATAGGGCCCCTGGGGGTGTGACAAATGCCAATAAAACCAAATACACTAACAACGCCAGTAAAACCATCAGCAATAGAGCCTTTACTTATGTTGCCCCTTCCATTTGGAATGCATTACCAGACAACTTAAGAGCCATTAAGGATCTCCAAACAATCTGGAAAGAGCTCAAAACTCGCCTATTTGTTGAATTCTATGGTTCCTCCACCAACAGCAATCAGCCTCAAGCACCATACTCCCCTTTGCAACCTCTATCCCCTCCATCCATCCCTCCCTCCCACCCACATATCAATACGTATTCAATACAGTATCTGCTTCTTGTATATAGTTATGTTAATTGTTAATTTGTTTTCACGTTTGCCCTGTAAATAAGCTTTCTGATGATCTCCAGGAACAAGCAGGAATGTAGTCCTCATATATGGGTATCGTCGGTACCGATGAAGCCTGCATGGGAACGCTCCCCAGCGTCCAATTAGAAAGCTTTTGGGAGCATCCCACAGCACCTGCGTGCTGCCTTCCTGCCTTTCCCAACTGCCTCTCTCCAGTTCTTCATTTTCCGTGGAGCCAGCAGGTCGTCGTTCCTGTCACTGCAGAAAATTTTCCTTATTCTCCTTCTTTTTTGTGGTTGCGTCTGTCTTCCTCGACGCTATACCGGTACCGCCGGTTCTCCTTTCTTTAAAAAAAAATAAAATAGATAGTATTTTTTTCCAAACTTTTCTTTTCCAGGTGCACGCGCCATTTTGGGCCTTAGGCCCAAAATTTCCTCCACTATGGAAAAACCCGCTTCAGGTTTCAAAAAATGCACCAAGTGTGGCGGTACCATCTCCGTCACCGACACTCATGAGTGGTGTCTTAAATGTTTAGGTCCTGACCACTCTATTTCCGAGTATATGGCTTGCGCCATGATGTCCAAGAGGGGTCGACAAAACCGGGCTGCTAAGCTCAGCACCCTTTTTTCCTTCGATGCAGCTTCGGTGGCATCGACGTCTTCCAGGGCTTCGTCTTCCTCCCATGGATCTCAGGTAACTAAATATAAGTCTAGCCGGTCCTCAAAGGGTAGATCTCCTTACAAGCATCGAGATGCCTCTGGCATTGCCTTTGAGGGTTCTGTACCGGCAAAATTGCCCCGGCGGTAGGCTTTGGCTTCCAAAGCATTATCGGGGCTCCAGGATGTTCTCGAGGCCTCAACCTCGGCAGAACTACTGGTGCCATGCTCTGGGGTACCGGCTGCTTTCTCCGGTACCGATACCCAGGCATCGGCAACGTCGATAGACCAGAGGTTCCTGGCTATTGAACGCAGTCTGGCGGCTCTCCTTACGGCATCGACACCCTCGGAACCACGTCAGACAGTTCAACCAGTACCGGCACCGACTCTGGTACCAGTACCGGTACCGACAGCATCGGCATCGACATTGGGTTTTGCTTTGCCAGCACCCAGTCATGCGATGCCTTCCGGTACCGATACACCGGTACCGACTTCGGTCGATACGGGTATCGGGCTCTTCAAGAGCATCCGGACAGAAGGTACTTTGAATCCTCGGAGGACTCTGAGGATTCTGACAGCTCTGTCGGTACCAGAATACTCCTCCCGGAGGAACCCTCCTCCAGAAGATATCTCCTTTCAGGATTTCATCAGGGAGGTGGCTCGAGGTCCTTCCATTACTGTGGCTCCCGAAACGGAGCCCAGGGCAAAGGAGTTGGAGATTCTACAATATCCCAAAGCTCCTAAAGAGGTGGTTACTTTGCCCTATCCATGAGATCTTGCATGATCTCATGCTAAGGATGTGGGAAACACCTCTTACCACCTCTCCTCACTCTCGTAGACTGGATACCATGAATCGAGTCCCTCCTTGTCCTGGTTTCCAAAAGACTCAGCTTCCTCACCACTCTATTGTGGTGGAATCAGCTATGAGAAGGATCAGGAGTGCAAAGAGGCATGCCTCTAATCCACCAGGACGTGAGTGTAGAACTCTGGATGCCTTTGGACATCGTACTTTCCAGGCTTCCATGCTTTCTGCCAGGATCAGTTCCTATATTTTATATATGGAAATGTTCCTTAAGGAAGTCACAGGTGATTTAGAGGTTTTGAGCCCTCTTCTTCCTGAGGATAGAAGGCAGGATTTTCTCACACTGGTCAAACATGCCCAGGATGTGTCTAAGTTTGTCAACCGTGCAGCTTTTGACTGTTTTGAGTGCATAAGCAGAACCTCTGCCATTGCCATAGGTGCACGTAGAATTGCCTGGCTCCAGGCATCCAATTTGGAGCTCTGGGTGCAGGACAAACTGGGCAATATCCCTTGTACAGGTGAGAATCTATTTGGCAAGAATTGGCAAGAGAAAGCCAATGAATTAGATGCTGACAACTCCACTTTGGACAGATTATCCAAAGCTACAGCTGATCCTGCAAGAAAGAAATCTTTCAAGAAACCATTCTTCTCCAAAAAGAAGAGGTTTTATCCCTCTTATTCCCAGCAGGGACGTTCTGCAGGTCAATCTGGCCGAAAGAGTCAGCAACCACCCAAACAAAGGAAAGCAAAGACTGCTAAGCCTCAACCGTCTCAGCAGTCTCAGCCTCCACAAGGCCTTTGACTTTCATCTAGAGAACTTAGCCTTCCTGGCTCTCAATGGACCAGAGCCTTCCACCATTCCAGGAAGGTTGTGTCATTTTGCCCCCAGATGGGGGCAGATAACAGCAGAACATTGGACACTCTCCATCATAAAAGAGGGGTACAAGCTTCACTTTTTGTGCATGCCCCCTCCCACGATGGTAAGACAGTTCAGTTCTCAGACCTCTCTCATCAACCTATTAGATCAAGAGGTCACAATGCTTCTTGCCCAAGGGGCAATAGAAGAAGTACTCATTCATCAACAGGGTACAGGGTTTTACTCCCCCTATTTCCTTATCCCAAAGAAAACAGGGGGGACACAGAACTATTTTAGACCTCAGAGAATTGAACAAATTCCTGTTCAAGGAGAAATTCAAGATGATTTCTCTGGGAACTCTGCTGCCATACCTTCAGAGTCAGGATTGGCTTTGTTCTCTAGATCTCAAGGATGCGTACACTCATGTTCTCATCCATCCATCTCACAGAACATAAGAACATAAGATATGCCATACTGGGTCAGACCAAGGTCCATCAAGCCCAGTATTCTGTTTCCAACGGTGGCCAATCTAGGTCATACGTACCTAGCAGTTTCCCCAAAAGACACAGGTTCCACAATGCTTGTACTGGGTCAAGCATTGATATCCTGGGTCCCTTCTTAATAATGGTTTATGGACCTTTCCTCCAGGAACTTGTCCAAACCTCTTTTAAACCCAACTACACTAACAGCCTTTACTTATTAAAAGAGGGCTGCTACAGAGTACCCTGTCTTGTGCTGCTGAGGTAAGCTATATTCTGATTTGATTTAAATTATAGCTCTTTGCTGCTGCTAGGCTCTAACTTATTATGAAATTTAAACTACAAGCTCTCTGCTGGGTTCTAAATTTAACCAGAAAGCTCTTTTCTGTGTTTTAAATTTAAACTAAAAGTACTTTGCTGATGCTAGGCCCTGAGTGACTATTAAATTCAAACTACAAGCTCTCTACTGGGTATGAAATGTAACCAGAAAGTTCTCTTCTGTGTTTTAAATTTAAACTTAAACTGCTGCTACTAAGCCCTGACTGATTTAACAAAAAATAGTGGGTTCACTATATAAGTGGGTTCAATATATAAGTTCCTTCGGTTCCTTTTTCAAGGAAAGCACTACCAGTACAGGGTGCTTCCTTTTGGCCTGGCCTCTGCACCAAGGGTGTTCATGAAATGCATGGCTGTGGTAGCAGCATTTCTCCGCACTCTGGGAATATTTGTCTTCCCTTACTTAGACGACTGGCTCATTCGAGCCCCATCAGAGTCAGAGGCCAGCATTTCTCTATCTTGCACAATGCGTATCCTTCAGTATTTGGGTCTGGTCATAAACATCCCAAAGTCCAGTCTAACTCCCACTCAGTCTTTAGAGTTCATAGGAGCTTTGCTGGATACCAGAAAAGCAAGGGCCTATCTTCCTCAGACCCGTTGCCTTGGCATGGTGCAGTTAGCTTCTCAAGCAGTGCTAAAACCTCATCTCACTGCTCGAGAGATGTTACAACTACTAGGCCACATGGCATCTACCGTGCATGTGGTACCCTATGCTCACCTCCATATGAGAGCAGCCCAGTGGACTTTATCCACTCAATGGACCCAGGCGTCAGAATGCCTGTCAGACAAAATAGCAAACACAAATCGCCTTATTTTGTTACTCCATTGGTGGCAGTCCACTCAAAACCTGTTGCTGGGGTCCCCCTTTCAACAACCTTTACCCCAGGCAACCCTCACAACAGATGCTTCTCCAATGGGTTGGGGAGCTCATCTGCAAGACCTCTCCACCCAAGGCACTTAGACTCCACAGGAGACTCATCTACATATCACTCTCTTGGAGCTCAGAGCAATCTTCCTTGCTCTTCGAGTGTTCCACACCCTGCTCAGCTACAAGACAGTCCTCGTTCATACGGACAATCAAGTAGCCATGTTCTATGTGAACAAGCAGGGGGGAACAGGCTCTCTGTCGCTTTGCAACGAAGCTTTGCGACTATGGGCCCTCGCCAGAGAGCATCAGATTCATCTCCTGGCAGTGTATCTTCCAGGCATACAAAGCTCTTGGGCAGACAGACTCAGTCGAGTTCTGCTTCCACACAAATGGTCTCTGCATGTAGACCAGGTGGCCAAGATTTTTCAAATTTGGGGAACCCCGGACATAGACCTCTTTGCAAGTCCGTTGAATGCCAAACTTCCCCGGTTCTGTTCCAGAATTCCGGCTCAGGGTTCTCAGGCCAAGGATGCTTTCCTCCTTCACTGGGGTCAAGACTTCCTTTATGCCTTTCCACCCATTCTCCTAATTCCCAAAACCCTGTTCAAGCTTCAGAGAGACAGAGGCCGTATGATTCTCATAGCTCCACATTGGCCAAGGCAAGTGTGGTACCCTCTGCTTCTATATCTCTCTCAAGCTCCCTCTCTGGAGTTAGGGTCTGCTCCAGATCTCCTGTCTCAGGAGGACGGAATGTTATGACATCCCAGTCCCCAGTCTCTGCATCTCAGGGCTTGGTTGCTGAAGGCCTAGATCTCCATGATCTTAACCTCCCTCAGCAAGTAAAGGATATCCTTTATGCTTCCAGGAAGCCTTCCACAAGACACTCTTATGCTTTCAAGTGGAAAAAGGTTTACCATATGGTGTTTGCAGAAGGGTCTTAACCCCCTTGCGATACCTCTGGAATCACTACTGGAGTATCTCCTTCATTTATCCAATGTAGGACTTAAGACTAACTCAGTAAGAGTTCGAGTGCTATTGCAGCTTCTTTCAAGCCTCTAAATGGACAACCTATTTCCTCCCATCCTCTTATAGCAAGATTTATGAGAGGCCTTCTTCTGACTAAGCCTCCCATTAAGCCACCACCGGTGGAATGGGACTTAAACCTAGTTCTTGGTCAGCTCATGAAGCCACCTTTCGAACCCTTAGCTACTACCTCATTGAAATTCCTTTCTTGGAAGGTTATCTTTCTCATTGCAATCACATCAGCACGTCACATCAGTGAGTTGCAAGCACTAGTGGCTGATCTACCTTATACAAGGTTCCATCATGACAAGGTAGTCCTTAGGACTCATCCACACTTTATGCCAAAGGTGGTCTCGCCTTTTCATCTATACCAAGCGGTCTACCTACCTGTGTTTTTTCCAAGGCCTCATGCATCAAATGCAGAAAGGAATCTTCATACTTTCGACTGTAAAAGAACTTTAGCCTTTTACTTACAAAGAACACAGCAACATAGGAAGTCCTCTCAACTCTTTGTTGCTTTTGATCCTTCTCATTTGGGACTTCCAGTCTCCAAGAGAACACTGTCTAACTGGATTGCTCAGTGTATTTCCTTTGCCTATCAGAGTAAGAATCTTCCTCTGGAGGGCCATGTCACAGCTCACAATGTGAGAGCAATAGCAGCTTCAATGGCTCATCTACACTCTGTGTCTATTGACGACATCTGTCGAGCAGCCACCTGGGCCTCGGTTCATACATTCACAGCCCATTACTGCTTGGACAAAGACTCCCGCCGGGATTTTTTAATTTATTTTATTTATTTAACATATATTTATAACCCGCAACTTCCAGAGTTCAGTTGCGGTTCACAATAAAACAACAATCTACAAAGCATAAGCTTAGTTTTACATCGAACATTTTGTAACAATAAAAGTAATGGTTAACAGCATGAACTAGTGCAAAATAGCAAACTGGCTTGTAAACTATGTACAAAAAACTATATACAAATACATGTTGTGGGTACTTTGGAATTGGATCATAGTGTTTTTATAATAGTGTATTGTCTGTTAAATTGTTGGGATTAGTATTACTCTGTCATAATTTTTAACCTTTATCTGAGTGTATCCAGGGGTTATCTATGTTGCCGTAGTGCATGGAGAATAAATAGGTTTTTAGTTTTTTTCGGAGTTCCATGATTTCAGTTATGGTTCGTAGGTCCTCCGGAAGGGAATTCCACATAGATGGGGCAGCATGAGAAAAAGCTCTTTTGTTAGTTAATTTATTTGCTTTTATGAAATCATTAGGAGTATTTAGTTTATTTGAGTATCCTTTTCTGTGCGTGGTTTTTTGAGATTCCATGCTAATTAGTTTGCTTAATGGGATTGGGGCCATGTTGTTTAAAGCTTTATATGTAGTTATTATGGTTTTATATATTATCCTACTTTGAATTGGCAACCAGTGTAGGGAGGCTAGTATTGGTGTTATGTGCTGGATAGAGTGTGCTTTCATTATAATTCTGGCTGCTGCGTTTTGTGCTAATTGGATTCTTTTTATGTTTTGTTTCGTTATACCTAAAAGAATTAGGTTGGCAAAATCAAAGTGCGGTGTTATCGTAGCCTGGATTATATTAATGAAGTCTAGTTGGTGTACTAACGGGCGTAATTGTTTAAGAATTTTAAGTTTAAAGTATATTTTCTTTATGGTGTTTCTGATGTGAGTGTTCATCGTCAGATGAGTATCTAGAATAACACCTAGGTATCTTATTTCATTTTTTATTTTAATGTCATGGTTTTGTAATGTTATATGGGTGGGGGATATATGATTGATTTTTTGTTACAATTAGGACTTCTGTTTTTGAATGATTAATGTGAAGGTTTTGTGCTTTTAGCCATGTAGTAATTTCATTGAAGCAGTCTGATAGTAGTTTTATTGGTAAATTAGGAATCGTGAAAGGGATGTACATCATAATATCATCTGCGTATAGATGATAGTATACTCCGAATTTTTTAAAGATATCACTGACAGGTTTTATGTAAATGTTAAACAGGAGGGCTGATAGTGCGGAGCCTTGTGGGAGACCAATTTCTTGATTATATATAGTTGATGTTTGGTTACCAATTCTTACATTTTGTGTTCTATTATTTAAGTAAGAGGTAAACCATTTATGTACAGTGTCTTTTATTCCTATTTGTTTCAGGTTATTAAGCATTATAGTGTGGTGAACACTATCGAATGCTGCCGAAATATCAATAAATAAGAGTATAAATGCTTGTTTATGATTATCAATTCCTTTGAGTAGTACATCAGTTAAGACTGTTAAAAGTGTTTCAACTCCATGTTGAGGCCTAAATCCATATTGGTGGTCATCAAGTGGGTAGGATGAATCTAGGTATTCTTGTGTCTGAATTTGGACCACTTTTTCTATTATTTTAGCTAAAAAAGGGATACTTGATATGGGTCTGTATGATTTTGGTGATGTTTTATCAAGCGTGTTGTTTTTGAGAATTGGACGGATTTGAGCATGTTTGAGCGTAGAAGGGAGGTGTCCTTGAAGCAGTGAGAGGTTGACTATAGGGAGGATGTATGATATTAGTATTGGGAGTGTACTTTTTATCCATGTTACTGGGCATGGATCAAGAAAGGAGGTTGTGGTGTTGAGATTAGCAATGATGTTCTTTAGTGCGTCTTTTGATATAGGGTGAAATTTTGACCATTCATCTGAGACGTGATGAGCTGTATTTATATTGTTTATTGTCATTATAGGTTGCATAGATTTATTTTGATAATGGGTGGCTAAAGTTTGTACCGATATTTCGGTGATTTCAGTATTCGATGTTTGAGGATTATTAGTAAGATTTCTAACAATTGAGAATAGTTCTCGTGGTCTGTTATAAGATTTTGATAAGATTGCTGCGAAATAAGATTTTTTTGTATTATCTAATGTGTCTTTGTATTTTGTGAGATGGTTATTATATATTTCCTTGTTGATTGTTGATTTGGTTTTGCGCCATTTATGTTCTAATTTTCTTAGTTCTTTTTTCATTTGTTTTAGCGTGTTGTTGAACCATGGAGTTCTGTTTATTTTTAATTTAGGGGGCTTTTTGATTCGTTGATCAAGTTTGGCTGCATTATTGATTGTTACATGCCAGTTTATTACAGCTTCATCTAGATTCATTGGGGATGATGAGAGGTGAGGTATTGTTGTATCCAAGAATTCAGTTTCATGCCTTCTTTGGTCAGGCTGTTCTCCAACACCTGTTCCATACCTAATCAACTCCTACCCACCATCCCTGGTTGGATGCCAGAGATCCATGGGGGGAAGTGGAGCCCTTTCACAGGGGCACACAACTTCTGGGGTCTCTCCCTGGCATCTAAAGCTAGGGAGTCCCCATATGTGAGGACTACATTCCTGCTTGTTCCTGGAGATAGCATAGTTACTCACCTGTAACAGGTGATCTCCAGGAACAGCAGGAATTTAGTCCTCACAACCCACCCACCTCCCCTAGGAGTTGTATCTCTCTATCTCTTTCTCTTTCCCTCTCTCTCTTTGTCTCAGCTTTAAACTCAACTGGAGAGAGGCAGTTGGGAAAGGCGGGAAGACAGCACGCAGGCGCTGTGGGATGCTCCCAAAAGCCTTCTAATTGGACGCTGGGGAGCGTTCCCGCGCAGGCTCTGTCGGTACCGACGATACCCATATGTGAGGACTAAATTCCTGCTGTTCCCGGAGATCACCTGTTACAGGTGAGTAACTATGCTTTATAATGTTAAGTTCCCGTTTTATTTTCTGTAAACCGCCACTGATCTTTGGAAATCTTTTGTACAAATCTAACAAATTTGCCATGACTTGAGCATTCTTTTATGATCGTTTAATACCCATGTTCATTTTGTTGTGAACCTGTGTACAAAGATGCAATGTGTGCCCAAAACATTGTTGTGTTTTCTGTTCGGTGTATGTTGGCAGTTGCTTGTCTTCTTCTTAGTTTCATTAGGTAACCCTGAAAAGGGCTGGTTTTGGTTGTTGGTGGCCATTAGTACTTGATGGGCCAGCCCTTGCTATTTCTCACCAGGCGACATCTGTCTGGCATGGTGTGGACCAGATCAATTTGATGGGGTGTTCTTATGTTATGATTTGATTCCAAGTTGCAATCAGTGACTCAGTCAGCTCTCACTTGGTCTGCAGCTGCTTCTTGGTGATCTCAACTGATGCCTTGTACCAAACATTCTCAATCGGATTGAGATCGGGTGATTGAGCTGGCCAGTCAATGGTCTGAACTCCATTTATTTTCTGCAGTCAGCGACAGTTTTCGCTAGGTGGCCAGGTGCATTGTCATCCTGGAAGAAATATCTGCTAGGAAACAGTTGCTCAGCATGCACTTCTGCTGAATTCTTATGTATTGTGCTACATTTACCATCCCGTCAATAATATGGAGTCTTCCATTATAACTGGCTGCCATGCTTCCCCAGATCATGACCTTGGTTGGATGCTTCACTGAGATATTCAAGCACTCTGGTTTTGTACTCTTCATGAGGAAACCTCCTCACATAGGCTTTGCCCTGGTCAACCAGAATGGAGAATTTGCTTTTGTCGCTGAACAGAACTCCCAGTCAGCCTTGCTCTATTTTGAGTACTTGGATGCCTACTCAATGCGTTTCTTTCTCTGTTCCATCATTAGTAAAGACTTCCTTGCACGTTATAGCCCCTCAACCCATACTCCAAGGATCAACTCCTCACAGTAAAAGTGAAAACTGCAACAGAACACTTTTCCTTCCATTCCCACAGAAGCTCATGGGAGGTTAGCTTGAGGTTGCCAAGAGATGTCCTTATCAAGGCCCTGTCATCACTCTTGGTTGACTTTCTAGGCTGACCACTACAGTGTTGGTCCTAAGTATTTCCTATCTCCTTATTTTTCTGCAGAATGTTGACAACCATGCTGTGATTATCCCTTCTTATGCAAAACCCAGTCCTCCATTGATAGAAAATGTGATCTCTTCACCATGCCAGGACATTGAGCATCAGACGTGATACACACCAGTTAATCCACATTAAATTTAAACCCTGTGTGCCACCAAAATACCATGCACTGATTGGCTATCAAATATGAATTCTTATTGGCTGAGGAAGCACAGTATTCTATTAGTTCATTTCGATCCCGCTTTGACACAAAATACGGTTGATCTGTTGGGACATAGTTTTTTCATGACAGCAATACAAAAGTTCACAGACAAATAATTTTGCATGCAGAAATGGCTGTCAAATTAAATTTTCAACAAAACGGTATATAATAAGCTATGATTCTGCCACAGAATTTGGAAAGATTGGCAAAATAAAGCTGAGAATAGCTTGATCATACAGCCAATGCAATGCTTTTGCACACCACTGTAAAACCCTCACACAGAAGAGGTTTCTCCAGATACATGTGCCCACGAGGGAAGGGTTAGGGCAGCCGTTATAGTTGGTGATTCAATCATTAGGCATGTAGATAGCTGGGTGGCTGGTAGACGTGAGGATCGCCTGATAACATGCCTGTCTGCTGTGAAGATAGCGGACCTCACGTGCCACTAGACAGGATTTTAGATGGTGCTGGGGAGGAGCCTGCTGTCTTGGTACATATTGGCACCAATGACATAGGAATATGTGGGAGGGAGGTTCTGGAGGCCAAATTTAGGCTTTTAGGTAGGAAGTTGAAATCCAAAACTTCCAGGGTAGCATTTTCTAAATTGCTTCCTGTTCTATGTGCAGAACCCAAAAGCAGGGCCGGACCATCCATTGTACGAGAATGTTATTTGCACAGGGCCCCGTGCCAACTCAGTTCTGCACATGGTATTTGGTTTGCAGGGCCAGCTGGCTTCAGAGGGAGCCAGGGAGGCGCGAAGCCCCGGCTCACATCTGCACAGCGCTGGAGTGAAAAGCAGCATCCAGCAGTCGTGTTCTCCTGAAGTGTGCTGAGTGGCAGGAAAAAGGAAATGCCCTTTAACCTCTGGCGCTCCAATGTGCTTCAGGAGAACACAACTGCTAGAATGAAGGAACATGCTGATTTTCACTCTGGCGCTGTGCAGAGGTGAGCTGGGGCTTCGGGCCTCCCTGACTCCATCTCAAACCAGTCAGATAGGCGTGGGGCTCTTCAGGGGGAGGGCTAGGACTGGAAATTGACTGATGGGGGTGGGCTAGGACTGGAAATGGCTGATGGGAGGGCTAGGATTGCAAATGGACTGATGGGGACTTGGACTGTAAATGGCTGATGAGGGGGCTAGGACTAGAAATGGGCTGATGGGGGGCTAGGATAGGACTGGAAATGGGCTGATGGATGGGCTAAGACTGGAAATGGGTTGATTGGGGGGGGCTTGGACAGGAAGTGGGCTGATAGGGGGCTAGGACTGAAAATTGATTGATGGGGGGCTAGAATAGGACTGGAAATGGGTTGATGGGGGCTAGGATAGGACTGGAAATGACTGATGGGGGGGGCTAGGACTAGAAATGGGTTGATGGGGGGCTAGGACTGAAAATGGACTGATGGGAGGCTAGGATAGAACTGGAAATGGGCCAATGGGGGGGGGGGGCGCTAGGATAGGACTGGAAATGGGTTGATGGGGAGCTTGGACTGGAAATGGGCTGATGGGGGCTAGGATAGGACCGGAAATGGCTGATGAGGGGGCTAGGATTTGAAATGGGCTGATTGGGGGGATAGGACTGGAAATGAGCTGACTGGGGGCTATTACTGGAAATGGGCTGATGTGTGGGGATGGGAGAATGGGACTTGAAAGGAGCGGATGCTGGGTGGGGCTGGAACTAGAAGAGAGCTGATGTTGTGGAAGGACTAGAAGGGGATGGAGCCGTGTATTAGGAGAGTAAGTGGGTATTGAGGATGGAAGGGCAAAATTTGAGTGGATGAAAAAGGAATAAAGAAAGAAATGGAGGAAAGAGCAAAAGGGGAAAGATTAGTAGGTTGGAGCAGATGTAGAGAGAGAATGGAAAAAAGAAAAAAGGTAAAAAGTGGACTGTTGTAGTTGTTGTTATGGAAGGACAGACTAGATGGGCCTTGTGGTCTTTTTCTGTCGTCATGTTTCTATGTTTCTAAAAGAGAGAAGAAAGGACAAATGGACAGCAGACAATGGAGAGTTAGCAGAAGACACGAAGAAACCAGAAGAGCAATTGCAACTGAAAAATAAAATGCCCAAACAACAAAAGGTAGATAAATACTTTTTTATTTTGAATTTATTAACTGGAATATATCAGCTCTGGGAAATGTGCATCGCTAATGTCTTTGCATTTTGTTTAGTACAAGAGTAAATTAATTTATAGTTTTATTCTCCAGTGTTGTTGTACATTCCAAATTTGGCTTTTGGGGTTCCCAGGTTAATTATTGTCTTCCTATTTCTAAATTGTGATCCCTTGTTCTTTGTTTGGTGATGGTCTATGTTCTGCATTTATAACTGAGCTAAAGTATTCTGTTCATGTAGGGTCCGATTTTCCAAGGCAGTTACATGGGTAACAGCCCATGTTAACCGTGTAAATGCCTTAACCTGGATTTTCCAAAATAGTGCCTTTGGAAAATCCCGGTTAAGTCTCTAATGTGCCCAGATGCTATCTGCTTAGCATTTGGGTATGTTTGGGAGCATTCTGGGGTGGAGTCAAGGAGGGGATTGGTACTAAGTGGGTAGGAGTGTTTTTCAATGCTGCCCATTTAGTGCTTTGCGCCTTAAAAATAGGCAAGGAAAACGCTTGCCTATCTTTAAGGCGTTGGGGCTAAATGGGCAGCATCGAAAATCGCTGCTACCTGCTTATCCTCAGCAGCTGCCAGCCTATGCAGCATGACCCAGATTTTCATTTCTTTTGCCGCGGAAATGAAAATAACAGGTTAAGGGGGTCGGCGGGCAGGCTATGCACTGATGCGGCGTATAGTCTGCCTAAATGAAAATCGGGCCTGTAGTTTCTATTTGACAGTGCCACATATTTATTTATTTATTTACATTCTCTTATATACCGCGCTATTCTGCATCAGTGCGGTTTACATTGAACAAACTGAAATTACATTGAACAGGGCATTATAACTTGGAGATAACTATTTTACAGGGAACTTGTTCTCTTTCCCCAATAGGAGATGTATTGGTATTCTCTGAGATGTATTGGTTTAATATTTGCAGTGTTGCCTTTTGATAGGTAGGGTTGGGTGCTCTGTGAGTCCTGCTAGTGCTGTTATGATACAGCAGGTTTTGCAATAGGTTCTAAATGGACAGTATTTATTGTACTTCCTAATGTGCCTAGCGATTGGCACTGAAGTATAGTAATATAGAAATCTGGTAGTCTTTCTTTATCCAGATACTCATTAAGAGGTATGTTTACTAAAAGCGCATGCTAACATTATGCAAATATTTATGAAAATGAGGCCTTGCAATGAGTCTCCGCACATGACCCCACACCCTCTGGGGCCGCCCCTGCCCAAAAGGCAGGCAGAACTCCGGAGTCTCAATGCGTGGATGAGACGATGGTGCAAGGAAGAGGGTTTAGGATTTGTTAGGAACTGGGCAACACTTTGGGGAAAGAACGTGCTTTTCTGAAAAGATGGGCTCCAGCTTAACCAGAACAAAACCAGGCTGCTGGCATTAACCTTTAAAAAGGAGAGAGAGCAGCTTTTAAACTAGATAATAAAGAAAAGTCGACAGTCGCCCAAGAGACTGTATACTTGAAGGATACTAGCAAAGGAGCAAAGTTAGGGCATCCGGACAAAGAGGTGCCAATGAAGATAAAAGTAACCCAGATGCCCTTAAGTACAGAACAGACAAAGCTGAAAGATTTTAAATTACCACTACAACTTTGAAATTCCTTTTTTGGAAAGTCATCTTCCTCATTGCAATCACATCAGCACGTCGCATCAGTGAATTGCAAGCATTAGTGGCTGATCCTCCTTATACAAGATTCCACCATGATAAGGTAGTTCTTAGGACTCATCTACACTTTATGGCAAAGGTGGTTTCGCCTTTCCATTTAAACCAAGCGGTTTACCTTCCTGTATTCTTTCCGAGGCTTCATGCCTCCAGTGCAGAAAGGAACCTTCATACCTTGGACTGTAAAAGAGCTTTGGCCTTTTACTTGCAAAGGACACAGCAACATAGAAAATCTTCTCAACTCTTTGTTGCTTTTGATCCTAGTCATTTGGGACTTCCAGTTTCCAAAAGAACTCTATCTAACTGGATTGCTCATTTGCCTATGAGAGTAAGAACCTTCCTCTTGAAGGCCATGTCACAGCTCACAATGTGAGAGCCATGGCAGCCTCAATGGCTCATCTTCACTCTGTGCCTATTGACGACATCTGTCGAGCAGCTACTTGGGCTTCGGTACATACCTTCATGGCCCACTACTGTTTAGACAAGGACTCCCGCCGGGATGCCTTGTTTGGCCAGGCTGTTCTTCAACACCTTTTTCAGACTTAATCAACTCCTACCCACCATCTCTGGTAGGATGCCAGAGATCCATGGGGGGGGGGGAAGTATGGCCCTTTCACAAGGCCTAACAACTTCCTGGGGCCATCTCCCTGGCATCTGCAGCTAGGGAGTCCCCATATGTAAAGACTACATTTCTGCTTGTTCCTGGAGATAGCGTAGTTACTCACCTGTAACAGGTGATTTCTGGGAACAGCAGGAATTTAGTCTTCACAACCCGCCCATCTTCCCTAGGAGTTGTGTATCTCTCTCTCTCTTTTGACTCAGCTATAAAATCAATTGGAGAGAGACAGTTGGAAAGGCGGGAAGGCAGCACGCAGGCGCTGTGGGATGCTCCCAAAAGCTTTCCTATCGGACGCTGCTTTCTGGGTGTCTACTGCAGACTTTGGTATCATCTGCAAACAAGCAAACCTTATTGATAGCCCTTCCGCAATATCACTAACAAAGATGTTAAAAACAATCAGACCAAGGAGAGATTCCTGCGGCACACCACTAGTAATCTCCATCTCCTTAGAGTGAACTCCATTTATCTGTACCCTTTGCTGCTTCCCACTCCCAATTTCTAACCCAATCAGTAACTTTAGGATCCAACCCTAGGGTGCTCAGTTTGTTTATAAGTTGCCTGTGCGGAACGGTGTCAAAGGATTTTCTGAAATCTAAGTCTACCACATCTAGGACTCTCCCTCGGTCCAACTCCCTAGTCACCCAGTCAGAAAAATCAATCAGATTTGTCTGAAAAGACCTGCCTATGGTACACCCATGCTGCTTCGGATCCTGCAATCCAGTGGATTCTAGAAACCTCACTATTCTCTCTTTTAGCAGCATTTCCAACAATTTACTTACCACAGAGGTTAGACTAATCGGCTTGGGGTTCCTTCTTTCCCTGGGACTGTTTGGGGTGTCCTGTGTTATGTTCCCAGAGCTTTCCTCATCGTGGGAACATGGGTGTCTTTTATGTGGTGGCCTAAAGAGGTTGCATCTAGGAATCATGGACCTATGTGGTTAAAGGGATGGGTGGCAGGGTTCCCCAGCTACTGATCACATGTGTGGGCCTGTAGATCTACTTTAGCACTCATCTTCTCCTCCATTGGAGTAACACTCCTCAGTAGCAAGAGTACTGTGCTAGATGTGTTAGGGAAGTGATAGGAAAGAGCCCCAATCCCTTCTCTACCAGGGGCTTGGGAATCTTCCATTGCAGCCTAGTTAATCAGGCACCCTGGGTAGCTTAGGATGAGAGGGGTTTATACAGCTGTTCCACATAGTGGCCATTGCTGGCACCCTACCTGCATCCTTACGGGGCCCCTCACTCATTCAGATGCTGCATTTGTACCCTGTCTCTCCCAGAATGGACCACAGTACAGTCTCTATGCATGTATTGGCTTCCCTGATTTGCCTGCTCTGCCCCCTTGTATATTGACCCATTGTTCTGAGTTATGCAGTGGGATGTGCCTATTCCTAGGTCAGCCCTCTCTACCCTTCACTGACCACTTACTAGGGTAGAGGCATACGAGGTGTGATGAAAAATTATTGAGACTTGTTATGTAGCTATATAACAATACGTCACACTATGATGCTATTAAGCATGCAGTAACCTAGTTATGTGCTCTGCATGTGCAGAGTGTAACATGGCTGCAGCACACTTGTACTTTTTTAATCATGTGATATTTGGTATCATGTAAAAGCAATTTGTCAGATTTATGATGAGTGAAAAAATTGAACAGCAAATTTGCATTAAATTCTGCCAGAAACTTGGAGATTTGTGCAAAGAAATGTATGACAAGTTACAGAAAGTGTATGGCGATGAAAGCATGAGTCGTGTTCAAGTTTATGACTGGTAACAAACGTTTCCAAGAGGGCTGCCAAACCTTCTGGAAGGTCAACCATGAGCAGGTATGAAGACAAAGTTGAAGCAGTGCATGACGCAATATGCTGAAATCATTGATTGACTATCAGGGAACTTGCTGAGAACATGGACATCAGTTTCAAGTTGGTACAGTTCATTCTTACTGGCAATTTGGGGATGAGACGTGGGTTTGCAAAATTCATGCCAAAATTCCTGTTCCCTGACCAAAAAGATGATCAACTGTCTGCAGTGCGGGAGTTGTTGGAATGCATTGAAAATGACTCAAATTTTATCAAAAAGATTATTACTGGTGATTAATCATTGATTCATGGTTATGACCCAGAAACTAAGGAAAACTCCAGACTCTCCCAGACCCAAGAAAGCCCATCAGGTGAGGAGCAATGTCGAGGTCATGCTCACTGTTTTCTCTGATTACCAGGGTATTGTTATTCATGCATATGCTTCAAAAGGCCAAACCATCAATAAGGAGTACTAGGTCCAAGTTCTGACTCGTTTGATAGAGGCTAGAGTTGCACAAGAATTGTGAATGGTTGCTTCATCACAATAATGCCCCAGCTCACCAATCACATCTTGTCCAGCAGTTCCTGGCCAAACACCAAATCGAGCAAGTCCATCAGCCTCCGTACTCACCTGACTTCGTACCTGGTGACTTTTTCTTGTTTCCAAAGCTGAAACTACAACTGAAAGGAAGGAAATTTGATGACTTGGAGACCATTAAGCAAAATTTGATACAGCAGCTTCACAGCATAATGAAAGAGGCATTTCAAACTTGTTTCCAGCAGTGGCAGGAATGTTGGAAGAAGTGTGTTTTATTGAAAGAGGACTACTTTGAAGGAGACTGAGTGCAATAACTGTCAGTGTTATACTTCTTGTGTTATTGCGCCAGTCTTGATACTTTTTGATCGCAGCTCGTAGGTATTGTGGTCTGATATCTCTTCAGGGCTTTGGTGGCTTACATAGCACTGCATTGGTAGAGTGCAATAACAAGGTGCTTGTAATGAGTGCCTTTGCAGTGCATATATGCTAAGAGAGTGTGTGCCCTTGTAGCCTACTACTGCATTAGAGTTTTTATTTAACCGTTTTTATAGACCACTTTTCTTAGAGTCAAAGTGGTGTATAGATAACTTTAACTTACAAACAGGCTGATGCAGAAAGCTGGAGCTCAAGTTGTGCGCTATTAACTCTGTATGCCTCTTCGCAGCATTAAACTGGGAGAGCAAGCCATGCTCCCCCAGAGAAACAGGGGCACCACGTGGCTAATTTGCACATGCACCTGACAATATTTTGATGGCACTGATGATCCAGGTATCGGGGAAAGCCCCCAATGCCATCAAAATACTGTCGGGGGCACGTGCAAGATGTTTAAAGCCACCTCAAGAACCAGCGTAGAGATATTGGCGCTAAGGCAGGTTATGAAATCCTCTATACATTTCTCTGTGTCGGGCACAGACAATATTAGCATGTCATTTTAATACTTGCAGCTCATTTGACTATAATTTAAATACTCTTGGCATTGTGTGTGCTTGCTTTTCCTTTGCTGTTTACACGCACGTCATCTCTTTTCTGCATTTTACTGTGGTGGTAATTGTGCCTAAAAGTTGCATTATATCTGTGCGTAAAGGCCATGCTAGTTTTCTGTATTGGCCCGAAGGTTTACAAAGAACACATTACATTGTGTCTAACATGCTCATACATCGTTACTGCGGCCACAGCCTCTGCTTCTACCATGGGCACTATGCCCTCTCCACAGTATATCTGTACACTAACTGCATGTATACCCCGCTCTACTCATGGCACTTTGGTAAACATGCCCCTTTGTGTTACTATACATGCTAATGTGTACAAGCTATTGGAGCAATTTGTTTCATATATGTGCAAGGACTTAGAGCATTTCCTGGAAAGTGATATTTTTAGCATTTATCTTCAATTTTGCAACATGGCTGAAAGCTGTGTATGCCTTGTAGTGCTATACAAATGATAAGTAGTAGTAAATGATTAATAGTAGTAGTAATAGTAATAAGCTTGTGTGCATAGGTTCTTGAATGTGAGCAATTTCTACTACTACTATTATTACTGTTGTTGTTAGGTGCCATCGCGTCAATGTCGACTCATGGTGACCCTCTGAATAGTTATCCTAAATTGTGTTTGGTCTTCAGTCAGTCATTGTTGACAGACGGGTACCCGTAGCTGCTGTTATTGTATCAATCCATCTCACTGCTGGCCTTCCTTTTTTGCGTTGACCCTTTATCTTGCCAAGCATGTTGTCTCTCTCTAATGATCTCTCTCTTTGCATGTTGTGTCCAAAATATGAAAGTCGAAGTCTTCTCATCTGAGCTTCTAAAGAAAGCTTAGGTTTGATCTCCTCTAGCACTGACTGGTTTGTACTTCAGGCAGTCCAAAGTATACACAGTATTCGTCACCAGCACCATAATTCAAAGGCATATATTTTCTTCCTGTCTATCTTTTTCACTCTCCAACTTTTGCATCCATATTATGTTATTGAAAATGTCATGGCTTGAACAAATTGAATCTTTGTATGGAGAGAGACAGCTCTACTTCTGATAATCTTGTCTAGGTCCTTCACAGCCATTCTGCCAAGAGCAATGCGTCATCTGATGATTTCTTGACTGTTTGTTGCTTCTTTATTGATAGTTGATCCAAGTAGGTTAAAGTTCTTCACTATTTCAATTTCTTCATCAACGATTGATTTGCCATTTGTTGTGATCTTTGTCTTCTTTACATTAAGGTGAAGGCTCATTTTAAGACTCTGTTCCTTGATCTTCAGAAGCAAATGTTTCAGATCATCTTCACTTTCAGCCAGTTATAAGGTATCATCAGCATAGCGAAGGTTGTTGATGAGTCTTCCACCAATCTTCATACCTCTGTTGTCATCATACAGTCCTGCTTCTCTGATGATTTGTTCTGCATATAAATTAACAAGTAGGGGGAAAGTATGCAGCCTTGTCGTACACCTTTGCTGATTTTAAGCCATTCTGTTTCTCCTTGTTCCATTCAAACTGTTGCTTCTTGATCAATGTAAAGGTTGTGCAAGAGAATAATCAGGTGTTCTGGTATACCCATGCTTCTTAATGTGACCCAGAGTTTCTCATGGTTTACACAGTCTAAAACCTTGCTGTAGTCAATAAAGCACAAATAGATATCCTTTTCGTATTCTTTAGTCTTTTCAAGAATCCATCTCACATCCGCGATGTCTCTCGTTCCTCGCCCTTTCCTGAATCCTGCTTGTACTTCAGGAGTTCTCGTTCCAGGTATGGTTGTACTCTCTGTTGAATAATCATCAGTAGAATCTTGCTGGCATGTGGGATAAGAGCGATTGTGTGATAATTTCCACAGTCAGTTGGATCACCTTTCTCTAGTATTGATATAAACACAGATCTTTTCCAGTCAGTTGGCCATGATGTTGTCTTCCAAATTTCCTGTCAGAGCCTTGTAAGTTTGGTAACAGCTGCATCAGATTGTTGTAATACTTCTATGGAAATGTCATCAATGCCCATGCTTTGTTTTTTGATAAGGCTTTCAATTCTGCTTCGACGACTTCTTTCATCACCAATGGTTACGGATCATAAGGTGCAGGCTGAAACAGCTGTTGGTCCACTTGAACTTTTTCTCTTAAAAACTCTATATATTTTCTTCACCTTTTATTGATCTTCACAGCATCATTCAACATAGATCCATGAGCATCTTGTAACATTGCAATTTGAGGATGGAATTTTTTCTTTAACTCTCGTAGCTTTAGGAAAGCCAATCTTGTTCTTCCTCTAATAGTTTCTGCTTCTATTTCCTTGCATGCTTCATTTTTATACTTCTCCTTGTCTTGTCTTGCTGCACATTGGAAATCTCTTGAGTTCTGTGATTGCCTCTTTCTCCTCCTGCTTTAGCTTCTCTGCATTTCTGGGCAATTTTCAGAGTTTCTTCGGTTATCCATTTTGGCCGGTTTTGCTTTTTCACCTTTTGTAGAAACTTCTCGCTTTCTTCTGACACATCCTTCTTGATGTCATCCCATACCTCTTCTGGAGCTCTGTCATTTCTATCAAAAGTAGCAAATCGATTTTACAGGCAGTCTTTAAATTCCAGTGGTATATTCTCAAGATCGTATTTTGCTACATACATCAGTGGCTTGCTCTTTTTCAACTTTAGCTTGAGTTTGCATACTAGTGGTTGGTGATCTGTACCAGTCAGCTCCAGGTTTTTTCTCTTGTTAATGTTATAGAGCTTTTCTATCATTGACTTCCATAGATGTAGTCAATTTGATTTTTGTACAATCCATTGGGTGGAGTTCATGTGTACAGTCGCCACTTGTGTTGCTGGAAGAAGGTGTTTGAGATGAATAGATCATTGGTCTTGCAGAATTCTATCAGTCTTTTTCTAGCTTCATTTCTGTTACCAAGTCCATATTTTCCAACCATTTTGCCGCCTTCTTTGTTGCCAGCTTTTGTGTTCCATTCATCCATGACTATTAGGATATCCTGTTTGCATGTTCTGTCAATGTCAGCTTGTACTTGTTCATAGAGCTCATCAATTTCATCCTCTTCTGCAGCTGTTGTTGGGGGCATATACTTGAATTATAATTGTGTTGATAGGCATTCCTCGTAGACAAATAGAAATTAAGTGTTCACTGACTGCACTGTTTTTCATTACAGTTCTTGCAAGTTTCTTCTTAATTATAAACGCAACACCATTTCTTCTTTGTCTTTCATTTCCAGCATAGTAGACCATCTGATGCAAAGTGCCCGATGCCAGTCCATTTCAGTTTGCTGACATCCAACCGATCAAGCTGTACACGTTCTATTTCATTCTTGACCACTTCCAGCTTCCCTTGGTTCATGCTTTGTATGTTCCATGTCCCAATATATAAGACATCTTTGCAGCTTCTGACTCTCATTTCATACGCAGCTACATCAGCAGTCAGACATCCCGAGGGCTTTGAACCAACCACATCATAAATTCTGGTTTTACTCTGAACAGTCTTCAGCTCCTCCCCAGTAGCCAGTTGGGTGCCTTCCAACCTGAGGGTCTCATTTTCCAGCACTATAGTGCAATTTGTTTTGTTGTGACTATCCATTGAATTTTTGTGGCAAGATACGGAAGTAGATTGCCGGGCCTTTCTTTCACACAGTTTAAATTTAGTGTTGTTGCCGTTGTCACAGAAATGTGATCCTCTGCCGCCAACACTGTCCCATTCTGCTGCTGCCCAGATGGGTGGTTTGTCTTGGTCTGGCACCTCAGCTGAGACCCTCCCATCGTGGTAGACCCTGCCCGTAGTTAAATTACCGATAGTTTAGCCCTCACAGCACAACAAGCTGCAAACCAATTGAGGGACTATCATTACTACTACTAATTATTATTATTTTTAATTAATTTATATATTATTATTATAATTTATTATTACTATTACTAATAATATTATTAATAACTTAATCTCCAGGAACAAGCAAGAATATAGTCTTCACATATGGGTATCGTCGGTACCGACGGAGCCTGTGCGGGAACGCTCCCCAGCGTCCAATAGGAACACTTTTGGGAGCATCCCTCAGCACATGCGCGCTGCCTTCCCGCCTTTCCAACTGTCCCTCTTCAGTTCTTCGTTTTCTGCAGAGCCGACAGGACACATTCCCTGTCACCGCAGAAAATTTCTTCTTTAAACTTGTTTTCTTGTGGTCGCGTCTGCTTCCGCACGACACCTACCGGTACTGCCGGTTCTTCTTTCTTCTTTTCTAAAAAAAATAAAATAAAATATATATACTTTCTGAACTGTTCTCTTCAGAAATTTTTCTTTTGGTGCTAGGCACCATTTTGGGCATTAGGCCCTATTTTTCCTAAAATATGGAAAAAACCAGCTAGTGGTTTTAAAAAATGTACTAAGTGTGGCAGTACCATTTCCGTCACCGACACCCATGACATAAGAACATAAGATATGCCATACTGGGTCAGACCAAGGTCCATCAAGCCCAGTATTCTGTTTCCAACAGTGGCCAATCTAGGTCATATGTACCTAGCAGTTTCCCCGAGAGACACAAGTTCCACAATGCTTGTACTGGGTCAAGCATTGATATCTTCGGTCACTTCTTAATAATGGTTTATGGACCTTTCCTCCAGGAACTTGTCCAAACCTTTTTTAAACCCAGCTACACTAACAGCCTTTACCACATCCTCCGGTAACAAATTCCAGAGTTTGATTACACGTTGAGTGAAAAAATATTTTCTTTATTAGTCTTAAATAGTTTACCCTGTAGCTTCATTGCATGTCCCCTAGTCTTTCTATATTCTGATAAGGTAAACAATCGATCTACGTTTACCCGTTCCACTCCGTTCATTAATTTATAGACTTCTATCATATCTCCTCTCAGCCGTCTCTTTTCCAGGTTAAAGAGCCCTAACCTTTTTAGCCTTTCTTCATAGGAGTATCCTTCCATCCCCTTTACCATTTTGGTGGCTCTTCTCTGTACCTTTTCTAAAATCGCTATATTCTTTTTAAGATACGGCGACCAGAACTGCACACAATATTCAAGGTGCGGTCTCACCATGGAACGATATAGAGGCATTATAATATCTTTTGTTTTATTTTCCATTCCTTTCCTTATGATACCTAGCATTCTATTTGCTCTCTTGGCCGCCGCTGCACACTGGGCCGAGGGTTTTAACATGGTATCCACAATGACGCCTAAATCTCTTTCCTGGGTGGTGGTTCCTAATGTGGAACCTTGCATCGTGTAACCATAGTTTGGGTTGTTCTTCCCTAGGTGCATAACCTTGCACTTGTCCACATTAAATTTCATCTGCCATTTTGATGCCCAGTCTTCCAATTTATCAAGATCCTCTTGCAATTTTTCACAATCCTCTTGGGTTTTAACAACTTGGTGTCTCAAATGTTTAGGCCCTGACCATTCTCCATCTGAGTGTCTCTCTTGTATGGGGATGACTAAAAGAGGAAGACAGAAATGGGTTGCAAAGCTCGGTACCCTCTTTTCTTCGGATGCCAGGTCTATTGCATCAACGTCTTCAAGAGCCTCGTCTTCCTCCCATGGATCTCAGGTAACTAAACATAAGAGCCGGTCCTCAAAGGGTAGCTCTCCTTCAAAGCATCGAGAGGCCATTGGCATTGCCCTTGAAACTACACCAGCAAAACAACCCCGGTGGGAGGCCTCAACCTCGGCAGAACTACTGGTGCCATGCTCAGGGGTTCTGGCCACTTTTACCGGTACCGATACCCAGGCATCGGCAGCATCGATAGACCAGAGATTCCTCGCTATCGAACGCAGTCTTGCAGCTCTCCTTACAGCTGCGGTACCGTTGACACCGGCGGTTTAACGGGTACTGACACTGATACTGGTGCCGGTACCAGCACCGGTACCAGTACCGATGGTACCGGCCTAGGTGTGAATTCTTCCCATGCCGACCTTTTCTGGCATCGATAGATCAGTACCAGACCAACTCGGTATCAACCTTTAAAAAAGGTTTGGACAAGTTCCTGGAGGAAAGGTCCATAAACCATTATTAAGAAGGGACCCAGGATATCAATGCTTGAACCAATACAAGCATTGTGGAACCTGTGTCCCTTGGGGAAACTGCTAGGTACTTATGACCTAGATTGGCCACTGTTGGAAACAGAATACTGAGCTTGATGGACCTTGGTCTGACCCAGTATGGCATATCTTATGTTCTTATGATACCGAGACCGTGCTTTGCATGAACATCGGGATCAGAGATACTTTGAGTCCTCCGATTCCGAGGACTCTGATAATTCTGCCAGTACCAGAGTGTTTCTCCCGGAAGACTCCTTCTCCCCAACGCAAGATGTCTCCTCCGGAAGACATGTCTTTTCAGGATTTTATTCATGATGTGGCCCGAGGCCTTTCAATCACAGTATCTCCTGAAAAAGAACCTAGAGTGAAGGAATTGGAAATTCTCCAATACCCTAAGGCTCCCACGGAGGCAGCCGCTCTGTCCATTCATGAAATTCTTCATGATTTGATGCTCAGAATGTGGGAGACATCTTTGACCACATCTCCTCATTCTAGCAGACTCGATACCATGTGTCGAGTTCTACCATGTCCTAGTTTTCAAACGACTCAGCTGCCACACCATTCAAAGGTAGTGGAGTCAGTCATGCGTAGGATGAAAAGTGCAAAGAGACATGCAGCCAATCCTCCAGGTCGTGAATGCAGGACTCTTGACGCTTTTGGGCGTCGAACATTTCAGGCTTCCATGCTTTCAGCTAGGATCAGCTCATATATTTTATATATGGGAATGTTCCTCAAAGAGGTCACAGGAGATTTGGATATTATGAGCCCCATTCTCCCTGATGACAAATGACAAGACTTCCTTACTCTTGTCAAGCATGCTCAAGACGTCTCCAAGTTTGTAAATCGTGCAGCCTTTGCCTGCTTTGAATGCATCAGCAGAACTTCTGCTATTGCCATTGGTGCACGTCGGATTGCCTGGCTTCAGGCATCAGACTTGGAGATTTGGGTACAGGATAAATTAGGAAACATCCCTTGCCCAGGAGAAAACTCTTTGGCAGGAAAAGGCTAATGAGATAGATGCTGACAATATCACTCTAGATAGATTGTCAAAATTTACAGCCACTCCAGCCAAAAAGAAACCCTATAAAAAACCCTTTTTTAGCAAAAAAAGGAAGTTTTATCCGTCCTATACCCAGCAAGGGCAAGCTCAGGGTCAAGTTACCCAGAAAGGTCAACAATAACAATCCAGACAACAAAAGAAGCCAAAAGGCCAGAGAGCTCAACCAGCTCCACAGGCCCAGCCCCCTCAAGGGCTTTGACTCCTCCATAGAGAACTTAGCCTTCCTGCCTCTGAAAGGTCCAGAACCCCTAAACATTCCAGGCGGGTTGTGTCATTTTGCCAACAGATGGCACCAAATAACAGCAGAAAATTGGACTCTGTCCATTGCGGGAGAGGGGTGCAAGCTTCATTTTCGCAGTGTGCCCCCTCCTACAATCGTAAGAGTTCAATTCCCAAACCTCTACAGACAATCTACAGGATCGAGAGGTCTCAAAACTCCTTGCTCAAGGAGCAATGGAGGAGAGGTGTCCATTCTTCAACAGGGTACAGGGTTCTACTCCCCTTATTTTCTTATTCCAAAGAAAACAGGAGGACACAGACCCACTCTAGACCTCAGAGAATTGAACAAATATCTGTTCCGAGAAAAGTTCAAAATGATTTCTCTGGGAACTCTTCTGCCATACCTTCAAAGTCAGGATTGGCTTTGTTCTCTAGATCTAAAGGATGCATATACTCACATTCTGATCCATCCAGATCACAGGAAATTGTTACAGTTCCTTTTCAAGGGAAAACATTTCCAATACAGGGTCCTTCCTTTGGTCTGGCTTTGGCACCAAGTGTATTCACAAAATGCATGGCACTAGTAGCTGCATTTCTGCGAACCCTAGGGCTATTCATCTTCCCTTACTTAGACGACTGGCTCATTCGAGCCCCTACGGTTCCAGAAGCCAGCTCTGCACTGTCTCGCACAATGCGAATCCTTCAATACTTGGGATTGGTCATAAACCTCCCAAAATCTCAGCTTGCTCCGTTTCAGTCCCTGGAGTTCATAGGAGCTCGTTTAGATACCGGACAGTCAAGGGCTTTTCTCCCACAACCCTGCTGTCTTCGCATAGTTCACCTAGCTTCTCAAGCAGCAGTGAAGTCCTCCCTAACTGCTCGAGAACTACTACAACTATTTGGATATATGGCATCCACGGTTCATGTGGTTCCCTATGCTCGCCTTCATATGCGAGCAGCCCAGTGGACCCTATCCACACAGTGGACACAGGCCACAGGACATCTGTCGGACAAGATATCAAACTCACAACGACTGATTTTGTCCCTCCAATGGTGGCAATCACTGGAAAATCTTCTAGTGGGATCTCTTTTCTAGCAACCCCTATTCCAGGCCACCCTAACAGATGCATCACAGGTGGGATGGGGAGCACACCTGCATCATCTCTCTACCCAGGGTACCTGAACTCCACAGGAGGCTTGTCTTCACATAAACCTCCTGGAACTCAGAGCAATCTAGCTCTTCGATTATTCCATGCCCAGCTCAGCTACAAGACAGTCCTAGTCCAAACGGACAATCAAGTAGCCATGTTCTATGTGAACAAGCAGGGCGGAACAGGCTCTCTGTCGTTATGCAATGAAGCTTTACGACTATGGGCCCTCGCCAGAGAGCATCAAATTCACCTTCTCGTGGTATATCTTCCAGGCATTCATAACCTTTGGGCAGACAAACTCAGCCGAGTACTGCTGCCTTACGAATGGTCTCTCCACCTAGACCAGGTGGCCAAGATATTTCAGATCTGGGGAACCCCAGACATAGACCTATTTGCAAGTCCACTGAATGCCAAACTTCTCTGGTTCTGTTCCAGAATTCCGGCTCAAAATTGCCAGGCAAGGGACACCTTCCTTCTTCACTGGGGTCAAGACTTCCTCTATGCCTTCCCACCCATTCCCCTCATCCCCAAAACACTCTTCAAGCTTCAGAGAGACAGAGGTCATATGATCCTCATAGTGCCACGGTGGCCACGCCAAATGTGGTATCCCCTGCTTCTACATCTCTCTTAAGCTGCGCCTCTGGAGTTAGGGTATGCTCCAGATCTTCTGTCCCAAAAGAACGGGATGCTATGGCACCTGAATCCCCAGTCCCTGCATCTCAGGGCCTGGTTGCTGAAAGCTTAGACCTTCAGGATCTCAACCTTTCCCAACAGGTAAAAGATATCCTTCAGGCTTCTAGAAAACCTTCCACAAGACGCTCTTACGCCTTCAAGTGGAAACGTTTTACTATATGGTGTTCGCAGAAGGGGTTAGATCCCTTAAGATGCCTTTGGAATCGATACTAGAGTATCTACTTCATTTATCAAATTCTGGTCTAAAGACCAATTCAGTAAGAGTCCATCTTAGTGCAATTGCAGCTTCCTATAAGCCTTTAAATGGACAACCAATTTCCTCTCATCCACTCATATCAAGATTTATGAGAGGTTTTCTATTAACAAAGCCTCCCATCAGGCCACCACTGGTGGCATGGGATTTAAACCTAGTTCTCGGGCAGCTCATGAAACTGCCCTTTGAACCTTTAGCCACTACAACCCTAAAGCTTTTATCCTGGAAGGTCATCTTCCTAATTGCAATCACCTCTGCACATCGCATTAGTGAATTGCAAGCTTTGGTGGCTGATCCTCCTTATACTAGGTTTCACCATGATAAGGTTGTTCTCAGAACACATCCACACTTTATGCTAAAGGTGGTTTCGCCTTTTCATTTAAATCAATCGATTTATCTTCCTGTATTTTTTCCAAGGCCTCATGCCTCTAGTGCAGAAAGGAACCTTCATACTTTGGATTGTAAAAGAGCCTTGGCTTTTTACCTACAAAGAATACAGCAACATAGAAGGTCTTCTCAACTTTTTATTGCTTTTGATTCTAGTCATTTGGGACTTCCAGTCTCCAAGAGAACTCTATCCAAATGGATTGCACAATGTATATCCTTTGCTTATGAGAGTAAGAGTCTTCCTCTTCACGGCCATGTCACAGCTCATAATGTGAGAGCCATGGCAGCCTCTATGGCTAACCTTCACTCTATCGATGACATTTGTTGAGCAGCCACCTGGGCTTCTGTACACACCTTTACAGCCCACTTCTGCCTAGATAAAGCCTCCCGCCGGGAAGCTTTCTTTGGCCAAGCTGTTCTTCAAAATCTCTTTCAGACCTAATACAACTCCTACCCACCAATCCTGGTGGGATGCCAGAGATCCATGGGAGGAAGCATAGCCCACCTTATAGGTAGCAGCTTCCGGGGGCTATCTCCCTGGCATCTTCAGCTAGGGAGTCCCCATATGTGAAGACTACGTTCCTGCCTGTTCCTGGAGATAGCATAGTTACTCACCTGTAACAGGTGATCTCCAGGAACAGCAGGAATTTAGTCTTCACAACCCACCCACCTCCCCTAGGAGTTGTCTCTCTATCTCTCTGTCTCTTTCCTCTCTCCCTCTATCCTTTCACTCGGCTACAAACTTAACTGAAGAGGGACAGTTGGAAAGGCAGGAAGGCAGCGTGCATGTACTGAGGGATGCTCCCAAAAGCGTTCCTATTGGATGCTGGGGAGCGTTCCCGCGCAGGCTCCGTCGGTACCGACGATACCCATATGTGAAGACTAAATTCCTGCTGTTCCCGGAGATCACCTGTTACAGGTGAGTAACTACGCTTTACTACTATTATTAATTATTTATATAGCATGGGATAGGAGGCAGTGTACTACTGTGGATCAGGAACTGGTTAAAAGATAGAAAGCAGAGGGTAGGGCTAAATGGCCAATTTTCCCAATGGAGAAAGGTGAATAGTAGTGTACCCCAGGGATCTGTGCTGAGTCTGCTGCTTTTTGACATATTCATAAATGACCTAGAAAGTGGAATAACGAGTGAGGTTATCAAATTTGCAGATGATACAAAACTATTTAAAGTTGTTAAAACCCAAGAGGATTGTGGACAATTGCAAGAGGATCTTGATAAATTGGAAGACTGGGCATCAAAATGGCAGATGAAATTTAATGTGGACAAGTGCAAAGTTATGCACCTAGGGAAGAACAACCCAAACTATGGTTCCACAATGCAAGGTTCCACATTAGGAACCACCACCCAGGAAAAAGATTTAGGCGTCATTGTGGATAACATGTTAAAACCCTCGGTCCAGTGTGCAGCGGCGGCCAAGAGAGCAAATAGAATGCTAGGTATCATAAGGAAAGGAATGGAAAATAAAACAAAAGATATTATAATGCCTCTATATCGTTCCATGGTGAGACCGCACCTTGAATATTGTGTGCAATTCTGGTCGCCGTATCTTAAAAAGGATATAGCGTTATTAGAAAAGGTTCAGAGAAGAGCCACCAAAATGGTAAAGGGGATGGAAGGATACTCCTATGAAGAAAGGCTAAAAAGGTTAGGGCTCTTTAACCTGGAAAAGAGACGGCTGAGGGGAGATATGATAGAAGTCTATAAATTAATGAACGGAGTGGAACGGGTAAACGTAGATTGATTGTTTACGTTATCAGAATATAGAAAGACATGGGGACATGCAAGGAAGCTACAGGGTAAACTATTTAAGACTAATAAAAGAAAATATTTTTTCACTCAACGTGTAATCAAACTCTGGAATTTGTTACCGGAGGATGTAGTAAAGGCTGTTAGTGTAGCTGGGTTTAAAAAAGGTTTGGATAAGTTCCTGGAGGAAAGGTCCATAAACCATTATTAAGAAGGTACCCAGGATATCAATGCTTGACCCAGTACAAGCATTGTGGGACCTGTGTCTTTTGGGGAAACTGCTAGGTACGTATGACCTAGATTGGCCACTGTTGGAAACAGGATACTGGGCTTGATGGACCTTGGTCTGACCCAATATGGCATGTCTTATGTTCTTAAGGTGTATGCAACATATATAGAAGGCGATTCTTGCTCATTAAAGCTTATAATCTAATCAAGACAGCCAGTACAATACAAGAGAAACAAGGGGTTTAAATAGGGAAAGGAGACACAAGGAGAATAAGGATTAGGATCCAAAAGCAGCCTCTACGTGGTGAGCTTTTATCATGGATTTGAAAGGGGGAGAGGAGAGACCTGACGTATAGATTCAGGAACTTTGTTCCAGGCATAAGGAGCAGGAAGGTGAAAAGACTGAAGTTGGCAGTGGAAGAAAAGGGAATAGAGAGAAGCAAGCCAGAGGAAGATCAGAGTTCACAAGGAGGGGTGTAGGCAGAGAGGAGAGGTAGTGAGGGGCAGTAGAGTGAAGCTTTTATAGGTCAGAAGGAGAAATTTGAATTGAATACAGAAACGGAAGGGGAGTCAATGAAATGAGTTGAGAAGAGGGGTTATATGAGTGTACCGAGGCTGGCGGAAGATTGGCTGTGCCAGCAGTGTTCTGAACAGATTGAAGAGGAGAGAGATGACTCTGAGGGAGACCATTAAGGAGGAGGTTGCAATAGTCGAGACAAGAGGTGACCAAATTGTAGATAAGAGTTTTAATGGTGTGTTCAGTGGCACTGGCACTCCTTGTGGCTTTGAGCAAGTCACTTTACCCTCCATTGCCTTGGAAGAAAGGGCCTGGCAATCTACTTCCGTTCATACCTTGCCAAGAAAACTCGGGGGCTGCTGGGTCACCAGAAGTCAGCATTGACTTGAAGGCACTTTGAGAAAAAAATAGTGTATTCAGAGAAGAAGTGGTGAATTTTGTTAATGTTATAGAGAAAGAAAGACAAGTTTTAGCTATCTGATGGACATGTGTGGAGAAGGAGAGGGAGGAGTCAAAGATGAGACAAGGTTGTGGGCCCAGGAAATGGAAGTAGAAGAGTGTTATCAACAGAGAAAGAGGGATGGGGAAAGAGGGTTTGGGGAAGATAATGGCTGCATTCAGGGAGAAAGTTTCCAACAGACACCACAGTAGTCATCAGCTAAAATAGAATGAACATACACAGTTGTGTATTCATTTAACATACCAGCTTGACCCAAATGTAGAGAATATTAGCAACAGAACCTCCTAAAATATGAACCTGTGTACAACTCTTGAGGGAGGAGTGGCTCAGTGGTTGGGACAGGTTACCTCAGGCCAGAAGGCTGGGGGTTCAATTCCCGCATGGGGACAAGCAGCTTCAGGCCAGAGGGACCAGGGTCTCTAGTCCCATGGCCACTCCTTGTGGCCTTGGGCAAGCCACTTAACCCTCCATTGCCTCAGGTACACTTAGATTGTGAGCCCTTCGGGGACAAGGGAATAAAAAGTACCTGTTAGTATACATGTAAACCACACTGATTCTAAATAGCACAGTATAAAAAAAATATATATAAATAAACTTCACTTTTTGATGCTATTTTGGGACAGATTCAGAAATATCATGCATGCTTATAAGTAAATATTCTTCTTGAAAACACTTTCTTGTCCATTTTATTATTTTCCCCTTCAGTTCAAGGGGACTGAGGAAAGACTTTGGATATATTTGTTTAGGTTCTTTATAAATAATACAGCTCACACCTTAACAGCCTATTACATTTTGCTTAGCCAAACAATACATAATGCAGAAGTTCCTTTCATAATTACCAGTGGGTAATACAATCCTTTCCCAGAACGCGCAATCAGGGCGAAAGGTTGTCTTCAGGACCCCTGAGTTGTTTGAATAAGGAGAGAAAGGGATGGGAGAGGGTGGAAGTTACTCTTGAATGAAGGGGGTAGGTCGGCCAGCGCTTCGGGCGTGCGCGTGTGTGGGAGGGTTGTTAGAACCATTAAAGAGTATATTGCTTTTTTCAGTAAGGTGTTTATTACTGTTTTGCATTTAAACATGTATGGATGCTTCGGTAGCACGCTTCCTCTTGGCCGAGGACGGCGCTAATTGACTGGCTCTGAGCCACCCTGGGGCTCTCTGCGCCTGCAGCCGGTGGCCCTGCGCTTGCTGCTCTGCTTCCATTCCTGTCTTTTGTCAGCTCTCCGGCTGGCGGCTCGCATCCCTCCTCTTTAGCAGCTGCCGCCCGCTATAGACACGCCGCCCACCACGTCCAGCGACACGGCTTTTGAGGCCACGCTCTTTTCGCTGCTGCTGCAGAGCTTGCTGCTCGCAGATCTGCAGGTCGAGCAGTGCTGTGGGATCGCTACATGGAGCTGTACGGAAAGGTAAGAACGGCGGAGCCCTAAGGACCGGGAGCTTTTACCAGAGCTAAACTAAGAGCACAACCGCATCTCGGTCACTTTTATCGGCTTTCAACGGAGAGATTAGTTGATAAATATGTACACTCGCGCGCTGCTCGCCGTTTTGCTTTTTCTGCAGTTAGAAGCGCTTGGGGAAAGTCAAATGTGCACCAATAAGACGAGGAAACGATGGATATTAATCCACTTGCTTCACTTCTTTTCCTGTGACGGGCCGGGTGAGGTTTCAGTGCTCTGCTTTGTGTTCTGGTGGAGGTCGCGCTGTATCCCTGATGAGAGGAGACAGCCTCCACCGCTTAGGATCACGGGAGTCGTAGTCCTACAGGACCGCCCGCTCCTTTCTCTAGGCAGCGATGGGGGGAGCCGTGGACTACCAGTTACTGTGAGCGACGCTGGCGTGTGCGAAGACCTGAGGCAGGGACAGCTCCAGTGCTGATGCTGAAACCGGGCTCGTAGATAAACGTCGTGGTTCGGCGAGTGAATAATTCTCTAATATTCTCTAATAGTAGTACGGATCGAAGAAGATAAAGGGACGTCCTTTCGCGGCAATGCGACACGAAGCGTCCATGCAGGTTTGTTGTAATAGATTGCGTTGCCTCGAACCAGATAGCTTTCCCCGAGCGGACGCCCAACTAAGTGTATATACAGTTTTGACCGTGTAAAGTGGCAAAAATTATCTTTTTATTCTGCGTTAGTTAGACGTTGTGGGAAACGGAGAAGGTCTGCTGAAAATTATGTTTGTTGAAAATCGTATGAGTTTTTGGACAACAGTTCAAATTTTGTGAAATAATCTAATCTAGAAAAGGATGTTTTTCTTTGATTTGTATACGAAATATTGAAGTTTAAGTAAATTTCAATTAAGCCTTTCTCTCAGCTCATCTTTTGCTTAGAGCAGGAGGTAAGAAGGAAGCATACTCAGCCAACCAGTCACATAAATCCAAATTATTCACAATTTGGAATATTGTGAAGGCATATCTAATAAAAACTGACGTGTTTTATACAGTTCATTAGTAAACATCACATCGCAAAAATTGCTAGAAATTATTGCAGCTTTTGTAAGTTTTTTTTTTAAACTTGTCTTTGTAATCTGTACAGTAGGGCTATACAAATGATTAGTATAAGTTGATTCAGTAGCTAGGAATTACCAAATATATATAGTAATACAGATGTATTTTCTGCATTACTCTATTCAGCCATTGTTAGTTGTAAAACTTAATGCACATAGATAAGTACCTGGCATGAATATGTTTAACTATTCCTCACATACATGCAAATTAGATTAATACACACATCCCTTGATTGATTCTGTAATTATATCATTACTGTGTGCACTTTCACAACAGGAAGGACATTCCTAACTAGAATCCTAGCTGGAAATAAGAATCACATTTTCTTTTAAAATGATGCTGGCACTGGCAAGATAACAGTATGAGCAAAATCAAATAAGAACATTAAGGAGTGTAACAAAAAAATAAGCAGAACATAACACAGCCAAATTCTAAGTTACATGACAGTAAACTGTTTATTTCACAGAGTAGACTGCTCTGCTCACATCCTGGTTTTACTTCTATTTTAATTTTTTTAATGATTTATACATAGTCATGCACTGTGAAAGCAGAAGCCAATAATTGTACTGTATAAATATGCCCAAAGTCATGTTCATTACTGACACTTCATGGATAGCTGTAGTAGGTAGAGTATGTTTAGTAGATGCATAATAGACTTAGCAGTAACAGAACAACAAAACCAATAAAAAATGCACCATGAAATCACTGGAAAAACTAGTTTCTTATGAGAAGCACTGCTTACGTATCAGTATCATATCTTTAGTGGTTTAGACTTTCTTCTCATTTTAAGCCGAAGATTTAACCATATACAATTTTGTAAGCCATTGTGAGATGGATGTGTTGAAGGGAGTTTCCCATTTTGTGTCTATAGGAAAACTGCTTGGCAAATCCAGCCTACTTTTTGTGAGAATGTATGACACACATTGCAATGGAATTGCTCACCCAGAGAGGCAAAACCAATAAAATAATCCAGCTAACCATTTCCCTTCTCACTGATTGAACAATCATATTATTTTTTTTAGGCGGTTATATTGGTTTTTGTCATTAGACTGACAAAACTCTGTAGTCACCAGAATAGAGTTTGCATCGCTGTCTTTGTAACCCTTTCGCTGAAGGGTCATTTGAAGACAGAGGTAAGCATGCATCAAAAGTATGACATGGTTAGTCAAAAGGAGACTTAACACATCCTTTATGAATCTGCATGAAAACAAAAAAATGAGAGCTATTAGATGTGTAGTATTTACTGATAGACCTTGAAGGTCAGAAATTGGATGCGTTTTCAGGTTGTCCCTAATGAATATTTATGAGATAAATTTGCATGTATATAATTTCTATTGTGTACAGATCTCATGATAATCATTAGAGATGTACTGGAGGTCCGTAAGTGAATACCACTGCATTAGATCATACATCACAAAAAAGGTTCTCAGCCCAGTCTTTGGGACATACCCAGCCAATCTGGTTTTCAGGATAGCCATAATAAATATACATGAGATTGATTTTCATTCAAAGAAAGCTCTGTTTGCAAATCTCTCTCATGCATAGTCATTGTGAATATCCTGAAAACCAAACAGGATGGGTGTGTATTAAAATAATTTTTGCACATTTCTTTCAGCTTTTTAAAAAATAGAAATGTATTGATACTCAAGTATGTTGCACAGCAAAATTCTAATCCAAGATTATTTTAAATTAGCTCATCTGTAAATGGCAATATCAGAGGAAATACTAACATTCCTATGATAACTGTTTGATTTCTCTCAGCAGTTTATTCTATGCATACCATGACAGTAATGAACTTCACTATTAATTAATAGTTAATGGTGCATTTGCAAAATGTAAAATGCATGACCAGGAAAGAAAAGGAAAACAATAGAAAAGTAACTCATATATCTTTCGTTTTATGCAAAAATGCATAAAGTCACATTTTAGAAAGATGCATTAAAGTGCCCCCAGGGATGTATAAATCAAAACATCTGAAATACCAAAGGACAGAAAATGGAGACATGCAGAGTAGGGGTCCAGACATGTGCAAAAAAATTGATTTAAAAAATGTACATTCCACAACTTTGGATTTCAGTGCAACTGGCAACATAGACATGCATGCGCCAGGACTTCAGAATATGCGCCAGGATTTTTGTGACATATACGTCTAAGCTTGCCATCTTGCAAATGGAGACCTTGATATTCTCCTGCTATCTTTCTTTGAGGGGGAAAAATCATCTTGCCAGTTTAGAGGGATAGCCTCTGTCATTCCTAGTGTTGAGAGCTGGTCGAAATGAGCACTTTTCAAATGCCCATTGAGCAGTTATAGCTAGGGACATGTCTGCTAGCGGGTGTAAACATACGGGTTCCATTGTGAAATCGGAGACACACGTGGATCTTTTTGACGCTGCTCCAGATATGTCTCCGCCACGCCTTCATGCGACACAGATGTAGTTGCGCCGAGCACATATGGATTCAAATCTTTTTAAAATGGGTTTGCATGTGCAACTGGGTGTTTCAGACATGCAAATCACAAATATAGTTTCTAAAATGATCCCCATATCTTAGAATGTATTCACCAAAATGGCTGTACAATAACTTCTCTGTACATATTTATTTATGTTGTTTCCTAAAGAGGTGCCATCAACTCATATGAAACTCACAAATTCAAAAAGACTTTGACCATATCAGACTTTTAGACCTTGATCTCTTTTTTTATTTCAGATCTGTCATTAGCTTTTTATAATTGTTTTCTAGCTATACAGATAATAGAGCGAGCCCTATTTGAAGTAGCGTTACCCTTTCTGGTTGTCCGTTACTACCGATATATCAGTTAGCAACAAAATAAAACCGATATCTTCCAGGTTATTACATACACAGGTGCTCTGTGGTGTTTGTTTTTCATTAGTTTCATCTACGATATGAAAACTTAATCCTGTATGTGACTTCAGGCTGCTTGCCATTTTCATTGATGTTAATGCTTCCCATTCACACTGGCTTATAATTGTTAATATAACAAGAGACAGGTAAAGTAGCTTGCCATATGTTTTCCTTTAGGGCCTCTCATTATGAGTTTTATCATAAATGTGAAATGGGAGAAAACAGTTACTGAATATAATTATAGTTGATTTATTGTCTGTTGTGCCTTTCAATCATTAGAAATACAATGTCCTGTCTTTAATGAGACCCTGGACTGACAGAGCTAATTGATTTTTGAAATCGGAATGTATCAAAAAGGAAGACTTTCCATTTATTTGATTACATTAGGCTACAATTTTTTAGAAGCTGTCTGCTTCAGAGACAAAATCTGCCAGTACTTATGGATTTTGATGCGCTAAAGTTAAAAATGACAAAACCGCTGATTGGCTACAATTTCCAAGATTTCTAAGCTTTTACATTTTACGTGTATATATAACGTGTTGGTAGTAGAGTTTTAATTACAAATTATTATAAACCTAGGTCTTTTCATGTGTTGTTGGTTGCCATATATATGACCTTGATAATATTTTCACCTGTCATCTTTGTTTAAAAGTTAAAATATCAGTCAAAGGGTTATTTAAATACAATTTATTTAAAAGGTTAGTATGAAATAGAAAGCAAGAAATGACTATGTGTGCATTAGTATTCATTTCAGACCTTATTCGGTGTCTACTCGGCGTTTCTTGACTTGTCTCTTGTATTCTGTAAATGGAGTGTCTCTTGTCACTGTCCAGCAATAGTCTGCAAGCATTGACGTGCTCCATTTGCCTTGACATCTTTTCTTCATCGCTGCTATGTCTTGATGAAATCACTTGCCATGCTCACTGCTCCACAGTTCGGTGGAAAAAATCCAAGATGAGAGTACAAAAAATGTATCTTTAGTAACTAACATGTTGCAGCCAAGACTTTTGTATGCATTGAGGAGTTTTTCCACCAAATCCCTGTAGTTGTCTGCCTTGTTGCCTCCAAGAAAACTTGTTGCCATTAACTGGAAGGCTTTCCATGCCGTCCTTTCTTTGCCATGTAGTGCATGGTTACATGTATCATCTCAGAGAAGCTCACAAATCTGAGGACCAACAAAGACACCTTCCTTTATCTTAGCTTCACTTAGGCCTAGATGAGCATCAGGATGGGGAGAGCCGGGAGGGGGCGGGGGTGGGCCAGCCCGGTAGGATGTACAGGGCCGATTAAAGGTCCACGGCCCTGTATGTCCTGCTGAGCCTATGGGGACATATTGCTTATTCCACCTCAAAGATGGAATAAACAGTACAAATCCTGTGATCGGGCCCAGGGATCCCCGGGGCAGGGGTCAGGTGGGGGGGGGGGGGGTCCCCCGCTGCCAGTCCAGGCCACGGCAAGCCAGCCGTGGTTTGGGCAGTGGGGAAAAGGGGGACTGGAGCTATAGTAGTTGGGGGCGCCTGTGGGGAGGATGTCCTCGCAGGCAGCAGGGGCATGCCAGGCTGTCCTCGGGCCCGGTTCTGGTTACCGCAGGAACATTTTGTTCCCACGGTCCAGAATCAGGTCCAAACGGGCTTGTCTTGCTTGGGGCTGTCTGGACATGACCCTACTGGAATTGGGCTCCACATCTTGGAAATTTCCCGCTGAGATACCTGAAAGCTGGTTTTGTTCTGTCAATGACCTTGACAAAATTTTTCATTAGACTCAGCTTAATGTGTAACAAAATATGTCCTTGATTCAACTGGTGGATGCTGCACACTTTTCTTTCCAGGCTCCAATGACTGTTGGAGTGGCTAATCTCTCTTGATGTAGTGGGAATCTTTCGCATGATTATCACATTCACAGAGAAAACAGCAATACTTTGTGTATCCAGTCTGCAAACAGAGCAACGGCTTTCAAATCACCACAGGGCTTTCACTGATGTTGGTCACAGTTTATGCATCTCAATAGCTATTTTATATTGTCATTGGTTTCCTTCATATGGACTGCGTGACCAACTGGAATTGATGGCAAAACATTGCCATTATGTATCAAAACAACTTTAAAACTCATTAGAGACTAGACTAGACTAGACAAGATAGGCCATGTGATCTTTTTCTGTCGTCATATTTCTATGCTTCTATGAATGAAGTTTCCACTCATCTGAATGATGAATGATGTTGAAGGATGCCATCAGACCATTAATGTTGTTGCAGGCTACAAGATCACTTTTCATGAAGAAGAATGTAATGAGATCCTTTTGACGTTCACGGAACATGGAAACCCTAACATCACCTAACAGGAGATTCCACTGTTGCACTGTGGAAGCCAATGGCTCTGCCTTACTCTTAGGTAGTTCCAAATCCCTAACAAGGAAATCCCTAATAAGGTCATTCAGTTCACCTTGGGTTATGAAGTGTGGTTCATAGGAGGAGGATGGGAGAAAATCTGGGTCGTGTGAAATTGATGGTTCGGAACCAGAAGTTTCATCCCCTTCCTCTTCCTTGTCTGACTCAAGTGAGAATGATTCTGGAGCATCAGGAACCAGCAGTCATCCTCTGTGAGATACTGGGCGTATAGCTAATGGAATGTTTTGGATACTACACAGTCCACGTTTTCTTCTTCAACAAACCTTTCCCAACAGAAGGCACCATGCAGAAGTAACACTTACTGATATGACTGTCGGCTCTCTCCAAATCATTGGCACAGCATAAGTAATGGATTTCCTTTGTCTGTGCAACTACTGGTGAAGATTTGTTGCACAAGTGTTGCAGCATAAGTGTAGGACCCAGCTGTTGTCCTGACCTCCAATTTTGCAGCCAAAGTAAAGGTGGTAGACTTTCTTAATCAAAGCAGTTATACTATGCTTTTGTAATGCAAAAGTCACTTCATCACAAACATAGCAGAAGTGATCTGCATTGTTTATTTATTTATTTAATTTATTTATTTAATGTCTTTTTTTATACCGCGCTCTTTAGAATCAGTGCAGTTTACAGTTAACAACTTGTGCAGTGCAGGCAGGACCTACACTGGACTTACAATGAACAGGGGTTTCTAAACGGGACTGACAGGGTAACTATGTTCAAACAATTACGAGGCATCTCTCACTTTTGTTAAATGGAAAAAATCAAACACCAAGAAGATTGGTCTACAGCCATAATACTCCTGACACGTCATGTTCATTAAAAAAATACGCAATCTGGATGGATATGGAGATGTCGTGGATGGGTCGAATAGCGACAGTCAAGATGAATATACTCCCTAGGGTATTATATTTCCTTCAGGCTCTTCCCATAGCAATTCCAGTAGGGCAAATGTGGAAACTTCAGGGAAAAGTATTCCACTTCATCTGGAGGAAGCGACCACCATAAGTGGCGAAGGCAATTTTGTATAGGTCCCGAGAAAAGGGGGGATTGGGGGTCCCGGACCTGTTGGCTTACTATTGGGCAACTCAGATCAGGCATGTGATGGATTGGAGGGAGGGAGGTGAACGGAAGACGTTTGCGAAACTAGAAAAAGTGGGGTTAAGGGGGAAGAAACTGGAGGCACTTCCGTGGATAGGTAGGAGGGAGCGGGGTCTGGGGGTGGATGGGAACCCATATCTAAGTCATGTCCTTGGGATTTGGGATAGAGTGAGAAAGGCGGGGGGGGGGGGGGAGATGGGAGAGATCCTAAATGTTTGGTGATGCAACCTTTGTGCTACATGGAGGATTTTAAACTGGGAAGGGAAGGGAGGATTTTTAAAGTGTGGGAAAGGAAAGGCCTTAGGTGGTTTTATCACTTTTTAGATGGGGGAGTGGGTTCTATATGAGGATTTACGAGAGGATTACCAGTTAGGAGAGGGGGATTATTTCATTATTGGCAAGTATTACATTATATACAGAAAAAACTAGGTAAGGAGGGATTAATGAGGGACTATACTGATCTGGAGATGATATAGTATGGGAAAAGGAGGTCTAAGGGGTTGATATCAGGGCTATACAAAACAGTGAGGGGGGAACAGAAAAAGGAGGAGAAAGTACTATATATGAGGGCATGGGAATGGGAGATGGAGATGTAATTGGAACCCCTACAGTGGAGGGCCATTATGGGACAGGTTAAGCAAATGCCTATCTCTATAGCGATCAGAGAAAATTGGTATAAAGTGGTAATGAAATGGTATTATACTCCAGTAAGGTTGAATAAGATGTATCCTGCAGGGGTCTGGAGAAATTGTGGGGAAGAGGGGACTATGTATCATGTGTGGTGGACATGCCCACAGATCCAAATATTTTTGAAAGAAATTCAGCAGTGGATAAAAAGAGTGGTGGGGGTGGGAACCTCTAATTTTTCTGTTTGGGTGGTGGAGAGATGGAGGACCCCGGTAGGGTAGAAAGCAAATAATGGCCTGCCTCAGTGCGGCCCGGTGTGAGGTGGCCTACCGGTGGAAACAGGAGAGGCCGCCCCGAGTAGAACATTGTAAAGAAAGGCTGAGCCATATTTACCTAATGGAAAAATTAACAGCAATTCGTAAACAGAAGGGGTCAAAGTTTGAAAATGAATGGCAGAATATGTTGGTGTATTTACAGGGGAAAGTGAGGGGGGGGGAAGGGAGGGGAGGGGGGGAGAGGGGAACGGAAAGGTGTGAGAGGAGTAGTAGGGGAAGAGAGTTGGGGAAGGGAAGGGGTGGGTGAGGGGAGGAGGAAGAGGGAAATGGAAAAGAAAAGGTTTGGTTTAATTTAGTAAATTGTATTGAAAGGATTTTAAGGAATGTTTCTGTATTGAAAATGGAAGAAAAGGTTGTTTTGCATGTTTGAGTTGCTCAATAAAAAACTTAAAATAAAAAAAATGTGCAATTTGTTCCGCAGAGTGATGTAATTAAGATGAGTTAGGATTACATCATCTGTGACTTCTAGGAATAACATGATGCAATTCATATCAAGTATGATGCAATAGCAATTTCAAATTGCATAATTCATTAATTGTTTTCCTGGAAAGGCAAGTACTGTCCAAGCAAAAACATAGATTTATCACAAACCCAGTCAAAGATGTGCATGCATTTTAGTAATTTAAGGTTTAAATTGAGATCCCATCCCATTATAATTCAAATATCCTTATCACTTCCGAAGTCAAGGTCGTATGTACTGACCCAGTAGTGTAAATTGAAAACTAGAGCCAATAATATAATTTTAGGTATAATTTTCATTCTCAGTGACCCAGACTTAGTAAAGTGTGAACGCTGTTACCTACCTAAACATTTGAATGCATCTTTTATTTTATCATTTTTTGTTTTGAAATATACTTTTTTTTTAATACAGTTGTATCTCAATTGCCATTTAAACATTATTTGAATCATATAACTTGGGATAAAGGGCTCAACTGGGAAGATATGAGATCAAGGGAGAACACACAAAATGAGATTTTCTCCTCCTACATAAATGCTGAATGCAAATAATTTACTGTGCCATGACTACTTCAGCACTTTGAAATTATGATTTATTTACAGTGTGTCATTTTATTGATCTCCTGTCTAAATGATAATACATGAGATTTATAGAGCTCTTTTCATTGGAACAGTATTCCAGCACACATTGCAGTTTAAGATTTTTTTATATTACATTTTGCGTCTTTATACCACCTTACTTCAAAAATATGAACCCAAAGCAGTTTACATCACAGATACAGAGGAGGCTGTAGGGATGATTACTGAACTTGTATTTGGATATCTAGACTGCACATGGTTGGTGCTTGAACTGTATAAAGGGCCAGAGAAAAAGAGACATATTTATATTGCCATTATTGAGTTACAGTTCAGTTAACTGAGGCTTGTAGAGATAAATTAGCATATTGCCGAAAGGTCACGTACAGGGTTTCTGTAGATGGAGGGGTTTTGTTCCTGATTAGCTGCTGAAGACACTACCTACTACACCAGACCTGGATTTGGGGTTAGGCAACTGCCTAGGGAACCACATTTTGAACGTGCCGAGATAAAGAGGAGCCTCCTTCAGCTAACTTTGGGGCCATGCACATATACTTCCTTAAAAGGAGTGCTGCTATAGTACTGTGGTCTTCGTCCACTCCTATCCTGGCTCGCCATATTTTCAAATTCTGATACCCCCTCGCCCCACCCTCTAGGCTCTCCTGTCTGGTCTTACCTATCAGGATCGTACCATCCTAGAAATGCTCCCTGTGCAACTAATGAACCTGGTGTGTTTCCTTCCCCCCGTCCCCCCCTTTCAGATATCCAGACATGTGCAGTAACTCACTCTTTTTGAGCTTCCTAGAAGCCAAGTGATGATATTGCCCTGTCCATACTGGTGCCCTGTACAGCTGCATTTCTTGCACAGCCCTTGGCATGGCTCTGTTGCCTATAGACACCAACATCATAAATCCTGCCCTGCATCACAAGCAACAATCATCTCCAACCCAGAACTTGTTTTTTTTGGTTGCATTTTTGTTTACTGTATGTGTTCTGAAAGAATACTCATACGTAGAACTTTGTGGAGCAAGTTCCTTGCTCACGACCACTGCAATAAACAGATTTTCATTTTTTACATCAGAAGATCCACACATACTACCTCTAAATCTAGGAATAATACAGGTGAGTGTGATGTGTATACATTACAAACAGTATTTCCAGATTCTAATTAGTGAAGAGCTAGCTATTCGGTAATGCTCAAGAATCACTGGACCCTTTTATTGTCTAATTCTTCTAGAGTTTTGGCAATCCACTTTCCTTTATGTACAGTACTCATTTCTCAACCACTGTATTTCTGTTGTGGCCTCATAGGCCAGCAAGGTTAGGGGCACTGGCCACCAGAACCTCCTCTGTTGCCCCCAAGAGTTCCATTGCTACCCTTCAACCTCAGCATTCATCGCAGAACAGAGGATGCTATGTAATCATGTATCCCGCTCCTGTGAGTACCCTACCACCTTCTACAAAATATTCATCGTACATATTGGCTGGCATGGTAAGTCCTGCATACCTATTGCTATCAGTGCTCCGAACAGGGAAACATGTTAATCTCCAGGAACAAGCAGGAATGAGTCTTCACATATGGGTACGTCGGTACCAACGGAGCCTGCACGGGAATGCTCCCCAGCATCCAATCAGAAAGCTTTTGGGAGCATCCCTCGCGCCTGCGCACTGACTTCCCGCCTTTTCCACTTCTCCTCAGTTTTCGTTTTTCCGCGGAGCCGGCAGGACGTCCTCCTGTCACCGCAGAAACCTTTTTCTTAAATTCTTCATTTCTTGTTTTCTTGTGGTCGCGGCTGTTTTTCCCGCCGCCACCGGTACCGCCGGTGGTTTTTTCTTTTCTTTTTCTTAAATTCAGAGAGATTTTTCCCTCTGCTTCTGTCTTAACTTTTTGGGCCTACAAGGCCTCTTCATCATGGAGCCTTCTTCTCCTATGAAGTGCCTTCACTGTGGAAACACAGTTTTCTTTTTAGACTCCAATAACTGGTGTCTAACCTGTTTGGGTCCTGACCCTTTTTCCCCTGAACCATCAGGCTGCAATACTGTGAGAAGACCTTCCCTCTTTCGAGTTTCCCTCGATACTGTTTTCGCTCCGGCAGTGAAAGCACCGGTTTTTTCTTCTCTACAGGATCAGGTAACCCACAAACAGTCTGTTAAGACTTGCCAATCCTTGAGTGGTAGGTCTCATGCCAAGCATGATGACGGCTCCGGCCTTGCCCTCAAGACCCCATTGGCATTAAAACCCTGGCAGGAGTCTTCGGGCTCCAAAGCATTTCAGGGGTTTCAGGTTGTTCCTGGGGCTCACCCCTCACAGAACATACCTGAGCCATGCTCGGTGGTGGTATCCGCTTCGAGCAGTACAGATACCCCGGCATCGGCACCGGTGTCGAGTGTTCCACTCTTCACCAGGGATCGTCATCTGGCGTCCTCGGTACCTTCGGGACCGATCGATACGTTCCTGATTGACTTTCCTGTATCTAAGCCATGCTCGGGGATGGCACCCGCTTTGAGCGGTACCGATACCCCGGCATCGGCACCGGTGTCGAGTGTTCCACTCTTCACCAGGGATCGTCATCTGGCATCCTCGGTACCTTCGGGACCGATCGATACGACCCAGAGTGACTTTCCTGTATCGGCATCGCCGATACCACCACCGACGTCGGTGCCCTCTAGACATGCATCGATAGACTCGCTCCCTTCGATGCCGAGTCTGGAATCGATATCTAGTCTAGATGACTGGGTACCGATGCATCTTGGAACCGACCCTTATCGTTTCCGGATACGCAGTACCGAGGATATTCACCAAGACTCTCTGGTTACCTCGGTACCGCTTGAGCAGCCTCCGATGACTGCCTCGATGACATTACCGTCTCCGATTCCGCCTCAGCTGCCGGTATCGGTATCGATGTCGATTCCTGCAGTTACATCGGTACCATCGATCCTTTCTATGCCTAGTTTGGAATTGATACCTGGCATGGACGATGCAGTACTAACTGCCTCAAATCGTGACTGCCAGTATCACTATCCATCTAGTAGGGTTCTTTTTCTGCACCAGACCAGTACATCCTCTGGTGCTCAGGCTGCTTCTTCAACCTTAGCCTACCCAGGGATGGTTCCCATTGGAGATCCTTCTTTTCAGAAATTTCTCCTTGATATGGCAACCTTTCTTGCTATTCCTATCCCTGGCTGTGATCTTAACCAAGGCTCTCCTGCAGAAAAGGAAAATATAATGCTTCCTTTACATCATTCTTTGCAGGATCTTCTTCTAAGAATATGGGAATCACCTTTAAGGGTTCCCTCACCTTCTACAGCAACTAATGTTCTGTATCAGGTGCCCCCCTCTCCAGGGTTTCAAAAGACTCAACTTCCCCATCATTCCATTGTAGTGGAATCAGCAATGAGGAAAGTAAAAAGCAAGAAGAAGCATTCTTCTTATCCGCCAGGTCGTGCATCTTGAGCACTTGATGCCTTTGGACGTCAAACCTTCCAAACATCTATGCTGGCATCAATAATTATTTCTTATATATTTTATATGAGTCTAACACTCCAGGAGGTCACAAAGAAATTATCTCTTTTGACTCCTTTTTTGTCAGAGTCTAAGGCTGCTGACTATTCCTTGCTTCTTAGTCATAGCCGGAATATCTCTTGGTTTCATTCTCGTGCTTCTCTAGACTCTTTTGAGTCTGTTAGCAGATCCTCTGCTATTGCCATTGGAGCATGTCATAGAGCCTGGCTCCAAGCTTCAGACTTGAGCAGATGGGCACAACACACACTGGGTAATTCTCCTTGTACTGGAGAAAATCTCTTCAATAAGGAGGCTTTACGTCAGGTTGCTCATTGCTCCACTGACTTCCCTGGTTCTGGAGACCATTCTAAGCCTTCTTCTTCCCCAGGAGGTAGGAAATGTCCTACCAAACCTTCTTTCCCTAAGAAAAGAAGGTTTCATTCTTCTCCTGCCCATCATCCAGATGTACCCAAGCAAGGGACACCTTGTCCTAGTCTGAAGTTTCCAAACTCTAGCCAGTCTGAGCATACCCAACAACCATAGGTTCTGAAAGTTGCAATCTACAGTTAACTTCTTCCTAGCAGAAGTTTGTTCACTGTTTTATCTTAAAGCTCTACACTGGGGTTTTCCATTTTCAGTATGCTAAGCTGTCAGGATATTCTTGTCCATGGGTTACAGAATTCTCCTCTTCTTACTACCAAGAAGGGAAGTTACAACTTTCCCATGATAGTTTCTGTCCCAACATGAACATTTTTTCCTTCAGCTGACTCGCCATATGGGTAAGTCACCCTCCCCCTCTCATCCAGGGTTTCCCCTGACTGAGTGGTACCATACTGAAAAGCTTCTCTAGCCTTTCATTCCAGTGTAGACTTTTTGTTTCCTTGAATACATTCTCAAGATAACTCATCAGGCAGGGACAGGAATATCTCCTCTCCCTTTGTCTGTTTCTCTTTGTTTTGCACAGGAAGATTCTCTCTGCTGTCTTTTTCAGCTGCTGTGCATGCAGGAGTTCCAGTGATTGAACTACTGGTACTTTTCCACAAGTTCCAGTCTATCTTCCACAATTTTTGTCTAGCCTCAGTAGTGATTCCAAGCTAGTCCTCATCTATCTTGGATACTCCTACTCACTTTAGGCTTCTCACATTATCTTCTTTCTAGCCATCTCCTTTTCCTAGGATGTGGCAACACACCTGACTTCAGTCAGTTTTATCTCATAATTCTCCTGCACAATGCTCTCTGCAATCTTCAGAGAAGCTTTCTACTATGGGCCCTTGCTACAGAGCATTGATCTTTGTCTCTGAGGGCTATTCTATATAGTAGAAAAAAGCTTATAAATCATTCCCATGACTGTGAGGGTTCTCCACACCCTCTTGTCTCCTGTTATAATTCAGAATATAAGCTTTTTCTGCGTGAATATCCAAGGCTATTAGTAACGCATGATACCCCTATGTCCCTCCAGTGGGTCCTCCTGGTATCTTCTCTATGCGTTTCTACCCATCTACCATGTCAGAGTTCTAAAGGACTCCCGACTTGCTCTTTACAGACTGATATTATCCTCTGTTTTTCACGCAACCATCCTGGTTATTTTACTGGATTGCATTCCTGCATCCTCTTAGCCCACGGAAATGGATTCTCTATATATCTGTCAAGTGGGTTTCACCCTCTTGTTATTGGATGAATCTTTCCCCTTCACATTCCCCATGTGAATATTCTTATGGGGCTTAGTGGTAAATATGTATCTTCAGACTCATATTCATGTATGTATATATCTCTATATATGCATCTACATACATATATCTGTAAGCTGTGTGTGCATAATTATGCCCCCACATATATATATATATATATATATATATATATATATATATACATATATATATATATATCAATATATATCTTTACACATAATATACATATATATAGGTATATATCCCCCTATATATATATATGTATCTGTTGGGAGGCCTTTTATAGGTCAATATGTATTACATACTATCTCCCTAACTGTCTATGCTATAAAATATTTTACCTTCTTAGAGGTTCCAGACAGTGGGCTTCCATATTTCCATACTGTTCCTCAGTATGTGGGGGCTCTTATGCACACAACCATTGCTGTGGTGCTAACAGCTTCCACTTTGCCCTAAGTCTCCCTATCCTTGAAGCGTCAGGCTTCAATATCTTTCCTATCTCTCACCAGCTAGGAAAGGCAGTGTACATCTTCATTACTTCTGAGTACACATCTGTTCTCCTTGGGAATACGGACTTCTTTCCATACCCCTCCTTCCCTCTAGGACTGGGCTAGTTGTCCAAATCGGTCAGTCTTCTTCTTTTAGTCCTCAATGTTAATGACTCTGTACCTAAAAGAATTTTCAGCTTTTCCCATAAAGCTTTCCGTTGAAGACCTGCCGTTCTTATCCTGCCCCAGTTGACACCTGGGTCTCCTGCTAATTCCAGGTTTGGACCTTCATCCTCGCTGCTGTGAGGTCACCTTGAGGATTCCGCTACTGCATATCCAGTAGACTCCATCCCGCTCTCTACTTCCTACAATCCAGTAGGTAAGCTCCATATTATAATTGTTCATTAAATAATTTTAATGATACTTATCATACATACCAAGGACTCCTCTTCTGTAGTCCTTAGGTTCGCTGTTTTTCCTTACAGCTCCTCTCTCTCAACTCCTACCCTCCATCCCTCATGGGATGCCGGAGATTCCTGTGTGGAAAATGCACTCCTGATCCAGGGACACACATTTTATGGGATCTCCCCCTGGCATCTATAGCTAGGGAGTCCCCATATGTGAAGACTCATTCCTGCTTGTTCCTGGAGATAGCACAGTTACTTACCTGTAACAGGTGATCTCTGGGAACAGCAGGAATAAGTCTTCACAACCCACCCACCTCCCCTAGGAGTTGTATCTATCTATCTTCCTTTCCTCTTTCTCTCCTTTGTCTCAGCTATGAAACTCAACTGAGGAGAAGAAGTGGAAAAGGCGGGAAGTCAGTGCGCAGGCGCGAGGGATGCTCCCAAAAGCTTTCTGATTGGATGCTGGGGAGCATTCCCGTGCAGGCTCCGTCGGTACCGACGTACCCATATGTGAAGACTTATTCCTGTTGTTCCCAGAGATCACCTGTTACAGGTAAGTAACTGTGCTTTATTCACCAGGAAACCAGACTTTCTAGAAACATCTGGAAATCAAAGAATGACTCTCCACCAGTCATACTTCTTGTTCCATAGGACTGCAGTTTATAATCATCAAAAAGCAGAGGTACCTGTCAATTCGGTTTGAGCAGGACAAACAAATTTGGTTCCTTTTTAAATTCTAGTAGTAGCCATCTCATGCTTATTCTCATTACCTTACTAAGAGCCCAAGATGAGAGCCAAGGGACTCACCTCCCCCACCCTCCATCCAATGGTCTTTCAGAAGCGGTTCTAAGATGACGAGGACTGCCACTAGTAAGTCCTCTAGCTAACTCCACTAATCATGATGTGTATTTCTGCTATTTTTCTGTGTGAGAAGGGCAAGATCTGCATGCATGGTTGATGGACCCAATGTGTGCCAAAATGAAAGTAAATATTTTCTCTAGGCTTATGCTTTTCCTTGACACTTATTGAATGCAGTCTGTTAACTAATTTCTTCTTTGTTTTAGATGTTTTTAAACTGAACCTGATCATGCAAGTCACCTGCTCCTGGCCCTGGGGTCAGAGCAGGATAATTTGTCTACAAGGACAAAGTGGAGGGGACTAAGGAGCTTCATGGATTATGGCGAACTCTGAGAAAAACAGGGTCCTGGAAGACTAGATGCAGATGTCTGTTATTCTCTATCATGGATTCTGATGTGCATGACAAGTGTCATGTCATGTGGTATTCCAGTGTGGCTAATTTATTTATTTATTACTCCTTATATACCCTTTCTCCCAGTACAGACTACAAAATAGTTTACAGATTAAAATTCATAACAGTAAAACCAATACATACAGCAAAAACTCGCACATATCATTAAAACCCCCCAAACAACTGCACTTTCCATTTGTTCTGAAATATAAATCAGAATTCAGGGAAATATGTGTGTTTGGTTCTCTTAACTCGGTTCCTGCCCTCCACCTTCCATCCTGCTCTGTGTCTGCATATGTGTTTGTGGTAATATTTCTTTTTGAGGCTGTTCTTTGTTGTATGCAGTGAAAATGTGCATGCTTTTTCTTTTTTGGGGGGGGGGATTGGTATAGTTTCTGTAATGTTACTTGTTTTTCTTGGTTACATTTTCTTTTTTTGTTTGTATTCTGCCATTTCTTCTTCGTAATGTAACTGCCAATCCCCTTTTGCACATACAGCAAGCCTCTCCAAAATCTATACATACAGCAAAAGCAAGTCCTGAAAACGATTTATCACTAGTAGATTTGTGCAGGCATGGATTCTCGGGGGTATTCTATGGATGAAAAAGATGCTGCTATTGGAGATGTAAGTATGTGCTGCCCTGTTTCCTTCTTTGATTCTCTGCCAGGCATTTGCTGCTTCAGCATCTTATGGGAGGTCCAAGCCCTGCCTGCAACAGCAGAAAGAGATAGACACCTCCCAGCTGCCGAAGGGGAATCCTTACCCTTAACTAATGTGGGTTTCTGCCTACTTTCTGGGAAGATGCAACTAATTATAATAAAATATATTTTTAAAACGAATCAGTATAAATTATTTTTTGTAGCATGCGTGCAGGTGTACAAGTTAAGTCCTCATGTACTTTTGAGAGTGATTTTGAAAAAGATGTATGAATGGAAAGAGATTAGTGTGGGTGGTTTAGAGGGGGTGGGTATATGGGGTAGTGTGTTGAGAAGCTTGTGGAATAGATGGGACTATTAGTGACAATTCTTAACAAGGAAGTGGTACAGTGTACTGCAGAAATCATTGTCTTCTCTCTAACAGTGGACAGAAATGCAAAAATGGCTTCATTTTTGTCAATAAAAACATTTTATTTCTCTCAATACAAAAACCATCAGGGCAGATCTTGTAAAAAAGCAAACTTTGATACATCTTCTCCAAGATATATAGCAAGACAGTAAAACAGTACTTAACTTGTAAACCAAGAAAGCAAAAATGTAAAGCGATCATAAGCAGTAAACATAAAATCTGCTGTAGCCTAAACTCAAAATCTGCAATCTAACCATTCATTTTACGTTCTATTAATATCTTTTTAACATCTTTGTTAGTGATATAGCGGAAGGGCTGTCGGGTAAGGTTTGCCTCTTTGCGGATGATACCAAAATCTGCAATAAAGTAGACACCCAGGAAGGTGTAGATAACATGAGGAGGGATCTAGCTAAGCTTGAAGAATGGTCTAGAATTTGGCAGCTGGGATTTAATGTTAAAAAATGTAAGGTCATGCATTTGGGCTGCAGCAATCCAAGGGAGCAATACAGCATAGGAGGTGAAGTACTTTTGTCCACTAAAGAAGAGCGGGACCTAGGCGTAGTTGTGTCCGATGATCTTAAAGTAGCTAAACAGGTAGAAAAGGCGACGGCAAAAGCTAGAAGGATGCTTGGGTGCATACGGAGAGGAATGGCTAGCAGAAAAAAGGAGGTGATAATGCCTCTGTATAAGTCTTTGGTGCGACCTCATTTGGAGTATGGTGTGCAATTCTGGAGACCGCACCTTCAAAAGGATGTGAACAGGATGGAGTCGGTGCAGAGGGTTGCTACTAAGATGATTAGTAGTCTTCATTATAAAGCATATGAGGACAGACTTAAGGATCTTAATATGTACACCTTAGAGGAAAGGGGATAGAGGTGATATTATTGAGATGTTTAAATACCTCCGTGGCATAAATGTTCAGGGAGAGAGCCTCTTTCAATTGAAAGCAAGTTCTGCGACGAGGGGACATGGGATGGGGGTGAAGGGAGATAGATTCAGGAGTGATATGCGGAAATATTTCTTTACGGAAAGAGTAGTGGATCCGTGGAATAGTCTCCCAGTGGAGGTGGTAGAGATGAGGACAGTAACTGAATTCAAAAAAGCATGGGACCAACACAGAGGATCTCTAAAGGTAAAAAGTGGACTGTTGTAGTTGTTGTTATGGAAGGACAGACTAGATGGGCCTTGTGGTCTTTTTCTGTCATCATGTTTCTATGTTTCTATGTATTGTGAAATCACCAAAATATAAATGTGAATGGAGTGGAGGAGTAGCCTAGTGGTTAGAACACTAGCTTGGTACCAAAATATCAGGGTTTGATTTCCACTGGCATTCTTAGTGGCCTTGGGCAAGTCACTTAACCCTCCATTGCCTCGGAAGAAAGGCCTGGCAATCTACTTCCAGTCACACTGCCAAGAAAACCCAGGAGCTGCTGGGTTGCCAGGAGTCGGCACTGACTCCAAGGCTTTGCAGATGTGAAATGAAAATAGAATCCGTCAAATGATTCAGATGCTGAATTCATGATCATCCTGTGAAAAGGACTGTAAATTAGTACCATTCACAAAATTGAGCAGTGGAGATGCAAAATCTAAAAGAAAACCCCACTTGCAAAGCACAACATTTATGATCTTTACTAGTATGGTGAAAGGTGCAAGGCACATAAAAGATAGCCGTGGAGAAAAGCAGACCTCAGATAATGCTATAAGCACATACAGGATGGAGGAGTAGCCGAATGGTCAGAGCAGCAGGCTGGTAGCCAGAGATGCCAAGATTTAAATCCACTGCTGTTCTTTGTGGCCTTGGGCAACTCACTTAATTTTCCATTGCCTCAGGTACGATTGAAAGCCCTTCGGGAACAAGGAGGTCATTATTTAAATTATTTACCTATCTGTATCCACATGCAATCCTGACACGATATTGTGTTTCAAAGACCTGATTCTGCTTCAAGGCATTCTTCAAAAAACATCAGTCCTATTTCTGGCTTTCTCAAATTACTATGATTATCAGCATTCTTCAAGCTGTTGAGCCCTAACCTCTTTAGCCTTTCCTTGTAGGAGAGTTTTTATCATTTTGGTTGTCCTCCTCTGCATCTTTTCTAATGCTGCTCTTTATTTTTTTTTGAGATGCGTAGACCAGACTTGTACATAATAATCAAGGTGCTGTCGCACAATGGAGCACAGAGGCATTATGGTATCCCTTGTTTTATTTTCTATTTTTTCCGAATGATTCCTAACTTTGTTTGCTTTTTTGGCCGCCTCAACACACTAACCAGAAGATTTCAATATATTGTCTACAGTCACACCCAGATACTTTTTTTGGGTGGTGACTCCTAATGTGGAGCCTAGCACTGTGTATCTATAGTTTGAGCTACTCTTCCCTACATGCATCTCTTTGCACTCGTCCACATTAAATTTAATCTGTGATTTGGATATCCAGTCTCCCAAGATCCTCCTGCAGTTTCTCACAACCCACCTTCGATTAAAGAACTCTGAATAATTTGGTGTCAAGTGCAAATTTAATCACCTCGTTTGTTGTTCCTAATTCCAAATCATTTCTAAATATCTTACAAAGCACCAGTCCCAATACAGATCCCTGGGGTACTCCACTATTCACCTTCCTCTTGAGAAAATTGACCATTCAGCCCTATTCTCTTTTTCTATTGTTTAAGCAGTTTCCAGTCCATAATAGGACATTGCATCCTATGCTATGATTTTTTTAACTTCCTCAGGGAAGTCTCTGATGAGGGACCTTTTCAAATATTTTTGAACATCTCAATATACTATATCCACTGACTCACCTTTATTCACACGTTTATTCACACCTTCAAAGATGTGGAACAAATTGGTGAGGCAAGGCATCCGTTGGCTAAATCCATGTTGACTTTGTCCTATTAAACTATGTCTGTCCAAGTGTCCAGTAATTTTGGACCTGATATTCAGTTGTGATGGCTAAGCTCCTCTAAAGCGCATAGCCATCTCTGCTGAACCTTAACCCTGGATATTCAATGCTGGAGCCATATCAGGGCACCGGAATTGATTATATAGGTCTGCCACAAAGCGACGCAGAAGCTAACCAGGTAGTGGTGATATTGAGCTGCTGCCCAGTTAGCTCCCATGGTTAACAACAGGAGCCACCTCCGCTCTGCCCTGGGCAGAACTGTGGCTATTCACCAGCATAAACCAAGTTAGTGCTGCTGAATATCCCTCTGTAACAGCATTTACACGGTTTACAACTATGTAAATACCTTTGAATATGGGACCCTTTGTTCTTAATAATGATTTCCACCATTTTGCCCAGCACCAACATTAGGCTTACCAGTCTGTAGTTTCTTGGATCACCCCTGGAGCCCTTTTAAAAAATAGGCGTTGTGTTGGCCGCCCTCCAATCTTCTGGTACCAAAGATGATTTTAGTGATAGGTTAAAAATAACTAATAGCTCTGCAATTTCATCTTTGAGTTATCTCAGCACTCTTGGGTGTATACTATCTGGTCCAGGTGATTTACTACTCTTTAGTTTATCAGTTATTTCTGCTACATCATCCAGATTCACTGAGATTTCATTCATCTCGTCTGTCTCATCACCATTAAATACCCTTTCTGCTATTGATAGCTTCCTCACATCTTCCTCAGTAAAGAATTAATTTAGGAACATGTTTACTGAAAGTGTCTTAGCTGGTGGCATAAAGTGCATTTGGGTGATGTGGTAGCAAGGAGTGCAAAGCCCAAAGCCGACTATGCTAAAAATCCTGCACTAGCACTGTAGTGTGTGAATAGGTGAGGCCAAGGTGGAGTTATGGCATGCGGTTTGGGCAGGGAAGGTAGTTGTACACAACTACCTTCCCTGCTAGGTACACAACCATGCCACTAGCATGGGTGCTGCTAATGGCAGCCTCTGACCTGGTACTAGCTGCACTTGTCATGCTCCTGCATGCTGATCATGCGGTTCAGATGCAAGTGTTAGGAAGTATGAAGGGCAGAAGCAGCGCAAGTATGTAAGAATAATATGGGGGTAATTCGAGATGTGAACTGGATACCAAGGTATTTACCTAGATCCCCTGTTTGGAGGGGCTGCATGATGCAGCTGGCATGGCACTGGATCACAACAGCCTGCCTTCCAGAACCAGGGTTGATCCTACTGGGACAGTGGGCAGATATCCACAGATACATTAACAGCAGACTGATGGACTGCTGTTAATGTCAGCATATGCAATGGCTATCTGTCAGAGGGCTGCTGGTGTTGTGTGCTTTTGTGGTGTCTGGAAATAGGACTTGTGCTCTGTGCTGCAGTCAATACTGGCCTCATTGACAAAGTTGGAGCCAGCAAAGTACAGGGAGGGAGGAACATGCAAATGCACTCACTGGCAACATGATAATGTGGCAGCACAATGGCTGTCTGACGCCTGACCCCCTCTTCATGGTGGTACAGGTGGCAGTGAATACATGCACCTGGGGGGCCATGCCACTGCCATGGACCATGTTCCTGTGGACTGATGGCCCCTTACCCTGATAAAGGGAGGATGTGGCTAAAGCTTATCAGCTCTGTGCAGTAGCATAATATTTCTATCACGGAACATGGGCCTCCAGTGTTGGAGCTTGCTGATTGGTGTCCCCTGCCTGGCACCCTTTGCCCTGGGGCTGCAGCTATTCATAGACCTGGGGGGCTCTTTTGATCATCTAGAGTCTGCTGGGATGCTCAGCCTAGGGGCTCTGTGGGATTTACCGCCTCCATATGGTGGTCTCCCAGAGCCCCTTCTAGAAGGAAGGAGGCATGAGGGCTCTCTGAGCAGTTTCTCGAAATGGGTTAGTTTTGTGCATTCTCCGTGAACAAGCAGGAAACAAGTCCTCGTGTATGGGTGATATCACCTTCGGAGCCCCACAAGGAATGCTCTCCTGCTTCCAAAAAAGCTTTTGGAAGGTATACCACCCATGTGTGCCTGCCTTCCAACCCCTCACGGTGCCATACTCTGCAATCTTCTTTTTTCCGCCGAGCCCCTAGGACATGTTCCTGCAAAACATTTTTCTCTCTGGGGTTTTTTCTCTTATTCTTTTCTGCCTGACTTTGGTTAGCCTTTTTTTCCCCTTTTAGAGTTTTTTATGGGGGGTTTTCAGTGCTTTTGCATGTTTTTCCCCCTTTGGGGTGATTTCCCACCTGCGGCAGTTTTTCAGTTTAATTTTGCCAAGGCAGTGTTTTTCGGCACATCTAAGCTTTAAGAGAGGCTTCAAGAGTGGTCCTCTCACAGGTGGCGGTTCTGGAGGAATGCCTTCAAGCCCTAGAAGCTCTCTTGGTGGCAGTAAGAATAAAGAATAAAATTACTCAGCATGTAGATAGTCATGGCCTAATGGGAGACAGCCAACATGGCTTTAGACAAGGAAGATCTTGTCTTACTAATCTGTTATGTTTTTTTGAAAGTGTGAATAAACAGGTGGACAAAGGTGAGTTGGTTGATATAGTATATCTGGACTTTCAGAAAGCCTTTGACAAGGTCCCTCATCAGAGACTTTTGGCAAAACTAAACAGTCATGGGATAGGAGGCAGTGTACTACTGTGGATCAGGAACTGGTTAAAAGATAGAAAGCAGAGGGTTGGGCTAAATGGCCAATTTTCCCAATGGAGAAAGATGAACAGTGGTGTACCCCAGGGATCTGTGCTGGGTCCGCTGCTTTTTGACATATTTATAAATGACCTGGAAAGTGGAATAACGAGTGAAGTTATCAAATTTGCAGATGACACAAAACTATTTAAAGTTGTTAAAACCCAAGAGGATTGTGGAAAATTGCAAGAGGATCTTGATAAATTGGAAGACTGGGCATCAAAATTGCAGATGAAATTTAATGTGGACAAGTGCAAAGTTATGCACCTAGGGAAGAACAACCCAAACTATGGTTACACGATGCAAGGTTCCACATTAGGAACCACCACCCAGGAAAAAGATTTAGGCTTCATTGTGGATAACATGTTAAAACCCTTGGCCCAGTGTGCAGCGGCAGCCAAGAGAGCAAATAGAATGCTAGGTATGATAAGGAAAGGAATGGAAAATAAAACAAAAGATATTATAATGCCTCTATACCGTTCCATGGTGAGACCGCACCTTGAATATTGTGTGCAATTCTGGTCGCCGTATCTTAAAAAGGATATAGCGTTATTAGAAAAGGTTCAGAGAAGAGCCACCAAAATGGTAAAGGGGATGGAAGGATACTCCTATGAAGAAAGGCTAAAAAGGTTAGGGCTCTTTAACCTGGAAAAGAGACGGCTGAGGGGAGATATGATAGAAGTCTATAAATTAATGAATGGAGTGGAACGGGTAAATGTAGATCGATTGTTTACGTTATCAGAATATAGAAAGACTAGGGGACATGCAATGAAGCTACAGGGTAAACTATTTAAGACTAATAAAAGAAAATGTTTTTTCACTCCGTGTAATCAAACTCTGGAATTTGTTACCTGAGTATGTAGTAAAGGCTGTTAGTGTAGCTGGGTTTAAAAAAGCTTTGGACAAGTTCCTGGAGGAAAGGTCCATAAACCATTATTAAGAAGGGACCCAGGATATCAATGCTTGACCCAGTACAAGCATTGCGGAACCTGTGTCTTTTGGGGAAACTGCTAGGTACGTATGACCTAGATTGGCCACTGTTGGAAACAGGATACTGGGCTTGATGGACCTTGGTCTGACCCAGTATGGCATATCTTATGTTCTTATGTTCAGTAGAAGCCCTGTGGAATGCAGGCTTTGCAATGAAGAACATGTCGTCACCACACTCTTTCCAGTCTGTCCTGGAGACCCTTACCCTTGCCCTTGCTGCTGACGTTGGGACATCAGCTGGGAGATTGGTATCAACTCCGGTTGCTGGAGCCATCTCACTCTCCAGTGTATTGGAGTCCGAGGCCTAGGGACACTGCATTCGGCATGCCGGGATGCACAAGGGTCATAGACATCCTCCTTCCCCCAAGCCACGGAGCCAGTGGGAGAAGGAAACTGCACTATTTTGACTTCCTCTTGGAATCCGAATTGGAATGGGAAACTAGGGGGAATTGACGGCATTGGACCTTTAGTCCCTTCCACCCAAATGGTGTAAGTCATGCTTGGAGGACATATCCTTCCAGGACTTCATTAGGGTTATGGCTAAGGCCATCCCCTTCTCTTTGGAGTTGGAGGAGGAACTAAGAGCAGAAGAACTGAAGCTACTCTAGTACCCCTTGGACCCCTGGGAGGCAGTGACGATTCCCATTCATCATGTCCTGCAGCAGTTGCTGCTGCAGTTGTGGAACTCATGCTTATGGTCATTAGCCACTGGCTCGATTCCCTGTACTACATCCAGAAGGTACCGGGGTTTGAGAAGCCTCAATTGCCCAACAATTTCATTGTGGTGGAGTCTGCTTTGAAGCATGCGAAACATGCTAGGACACACTCCTTAGTCCTGCTAAGTCATGAGGCTCAGACCCTGGACTACTTTGGGAGGAAGTGCTTCCAAGGTTCCATGCTGATTGCAAGGATCTAGGAGGGCTTTGCTGTCCTTGTTCTTGAGGGCCATCGCGAGTCCTTTAGGGGTCTCGTGGCTCATGGCAAGGATTGATCGAAGTTCATGGTGTGGGGCACATATAATGCCTTTGAATTCTCAGGCAGGGTGGTGGCGGTGAGCATTGCCACCCGCCTGATGGTGTGGCTACAGGCTTCAGACCTGGAACGGTGGGTCTAGGACAAGATCGCCAATGTCCCCTGCCGGGGCGAGAACCTCTTCAGCAAACCTGTGGAGGAAAAAGTCAACGACCTGGAGAAGAAGCAGGTGACTCTCACCAGGTTCTCCAGAAAGACCACTGACCTAGTGCGCAAGAAATATCATGCCAAGAAGGCATTCTATCCGCTCCAATGCCAGTATTTCTCAGCACAGCTGCAGGCACAGCCTAAGGCTCAGACTTCCCTCTCACAACGGAGGGAGAAGACCCCAAAGGCGCAACCTACCCTCCAGCTCAAGCCAGGGGGGGGGGGTGGTTTGATGGAGTCCTCAGGAGCATAGCCAGATGACTATTGCCCTTTGAGATATCCCCTCAGAGGTGGCTTGTACACTTTGCCTACCAGTAGTTCCTTATCACCTCGGACACCTGGGTGCTGCAGATTGACCAAAGTGGATATTGGCTGTACTTCACCCACCTGCTACCTCCATATGACCCTGTGGAGTATCCCATGGACCCCGCACACTGGAGCCTGCTGCAGACTGAGGTCGAGACTCTATCTGACCTCACCATTGAGCCGGTCCCCCTGGCTCAGATCAGGCAGGGATTCTACTTCAGGTACTTCCTGGTCCCCAAAAAGACCATCAGGTTCCATCCAATTCTGGACCAGCGAAAGCTCAGCTGGTGCACAAAAAGTTCAAAATGGCCTCATTAGGGATGCTGCTTCCTTATCTCGTACAGGGCGATTGGCTGTGCTCTTTGGATCTGAAAGGTGCATATACACATATTCCAATTTACCTGCATCACAGGCAATACCTTCGCTTCGTGCTGGGCGGCTGGCATTTTCAGTATCGCATGCTCCCCTTAGGGCTAGCCGCAGCCCCCTGGGTCCTCATGAAGTGTCTGGCGGTCATGACCATCTTCCTTCAGACCCTGGGTGTCTTTGTCTTTCCATACCTGGGCAATTGGCTTATCAAGGTTACCACACCGGCTGGTGTTTGGCAATCTGCCATGCTCACAGTTCAGCTGCTCAAGGGCCTCGGCTTCGTGGTCAGCTACCTGAAGTCTCACCTCCATCCATCGCAGCAGGTGAAGTTCATCGAGGCTCTTTTTAATACCACGTGGGCATGGGCATTTCTGCCAGCAGACTGCCTGCAGATCCTCGATGAGGTAGTAGGGGTGTTGCAGCACCAGCACCACATCACGTCCCATGGGCTATTGAGAGCCCTTGGACACATGACTGCCATGGTGACTGTCACTCCTCAGGCCCGCATCTCCATGTGGCAGGCCTAGTGGACCTTGTGTTGAAAGTGGAGGCAGGTGTCAGGCCGTCTACGGGACAGGATAGTGGTCACTGCACCACTGGTACAGTCCCTGACATGGTGGCTTGAGCTGGACAACCTGCTATTGGGCCTACCATTCCAGCTGGGGGCCCCTGCAAGACACTCATGATGGATGCGTCCAAGCTTGACTGGATGCACAACTGGAATGTCTCAGCACCCAGAGGTTGTGGTCCGAGCAGGAGAACCTCCATAAGATCAACTTCCTTGAGCTTCAGGCCATAGCGAACACCCTCTGTGCCTTTCTTGTGCACCTGGCAAATCAGGTGGCTCTGATTCAGACAGACAACCAGGTGACGCTGTTCTATGTAAACAAGCAGGGAGGCACAGGGTTGTGCCTCCTGTGTGGGAGACTGATCACCTCTGGAAGTTCGACCTGCTTCATGACATGTATCTCAGAGTGACTTACCTGCCCGATGACCTCAACGGCCTGGTGGATCGCCTCAGCTAGGTGCATTAGCCTCATGAGTGGACCCTCAAGAGGGAGATGATGGACTGGATCTTCTGGGAGTGGGGCATCCTGGTGGTGGATCTTTTTGCCATGGAGCAACATGCCTAAGTAGCCTGGTTCTTCTCACGGAGGCTAGCCAGTGGTTGCTTGGCCTTGAATGCCTTACTTGCCACTTGGGGAGAGGGCTTGCTGTATGCCTACCTTCCAATACCACTTATGTTGAAGACTATCCTGAGGCTTCAGGCCGAGAAAGCCTTCATGATCCTCATCATCCCGTGGTTCCCTCTGCTGCTGCAGCTCTTGCTGAGGAAACCTCTTTGCCTGGGCTCTGACCCAGACCTCATCTCAAAGGAGGGCGGCTCCCTGTTGCATCCTAACATCCGCTCCTTGGCACTCATGGCATGGGTGCTGAGAGGGTAGTCCTCGCGGAGCTTATCTCCCCGAGGGTGATACCAGCATTCTGTTGGCATCCAGCAAGGACTTGACACACAAGACCTATGTGCTCATGTGGTAGCAGTTCACCATCTGGTGTGCAGATAGGGCACTGAACCTCTTCTCCTGCCCTGTGGACCGGCTGCTGGAGTACCTCTTGCACCTCTCCAACTCAGGAATGAAGTCTAACTCGGTACGAGTTCATCTCAGCACAGTTGGGGCTTAGCATCACAGCTGTGGGGAAAGCCCATTTCTGCCCAGCCTCTGGTGGCTCAGTTCATGAGGATCCTGCTCCTCTCGAAGCCTCCTGCGGTTGCTGGGGACCTCAATGTGGTCCTCAGCCAGCTGATGCGGGCTCATTTTGAGCCACTGGACTCATGTCTGCTGAAATTCTTGACTTTCAAGGTCCTCTGCCTGGTGGCCGTCACATCGGCACAATGTGTCAGTAAGCTTCAGGCTCTAGTCACTCACTCTCTGTATACCAGGTTTCACCAGAACTGGGTGGTGCTCTGCATAGCACCCCTGTTTTCTGCCGAAGGTGGTCTTGGTGTTCCACCTCAACCAGTCCATTGTTCTTCAAATGTTCTTTCCCTGGCCTCATAAACCTCAGTGAGGTGGACTTGTACATGCTGGACTGTAAGTGTGCATTAGCCTTCTATTTAGAGCACATGAAGACACACTGTTGATTCACCCAACTGTTCATTTCCTTTGACCCCAGTAGGCTGGGCATTGCTGTCTTGAAGCATACGCTGTCCCTCTGGCTAGAGGACTGCATCGCTTATGCATATTCTTTGGCTAGGTTGAGCCTTGAGGGCCATGTCACGGTTCATAATGTCTGTGCAGTGGCTACATCGGTGGCCAACCTCCATTTGGTGTCTGCAGAGGAAATCTTCAGGGCTGCCATGTGGTCTTTGGTCCATACCTTCGCAGCACACTACTGTCTGACAGGACAACAATTTTGGCCAGGCTTTGCTCTGGCATCTCTGGGTCTTACAGTTAACTCCTACCCACTGGCCCTTCTGTCCTTCCAGTTGATCTGGCCAAAAACCCCTCAGGTTGATTTCTGCTGAGGATACTGAATCAGATGAGTCCCCTGTGGGACTCCCTTTCTTGTCTTCCTGACTTCTCCAGTTCTCATTGTCTAGTTTAGCTGCTTAACATCTCGGGTTCCGGTAGCCTGTAACTTGGAGAGTCCCATACGTGAAAACTTATTTCCTGCTTATTCATGGAGATCACCTGCTGCAGGTGAGTAACTATGCTTACCATGACAGTCATGAGCCTCACTTCTAAGTGAGGTGGAGTACTAAGCCAGGATATGTGGAGTATGATCTCGGTCTCAAATTTACTGATAATGCTCGGTGTAGTACATGCATCTTGCCAAAGAGAGTTGTAAGATGTAACATGTATGGGTAGTTTATCAATATGTGCTTGGAAATTCTTCTTTATCAGGCCAGAGGTTCCCAATATGATGGGAAATATTTCTGTATCTTTCTACCACGTTTTCTTGGTCTTTCAGGATCTTCTCCCTCTTGCTGCAATTCACAGAATAATGATTTGAAACCAACACCTCTATTATCAATTCTTCTTTACCACTGTCAGGTTTCCTCACATCCAGTTTCTTGTCTGGCAGAATAGGAATGTCTCAGGTGATCATTACCTCTTCCATCCCCCCCTCTGTGAGTGGATGTCTATGCTGCTTGACCCCATGTGCAGGCTGTCCCAAACAGGGGTGCTGATTGTGCTTAGTCTCCAGACCCTCCTTACTCTTGTTCCTCACTTCCCTTAACATGGGGAACTCACTCCACAATGGCTAAGGCCTTGTACTGTACTAGGTGAACAGCCACCCATGATGAGGGGGTCCATATCCCTGTCCCCTATGGTGGACACTGTGGTAATCCTGCCTGATTCCATACTATGGACCTCACTGGATTTCTTGAGAACTCATTGGTCAGCTTTGCCTTGGAGCCAGACAGCAACACTATTCTTTACTTTCGGAATATCCAAGAACTGTTTTTGATGGAAATGTTTAGCAATGCAATGTGTGCCTTTGAGTCAGTGCTGACTCCTGGCTACCCAGCAGTTCTTGGGTTTTCTTTTTTTTTTTCTTTCTTTCTTTTTTTTTTTTAAACAAATTGCACAACACAATCATAACATCAACAGTCCACATCAAGGAAGTGCTCAATAACAAAACAAGATATAACAAACCCAATACAAGCCCAATAGTCCCTTATATAGCCAGGATAAGAACACAAACGCTAAAATTCCGATATCATATAAACTGCAGTCTTTTTGGCAATATCGACGACATTGATTACTGAAGCTAAGTAATTTTTTAATTATTATTAATAAAAAGGAGATGTCACAGTGGTGCTTTGTCTGAATACGTAGCACTGGGCTGATATTCTCCGACAAAAAAATATTTTTCTAACACAGGGAGTTTATATGATATCGGAATTTTAGCGTTTGATTTTCTGGTGATTCCGATAGGGTTCTGTTCTTTGTTACTTAGGATAAGAACACAATCAAAAAAACAAAAAAGACTAATCCCTCCCCTTCAAGAACTCCAACAATTGTTGAACCTCCAAAAAAACATATCGTTTACCTTGAAAAATTATGTGGCACTTGCAGGGAAATTTCAAATAAAATAAAGCCCCAAGGGCCAAAACGCGTGGGCGAACCTCCAAAAAGGCTTTATGACGCCTTTGCTTGGCCCTTGAAACATCAGGAAAGATTTGAATGCATTGGCCACAGAATTTCTCAGACTTCTTTTTAAAATAAGCACAGAAAATTTTTTATTTATCTAATTCAGAGGCAAAAGTAACTAACAACGTTGCACGAGTAGCAATCTCATCCAAAGATGATTCTAAGAACTCCGAGATATCTAATGTAGAGGAGGCCACAAGATCACTTTGCATCCCCCCTATCCCTTCAGAACCTTTAACTAAACTCGCAATAGGAATATAATAAATTTTAGACAAAACAATTGAATCTATTTCAGTTAACAACAAGACTTCCTTAAAATATTTTTGAAGTAACATTATAGGAGAAAGATAATGTGTCCGGGGGAAATTCAAAAATCGCAAGTTCCTAGAACGCAAAGAATTTTCCATTAATTCACCCTGTCGATGTAAACAGGAGACATCTTGTACTAATGTATCCACAACTCCTTGACGTGAAAGGAACCGCGCCTCCTGAGACTCTACACTCTTCTCCATCGATAATAACCTAGATTCTTGATCCGATAACTTCGCCACAGTGTCTTTAGAAAAGTCAGAAACTCTCTGAAGAGAAGACCCAAGGGCCAATTCCATCCGAGAGAGCATAGTCCATATATCCTTTAAAGATACGTCTACAGGCGAAACCTGTGCCGCTCCCACCGGAGAGAATGATAGTACCAAGGGAAGCGGGGGGGGGGGGGGGGGAATGAAGGAGAAAGAACAACTGCTTCTTCCCGACCTTGGTCCTCTGCTTCTAATGGGGGGAAAGAGCCCGATAGAGATATAACCTCCTGGCCAGAAGGGACACTTTTCTCCAAAGGGGAATCAATAGAAGAAGAAGTACTCACGATAGATACATCCCCCAAAGCAACTTCTGTCGACTGAGTTGAAGATACTAAACCGCCATGATTAACATGGGCGTCCATAGGTCCCACCACTTTAACAGCCTTCATCTGTATAGTCGTCGGATAACACTTCTTCCGCTTCCCCATCAGAGACACTCCAAACACCAAAGTGCACCGAAGGGGCACCAAAGGGGCGGAACCTGCCCCTTTGGCCACGCCTCTTCGGGCACGCGCCCACGGGCACACGCCTGCTACCGCGTCCCGCGGTGGGGGTCAGGTGAAATAGCCCCGTACACTCCTGCTGCCTCAATCAGAGCAGCTGCAGCGAGAACACCGGGCCAATCGGGTAGAACAGTCACAGGCAATCAGCTGAGCAGGAAAAGTTGAGCACTTCCGTTCTTGGGTTTTCTTGGCAGTGTGACCAGATGTAGATTGCCAAGCCTTTCTTACAAGGCAATGGAGAGTTAAGTGACTTGCCCAAGACCATAAGGAGTACTAGTGGGAATTGACCCTGGTCTCTTGATTACCAAGCCAGTGTTCTAACCACTAGGTTACTCCTCCACTCCAAAAAGTTTAGCAATTCCCCAATTTTTCAAGAGTTACCCAGAAGAGCTGAGGGCCCTTACTTTGGGGGCTATGTTTGCATTGAAATTTTTTTGTAAATGTTTTATTACCTTTGAAGAAAAGAGTTTCCTATTCTTTGAGCCTAAGCAGTTGATTGAACTTTTGTTATGAAGGGAAGAGAGGTTTAAAGTTAAATTGTAATTTTATCCCTTAAAGGTGACTGCCATGCATTGACCACTATCTCTTACTCCTTTGTAATGTTTTTTTTTCTTTTTCCTTTATCCTTTTCCTTGTCTTTCCTCAAATTTTAGTTTTGTTCTTTTTCTTTTTCCTTTTATATTATCACCGTATTTCCCTGATTTATTATGAATGTACGTTATTGTTGAAATGATAAATAAAAAGTAAAAAAAAAAATTTTGCATCCTATGCCACTAAAATATGTGGTGTGTTATTGCCTCTTATAGTAACCAGCAGCTACTCTTTTCCTTTTTGAGAAAACTTCAGAGGCTTCAGATTCTAGGGGTGGGCATTAAAAAAATTGAATTGACATTCAATGGTTGGTGTAGTTTACACCAATTTAGCAGGCACTAAACATTTCTTATGAAAATAATGTGTGAAACTAACTGAAAAAATACCCCAAAATTGGGAAAAATTCATTAAAAAATGAAAACATCAAATTTTTCTTGCCTGCGCGTATCTGTCAGATTCCAACCTCAATAGAATACCTGTCAGAAGAACTGGGTTTTACCTCCTATCTAAAGAACTGATAATTCTTTCACAACCTTTTTCAGGAAAGGAAAAAGACAGAAGTAAAATAAGGACACTGACCCATCTGCTCTTCATTATGCACGAGACATTTCCTTATAAGTGCCAACCCAAGGGAGTTGTGGCATCTTGAGACGCTTTTGCTCAGCCCCCTCTTTGGGTCAGTCTTGCAGTACGAGCTGCACAAATAGGGGTACATTTTCAGCTGGTGTGATCACTAGCTTAAATTAATTGCCAGAACCACCATCTAACTTAATCTATATATTCAGCATCACTATCCATATACAGTAGGTAGCACCGCTGAATGTACATAGTGCTGGCGTGGTCACCGTATTATCTCTTTCATTTAGGCCTAAACTAAATGTATAAGTTAATGGCAATATTCTGTTACTATTCAGATATCTGGATAATTTTCTGGCCTACCCTCGCATCTCCCCTAACATGGCCCCAAATATACAGATATTATCAGGCTGTTTAAATTGTTATATGGTCAGATATTATCTGTATCTTTTTTGAAAATACATAGATATTCTAATTATGCCTTCACCAGCAAATTGCCTTTGAATATCAGTACTATAAAGTATAATTATTGATTCATATGGTATGTTCTCAGACTAACCAATAAAACTGGCCCAAAAATGGGTGCAGAGCAGAAGTAGGAGTGACAGCACTAAATTAAGTTCTATGTAAACTGTCTTAGATAGTAGAAAGGCGGTATATAAACAAATTTAAATAAATAAATAAAACATTACCAACTCCCTCCAGTGCTAGACATTGTGCATCATAACAAAAAACACTCAAAAGCTTACTATACCATACCAGCACCAAGTCCTAAAACTCAATCTCCAGGAACAAGCAGGAATGAGTCTTCACATATGGGTACGTCGGTACCGACGGAGTCTGCGCGGGAACGCTTCCCAGCGTCCAATCAAGAGCTTTTGGAAGCATCCCAGCACGCCTGCGTGCTGCCTTCCCGCCTTTCCCAACTGCCTCTCCTCAGTTTTCGTTTTTCCGCGGAGCCGGCAGGACGTCCTCCTGTCACTGCAGAAAATTCTTGTTTTTAGTTTTTCGTTTTCTTGTGGTCGCGGCTGTCTTCCCGACGCCACCGGTACCGCCGGTGTTTTCTTTTATTTTCTTGAAAAATGTTTTCCTTTTCCACGGGATATTTTTTCTTCATAGTGTCCCACGGTATCTTAGGCCTTTTAGGCCTTCTCTTTTTCCTTCATGGAACCGCCAGGCATTTTCTTCAAGAAATGTTTATTTTGTGGCGGTACAACTTTATTTTTAGACCCTCAAAGTCGGTGTCTAACTTGCTTGGGTCCTGACAACAGTTTGGTGAGAAGAAGTTTTCAACATCGAGATTCCCTCGATACACGGTTGCCCTCCAACTTCGGGGCACCGTCCCCTTCTTCTTCCACACAGGATCAGGTAACCCACAAACAGTCTGTTAAGACTAGCCAGTCCTTGAGTGGTAGGTCTCATGCACAGCATGAAGACGGCTCCGGCCTTGCCCTCGAGGGCCCACTGGCTCCAAAACCCAGGCGGGAGTCTTCGGTCTCCAAAGCAAATAAGGGGTTTCAGGTTGTTCCTGGGGTTCACCCCTCACAGAACATACCTCAGCAGTGTCCGGTGGTGGCATCCGCTTCGAGCGGTACCGATACCTCGGCATCAGCACTGGTGTTGGATGAAACACTCCTCACCAGGGATCATCATCTGGCGTCCTCGGTACCTTCAGGACCGGTGGATACACCCCAAACTGACTTTCCATTATCGGTAGCAGCACCGATACTACCACTGCCGTCGGTACCCTCCAGACTTGCTTCCTTCGATGCCGAGTCTGGAATCGATCTTCAGTCTGGAGGACTGGGTACCGACTCGCCTTGGTACCGGCTCTCGGCGGTACCGAAGGCTCGGTTACGATGATTCGGATCCACAACTCTCGGTTCCTTCGAGGCCGATGGAGTTGCCACTGGTTGACCTTCTTTCACCGGTGTCAGACACGTTAACGAAATTGGTACCAACGACCTCATTACCTTTGCGGTCGGTGCCTTCCATGCTTCGCTTATCAGGCTCTCTGCCCTCGATGCCGAGTTTGGAATCGATCTCTAGTCTAGAAGACTCGGTACCAATAGCTTTTGGTACCGACATCGATCGATACCGGTGCTTCGGTACCGGGGATAGTGGCCAGATGGCTTCGGTCACCTCGGTACCAATTGAGCTGTCACCGATGACTACTCCAATGTCTTTGTCGGGCTCGACTCCGACATCGGTACCGGTGTTGACATCAGTACCGGTATCCACAGTAGCATCGCGGCCAACTCCTACCATGCTTTTTTCAACAGGATCGCTCCATTTTATACCAAGCTTGGAGTCGATACCTAGCATGGATAATGTGGTAAGGACGGTTGCTGCTCATGATACCCAGTACCAGCAACCATCCCTTAAGCATTCCACACTGCACTGTGCAGGATCTTCTATTCCTGTATATTTGGATACCTCTGTGGATGCTCAGGCTAGTCCTTTAAATCTAACCTGTCCAGGAGAGATTCCTGTTAGGGATCCTTCTTTTCAGAGTTTCCTCTGGGATATAGCAAGAACTCTTGCCATTCCTATCCCAGGACATGATCCTGCACAAGGCTCTCTTTCTACCAAAGCAAAGGGGAACATAATGCTTCCTTTGCATCATTCCATGCAGGATCTCCTTCTAGGAATGTGGGAAACACCTTTCCGGGTACCCCCACCTCCCAGGACAACTGATCTGTTATATCAGGTGCCCCCCTCTCCAGGGTTTCAAAAGACTCAACTTCCTCATCATTCCCTAGTAGTGGAATCAGCAATGAGGCGGGTAAAGAGTAAGAAAAAGCACTCTTCCTATCCGCCAGGTCGTGAGTCTAAAACACTAGATGACTTTGGACGTCAAACCTTCCAGACATCTATGCTTTCTGCAAGAATTCTCTCATATATATTTTATATGAGTCTTTCTCTTGAGGAGGTCACAAAGCAATTACATCTTTTGTCTCCTTTCCTTTCAGATTCCAGGAGTACAGACTATTCCTCACTGCTTAAGCATATCCAGAATATCTCTTGGTTTCTTTCTCGTGCTTCCCTAGACTCTTTTGAGTCTGTTAGCAGGACTTATGCTATAGCTATAGGGGCACGACGTAGAGCCTGGCTCCAAGCTTCAGACTTGGACAAATGGGCACAACAAAGGCTGGGACATACTCCTTGCACTGGAGAAAATCTTTTCAACAAGGAGTCTTTACGTCAGGTTACTCAGTTGTCCACTGATTTACCTGTTCCTAAGGGTTCTTCTACCCCTTCCTCTGTCCCAGTACGTAGGAAATGTCCTATCAAACTTTCTTCCCACAGGAGAAGAAGGTTTTATTCATCACTTGCCCTTCATACAGATGTTCCCCAACAGGGAAAAAGCATCGTCCTGGTCTAAAGAATCCAACCTCTCACCAGGCTCAGCAAACCCAGCACCTGCAGGGTTTCTGATCATTCATCATCAGATGCTTGTGACTCTTGGGGTTAGAATCTACAGTTGCTTCTTCTCAATAGAGGCAATCCACCGCTTTATTCTAACCCCTACACAAGGATCTCTTTCCAAAAGATATCCATTTTTTGCTGTATTTCTATGAGCTGTCAGGATGTTCATGCCTGTAAGTCACAGGTTTCTCCTCTTTTTCCTGCTAGGGAAAGAGGTCTAACCACTATCAAATGATAGTTCCTGTGCCAGCATGTATTTTTCCTTTCTATAGACTTACTGCTTTGTAAGCCTTCTTCAGCTCCATTCTCTTCACCCTCTTACCAAGCTTTTCTTCTGTAAGAGCGGAATTACTTACTGGGAGGCTTTCTCTTTAGCCTTTCTAGTTTTCTCACTTTCCAGTGCGGAGTTTTCCTCTCTGAGTTACCTCCTCTGTTTTAATCTTGCTTGGAGCAGATTATCAGACCTCTCCAGAGTTCCTACTCCTGTTCTGTCTGTTCTTTCTGTTTTTGAACAGTAAGATTCTTCTGCTGTCTTATTAACAGCTGCCCATGCAGGAGCTTTAATGTTTGGACCACTGGTTCTTATCCACAAACTACCAGATTGTCCTCCACTAACATTCTGTCTAGTCTTCGTAGTGGCTCCAAGTCAGTACTTCATCTCTCTTGGAGATCATCTCACTATAAGCTTCCTAGATTGTCTTCTATTCTGCCATTTTCATTCCTGAGTTTGGCAACATAGTTGCCTGAGATACTGGCTCTCTACCAGCCAGCTCTATCTCCTCATTCTCCTGCATCATGCTCTCTGCAATCTACAGAGAAGCTTTCCACTATGGGCCCTTGCTAGAGAGCATGGTTTTTTTTTTCTCCAACAGTTATCCTAGCTGATTAGAAAAGGCTTTTCAGTCATGTCTCCCATGACTAGAAGGGTCCCCATTCTGTTCTATCTCCTTTTTTGATATAAAGGACATAGACCTTCTCTTATGTGAAGACTCAAGGAGTTGCCAGTTCCCTGCTTTGGTCCATAGTATTCCCAATCGGGGATATGCTCGTCCTCATGGTAAGAACGCATGATACCTTTGCCCTTAAGCAGGTCAACATGGTATCTCATCTCTAGGCGTCTTCTGTCTACTTACCCTGCCAGGGTCCTGGAAGACTCGGGACTTGCTGGCTGCACATTGACATTGTCCTTGTTTTTTCACGTAACAATCCTGGTTATTTTGCACTAACTTCCATTCTTGCAGATCATGACCAGGAGGAATAGATTCTCTATATCTCTTCTCAAGTAGGTTCCATCTCCTTGTTATTAGATGAATCTTTCCTCTCCACATAGCCTATGTGATCACTGTACTGTAGGCATATCTCTGTCTGTTTAACTGCAGACACCCATATGTAAGCCTACATATCCATATTTATTTTTTGTGTGTATTTTATGCCCTGCCATATCTCACTATAGATATATTCTTATATGTCTATCTATCTATATCTATATATATGTATATATATATATGTATCTGTTGAGATATTTTCTTATAGATAGATATGTATCCACATACTTATCTATCTCCATGTCTATTCTCATATACCTATATGATTCTGACAGAGGGATTTTACCCACACCTATGCTATCTAGCAGGTTTGGGGTTTTACACACACATCCACTCCTATGGTAGTCAACAATTTTTATACCATAACCTAACGGTTTAGGTACTTCTGAAGCTCTCCATACTCAATATCTCTCCTAGCTTATCCCAGTTAGGAGAGACATTGTGGATCTTCAGTTAATCACAGGCTTAATGCCTCCGGCATTTGTCCTCTCTTTTTGGGATACAAGGGGTCCCCATACCCTTTCTCCCCACAAGGACTATGCCTGTTTGTCCAAATCGGTTAGCCTTTCTCTTTTTGCTCCTAAGAGTGAGCCACGCTCCCGCCAAAAGAGTTAGGTTTTTGTCATAAACCCTTCCTCTGAAGGCCCACCGTTTTTTGTACTACCGCAGTTTCTCCTACTGGGGTTACCTATTCCTTTCAGGATTCTGACCTCCACTATTTTTCCTAAAGGTTTATTACCTCTACTTTACAGTGAGGTCCTCTTCAAGGTTCCTCTATTGGGTTCCCAGTAGATCCGTGAACCTCCATACTTCTGTGAAATCCTGTTAGGGGAGGTCTCTATTGCAATCTTCTGCAACATCATTGATGACAATCATCATCCACACATGGACTCCTTCTCTGCAGTCCTATGTTAAGTCAGCTGTTCCACAGCATTTTTTCTTTCTCAACTCCTACCCTCCATCCTCAGGATGCCTGGTGTTCTGGGAGATAGCATGTTCCAACCTATAACATGCTGGGACTCCAGGCATCTCAGCTTGGGAGTCCCCATATGTGAAGACTCATTCCTGCTTGTTCCTGGAGATAGCACAGTTACTTACCTGTAACAGGTGATCTCTGGGAACAGCAGGAATAAGTCTTCACAACCCACCCACCTCCCCAGGAGTTGTATCTCTATCTATCTTTCCTTTCCTTTCTCTCTCTCTTTGTCTCAGCTTTAAAACTTAACTGAGGAGAGGCAGTTGGGAAAGGCGGGAAGGCAGCACGCAGGCGTGCTGGGATGCTTCCAAAAGCTCTTGATTGGACGCTGGGAAGCGTTCCCGCGCAGACTCCGTCGGTACCGACGTACCCATATGTGAAGACTTATTCCTGCTGTTCCCAGAGATCACCTGTTACAGGTAAGTAACTGTGCTATCTTCATCAACCCTACCTATGAAAAGTCTGTTCTGCAAATATTCTAAAATACCAATACATCTCCAACTAGGAAAAGAAAACAAGCTGAACTACAGATTCTGACACAGTACCAACATGTTAACAGAATCCCTCACCTCAGCTGCACGTGGAAAACATAGACCAGTGATGGCTAACCTTTTTGAGCCCGAGTGCCCAAACTGCCGCACAAAACCAAAGAATTTCCTCAAAGTGCCAGCACGTCAATTTGCATAAATATTTGCATAATGCTAACATACACTAACTTTTAGTAAACATGTCTCTTAATGAGTGTATGGATAAAGACAGACTAAAAGATTTCTACATTACTATAATCCAGTGCCAACCGCCAGGCACATTAGGAACTACTACAAACACTGCCCATTTAGAACCAATAGCAAACCCGCCGTATCCTAACAGCACTACCAGGACTCACAAAGCACCACACCATACCTATCAAAAGGCAACACTGCAAATATTAAACCAATACATTTCAGACAATAACAATACATGACCTACTGGGGAAAGAGAACAAGTGGCAATGTCAAAAAGGAATTACATAAACAGAATACCTCAGCTCAGTTACACAGTTGCAATTGCTCCAGCCACTTTCTTCTGGTTTCTTCATGTTTTCTGCTAACTCTCCATCATCTGCTGTCCATTTGTCCTTTCTTCTCTCTTCTAGTTTTTTTTTTCCATTCTCTCTCTCTACATCCGCTTTAACATACTAATCTTTCTCCTTTTGCTCTTTCCTCATTCCTATTTCATCCACTCAAATTTTACCCCTCCATCCTCAATCCCCACTTACTCTCCCAATACCCGGCCAATTGTAGATTTTTTATCCCTCCCACACAAAATATTTTTCCCCTCTCCATTTTACTCTCCCAGCCCCATCCCATTCTAATCCTCCCCCAACATCAGCTCCCTTCTAGTTCCAGCCTCACCCAGCATCCATTCCCTTCTAGTCCCTGCATCAGCCCATTTCCAGTCCTAGCCCCCCATCAGCCCATTTCCAGTCCTAGCAACCCCCCAACCCAATACCAGTCCTAGCCCCCCCCATCAACCCACTTCCAGTCCTAAACCCCCATCACCCCATTTTCAGTTTAAGCCCCCCCTATAACCCATTACCAGTCCTAACCCCCATCACCCCATTTCCAGACAGCCCCCATCAGCCCACAGCCCATTAGCAGTCCTACCCCCCCCAGCCCATTAGCAGTCCTACCCCCCCCCGCCCGCCCGCCCACCCATTAGCAGTCCTACCCCGCCCGCCCGCCGCCCCCCCCTGCCCATTAGCAGTCCTAACCCCCCCTCCCTCCCTCCCTGCCCATTAGCAGTCCTAACCCCCCCTCCCTCCCAGCCCATTAGCAGTCCTATCCCCCCCTCCCGCCCTCCCTCCCTGCCCGCCCATTAGCAGTCCTAACCCCCCCCCTCCCTCCCTGCCCATTAGCAGTCCTAACCCCCCCTCCTTCCCTGCCCATTAGCAGTCCTAACCTCCCCCTCCCTCCCTCCCTCCCTGCCCATTAGCAGTCCTAACCCCCCCTCCCTCCCTCCCTGCCCATTAGCAGTCCTAACCCCCCCCCCCCTCCCTGCCCATTAGCAGTCCTAACCTCCCCCCCTCCCTCCCTCCCTCCCTGCCTGTCTGCCCATTAGCAGTCCTAACCCCCCCTCCCTCCCTCCCTGCCCATTAGCAGTCCTAACCCCCCCCCTCCCTCCCTCCCTCCCTGCCCATTAGCAGTCCTAATCCCCCCTCCCTCCCTCCCTGCCCATTAGCAGTCCTAACCCCCCCTCCCTCCCTCCCTGCCCATTAGCAGTCCTAACCCCCCCCCCTCCCTGCCCATTAGCAGTCCTAACCCCCCCTCCCTACCTCCCTCCCTCCCTGCCCATTAGCAGTCCTAACCCCTCCCTCCCTCCCTCCCTCCCTGCCCATTAGCAGTCCTAACCCCCCCTCCCTCCCTCCCTGCCCATTAGCAGTCCTAACCCCCCCTCCCTCCCTCCCTGCCCATTAGCAGTCCTAACCCCCCCCCTCCTCCCTGCCCATTAGCAGTCCTAACCCCCCCCCCTCCCTGCCCATTAGCAGTCCTAATCCCCCCCTCCTCCTCCCTGCCCATTAGCAGTCCTAACCCCCCCTCCTCCTCCCTGCCCATTAGCAGTCCTAACCCCCCCCCCTCCCTGCCCATTAGCAGTCCAAACCCCCCCTGGCAAATTTTTTTAAAAACAAGCAGGCTCGGGCTGCTGCCGCGGCAGATTGCAATGTCCCGCGGGGCCCCCTCCGCCCGCTAAGCCCCTCGGCAAGGGCTTTCAGATTCGCGAGGGAGAGCATCTCCCTCGCGTCTCTGTTAAGCCCGCAGGGGCTAATGGGAAATTTCCCATCAGTCCCTCGCGTCTAAAGGGGCTGATGGGAAATTTCCCATTAGCCCCTGCGGGCTTAACAGAGACGCGAGGGAGACGCTCTCCCTCGCGAATCTGAAAGCTCTTGCAGAGGGGCTTAGCGGGCGGAGGGGGCCCCGCGGGACGCTGCATTCTGCCCTTGCCGCGTCCGCGGCAGCAGTCAGAGCCAGCTTTTTATTTTTCTGCGGACCTTCCCGCGTGCCAGCTGCAAGGCCTTCGCGTGCCACAGCTGGCACGCGTGCCATAGGTTCGCCATCGCTGACATAGACCATTACCTAATAGGGAATAAGAAATTAACAATTGGAAACAAATATGCAAACAAAAATTGAAATGGAAATCTCCCAAAACAGGCACTGTGATCAGTTCAACACTGAAGAAAGAGAAACAGAAATGCATTTTGTCCTCCAGCAAACTATAAGTAATGCACATTTTCAAAGCTGACATATTTCATTCTCTAAAAACGGACACTCTTTTGTACTTTTGTTGTTTGACCATTTCATTTTTTATCATTTGGGTTGGTCCTGGTCAGTCTTTACCACTTCTTCTTGTTGGTTTTCTTCTAAGTCCTTTTCCAGAATCTCATTTCCATTTTCTTTTTCTTGACACTCCCTGTCTGTCTTTTCCTTCCCTACATCTCTCTCAAACATTGATTCTTCTCTTTCATTTTTTTCTCTATTTCTCTCCTCTGCCTTTTTTACCTAGCTATAGCTTTATTCCATTCCTCTTCCTTCTCCTTCTCCATACTTCATTCTTAAGCTTCCCTCTTTTCACCTTTCACCTACATACCAGCTTTCCATTTCCTAATATTACTTCCCATGTCTTTCTATTCCCCACCTGTCTCATTCCTTTGTCAGCTTCCCATTGTCTCATCTTACGTTCACTTTCTAATCCCTTTTTTCCACCCTCGGTACTCATTCCCTCCCCACCCTCATCTATCGTCTTCTGCCTCTCATCTCCTAATCAGTTCCAGCTAATTCCCTATCACTCATCCTCTCTCTTCGTCCAGGCCCTTTCTTATATCATACCCTTTATCCAGGCTTCTAGTTCCCCTTTCACCTCCCCCCTCCTTCAAGGAAGACCTGCACTTTCCTGTGTCTCTCACCCACTCCATAGCTCTATGTTCTTTTCAATTATCTTCCAACTCCTCCTGAAATCCTTCATGTCCTTCAAATCTTCTTCCTTCCCTGTATTTCTGCCCTTGATCTCACAGCCCCTCGCATACCCCTAACAATCACGCAGTCCCCACTGATCTCATAATCTCTGGTCAGTTTTTTAGTTCTTACTCATCCCCTCAGTTAACCCCAAGTTTCCATGCTTCCATCTTACATAGTCCCTGAGTCCTCACTCACAATCCTACCCAAGCTCTGAGCCCCACTTACATTCCCAATATCTAGACTGTCTTAGAATCTGTCCTCTGTTTTCTCAACCAATCTTAGAGTCTCCATCTAAATCTGAGTTCCTGCTCCCCTGCCTTCCTGCCTCACCCTCCCCTTATCCAGCACCCACCCATCTGCTTCCTTCTCCAGTCTTCGTTAACTCTGTCTTTCCTCCTCCTTACCCCAGCATACATTCTTATACCCCTCCCTCTCATCCTTCCCTAGTCATGACCTTGCTTCTTCCCCAACATTATTTGTCCTCCTCTCCCTTCTCACTCCCCCAGAATATCTCTTTTGACCCCAGCATTTGCCAGTATCAGAGCCTTTTCAGTCTCAGGCTCCCCAGCCCCAATCCCATCCTCCCAATGCTAATGTCATCCTCCTTCCGGTCCCAGCTCCCTTCCAGTCTCAGCTCCTTTCCAGTCTCATTCCCCCTCCAGCATAAGCCCATTTCCAGTAAAAGCCCCCCCCCCCCATCCCCAGCATCAGCTCATTTCTAGTCCCAACCCCAATATCATCCCATTTTCAGTCCTAGACCCCTCTCCCAGCATTAACCCACTTCCAGTCCCATTCCCCCACTACCATCAGCTGATTTCCAGTCCCAGCTCCCCAATCAACCCATTTCTGGTACTATCCCATCCCCCACTATCAGCTCTTAGTATCTGTCCCAACAGCCACCACCTCCCCCCATCATAGGTTGCCAACTGGCTCCAGCTGCACCTGACAGGCATGATGCAGTCCTAGGTTTATCCCATTGCATGCAGGGACTTGTAGTCCTGCTTTTCTTATGGAGTGCAATAGAGAAACCAGAACTACATACAGTATCCCTGCATGCAATGGGTTAAACCTAGGACTGGATCAAGTTTGTCAGACGCATCTGGAGCCAGTTGGCAACCCTACCCCATCACTGCCAGCTAGCCACCTTCTCTCCTTACCCCCCCCCCCCCCCAGCCATGTTAATATTTAAGCACAGCAGCAGGAGCATTTTCCTTCACTCTTGTGGCTGTGCTGTGCTAATGCCATTGGCGGTGTGCCATTTTCAAAAGACCAAAACAAGCACTTCCTGTTTCTTGTGAGAGATAGAAAGTGCTTGTTTTTGGCCTCACCAAATACCCTGCATCTTCCCCACCACCTCGCAAACTGTCTCCACTCTCAGAAACTACCATCTTGCAATTGTCCTGTGCCCTCAAACATCTCCCTCCTCAACTGTCCCACCCAGAAAATTATTCCTCCTGTAACTGCCCCACTCTCAAAACTCCACCCATGCAAATCTCCACCCCAAAAAGCTCCTTACTGTAATTGTCCCACCATCCTGCAAACTATGACCACACCCAAAACTACTTCCTCATAATTGTCACCAATCCCCAAAACTACATCCTCTATAAATGTCTTACAACCCTCAGTATCCCACCACAGATACATGAGGACATCACACACACAGCAGAAACATATGAGCACCACACACACACAAAAATACAGAAAAACATAAATACCACACACATACAGACACAGGGATTATAAATAATTTCCTAGCCGTGGTATACTGTGTTTTAAATTATTCACATTGTGACGCACCTCCACGTCCCTATTAGGCAGCTGCCTAGGGCCGTGAGGCGCGAGTTGCCTTCTAATGTAAGAACAGTCTGTAGTCGAGTGTTATAGGCAAAAATAAATTCAGGGCTTTATTCCCCTTCCCTTAAAGACTTCCTTTTTAACAGCAACAGAGGATAAACAAAACAACTGTTTCTTCACAGCAAAATAAACTCTTTTCTCCAAGTAATTATCACAGTGCTTCAGCTTGCTTGTTCAACATAAAGATTCAATTTCATCTGAGAAACATAGTGTACAATCCATGGGACTGGATTCCAAATCACAGCTAGCGTTTTCCCACTGCATTGGCTCACAGTCTGGGTTTTCAGGTGGGTAACAATCCTTACAGCTGGTATTATCCCAACTCCCTCCTTGTGAGACACCGGTTATTCTAGCAGGAAACTGCTCTATATAGACAGGGTTCTGGGCACCTGTACCTTGGGCAGTTTCTTCTGGGAATTCTCTCTCTTTCCAGTAATGAGGATTTTCCTCTAAGCTTCTAGCCTTTGCTTTACTGGCTGTACCCACCTCTTGCCCTCTAGGGAAAATAGCTTTTCTTCCGTGGCAGTTAGCTTCCCCTCTTCCCTCTGTTATCCGGGCTTCTCTCTTTGGGCTGTGGAGTGCTCTTTCTCGGGACCTCCAGCCACCATTAGTCTGGGCAGTTCTATAGCCACGTTCTGGAGAGGCTTTTTTCCTGCTGCTCCTTGCTATCGGGACACACCCACTGCTTCCTGGATCCAGCAAGCTCTCCTGTCTAGGACGTCTGCTTTCCACCTGGTTTCTCACTCCTCCCAGGACGCTGCCCTCTCTGGCCTGAGAGACTCCTGCACTCGTCTCAGAGACTCCTGTTCTGTACCGGTCACTGCATCACAACATATATATTTAATTTTCCTTGTTATTTCTACCGTGAAAGCTACTTTCTGAATTTTACTGCTTTCTTATTGGCTACTGTCTGTACTACTAGCTAGAATCTATTGCCAAGGGCAGGGCTAAATTAAGGAACTGACAAAGTTTAGGAGGATACTGTCAGATGTGCTCAGCACTAGGGAATTTAGGATTGACAACTGTTTGGCTTTTTCATAGAAACATAGAAACATGACAGCAGAAAAAGACCACCTATCCAGTCTGCCCTTTCATACCAGCTACTATAGTCACTTTTTTATCTTTAGCGATCTTCTGTGTTTGTCCGACGCTTTCTTGAATTCGGCTACCGTCCTTGTCTCTATTACCGCCACTGGGAGACTATTCCATGCATCTACCACTCTTTCCGTAAAGAAATATTTCTGCATATTACTCCTGAGTCTATCCCCTTTCACTTTCATCCTATGCCCTCTTCTTGCAGGAGCTTTCTTTCAGTCAAAAGAGGCTCTCCTCCGTGCATTTATGCTACGGAGGTATTTAAACATCTCTATCATATCTCCTCTCTCCCACCTTTCCTTTAAGTATACTGTATATATTGAGATCTTCAAGTCTGTCCCTATATGCCTTAAGATGAAGTCCACTGACCATTTTGGTAGCCACCCTCTGCAAAGACTCCATCCTATTTATATCTTTTTGGAAGTGTAGTCTCCGTAATTGCACACAATATTTCAAATGAGTTCTCACCAAAGACTTATACAGTATCATCTCCTATCTGTTGGCCATTCCTCTCCCTATGCACCGAAGCATCCTTCTGGCTTTTGCCATTGCCTTTTCTACCTGTTAAGCCACCTTAAGAGCCTCAGAAACAATCATGCCCAGGTCCCTCTCTTCTTTCGTTGATAGAAGTCCTTCACCCCCATATAATTTACTGCTCCCTTGGATTTTTGCAGCCCAAATGCATGACCCTGCATTTTTTAGTGTTAGATCTCAGCTGCCAAATTTTCAACCATTCTTCAAGCTTAGTGAAATACTTCCTCATGTTCCTGGGTTCTACTGTATTGTGGATTTTAGTATTCTCTGCAAAGAGATAAACCTTACCTGACAGCCCTTCTGCATGATTCTAAAGAACGAAGAAAAAAAGGAGACAGAACTACAAATAGCAGCAACCATGCAAAAAACAGCAGGGAAGTATCAGAAGTCACAGAAAAATATTTATTGGTAAACCTGACACGGCCATTTTGCAATACAAAATGGCTGCATCAGGGGTAATTTTAAAAATACTACATATGTAAAAGAGTACAATAATATTAAAAAATAACATAAAAAGGACGTATAAAATAAATAATAAAAATACATATATGTAAGAAAAAAATATTCACATTTGCAAACTATTCCAAAGGAACACAAAGCATGAAAAAAATAACATATATTAATAAGTTAACAACATTGAACATTAGAAAGTGCAATAGTTCACCATGCAAAGAAAGTGATGGAAAGAAGTGACATAGGTGCTAAATTATCTATACAACAGGAAGCAATTATGAGGTAGGGTAAAGTAACACTGAGTATGCACAGTGTGCTATCCATTGAAAAATAGCATAACGTCCATAGAAAGGTATAGAGGCTGATTTAGGCAGGAGCACATCTGGGCCATCTGGATGTCCAAAAACTGGACGGGGTCGATATGTGCCGGATTCTGCAAATGCAGGAGCTATACGTTCCCACAGTTGCAGAATCAGGCACTTAGATGGGCCGGCGTGCCCTTGATTCTACTGCAGGGAATGTACAGACCACTGCTCGTCCAGCCCTCCCAATGCTCTGGTTGGTGTGCCAGTCCTGTCGCCATGGCACCTGCACGTCCAGGTGGAGGACCAGGATCGGACTCCGAGGTGCCCCTTCACCCCGATGCCTGACCCCCACCATGTGCCCCCATGGCTAGGGTCGAGCAGTCTGTGCACTTTCGCGGCAGCGTAAAGGACTCTGGGATCTGCAGGCCTCAATCATTTGGACACCATCCTGACCTGAATAGGCTTTGTATGTCTGGGTGCTTTCGCTCGTCCCTGCTCTGCCCCCTCTCTACCTCCATCCTGCCCTCGTCCAGCGCTCCACATACAATGTTCCTGTATCTATGGGAAGCAGGAAGATCTGAATACGGTCCCGGGCCTAAACAAGGGTTGGATGTCCAACCCTGCTATTCGCGTGTCAGAATCAACCCTAATCTTGAAATTTAAGGTCCTTATGTTGGATATGCCTAATAAATATAAATCAAACCAAATAAAAGCAAAACAAGGGAAAATAAACTAATAGCCATTGAGTTACCAATCAAACTACAAATCAATAAAAACATATGATAATGTATGTAAAAAGCATGAAAGATGCTATTCAAGGAAATGGCCATAAAATGTGAAAAATATCATGGTAAAAACAAAACAAAACGCTTCTGTGTCTATAAGCTAGAATATTAAAAACATCCTAATAAAAATACATTTAAGATAAATATGGCAAGGCCACATATCAAAAAATCACAAATAGCACACTTACACAAAAACAAAAATTATTGGGACCCGCTCAAAAATGTATATGTATATGTATAACTTTTATTCATATCAAAAATGTATACCCATATTAAAAATCTTTACAATTTCAATTCTTCCAAAATTTCAAAAATACAGTTCTGTAAACATTTAATTATACACTTGAGCCTGCTTGCTTGCACATTGGAAGGTTCTCCTTTGCCAATGTGATTTCCACTGCGGCATTTAAAATTGCTTGCTTGCACATGCTGAACTCAACCATTATACTTGATCTGGCTTGCACATTAAAGGCTGCCCCTGTGCTAACTTGATTATGCACTTAAACACTGAAGCTTGCTTGCTTGCACATGCTGAACTCGGTTATACAACTAACTTGGCGGTTCACAGAACCTGACCCCGGCCGCTGGTTTCACTGTTTCTCCCATGGCTTTGACAAAGGGCTGATACGCCACCTTTTTTGAACTAAAACAAAATACTTTCACATTACTACCCCTCCTTTTTATATATATATAATTATATAATAACTCTAAAAATTCTCATAATATCTCCAAACAATTATAACAAATTACTTACTCAGCTATCACATCGTTGCTGTGCAATCACCCAGTTCAGATCCTGAACTCAGCATCCCCAGCCCTGTTTTTAAAGCTCCTACCACCTATCAGAAAGGTATATATTTGGGCATATATTTTTGATCTGAATAAAAGTTATACATATACAATTTTTTGAGTGGGTCCCAATCATTTTTGTGTTTGTGATTTTTTTTTCTTTTTGGTACCCAGGGGGTATAAGTTTCTTTGTGTATACAACAATTATACAAACACCACATTCTCAAGATATATATACATACAAACACACAAGCAATGCAGATACAAACAGATGGGTGTATACACGTGCACACACACAGGGATTGGAAATAATTTCATGAACCATGCTCTGCATGCTTTCCCCACTTGTTAACATTTGCCATTGTCTAGTATCAGAGAGCTTGATACCATTAATCAAGTCAGATCCATTAAGCCAATAAAGCAGGCAGTGCAATACTCACTTGCACAACCTTCAGTAGGAAGAGGTGCTTGGCAGTTGCTACATAGACGTGCTTTTTCAGTTTGGTTCCCTAACTTATGGAATGCTCATCTGATCAGAATTAGGATGATTGATTTATTAGTGTTTCAGAAGAAATTAAAGTCTTGTATATTTGTTCAAGCTTTTCAATTGTTCTCTCAGCTTATAAAATTTTCTTCCAATTGTAATTAGGATTGTTGAGGACCTAATAGAGAGAGCCAGAGGAAACTGAAGTCTCATTTATCCATTCAAGCTTTTAATTTATGACTGTAATAATTAATGTGCCATATTTTATTGTTCAGTTTTGCTAAAAATGTATGGTTTTTGTAACCTGTCAAAGAGCATTGTGACTTGGTGGGAAAGAAATCTTTTAAATAAATAAATACAATGCAATACCATTAGATGTCATTGTCAACAGATTTAAAAGGATTGATTTTGCAGTTTAACTACAGGGTGCCACTGTCCCTTGGCAACAGGGATTTGTCGGTAGTACACATAGAACCATATAGCTTTCTTAATGGTTGCTATCACTAGGTTTCATAGTAGAATTTACAACAAAGAAAATGCAATACGCATCTGGATCAGTAAGAGGCAGCCTATCAGTCAGAAATGTGGCAGCACTACAAAGGGTGTGGGCATGCATGCATCATAGCATTATTTCCAGTCCTGCGTGTATACACATGTATATCTGTCTGTTTTGTTTGTGTGATTGTGTTGTGTGTATGTATATGTGTGTATTTGTGTGTTGGTTCTGTGTGCCAGTCACCAAAAGAGTAGAGAAGATGGGAAAGGCAGTTTGAATGGAGCAATTCCTTCACTACTGTGCTTCAGTGTATTGAAGCTTCTTTCCTGCAGAAGTTGGGGCTGCTTCTCCCACAAAACTGCATTGGGTCTTTTTTTGTTTGTTTGTTTTGAATGCTTATTTCTCTGGAAGCCCCAGTTCTGTCCAGACCATTTTCAAACCCAGTGTGTCTTTTAACTGGCTTTTCCCCCAATACCAAATTGGGTCTCCTTCTGTTAAATTTTTGGAGAGTTATTTTACCCCAGGCAAACAAAGATAAATAGACATTCTCATCCCTTATGTATAATTTCTGTCCAATAACCAGGATTGTGAAGAAGAAAAAGGAATGCCTTGACCTAGTTTACATTGGTGCTTAAGACTCATATTAAGCCTGCATTTTCTTCTAGATGTACAGTTTTTGGTAGAAGATGCCTGGGCCAGGCATTCATGAAGTATATAAATCACTGGAATAAGATTTCTTGTTTTTTGAATTGAGAAATTCATGTAAATTCTGCAAATGAAGCAGCTAGTTTCTGATGAAGTATATTCAAATTTCAGTTCATTTAGTATTTGTTCTTTTTTATCTGGACAACCCCCCCACCCCCCCCCCCCCGGTTCATTATGGATTACATACATTTAAAATGGCAAAAACAAATATTGAAAGTACAAATGGCAGAAAAAATGTATTAAATTATTTCCATAAAGCATAGAAAGGATTATAAACGACAAACCCTCAATCCCTATTAAAACATCCAAAACAATTGTAAAGAAATAATACTGAATTCCATCAAGTAAAACAAATACATAATCATAAAAACAAAAAAATAAGATTCATAGAAACAGAAACCACCTGTCAAATTGCCCTTCAGAAAATGAGAGGATTCAGCTGCAATTATGTGTTTATTTAGTTTATGGATCTTTTCTTTTGTACCTCATGATTAAAGTCTGTCAGCTGTTCATTTTTTACCAACCCAAGTAGTGTCCCTACAATATAGAAGCAGAGCAGACAAGATGGGAGGCCAAGCAAATCTGTAGGATGTGCTGCTTGATAATTGTGCTCACTCCTTGGGGCTCAACTCCATTAATTCTACCAACAGTTTGTCAAAGCAAGATTTTACTGATGGGATAGACTAATCTGAATGCTATACTGTTGGCGCAAAAGTGGAGTTTCCATATTGTGATACACAGTTGTAATTTCCTAAGAAACCATAAGCCCTACCATTGACAATGCTGCATCAATTTTAAGAGCATGAGGCGTGGTTGTAGTTGTGGTGATAAGAAGAGGACAAAGAATGATGGCAGTGGGGGGTGGGGGATGCATCTCATATAAAACAACAAAAGTCTGATCCACCTAACCTGGGCAAAATGACAGAAATGGCAGAGCAGGCAGGAATGAATGTGTTTGTGTTAGAAGAGGAGCTTGCCTTAAGAGATAATTAAGGTGCAGACCGAAACAATGTCAAGAATTCAGAAAGGATTCAGAAGTGCTGTCAGCTCAAATGTTATATTCACAGCACTGTATAGAGCAATTGGAGGACTGAATGAGTAAAGTGGAACCAGTGGTTTAACAAGCTGCTAAGAATAGAAGAAAGATTCAAGACTGCAGGCGGACATGGAAGACCTCTTTAATAGGAACCGAAGGAGCAATATTTGCATTAGGATTAGCAGAAGGATTGGAAGTTGTGGACATGATTTCCTACGGGACAGCTTGCTCTCTTGGCTGCTTAATATTTATTTTGCTAAGCCACTAGAATTGGAGAGAGCCCTTCAGGTACATTCTTGGTCTCTGTTAAATGCTAAATACCCTTGCCTAGTGACTGTAAAGTTGATGGGGTAGAGAATACTTTTCTTTACTATGTATGCTCCCATTTCTGATTCCTCATTTTTTTATCATGATGTATCTCAGAATTTGTTATAAGCAGATGATATTCCTATTGCATTAAGTAGGAGACTTTGTTAAAGCCTTAGATTTAGACAGTCTCATGGATCCTTGAAGACTTATGCATGCTGTGGACAAGGGTTATATATTTTTTCTCATTAAAGATATACAGGTTATACTATGTTTTAATATCCAAGGTGATCTTGCTATGGTGGAGAAGTCTGAATTCTCCCAGTCCTCCTCTCAGATCATGCTGCTGTCACATTGAAGTTGACTTACTGAAATTCATTCAAAAAATACTAATTGGCTTTTTAATACTGCACTGTTAAGTGATCAGTATATTAATAAGGCCACTAGGGAATATTTTCAGGTTAATTTTACCCAGGAGCTCCTTTGCACTATGATCTTGAAGGCTTGCAAGGCAACTTTAAGGGGGCAAATTACAAGTTATTCAGCATGGAAGAGCAAAAGGTGTAATGCTGATGTCAAAGTATAGGAAGGAAACATCACAGTTGGAAAGGAGGTATATTAAGAGAGGTTTGCAGGAAGTGTTTTGGCAGTTGCAAAATCAATAATATGAATATAACAAATTAGCAAGTCAACAAATAGGTTGCGATGTTTTTCTGTGCAAATTATATTATTACGATGAGGAGGCTAGAAAGAGGGAGGAGTTGAGGAGTAACCTAGTGGTTAGACACTGGCTTGGTAGCCACAAGAGCAGGGTTCAATTCCCACTAGCACTTCTTGTGGTCTTGGGCAAGTCACTTAACCCTCCATTGCCTCTGAAGAAAGGTCTAGCAAACTACTTCCGGTTACACTGCCAAGAAAACCCAGGAGCTGCAAAGGCACACATTGCATATGCAGAAAGGGGGAAGACTTTCAGTGCAACAGTTGAAATCTAAGTAGAATTGATCAGTAATCTAGGCTGTCAAAAACAAGACATCCTGAATAGTTACACACGATAAGGAAATCCTACAGCAGTTCCATGCTTATTATTCCACTCTCTGTGCTTCAGAAATAAGATGGTGCAGAATTTGCTGAATCAGGAGTATTTGCATTACAAGATCACTTCACTTTCTCTGTAGAGAAGCAAGCCTTGTTAGGTGCCCCATTTAGTGATGAAGAGACTGAGCGAGCCATTAATTTTCTAGCCTCTCAGAAGGCTCCGGGCCATGATGGTTTTTTCATTGAGTTTTATAGAGCCTTTAAAGCGCAGCTGGTATAAGGTATAGTATTTCAAATTACAATGTAATGACATGTTTGACTTAAGTTCAGTGTTCATGGATTAACTGCACCTAATGTTTTATGTATGTTGTTTTGGTTCTCTGTAAATCGCTTTGATGATTGATAAAGCGATATATGAAAACACACAAATAAATAAATAATATGTTTCTCAGGAAGGAGACATTTTGGGTCCGTTTGCAGATGTGCTTATTGAATGATTCATCAATATCAGATGAGGTTCATGCTCCGGGCTGTGGGAGGGGAGCGGCAGCTCCATTTAAATTGTGCCGCCGACGGCGGGAAGGACTCCTTCGGGGCCTTTACTCCAGCCCAATCCGGGCTGTGGGAGGGGAGCGGCAGCTCCATTTAAATTGTGCCGCCGACGGCGGGAAGGACTCCTTCGGGGCCTTTACTCCAGCCCAATCCGGGCTGTGGGAGGGGAACGGCAGCTCCATTTAAATTGTGCCGCCGACGGCGGGAAGGACTCCTTCGGGGCCTTTACTCCAGCCCAATCCGGGCTGTGGGAGGGGAGCGGCAGCTCCATTTAAATTGTGCCGCCGACGGCGGGAAGGACTCCTTCGGGGCCTTTACTCCAGCCCAATCCGGGCTGTGGGAGGGGAGCGGCAGCTCCATTTAAATTGTGCCGCCGACAGGCGGGCCCGCGCCTGTCGGGCCCGCGCCTGAGGGCCTCGCCAGAGGGCCCTTTGGCGTGGCCCTTAGGCGGGGCACTACATGCAACCCGAAACAGAGCCCACATATAAGCCTGCCCCGGTTTGTATTGTATTGCATACCTTATGCCTATGCAGGCCTCTCACTAGATTATACCGCTAGAGGCAGTCACTTTGCAACATTGTACACTGTCTAGTTTCTTTATCAGTCACCTTGCAACATTGTATACTAGTTCTAGTTACTCTGTCTCCTAATGTGATGCATCCTGCTTACTTGTATACTCTAAATAGATACCATTCCAACATTGCTCTAGTTTTATGCAATTAAATGTGCAATTATTCTGCCTTCTGTCTAGATATATATGTCAAACATTTCCTAGTTCACACAGATTATCTATTATCAGTACACTAGCTCAAGCTTTACCTCCACCATGTTATCATACTTTTCAACCTCACACCCCTTTACCCTCTCCCTCTGTTATTTGTTAATAGCTTTAACGTATGATACCCTAGCCTTCACTGCACCCTTCAACACTATTCCAATCCTTCACAGACCAGGGAATAATAGACCTTTTGGCCTCCCCAACCATCAAACTGAACCACCACGACGCCCACCTGGTCCACATGTGATCTATGTTGCCTTACAGCAACACAACTCCCCTCAGAGCACACAACCTACCCATCCCTCTAACCTCAAATGCGCACTAATAAATGCTCGATCAATGAGGAAAAAATGGCCAGCATTAATAGATATTCTCTCAGCTCATAACCTTGACATCTTATGTATCACTGAGACCTGGCTATCTTCCTCTGACTCCGTACTCCTCCACCAGATTGTTCCCTCCAACTTCATAGTTCACTCATGTCACAGAACTGACCGCCGTGGCGGAGGGGTACTCATCCTATCCAAATCAGATCTTAGGTTCCAGCTTGCAGCCTCAAACAGCACATCAACCCTTGACTCTGTGTCCATCACAAATAAGCAGGTCTCTATCAATTTACTGTATAGAGCACCATCCCCCTCACCAGACGATTTAGCCACAATCATTGATATGGCCTGTAACTCTACGAACCCACACACCCCAAATTGGGTTCTAGGCGACCTCAACCTCCCAACCATTCAAGATAGCCACACCAATGCCTTTATTGATGCTCTCAGTGAACTAGGTTATGTTCAGTTGGTCAACACACCTACTCATATAAAAGGTAACACACTGGACCTTATCTTTGCACCAGAATCAGCTCTTCCCCATTGGCACAATTCATACTTAAATTCAATCACAGTTCCATGGTCTGATCATCTCCTAATCCTATTTCAGATGCCTATATCTCCTAGATCTTCCAAGCCATTACCAACAGATGCACTCTCCTCAGAACACTTGAGACGTTTTCAGCCTTTTAACAGAGAAGACATCCTAAAGAAGACCCAGAACCTAATATACTCTCCGGAAAAAAGCCTTGATGACATGGTCGATTCGTGGAACTCCTGCCTTGATGCTGTGATCCACTCTCCTACCTCAACCAAAGCACCCCATAAGAGAAAGAATGCACCATGGTACTCCCCAGAGCTAAGAAAATCACTCCTCCTCCTCCGACAACTAGAAAGACGATGGCGACGATCAAGAACAACCGAGAATCATGATGCTTTCAAAACACAATTAGCAAGACATCGCTCATCCGTATCTTCTAACATGAAAAAATATTACGCAGGCAGATTACAGCGTTCCCTCAACAAACCTCACGAGCTCTTCCACATCGTGAAAACCCTAACAAAGGAACCCTCTCAGAGCGCCCCACCCCTCCTAGATCCTCAGAAATATGCCAACTACTTACGAAGCAAAAGTAATCAGCTCGATCCAACCTCTACTCCCCCCACTTCAGCCAACACTCCCTACACTGTCCCTCCACCCTCACCTAGCCAATTCTCGGGTGAGACTCAACACACTCTCTCTTCCTTCTCCACTCCAAATGACAGAATCATTCAAGACACCATCTTAAAAATAAATCCTACAACAGCACCCTCCGACCCCTGTCCAGCTTCCTGGATAAAGTCACTACGAGCTGATCTCAGCCCATTTCTAGCAAAAATAATAGATGCATCGTTCTCTGCAGGAACATTCCCCCACACCCTGAAGCAGACCTCCATCAGACCCCTCCTAAAAAACAGCAGGTTGGACCCCTCTTTGATGGAATCTTATAGACCCATCTCCAGCATTCCCCTCCTTTCGAAAGTCATCGAAAAGATCACTCAACGTCAACTACAAGACCATCTTGACTGCAATGCACCCTTACACCCATGTCAGCACGGATTTCGTGAATCACACGGTGTGGAAACCCTACTGACTTCCTTGTTCAACACTCTTACCATAGGCCTAAACAATGTCAGACAAGGTTTTGCTTTGATCTTCATGGACATTGCAGCGGCGTTTGACACTGTGGATCATGAAGTTCTCCTATCGCGTCTTAGAAAGAAGGGAGTTCACGGATCCGCCCTCTCTTGGTGTTCCTCATACCTCAGAGACCGTTGGCAACATGTTCGTTCTGGATCTTCAACCTCCGACCCCTTCCAGCAAACCAAAGGTGTGCCACAAGGCTCCTCACTTTCCGCCCTACTTTTCAATGTTTATATGCAGCCTATCTGTGACCTCATCCAATCATTCAACATCAACTGCCTGGTCTATGCTGATGATGTCCTTATGTATATGCCATTCTCAACAGAGCTCCTTGACCTCTCCCCACTAATCGAGTGCTTCGACGCGGTTACAGACTGGTTAAAATCACAGATGCTTAAGATAAACTTTAAAAAGACAGAAGTCCTCTTCGTGACGAGAAACCCTGCATTCACCTCACCAAGATCCATCAAAGTGCGTGACGCCGAGCTCATCTGCAAGTCCACAGTCAGATACCTAGGAGTTACCCTCGATCAACAGCTCAATATGAAGGCCCACATCAACAACGTAGCGAAATCCGTCTATCATAAAATCCGGACCCTTCGTCATTTGCGTCAGCTGCTTGAACCAGATGACTTTCGATCAGTCTTTCAGGCCTTAATAATGCCCCATCTGGACTACGCCAATGCCATTCTACATGGCCTACCAAAGAGTACAATTAACCCCTTACAATTGGCCATGAACTCGGCTGCAAGAATTCTCTATGGAGCCTCCAAGCGAACCCACATCACTCCAATTCTGAAACAGCTACATTGGCTTCCTATGCACTCCAGGATCTCTTTCAAGATCCTTACCATGACTCACAAAGCGATCAATAATAACTCCGCATCTTCTATCACCGACCTGATATCAACTACACCCCCTAATCGCGCAAGGAGATCAACTGCCTCCAATTCTCTTGTATTACCCAAGGCAATCACGAAGTGCTCTCAAGCCACCAGATCTAGAGCCTTCTCTTACTTCGCACCATCATGTTGGAATGCCCTACCAACAGAAATCAGAACCATCAGTGACCTCTCCCAGTTCAGGAAGGCACTGAAGCATCACCTGTTCTTGCAGCACTACAATATTTCAGACACTGCCTCACACCAACCTACCTCTACACCCCATGTCAACACGTTAAACCCATGCTCTCCATAGTCTTAACGCGAAGAGCTGCAATCTCACCTTGCTTCTCCCCTCATCAAGAAACATATAGCTGCGCCTAGCTGTTCTGTACATAGTTGCTTTTTGTACATAGTTATTATGTTCCTCTGTTTATGAAACCTGTTGAATGTAAACCTGTTTAATGTATACCCAGCTGTTCATTGTAAGCACTGATCAATATTTGGTAAGTGTAGTTTCTGTTCATTGTAAACCGCGCTGATGTCGAATAGTGCGGTATAAAAGAAACTGTAAATAAATAAATAAAATAAATAAATAAATAAATTTGTGATAATGCCTGCCTATTTAGTAGTTTATTAGGAGTGGCCCAATTGAGCAAAGAACCGTCATGGTTTTATTGATAAACATGGAAAAAGCCTTTAACCATGTAGAATGGGCTTATTTATTAATTGTAATGGAGTAGTATGGTTGTGAGGTCAATTTTATTTGTTGTGTTAAGGAACTATATAGGGCAGCAAGATCCAGAACTGTGGCTAACAATGCTATTTCAAAACAATTTCAATTAGAGCGAGGTACAAGACAAGGGTGTCCTTTGTCTCCACTGCTTTTTTTAATCCATCTAGCAGTCTGCATCTATTGAGGGTTTGCAAGTCCAGGATATAGAGCAGTGCTGTTCAAACATTTATCCCGTATGAACCCATTTAACAGCTGAAAATTCACCTGACCTCCAGATGATGAAATGAAAATAGCAGGTCTCCAGCCTCCTTCCCCTCCCTCCACTCACCTATAGCAAGGAAGACAGTAGCAGCAGTAATGGCTACAACAGCAGGGTCCTTTGTGTCAGTGTGCAGTGTGTGTTTACAGACCACAGTACTCAGCATGGTTTCCAGCCTAACAGGAAGCTTACCCAGGAGGGGGCAGGGACCTATGAATGTTCATTGGCTCACAGGCCACATGCTGATTGCCTCTACTTGGCATAGGTCACCGTGAAAGTCCAGAGAGAAGGGGAAATGGCCATGTTTCTATGATCCCATGGGGTTCTAACCCCAAGTTTGGGAACCACTGATATAGAGTATAAGGTAGCGGCATACATAGATGACATGTTGGTGTGTGCAACTAAATTGACGGTGTCTCTTCCAGCAGTGCTAGGCTTAGATCATGAGTTTTCTTTGGCTAGAAGAAATTGTAGTAAATCTGAAGTTATGCCTATGAAGATGGATATTATAGTATGGGATACTGAGGAGTATCATTTTAAGTGGGGTCCAGTGGGATTTAAGGGCCTAATATTCAGCAACGGCAACTAATGCAATTACAGTGACTAGCTGTCGCTGCTGAATGATAAATACGGATATTCAGTGCCGGGGCCATATTCAGCAGCTACCCAGTTAGTTGCAGCAGCAAAAGTTAGGCCAGTCTTTAATGTGCCTAACGTTCGTTGCCAAGGGATATCCGGGCAGTGGTTGAATAACATTATCCCTGGGTGCTGCTCACAGAATGCCCCCGGAACCAGTTAGTATCGGGGTGTGTAGTGGCGGCACCCATGGATATTCACCAGCACTAACCATGTTAGTGCCACTGAATATATTGCTTAGTGGCACTAACACGGTTTTCAGGTCTGCAAATACTTAGGGCCTGATACTCAAAGGCATTTACATAGTTTACAGATCTGTAAGCCATATCAATGCAGCTTAGAGGGGTATCCTCGATTAATGCCGCTGCACGCCCCTATGCTAACTGCTTATATTGATGTATTAGCTGTTTACTTCAGATACCTAAGCTTAGAGCCTATAGTTGTTGAAAACACTTAACAATGAGCCTGTAGTGATGTGGACTCACTTGACATATATATGTGTGTGTATATAGCTTTAAAAATCCTTTTATTTTGACTTCCAGATGGCTTCAGCCCAAGATTCCAGATATGGACAAAAGGACACGTCTGACCAGAACTTTGATTACATGTTCAAACTGCTCATTATTGGCAACAGCAGTGTTGGGAAAACCTCGTTTTTGTTCCGTTATGCTGATGATTCCTTCACATCTGCTTTTGTGAGCACAGTTGGTATTGATTTCAAGGTAAAAACCGTATTCAAAAATGAGAAGAGAATCAAGCTACAGATCTGGGTAAGTTCTGAAAGCTGCTCCTTTGGTCACTGGTGATGGTTTGTCCCTTTTCTCTTCTGTGGGGCATGCTCGGTTTGTATTCCCCTGCACTGTTTCTGTTGCCAGTGAACCTTGTTTCATTAGGCATCAGCTGTCTTGCACACTGGAACATCACAAATGTGTCTTGGGATTCTGCACAGCATGCTTTGTCATTAACCAAATGAATATTTATGCATTTATTTTGTATATAGGCAGATATGAGATAGAATTGTACTGTCCATAATGCAGACCCACAGTGTATTTCCAGCATTTTCTGTCTTCACCAAGCTGTGGAAGAATCATAATCCTCATGAGCTATAAGTGCCATTGGTCTAGCTTGTTCTCAGCTTTGTGGTTTTGATGCAGATGAAGGATGGTTTTTCTGGATGCGTACGAATGTGTCACTGGTCGTATCGAATGTAAAAGTTAAACACAGTTCTGGTAAACTTCCCTTTCTGCCTGTAGTGAAGGTTGAACAAGCAAAGAGCCCAAAGGCAGCTGCACATGTGCTGGCCCAAACACTCTCATCTACAGTAAATAGATCATTCAGAGGGATTTTATTGCTTTGCATCAAGCCCAGGGGCTATGCTTCATTCAGTGGGTGACAAAGCAGTCAAGAGGCAAGCTGCAATTACTGTGGCTTGGGTCTGGCTTGCTTTATGTTTGTCATTGTGAGCACCTTCTGGTCTGGCTACACTACATTTAATTGGTTGTGTTTATCTGCAGTTCAGGCATGGGTGGGGCCATATGCTATCAACACAGTTGGTAAAGCTTTGGGACTTGACTAGCACTGGGTGACATTGTTCGCAGATAGACCTTGCACTAGGGTCAGGAGATATTGCCTCATTTGTATACAGATTCATCAAGCACAGTCTCCTTCACATCTGCTGGCTGTGTGCATATTTCATTCCCCGTGGAAAACGCAGAGAGAATCCCTCACGAATGAACGTCTTACCAGGGAAATGCTTCTGGGTACTAGATTGCAGTGCAGTTGATATTATTTTAGTTTAAAAAAATCTGCAGCTAACAAGGATTATTTGTAAAAAAAAAAAAAGGTTTTATTAGTAGATATCACTGTCATGGTCCAGAAGAAGGTGTATGGGGGGGCTGTTCTGGAACGCTTACTTGAATTTTCCTTAGCTATAGGCGAGGTAGTCATATGCCAGAGAGTGGTATCTTCTGGCTCTGAAAAATGTTCCTCTGTTGTACGCATGGCAACATGGGCAGAAGGGGGTTGAATTAGCAAACGTTTGAAGCTTGAGAGCAGTAGTACTAATTGTCAAGGATTCAAGCCTACCTATTAATCATTTATGCATCTCAGAACCTATAATTCAAGTACCATACAAAATACTCAAATAAAAATATGAAAAGGGTTATGGCTCTGAGAACCCCCATACAGCATATTGCAACCCCTTTTACCAACCTAAGCATGTGGCAAGTGAAAGAGATATACTTGTGTACTTGATGCTCAATACTTTTCAAATGATGATGATTTCATCATTACGACATAACCGGAATGGGATATTGGACCAGGTTTATAAGCTTGAGGGAAGGGCTAAGAATTCACAGAGCTTGAAACACTATGCGGTGTCGCAGTACCTGGTCAACACTCTTTTGGTTTATACGGAGGACTGTGGGACCTGATTGTGAGTTTTGAATAGTTCCAGTTTATGAAGGAGTGACATTTGGAGGATTTCAAATGATGTTCATGTGCTTATACGCCAGGAGGACACATCTGATTTTCAGATAAGTGGGCATGTGTCATTATTCATTGAATTTTGATTTTCTGTTTTTAAATTTATTTATTTAACATTTCTTATATACCACCTTTCATGATGTCAAGGTGGTTTACATTGAACAAACTGAAATTACATTGAACAGGGCATTATAACTTGGAGATAACTATTTTATGGGGAACATGGGCAATGGAGGGTTAAGTGGCTTACCCAAGACCACAAGGAGCACCTGTGGGACTAGAAACCCCAGTCCTTCCGGCCCAAGGTTGCTGCCCTCTAGTAGGATTTGAACCCCTGACCTTCCAGCCTGAGCTAACTTGCCCCCAACCACTAAGCAACTCCTCCCTCTTAAAAAGGATTAAAAAGGAGGATCCACTACGAGGGAGGGTTTTTCCTCTCAAGGTGAATGATCCAACAAAAAATTTATAGTTTACATTTTCATGGTTTTGGGGGGTCATAGATAAAAAAGAAAAACAGGTGAATGGTAGATTTAGAAAATCATCTTATTGTAGGAATTTTTAGTAGTGATTTTATAGGGCTAAATTTAATGTAGGCAATACTTTTCAAAAGCACAAATAAAAATATGTTGATGCAACTCTGATTTATGCAGTACAGAAAGGTTTATATTGATGCAGACATTTTATACATTGATGACCTCTGTGGGAAACCTTTTTGTGTGATCCATGTTTAATTTTCAGGTGGTTACCCACACACATACAAAAGCTATCAAGTGCAGAAGATAAAATCAAATGTAAGTCCATTAAGAAAAGTTTAACAAGAATGCAATAAAGCAAGGGTTGTATTATAGTGCAGTTCTTGAACAGATACAGGAATGGTTTGAAATTTCAAAGAAACATATTTTACTCTTTTCTATTTCCACTTCTTAAAAATTGCATGACAGATATAGGAAGAGCTCTACACTCTCCTGCAAGTGTTCACTTATGCCAAGTTGCCTTCCCTCAATTTGTCCTGGACCTGGTGGGGAGGTAGGGAATAGAAGGCCTGGCTACTAGAAAGAAACTGATCCCGCTCGCTTTTGGCATCTCCTGGCTTGGTTCCTCACCTGTCCTGATCCGATACCAGTCTGACTGCCCAGATTCAGCTTCTTTCCCGTTCTTGCTTCTTTTTCTGCTGATTGTCAGTCCACGTTACTGCCACTGGGCCCTCTGACTCCCGGGATCCACGTGTAGACAGCCATTTTAAAAAAGGCAGAATTTACATGTGAATGTCCTTACTACGTAGAAGTTGCAAAGGGTCATGTCAGGGCCATAGTTAAGGAATGGCTTGGGCAGGTTAAATATCCGTATATGCATTCCCCATTTCATATAGGGAATATGCAGGTATGACCAAAAATTGTCTGCATCGGGATTTACACCTGCTTCCTGCTATGTTTAGGTTTTTAAAAAGTGCTCATTTCGGCCAACCCTTTACAGGAAGAATTAAGGAAGGTTATGTTCCTTAATCTCCCATTGTATATTTCCCTCCCCAAAGTCTAATTAAATGAATATAGTGACCTCTGTAGTTAGTTGGTTACATGTGAAGGCACATCTTAGAAAGGACGTGTAGGTGCCTCCTGGGACGTAGAAGTGAAAACAACCAAAAATCTATGGCAGTTGTAGAACAGAGGGTGGGCACGTGTAAGTTTAATCCAAAATCTGCATGCCCCTGCACCTAAAGAAGGACATCCCTGCCAAAAGTGGGCCCAGGCAGAATGAAGGGCTATCCATGTGCAATGGGAGGAGCCATTTCGAAACGTGCAAATTGCACATGCGAAAGATCAATGGGGGAAACCCAACCATGTCCAGCCATTTCCGCCTCCATGCAGATAGGATGTCTGTATCTTGCACTGGAGGGGGCAGAAGCACTAACAGCCGGAGGTTTCAGTAAGTGCTGTGGGCTGTTTCAAATAAGTGACGCTGCTGCAAACCCCAAAGAGGGGTAGTGGCAACAGGCCGCCCTCTAGGCAACCACTTAGTTCACCTAATGGTAGCACTGGTCCTGGTAGCATCCAGCTTCTTCCACCCAGCCATTTCCAATAAGCTCACCCGAGGCTGCATCACAGCTCTGGGAGAAGCAAAAGTATCCATCAGCCCTTATTTATTTATTTACATTCTCTTATATACCACGCTATTCTGCATCAGTGCGGTTTATATTGAACAAACTGAAATTACATTGAACCGCTGGCACTTTCTGGACTGCCGATTGCTTCTTTCCCTTCCGTTTACGGTGCATTTAAGGTAATACAGAGAAAAAGAAAATCAAAACTGGCAGTCATGTGGCTCATATAGGAGTTGATTAAAGTACATTTTTTCTGCTGTCCAGCACCGTGTTCTGGATAGGTGCTCCAACTTATTTTACAAAAAAACTGTTCAAAATTCATAATGCCTTTCAAATTTTCAAAACATGCTAAAATGGAAACCTGCATCAGGTTAAAAGCGGCATTTTAGAAAGGCTATCTAAGAACACGCTGGAACGTCCAGTGCAAAACGTCCAAAATACCGGGGGAGTGGCGACACTGAGGGGGGTGCACATGTTAGTGCCGTCTGAAATTGCTCCATCTCCATCTTGAAATATGCACGTCCCCAAACCGTTTCAAGAGGTGGGCCAGTGCATATGGCGAGGATGGGGACATGCACAATTGCAGATCGCTTCTATCTGTGCCCTTCTCTTCCACTGCCAGCTCCAGACTTAGATCTTTCCACCTTGATTCTCCTTATGCCTGTAATGAACTACCTGAGTCAGTACGTCAAGCCTCATCTCTGCCTTTCCAGGCTGAAAACTCACCTCTTCGAGGCTGCTTTTGGATCTTGATCTGCTTACTCTCCTGCTCTCCAACTATGTGTTTCCTTATCATTCCCCTAAACATATCCTTGTCCTAGCTGTTATATTGTCTGTCTTGACTAGATTTCAAGCTCTGATGAGCAGGGACTTTCTCTTACATGTCTCTATACAGTGCATGCGTACACTTTATAGCACTATACAAATGATCAGTAATAGCACATTTGCCGTTTTAGAAGTGCACACATGTGGCAGCAGGGTGGCAAAATGAAAGATATATTTATTGATATGTATGTTCCTTTGACCCGGCAGAAATTATTGTAGAAGCGAGAGCATATTTACCTCTTCTCTCAATAGGTGTTGCTTCCACGAAATGAGCACTTTTTTGTTGCCTATTTGTGGCCAGGAGTAGGTATAGGCATGGACATGTCAGCAGCCAGGTCCAGACAGACGTGTGTATGCCTTTCTGAAATAGCATGGCAACGTGCATCTTTGTAAGACCACGCAGGCCACACCTCCATGCAACATGGATATGACTGTGCCAGGAATGTGTATTTCCACGGCTTTCTTAAAGTGGCTCTGGGAATGTCTTTGTGATTTGTACATTTGAATGGACATTTTCAGACAAACAAATCACAAATAGAGCTTCTAAAATGACCCCTACGTTTTTAGAACATAGTTGTGCACTTAAGGCCTTCTTTTTTGCATCTAACGTTAGATATGTAAGCAAGATTGCAGAGTTTTGACTTTTCTATGGACATTCTTTGCCTCAATACTTTTGCAACCTATCCGCTCCTCTGTCTTGCTTTCCTCCTCGGGGTAAGTCCCTTGCTACAATACATTCCAGTTTATCCCAGGCACTCTCTTGTCTTGTTTTCCCTTCCTACAAGACAGCTTCAACAGTCTCTTGTTCCTTATTCAATCCTCCACCTAGCCAGGGGTCTCAAACACGCGGCCCGCGGGCCGCATGCGGCCCGCAAGACAACTTTGTGCGGCCCGCGACGGAGGAAAACAAAAAAACCCCCAAACCCTGGCTTCTGCCGTTGCCGCCGTGGCAGCGGCAGAATCAATTGTCAAATTTTAAAAAAAACTGACTTCTGCTGCTCAAGCAGCAAAATCAGCTGTCCTGCGGCCCCTTCCCCTGTGCCCGGAGATCCGAGTCTGCTCTATCAGCGGCGTGCTTTTCAAGCCGCGAAGAGAGTTTTCCCCTCTCGCGGGGGGGGGGGGGGGTGTAGGACTGGAAATGGGCTATTGGCAGGGGGGGGGGGGTATGACTGGAAATGGGCGATTGGCAGGGGGGGTATGACTGGAAATGGGCTATTGGCAGGGGGGGATTATGACTGGAGATGGGCTATTGGCAGGGGGGGGTTATGACTGGAGATGGGCTATTGGCAGGGGGGGGGGTTATGACTGGAGATGGGCTATTGGCAGGGGGGTTATGACTGGTAATGGGCTATGGTGGGGGCTAGGACTGGAAATGGGCAGGTGGGGGTTAGGAAGGACTGGAGGTGGGCTGATGGGGGGAGTTAGGACTGGTAATGAGCTATGGAAGGGCTGACTGAAATGGGGTAATGGGGGTTAGGGCTGGAAGAGGGCTATTGGCAGGGGGGTTATGACTGGTAATGGGCTATGGGGGGGGTAAGACTGAAAATGGGGTGATGGGGGGTAAAACTGGAAGTGCGCTATGGGGAGGTTAGGACTGGTAATGGGCTATGGGGGGTCTAGGACTGGTAATGGGCTGGGGGGGGGGTTGCTAGGACTGGAAATGGGCTGAGTGGAAGGGGGGCTTGAACTGCAAATGGCTGATGGGGAGGGGGGCTTGGAATGGAAATGGGCTGTGAGGGGAGGGAGCTAGGATTGGAAATGGGCTGATGGGGGCTAGGATTGGAAATGGGCTGATGGTGAGGCTAGGATAGGACTGGAAATGGACTAATGGGGGGACTAGAAGGGAGCGGATGCTGGGTGGGGCTGGAACTAGAAGGGAGCTGATGTTGGGGGAGGATTAGAATGGGATGGAGCTGGGAAAGTGAAATGGAGAGGGGAAAAATATTTTGTCTGGGAGAGAAGACAAATCTACAATTGGCCAGGTATTGGGAGAGTAAGTGGGGATTGAGGATGGAGGGGTAAAATTTGAGTGGATGAAATAGGAATGAGGAAAGAGAAAAAGGAGAAAGATTAGTATGTTAAAGCAGATGTAGAGAGAGAATGGAAAAAAAACTAGGAGAGAAGAAAGGGCAAATGGACAGCAGACGATGGAGAGTTAGCAGAAGACATGAAGAAACCAGAAGAAAGTGGCTGGAACAATTGCAACTGAAAAAAATGCACAAAAGGTAGAAAAATATCTCTTTATTTTGAATTTATTAACTGGAATATGTCAGCTCTGGGAAATGTGCATCATTAATGTTTGCGCTTTGTTTAGTACAAGAGGAAATTAATTTATAGTTTTATTTCTACAGTGTTGTTGTACATTCCAAGTTTGGCTTTTGGGGTTCCCAGTTTAATTATTGTCTTCTTGTTTCTAAATCTTTTAGTCTTTCTTTATCCATACTCATTAAAGAGGCATGTTTACTAAAAGTTAGTGTATGGTAACATTATGCAAATATTTATGCAAATGAGGCCCCTTATGCAAATGAGGCCCCGCGTCTTATGCGGCCCCCGGGTTACTTTACAAGTCCTCATTTGGCCCTCAAAGCAATTTGAGTTTGAGACCCCTGACCTAGACCCCAGCATGGTCCTCCATTGTTCTCTCTTTCTTGCCAACCAGAGCAAAGCTGTGTGATCTTTACTCCTTTCCTAGGGAAAATTTCTCCAAATAGGTGAGCTTTGCACATACAGTGCAGTCATGAATCTCACTTCTAAGCCATGGTATGTGGAGTATGATCTCAGTCTCTCAAATTTACTGCTAATGCTTTGCATAGTACTTGCATCGTGCCAAAGAGAGCCTCCCTCTGGAGTTCGTAGGATGTGACGTGTATGGGTAATTTATCAAGGTGTGCTTGGACATTCCTCTTAAAGCCGTGGCACCCAACACGATAGGAAATAACTGTATCTTTCTGCCACATTTTCTTGGACTCTGACTGCATTTCTTGTAACTTGAAGATTCTCTCCCTGTCAACACAATTCACAGAGTAGTCGCTTGGAAGTGATACCTCTGTAATCAATGCTATTATGGTGGGGGTTTTTTCTTTTACCACTATATCCAGCTTCCTCACATCCAGCTTTTTATCGGTCAGAATGGGAATAGCCCCGGTGATCATAATCTCTTTATTCTCTGTAATTCTTTTAGGGTCATGATCCCAGTGCTTTTCAGGCACAGTGATGTTGTAGTATTTATAGAGTTTCCAATGGATGAGGTGTGCTACTTTGTTGTGCCTTTCTGTATATAAATTTTCTGCCATCAGAACTTCATCACCAGCTATGAGGTGAGTCATTGTTTACAGCTCTTTCCCACAGAATCGACATATGTCTGTTTTGCCATTTTTTTCAGTGCTTATTGTAAACTATCTATCCGTAATCTACTGTCCTGGGCTGCAACTATCAGCCACTTATCCTTCGGTTTCAGTTCATTTCCTTAACCATTCATGTGTCCATCCTTGATCGACAAAGGGTTCTTGGAGTAACGCTTTGTTTTTCTCACTGTATTTGTGCATTTGCCACTTGTTTTACCTCATTTATTGATCTAATTTTTTGAAGAGTTTTTTTCTCTTGTTTTGCAAATTCCGTTACTTCCTTCCCTGTATAAGCTTGTGGGTTCTCATTCCTTCTAGTCATCGGAATGCTTGTCCAAGTTTGATGATGGAGACAGATTCTGGACGTTTATTTTTGTATTTTAGCACTTTTTGCATAGTTGGATCCGATGATGCAGTTAGGTAGGCCTGGAGGCCTATGATAGTAGCTCTGTATGTGGAATCAATCTCTATGAGGCCTAGCTGTCCTTCAGCTCTAGGGATGTACAGTCTCTTCATACACTGATTCTTGTAAATTACTTCATGGGCTATAGCAATGAGGCTATAGCAGTGCTCTGGCATGTGTGGCCCAAATATATCTCCAAAATGTCATCTTCTTTGTCAGGGCTGAAGGAAGCACCATAGCTATATAATATAGAAAGATAGAAAATGATGGCCTAGCTAATTTGCACATCCATAAGAACTATTATGCTCTACAATCCCATCCTCTCCCTCAGAGATCCTCTGTACTTGCCCCATTGCTTCTTGAATTCAAATACAGTTCTTTTTTCCATTACCTCTACTGGGAGACTGTTCCTCACATTTATCACCCTTTCCAAAAGGAAATATTTCCTCAGATTACAGTCTGTCTTTTATCTCATGCGGCCTGAGTTTGCCTCCAGAAAGTAATTTCCTCTCTCACACTGTGCTGTCTGACTCTTTTACTACCTTCTGTCAACCACTTTCAGTTAGATATCCTTGCTCTTACACAGGACCGTATCAAACTAGAAAAACGCCCTGTGCGACTAACAAATCTGGTGCCCCCCTCCATCCCAACCACATGCAGTAACTCGCTCTTTTTGAGGTTCCTGGAAGCCCGATGTTGATATCAGTGCCCTTTCTGTACTTGCTTCCTTTGCAGCCATACCGCTCGCACAACCCTGCTTCCACAGCCCCGCCATAGATGGTGACACATGTCACAGCACCCTCATGCATCAGGCTATGTAACAGCTCTGCAACACAGAGATTTGCTGTGCTCTAGTGTGAACTAGAAACTACAAGTCAAAACAAGCTCAACTTTTTCCCCCTTTCTCTAATTGTCAACTCTTCTCAGTGTATATACCCCTCACTTGTAAAACTTCCCCTAAATCTGGTGCCTGCTTTTTGTGCTGACAGATGTCACAGACTGAGGCGGACAAATAGCCACAGGTGTTCCTTTTTACTTCTTTTTGTTAAAGAACACTTAAAATGTGGAATGAATTTAAAAAGAGCACTAGATGTGAAATCTTTCTTCCCAGAGTCACTACTTAAGCACAAAGGTTGTAGCCATCTGAAAGAAAAGTTAATTTTCGCTGTATGAATACATATATAAAATAATAGCATGGTAGATGCTGCCAGATCCAGTTTGCTTAGCTATGTTGGCCTATATCTTAAGGATATATCCCAGCTATAATGCTTGAGAACTTCTAGCATTGCTCCAAGTCAGTTCTGTCTTGCTCAAGATGGTAGAGAATCAAAGGGGGAATACAACAGAACTGACAATTTTATAAATGTCTTAATGCTTAGGAAATTAACTTTTCTTTCAGATGTCTACCTTTAAGTTCCCAAACTAAACCCATCCCCACCCTCCCAGGGCTTCCTAACCCCCATGATTAATCAAGCCAAAACTAGCTAGGCTAGTGCCCTAACATTTCAAAAAAAGCCCAAAACTATTCAGCAAATAGATCAAAATGGTAAACATGAAATATCAATTTAACTGGATCTTCAAATCTCTGAATTAAAAGCTCTCATGTAAATAATCAAGCCTCATAGCTCTCACAGCATCTTCATTGGTGCATAGCAAGTTTTGCATCTAAACAATGAAAATGCATAAAGAGTCCAAAAATAAGCTTATACAGTTTATCTAAACTCAGCAAATGAACTTCACATATATACAAAAATGCAAGTCCAGTCCCACTCTGGACACGATCATGTTTCAAAAACTTCAGTTTTCTGTTCAGGGGGTGCTCTTGCAATCACATATCTGAACTTCAGTTTTCTGTTCAGGGGGTGCTCTTTCAGTCACATATCTGAACTTCAGTTTTCTGTTCAGGGGATGCTCTTTCAGTCACATATCTGAACTTCAGTTTTCTGTTCAGGGGGTGCTCTTTCAGTCACATATCTGAACTTCAGTTTTCTGTTCAGGGGGTGCTCTTGCAATCACATATCTGAACTTCAGTTTTCTGTTCAGGGGGTGCTCTTTCAGTCACATATCTGAACTTCAGTTTTCTGTTCAGGGGGTGCTCTTGCAATCACATATCTGAACTTCAGTTTTCTGTTCAGGGGGTGCTCTTGCAATCACATATCTGAACTTCAGTTTTCTGTTCAGGGGGTGCTCTTTCAGTCAAATATCTGAACTTCAGTTTTCTGTTCAGGGGATGCTCTTGCAATCACATATCTGAACTTCAGTTTTCTGTTCAGGGGGTGCTCTTGCAATCACATATCTGAACTTCAGTTTTCTGTTCAGGGGGTGCTCTTGCAATCACATATCTGAACTTCAGTTTTCTGTTCAGGGGGTGCTCTTGCAATCACATATCTGAACTTCAGTTTTCTGTTCAGGGGTGCTCTTGCAATCACATATCTGAACTTCAGTTTTCTGTTCAGGGGGTGCTCTTTCAGTCACATATCTGAACTTCAGTTTTCTGTTCAGGGGGTGCTCTTGCAATCACATATCTGAACTTCAGTTTTCTGTTCAGGGGGTGCTCTTGCAATCACATATCTGAACTTCAGTTTTCTGTTCAGGGGGTGCTCTTGCAATCACATATCTGAACTTCAGTTTTCTGTTCAGGGGGTGCTCTTGCAATCACATATCTGAACTTCAGTTTTCTGTTCAGGGGGTGCTCTTTCAGTCACATATCTGAACTTCAGTTTTCTGTTCAGGGGTGCTCTTGCAATCACATATCTGAACTTCAGTTTTCTGTTCAGGGGGTGCTCTTGCAATCACATATCTGAACTTCAGTTTTCTGTTCAGGGGGTGCTCTTGCAATCACATATCTGAACTTCAGTTTTCTGTTCAGGGGCTGCTCTTGCAATCACATATCTGAACTTCAGTTTTCTGTTCAGGGGGTGCTCTTGCAATCACATATCTGAACTTCAGTTTTCTGTTCAGGGGGTGCTCTTTCAGTCACATATCTGAACTTCAGTTTTCTGTTCAGGGGGTGCTCTTGCAATCACATATCTGAACTTCAGTTTTCTGTTCAGGGGGTGCTCTTGCAATCACATATCTGAACTTCAGTTTTCTGTTCACGGGGTGCTCTTTCAGTCACATATCTGAACTTCAGTTTTCTGTTCAGGGGGTGCTCTTGCAATCACATATCTGAACTTCAGTTTTCTGTTCAGGGGGTGCTCTTGCAATCACATATCTGTGCCCATTAAATCAAAAGCTGCTACTGGCAACTGCAGCTCATTTTATTTCTTTATTTGTATTTAGGGCCTTTGTTCCACCTATGAATACATCTAGGCTCTGCACTTACTGCAGCTTATGTTGTAAATCAGGGGGTGTGCCCAGCGTCTGCCCTGCGTTTACCAAACGGGCCCGTGTTCTGTGGATCGGCAGATGGTGCAGGTGCATCTGTGCAACCTGCTGACCATGAAACTCGGGCTCTGGCAGGACAAACAAAGCTGTCGGAACATCTCTGTTCAATGTAATGTGCACCATTGGTTTCAGTACTATCTGTTTCTGCACTATGTTCCATGTACACCATTTTGACTTGTAGAAAAATGGTATAGAAAAATTGTTAAATAAAACTCCATAGGACAGCACAAGGCAACCACCCTGTGCCAGCATCCAGGACCCATCACCCAGTAATAAGCAAACTGCCCCAAAGATAATGCCCTGGTGCTCCCCAGGAGCGATCCCCCTTCGCTCCTGCTCTGTCGCTGCCCAGCAAGATGGTGGATCTGACCCCTAGCGGTAATCTTGCAGTACTTTTCCTATGGGTCCGTCTGCCACTTTGTAAAAATATCTCAAAGTCATAAAAATACAGACAAGAAACAGACGTCACCTCTCAATGATCTCCCAACCCAACCAACCCCCAATCAGTCATCCCATAATAGCATTTATTTCAGGTATCATGGAAAGGACTTGGCAAAATCCTATGCTTTTACCTGCTTTCTGAACCTTTATTAATCTCAGATCCTTTGAGCGCTCATTCCACAGATGAGGGGCTAGCACTGAGAAAGCCTGGTCAATGGTTCTTTGCAACTTGATAGTGTTTCCTGCCTGAATTACCAGTTTAATACCACTACTGCTAATCATTTCTATAGCACTACTAGGCATATGCAGGACTGTACACACAAACATAAAAGAGAGCCCCTTCTGCACACAGTTCACAATCTGTTCCAGACAGACAAACAGAACGAACAGTGCACCAGGGTAAATCTTAAGGGAAATGATTAAAAGGCATATGGGTGTGAATAAGAGTCAGGATCCCAAAACAGCCTCAAAGAGATGACCTTTTAGCCTGGATTTGAACTGGACAGAGATGGAACCTGATGTACCAACTCGGTTAGTCTATTCCAGTGTATACCAGCCTGTTAGCCATGGAGGCATGGAGGCAATGTAGAACTTTATGTCATGGAGCTTTAGTTTGGGTTGTTCTATACTAAGGGGAGCATTCCGTGCAGCGTTTAGCGAGGATGTATGTCCAGTTTGGATGTACATCCCCTGCCAAATGCTTATGCGCAATTCCCTGCCCAAAGCTCCCCACGCGTACAGAGGAGATGTGCGGGGAGTTCTGGATGGGAGTGGGTGGGGGAGGGCTGGAGGAGGAGCATGGGTGGAGCAGAGGCAGGACCCTTACCCCGGATGTACAGGGCCGATTCCGGTTGCGGCCCTCTATGTCCGGGGAGGCAGCGATGGCTGGGTAAACCTCTTCCACCTCAGAGGTGGAATAAGTCACCCTGCTCTCTGAGGGTGGCACCGGTGGACACTCCCGGAGAAATGAGGGCCACCAGGAGGTTCCCCGCCACCCGATCCCGGCCTTGACAGGCCCATTCGGGAGTTGGGCGGCCGGGAACAGTACATTTGGGGCTGTGCAGGACAACGGGACTCCTGCAGGATGGGGCGCCACGGCACCAGGCTCCATGAAGGAGCATTGTGTGGGTTAGATGGGGAAGGAGCAGTGCATGCAGCAGGCCAGAATCGGGGCATGTCCTGCCCGTCCAAGCCCTCTGCACCCGATTCTGATCCCGCGGGAATGTCTAGCTCCTGCAGGTGCAGAATTGGGTGTAGATCCGGCCAGTTCAGATTTTGGATGTCTGGAAGGGCTGGATGTGCCCCGATCAGAATGGGGCCCTAAGTACATAATTTTGCACTTGTCTACATTAAATTTCTCAGTCTTCCAGTTTCTCAGTTTTTCACAGCCCTCTTATGGTTTAGCAACTTTAAAAAATTCTCTGTTGTCTCCAGATTTGATCACCTCACTCATTCTTCCTATTTCCAGGTTATTTATAAATAAGTGCAAAAGAAGGATTCCTGGGGTACCCACTATTTACCTTTTTTTCATTGAGAAGTAGGTAGGTTGTTTGTAATACAACTTCCTAATCCTCTTCCTTCCATTGCCCTCTATATCAGTCCTTAGCATGCTTGAATTTCGTCACAGTATTGGTTTTCACCACGCTGGTAGATTATTTTCCCAGTGATGAAGTATTTTCTCATAATTCATTTAACCCTTTTTCCCTACTACTGTTTATCTCTATAGTGCTATTAGGTTTGCACAGTACTGTAATTTCAGATCTTGACCACTTGCCCTTGAATTTCCTTTTCTGTAGACAATTTCATCTCCCCCTTTTTCACTGAACATAACATAACATAACATAACATAAAGGCAGTCAAATATTTGAATATTTATATCATATCCCTTCTTCCTATCTTTCCTCTGGTGAGTATATTTTGAACGTCTTAGTCTCACATTGTAGGGTTTCTATTGAAGAGTTTGTATAATTTTAGAAGCCTTTCCCTGAACCACTCTCATTCTCTTAATGCTCTAGATAAGACCGCTAGAACAGAGAATAGTATTGACCATGAGGACTCACTAGCGACCTTTGCATTGGATCGTGTGTCTGCTCTCTTTAATAAACGCATTTTCTGCATTGGTCAAATACGTAACCATGTTAACGTTTGTTCATTATGTTTCACTGTTCCATGTAAACCGCGCTGATACTAAATAGTGCGGTATATAAGAAACTAAAATAAATAAATAAATAAATAAGATGCTTCAGAGGAGCATTATTAGGAAAATTGAACAAAACCAGATTTACTACAGTTTGAGGTTTATATTAAAAAATATCTTAAATTTAACAACCAAGATGATATTGCAAGTAAAATTTTCATAAGATAATGCATATTATGCTGATCATAACTTAGTCCAAACAGATGTTTTAATAGCTGTTTTTCATAGAAGACTGCAAGAGATTTTGTAGGAATCCCTCTGCAAAGGTCTGAGAGGGTCAACTGGAATTATAAGTGAGAAGTAAATGAAATGCAGGGTGGAAAAGGCTAGGGTAAATTATACTAACAGGCCAAAAAACATCAGCAAAGTTCCTTGCAATATCTCCATGCATACCTTCCCCTCCCTCTCACCATTCTATGTAACTCTTTTTAGTTAGAAACATAGAAATATGACGACAGAAAAAGACCACGTGGCCTATCTAGTCCGTCCTTCCATATCAACAACTACAACAGTCCCCTTTTTTCCTTTAGAGATCCTCTGTGTTTGTTCCTTGCTTTTTTTAATTCAGATACTGTCCTCATCTCTACCACCTCCACTGGGAGACTATTCCACGGATCCACCACTCTTTCCGTAAAGAAATATTTCCACATATCACTCCTGAATCTATCCCCCTTCACCCTCATCCCATGTCCCCTCGTAGCAGAACTTGCTTTCAATTGAAAGAGGCTCTCCCCCTGTACATTTATGCCACAGAGGTATTTAAACATCTCAATCATATCACCTCTATCCCGCCTTTCCTCTAAGGTGTACATATTAAGATCCTTAAGTCTGTCCTCATATGCTTTATAATGAAGCCCACTAACCATTTTAGTAGCCACCCTCTGTACTGACTCCATCCTGTTTATATCCTTTTGAAGGTGCGGTCTCCAGAATTGCACACTATACTCCAAATGAGGTCGCACCAAAGACTTATACAGAGGCATTGTCACCTCCTTTTTTCTGCTGGCCATTCCTCTCCGTATGCACCCAAGCATCCTTCTAGCTTTTGCCGTCACCTTTTCTACCTGTTTAGCTACTTTAAGATCATCAGACACAACCAGCTGTTTTGTAAACCGCTTTGATTCAAGGTGAAGGTGATGTAGAAATCCACTTAAATCAATAAACAATGTACTAACTTGTTGAATAGCATCAGAATGACTCTGATCACTGTAAAATACTCAGCTTAGTCCCTGAGAATCTTCTAAACTCAGTATTATGTCTTGTATGTTGCATAAACACAGCTGCTATAGTTGAAAGTGTGTCATAAGAGAGTCTCCATTTTGTAGCAGAAATGATTATTAGTAGGAGACGTGATGGCGCTGTATTTTTCTAAACCATGTTATCCGGTAGCACGGGGTTTAGAATATGTTTGGGTGCCATGCTAAAAAATATCTTGGACACTAACGTCAAAGATTGCACACTACCTGGATAGCAGTTATCACGATGGGGACTTGGGTGGGACGTGGGCAGAACACAGGAGTTGATGGTGCATCGCAGCTGGCATGGCCATTAGTTGCTTGCATTAACTGCGCTTGCCGCCCCTAGCACATATGCAGTTAACGTCACCACAGTGGGTGGCATTAGGCATGCCCGCATGCTGGTTTGCATGGTGCCACATCCTGGGCCCATGCTAATTGCAGGTGGGACATAAAGAATTTTTTACCTGTATGGGAGTGAATTTATCTTTTAACTTGGGTATGTTGCCTGTAAACTGTTTAGGATGCTATGTTGAAGATATAATGGCTTATAAATTTTACTAACTGGAAATGGAAAAATTGTGCTTAAAAACCAGCCAAATATGTTTGCAGTTGCTCAGGAGCTGATGTAAATGCACGCAGCTGAAGTGCATCTATAAGTGTGTCGTTTAACATCTACACATGTACTTTGTGACTCCCCCAGGTTCGCCTGCTTGTCCTAGCACATACGTTTACATGTGGAGTAATTTTATAAGACGCACATGTATACAGGCATATATGAAAAATCCTTTATAAAATGACCCCCCAAAGATGGTAATTTTATAAAAGATTGCCTAATTTGTGATCCCGGTATGCACAGAAGTTATATTGGTTTTCTATAGGAACATATGTGCATACTTGCCATTTGAACATGATCCCACTGAAACTATCCACACCCATTTACCCCTGCTATTTAGTTCAATGTGCACAAAGGTTTCTCAGATATATGTACATACTTTTGAAAAGCAAAATATAAACCTAATGAGGGTAATTCTGTAACATGGTCTCTAGGCTAAGAGGGCAAAAGGTGCCTGTTTTGAAGGTACGGACATTATGCCTGCAGGCCTAATTGCCCCAATATAAATCCTTGGGGCACTCCACTACTTCTCCATTGGAAAAGCTGACTAATTAGTCCTACTCTCCTTTATTCAGTTACCAGTCCACATTAAGACGCTGCCTCCTATTTCATGACACTTTCATTTCCTGAGGTGCCACGGTAGAGAGCAGGGAATCGGAAAGAGGAAAAGATGGGCATGAAAGATGGGAACTTTGTGAAGAGAGAGGAGAGAGGCAGTGGAAGTCAGCAGAAAAACAAGTTTACCAAAATATGAATAATAGCCCTATGGATCCCCTCTCTTAAATTTTACTGGGTACAAGCTTCTAAGAAGCTGACAGAAATGTGGCTTAAAGTGCTATGTAGGAATCATACGGACCTTCATTAGGACTCGGCGAATGACGTGTACTTTCTGAGCCACGGAGCATGCAGATTTTTCCCTAACTGCCTTGGCTATTTAAACATATGTTGTAAAGTGAAACAGCTGTAATTATATTTGAGAGTTTTACTGTGTGTGATTTTCTAGTTATTTGGATTTCCTCCACCATTTCCTTGAACCGCATTTTTAATTGCATTTAAGCCATTTACACCCTAATTTACTTTAGAAAGCAATAGGTCTAAATGCCAGCCACCATTATTCTGCAGTTCTTTCTGCACAGCAGATCATTATTTGGAGAACGAAGACCATGGCAACAATCAAGCACTCTTCCTGAGGGCAGCGTCCAATATGTGCTGTATTACTTCTGAGGTTCATTTTGCTTCTTCACGGCAATGCATCAGGATGCATCTGTGTCCAGTATTTCAGCTTTCTCATTTTTTTCGGGCTTTTGTTCTCTGTCTCCTTATTACTTGCACTGCACTAGTTCAATTTTTAATGTAAAATCCAGATGATTAATTGTATGCTACTGATTAACACATTTTCCTTAGCGTCCCTCTAGTCCAGTCATGGACCCATTGAGTTTAGAATCTCCTCCAGCAGGTTTGGAGACTGAAATTTTTTCAACAATTTCAAGCAATTTTAAAGGTGGAAACATAAGTACACAGTCGTTGATGTATTTTGAGCAACGCTTTTTGGTAACAAACAAATCCAAAAGTGTTTAGCTATGTAAATATGAGACCGTAGTTTCCACTTCATAATAGAAAGTGTATCAATTTACTGCAAAACAGCCTTAGCCATTTTTACTTATTCGTGGAGGGATTAAATATTTTTTGTGTATAGTGTCACAGAGCAGACTCTCTAGAGCCCCCTGTGGAGCTAAAAAACACTACTCCTCAAGTAAACAGTGACGTGTGGAGAGAGCACATGACACAAGGGTATCAGAATGGGTATAAGGGAGTGAGGTCACAAGCCTGGAATTATCACCCAGCCAGTAGGGAGGCAAGGAAGGTCCCACCTGACCCCAATAGGCTAGGGTGTGGTGCAGCTGGGGATTACGTAAATAATCAGCACAGCTCACAGGAGAGGGAAGCAGAGAGAGCTGAGGAAGCTGGGAGACCTGAGAGACGAAGGAGATTAAGAGAATCAAGGCAACCAAGAGAGTTGAAAGACCCAAGGAGAAAGGATATTCCCAGGCAGAGGAGATATCCAGAGTGGGAAGGACACAGACATCCCAGGTCTCTACAGCAAGGCAGAAGGCACTGGCTGAATGAAAGTCTGAGTGAGTCTGATGAACAATTAAGTGAAAGAGATGAGCAACTGAATTCAGACAGGGACAGTGTATGCAGCAGCCTTGATAGAAGCTATGCCCTAAGACACAAGTTACAAGCTAGGAAAAGCTATTCTGAGCCAGAGAGGAGAAATGCTAAGCTGAGCTATGAGAGGCATTTGTATGAGAAACAAAAGCCCTATAATGCTAACTTAATGAAAGCAGGAAAACTCCAGAATCTGGGTTACAGACAGAATATAGAACAAAGCTTGTTACCTGTGAGAGAGAACCCTTCAGAGGGATATAACTGGCATAAGCCTTCTCAGAAACTGCCGTTGGAGACAACAGCTGTTTGCAAAGCTCCTGTTAAAACAAAACCCCGAACAAAGGTTCCACTCTCTAATAGCTGGGCAGCTAACTGCTTTACTCTGCCTGATAACCAGAGGCAGAGGAAAGGCTCCTGGTTGAGCAACTCCAGAGAATATGGTAAAGCCAAACAGGTACATTCTGTAGAGAGTCAAGTACGTCACAAGCTGGAAAGTTTGTTGAACAAACTACCTCAGGAGAGAAGTGACGAAGCATCTGTACATGACAGTGTTCCCATGCAGTATGAGCCTTATGCAATAGAGGATAACATTGAATTGCCTGTTGAACAGATGGACTGTAGTTTGATACTAGCTGACCAAATAGAGTCTCTCAGATAGAAGGCTGAACTGCTCCAGAGAAGCCTTTATCTGGAAACCTGACAAGCTGTATTTCTGCTTCCATTCATATTTTGTTTGCTGAAAGGAAAGCTATTTTTGTTATAGTTCTTTTTGTTTACCCGAGAAGGAGTATGTTGATTTGATTGTTATACTTTTGAAAGAATCCTACGGGACGGGGAATAAAACCCAGTTAAACCGATTTCGGTGTCACAACTTATTTGTGTACTGGCAAGGACTATAAATATTGAAAAGGCCAGTACTTTACACCCAGGTGCAGTACCAGCTGTGACCAGCAGGAGGCGCTACACGACGAAGGGGTGACATAATGGCGTAGTGTTTCAGGATTTTGATACCACGTGACTTCCCCTGGAAAAGACAAGTGCTGAGCAGTGCTGGAAGAGACGACTCACCCGGAAGTACTTGCTGAGAGAGGATTTTCGCTGGCAGGTCGGCCAGAAAAGGAAGGAAAGGAAAAACTTTCTCACACGCTGGAATCTACCCAAAACTCAGGTAACAGTCACCTGGGAGAAACGGTGGATGGATAAGTGAGAAAGAGGGCACTGTTCCTAAGTGGGAATTTTAAAAAAAAAAAAAAAAAAAAGGAAGGTGCCGCACTTGGTGTGTTTTCTTTTTTTTTTTTTTTCGCAGGTCCTCAAAGGACAGGAAGAATGGATGTACGTGATGTTCAGGCGTGGATGCAAACGCAGTGGAACGAACAAGCCAAGCTTATGCAACAACTGCAGAAACAGTATATGGACGCTATGCAGGAGCAACAGCGACCGTTGGTGGAAGCATTGAAGGCTCTAGTTACCAAACCTCAGGACAATGAGGCAATGACTGTGCCAATACTGACGCAAGTAGCCATGAACCCTGCTTCCAATTTTTCTGTAAGACAGTTAACACAGTATGATGACATTGATGATCATATTGAATCGTTTGAGAGGATGGCAGCCACCCTCAAATGGCCGCCAGAGCTCTGGGCCATGCAATTTACCTTAACTTTGACCGGAGATGCTCTGTCAGCCTTTAGAGGGATGCCTGCTGATTTAGCTACAAATTATACAGAGATTAAGAGGGCCATAAAGGATAGGCTGGGTTTTACACCCAGACAGTATAAGCACCAATTTAGGGAGGCACGCATACAACCCAAGGAGACTCCCCGAGCCTTGTATCAAAGGTTAAGAGGCCTCGCGTACAAGTGGCTTAACCCTGAAGGGAGATCCACAGATTCCGTTATGAAAGATATTATAATGGAACAGTTCATGCATTCGGTATCTGATGATTTGAGAACTTTTCTCATGTTACAGGACTGCCATGATCCGGAAGAGGCTGCAAACATGGCAGAAGCTTATTTTGAAGCCAGAGGGGCAAATGCCTTAAGGACTGGCGGGTTAAAAATAAATGGACAAGAAAGTCCAGGTAGCATGAGAAAAGGGGACAGGGATGCTATGGAGAAAAAGAAGTGTGCGTGATAATATTGGTGAGGCTGTGGCTAAGAATGTGGGATGTTATAAATGTGGTAAAGTAGGACACCACAAGAAAGTTTGTAGGGTAAGAACTGTGTTAGTAACAGGGGATGATGAGCCAGACCTGGAAAACTTTCTCCAGGAAGTTCAGGTGGAGGGGGTCAACGCCCTAGCATTGCTTGATTCAGGCGCCAATCAAAGCATGGTTTCCCAAGAGTTTTGGGAAATCCTAGGGGACCAACCATCCGTGGCCCCGAATCAAGCAGTAGGCCAGGTGCGTATACGTTGTGTGCATGGAGAAGCTTCCTGTTATCCCTTACACATGGTTGACATAAAGGGTTCTGGGGTCACCCGACGAATGGCAATAGCGATAGTACCCAATTTACCCTATACAGTCATCCTGGGAAGGGATTGGTCGTCCCTTAGTCAAGAAACAAGGAAGGGTCCTCCAGAATCAGTAGCCCCTACACCCACGAGCAACCAGCCCGCCGAGTTAGGCGCTGAGGTTTTAGCAGCCAGTATCCCAAGTCCTTTATTTGAAAGAAAAAATAAGACGAAGTCCCAAAAACAGTCCTCTCGCCCGGTAGTAACGCCTGATAGACCGAAATTCCTACTACAATTTTGTAAAAGTAATGAACAGGCTAAGGGTCCTGTAAGGGCTACGGCGGCAGCCGCCGGGTACGATCTTTTCAGTATAGAAAACATCTTGGTCCCAAAAAGAGGACAGGCCCTGATAGATACAGGGATCCAGGTAAAATTACCGGAAGGTTGCTATGGGCGCATCGCACCCCGGTCAGGACTAGCGGTAAAACATGCTATAGATGTTGGAGCGGGGGTTATTGACCCCGATTACCGAGGCCCTCTAAAAGTCCTGCTGTTTAACTTTGGAAGCCAGGACTTCCAGATACATTTTATTTATTTATTTATTTATTTAACAGTTCTTCTATACCGCTCTATTTTAGATCAGAGCGGTTTACATTTAACATCAACTATACAACACAAGGAACTTTGAGTTGTATTTACAATAAACAGGGAGATCAACTTGGAAGTAACTGGGGGAAACTATGTACAATTCTTAACTCTATACATTGTATCACACTGGTACCTGATTTCAGGCAGAACATATCTACATCTTATTTACACTGGGGTACATTCTGAGCGATCAGTTGATTATCCTTTTTCATGCTGAGTCTGATTGTTTACTTGTAATGAGAGATTGTCTGGGGGGCCATATGTATGGTTACTAAGGCTAGATTCAGGGTAGTATGTAGTGAACAGGTGCTGCTTTATTGCCTTCCTGAAGTGGGTTAGGTAAGTGATATTTCGAATATAGGTAGGGAGAGCATTCCATGCTCTGGGAGCGTAAATCGTAAAGGCCCTATTTGTTGTTGTTCTTGTGCATTTTGTCATTACTTTTGGGACCTCTAGGGTGTTTTGCATCATGGTTCTTCTGTTTCTGTTCTGTGGTACTTTATGTATCATCTTGCTGAGGGCTGTGGGGGTCAGAGTGTTTGAGGCTTTGAAAGTTAAGGTTAGAACTTTGTGGAGGGTTCTTGCTTGAACCGGTAACCAATGGAGGTTCATCAGTACTGGCGTTATGTGCTCTCTCCGTGAAGCCCCTGTTAGTACTCTTGCAGCAGTGTTCATTGCAAGCTGGAGAGGAGCTAACGTTGCTTGAGGGAGACCGTGTAGAATTACATTGGCATAGTCGAAATGAGGTAATATTAATGCCTGATAGATCGATCGGTAGTCGCTGAAGTCGAGTAGCGGTCGGAGATGTTTTAAGGTCTTTATTTTCATGTATACTGTTTTTACTGTGTTTTTTATGTGAGTTTTCAGATCCAGGTGTTGATCCAGTGTAACGCCAAGGTAGCGGATTGTGGGTTTGGTTTTCAGTTCTGTGTTGCCGATTTTTAAAGAGAGTGGAGGGGTGAAGTCCTGGTTCCTTGAGATGAAAAGGACATCTGTTTTACTGTAGTTGATTCTCATGTTTTGTGTGCTGAACCATTCTGCTACTGCCTCAAAACATCTTGTTAGAGGGGAGAGGTCCGGTTGGTTAGTCCTGAATGGGATGTATAGGAGGATGTCATCTGCGTAGGCTAAACAGTTGACCTTGAATGAACGTGCTAGGGCACATATGGGCTGCATGTAGATGTTAAACATCAATGCAGATAGTGACGAGCCCTGTGGCACGCCTTGGTTTTGTAAAAATGGTTCGGAGGTTGTGGAGCCTGACCTTACATGTTGACATCTATTAGTCAGGTATGACTTGCACCACTTTAGGGCTGTTCCCTGAATTCCTTTCTCGCTGAGGCGTTGTATGAGTATCTTGTGACTCACCGAGTCGAAAGCCGCTGCAATGTCTAGGAATATGAGGGCGAATCCTTGATGAATTTTGTCGGTTCCAGAGACTAGATGGTCAAATAGGTTGGTGAGGAGGGTTTCAACCCCATGTGCTTCTCTGAACCCATGCTGGGAGGGATCCAGTGGGGCTTCAGTATCAATATGCTGTTGGGGATCGGATTGCATGCAGGGGATCGGATTGCGCAATTATTGTGCGAACGGGTAGGGTTCCCAAAAGTGGAGGAGGTACCCTCCTTACCACCATCCGAGCGGGGCATGGCGGGGTTTGGCTCCACCAGGGAACGCGAAGTAAAAAACCTAACGGCTATAGGAGAAGAAGAGAGGGAGGAGGATTTAGGCCCACAGGTCGGGGATTGGGGAAAACAACCCACTCCAAAAGATAGGGACGGAGCTGTCGCCCCAACAGCGAAAAGAGTTGATGCACATGATGGGGAAATTTAAAGATGTACTTACCACCCGGCCGGGCGAGACACATCTTGTAGCCCACGAAATCCTCACAACCCCCGGTCGTGTTATCAGACAACGGCCGTATAGAATGCCGGAGTCCCGAAAACGTGAAGTAATAAAACAGGTAAAGGAAATGCTGGACACCGGCATAATTGAGGAATCCCACAGCCCGTGGTCCAGTCCCATTGTCCTGGTACCAAAGCCAAACGGAACACTGAGATTTTGTATTGACTTCCGTCAGGTCAATGCAATCTCACAATTTGACGCGTACCCTATGCCCCGCATAGACGACCTATTAGACCAGTTAGGCCAAGCCAAATATCTGACCACGCTTGACCTTAGTAAAGGATACTGGCAGATTCCCTTAACCAGGGAATCAAAACCCAAGACAGCATTCACAACACCAATAGGGCTGTTCCAATTTAAAAGGATGCCGTTTGGGTTGCACGGAGCCGCCGCCACGTGCCAGCGGCTGGTGGACCAGGTCCTGCGGCCACACCATGAATACGCCCTCGCCTATATGGACGATGTGGTTATTCACAGCACCACGTGGCCTCAACATCTGGCCAGAGTGGAAGCTGTATTAAGGGCTTTAAGGAGGGATGGCCTCACCCTCAATCCCGAAAAATGCGTTTTTGCCACGGAAGAGGCAAAATATTTAGGGCACATAATAGGTAAAGGGGTGGTGAAACCACTGGCCAATAAAATAGAAAGTGTGAGGAACTTTCCTCCACCTAGTACAAAAAAACAGGTCCGGAGCTTTTTAGGGCTACTGGGATATTACCGACGTTTTATTCCCCGATTTGCAGAGCAGAGCATAATCTTCACAGCAATGTTGAAGAAAAACGCGCCAACCCGAGTCCAGTGGACTCCGGAGGCAGAGGCAGCGTTTGAAGCTTTGAAGGGACGGTTATGTAGTGCCCCAGTACTACGCGGTGTAGATTTTAACCTACCATTCATAGTCCAAACGGACGCATCTGACACAGGTCTAGGAGCAGTATTATCCCAAGTTTTTCAGGGTGTCGAACATCCAGTAGCCTACCTCAGTAGACAGCTCTCCCGTGCTGAGAAAAATTATGCGACCATTGAACGCGAGTGCCTAGCGATAAAGTGGGCGGTAGAAGCACTCCGTTTTTATTTGACCGGGCGCAAGTTTTTATTAATAACGGATCATGCGCCCCTAAAATGGCTCCACCACATGCGGAACAACAACGCGAGGCTGACAAGGTGGCACCTTGCGCTACAGGCCTATGATTTTACTGTTCAGCACAGAGCAGGCAAAACCCATGGCAATGCAGATGCGCTGTCGCGTCTTACGAGCTGTCCGTCTGAAACTGAGACAACACGTAAGATTTTAAGGGGGGGAATATGTCACAGAGCAGACTCTCTAGAGCCCCCTGTGGAGCTAAAAAACACTACTCCTCAAGTAAACAGTGACGTGTGGAGAGAGCACATGACACAAGGGTATCAGAATGGGTATAAGGGAGTGAGGTCACAAGCCTGGAATTATCACCCAGCCAGTAGGGAGGCAAGGAAGGTCCCACCTGACCCCAATAGGCTAGGGTGTGGTGCAGCTGGGGATTACTTAAATAATCAGCACAGCTCACAGGAGAGGGAAGCAGAGAGAGCTGAGGAAGCTGGGAGACCTGAGAGACGAAGGAGATTAAGAGAATCAAGGCAACCAAGAGAGTTGAAAGACCCAAGGAGAAAGGATATTCCCAGGCAGAGGAGATATCCAGAGTGGGAAGGACACAGACATCCCAGGTCTCTACAGCAAGGCAGAAGGCACTGGCTGAATGAAAGTCTGAGTGAGTCTGATGAACAATTAAGTGAAAGAGATGAGCAACTGAATTCAGACAGGGACAGTGTATGCAGCAACCTTGATAGAAGCTATGCCCTAAGACACAAGTTACAAGCTAGGAAAAGCTATTCTGAGCCAGAGAGGAGAAATGCTAAGCTGAGCTATGAGAGGCATTTGTATGAGAAACAAAAGCCCTATAATGCTAACTTAATGAAAGCAGGAAAACTCCAGAATCTGGGTTACAGACAGAATATAGAACAAAGCTTGTTACCTGTGAGAGAGAACCCTTCAGAGGGATATAACTGGCATAAGCCTTCTCAGAAACTGCCGTTGGAGACAACAGCTGTTTGCAAAGCTCCTGTTAAAACAAAACCCCGAACAAAGGTTCCACTCTCTAATAGCTGGGCAGCTAACTGCTTTACTCTGCCTGATAACCAGAGGCAGAGGAAAGGCTCCTGGTTGAGCAACTCCAGAGAATATGGTAAAGCCAAACAGGTACATTCTGTAGAGAGTCAAGTACGTCACAAGCTGGAAAGTTTGTTGAACAAACTACCTCAGGAGAGAAGTGACGAAGCATCTGTACATGACAGTGTTCCCATGCAGTATGAGCCTTATGCAATAGAGGATAACATTGAATTGCCTGTTGAACAGATGGACTGTAGTTTGATACTAGCTGACCAAATAGAGTCTCTCAGATAGAAGGCTGAACTGCTCCAGAGAAGCCTTTATCTGGAAACCTGACAAGCTGTATTTCTGCTTCCATTCATATTTTGTTTGCTGAAAGGAAAGCTATTTTTGTTATAGTTCTTTTTGTTTACCCGAGAAGGAGTATGTTGATTTGATTGTTATACTTTTGAAAGAATCCTACGGGACGGGGAATAAAACCCAGTTAAACCGATTTCGGTGTCACAACTTATTTGTGTACTGGCAAGGACTATAAATATTGAAAAGGCCAGTACTTTACACCCGGGTGCAGTACCAGCTGTGACCAGCAGGAGGCGCTGCACGACGAAGGGGTGACAATAGGTTAAAAAAAACAGTTTGAGACTTTATCTGAGTCTTTTATTAAGGACTCTAATCAGTTTAAAATTAGGATGGAACAATTTGAGAATTTTTCTAAGTTAGCTAATTTACGATTGGTTAATTTTCCCTGTATGCCTAATGTTTCTCCTAAGGAAATGTTTCGAAGTTACTTGTTAGAGGTTTTGGGGGTTTCTGGGGATACATGTCCCCCATTGGTTAAAGCTTATTATCTTCCTACCTCTAGGAAGACCCCCGTCTCTTCTGAGACTGGGGCTGGGGGAATGGATGTACTGAATGTTTTTGAATTGTTGGAAATTTCAGATACAGTTTTGGTTAAACCTGCTACTTGTATTGTCACCTTTGCACTGGTTTCTGATAGAGATTGGTTATTAAGGATGTTTTTCAAGAAAAGGAATGTATTATTTAAGGGGTGCCTCGTTCGGATATTTCCTGACCTAGCTAGGGAGACAAGACGACGCAGGAGTGAATTTTTAATCCTGCGACCACGGGTCCTCCAGCTTGGGGGTTTATTTTTCCTGAAATACCCTTGCAAATGTCTGGTAAAACTACAGGGCAATTCTTATATTTTTGTCTATCCTTCTCAATTAATTTCCTTTTTAAATAGTCGAGGTTCCTAGGGGGTTTGTAGGTGGGCCTGCAGATGTTATTAGTTTATATGGGCTGTATCACACCTAACCTTATATTGGAATATTTTTCCTTGGTATTATTTACTTTGGTCTTGGATCCCCCTCTATATTGTGGACTGTATTAGGGGTTCATTTTGGTGTATTGTATTCCTTTGTATTTTCTTATGGTGTATTTGCGAATGTCCTCCCTTTTTTCTGAGCAAGTGTGTTTACTTGTATTTTTGTTTTGAAAATCAAATAAAAAAAAAAAAAAACCAACATAGACAAGAGGGAAAGATTTAGGATGGGGAAAAAAGTTAGGACCTTAGCACTGATTTTCACCACTAGGCTCATAAATCTAGGCAACTGAATGGTAGGATTTAAGCTCCTCAATTAAGACAAATTTTCTGCTGAAAACTTAGGATTTATTTATTTATTTGGCTGTGCTCTTATACCGCTTTTCACTGGGTCAAAGCGGTTTACAAACAACTAAAAGTTACAATGAAACAAAGTTACAATAAAACATGGAGTGTATACATTAACCTTATACAAATAACTATTTACACTGATTTGTATTTGATGGGGAGCATGGGTGAGTGAGGTTATGTTACATGAACAGTGTTCAATGAACAGATGGGTCTTCAGATGCTTCCTGAAAGAGGAAAGATCTTTGATGCTCCTGATGGTGATGGGGAGGGAGTTCCATAGGGTTGGTGCATATAGTTCAAATGCCCTTGAGCAGGCCTGCTGGGTGCTCTTAATTTTTGATTGAGGGACGATCAGGGTATTACTGTTGGCTTGGCGGCTGGCTCTGCTTGGTTGAAAAGGATGGAGAAGGCTGAAAAGGTGGGAGGAGGAGAGGCCAGATAGCGCTTTGTGGGTTGTCATCAATGTTTTGTATTTGATGTGACTGTTGACGGGGAGCCAGTGGAGTTGCTTGAGGATGGGGGTAATGTGTTCTTACCTAGGGGTTGCCAGGATGGTACATGCGGTGGTATGGAGGGCTGTACATAATGGGATGGTGGTCAATTATGGTAGTCCTTGATAAATAGAGTTACAGTAGTTGAGGATAGGGAGGATTGCTGATTGGAGTGCTGATCTGAAGTCAGGAGAGCCTAAGATTGGGTGGAGGTGTTGAAGTGTGCGGATCTTGTAGAAGATTGAGTTTGCCATATTCTTCACTTGTTATTTGAAGGTGAAGTTGTGATTTAGGATGATACTAAGAGATTTTATTTCTTTCTATACCTTGATATGAGTGTTGTTCCGAGTAATTTATTTATTTAACAATTTTTCTATACCGCCTTTGTCCAAAGCGGTTTACAATGAGCAACATAACAATTACATAAGAATTGTTTTTACATTAAACAAGGGAAGCCAACTTGGAGATAAATATGGGGTTAACTGAAGAAGATATGAACTATGACCATAGAGAAGCGGATATCGTATACGGGGAGGGTGAAATGCAAGAATGATCTGGGCAGTCAAGTGGGGTAGGATGTGCTAATTGAGATTAAGTAATGTCATTGAGTCCACAGTATTCACTGAAGTGTTTTGAGTGACTTTTTTAGATCTGTAATGGATTTTGCTGCTCTTATATTTTCTGGTAGGGAATTCCATATTGATGGAGCGTAAAGGGAAAATGCTCTGTTACTGGTTTGTTGTGCTGTTTTGGTCTTGAGTGGGTGAATATTCAGTAGATTCTGATTGTTAGATCTTCTTGGTCTTGTTGTGCGTGTTGTAGTGATTAGTTCTGTGAGGCAGAGCAAAGAGAGATTGTGCAGGATTTTGAAGGTGATGGTGATGGATTTGTATTTTATCCACTGTGCTGTTGGGAGCCAATGTAGGCATCTTAGGATCGGTGCTATATGCTGCCAGGTTGCACTGGAAGTAAGGATTCTGGCAGCAGTATTTTGAACTAGTTGAAGTGGGAATAGAGTAATGGTTGCAGGGGGAGCAAACGTGATATCCTTAGTAATGAAGAGGGCTTCGTTTTTCTTATAGTTGATGGAGAAGTGGTTGCTTGTGAGCTATTGTAAAACTTTGGAGAAGTAGTGCTGTAGCTTTGCATATGTGGATTGATTGGTGTTGAAGGGAGTGTGGATCTGGATGTCATCAGTGTAGAAGTGGTAGAGTAGGTTGTGGGATTTGATTATCGAACAGAGTGGTTGTAGATATATGTTAAAGAGCAGGGCAGAGAGGGTGGAGCTTTGTGGGATGCCTTGAGAATGAGTGAATGGGGTGGAGAAGATGTCTCCCAGCTTGATTTGTTGCTAGCGATTAGAAAGGAAGGACTGGAACCAATTCAGCACTGTATTCTGGATTCTGATAAATTGGAGGAGTTGGAGAAGGATGGGGTAGTTTACTGAGTCAAATGCAGCTGAGATATCAAGAAAAACTAAGATAAATCCTTGTTGCACAGACTGGATGCCTTGGATAAATTTGTTTAGAAGGGAGAGGAGGAGGGTTTAAACTCTGTAGTTGGGGCAGAAGCTGTGTTGTTGGGTGTCAAGCAGAGCAGTAATTTCAATATGATCTTGGAGTTGTTGGCATACCACCTTTTCTATGATTTTAGCCATGAAGGGGAGGCTGGCGATGGGTCTGTATGAGGTAGGGTCCATTGGGTAGAGGTTGTTTTTTTTTTGAAGATTGGATGAATTGAGGTAGATTTGAGGCTGGTGGGCATAAATCCTTGGGTGAGGGATACTTGCGTGAATTTAGTGATGATAGGACTGAGTTCTGTTTTTGTTGTCTTGATCCAGTAGACTGGGTATGGATCAAGAAGGGAAGTGGTGGTGTTGAGAGAGGAGATGATGGTTTCAATATGGTTTATGCTTATGGGCTGGAAGGATGACCAGGATGTTGCTTTGGTGGGTGATTGAGGTGGAGGGAGATTTCATAGCTGAGGTTGACATTGTTGGTGGTTGTAGTGGTCCACTATCTATTGAGGGTTGATTGCATTATCTGGAGTAGACTTGGTAGGGAGTTTAGTTAGTTGTTTCACAATGTTGAAGAGTACTCTTGGACGGTTGAGGGATGAATTGTTTAGCTTAGAGTGGTATTGAGTTTTTTTGCATTGTCTGTGGAAATCCTGTATTCATCTAGCAGATTCATGTAATGGATGCGGTCGATGGGGGTTTTTGGTTTTCCGCCATTTTCCCTCTAGTTTCCATAGATGAGTTTTGATTCTCTGGAGTTCTGGTGTGTCCTATGGGGTTTTAGGGATTTTGTTGAGCTTGAGATATGAGTTGGTTGGGGCAGCTGTGACTGTCTGAAGGGTATTGTTCCATAAATCTGGAAAGGCTTCAGGGTAAATAGCGCTGTCTTCAAGAGAAGGGAGTATGTTATTGAGGAAGTCTTCTTTATTTAATTTTTTTGAATCTTCTCTTTTTTAGTTTTGATGGAGTGTGGGAGGGACTGAAGTTGATGAGGCAGTGGTCGGATCAAGGGACTAGTTGTTTGTATTTGTGTAGGGGGTGTGGAGTGAGGAGTGGGGCGCGGCTGTTGATGAAGATCATGTCAAGAATGTTACCTTTGTTGTGGGTAGGAGTTTGGATTATTGCTCAAAGTCCATGGCTTTCATAGCATCTAGGAAGGTGGTGGCCTGGTTTTGGTGGAGGAAGGGTAGGTTGAAATCCCCTAGTAATTTGGTGGTTTTGCTTGACTTTATTTATTTATTTATTTGGTATACATTTGTAAGCCGCCACTTCCAGCGATCAGCAGCGGACCAATGGTGTAAAATACAAGGGAGTAAATTATATAATCAGAATAAAAGATACAGTATGATTTGAGGGAGGGGTACACCACAGTGACATAGAAATTACAGATATACATTACATTTTGATCATCCAGGTTGGAGCAACAAATAAGCAAAATAAATATACATTTGATTGACCAAGATATGTTACAAATTTTAACACCCAGTTTGTTCAACCAGGTAAAGTTACAGGTTTATCAAGTACATATATTACAGTTGTATAATACTTGGTAGTCTGAGTGCATATTCCAGAATGCTGGCTAGGTCGGAGGCAGGGGAGGATGGTGGCCAATAGATGAGGCATAATGTAATGTATTTGTGATGGTGAAGATGTCTAATTTGCTTGTGCTGTTGGAAGCTTGGGTGCTGAAGTTGTGTTGGAGCTTGAAGAGGATGAGCACTCCGTCCCCTTGATTATGAGATCGAGTGCAGTGATGTACTTGATAGCCCTGGGGGGTAAGGTAATTCAATAGGATGGCGTTCTGGTATACCCATGCTTTTTAGTGTGGCCCAGAGTTTCTCATGGTTTACACGGTCAAAAGCCTTGCTGTAGTCAATAAAACACATATAGATATCCTTTTGGTGTTCTTTAGTCTTTTCAAGGATCCATCTCACATCCACAATGATGTCTCTTGTTCCTCGCCCTTTCATGAACCATGCTTGCACTTAAGGTAGTTCTCATTCCAGATATGGTTGTAGTCTCTGCTGAATAATCTTCAGTAGAATCTTGTTGGCATGTGGGATCAGAGCGATTGTGCAATAATTTCCACAGTCTGTTGGATCACCTTTCTTTAGTATTGGTATAAACACAGATCTTTTCCAGTCAGTAGGCTATGATGTTGTCTTCCAAATTTCCTGGCAGAGCCTTGTAAGTATGGTAACAGCTGCATCAGATTGCTGTAATACCTCTATGGGAATGCCATCAATGCCTGGTGCTTTGTTCTTTGATAAGGCTTTCAATGCTGCTTCGACTTCTTCTTTCATCACCAATGGTTCTGGATCATAAGGTACAGGTTGAAACGGCTGTTTGTCCACTTGATCTTTATCATATAAAAACTCTGTATATTCCTTCCACCTTTTCTTGATCTTCTCAGCATCATTAAGCATAGATACTTAAGCATCTTGTAACATTCCAATCTGAGGCTGGAATTTTTTCTTTAACTCTCGTAGCTTTAGGAAAGCCGATCTTGTTCTTCCTTTAATAGTTTCTACTTCTGTTTCCTTGAATGCGTCATTGTAGTACTTTTCCTTGTCTTGTCTTGCTGCACGTTGAAAATCTCTGAGTTATGTGATTGCCTCTCTTTCTCCTTTAGCTTTAGCTTCTCTGCGTTTCTGGGCAATTTTCAGAGTTCCTTTAGTCATCCATTTTGGCCATTTTTGCTTTTTCACCTTTTGTAGCATTTCTCACTTTCTTCCAACACAATCTTCTTGATGCCATCCCATAACTCTTCTAGAGCTTTGTCATTTGTATCTAAAGCAGCAAATTGATTTTGCAGGCAGTCTTTAAATTCCAGTGGTATATTCTCAAGTTCATATTTTGCTACATTCATGAGTGGCTTGCTCTTTTTCAACTTTAACTTGAATTTGCAAACCAGTAGTTGATGAGTTGGTTCTTTTTCTTAATTGAACGGGCATTATTAATGCACAGTTGAGTGTAGGTGTGGGGTAAGAGGAGGAAAGGTGTTTACCTGTTGAATGTGGAGAGGTGGGAATGTGTATTAGGCGGGAGGCTTTTCTTGTTTGGGTGAATGAATATGGGAGGGGGATGAAGAGTAGGATACACAAGGAGAGATGACGAAATGACTATGGGGGAACAGATAGGCACTGGAGGTTAGGATTATCGCAATAAGAGCTAGAAGGGCATAAAGAGTTGCATATGTGGAGAGCATGGTGGTGCGGTGTATTTGTACCTTATTCAGATGGGTGGGTGAGGATGATCCTGAAGGGACAGACGAAGGGTGGTCAATGGTGGAGTAGTTTCTGTTTGCTTCGGATGGCCTTCATTGGAGGCTAGGGAGGGAGGCTTCCTGTTCTCTTGGTCCACATCTAAGGACCTCAGGCATGAGTGCACCTGGAAGTGTGTCTAATTTAAAGTCCCGGGATGGCTCTGATTGGCCTTGTGGTGGGAAGCGGGGACGGGCTGTGGGTTCTTTAAGAAGTGTGGACTTTTGTGCAGGATCTGGATGCTTTACAGGTTGCTATGGGGCACCTTAAGTTGATGTTTACAGATGTGGGGCAGCATGAGTATCTGGCTCTATTTAAGAGAGCAGTCCATCATGGGCTGAACCCAGGCAGGTAGGTGTATTGTTTGGAGAAGAGAGGAGCTTACCTCCGTATAATGGTGTCCTGGTAGCTGTTGGAACATAGCAATCATGTGGTGCTGTGTGGCCTCAGCTATGTTGGTGCTGGCTGAGGAGTGCATTATCGGTGTTCTGCATAGTGCCGTGTGATTTTGGATCCTGCAGTCCAGTCTGTCGGAAGCTGATTGCTTTTGGTATTACCTTGCTAGGAGATGTTGCTCGTTTGTCCCTCAGTCATTTCTTTTCCAAGTGGAAAAGCCCCTAACCTTTTAAGCTTTTCCTCGTAGGAGTATCCTTCCATCCCCTTTACCATTTTAGTGGCTCTTCTCTGTACTATTTTTAATTCTGCTATATCCATTTTAAGATATGGTGCATCATGGAGCAATATAGAGGCATTATAATGTCCTTCGTTTTATTCTCCATTCCTTTCCTTATGATTCCTAGCATTCTGTTTGCTTTCTTGGCCGCCACCACACACTGGGTGGAGGGTTTCAGCATATTATTCACAATGATACCTAAATCTTTTCCCTGGATGGTGGTTCCTAATGTGGAACCTTAAATCATGTAACCGTAGTTTGGTTTGTTCTTTCCTAGGTACATAAATTTGCACTTGTCCACATTCAATTTCATCTGCCATTTGAACATCCAGTCTTTCAGTTTATCAAGGTCCTGTTGCAATTTTTTACAATCCTCTTAGGTTTTAACAGTTTTGAATAATTTTGGGTCATCTGCAAATTTGATCACTTCACTCGTTATTCCCATTTGAGGTCATTTATGAAAATGTTAAAAAGCAGAAGACGCAGCATAGATCCCTGGGGTGCTCCACTATTCATCTTTCTCCATTGGGAAATTTGGCCATTTAGCGCTACTCTTTGCTTGCTATCTTTTAACCAGTTCCTGATCCACAATAGTACACTGCCCCTCCTGTACCATGAGGGACCTTATCAAAGGCTTTCTGAAAATTCAGGTTTACTATATCGACCAGCTCACCTTTCAAAAAAGTATAACAGATTAGTAAGACAAGACTTTCCTCGGCTGAATCCATGTTGGCTTTCTCCCATTAAACCATGACTATCTACATGTTCAGTAAGTTTATTCTTTATAATGGTTTCTACCATTTTGCTCGGTACCGATGTTAGACTCACCAGTCTGTAGTTTCCTGGATCACCCCTGGAACCCTTTTTAAAAGTTGGCGTTACATTGGCTATCCTTCAGTCTTCAGGTTCTACAGATGATTTTAATGATAGTTCACAGACTACTAATACTAGATCTGCAGTCTCATATTTCAGTTCTTTCAGCACCCTTGGATGAATACCATATGGTCCAGGTGATTTATTACTCTTCAGTTTATCAAATACTTGTAATATATTTTCCTGGTTTATCAATATTTATTTATTTATTTAACAGATTTTATATACCGTCTTTCTACAAATCAAGACGGTTTACATAGAACATTTAAAATAGAGTGTTTCCACTGTTTAATAGAACAAGAACAAATATATATAAAATAACAATGAACTAATTATATGAATAAAATAAAAGAACAACTATTTACAAAGATATTTCTTTCATTTCTTCTGATATAGTACTTTTAAATACCATTTCAGGCATGGGTAACTTCCCTGCATCTCCCTCATTAAAGACCGAAGCAAAGAATTCATTCAATCTCTCCATTATGACCTTGTCCTCCCTTAGCGCCCCTTTTACTTCTATCATCCAGTAGTCCAACTGACTCTCTCACAGGTTTTTTGCTACAAATGTACTTGAAAAAGTTTTTATTATGTATTTTTGTTTCCACATCAAGCTTTTTTTCAAATTCTCTCTTTGTTTGCCTTATCAGTGCCTCGCATCTAATTTGCTAGTGCTTATGTTGTTTCCTGTTTTCGTCATTTGACTCCTTTTTCCATTTCCTAAAAGATGCTTTTTTTGGCCACAACATCTGCTCTGACCTTGCCTTTAAACCATGCTGGCACTTTTCTTAAAGTGTGGAATACATATGGTCTAGGCTTCCAAAATAGTATTTTTAAACACCCATGCTTGATATAAATCTTTAACCCTTGCAGGTGCTCCTCTTAGTTTCTTTCTTAAATATTTTCCTCATTTTATCATAGTCTCCGTCTTGAAGTTAAAAGGTAGTAATGTGGATTTTCTTGCCATCCTTCTGCCATTTATTAAATCAAACACGATCATGTAATGTGTGTTTTATTTTTTATTTTTTTAAAATTTTTGTATACCACTCTGATGCCATTGCTGCCTAGGGTGGTATATCAAGAGACAATAAAGATAAAGATTACTATTGCCAAATGATCCCAAAACCCTCATCTCTTGCACCAGATCCTGTGTTCCACTAAGGACTGTGTCCAGAATAGTTTCCCCTTTTATCGGTTCATGAACCAGCTGCTCCAAAAACAGTCATTTATTTCATCTAGAAACTATCTCCGTAGCATGTCCTGCAGTGACATTGACCCAGTCGATACCGGGGTACAGGGCCATACCGAGCGTGAATCATGCCCTGTGCGACTTGCACATCGGGCGCGCACCCCCCACCTCCATCTAGCCACTTTCTGGATAGCAGCGGGAGAGAAGAGGCGCGCCCAATGTGCAAGTCGCCGGCGCACTAAGTAGATCTGGCCCTCCCTGCTCTGATGCCGCGTCAGAGGAGGGAGGGACCAGACCTGCTTAGCATGCCACGAGAAGGCTTAAGGGGCGCATTTCAGCTGTCTGCCGTTGTCTGCTGCCACTGAGAGAAGAAAAAGTGGTGCCAGCAGGCAACAGCAGACAGTTGAAATGCACCCCTTAATCCTTTGCGCCCTGTGAGGCCGCACCACTTGCACAAGGCTAGGTGCGGTCCTGCCGGGGTAATTGAAATCACCCATTATTACTGTGTTGTAACTTTTGTTAGCTTCCCTTTCTCTTAGTATGTCATCATCCATTTATTTATTCTGGCCAGGGGTTTGGTAGTTCACCCACACTGCCATTGCCTTCCCCTGTTTACATGGGATTTCTAACCATAGAGATTCTGCAGTGTATTTTGTTTCATGCAATACTTTAATCCTGTGTGATTCAATGCCCTCTCTTACATAGAACACAGCCCCTCCACCAATTTGATTTTCCCTATAATTATGATGTAGTTTGTAACCATGTATCACAGTGTCCCATTGACTGACCTCCTTCCACCAGGTCTTTGAGATGCCAATCATATCTAACCTTTCATTTAGTGCTATATATTCTAGTTCTCCCATCTTATTTTTTAGACTTCCAGTATTTGCATACAGACATTTTAGAGGTTGTATTTTATTCATATTAGAGTTGGACAGGGGTCCTAACCTTTGATGGACCAGACTCAAAGGCAATATTGATGGAAGGAAAGGCTTGTTGCGTACTTGGCAAAGGGAAAGTGGGGAGCTTCAACGGCCCTTTTTTTTCTCCATTGTCCCTCCTGTATTGAATGTATGCCTATATGCTGTTGTAACTGATTCGGGTGTCAAAGGGGGCTTTCTAATGGCCTCTCCTTTGTAGTGGTACGTGCTGTGTGACTCGTGGGGCCAGTTAAGTGAGGTGAATCATGTAAAGCTCTATTGTTGAGATATATTGATAAAGTTGTCCAAGTATGAAGATATATTTATTGGTTGTATATGTTATGCTGCAGCCAGTTTTTAATAAACACCATTGTCTTCTTTAGAGAAATATGAGTCTGGTGCTTCTGTTAATTCATCAAGGGAGCGGTGGGGAAGGATGAGGCCATGAAAGGGACTTGCCCGATTTGAGAATCCAGACTGCTGGATAGCAGCTGGCTGGCACAAACGGGCAAGGGTGCCAGGAAGAGTTTAACAATGAAGGGAGGGGCAAAGGGGCAAGAGAATGGACCCAGAACGGTTATTTAGAGGCTAGCTGGACACAGATCCGGCCTCCTGTCCCTCTGGTTTGGATTGCATGACCATTCATCTGGATCCCCACCTACCCATCCCTTCTTCTTTTGCAGTGTAGCAGAGATTTTGGTGGCCTGAGATTGAGCACACAGCCGTAGGATTGAGCAAGGGTGGGGAGTGACCTTAAACAATTGTCCTCCCCATCTGAGTTATCCCGTTCGCAGCAAGGCTAACATATCCTTTACCCCCACCCGCTTAGATGGTGGCAGAGGATGGACTATGCTCTGGCATTGTAAGCAGAGTTGAACAGGAGTCCTGGCCTTTGATGGCTGGACTCAGAGGCAGTATTGATAGAATAAAGGCTTGCTGTGGACTTGGCAAAGGGAAAGGGGGGTGGAGCTTCAATGGCCTCACCCCCCCCCCCCCCCCCGTTGTCCCTCCTGTTTTGAATGTATGTCTATATGCTGCTGTAACTGATTCGTTTGTCAAAGGGGGCTTTCTACGGACCCTCTTTTATGGCGGTATGTGCTATGTGACTCGTGGGGGCCAGTTAAGTGAGGTGAATCATGTAAAGTTCAAATGTTGAGTTATGTTAATAAAGTTGTCCAAGTATGAAGATATATTTATTGGTTGTATGTTATGCTGTGGCCAATTTTTAATAAACCCCACTGCCTTCTTTAGCGAAATATGAATCTGGTACTTCCGTTTATTCATCAAGGGAGCAGGAGGGCGAGGGCATGAAAGGGGCAGACTGGTTACCTGGCTACCACTTGCCTGGTTTGAGTGCAAAGACGTATTAATGAGATGGCTAATAATATGGAAAAAACTTTGGTATCTGAGCTTATGAATTGTAAGTTTTCCATCCAACTTGTTGAATCAACTTTTGGTAATTCAGACATTCTCATGGACTATGTGAGGTACTTCAGTCATATTAAAAAAACAAATTGACGAGTTTTTGTTCGCAAGGTATCTTAAGTATGATGGAAAAAGGATGATGATTTTTCAGAGATTGGAGGAATATTTAAACAAGCACGATATTTCACTCAGCAATATAACTGCAGACGATGGCGTACATTCAATGATTGGCTGTTACCGAGGTTTTGCTACCTTTCTTAAGGAAAAGGTTCCTGATGTGTGTACTATTCACTGTGTATTACACAGACATCATCTCGTTGCAAAAATCTCAGTGACAAATTGCATGATGCCCTAAAGGTGTGCATTAGAACTATAAATAAAATTAAAGCACATCCACTTAATTCATGATTGTTTGTCAAACTATGTGACGAAAATGATGAATCAGTGAACCAATTACTCTTGCATACTGAAGTGAGGTGGCTCTTGGTAGGTGTTAGCTTACAAAGACTTGTTGAGTTGTATGATTCAACAGTGGTGTTTCTTACAGATATTGATTCCTTTCTATGTGATGAGTTGAAAAAGAATAAGAAGCATCTTTACTATTTGGCAGACCTATATTCAAAATGTAATGATGTATAGACCTATCTGCAAGGTAAAGATGTAACAATTATTCAAACTCGAACAATCTTTTTAGACCTGTTTAAATCTTCATTGGTACAAAGAGATTTTTTAGTACTTCTCGAACCTACAGCAACTGGAAGATGAAGACCATGTTTTCTGATGATGACTTGGATATATACATAAAGCACCTTGAAAAATTGAGTGAAGACTTTAGAGTGTGCTTTGAGTACTTGGAGAAAATGCACATACCTGACTGGATTGTTATGCCATTTTATTCAGAAATAGAAAACATAAATATTGAATCTAATTTGCAAAAAGAACTCATTGAAGTCCCCCTCTTTCAGCCGGGGAATACAGTTAGTCCGTCCTTGCCTGCCTCAGGGCAGGAGGTGGCAGATGGTGCTGGGGTAAGAATAACCAGCTGGCCGTAGGTTCCATTCATCATGCTGTTGGCTGCTCCCCATCCTCAAAGGGATTTTCAGCGGCTATTATTTATTTTTTATTTAACGGTGTGTCTATACGCTTTATCCTACGGTCAAAGCGGTTTACATTGTAACAGAACATTTTACATTAAACAGGGAAGTTAACTTGGAGGTAATATTTGACTATTTGTTTTAGTTTAGGGAGTCATTATAGATGTAATGGTGGTCAGGGGAGGTGAGAGTAGTGAGGGGTGTAAACTTGGGTTGGAAGGGGGAGGGGGGGTTGGGTAGTTGAGCTGGTGACTGACTGGGTGAGGTTGTTGGAGAGGAAGTCTCTGAATATGTGTTCTTAGGGTTCTCTTGAATGTTGTTGTGTCCATTGTGCTCTGAAATTTCTCAGGTATGGAGTTCCATAGTTGTGAGTCATAGAGTGAGAAGGCTCTTTTGTGGTGGTCGTGCTGGTTTTCTTGATTAGTGCTGATGTGCATAGCATGTTCTGAGAGCCAGTTCTTCTCTTTCTGTTAGTATAGTTGTTGAGGATCTTGAAGGTCATGAGGATAGCCTTGTAGTTTATGCACTCTGTTATAGGTAGCCAGTGGAGTTGTTTGAGCAAGGGTGTTATGTGGTCTGTTTTCCTTCAGTTTGAGAGGGTTCGTGCTGCAGTGTTGAGTGCAAATTGGAGCGGGTGGAGAGTTGCTTTTGGAAGGCCTTGGAAGATGATGTTGCATTAGTCAAAATGCAGAAAGATGGTTTCCTGGCGGACTGAACGAAAGTTGTGGTTAGAAGAGGTTTAAAGTGCTTGATAGTTTTGAGCTTGAAATAAATGCTTCTTGTGATGTTTTGTATGTGTCCTGTGAAGCTGAGGTGTTGATCAAGTGTAATTCCAAGGTATCATATGTCTTGTTTTATTTGAATTTGTGTTCCATCAAGAGTGATGGGGTTCAGTGGTTTAAAGCTGTTGTCTCTGGTGATGTACATGGCCTCGGACTTCTTGAGGTTTATGGTCAGATTGTGTTTTCTGAGCCATTGGCGACTGAGGAGAAGCATTCTGCTATGGGTGTGATATCAGAGTTTGATGTTTTGATAGATGTGTAGAACATCACGTCGTCAGCATAGATATGGTATAGGATGCTGAATCTTTTTATCACATTTCAGATTGGTTGGAGGAAGATGTTGAATAATAGGGACGAGAGAATGGAGCCTTGTGGGACTCCTTGAGATTGGATGTATGGTGTGGATTTTGAAGATCCTGATCTTACGTGTAGTTGCCAGCCAGTTAGGTATGACCAGGTGAGCGGTGTGTCTGAGAGTCCAAGATCTTGTAGTCATCGGATGAGTAGGTTGTGCGGTATGGAGTCAAATCATCTGGGCCAGATGGTATACATCCAAGGGTGTTGAAAGAACTGAAATACGAGATTGCAGACCTGCTATTAGTAATCTGTGAACTATCATTAAAATTATCTCTAATACCTGAAGATTGGAGGATCGCCAATGTAACACCAATTTTTAAAAAGGGTTCCAGGGGTGATCCGGGAAACTACAGACCGGTGAGCCTGACATCAGTACCGGGAAAAATGGTAGAAACCATCATAAAGAATAAAATTACTCAGCATGTAGATAGTCATGACCTAATGGGAGACAGCCAACATGGCTTTAGACAAGGAAGATCTTGTCTTACTAATCTGTTATGTTTTTTTGAAGGAGTGAATAATCAGGTGGACAAAGGTGAGTCGGTTGATATTGTGTATCTGGACTTTCAGAAAGCCTTTGACAAGGTCCCTCATCAGAGACTTTTGGCAAAACTAAAGAGTCATGGGATAGGAGGCAGTGTACTATTGTGGATCAGGAACTGGTTAAAAGATAGAAAGCAGAGGGTAGGGCTAAATGGCCAATTTTCCCAATGGAGAAAGGTGAATAGTGGTGTACCCCAGGGATCTGTGCTGGGTCCGCTGCTTTTTGACATATTCATAAATGACCTGGAAAGTGGAATAACGAGTGAGGTTATCAAATTTGCAGATGACACAAAACTATTTAAAGTTGTTAAAACCCAAGAGGATTGTGGAAAATTGCAAGAGGATCTTGATAAATTGGAAGACTGGGCATCAAAATGGCAGATGAAATTTAATGTGGACAAGTGCAAGGTTATGCACCTAGGGAAGAACAACCCAAACTATGGTTATACGATGCAAGGTTCCACATTAGGAACCACCACCCAGGAAAAAGATTTAGGTGTCATTGTGGATACCATGTTAAAACCCTCGGCCCAGTGTGCAGCGGCGGCCAAGAGAGCAAATAGAATGCTAGGTATGATACGGAAAGGAATGGAAAATAAAACAAAAGATATTATAATGCCTCTATATCGTTCCATGGTGAGACCGCACCTTGAATATTGTGTGCAATTCTGGTCGCCGTATCTTAAAAAGGATATAGCGATTTTAGAAAAGGTTCAGAAGAGCCACCAAAATGGTAAAGGGGATGGAAGGATACTCCTATGAAGAAAGGCTAAAAAGGTTGGGGCTCTTTAACCTGGAAAAGAGACAGCTGAGGGGAGATATGATAGAAGTCTATAAATTAATGAACGGAGTGGAACGGGTAAACGTAGATCGATTGTTTACCTTATCAGAATATAGAAAGACTAGGGGACATGCAATGAAGCTACAAGGTAAACTATTTAAGACTAATAAAAGAAAATATTTTTTCACTCAACGTGTAATCAAACTCTGGAATTTGTTACTGGAGGATGTAATAAAGGCTGTTAGTGTAGCTGGGTTTAAAAAAGGTTTGGACAAGTTCCTGGAGGAAAGGTCCATAAACCATTATTAAGAAGGGACCCAGGATATCAATGCTTGAACCAATACAAGCATTGTGGAACCTGTGTCCCTTGAGGAAACTGCTAGGTACGTATGACCTAGATTGGCCACTGTTGGAAACAGAATACTGGGCTTGATGGACCTTGGTCTGACCCAGTATGGCATATCTTATGTTCTTATGTTCTTATGTAAATGCTTCTTTGATGTCAAGAAAGATGAGTATGAAGCCAGATCTGGGTTTGTCAGTGCCTTTGAATAGTTTGTCAAGAAGGGCGGTCATTAGGGATTCAACTCCATGGTATGATCTGAAACCGTATTGTTGGGAGTCAAGTGGGTGATGTGCTTCTATGTGGTCATGGAGCTGCTGGTAGACAATTTTTTCCAGAAATTTGGCCATGAAGGGAAGGCTGGCTATAGGCCTGTATGAGGTTGGTAAGTCGATGTTGTTTGTGGTCCCTTTACTTACAGGGCAGATGGAGGCAGTTTTGAGATCAGGGAGTACATGTCCATCTTGCAGTGATAGCTGGAAGACTTTTAATATTGTGGCGTTGCGTTCCTATCTTGCTAGCTTGATCCAGCTGACTGGATAAGTGGTGAGATGGTTGTATTGATGCTTGTGATGATTTTCTCCAAGTGGTCAGATGTGACATTACTGAATGAGGGCCATGTGGTTGGGTATATGTTTTTTTGTTATTCTAAAGTGGTGATGAGTGAGTTGGTGCTGTTAGTATAAGCTGAAGTCAGGATTTGGAAGTAGCTTGCCATTGTTTGAGGAGAGAGGACGATTTTTTTCAGTTTGTTGTGTGGTATCTTTGCTTAGAGATTTCACAGTGTCGAAGAGCTCTCGCGGGTGGTTGAGAGAGCTTTGGATTAGTTTTGTATAGTATTCCTTCTTTGCTTGAGATGTGGTCGCTTGGTATGTCTGTAATTTGTGCTTGTAAATGTTAAGGCTGTCACCTGTTCTAGTATTTCTCAATTTCCTTTCTGCAGTGCGTAGTTTTCGCTTCATGTCTTTCAGTTGAGGCATGTACCAGGTTCTTTGTCTTGCCAGGTGGCTGGTTGTCAGTGGTCTTGTTGCAACATCTGTGATGGTTTTGTTCCAGGTTTGTATTATGGAGTTTGTCGTCAGGGGAATCTTTCAGTTTTGGTAGTATGTTTGCGAGAAAATCTTCTTTTTCCAGCTTGTGAAATCTGCGTCTGGTGTGTTCGGTGATGTGTTTCTCAAGGTTGCATAGGCTAGGTTTTATGTTGATTGTGATCATTTTGTGGTCTGACCAGGGGACGTCGGTGGTTGTAGGAGGGGGTATTTGGTGTGCGTTGATAGGTTTTGTGGCAGGAAGATCATGTCAAGGGTATTCCCCTTGCTGTGGGCGGGCTGATTGATATGTCCCCTGGTGTTAGTGGGTCATTTCATAGAGGAGAGGTTTCAGACTCCGGTCTGTCCTCCCTGGAATTCCTTTCCTTTTTACAGCAGGCCTGGTAATTCTGACATGGAAATTCAGACCCTGAGGCCTCTGGGTTCCCCTGGGTGAAGTCTCGTAAGGAGCAGGCTGAGAGTGGAAACCCTGTTTGGTTACCTACTGCTAAGAATCCCCAGCGAAGGTCACCCCTGAGATGGGGATCAGCTGGGATCTGTCCAAGATTTGGACTGCGGCGTGGATTCAGATGTCTGATGTGGATGAAGACGTACTCTCTCATTCAGCTGATTGTGAGGAGGCAGATATTATCCACCTGTTCTGGTAGGAGGAACTGGAGGCATTGATTCCCAGGTCTTATCCATCTTGAGCTTGGTGGATATTCCAGGCACGAAGCAGGATCCAAGATGCTTCCAGTCCTGCAAGGGGTACAGAAATTCACTACAGTCTTCCCATTCTTGGAGGTGCTCAAGGGCCTGTTCCAGTAGGAGTGGGATTCTCCTGACTCCCTGCCTAATGGGCTGAGGGTGTATAAAAAGATGCATGCTCTCCCAGAGAAGGAGTGCATTGTATGGCTTGATATTTCCAAGGTGGATGCGCAGGTTACAGCGGTTACCAGACGGACCACCATTCCTGTGGAAGGTGGATCGACCTTTAAGATGCTCTGGACCAAAAGGTGGATTTGTGTTGAAGAACCAGTTCGCTGCGGCGGCTGCTATTCTTCAGTTAGCGGTATGTGCATGCCTGATGTCTCGAGCCCGGCTCCAGTAGATTTAGTCTCTTCCACCAGATGATTCTACCCCTCTTGGAATTGGCTATGGTCTTCATTTCTGATGCCATGTACGGCCTATGTGTCTTTATGAAATCGCCACCCAGAACCAGTCCCAATAGTTCATAAATTCACACAATTCACACCTATACCGAAGAAGGTTAAATGTGTGCATATATTCTATGTATTTACTCTGCCCAAACTATATTTGACTTGGCTTACGTGGAATTAAGCAGTTCCACAAGTGATAAAGTAACTTGTTTGTTTAATACTAATTTACAGATATTTATCAGGGAGATTTTTTTGTATAAGTGTCCTGTTTCTCCAGGACCAAGCAGGAAGTCAGTCCTCACATATGGGTGACATCGACGTCGATGGAGCCCTCATGCGGAGCATTTCCCCAGCTTTCTAAGAAAGCCTTTGGGAATACACCCACGCATGCGCGGTCCCCTTCCCGCCCAAAGGTGCCATCTTGCTCAGTCTTTCTTTTTCTGTGGAGCCCAACGGACGTGAGTCCGTGTCACCCGGAAAAGTTTGATTTTTTTCTGCGATTTTCGCTCTTTTTTGTCCGGTTCAACGCCGGTTCCCCTTCCCGCCTGGGTTCGGTACACCGGTATCAACCCGATCCCTATTTTTCGGTTTTTTGCCCTTCGTGGCACGCGTTCGCGCTCTTTTTTCTCCAGGACCAAGCAGGAAGTCAGTCCTCACATATGGGTGACATCGACGTCGATGGAGCCCTTGCGGAGCATTTCCCCAGCTTTCCATGAAAGCCTTTGGGAATGCAGGCACGCATGCGCAGTTCCCTTCCCGCCATCTTGCTCAGTCTCTCTTTTTCCGTGAAGCCCACCGGACGTGTGTCCTAGTCCTCCCCGGAAAATAGTTAGATTTTTTTCGCGGTTCCTTTGCTATTTTTCTTCCGGTTCGACGCCGGTTCCCCTCCCGCCGGGTTCGGTACACCGGTATCGAGCCCGCTCTTCTTTTTTCGTTTTTTGCCCTTCGTGGCTGGCGTTTGCGCCCTTTTTCTTTTTCCCCTGGAAGGCCGGTCCTTTGACCTTACGGGGACTCTTTTTTCCCCGATGGCTTCCAGTGGGTTCAAAAAGTGTGATTGGTGCAAGAAGCTAATGTCTCTCACCGACACACACGACTGCTGCCTTCGGTGCCTCGGTCCTGACCATGATCCTAAGACGTGTGGACCATGTGGGAAAATGTCTTCCAAGGCGCTTCGAAGTCGTCAGCACCAAAAGGAAAGGCTTTTCTCTGACTCAGCCTCCGGCCGGGCCTGGACCTCGTCTGAGGCCTCGACATCTCGGGAATCAGATTCCGAGCACTGTCGGGGCTCCTCGGACAGGGGGTCCCCCGACCGGGAATGAAAGAGGAAGAAGCGGCTTGCGAGGGCATCGTCGGCAGAGGTCCCTGGTTCCTCGAGAGCTAGGTCTCAGACCCCCGACCGCCACCCCGGTCCCGTGGAACAGGAGAAGCCTCCCAAAGTACCTCGAGTGGAGCCGGAGTCTGCTGGACACGTAAGTCCTGTAGTCCTCGTGGACTCTCCTCCCAGAGAGCCGCTGCCGGGGCCCGAGTCGGTGGCTGCTGAGTCTCCTGAGCTGGCTCTCAGGTTGACAGCCTTGGAGTGCAGATTGTCTGTCTGCTTTCATGGAGCAGCAGCGGGCACTGATGGCCAGCCTGGCTGGCGCATCTGCCCCAACCACCGGGATATCAACATCGAAGTCGACCCCGGAGACCGAGCCGATACTCGAGACCATGAAGGCTTGAGGTCGACCTCGGTCGCGGTCTCCCTCGACCTCCCGTTCGGGACCGAGGGTGTCGACGCCGGTGCCTTCGGCGTCGGGGCGGGTGCTCACAGGCCCCGCGTGGTCAGACCCCGATTCCTCAACGGACGAGTCCGCCTGGGAGACGGAGGATGAGGAGTCCCCCGACATCTTCAGGACTCGATGCGTCCTGTCGGACTCCCCGCAGTCTGAGCCCCAGAGTAGATCCCCTCCGTAGGATACCCGGTTCTCGGAGTTCGTCCGAGATATGGCCAGTGCGTTGGCTATCCCTGCGGACCCCGAGGAGGAGCCTCGAGCCGAAGAGCTCGAGGCCCTACAGTATGACTCTCCCCCAAAGGAGGCCTTTACTGTTCCATTTCCTCCAATGCTGGAACGGCTCCTCTTCCAGATGTGGGAGGCACCGGCCTCGGCGCCGGTTCTCAGCAAGCGGGTCGATTCTATCTATCGACTCCGGAAGAACCCTGGCTTTCAGAAGGAGCAGCTACCACACCATTCCATGGTGGTGGAATCGGCCATGCATCGCCTGAAAAGTCAAAAGATGCAATCTGCGGTGCCCCCTGGCAGGGAGGCCCGGAACCTGGATGGTTTTGGTAGAAAGTGCTTCCAGGGCTCGATGCTTGCTTGCCGTGTCCAGTTTTACCAGTTGTACATGGGCATGTACTTGCGTGACCTGGCCAAGGAGCTGGCCGGGTTCTCTGCTGGTCTCTCCGTGGAACCCTTGCAGAGGTTTACGTCCTTATCCTCGGGGATACGGGAATGCTCCAAGTTTATGTCCCACGCTGCCTACGATGGCTTCAAGGCTTCGGCCCATGTGGCAGCAGCCGGCATCGCAGCTCGATGCCAGGCATGGCTGCAGTCATCGGACCTCGAGCCATGGGTTCAGGACAAGTTGGTCGATGTCCCTTGCCGAGGTGAGAACCTTTTCGGCAAACCCATGGCCGAGAAGGCTGCACAGCTCGAAACCGAGCACCTCACGAGGACAAGGCTGTCTAGAAAGACTTCTGCCCCTTCTCACAAGAAGAAGGGCTCGGGTAAAAAGCCCTTTTACCCGAGGAAGGGCACTGCCTACAAATAGTACCCACAATACCAGGCCTCCCAAGATCTCCCTCAGGGTCAGCAGGCCAAGGGGCAGGGTAATGGGCCCCGTAGGCAGAGAACTCCCAAGCCTCCGGCCCCTGCTCCCACTCAGCAGGGTGGGGGTTTTTGACTCCTTAGGCATAGCCTCTCCGTCCCTGCTCTCCCAACCCTGCACAGGAGATCGACTTGCCCTGTTTGCCCACAAGTGGCCACTCATCACTGGAGACAGTTGGGTGCTAAGCATCGTCCACAAGGGCTATATGCTACACTTCCAACAGCTGCCTCCTCCATACTTTCCAGGGGAGCCTCCAAGGCCTCCCCTGGACACAGATCTTCTCCTTCAGGAGCTCCAAGGTCTGTTGTGGGACAGGGCAGTGGAGCCTGTGCCTCCCCACCTTCAAGGTCAAGGGTTCTACTCCAGGTACTTTCTCGTACCCAAAAGAACCAGCGGCCTCCGGCCTATTCTCAACCTCAGAAATCTCAAAAAGTTCCTAGAGAAGGAAAAGTTCAAGATGCTTACTCTTGGAACACTTCTGCCCTACCTCCAGCAGGGAGATTGGCTATGCTCCTTTGATCTAAAGGATGCGTACACTCACATCCTCATTCATCCAGACCACAGAAAGTACCTCAGGTTCATTGTGGGAGGAAACAATTATCAGTACAGGGTCTTTGGCCTCACCTCCGCTCCCAGGGTCTTTACCAAATGCCTGGCAGTGGTGGCGGCCTACCTGAGAAATCAGGGTATCTTTGTCTTCCCCTATCTGGACGACTGGCTCATCAGGGGTCAGACGTGCCAGGAGGCCAGACAAGCCACCCTCAGAACTATTACTCTTCTTCAAAGCCTGGGGTTTGTCATAAACCTCGCAAAGTCCACTTTGCTCCCCTCCCAGAACTTGGAGTTCATAGGGGCAAAGTTAGACTCTCTGCTGGCGAAGGCGTTCTTACATAAGAACATAAGAACATAAGATATGCCATACTGGGTCAGACCAAGGTCCATCAAGCCCAGTATTCTGTTTCCAACAGTGGCCAATCTAGGTCATATGTACCTAGCAGTTTCCCCAAGAGACACAAGTTCCACAATGCTTGTACTGGGTCAAGCATTGATATCTTCGGTCACTTCTTAATAATGGTTTATGGACCTTTCCTCCAGGAACTTGTCCAAACCTTTTTTAAACCCAGCTACACTAACAGCCTTTACTACATCCTCCGGTAACAAATTCCAGAGTTTGATTACACGTTGAGTGAAAAAATATTTTCTTTTATTAGTCTTAATTAGTCTTTAATTAGACTTTTATTAGTCTTTAATTAGTCTTTATTAGTTCTTGCCAGAAGACAGAGCCCAAAGACTGATAAACTTGGCAAACCAGTTTCTCAACAGGTCAGTGGTCTCCGCCAGACTCTGCCTGAGGCTTCTTGGCCACATGGCTTCGACAGTACATGTGACTCCCAATGCCAGGCTCCATATGAGGCCTGCACAGTGGTGCCTTCAAACTCAGTGGTCTCAGGCCACAGGCAGCCTCAGAGACAGAATAAGGGTGTCCAGACACTTTCTGAACTCCCTCCGCTGGTGGCTGCACCCACCCAATCTACTGCAAGGCGTGCCTTTTCAGATGCCTGGGTTCACAGTGGTGTTGACCATGGATGTCTCCCTGCAGGGCTGGGGAGCACATTGTCTGGGCAAGTGCACCCAGGGCCTGTGGTCCCCTTGGGAGGCCACACAGCAGATCAACCTACTGGAACTCAGGGCTATTCGGTTAGCCCTCAGGACTTTCTCTCATTCACTGGCTTATCAGTCTGTACTGATTCAAACAGACAACCAAGTAGCCATGTTTTATGTGAACAAGCAGGGCGGAACAGGGTCCAGGCTTCTTTGTCAGGAGGCACAGGACCTTTGCTTGTTTGCTCTCAGACACAACATGTTCCTCAAGGCTGTATATCTACCTGGCCAGGAGAACTATCTGGCCGACAGGTTGAGCAGAATTCTGCAGCCCCACGAGTGGCAGCTTCATCCTTTGGTGGCTCAGAGGATTTTCCTGAAATGGGGCCTTCCATCCATAGATCTGTTTGCCAGTCCACTGAACAAACAGCTGCCACAGTTCTGCTCCAGGCAACCACATCCTCTGCGGATAGCAGCGGATGCTTTTCTGATTCCATGGTCACAGGGCCTCCTGTATGCGTTTCCTCCCACGCCCTTGGTGGCCCGAACTCTGTTCAGAATTCTTCAGGACAAGTCCTCGGCCCTGCTGGTGGCTCCCCAGATGGCCGAGACAGCCTTGGTTTCCACTACTGCTTCAGCTGTCAGTGGATCCTCCACTACCTCTGGGGTTGCAACCCGATCTTCTCGTTCAGGATCAGGGTTCCCTTCTGCACCCCAATCTCAAAGCTCTCAATTTGATGGCCTGGAGGCTGCAAGGGTAGTTTTGGCTCCCTGGGGCCTACCTCAGGATGTTGAGGAGGTTGTCCTAGCCTCTAGGAAGCAGTCCACTAGGAAAACCTATGTCCTCAAATGGAAAAGGTTTTCTGTGTGGTGTCAGCTACGTACAGAAGATCCTTTCTCCTGTGCTGTGCCAGTGGTGCTTCAGTACCTGCTGCACTTATCCAATCAGGGACTTAAGTCCAATTCTGTTCGGGTCCACCTCTCAGCTCTAGCAGCTCACCATTCACTAGTGGAAGGACATTCTCTGTCGGTTCACCCTCTGGTGTCCCGGTTTCTCAGAGGCTTGCTCTTGCTCAAGCCTCCAATCCATCCTCCTGCTCCTGAGTGGGAGTTGAATGTGGTCTTGCAGCAACTGACTCGCCCACTTTTTGAGGAGATGGCTACTTGTCCTCTCCGCTTCCTGTCCTGGAAGACACTCTTCTTGGTAGCCCTTACCTCGGCCAGGAGAGTGAGTGAGCTTCAGGCCGTCGTCTGTGACAGGCCTTACACACGCTTCTATAGGAACAGGGTAGTCCTTAGGACTCATCCAAAGTTCCTCCCGAAAGTTGTCTCCTCCTTCCACCTTAACCAAGAGGTGGTTCTTCCAACTTTCTTCCCTAGGCCTCATGCAAGCCAGGCTGAAGCAGTTCTGCATACCCTGGACTGTAGGAGGGCCTTATCCTTCTACCTTGACCGTACGCAGGGGCATAGAAGGGCTTCTCAGCTCTTCATATCTTTTGACCATAATAATTTGGGGTTAGCTGTGTCCAGGCGTACCTTGTCCACCTGGGTGGCTGACTGTATCACCTGGGCTTACAGGGCGGCTGACCTTCCTTTGCAGGGTCGGGTCACGGCCCATCGTGTCAGGGCAATGGCTGCCTCAGTGGCTCACCTCCGCTCTGTACCGTTGGTGGACATCTGCAGGGCTGCAACTTGGTCTTCAAGCCAGACTTTTGCGGCCCATTACTGTCTGGAGAGGGAGTCCCGTAGGGACAGTGCTTTTGGCCAGGCAGTACTCCGGAATCTCTTTGAGGTTTAGACAACTCCTGCCCTCCAGCCCTCCGTTGGGCTACTGGCGGAGGTTCTTTCAGTGAAAAGCCTTTCTTTGATGCTGGGACTAGAGGGAGTTCTCTTGTTCAGCTTGGGTTCCCTGGTAGCCCAGAGCTAGGGAGTCACCCATATGTGAGGACTGACTTCCTGCTTGGTCCTGGAGAAAGAGTAGTTACTCACCTGTAACAGGTGTTCTCCAGGAGCAGCAGGAATCAGTCCTCACAACCCTCCCTCCTCCCCTGGGAGTTGCAGTTGTACATAGTTTATTTTTACCTTTTGTGTGCTGTTTTTTGCTATGTCATTTGACTGAGCAAGATGGCACCTTTAGGCGGGAAGGGAACCACGCATGTGTGCCTGCATTCCCAAAGGCTTTCATGGAAAACTGGGGAAATGCTCTGCAAGGGCTCCATCGACGTCGATGTCACCCATATGTGAGGACTGATTCCTGCTGCTCCTGGAGAACACCTGTTACAGGTGAGTAACTACTCTTTCTTTTTCCCTGGAAGGCCGGTCTTTTGACCTCGCGGGGGCCCTTTTTGCCCCGATTTCCTCCAATGGTTTTAAAAAGTGTGATCGTTGTAAGAAGCTCATGTCTCTTACCGACACACACGACTGCTGCCTGCGTTGCCTCGGGCCAGACCATGATCCCAAGGTCTGTGCCCCTTGTGGAAAGATGTCCACCAAGGCACTCAGGAGCCAGCAGCATCAGAAGGAGAGAATTTTTTCTGACTCTGCCTCCGGCTGAGCCCGGACCTCGTCAGAGGCCTCGACGTCTCGGGAGTCTGACCCCGAGCTTCGTCGGGGTTCCTCTGAAAGGGGGTCCCCCAGTCGGGAGCATAAGAGGAAGAGGAAGCTTGTGAGGGCCTACGATGGCTTTGAGGCTTCGGCCCGAGTAGCGGCGGCCGGCATCGGTGCTCGACGCCAGGCATGGCTACAGTCATCGGACCTTGAGCCATGGGTGCAGGACAAGTTGGTCGATGTCCCATGCTGAGGTGAAAACCTCTTCAGCAAACCCATGGCCGAAAAGGCTGCTGAGCTCGAGACCGAGACTCTGACAAGGACAAGGTTGTCGAGAAAAACTTCTGCCCCTTCTCATAGGAAGAAGGGCTTGGGGAAAAAGGTCTTTTACCCAAGGAAGTCATCTGCCTACAAACCTTTCCCTCACTATCAGGCCTCCCCAGCAGGGTCAGCAGGCCAAGGGGCAGGGACATGGGCCCCGTAGGCAGAAAGCCTCCAGCTCCTGCTCCTGCTCAGCAGGGAGGGGGTTTTTGACTCCCACTGCATAGCCTCTCCACCTCTGCTGGCCCATCTCAGCACGGGAGGTCGGTTGGTCCTGTTTGCCCACCAGTGGCCACTCATCACAAGAGATGCTTGGGTACTGAGCATAGTCCAGAAGGGCTACCTGCTCCATTTCCATCAAGTAACCTCCTTCCTACTTTCCAGGGGAGCCTCCAAGGCCTGTTCTGCATCGAGAACTCCTTCTCCAGGAACTGCAAAGCCTCCTTCAAGACAGGGCGGTGGAGCCTGTACCTCCCACCTGTACCTCCCACCTGTTGGGTCAGGGCTTCTACTCCAGGTACTTACTTGTGCCAAAGAGAACTGGAGGTCTCCAGCCCATTCTGGACTTGAGAAATCTCAACCAGTTCTTGGAAAAGGAAAAGTTCAAGATGTTTATTCTTGGAACACTTCTGCCCTACGTCCATCAGGGAGATTGGCTATGCTCCTTAGATCTGAAGGATGCGTACACTCACATCCTCATTCATCCAGACCACAGAAAATACCTAAGGTTCGTGGTGGGAGGAAACCAATTTCAGTACAGGGTACTGCCCTTTGGCCTAACCTCCGCCCCACGGGTCTTCACAAAGTGCCTGGCGGTGATGGCGGCCTACTTGAGAAACCAGGGTATTTTTGTCTTCCCCTACCTGGATGACTGGCTCATCAGGAGTCAGACGCTCCAGGAGGCCAGGCAAGCCACCCTCCGTACTGTCTCTCTCCTTCAGCAACTAGGCTTTGTCATAAACTTCGCAAAGTCCACTTTGCTCCCCTCCCAGAACCTAGAGTTCATAGGAGCACGGTTGGACTCCCTGCAAGCAAAGGCTTACTTGCCAGAAGACAGAGCAGGAAGGCTGATGGACTTGGCCAGCCAGTTTCTAGACAACCCACTGGTTTCCGCCAGGCTCTGTCTAAGGCTCCTGGGCCACATGGCATCGACAGTGCATGTGACCCCCAATGCCCGCCTGAATATGAGGCCTGCACAGTGGTGTCTCAGAACTCAGTGGAGGCAGGCCATAGGAAGCCTCAGAGACAAAGTAAGGGTATCCAAACCATTCCTGAACTCCCTGCAGTGGTGGTTACACCCCCCCCCCCAACCTTCTATAGGGAATTCCTTTTCAGGTACCTGTTTCCATTGTGGTACTCACAACCGATGCCTCCTTGCAGGGCTGGGGTGCACATTGTCTGGACAAGTGCACACAGGGCCTGTGGTCTCCATGGGAGGCCACGCAACAAATCAACCTGCTGGAACTCCGGGCGATACTCTTAGCCCTCAAAGCCTTCTCTCACACCCTGGCCCACCAGTCTGTCTTGGTGCAGACAGACAACCAGGTAGCAATGTTCTATGTGAACAAACAAGGGGGCACGGGGTCCAGGCTCCTGTGTCAGGAGGCACAGGCCCTTTACTCTTTTGCACTTCGACACAATATGTTTCTCAGGGCAGTCTATCTTCCTGGCCAGGAAAATTTCCTAACAAAAATCTCTGAAACAATCCCCAGTGAATCACTCGTTTTTTTTCTTTTGTCGGATCACACCGAGGGAGGATAAGAATGGCATCTTAACCCCACCAGACAGATGAAATCCATTTTATTCATTTAAAAGTTCTTTGATCAAGCAATTTAAATATTTGAAAAGCACCAACTTATCTAAAATGGTGTAGAAGAGAAACCGAACTCAGTCCGTGTAACAAACATCCAAATCCAAAAGCACCCTGAAGCATGACGTCCACGTTTCGGGACCCCAGTCCCTGTATCAGGTGCTCAGATGAAAAGCATTCGTCTTCTTCCAACAACAATTAAGTGAATGGCGTTCCTCCACTTTCAACTGCCGGTTGTTCGCCGGCATCCAATCACTGAAAAGGACCAGTTAACTTACAATTGGCCAACAAGAAATAGTCCATCAGCGAGGATAACCACTCACAAGTAAGGGGCAGTCCGATATCAAATCCCCTTACCGGTTGAATGAAGTTTCTCTGCGATATGATGACCAATCCACTAAGGAGAAAACTGTCCCACCTGACAAAGAACCGTCAATCATAAAGGGGATATCCCACTACAATGGGAAACCCCTTACTTGATTGGCTCCCCTTACAATAAGCTTAACCACTCAATTTCACGGTTTAAACCCACTGGATGTACTGTCCCCAGTTCATAGATCCACCTTTGCTCACACCACTGTAGGCGAGCCGCCTGATCACCCCCTCTAGAATCATTAGGAATATGGTCAATAACCGTCCAACATAGATCCTCAAATGAATGACCATACTCCATGCAATGTTCCATTATCGGGGCGGAAATAATCTTCTGGCGAATCCGGGAGGCATGCTCCCCTAGTCTAACCTTGATAGAACGTGTCGTGCGACCCACATAAACCAAGGAGCAGTGCTGTCATGGGGATCCTTCGTAAGCATTGGTCGATTCTCTCAGTACACTCCTGTTTGGCCCATCCGTTTATGCCTGCTTTTACTAAAGCTTCAAGTCTTCATGATATGTTAGTGAAATCTACCACTCTATTGGATAGGCCCACGATCCGGGGTGAGTTTAGGGGTCATTCCCCTTGTGGAAACTGTAGTTTTTGTTCCAATACCCTTTCCGGGATTTTCTGGATCCATCCTAAGACCGACCACTCTTATCAGCGGAGATGGTTGACCACCTGCACCTCATAAGAACATAATGTCGCCCCCAGCTGGCCAGGTTGATAACCAACACCAGGTGAGGTCGCCTTTTTCTTTAAAACAAGTTTCCCAAGATGGCTGCCAGGAGGGCTGCTGGGAATTATAGTCCCATTTTAAAGTAAGGAGTTGTGAACCAGTGATTTAGGCAATAGACAGAGAAATTTATTAATCGTATTCAGGGAATCCTTTACACGCAGGATGGGAAATGGAAAAACCCAAAATACAGGCTTTTGCTTCACAGCCACAAATTCAAAAGAAAAACAAGCAGAACTTTGCTTTGTTCACAATTACAAATTCTTTCCAAAACTTTTATCTTCTTTAAAGGTTGCTCTCTTCATAGGAACCAAACTCTTGTATCAAACAATTCTTCAAATGTTCCTTGAGCATTTAATAGTAGCTTCTAACTTTATAAGTTGAGCTTAGCACTCAGCAACTTTATCACCTACTTGTGACGTCTTCAGAAATCAGGCTTCTCTCTCTCTAAACAGGCATTCATTCAATGGCTTTCTGTTTTAACATTCTTCCCTGTCAGAAGCTTGGCATACAGCACATTGCATTTCACTAGAGCTGCATTCATCATCAGCAATTTCCATATCTTCAATACTCTCTGTATCACATACATTCAATGGCAGCTGGGATGAGAGCTGGCTATTCTCTTTCTCTATCAAGTCACTTAACCTTTTAAGTATGGCTTGTTTCTGCAGCAGCTCTTCAGCTACCTGGGCTACTGGATACTTAGCTAAACGGTTCCCCTTTATCCTGGGACACTGCTTATGATTAGAATCAGCTTGTAAATCTAAAGCTAATTCTTCTAAGCTTCTATTAGCTATGAATGGAGGAAGACACACTTGCCTGGAGCCAGAGGGGTTTAGTATCTCTCTCTCTCCTGTGAGCCAGCCATGCTGTCTTCTGTTTGTAGCAACTCCGTCTGATTGCAACAGCGTTTCATTCCTTGTTCTCTCAGCTGTTTTTAGCAATCTCTCATCCGTTCTCACACTTCTGCTTCCAGTGTTTCCTTCACACTTTCTTTCATTCCTTGTCAGCACTCTCTCACTTGCTCCTTCACTGAGATCATGCCTGAGACCTTGTCCTCCGTGTCTCTCTTGTCCAAGTCTCTCCCTGGCTTCCTTGGCTCTGTTTGCTCCCCTCGCTCCGTCCCCCTCTTTTGAGTTTCTAAAACTCAGGTTTTTCAACTGTTCCTCTTCCTGTGCCACACCTTGCTCCCAGCACATGTGACCAGGGTCTGGCTTCCCTCTGACGTGCTGCTGTGGGCGGGGCTTAGGAATGACTAACTTGTGAGTCATAGACTCTTGGTTGCTAGGGAAACCTCTGACACATTCAGAATTAAAGGTAGAGGTTCTATTTCCCTGTGCATATCTGTGCGTAGTGGTGCTTTCCTCACCACAATAAGAACATAAGATATACCATACTGGGTCAGACCAAGGTCCATCAAGCCCAGTATTCTGTTTCCAACAGTGGCCAATCTAGGTCATATGTACCTAGCAGTTTCCCCAAGAGACACAAGTTCCACAATGCTTGTACTGGGTCAAGCATTGATATCTTCGGTCACTTCTTAATAATGGTTTATGGACCTTTCCTCCAGGAACTTGTCCAAACCTTTTTTAAACCCAGCTACACTAACAGCCTTTACTACATCCTCCGGTAACAAATTCCAGAGTTTGATTACACGTTGAGTGAAAACATATTTTCTTTTATTAGTCTTAAATAGTTTACCTCCACTTTTGTTGTCTATTTGATCCAGTGCAATTGTTCCTTGGTTTATGTGGGTCGCACAACACGTTCTATCAAGGTTAGACTGGGGGAGCATGCCTCCCGGATTCGCCAGAAGATTATTTCCGCCCTGATAGTGGAACATTGCATGGAGTATGGTCATTCATTTGAGGATCTATGTTGGACGGTTATTGACCATATTCCTAATGATCCTAGAGGGGGTGATCGGGCGGCTCGCCTACAGTGGTGTGAGCAAAGGTGGATCTATGAACTGGGGACAGTACATCCAGTGGGTTTAAAACGTGAAATTGAGTGGTTAAGCTTATTGTAAGGTGGTTTCCCATTGTAAGTGGTAAGGGGTTTCCCATTGTAGTGGGATATCCCATTTATGATTGACGGTTCTTTGTCAGGTGGGACAGAGTTTTCCTTAGTGGATTGGTCATCACATCGCGGAGAAACTTCATTCAACCGGTGAGGGAATTTGATATCGGACTGCCCCTTACTTGTGAGTGGTTATCCTTGCTGATGGACTGTTTCTTGCTGGCCAATTGTAAGTTAACTCGTCCTTTTCAGTGATTGGATGCCGGCGAACAACCGACAGTTGAAAGTGGAGGAACGCCATTCACTTAATTGTTGTTGGAAGAAGACAAATGCTTTTCATCTGAGCACTTGATACAGGGACTGCGGTCCTGAAATGTGGACGTCGTGCTTCAGGGTGCTTTTGGATTTGGATGTTTGTTACACGGACTGAGTTCGGTTTCTCTTCTACACCATTTGAGATAAGTTGGTGCTTTTCAAATATTTAAATTGCTTGATCAAAGAACTTTTAAATGAATAAAATGGATTTCATCTGTCTGGTGGGGTTAAGATGCCATTCTTATCCTCCCTCGGTGTGATCCGACAAAAGAAAAAAAACGAGTGATTCACTGGGGATTGTTTCAGAGATTTTTGTTGGGACGTTTAGCATCTCTGAATTAGGGATTAATTGATTAGGAAAATTTCCTAGCAGACAGATTGAGCAGGGTTCTACAACCTCACGAATGGCAACTGCACCCTTTGGTGGTTCAGAACATTTTCCTGAAATGGGGACTTCATCCATCGACCTCTTTACCAGTCCCCTGAACCGGCAGCTGCCCCAGTTCTGCTCCAGGCAACCGCATCCCACGAGATTCGCAGCAGATGCCTTCCTGATCTCATGGTCCAAGGGCCTTCTGTATTCGTTTCCTCCCACGCCCCTGGTGGCCCGAACCTTGTTCAAGATTCTAAGGGACAGGGCCTCGGTCATATTGGTAGCTCCAGATGGCCGAGGCAGCCCTGGTTCCCGCTTCTGTTACAGCTGGCGGTGGACACCCCATTCCCTCTGGGTTTGCAACCCGATCTTCTTTCTCAGGATCAGGGTTCCCTTCTGCACCCCAATCTGAAAACTCTCAATTTGATGGCCTGGAGGCTGCAAGGGTAGTGCTGGCTCCCTGGGGCCTACCTCAGGAAGTTGAAGAGGTGGTCTTGGCCTCAATGAAGCAATCCACCAGAAAGACCTATGCCCTGAAGTGGAAACGGTTCTCCTTGTGGTGTGACCAATGCCAGGAGAACTCTTTCTCCTCCCCTGTGCCAGTGGTGCTTCAGTACCTGCTGCACTTGTCTAATCAGGTCTTAAGTCCAATTCTGTTCGGGTACACCTTTCTGCTCTGGAAGCCCACCACTCGCAGGTGGAAGGGCACTCTTTATCGGTTCACCCCTTGGTGTCCCGGTTCCTCAGGGGCTTGCTCTTGCTAAAGCCTCCTCTCCGTCCACCAGCCCCTGAGTGGGAGTTGAATGTGGTCTTGCAGCAGCTTACTTGCTCTCCCTTTTGAGCCGATGGCTACGTGTCCTCTCTGCTTCCTTTCTTGGAAGGCTCTTTTCCTAGTGGCACTGACCTCGGCCAGACGAGTGAGTGAACTTCAAGCCTTGGTCTGTGACAGGCCATACACTCGTTTCTATAGGAACAGGGTAGTACTTAGGACTCATCCTAAGTTCCTCCCGAAGGTAGTCTCCTCTTTCCACCTCATTCAGGAGGTGGTCCTTCCAACATTCTTCCCTAGGCCCCATGCCAGCCGGGCTGAGGAAGTCCTGCATACCCTGGACTGTAGAAGGGCCTTGTCTTTCTACATTGATCGTACTAAGGGTCATAGGAGGGCTACTCAGCTCTTCGTCTCCTTTGACCCAAACAACTTGGGGTTGTCTGTCTCCAAGCGTACCTTGTCCATATGGGTGGTGGACTGTATCACCTGGGCTTACAGGGCAGCAGACCTTCCCTTGCAGGGTCGAGTCACAGCCCACCGTGTCCGGGCAATGGCTGCATCAGTAGCTCATCTCTGTTCTGTACCGTTGGCAGACATCTGTAGGGCTGCAACTTGGTCCTCAAGCCAGACTTTTGCAGCCCATTACTGCCTGGAGAGGGAGTCCTGTAGGGACAGTGCTTTTGGTCAGGCAGTACTCCGGAATCTCTTTGAGGTTTAGGCAACTCCTGCCCTCCAGCCCTCTTGTTGGGCTACTGGTGGGATCTCTTCTCAGTAAAATTCTTTCCCTGTTGCTGAGGCTGCACAGAGGGAACTCTATTTTTCAGCCTGGGTTCCTGGTAGCCCAGAGCTAGGGAGTCACCCATATGTGAGGACTGACTTCCTGCTTGGTCCTGGAGAAAGCGTAGTTACTCACCTGTAACAGGTGTTCTCCAGGAGCAGCAGGAATCAGTCCTCACAACCCTCCCTCCTCCCCTTGGAGTTGCAGTTGTATATAGTTCTTTTATGTTTTTTTGTGCTGTCTTTTAGCTATGTCATCTGACTGAGCAAGATGGCACCTTTGGGCGGGAAGGGGACCGCGCATGCGTGGGTGTATTCCCAAAGGCTTTCTTAGAAAGCTGGGGAAATGCTCCGCATGAGGGCTCTATCGACGTCGATGTCACCCATATGTGAGGACTGATTCCTGCTGCTCCTGGAGAACACCTGTTACATGTGAGTAACTACTCTTTCCTTAAATCATGTGATCCATTAAATGTTCTGTGTGGAGGATTGAGACCTCTACTGAGGAGTGTGGGAGCTGATGAATTTGGGCTTTCCAGTTCCAAGAACTGGTAGGTTGTTACTTAGAGTAGTTGATGAACTCTGCATCCTCATCAGCTGCTTCTGATTTAAGCTTACCTAAATATGAATGCTGAAAAAATATCTGCAATTTCAGAAGGCCTTGAGAGAAAATAGTGTTTCCTTTTATATATTGTTTTAAGTTTTAAGTTAACCTTAAAGCCAGCTCCTCTGAGTGCTGTTGATTGGATCCAAAACTACCTCATTTATGTATTAGTCTTGAACATAGGAAGAGTTGTTTTCAGTGCCAGTAGGAATTAGTAGTAGCAGGAGGGGGCTAATAGATCACAAGAACAATTGGAGTGGCTGATAATTGCAATGATAAATACCAAAATCAAAATGCAGTGGGATGATCTCTAACTTTATAAAATAAATAGAAGCCACCACTCCCACTTCCTCAATCTGGAGATGAGAAGGGATGCAAAATCTGGGGGTAAATCTTGCTTTAAGTAGCAAATTTACCGATCTGAAAGCCATATTTCTGTTAAACCAATGATATCTACAGTAGTTTATGGTCCAGAATTATGTCATGAATAGCATAGCCCCTGGATTTTAAAGAGAGAACATTTAAAAGTCTGATGTTAATAGACTGGTTAGGGGAGCCGGTAAGAGATTTAAGAAGTCATTGCTGAGAGTGAAAACAAGGACAGATTGGAATCAATGAAAAGGTGTTTCTTACGTTGTGCCAGGCATGATTGATCGATGAACAAGGTTTATGCCTCCCCCAAAAAAGAATATTGGTAGAGTAGCACAAGTCAAAAGAGAACTGTGCAAACAAAAAATGTCTGATAGCAACAGATCTGGTGTACTTAGGGGGCACACAAAGGAGGTGCTCAAAGGAGTGTACAAGGACGACATCTACTCCTTGTGCGTGCTCCTTAGGCACTGCCTGTGGTGTGTGCCACAGAAAGCTATTTAATTTAAGATCAGAAGGCCGATGACAGTACCTCCAGTGGGTAGGAAGGTGGCAGAACTGCCATGTTCATGGTGAGCAGTGGGCAGGATAGCTAGATTCAGGATTGGAAAACCTCCAGGGGGCAGGAAGGTAGACAGGAACAGGAAAAAAAAAGAAAGAACTGAACAAAATGAATAATAACAAATGTGTGTACATAGTTTTCCTGGGATAATTTTTTTACAAATGCAGGCAGTTACTACTACTACGACTTATTTGTATAGCACTACAAGGCATACGCAGCACTGTACAGACATTTGTAAAGGACGGTCCCTGCTCATCAGTGCTTACAAATCAAGACAGATGACACAACAGCTGAGGGCAAGGATATATCTAGGGGAATGGTAAGGAAGCATAGGAGACTAAGCGGAACAGGATTCAAAAGCAGCTTCAAAAAGATGATTTTTCAGCCTGGATTTGAAAAGGGCCAGAGATGAAGCCTGATGCACAGACTCAGCTAGTTTGTTCCAGGCATAAGGAGCAGCAAGATGGAAGGATCTAAGTCTGGAGTTAGCAGTAGAAGAGAAGGGCACAGATAGAAGGGATCTGCCAGAAGAGCAGAGTTCCCAAGGAGGGTTGTAGGGAGAGACAGGAGAGGAAAGGTATGAGGAGCAGCAGAATGAAGGCACTTATAGGTCAGTAGTAGAAGTTTGAACTGGATATGGAAACAAATAAGGAGCCAGTGAAGTGACATGAGAAGAGGAGTTATATGAGCATATTGAAGCTGGTGGAAGATTAGCCACACAGCTGAGTTTTGAACAGATTGAAGGGTAGAGAGATGATTCAGAGGGAGACTAGCAAGGAGGAGTGCAATAGTCTAGATGGGAGGTGACTAAAGAGTGGATAAGTGTCTTAGTATGTGTAGAAAAAAATGCAATGCGTGCCTTTGAGGCATTCCTGACTCCTGGCGACCCAGAAGCTCCTGGGTTTTCTTGGCAGTGTCACTGGAAGTAGATTGCCAGGCCTTTCTTCTGAGGCAATGGAGGGTTAAGTGACTTGCCCAAGGCCATAAGGAGTGCTAGTGGGAATTGAACCCTGGTTGCTTGGTTACCAAGCTAGTGTTCTAACCACTAGGCTACTCCTCCACTCCTATGTGTAGAAAGGAAGGGACAAATTTTGCCAGTGTTGTAGAGAAAGAAGCAACGGGTTTTAGCTGTCTGTTGGATGTCTGCAGAGAAAGTAACCAACCTACTCCCTAAGAAGACTTGCAAGACTGCAGGCCAGTGATCCTTTTTTGTTTTCTAATAAATTTGACTGGAACTTTATTTTTTATTTTAAAATAGAACCTTCCTTGTGGTTCTGCTCTCATACTATGGCAGATTCTATCCTTTTACATCAGCTTAGAATTTTACTGTGAGAAGAGAACTCCATTGCTTTAACATAACTGATTGATTGTTTTTATTATAGCAATGCTGTACTCCAGGGTGTAAGATTGTTGTGCTGCAGTCTTAATTCTCTGGTGGTTAAACTCAATTGATATTCAGTCTCATATTGCACAACAACCTGAAGCTTGTGTTCTAGTGCATTACTTTTCTGTAACGGGAAAACCTAGATTTTTGCATGTGCTTGAATAGCTGTGATCAGAGTTGTGTTAGAGCTCATTTATACAGACTGAAGAATATTTCTTCCTGGAGACCTCAAGAGAAGATCTGTCCTTTTCGGCTGTGTTTCTGATGTGCCTTTTGAACAGATTAGGTTCCTCTAATTTGGCATAGATGAGATTTGTTAGTGTGTCTGCTTGAATTTATTGAGAGAGACTTTCTTCTGTTCCTTAGCTTCCGAAATTCCATTAATAGAAAGAAACAAAGACCACAAGAATGCAAAATTAGGAAGCAAGAGAGAAAAGGAAGAAAATGGGTGTTGGTAACAAGAATAAATGATATATAAAGGAAGAGTGGTAGCAATTATATCAGAAGTCTAGTTGTACTGACATATTTACTAGTGGCATCATGGTCACTATAGAGTTTATGATTTTATGCTCTCTGGACTTAATAATTTAACCTTTAAGATGCCCTAGCAGGCATATGTAATACATATAGGTGCGTTTTAGGTGTACAAAAGAACAGTTTGTAATATTTTGCATGCAATGTATTGGCCAAGTTACATGAGACTCCTTTACCTGTGTTGCGGCTGGTCAGGGGAAGATCTGCAGTCAGGACCATACCTAACCCTGTGTGAGTGGTACGGCCACACAGGGCGCAAAGGCTTAAGGGGCGCATTTCGGCTGTCTGCCATTGCCTGCAGCTGCCTGCCGCTGCAACTTTTTCTTCTCTCAGCTCTCTTCTCCGGGATGGACCAGATGTGCTTAGTGTGCCAGCGACTTGCACATCGGGTGTGCGCCTTTTCTCTCCCGCCCCCATAAAGTGGCTAGATGGAGGTGCAGGGGCGGGGGTGGCCCGCGCCCGATGTGCAAGTCGCACAGGGCGCATTTCACGATCGGTATGGCCCTGTCTGCAGTATCATGTTTTTAGCCATGGAGAGCAGGCTGATTTCTCCTCATGACTAAAAGCATGATATCGCAGCATCTCCTCCTACCAGCAGCAACATGGACAGAGAACTCCCACACAGCTTGCAGGGAACATTGTTTGCTTGTAGGTGCAAAGGATTATCAAACTTTACTGGATAGTTACCTTATTCATATATATTTGTTATCTCCAGGAACAAGCAGGAATGTAGTCTTCACATATAGGTATCGTCGGTGCCGACAGAGCCTGCGCGGGAACGCTCCCCAGCGTCCAATTAGAAAGCTTTTGGGAGCATTCCACAGCGCCTGCGTGCTGCCTTCCCGCCTTTCCCAACTGCCTCTCTCCAGTTCTTCGTTTTCCGCGGAACCAGCAGGTCGTTTTTCCTGTCACCGCAGAAATTATCCCGTATTTTTCATTCTTTTTTGTGGTAGCGTCTGCCTTCCTCGACGCTATACCGGTACCGCCGGTTCTTTCTTTCTTTCTTTCTTTCTAAAAAAAATAAAATAAAAATTCTAATCTTTTATCTGGATTTTCCAGTCTTTTTTCTCTCGGGTGCCATACGCCATTTTGGGCACTAGGCCCAATTTTTTCCTCAACATGGAAAAACCCGCTTCAGGTTTTAAAAAGTGTTCCAAGTGTGGTGGTACCATCTCCGTCACTGACACTCACGAGTGGTGCCTCAAATGTTTAGGTCCTGACCACTCCATCTCGGAGTGTGTTGCCTGTGGGATGATGTCGAAGAGGGGTCGGAAAAACCGAGCTGCTAAGCTTACCACCCTTTTTCCCTCCGATGCAGCATCTGTGGCATCAGCGTCTTCCAGGGCTTCGTCTTCCTCCCATGGATCTCAGGTAACCAAACATAAATCTGGCCGGTCCTCAAAGGGTAGATCTCCTTCCAAGCATCGAGATGCCTCTGGCGTTGCTCTTGAGGGACTTGTACTGGCAAAATTGCCCCGGCGGGAGGCTTCGGCTTCCAAAGCATTATCGTGGCTCCAGGATGTTCTCGAGGCCTCGACCTCGGCAGAACTACTGGTGCCATGCTCTGGGGTACCGGCCGCTTCGTCGGGTACCGACACCCAGGCATCGGCAGCATCAATTGACCAGAGATTCCTGGCTATTGAACGCAGTCTGGCTGCTCTCCTTGCGGCATCGGTGCCTTCGGGACCGCTTCAGACAGTTCAACCGGTATCGACACCGGCTCCAGCACCGATATCGATACCAGTACCGACAGCATCGACATCGGCGAGTATGCTACCAACACCGAGTCATGCTATTTCCTCCGGTATCGACAGGCCGGTACCGGACCCCTCCAGTACCGACTTCAATCAGTACCGGTATTGTGCTTTACAAGAGCACCCGGACAGAAGATATTTTGAATCCTCGGATGACTCTGAGGACTCTGACAGCTCTGTCGATGCTGGAATACTTCTCTCTGAGGAGCCTTCTTCTCCTAAGCGTAGGATGTCTCCTCCAGAGGATATATCCTTTCAGGATTTCATCAGAGAGGTGGTTAGGGGTCTTTCCATCACAGTGGCTCCTGAAACAGAGCCCAGAGCAAAGAAGTTGGAGATTTTACAATATCCTAAAGCTCCCAAGGAAGCGGCTACTTTGCCTATTCATGAGATCTTGCATGATCTCATGTTAAGAATGTGGGAAACACCTCTTACCACCTCTCCCCATTCCCGTAGACTGGATACTATGTATCGAGTACCTCCTTGTCCTGGATTTCAAAAAACTCAGTTGCCACACCACTCCATAGTGGTGGAGTCAGCTATGGGAAGGATCAAGAGTGCAAGGAGACATGCATCTAATCCTCCAGGACGTGAATGTAGGACTCTTGATGCCTTTGGGCGTCGAACATTCCAGGCCTCTATGCTTTCTGCCAGGATTAGTTCCTACATCTTATACATGGGAATGTTCCTTAAGGAGGTTACAGGAGATCTCGAGCTTATGAGCCCTCTCATTCCTGATGATAAGAGGCAGGATTATCTTACACTTGTCAAACATGCCCAGGATGTTTCCAAGTTTGTTAATCGTGCAGCTTTTGACTGTTTTGAGTGCATAAGCAGAACCTCTGCCATTGCCATAGGTGTTCGTAGGATTGCCTGGCTCCAGGCATCTGACTTGGAACTCTGGGTACAGGATAAACTGGGGAATATCCCTTGTACAGGCGAAAATCTCTTTGGCAAGAATTGGCAAGAGAAAGCTAATGAGCTGGATGCTGATAACACCACTTTGGATAGACTATCCAAGGCTACAGCTGATCCTTCAAGGAGAAAATCCTACAATAAACCATTCTTCTCTAAAAAGAAAAGGTTTTATCCCTCCTATACTTAGCAGGTACATTCTGCAAGTCAGTCCACCCAAAAGGGACAACAGCCCACAAAGCAAAGGAAACCAAAGACTGCTAAGCCTCGACCGGCCCAGCAGTCTCAGCCTCCACAGGGGCTTTGACTCCCATCTAGAGAACTTGGCCTTCCTGGCCCTGAATGGGCCAGAGCCTTCCACCATCCCAGGAAGGTTATGTCATTTTGCCCCAGATGGGGGCAGATAACAGCAGAACAATGGACTCTTTCCATTGTAAGAGAGGGGTACAAGCTTCATTTCTTCAACATGCCCCCTCCCACAGTGGTAAGACAGTTCAGTTCTCAGGCTTCTCTCAACACTCAGTTGAGTCAAGAGGTCAGTTTACTTCTTGCCCAGGGGGCAATAGAAGATGTACCCATTTCCCAACAGGGTACAGGGTTTTACTCCCCTTATTTCCTTATTTCAAAGAAAACAGGGGGACATAGACCCATTTTAGACCTCAGAGAACTGAACAAATTCCTGTTCAAAGAGAAATACAAGATGATTTCTCTGGGAACTCTGCTGCCATACCTTCAGAGTCAGGATTGGCTTTGTTCTCTAGATCTCAAGGATGCGTACACTCATGTTCTCATCCATCCAACTCATCGAAGGTTCCTTCGCTTCCTGTTCCAAGGAAAGCACTACCAATACAGGGTGCTTCCTTTTGGCCTGGCTTCAGCACCAAGGGTGTTTACGAAATGCATGGCTGTAGTGGCAGTATTTCTTCGCACTCTAGGAATATTCATTTCCCCTACTTAGACGACTGGCTCATTCGAGCTCCATCAGAGTCAGAGGCCAGAATTTCCCTATCTTGCACAATGCGTATCCTTCAGTATTTGGGCCTGGTCATAAACATCCCAAAATCCAGCCTAACTCCCACTCAATCTCTAGAGTTTATAGGAGCTTTGCTGGACACTAGAAAAGCAAGGGCCTATCTCCCACAGACCCGCTGCCTTCGCATTGTGCAGTTAGCCTCCCAGGCAGTGTTAAAAATTCATCTCACTGCTCGGGAAATGTTACAACTCCTAGGCCACATGGCATCTACCGTGCACGTGGTTCCCTATGCTCACCTCCATATGAGGGCAGCCCAGTGGACTCTATCCACTCAGTGGACTCAAGCATCAGGCTACCTATCAGACAAAATAGCAAACACAAGTCCCTTATTTTGTCTCTACAATGGTGGCAGTCAACCCAAAACCTGTTGGTGGGGTCCCCTTTCCAGCAACCCCTACCCCAGGTTACTCTAACAACAGACGCCTCACAAGTGGGTTGGGGAGCTCATCTGCAAGATCTCTCTACCCAAGGCACCTGGACTCCACAGGAGACCCACTTACATATCAATCTCCTAGAACTCAGAGCAATCTTCCTTGCTCTTTGAGTGTTCCATACCCAGCTCAGTTACAAGACAGTCCTAATTCAGACGGACAGTCAAGTAGCTATGTTCTATCTGAACAAGCAGGGAGGAACAGGCTCTCTGTTGCTTTGTAACAAAGCTTTGCGACTATGGGCCCTCACCAGAGAGCATCAAATTCATCTCCTGGTGGTATATCTGCCAGGCATTCAAAACTCTTGTGAAATAATTAGAACCCGATTGGATTAAACTCAAAGCAAAAGAAAAGAAAATCCAATACACTCAGGAATTCCCCTAAATGGCTCAACCATATGTTTTTGTCGGAGCTTGTCATCTCAGTGTCAGGAAAATGATCCAGAGACACCACGTGACCGCTCCTTTTATTCTATAAATTTAATAAAAGAGAAAGTCCATAACTTAGCTGTATTCACAGAGCACCGCCAAAACGCCAAAAACATCTGGTAGACGACGTGGCTCACGTTTCGGGTTTGCACCAACTGAAAAGAAACCCTGCTTTAGGTCCCACAAATCGGCAAATGGCGAATCTTCAGCTTACACAGCCTGGGGAATCTCTCCTATTTGTCTTCGGCGGCGTCTGACGTCAGAATGATGAACAGAACACTGGGGCCAATCAACATTCAGCCTACAACGGAGCCCAGACCAAGGGAAATCCCACTGCACAGGGAATTCCCAGAAAGGCATCCTAAGTAGGGATGAAAGCACAAATCACACAGCATCGCCCGCTTGCCTAGCCACTGGATGTTCACAGAGTCTTTGGCAAAACCCAACTGTTTACAATACCGGCTTCAAACCACTCTCCTCCTGGCACAGAAGACGTAAGAATGACCCACTATCCAAATTGTGATCCTCCCTTCACGTGCCGAGACAAGGGGGAGGAACTCTTAAGATATTGAGCTTCACTGCCTGACATATAGCCTGAATCTGTTGGACGCCTATCTCCCAATCTTCTGGATCTGGGCGTTCCCAAAGCACAACCTATGTGCCGTGGTGGCCTCACCTATCCTAAATGAACGGAGAGTCATGCCTGCAGTGTCGAACCTGGCTCCTACCAGAGACTGGTGCCACATTGCTTTAAATTGAACTGTGACAGGCAAGAACCATCCACAACTTCCCCCCACCGCTGCTGGCCACACCCACAGATACTCGGTCATAGCCTTCACGGGACAGATGTCGCCAATATGGGTGGCGTGTAGCCATACCGACTTGCCCCTGTGGCTTTGGTTGGTTTTTGACCCCCCCAGTCATAACCCGACCCTGCCCTTTTTGATGGTGATGTCTGCCACTCGGAGGGCCGGGCACATCATGTCAGTTCTAGACTTTGGGATGGCCTTGCTCGTCCTGAATGTGTCAAAGAAAATTATCAGCAGAGTTACCCTAAAAAGCCTCTCTTCAAAAACATCCCTTGCTACCCCTGGAACCCTCCGGATGACTTCCCTCATCATGTGCAGTGTGAAGGGCCTGTGCCCATCCATCTGTGGGATAGCTTCTTGGGACCAGCCCTCCAGAACCTTTTTTACCATGAACTCTGTAGTGGTATCCCTTCACACAACCAAGCTTCAAAAAGAAAGCCACATTAGCCAGCATCAGCCTGGAATGTCTCAGTAAAATCCTTCTCCCCTCAAACACGCTATGAATTTGAGCAATTGTCCCATTGATACTTTATTCTTTATTTGCAAAATTTGATATCCTGCCCTTGCCGAAGCATCAGGGCAGTGTACAATACAATAATCCATTGGCTACAGAAAATAAAAGGGGAGAAAGGAATGCCATTGATAGACAGGAAGGTAAGAGAGAAGAAGAAACAAAAAGTAGGAGAAGTGAGACGCAACATGGAAGAAGCAGAGATACAGGGCAGGAGGGAGGGAGCTGTCAAGTGATTAGGCAAGGGGGTCACTAAACTAGCGGTGGGGGGGGGGGGCCTGACGGGGAAGAGTCCGAGCCATCAGCAGGAGCAGGAAGGTCATAGGCCTGACAAAAAAGGTGAGTTTTAAGGAGTGTCTTGAACCGAGGGAAAGAAGGTTCAGTGCGGAGAGAGTGCGGGAGAGAGTTCCAGAGGGCGGGGCTGAGGAAGAAAAAGGCAGAATGACGGGTGAGCTCAAGGTGGGCCTGGGAGGAAGAAGTAAGAAAAAGACGATTGCCGTGTGCAGAACGGAGGAGACGGGGGGCTGGTTGAAATTGAATAATGTCAGCCAGGTATTGTGGAGTAATAGTATGCAGGACCTTGTGGGTGATGGTAAGACGTTTATAGATGAATCTGACAGAGATCGGAAGCCAATGAAGGGAGAGAAGAGAGGGGGTGATGTGGGCGTTAACAGGGGAGTGAGTGATTAGGCGGGCGGCAGTATTTTGAACTAACTGAAGATGGCGAAGTTGATAACGGGGGAGGCCAGCAAGAACAGCGTTACAGTAGTCTAAACGAGTGATCACGAGGGACAGAACAAGAGTAGTGATAGCAGAGGTAGAAAGGAATGGGCGGATGGATCTAATTCTGCACGGGTGGGAAAAAGGAGGCGCGCACCACAGAGGAGATGTGGTGGTGAAAAGAAAGGGAGGAGTCAAGGGTGACACCTAGGTATCGAAGAGTGGAGACAAGGGGAATAGGACGAGCAGACATAGTGGGTGACAGAGTAGGGGAGGGGGCACCAAAAGAGAACCAAATGGAAGAGGATTTGGATGGATTAACATGAAGAAAATTGTGGCTGAACCAGGAGGTGATGAGAGTAAGGCAGTCATTGAGAGGAGAAAGATCGGGAGCAGAGGAGGAAGTATGATAGACTAAGAGAATACCATCAGCATAGATATAAGAGGAAATGCCCGTTTGTTGAATGAGCAGGGCAAGAGGAGCGAGGAAGACGTTGAAAAGTAGGGGAGCAAGGATAGAGCCCTGTGGTACCCCACATTGCAACAGAAGTGAGAGTGAAGCATTGGGACCCATGTGAACAGCGAAGGTACGAGAAGAGAGGAAAGACCGAAACCACTCCAAAACTGTACCATAGATACCCAAGTCAGACAGGCGTGAAAGGAGGGTGCGGTGATCGACAACATCAAAGGCGGAGGAGAGGTCTAGTGAGACAACGAGAGAGAGGTCACCATGATCATGGGAGCGGTGGATTTCAGAAAGAAGTGCTAGGAGAATAGTTTCGGTGCTGTGGCTGGCGCGGAATCCTGATTGGCGTGGGTGGAGGGAGAGGGTGGAATTGAGATGAGTGGCAAGCTAAGAGAAAACAAATTTTTCGAGAACTTTAGAGAGGAAAGAAAGATTAGCTACTGGGCGCCAATTGGCGGGAATGGCAGGATCCAGGGTAGGCTTTTTAAGAAGGGGACGAACTATAGCGTGTTTCCAACTGGTGGGGAAGTGGCCAGAGGCGAGACTGGAATTGAGGATAGTCAAGGCGTATGGAATAAGAGTGAGAGAGGGGTTAAGAAGCCAAGAGGAAGGAAGGGGATCGAGGGGACAGATGGTCTGATGGGAGGAGGAGATGGCTTTAATGAGCTCGGCGGAGGTAACACGACCGAAGGTGCACCAGGTGTGGGGAAAGGTGCAAGTAGGTGGCGGAGAATTTATTACAGAGAGGGAGGAAGGGGGAGAGAGGCGGGGGCAGGTGGGGAAGGAGGAGGGAAGAGTTTGGACTTTGTTTGAAAAGAAGGAAGCGAGAGTGGTCGGGCTGAGGATGGATGGCGTGGGAGAAGAGGGAGGGAAGGAGGTGGAGGAGAGGGATTTGAGAACCTGATACAGACGCCTAGAGGAATTAGAGGAGGAAGCAATGAGTTGTGAATAATAAGATTTCTTGGCAGAGGATATCATGGAGCGATAATGCTGGTGCGCCTGACGGAAGGTGGAGGCAGAAGATGCAGAGGGCACCGACGGTACCGGCCCCGGTGGGAATTCTGCCCATGCTGACTTTTTCGGGCATCAACAGATCGATGCCAACTTCGATCGATACCGATACCGTGCTTTGCATGAACATCGGGATCGGAGATGCTTTGAATCTTCCGATTCCGATGACTCGGATAACTCGGTCGGTACCAGAGTACTTCTTCCGGAAGACTCCTCTTCTCCTCAACGCAGAATATCTCCTCCGCAGGACATATCTTTTCAGAATTTTATTCGTGATGTGGCCCGAGGCCTATCAATCACGGTAGCTCCTGAAAAAGAACCTAGAGCAAAGGAATTGGAAATACTCCAATACCCTAAGGCTCCCAAAGAGGCAGCTACCCTGCCCATTCTTGAAATTCTTCATTTATTTATTTATTTATTTATAGTCTCTTATATACCGCACTATTCAGAATCAGCGCGGTTTACATGTAACAAAAATGCTCAGTACAGTTGAACGCATATGAGTTTTACAGGTAACAGGGCATAAAAACTTGGATAACAGGGGAAAACTGTTTACAAAATTTATTACATGGAGTCATAATGACAGTAGTTTCACGGAAACATAACCACCACTAAGTGTTTGAGTATCATACTTGGTGTGTTGTTGATATACCATAATTTGTATGGAAGTGGTATCGCCAGGAGACTTTGGGCTCTAGGGGTTGTCGTTAGGCTCTATAAGGTATTTGTTGAAGAGGTGGCATTTGAGGGCTTTCCTAAACTGTGGTAGGTTCTTAATAGCCCGGATCTCAGGAGGTAATGCGTTCCAGCATCTTGGGGCACTGAGACTAAAGGCTCTGTTGGCTGTCGAATTGGTGCAAACAGTTACTGCCTTCGGGACTTTTAGGGAGTTTATAGCCGTGGATCTTCTTGCTCTATTTGGGGAAGTGATATGGATGAGTGAGGTTAAGGATGCAGGTGAGAGATTGTTAATAGCTTTAAAGGTGATTATCAAGATCTTGAAAACTATTCTGGCCTGGATGGGTAGCCAATGCAACTTTATCAGCAGAGGCGTTATGTGGTCGCTCCTGGAGGCTCCATGAAGGACTCTTGCTGCAGCGTTCATGGCTAGTTGCAGCGAGTTCAATGTAGATTGGGGAAGACCTTGAAGGATGGCATTGGCATAGTCAAAATGGGGTATGATCAATGCCTGGAAAATTGTCCGGAAATCAGTTGGTTCAAGCATGGAACGTAGATGCCTAAGTGTGCGGATCTTGTAGTATACTGATTTGACTATGTTTCCTATATGGGCCTTCAAATCCAAATGCTGATCTAAAGTGACTCCCAGGTAACGTATTGAGGATTTAGATTGCAGCTCAGCTTCTTTTACCTTAAGATATTGTGGTGGGGTAAAGTTGGGGTTCCTCGTAATGAAGAGTACTTCCGTTTTCTTATGTTGTATTCTGAGGTTTTGAGAAAGAAGCCATTCAGATATTGCGTTGAAACAGTTCGTCAGTGGAGAGAGGTCCATATGCTCAGTAGAGAAGGGAATGTAAAGCAGGACGTCGTCTGCGTATAACATGCAATCGACATTGAAGAACCAGATGATATTACAAATTGGTTGCATGTAAATATTGAACAAGAGCGCAGAAAGGGAGGAACCCTGTGGGACTCCCTGGCTTTGGTGGAATGGTTCAGAATTTTTTCCTCCAGAACGAACATGCTGCCATCTTTCGGTCAGGTAGGATCTGCACCATTCAAGCGCTCTTCCATTTATGCCTTTGTCAATCAGTCGTCTTAATAGAAGCTCGTGGTTTACTGAATCAAACGCTGCAGCGATGTCTAGAAAGATGAGTGCAAATCCTTGACGAATGTCGTCAATGCTGGTGATTATCTTGCAGAAGAGAGTGGTAAGAAGGGTCTCCACTCCATGGAATTCCCTAAAGCCATGTTGGCAAGGATCTAACGGTGCGGCGGAGTCGATATGATCTTGCAATTGACGTTGAGCCTCCTTTTCTATGATCTTCGCGAGTAGTGGGATGCTGGATATAGGTCTGTAGGATTCTACCTGTTGGGGATCAAGCTTGCAGTTCTTTAGCAGAGGTCTGATAGAAGTATGTTTAAGGGCTGAAGGGAAAGAGCCAGTTGAGAAGGAGAGGTTCATTATTTTGGATAGTACTGGGCTGAAGTGACTGCGAAGCTCCTTGATCCAGAAGGCTGGGCATGGATCCGACTGGGCAGTGGTGATATTAAGGGCCACAATAGTGTCTTCAATCCCTCTCTTGGTGGGGGTAGAGAACATGGTTAGGGCTGTTTGGTAGACTTGCTCTGTGGCGTTAGTTGTAATAGAGGTTTTGTTGGTCTGGCATATCTTGGATTGTATGTAGGTTGCATAATCTTGTGGGTGTATCTCGAATGGGGGTCCAGAGGATGGTTCCTTCGATAAGGTTTTTACTAGGTCGAAGAGGTTGTGTGGTTTGTTAAGCGATCTCTTTAAGGTATCAGCGTAGTACTGTTTCATCGAATCAGTGATTGCGTTGCGGTGTGCAGCAAGATGAAGGTTGTATGTTGTCTGGTCATTTAAAGAATGAGATCGGCGCCAGCATTTCTCTAGTTTCCGAAGTTGGCTAAGCGATGCTCTGAGATCAGCTGAGTACCATGGGGCACTCGCTCTCTTCCCTGGAGGCTTATTGGCTGGTGTGCGTAGTGCGATTGAGCTAAGGCAATTGTTCCAGTGGGAAATTAGGTCGTCAAGGTTCTGGGTGGCTTCACAGATGAGTTGTTGTGTTTCAGCAAGGATAAGCTCTCTGTTGTAAGGCTTGAAACATCGAGAGGGTGGTCTTGTTGAGTTGGTTTGTATTTTGTTGATTTTTGTATAGGCTTTGTGAGAAGGAATCTGGATAATGATCAGTTTGTGATCTGACCAGGGAACAGAAGTTATGGAAGATATGGGGTCCTGGGCAGGGTTAAGAGATGTTTGCGGGGCTAATACTAGGTCCAGGATATTTCCCTTAATATGAGTAGGGTCTTTAACCAATTGCTTGAAGCCAAGATTTTCAAGGGCATCAAGGAAGGCTGATACTTGATTATCTTGTAGTGTAGGCAGGTTAAAGTCGCCTAGGATCCAATTTGGGATGCTTGGGTTATGGGTGTTGGATGCAAGATCGATGATAGCAGCAAGATCATCAGGGGAAGCTGAAGGTGCTCTGTAAAGCAGGTTGATTGAGCAGCGTTTGTTGGAAATGGTAATGGTCTCCATGTGATTTGTACTGGTGGAGTCTATCGTTCGAAAATGGAGGTCTGTCCTGGTGAGGATGAGCACGCCACTTCCTCTTTTGTCTTGTCTATGGCTTGAATGTGCAGTGAAATTCTTGGGGAGGAGCTGATTGAGTATGACGTTATCTTCGGCGGATAGCCATGTCTCAGTGATCATGAGTATGTCAAGGTCATGGCTGGCAATGATGTCAGTGACGGCTGGCCATTTCTTCCGGATAGAACGTGAATTGATTAGGGCACATTTTAGGCTATGAGGGTAGAGGTTTTCAACTTGTTTGGGTTTCATATTGTGTTGAAGTGCAATGTGTAACAGATGGGGGTGGTGTGGGCGGGTGTCCCAATTTATGTTATTATGGGATGCACTGGTCCACCTCCTCCCATGGCTCCGTAATATAGGAATCTGATTGGATGCTGGGGTTAAGGCGAGAGAGTTGGAGAACCATCTTGAGAGGATGATATAGCATCCTACTATGGTGGTAATGGGGGAACCCATCTTGGCAGAGCACTGTGTGATTGTGGTCAATTAGGGTAGACTACCAGAAAGTTATTAACAAACCCTTAATATTTAGTGCAGTAGGTTGGGTCACAACAGACAATATGATCATAGACAGTGGTTAATGTTAGAATACTAGCAACATTACACTTATGAGACTACTGACAACAGTAAAGTAGATTGTTTGCAATGGTAGATTACTGGAAGTGGTGCAATGGTGACTGGTACTAATCAGGCTACTGAGTACAGAATATTGGTTGATTGTCCATGGAAGACTACTGGCAACAGTAAAATGGTGACTGATACTATCAAAGGTTACAGACAACAGTATAGTAATTAAATAGTAATGATAAGCAATGTACATATTTGTACAAATATGTACATATTTGTACAAATATGTACAAATATGTACAAATATGTACAAATATGTACAAAGTTTCCCAAAGTTATAATCCCAGTTGAACTCTCCTGTTATATGTAAACTCACCACAGCCTGTTGCTTGCAATGAGTATTCCTGTTTTAATGTAAACCGCGCTGATGAGAAAGAGTGCGGTATAAAAGAGCTATAAATAAATAAATAAATAAATGGGTACTGGCAACAGTACAGTAGTGACTGGTATTACTAACAGCTACTGACAACAGTATGATAAATAAAGAACAGTAGTAATGATATGTGGTGACTATACTAGTGAGACTATACTTGCAATTGACAGCATGGGAGAGGAGAGTCTGAGGCTTGAGATTAATCCAGGTTCTGTCGCGTGGTATCTGCTTTGCTGGCTATGGGCGATGCGAGGACGTATAGTGCTGTGGGCTGTGGCTTCAGTAAATGTGCTCAGCCTCGGGGGAGCTCTGGTTGCTGGAAAGTCGTGTGCTGGTTCTGTATGTGGTGGCCGTTGATCTTTGTGGGCCAGCTGCCTAAGGGCCACGCCAAAGGGCCCTCTGGCGAGGCCCTCAGGCGCGGGCCCGCCAGGCGCGGGCGCGCCCGACGGCGCTTCTTTAAATTGAAGATGTTGGCTGTATCCCCGGCGGCTCGATCCCGGCCAGGAGAGCTGTTGCTGAGCCGGGGTGCAGGAGGGCAGAGGCCTTCGCGCCCGACGGCACTTCTTTAAATTGAAGGTGTTGGCTGCCCCGATTGGGCAGCTGCAGCAGGGGGTGGGCCCTGTATCCCCGGCGGCTCGATCCCGGCCGGGAGAGCTGTTGCTGAGCCGGGGTGCAGGAGGGCAGAGGCCTTCGCGCCCGACGGCGCTTCTTTAAATTGAAGATGTTGGCTGCCCCGATTGGGCAGCTGCAGCAGGGGGTGGGCCCTGTATCCCCGGCGGCTCGATCCCGGCCGGGAGAGCTGTTGCTGAGCCGGGGTGCAGGAGGGCAGAGGCCTTCGCGCCCGACGGCGCTTCTTTAAATTGAAGATGTTGGCTGCCCCGATTGGGCAGCTGCAGCAGGGGGTGGGCCCTGTATCCCCGGCGGCTCGATCCCGGCCGGGAGAGCTGTTGCTGAGCCGGGGTGCAGGAGGATTTGATGCTCAGGATGTGGGAAACACCTCTTAAAGAAGTCACAGGAGACTTGGAGATTATGAGCCCCCTTCTCCCTGATGACAAACGACAAGACTTCCTTACTCTTGTCAAGCATGCTCAAGACGTTTCCAAGTTTGTAAATCGTGCAGCCTTTGACTGCTTTGAATCCATCAGCAGAACTTCTGCTATTGCCATTGGTGCACATCGGATTGCCTGGCTTCAGGCATCAGACTTGGAGACTTGGGTACAGGACAAATTAGGAAACATCCCTTGCATAGGAGAAAACCTCTTTGGCAAGAATTGGCAGGAAAAGGCTAATGAGATAGATATTGACAATCTCACTTTAGACAGATTGTCAAAATCTACAGCTACTCCAGCCAAAAAGAAACCCTATAAAAAACCCTTCTTCAGCAAAAAGAGGAAGTTTTATCCATCCTGTACCCAGCAAGGGCAAGCTCAGGGTCAAGTTGCCCAAAACGGACAACAGCAACAATCCGGACAACAGCAACAATCCAGACAACAAAAGAAGCCAAAAGGCCAGAGAGCTCAACCAGCTCCACAGGCTCAGCCCCCTCAAGGGCTTTGACTCCTTCCTAGAGAGCTTAGCTTTCCTGCCTCTGAAGGGTCCAGAACCCCTAAACATTCCAGGCAGGTTGTGTCATTTTGTCAACAGATGGCACAAAATAACAGCAGAAAATTGGACTCTGTCCATTGTAGGGGAGGGGTACAAGCTTCATTTTCACAGAATGCCCCTCCTACAATCGTAAGACAGTTCAATTCCCAAACCTCTCCAGACAATCTTCTGGATCAAGAGGTCTCAACACTCCTTGCTCAGGAAGCAATAGAGGAAGTGTCCATTCCTCAACAGGGTACAGGGTTCTACTCCCCCCTATTTTCTTATTCCAAAGAAAACAGGAGGACACAGACCCATTCTAGACCTTGGAGAATTGAACAAATATCTGTTCCGAGAAAAGTTCAAGATGATTTCTCTGGGAACTCTTCTGCCATACCTTCAAAGTCAGGATTGGCTTTGCTCTGTAGATCTAAAGGATGCATATATTCATATTCTGATCCATCCAGATCACAGGAAATTCTTATGATTCCTTTTCAAGGGAAAACACCTCCAATACAGGGTTCTTCCTTTTGGTCTGGCTTCGGCACCAAGAGTATTCACGAAATGCATAGCAGTAGTATCTGCATTCCTGCGAACCCTAGGGATATTCGTCTTCCCTTACTTGGACGACTGGCTCATTCGAGCCCCCGCGATTCCAGAAGCCAGCTGTGCACTGTCTCACACAATGTGAATTCTCCAATACTTGGGATTGGTCATAAACTTCCCAAAATCCCAACTTGTTCCTTCTCGGACCCTGGAGTTCATAGGAGCTTGTTTAGATACCAGACAGTCAAGGGCTTTCCTTCCACAGCCCCGCTGTCTTCGCATAATGCAACTAGCTTCTCAAGCAGCGGGAAAGTCCTCCCTAACTGCTCGAGAACTGCTGCAATTACTGGGACATATGGCATCCACAGTTCATGTAGTTCCCTATACTCGCCTCCACATGCGAGCAGCCCAGTGGACACTATCCACACAGTGGACACAGGCCACAGGACGTCTGTCGGACAAGATATCAAACTCACAATGACTGATCTTGTCCCTACAATGGTGGCAATCACTGGAGAATCTTTTAGTGGGGTCTCCTTTCCAAAAACCCGCATTCAAGGCCACCCTAACAACAGATGCATCACAGGTGGGATGGGGAGCACACCTGCACCATCTCTCAACCCAGGGTACCTGGACTGCACAGGATGATTGTCTTCACATAAACCTCCTAAAACTCAGAGCAATCTATCTAGCTCTTAGAGTATTCCATACCCAGCTCAGCTACAAGACAGTCCTAGTCCAAACGGACAATCAAGTAGCCATGTTCTACGTGAACAAGCAGGGCGGAACAGGCTCTCTGTCATTATGCAACGAAGCTTTACGACTATGGGCCCTCGCCAGAGAGCATCAAATTCACCTTCTTGTGGTATATCTTCCAGGCATTCAAAACCTTTGGGCAGGCAAACTCAGCCGAGTACTGCTGCCTCACGAATGGTCTCTCCACATAGACCAGCTGATAAAGATATTTCACATCTGGGGAACCTCAGACATAGACCTCTTTGCAAGTCCACTGAATGCCAAACTTCCCCGGTTCTGTTTCAGAATTCCGGCTCACAATTGCCAGGCAAGCGGCGCCTTTTTCCTTCACTGGGGTCAGGACTTCCTCTATGCCTTCCCACCCATTCCCCTCATCCCCAAAACACTCTTCAAGCTTCAGAGAGACAAAGGTCGTATGATCCTCATAGCGCCACGGTGGCCACGACAAACGTGGTATCCCCTGCTTCTACATCTCTCTCAAGCTGCACCTCTGGAGTTAGGTGTGCTCCAGACCTTCTCTCCCAAGAGAACGGGATGCTATGGCACCCGAATCCCCAGTCCCTGCATCTCAGGGCCTGGTTGCTGACAGCCTAGACCTTCAGGATCTTAACCTTTCCCAACAGGTAAAGGATGTCCTTCAGGCTTCCAGAAAACCTTCCACAAGACGTTCTTACGCCTTCAAGTGGAAACGTTTTACTATATGGTGTTCTCAAGAGGGCTTAAACCCCCTTGTAATACCTTTGGAATCGGTACTAGAGTACCTACTTCATTTATCAAATTCTGGTCTAAAGACAAATTCAATAAGAGTCCATCTTAGTGCAATTGCAGCTTCCTATAAGCCTCTAAATGGACAGCCAATTTCCTCTCATCCACTCATAGCAAGATTTATGAGAGGTCTTCTATTATAAAGCCTCCCATCAGGCCACCACCGGTGGCATGGGATTTAAATCTAGTTCTCGGACAGCTCATGAAACCGCCCTTTGAACCTATAGCCATTACAACCCTAAAGTTTTTATCCTGGAAGGTCATCTTCCTAATTGCAATCACCTCCGCGCATCGCATTAGTGAATTGCAAGCTTTAGTGGCTGATCCCCGTTATACAAGGTTTCACCATGATAAGATTGTTCTCAGAACTTATCCACATTTTATGCCAAAAGTGGTTTCGCCTTTTCATTTAAATCAATCGATTTACCTTCCTGTATTCTTTCCGAGGCCTCATGCCTCTAATGCAGAAAGGAACCTTCATACTTTGGACTGTGAAAGAGCCTTGGCTTTTTACCTACAAAGAACACAGCATCATAGAAAGTCTTCTCAACTTTTTGCTGCTTTTGATTCTAGTCATTTGGGACTTCCAGTCTCCAAAAGAACGCTATCTAAATGGATTACACAATGCATATCCTTTACTTATGAGAGTAAGAGTCTTCCTCTTCAAGGCCATGTCACAGCACATAATGTGAGAGCCATGGCAGCCTCTATGGCTAACCTTCACTCTGTGTCTGTCAATGACATCTGTCGAGCAGCCACCTGGGCTTCAGTGCACACATTCACAGCTCACTACTGCCTAGATAAAGCCTCCCGTTGGGAAGCCTTCTTTGGCCAGGCTGTTCTTCAACATCTCTTTCAGACTTAATTCAACTCCTACCCACCAACCCTGGTAGGATGCCAGAGATCCATGGGAGGAAGCATGGCCCACCTCACTATAGGTGGCAGCTTCCTGGGGCCATCTCCCTTGCTTCTTCAGCTAGGGAGTCCCCATATGTGAAGACTGCATTCCTGCTTGTTCCTGGAGATAGTGTAGTTACTCATCTGTAACAGGTGATCTCCGGGAACAACAGGAATTTAGTCTTCACAATCCACCCACCTCCCCTAGGAGTTGTCTCTCTATTTCTCTGTCTCTTTCCTCTCTCCCTCTATCCTTTCACTCAGCTACAAACTTAACTGAAGAGGGACAGTTGGAAAGGTGGGAAGGCAGCACGCATGTGCTGAGGGATGCTCCCAAAAGCATTCCTATTGGACGCTGGGGAGCGTTCCCGCGCAGGCTCCGTCGGTACTGACGATACACATATATAAAATATGTGAAGACTAAATTCCTGCTGTTCCCGGAGATCACCTGTTACAGGTGAGTAACTACGCTTTATTCTTCTTGGTCTGTTGTGTAGATTTTGGCAATCATAGCCCACCAAGCTGCACTGCAGGATCTTCACTTTGACCGATGTGGGAGCACAGTCAAATATTCCAGACTCAATGCCCTTGCTGCAGCTCCCCTCCCATCCTCTTGCTGCACCTGGTTTGGGTGTGCCTCTCACTGCAGATTGCACACGCATGTCTGTATTTGCAGGTATTGCGAAATCCACATGCACCCCCATCAAACAATCTGCAAACGCCCTGCGCCTAGAGCAGGTGATGGGGGGTGTTATTTTCTCAGTCAGTGAACCTGTTCTCCTCCCGAAAGTGTTGCAGCAGCTCTGCCTTCTTAGCCGGCCTCTGCTGCGGTGATGTAGGGCTGACCCAGCCCACTTTCTGGCCCTGGGTCATCAGCCGGATCCAGAGATCTATGTCCTTCATCTCCCAGCTGAGCCCTTTGTTCCCAGTCATGTTTCTGCGGAATTGTTCATCATACTTTAACCATGTGTTGCCACTGCAGATTCTATATGCTTCACAAATACAATCCTGATACTTAAACAAACCCCTGCACTGCTCTGGGTGTCTCTTGCCTATCACGCTGGCTAGTATACAGAAGGCGGCACACCAGTTTGCTATCATTCGTGGGAAATTATTTGCCTTCCGGCTAGCCATCTTGCATTTACCACGTCAGCCTGTGCAATCGCAGTGAATGTCATTTTGCCTGATCAGCAAGGTGAATATATCAATATATTGACCTTTCCATATCTTCTCTCTCTGGGCCAGTGGTACATGGCCATTGAGTGCACTAGTGAGACAGGTGTACTCAGCTGGCTTTGCCTCGGATACCCCATTCCCTTCCTTTGATTCTGACCCAGTACTGTTACCTGTGTTCTCTATCTCGAGCTTAGCTGGGCCGGCCTGGGAGCCACTGCCTGAGCCCTTGCTCTGGTCCCCTGCAGGAGTCGCAGGCTTGGGCACTGCTGCTGGGGCCATGTTCTCTGTCATGACACTTGAGCCTACCAGCCCTGCGTTGTGTAGCTGGCTGGCCTTTTGGCTGGCTGCAACAAACTCAGGATGCCTGCCTGCTCTCCAGGAACAAGCAGGAGGTCAGTCCTCACATAAGGGTGAAATCTGCGCCGATGGAGCCTGAGTGGAGTATTTCCTCAGTTTTCAAAGAAAGCCTTTGGGACATGCTACCATGCATGAGTGGTCCCTTTCCCGCCCAAGGGTGCCATCTTGCTCAGTCTCCTTTTTTCTGTGGAGCCCAATGGAAGTCTATCCTGTTTCCCCGGAAAAATCCTTGCTAATTATTCTTAAAAGATAGCCTTCCCAGTTTGCCTGGTTCCTCTTCCTACCTCAAGCCGGCACTGTTCCTGGTGCTGTTCTAGGCTCCTCTTTCCTTTTCTGATCGAGGCTTGCCTCAACCAGCATTTGTGCCTTTTTTCACCGGGGGTTGTCGATCCTGTCCGGTTGCTCCCCACATGTCCCCTGGTGGGATCAAAAAATGTGACCACTGCAGTCAAACCATGTCAGTGATCGACACCCATGACTGCTGCCTGGGACCGGACCATGACAGCACTTCCTGCGACCTGTGCCAGGCCATGAAGCCTAAGACCAACAGAAAAAAGTCGGAGTTGCAGGAAAACTATTCCCCAGGGCCGACTCGGTCCTGGCCTCCCGACGCCGAGCTCTAAATCCAGCATGTCCTGTGAGGTCCGAGCATCCTTGGAGTCCCGCGGCAGCAGCTCCTCCAAGAAGACCTTGGACCCAGAGAAAAAGAAGAAGTCGTCCTCGAAGTCTGCCAAGGTTGCACCAGAGAAATCCAGTACAACTGCGGAGGGACTTGGGCGGCTCTGAGAAGCATCTTAGTAAGGTCCTCAAGAAGAATTCCTCAGGGGCGGAGACCATGTGAGGTTCCTCGAGGCCATAGTCCTCGTCGAAGACGCATTTGCGAGAGTGCTGGTGCCGGGCCTGAGATCCTCGATACCCGCACCAAATGCTGTGGTGCCTTCTGGCTTGGAAACCAGAATGGCAGCCCTGGAGCAGAATATCACTGCTATCCTGGTCCTGCAGCAGGCAATGATGGCTGGTTCATCTGCACCAACAACCGGGCCCCTAACTGCAGGGGTGTCCCTGTTCATCGAGACAAGCTTTGAGCACCACTGGCCTCAGGTGAGCCCTTGGCGCTGGTCGAGGTCCTATTCCTCGGGCATCCGATCCTCCCTGGCTAGTTTCCACGGCTCAGACCCCGCTGACCCCGAGACAGTGAGTCACAGAGCCTTGGACTTGTCATCACCAACTCGACTCCGAGTGGGAGACCGACGACAAGGCATCCCCAGAAACTAAACAGCACCGAGATATTCCTTCGGACCTGTCTCCTCCGGCGCCCCAGCACCACTCTCCTCCAGAGGATGTGGCCTTCCATGACTTCGTCAAGGGTATGACCAGAGCTCTCTCAATGCAGACTGAGGCAGAGGAAGATCCATGCACTGAGGAGCTGGAGATCCTCCAATAAGAGTTTCCACCCAAAGAAACCCTCACGGTGCCCGTATGGCAGATCTTTGTGCGGCTACTGCTTAGAGTGTGGGAAACACTGGCATCAGTACCGGTGGTGGACCAGTGCCTCTATACCATTTAGCGCGTCTGGAAGGGCCCAGGGTTCCACAGACCTCAACTCCCGCATAACTCCATGGTCGTCATGTCGACCATGCAAAAAATTCAAGAGTCAAAAGACCCACTTCTCCATTCCCCCCAGAAGGGAGGCCAGAACCCTTGACACCTCAGGCACAAGTGTTACCAGGGCTCGATGCTGGTGTGCCAGATCCAGGCCTACAAATTATACATAAGCATGTACCTGAGGGCTCTAACCCAGGAGCTGTTGATGTTTTCGGCTGATCTTGTCAGGGAACCCCCTCCAGCTGTTCCAGTCCCTGACCTTGAGACAGTCCCTGTCCTCTCCCTAGCAGCCTACAATGGCTTAGAGTTGCGGCAGCCAGCATCGGTATATGTAATATACGGAATATGCAGAATATGTGGAAATATTTCTTTACGGGAAGAGTGGTAGATGCGTGGAATAGTCTCCCAATGGAGGTAGTAGAGATGACAACAGTATCTGAATTCAAAAAAGTATGGGACAAACAAAGAGGATCTCTGAAGGAAAAAAGGGGACTGTTGTAGTGGTTGATATGGAAGGGGAGATTAGATAGGCCATTTTTTTTCCCTGCCGTCAAGTTTCTATGTTCCTATTTTTCTAACGCTAAACCTGGCTACAATCTTCTGACTTCGAGAAATGAGTACAAGACAAGCTGCTCGATGTCCCCTGCACAGGGGAGAATCTATTCTGCAAACCCATTGCCGACAAGGTGGCTGAGATTGAGGCCATCATGGTGACCCTCCAGAGGCTCTCTAAAAAGACCTCATCCCTTCCCTGCAGGATACCAGTGGGGAAAGGCCCCTGTTCCCAAGAAAAAGGGTCCTTTCCCATAGAGCCACCACTACCAACCCTTCTTAGGCTAGCAACAAGGTTCTCACCCTAAGAGGCAAGGGCATGGGGCTCAGAAGGCGAAAGCACCAAAGCCTCTGGTCCCAGTTCCCACCCAACCTGGGGGAAGCTTTTGACTCCCAGGGCAAGGCCTCCCCTCCCCCAGGAGATCTGTTTGGATGTGATCATCATCTTTCCAAACTCAAGCTCGGGGTGAGTTATAATTCAGGTATAGTAGTGTTCTCTTGCCCCGGAAGGCTAGGAATATGTTTATACACATCATGTGAAGTCATTAGAGAAAGACATGATGTTTGGGAAGGTTGAAGGTTAACGCAAGACCAGCAATGAAATCAGTACAATAACAGCAGCTATGGATGCCACTCTATCAACAATTAGTCGCCTGACTGTAGACCGAACACAGTTTAGGACAACTATCCAGAGGGTCACGATGAGTCTGTACCAACTCAACGGCAGTTAACAACAACAGTAATGTTTAGATTGTAAAAAGATTTGTTACTGGATTTGCAGTGATGCCTGTAGGACACATAAAGTCAGGCAAGGTCTGCAAAGGAAATGGCACATTTTATTTTCATTTTTTTGGATTTCTGCATACATGTGAACCTTCCCTAAATTTCATAGCATTCTCATTAACTTCCTTCTGCTTATGGTGGTGTGTTTTTCACTTGCATTGATAAATTTGTATTCTCTTATTCTTTTTCTACGCTACTACATATAATTTGAGTTGATTTTTTTAAAGGCAGTATATACAACATCAATTCAATTTATACACAATATACTGGACTGTGTGACTGTTTTTGAGCTTATTTAAATTAGTGAATGTGATAAGTGAAGTGTTGATAAGCATTTTTGACTTCTTCGTTTAAATTGATATCATGATGAGAATTCCATGGCAGATGTGAGTAATATTAGTAGAATGTCTCCTCATATCCAAAACAATGATAATGGGGGTCTTGGATATTGTGATGAAGTAGGTAATGAACAATTTCAAATAGATATCAAGTAGAAATTAAATGAAAAACTCATGTAAAGTGGGTGTATCCATGTTTTACAGAGATACACAGTCTCCGAGATTCATTCTGTTTTGTTATTTACTCTGTGTTATCCTCTGTTCTATATATGACCCCACTGTGTGCTCAGTTGTCATCTATGGGCATACAGTTTTGGCTTTATGCCGATTTGTGGTGTTTGTTCTGTTTAAGGTTGAACATGACTTATCTTAACTCCAATTGATAGTAAATTTTAATCAAATGGCAACATGGTTTGGATGAAACGGCCTTAGTATTAATTAAAAACAAAACAAAACACACAGACCATGGTTGTCTGATTTTGCTCCCCCTGAGAAGATAATTTTGCTAGTAAATGAGATTATCCTATATACTGAAGTGACATATTTACACTTTATTTTCAGTTATCCATGTGTCCTTATATATTCAAGATTGTCCGGCATGCATTTTTAGGCTACATATTTATCCAGATGCAGATGATTTCTGGAGCACTGTTCAGGCTCTGGTCCTATCATATATGAACTATGGTGTTTTGGGGATTGCTGCATTTATATATCTGACTGCTTCAATGAACTCAAAACTCCACTGCAAGAGTTATTGCAGAAACTAGGAGAACAGATCATATTTTGCCAATTTTATTTAGCCTGCAGTAGTTCACCTGTAAAATGAGGCTGCAATTTAAGTGTTTATATATTATTTATAAACTGATCTACAAATGAATGGAAAACGAGTTGTTAATGCTCTTAACATCATATACCCCATTCCACATGTGAAAGCACCTTTTAGAAAGGTCATTTAGGTGGCCCTTGGGATGTCCAAGTTAAAAAAAAATCTGAAATTTGGTGGGAGGGGCAGAAGAGAAAGTAGATATGTAAATACATTGCAAAATTGGTCCTTGACTACCCCAAAGATGAATGTTTTCACAAACATATAATGGAGACGTGCAGAATAAGGGCCCAGACACGTGCACAGTGCTGGATGGTTTTAGAAACATACATGTGTAAAATATGGAAGTCGCTGGGATCAGCAACATAGACATGTCTGTGAAGACGTTGCAGAACACACACATGCATATATTACCACATACACATCCCAGTCTACCATTTTAGATACAGCAACGTGCAGTGCCGCAGCATTATTCAGAGAGGCATTGATTTTCATCTACCATCCTTCTGAGGGGGAAAAATGATTTTGGTGAGGAGAGCATGGCTCTGTTATCCTTATTGTTGAAAGCTGGCCGAAACGAGCACTTTTCAAATTCCTGTTCGGACGGGTATAGATAAGGATGTGTCCACTGGAGGTTTTAAATGTACAGCACCATTCTGAAGTCAGATATATACATGGATCTTTTTCTCGCTGTCCTAGGCATGCCTCCATCATGTCGCTGTGCGCCATACATGTGAAAGCATTGGACTCGTTTAAATTCGGAACTTAATAAAATGATTCTTGGAGTGTGGATGTAGTTGGCATGTCTGAATGGGTGTTTTCAGACGTGCAAGTCACAAATAGATCTTCTGAAATGATCCCCATGTATATTAAGTAGTGACAATTTATTGAAGCTGCTAACAGTATGAGTAGTTAGGAAGAAGTTGATCTGGGATAGGGTCCTCTCCGTTTGCTGGTCCCAAATTGTAGACCTCTCTTCCACTTAAGCCTGTGGAAAAAACAATTGTTCTTAACATGTCTTAAAAAGTTAAAAGCTCTTATTTTTTAACATAGGGGCCCTTTTACTGAAGTGTAGTAAGTTTTTGCACTTATTGCATTAGGAGCAAAACCGAATGCACAGTAAGTGCAAAAGCCATGCAGTAACTGTTGGGGACGTGCAAGCATGTCCTCTGCACTTACTGCATGGAAAAAGTCCCTTAACATGCATTAAATTCATTCATCTCTTGAGGTAATATTAAGTACACTGCATCAACTGCAAAATTGACAGCATACAGTAATTACCATGCACTAACTGCAACATGCAGTTTATACTCACTCTCTGCCCTGTCTCTGCCCTATTGCATACTAAGCAGTTAACATAGGATTTTTACCATGCTGGCTGCTTTTAATGCATGGTACCTGTGCTAATGATTACTGCATGTTAAAGTGTGCATTAACTGCTTAGCACAATTTAGTAAAAGGTACCCATAGCTTCTGCACAATTAATTTAAATTTTAGATAAGGTATTAATTGTATATTTATTTTTATTTTACATTTTTGATGTTAGTTATGCTAATTTATTTTCCAATATGTATTTTAGATTGCTCATTGTATTTAGTCATGTTTTATTATCCTGTTACATATATTAGATTGGGAGCAAAACAAGCGAGAGACAATAAGAGGTCTCGGGTGCTTTTATTAATAAGAACCCCTATGCGTTTCGGCCCCAGCCTTCTTTGGGGGGTACGCATCAAACAGCACTCTGTGAGGGAGATGTCTTTAAAAAGACATAAATGACATCAAGGCAATGAGGCCAGCAGTAATGCAGACAATTGCAAAGCCTTTAGACTGAGATTGAAAGCTATTGGGTATGAGGGGTTAATGCCGTGTTACCCAATCTCAGAGGAGACATGGTGTTATGATGAGGATTAAACCTCCTGTTAAAACAAAGAGCTCTTTCCATTTCAGATTACACAATCTAAAATTTTCAATCTTCAGATATGGAACAATTTTTGACTTCACTCAATAGTTGCATTACTAGAATTTGTCACGGGGACCCATACATATAGCTTGAAGAAAGAGCAGGATTTCTTTTTTTTTTTTTAATCATTCTGTCATCTTATGACAGTTTCTGTGGCATTCAAGGCTGTTGATGGTCCCTGCTTCCCCCCAAGTAAAGAAGAATATAAAGGTGAAGAAGCAAAAAAGGAGACTGTAAATACTACAAATAAGATGTAAGAGAATAATTCATGCAAGACAGCGCCGTCAATTACATTGTTTACAATGTTGGATCAGCTAGTTAAAGAAACAGTAACCTCTCTTCAAAAATGATGTTTTGACTGTTTCAACTACAGTTTTTATCTCTCAGGTTTCAGTCTTGTGCTGGAGCGAGCAGAGACCTGTTAATGCTCCGAATGAGAAATGAAATGTATTTCCCCCAACATCCCATGTCTTTTGTTTGTTAACAGAAGGGAGCAGTGCTCTGTGCATCTGATGGCAGTGACTGCTGGTCTGGTTTCTGAATTATTGTAATATAAATCGTAAGCACCGTTTGCGATTTCTTGACACTTCTATTTTATCTTTGACTTCGTCTGGGGGCTGAGAAAGAGATTGCTTTCATTTCGCTCCTCAGAGGGAGTCGATACAATGTGGAAAATGTCAAAGAACCAGAAGCTTGCTAGGGCTAGACTGTCTAATCTCATGCTTCAGAATATTAATGTGTAGCTACAGACATCTTAGCTATAATTAGGAGGAGGAAGGGGAATTGTAATGATCAGTAAAAATAAAGAAAGAAAGTATCTTCTGCCTATATGCCCATACATATTAGAAATGTATATTACCATAAACATATTTTTAGAAATGTTGCATTATATTTTACTGGTCATTAAGGTGATTAAAATGCAATCAGATTTGTAATTGCAGCACCCCCTTGGGTGCGCTTCTGCGTCCGGGATCAACCTGGCTGGAGTCCCCTCGAGGGTGGGCTCTGTTGGTCCTTGTCTGTTTGGCGCCAGCTGGAGAAGAAAGGTGTTAGTGGGTAGGATTTCCCTCCTTTCACCCCAGGAAACCTCTCAAAAGAACACTGCTGGGAACAAGGCTGGCTTAGATAGTATTTATAATTTATTTACTGTACAATATATATACATCAAGATTGCAATAAAATAATGCAGTATGTACAACCATAGTATGATAAGTGGTTCAAGCAGATACGGTAAAGCACAGTTACTTACCTGTAACAGGTGATCTCTGGGAACAGCAGGAATAAGTCTTCACATATGGGTATCGTCGGTACCAACGGAGCCTGCGCGGGAACGCTCCCCAGCGTCCAGTAAGAAAGCTTTTGGGAGCATCCCACAGCGCCTGCGCGCTGCCTTCCTGCCTTTCCCAACCGCCTCTCTCCAGTTCGAGTTTTAAAGCTGAGACAAAGAGAGAGAGAGAGGAAAGGAAAGATAGATAGAGAGATACAACTCCTAGGGGAGGTGGGTGGGTTGTGAAGACTTATTCCTGCTGTTCCCAGAGATCACCTGTTATAGGTAAGTAACTGTGCTATCTCCAGGAACAAGCAGGAATGAGTCTTCACATATGGGGACTCCCCAGCTGGAGATGCCAGGGAGATCCCCAAGGTTGTGAGACCCTGAGAAGGGCTCTACCTCCCCCCATGGATCTCAGGCATCCAACCAAGGATGGGGGTAGGAGTTGATTAGGTATGGAACAGGTGTTTGAGAACAGCCTGACCAAACAAGGCATCGCGGCGGGAGTCCTTGTCCAAGCAGTAATGGGCTGTAAAGGTATGAACCGAGGCCCAGGTGGCCGCTTGACAGATTTGGTCGATGGACACAGAGTTTAGATGAGCCATAGAGGCTGCCATGGCTCTCACATTGTGAGCTGTGACATGGCCCTCCAGAGAAAGGTTCTTACTCTGGTAGGTGAAAGAAATACACTGAGCAATCCAATTTGACAGTGTTCTCTTAGAGACCGGAAGTCCTAAATGAGAGGGATCAAAAGCAACAAAGAGTTGAGAGGACTTTCTGTGTTGCTGTGTCCTTTGTAAGTAAAAAGCAAGTGCTCTCTTACAATCCAGGGTATGGAGATTCCTCTCTGCACTTGATGTATGAGGTCCTGGAAAAAAGACAGGTAAATACACATCCTGGTTCAGATGAAAAGGTGAGACCACTTTAGGCATAAAGTGTGGATTGGTCCTGAGGACTACCTTGTCATGATGGAACCTTGTATAAGGAGGATTAGCCACCAAGGCTTGCAGCTCACTGATGCGGCGAGCTGAGGTGACTGCAATGAGAAAAATAACCTTCCAGGAAAGGAATTTCAAGGAGGTAGTGGCTAAGGGTTCAAAGGGTGGCTTCATAAGCTGACCAAGAACTAGATTCAAATCCCATGCCACTGGAGGTGGTCTAATGGGAGGTTTAGTTAAAAGAAGGCCTCTGATGAATCTTGCAATAAGAGAATGAGAGGAAATAGGTTGTCCATTGAGAGGCTTGAGGGATGCTGAAATAGCACTCAAATGGACTCTTACTGAATTCGTTTTAAGGCCTGCATGGAATAAATGCAGCAAATACTCTAGTAAAGAATTCAGAGATATTGCAAGGGGGTTAAGACCCTTCTCTGAACACCAAATGGTAAACCTTTTCCATTTGAAAGCATAGGAACGTCTAGTGAAAGGCTTTCTGGAAGCATGAAGGATATCCTTCACCTGCTGAGAAAATGCAAATCTTGAAGGTCTAGGCCTTCAGCAACCAGGCCATGAGATGGAGAGACTGGGGATTTGGATGCCATAATGTTCCCTCCTCCTGGGACAGGAGGTCTGGAGGAGATCCCAAGTCCAGGGAAGGAGCTTGAGAGAGATGCAGAAGTAGAGGGTACCACACTTGTCGTGGCCAACGTGGTGCTATGAGGATCATAGACCCTCGATCTCTCTGAAGCTTGAAGAGAATTTTGGGAATTAGGGGAATGGGTGGAAAGGCGTAAAGGAAGCCTTGACCCCAGTGAAGGAGGACGGCATCCTTGGCCTGAACTCCCTGACACGGAACTCTGGAACAGAACCGGGGAAGTTTGGCATTCCACGGACTTGCAAAGAGGTCTATGTCCGGGGTTCCCCAAATCCAAAAGATTCTGGCTATCTGGTCCATGTGAAGGGACCACTCGTGTGGAAGCAGAACTCGACTGAGTTTGTCTGCCCAAGAGTTTTGAACGCCTGGAAGATATACTGCCAGAAGATGAATTTGATCCTCTCTGGCGAAGGCCCACAATCTCAAAGCTTCGTTGCAAAGCGACAGAGCCAGTCCTGCCCTGCTTGTTCACGTAGAACATGGCTACTTGGTTGTCCGTGTGGATGAGGACTGTCTTGCAGCTGAGCAGGGTGTGGAAAACTCTGAGAGCCAGAAAAATTGCTCTGAGCTCCAAGAGGTTGATATGTAGAGAAGTCCCCTGTGGAGACCAGATGCCCTGGGTGGAGAGATCTTGAAGATGAGCTCCCCAACCCCTTGGAGAGGCATCTGTTGTAAGAATTGCTTGGGGTAACAACTGTTGAAAGGGGTACCCCAGCAACAGGTTTTGAGTGGACTTCCACCACTGGAGAGACCAAAAAAGGCGACTGGAGGTTGCTATTTTGTCTAATAGGCACCCTGATGCCTGGGTCCATTGGGTGGATAAAGTCCATTGAGCTGCCCTCATGTGAAGGCGAGCGTAAGGAACCACATGCACGGTGGATGCCATGTGGCCTAACAGTTGTAACATCTCTCGAGCAGTTAAATGGGACTTTAACTGTATCTGGGAGGCTAACTGCACCAAGCATAGGCAACGGGCCTGAGGAAGATAGGCCCTTGCAGTTGTGGTATCCAGCAAAGCCCCTATAAACTCCAGAGATTGAGTAGGGGTGAGATTGGATTTTGGGATGTTTATTGCCAGTCCCAAATACTGAAGGACACGCATTGTGCAGGTTAGACAAGTCTGGGCCTCTGACTGGGATGGAGCTCGAATGAGCCAGTCGTCCAGATATGGGAATACGAATATTCCTAGAGTGCGTAGAAATGCAGCTACTACTGCCATGCATTTCGTGAACACCCTTGGTGCAGAGGCCAGACCGAAAGGAAGCACCCTGTATTGGTAGTGCCTTCCTTGAAAAACTAACCGAAGGAACCTTCTGTATGTTGTGATGCTGCAGACCCTCTGAGAGGGGAAGAAAATGTTTTAAATGCAGGAAAAGTCAAGATAGGCCCTTGCAGTTGTGGTATCCAGCAAGGCCCCTATGAACTCTAGTGACTGAGTAGGGGTGAGATGGGATTTTGGGATGTTTATTACAAGTCCCAGATACTGAAGAACACGCCTTGTGCAGGCTAGGGAAGTCTGGGCCTCTGACTGGGATGGAGCTCGGATGAGCCAGTCCAGATATGGGAATACGAATATTCCTAGAATGCGTAGAAATGCAGCTACTACTGCCATGCGTTTTGTGAACACTCTTGGTGCAGAGGCCAGACCGAAAGGAAGCACTCTGTATTGGTAGTGCTTTCCTTGATAAAGGAACCGAAGGAACCTTCTGTGTGTTGTGATGCTGCAGACCCTCTGAGAGGGGAAGAAAATGTTTTAAATGCAGGAAAAGTCAAGCACAACCTGCAATATCACGAGGAACCACATAGGGGGAGCAGGAGGGACCTCCGAGGAACAGAGGAACCACACCTCCTAGGTTATGAGGTAATGCCAGCCAGCTTCCAATCAAGAAAGAGAGGAGTGCCTCTTAAAGGGAATTTGGAAGGTTGGAAGGCAGAACCAGAGGCGGAACTAGATTCCGGAGCAGAACAGGCAGAACAAGGAGAACTAGAACAGGTAGAATCGGAATCGGAATCAGAACAGGGAGAACAGCCTGGGAAAGGAGAACAGGCTGGGAAAGTGGTACAGCCCTGGAAAGGAGGATATCCTGAGGAGACAGGACAGCTCCGGAGAAAGGCACAGGCAGGACGGCCTGGGAAAGGAGGACTTCCAGGAGAACCAGCAGAACCAGCAGGTTGGGCAGGACATCCGAGTGCATGGGCTAGATATCCAGAAGGAGCAGTAATCCCTGAACCACGGTTCCGCAGGAGGCAGCAGCAGCCGCATTGGCTTGGAGAAAGGAGACCCCGTGGAGAAGGTGGGACAACTCCAGCCAAAGTGAGTGTTTGTTGTAAAGAGAGGCAAAGGCGTGGCTGTGACTGTGGTCTAAAGCTAACGGAAAGACAGTTGGAGAGCTCAAGGCCTGTTGCTCAGGCCAGGCAGGATCCCAACTGGAGCAGGCCTCAAACCCCACCTGGAGCAGACAAGCCGAGAAGAAAAGGTAACCCATATTTAACTAAAAGCAGGGTACAAACTGCTAATGTATGGGGAGTACAGGGAGCACAGGAATATTATCCTTGTGAGATTGCCTATGAGATAAGGTGCAAGAAACAGGCACCAACCAAGAGACTTGTTAATGACCAAGCTTTACAGAAAGCTAAGACAAAACACTTGCAAAAGGAAGACAGTTCCCAGTATATGAGGGCGCAGGACCGACGCCCTGTATTCAACCCTGAGCATTGGGAGGTTGTGCAGAAGATATTTAAAAAGCCTTATTACAACTTACCAACAAATACTGACTCAGGCTCAGAGGCTTCAGAAGGGGAACCGATGCAGGTGGAATTTGCATCAGACACTGAGATGGACTGTAGCTTCTGTAAGACAGGAAGCTTGGAGTCCTTACTAAGCAACTAAGCTAGGTCTTGGGAGTTGAGACTGTTTGTTTGCCTGCTATTCCTTTTGCTGTGAAGATAACAGTTTTCCTTTAATGCTTTCTTTTTCTTTTACCTGAAGTAAGGAATTTGTGTTTGACGTTTTTGTGTCCAAGCATATGAACCTTTTTGCATGAATGGGGAAATAAATGCCTTTTGTTTTCCCTCCACTCGGACCTTTTGTTTTCTGTGCGATTTTGGTACCAAAGGACGCTACCAGGCCTGAAAGTCCCTGGGCCCTGTTTGATATTGGCCAAACCCAACCTTAAATGTTTTTATGTTCCACCTACCTCGCTCCAGTACGCTGCCAAGGTAGGCCCTGTGACAGTGTTGGATGGATGAGGACATGGGTGTACGCATCCTTGAGATCTAGAGAACAAAGCCAATCCTGATTCTGAAGGTATGGAAGGAGAGCACCGAGAGAAATCATCTTGAATTTCTCCTTGCATAGAAACTTGTTCAATTCTCTGAGATCTAAAATGGGTCTGTAGCCCCCTGTTTTCTTTGGGATAAGAAAATAAGGGGAGTAGAACCCTGAGCCCTGTTGAAGAAGAGGTACTTCTTCTATTGCCCCTTGGGCAAGAAGGGTAGCAATCTCCTGACCTAGAAGGTTGAGGAGAGATGTTGGAGAATTGAACTGTTTCACCATGGTGTGAGGAGGAAGGTTTAAAAAGTGAAGCTTGTACCCCTCCTTTATGATGGAGAGGGTCCATTGCTCTGCTGTGATTTGCTCCCATCTGGGAGCAAAGTAAGTCAACCTTCCTGGAATGGTGAGGGGCTCTGGGTTTCCCAGAGCTAGAAAGGCTAAGTTCTCTAGTTGCAAGTCAAAGGCCTTGAGGAGGCTGAGGCTGCTGGGCTGTGGTAGGCTTGGCAGCCTTTGACTTGGGCTGTTTAGGTGGTTGCTGACGTTTTGCAGCAAAACGACCTGCAGAAGATGCCTGCCCATGAGCAGGATAATTTCTTCCCTTTTTAGAAAAAGATGTCTTTTTGAACAATCTTTTCTTAACAGGGGCAGAGGTAGACTTTGAAAGTCGATCCAAAGCAGAGTTCTCAGCATCCATCTGAGTGGCCTTTGCTTGTCAATCCCTGCCAAACAGGTTTTCACCTGTACAAGGAAGGTTTACCAACTCATCCTGGACCCAGAGTTCCAAATCAGAGGCTTGTAACCAAGCAATTCTGTGTGCACCTATGGCAATAGCCGTGGCTCTGCTTACACACTCAAAAGAGTCAAAGGCTGCACGGTTGGAGAATTTGGAAACATCTTGGGCATGTTTGAGCCAAGTGAGAAATTCCTGCCTTTTATCTTCTGAAATAAAAGGAGCTAAAGTCTGCAGATGATCTGTGACTTCTTTTAGAAACATCCCCATACAGAGACTTTAGGTGTTGATTCTGGCAGCAAGCATATTGGCCTGGAAAATCCTTCGGCCAAAAGCATCCAGAGTCCTACATTCACGTCCTGGAGGGTTAGATGAGTGTCTCTTTGCACTCTTTATTTTCTTCATAGCAGACTCAACCACAATAGAGTGGTGAGGAAGCTGAGTCTTATGAAAACCAGGACAGGGAGGGACATGGTACATGGTGTCTAACCTGCGAGAATGAGGAGAGGTGGTGAGAGGGGTCTCCCACATGCCCAACATCAGATCATAGAGAATCTCATGAATAGGTAAAGTAGCTGCTTCCTTAGGAGCCTTAGGATATTGCAAAATATCTAATTGCTTGGCTCTAGGCTCTGACTCAGAGGCCACTGTAATGGAGAGGCCTCTAGCCACTTCCCTAATGAAGTCTTGAAAAGACAAATACTCTGGAGGAGACATTCTTCGTTTTGGAGAATCAGACTCCTGAGGAAGAAGCACCGGTGCATCGACAGAAACCTCTGACTCATCAGAGTCTTTGGAGGAATCGAAGTATCGCCTGTCCGGATGCTCATGTAAAGCCCGATACGCATACCGAGTGGGATCGACATCGGGAGTAAGCGGTACCAGTTCGGTACCGATGGGCATCGTAGGACAGGGTACCGTTGCAGTTGACACCGAAGCCGATGTCGATGCAATCGGTACTGGCACCGGGAACGGTGCCGATGCCGGAGTCGGTACCGGCAACGGAGATTGTTGCGGTACCGAAGGCGTAGAAGCCTGCATAAATGCTGTAAGGGTGCGCTGTATGGATAGAATTTTCTGATCCATTGACGTCACCAGAGTCTGGATGTCGGTACCAGTGGAGGCCACCGGTACCCCAGAACACGGCAACAGGTGATCAATCGAGGCCGCGCCATCGATGTCAACCTGTGACCCCATAGGTAATGCTTTGGAAGCTGGAACTTCCCGCCGGGGTAATTTTGCCGGAGCGGAATCCTCGAGGGCAAGCCCAGAGGCATCTCGATGCTTGGAGGGAGATTTGCCCTTCGAGGACCGGCTAGGTTTATGTTTGGTTACCTGAGATCCATGGGAGGAAGAAGAAGCCCTGGAAGACGTTGATGCCACCGAGGCTGCATCAGAGGGAAACAGGGTACTGAGCTTGGCTGCTCGGTTCTGCCGACCTCTTTTAGACATCATGGTGCAGGACACACAATCTGTGATGGAATGGTCAGGACCCAAACATTTAAGGCACCAATCATGGGTGTCGGTGACAGAAATAGTACCGCCACATTTTGTGCACTTTTTAAACCCGGAAGCGGGCTTCTCCATGAGAAGAAAATATTTAGGCCTAAGGCCCAAACTGAAAATGCACAGTTGAAGAAAATAAAAGGTTTTTTTGAAGAAGAAGAAGAAAGAAAAGAAAAGACCGGCGGTACCGGTCTGACGTCGAAGGCAGACGCGACACAGAAAAATAAAGAAAAAAATAAAGAACTTCTTCTGCGGTGACAGGAACACGACCTGCTGGCTCCGTGGAAAAGAAGAACTGGAGAGAGGCGGTTGGGAAAGGCGGGAAGGCAGCGTGCAGGCGCTGTGGGATGCTCCCAAAAGCTTTCTTGCTGGACGCTGGGGAGCCTTCCCACGCAGGCTCCATCGGTACCGACGAAACCCATATGTGAAGACTCATTTCTGCTTGTTCCTGGAGATAATAGCAATACAGGACAAGAGATAAGGCAGTTCAAACAGCCAACTATAACCTTGTAGGTAATGACTTAAGTAAACCTTTAAAGATTATGGATTTACACTTAATAATCTGTCTCCTAACTCCCCTCCCTTTCCCTTTGCCCACCAGCCCCAAGTCTCACCCACCGCTGGAGCTCTGGACCAATGGTAGTTCTGTCCAGTCATTGAGGCTGTAGCCTTGGCTTTGCCACCTCCAATCTGGAGAGGCTTTTGCACTTCTGCCCTCTCTGGAACAATTGTTGCAGCTCTCCCTTGAGCTGATCTGCCGCTGGACCTCCCTGGGTCTTGTGGCTCCTGGTCTGGAATGGACCTTTTGCTGCTGCTCTATCTGGAGCTGATTCTCCACTGCAGCTCTCTCTTGAGCTGATTCTGCACTGCTGCAGCTCCCCAATGAGCTGTTCCACTACTGGACTTCCAAGCCTGGATTAGGCTTTCCAGAGTCTCTCCATTGCCATCTCCACTCCCTGGGTTGGGAGGAGATTATCTACCCCCTTTTTCCCTCCTACTCCAAGCCTGAATAGCTTATTTAGATAAAGAGGCCTGATGCCTCTAAATCACAGGTAACTGTTTTCTACACTCTTTTCTGCACAGGGCTGCTGGTGCCAGTGTGAAGTAATACTATTTTTGTTAGGGTGAGCAATTTCCACCTCCCCCCCCACCCCCAGAATTTACTTTTCCACCCCCTGTCTAGTATGTGCATTTTATTCCCCTACTCTATTCCCTATAGATTTAAAGTAAATCTTAATATTGGATATAAACGTGAGCAAATCTTAGCCTTGCTTCATCAGCACAGGGAGTGATTTGCATATCCCCCCTAAATGTTTGCTTTTCCACTCTGTTAGCCTATTGACTATTCTTTTAATGTTGTCCCCCATCTGACCTCTTCAGCAGCATACAGTGACCATTTACCCTTTGATTCTACATTATTCGGCACTCTCCGAAACACCCACTTTTGGTGGGGGGAGGGTTCATAATAATCATTGGAAGGGAACACTAAAGAAAACTACTGCCATAGGGAAAGCGAGGAAATTACTTATTAAAAAAAACTATAAGGAATGGTTGCTAGGATCATACATTTGCATGAGGCATGTAAATTATTTAAAAAACATACCATTTTGGTAGCCTAGATAAAACATATTCAGTGCTTTAAAAAAGGTCCAAAGAAGACCAGATGTTTGTCAGCATAGTTTAATGGAGAGGCAAAAGAGGAAGTAAGGGCCAAAAGGGCATCTTTAAGAAAATGGAAAGCATTCCCTAATGAGGAAAATAGGGATGAGCATATATTTATTTATTTATTTATTTAACTGTATTTATATCCCGCTTTTCACCGTGTCAAAGCGGTGGGACATTAACCAGGGGGGGGGGGGGGAATCAAATGGGGGGGGGCCATCACCGGGGGTTCAACATTGATGATTTTTTGGGGTGGACATAGAGACTGACAAGATAGCATAGTTACTGGTTCCTATTCAGAGATGTTCCTGGAATAGGATGGTTTTTAGCTGCTTTTTGAATGATGGGAGATCACCGTTGTTCTTGATGTGGTTTGGTAGAGAGTTCCAGAGGGATGGGGCATAGAGTTCAAAGGCTCTGTTGCAGGTCCGTTGAGTTGCTTTGGTTCTTTTGTGGGGGATGGCAACGGAGCTGTTGGAGGATTGTCTGGTTGTTCTGTTGTGGGTTGGGCGAGGCAGTAGGGCGCGGAGTGGGGTGCCCTGTGTTTGGTGGACGGTTTTGTGTGAGTGAGTAGAAGGGTTTTGTACTTAATTCTTGCTTCGATGGGGAGGATATGAAGGTCCCTCAGAATTGGGGTGATGTGGTCTCGTTTCCTTGCATTGTGAATTATTCTCGCCATGGTGTTTAGGGCAGTTCGGAGGGGATTGGTCTGTGTTGCAGGTAGGCCATGGTAGATTATGTTGCAGTAGTCCAGATGAGGGAGTGTTAGAGCTTGCATTACTGTCCTGAAGTCTTGTGGTTCGAGGAGGGGTCGGAGGCGTTGTACCGTTTTCGCCTTGTGGAATACAGTTCTCGTGGTCTTGTTGATTTGTTGCTTAAGAGTTAGGGCTTGGTCAATGATAATGCCAAGATATCTTATGTGTGGTTGTACTTGAATCTGTGTGGTTCCCATGGTGAGGTGAGTGGGTGGTTTGAAGTCTGGGTCTTTTGTTACTATAAGGGCTTCGGTCTTCTTTATGTTAATGGATAAGTTGTTCTCTTGTAGCCAGTTGGATACGTCGGTGAAACAGGTTGATAGCTGGTCGTTTGTTGGGTCCGTGGTTGTAATTGGGGCGTAGAGCATTATGTCGTCGGCGTATATGTGGAAGTTGACATTGTGAGTGCGTATGACTGAGCAGAGTGGACGGAGGTAGATGTTGAAAAGCATGGCTGATAGTGTGAATCCTTGTGGTACTCTTTGATGTTGCTGAAAGGGGGATGAGGTGGAGGTTTTGGTGCGGATCAGTTGCTGTCGGTCGGTTAGATAGGATCTGAACCATTGGAGTACAGTGCCTTTGATCCCAATTGTTTGGAGTCTGTGGATAAGGGTGTTATGGGAGATGGTGTCGAATGCCGCTGATATATCCAGAAAAATTAGAATGTATCCGGAGTGTTTCTCTTGGGTTCCTATGATAAGGGTGTTCATCAGCATGGTCATTAGGGTCTCGACCCCATGTAATGGTCGGAATCCGTGTTGCTGCGGGTCCAGTATGTTGTTAATGTCTAGATGTTCTTGAAGCTGACGTTGGACTATCTTCTCAATTATTTTCGCGGTGAGTGGGAGGCTTGCTACTGGCCTATACAGTAGCAAGAGAGATATAATAAGGGAGGCCAAGAGAAACTTTGAAAAAAAGCTTGCTGTAGAAGCAAAAACGAATGCAAAAACTTTCTTAAGTACATTTAAAAGAAAAGTCCATGAGGGAGTCAGTTGGACAGCTAGATGAATAAGGGTAAAAGGAGTGCTAAGGCAATAAAAAAACAACTAAATTAAATCTTTGCCTGTCTTTATTGAGGAGGATGTTGGGGTCATATCTATACCAGAAGCTTTTTTTGATGTTATAGGACAGTTGACAAACTGAAAGTAACACATCACCAGGACCAGACGGTATTCACCTCAGTGTCCTGAAAGAGTTCAAGCAAGCACATGAACTGTCCTGCTCTAACTGTCATGGTTCTGTGCTAGCTGGCATTGTGCATCCCTATGTGCATTCAGCGTGCGCCAGAACATGCGTTTCAGCTAATGCCCTTTAGTAGAAGACCCTCTTAGTTTTTATTTAGCCACAGCAGATGGCATTTGAAAAAAACCCCACAACCAAATATTGACCCCAGAGATTCGCCATGACTACACTAGGTACTAGGGGAAAGGAGGGTAGGATTAAATATAACAAAAATCCTGGCTCATCATAAATGAAGGCTGAAGACTCATAGAAACATAGAAACATGACGACAGAAAAAGACCACATGGCCTATCTAGTCTGTCCTTCCATAACAACTACAACAGTCCCGTTTTTACCTTTAGAGATCCTCTGTGTTTGTCCCATGCTTTTTTGAATTCAGTTACTGTCCTCATCTCTACCACCTCCACTGGGAGACTATTCCACGGATCCACTACTCTTTCCATAAAGAAATATTTCCGCATATCACTCCTGAATCTATCTCCCTTCACCCTCATCCCATGTCCCCTCATAGCAGAACTTGCTTTCAATTGAAAGAGGCTTTCTCCCTGAACATTTATGCCACGGAGGTATTTAAACATCTCAATCATATCACCTCTATCCCGCCTTTCCTCTAAGGTGTACATATTAAAATCCTTCAGTCTGTCCTCATATGCTTTATAATGAAGATCACTAATCATTTTAGTAGCCGTCCTCTGCACCGACTCCATCCTGTTCACATCCTTTTGAAGGTGCGGTCTCCAGAATTGCACACTATACTCCAAATGAGGTCGCACCAAAGACTTATACAGAGGCATTGTCACCTCCTTTTTTCTGCTAGCCATTCCTCTCCGTATGCACCCAAGCATCCTTCTAGCTTTTGCCGTCGCCTTTTCTACCTGTTTAGCTACTTTAAGATCATCAGACACAACCACGCCTAGGTCCCGCTCTTCTTTAGTGGACAAAAGTACTTCACCCCCTATAATATATTGCTCCCTTGGATTGCTGCAGCCCAAATGCATGACCTTACATTTTTTAACATTAAATCCCAGCTGCCAAATTCTAGACCATTCTTCAAGCTTAGCTAGATCCCTCCTCATGTTATCTACCCCTTCCTGGGTGTCTACTCTATTGCAGATTTTAGTATCATCCACAAAGAGGCAAACCTTACCTGAAAGCCCTTCCGCTATATCACTAACAAAGATGTTAGAAAGAATCGGACCAAGGACAGATCCCTGGGGCACACCACTGATAACATCCTTCTCCTCAGAGTGAGCTCCATTTACTTGTACTCTTTGTCGCCTCCCACCCAACCAATTTCTAACCCAAGCAGTAACTTTAGGGTCCATCCCTAGGGTGCTCAGTTTGTTTATAAGTCGCCTGTGAGGAACAGTGTCAAAGGCTTTACTGAAATCTAAATACACCACATCTAGGGCTCTCCCTCGGTCCAACTCCCTGGTCACCCAGTCAAAGAAATCAATCAGATTTGTCTGACAAGACCTGCCTCTGGTGAATCCATGCTGCCTCGGATCCTGTAATCCGCTGGACTCCAGAAACCTCACTATTTTCTCTTTCAGCAGTGTTTCCAATAATTTACTCACCACCAAAGTTAAACTAACCGGCCTGTAGTTTTCAACCACGTCCTTACTTCTGCTTTTGTGTAAAGGCACCACATGAGCCTCTCTCCAGTCCTTTGGCACCACTCCCGACTCCAACGAGGCATTGAAAAGGTCAGTCAGTGGAGCTGCTAGAACGTCCCCAAGTTCCCTCAGTATTCTTGGGTGTATCCCATCTGGTCCCATCGCTTTGTCTCATGGATCCAAGATCTCAGCCTTTGCGGATTTCAAGGAGAAGGAAGAACTACTGGGTAAAAAAAAAAGCAAACAGGATTTTTTTACATTTTTGCATATAAAGGAATCAAAAGTCTAAATTAAATCTGAATAGGGAGTTCATATATGCCATTTATTTATTCATCTATTTACAAGTAATTACAGTATGTTTTGAATTTTTAAAGTAGATTTGTACAGAGTAGATTACAGCAAGTATATGTACAAAAATACCACGAACAACATGTCTGGATTCCGTGTCTCAGATTTATTTTATAAATTCTTGCAACAGCAGCACTTGGGGGCCTTTTTACTAAAGCGTGTTGCAATGAATATGCCAAAGCTACATTTCCCCGGCAGTTAATGCAAAACCCTGCCCCTTCGTGCACGCTACATTAGAAATATGACGACAGAAAAAGACCACATGGCCTATCAAGTCTGTCCTTCCATATCAACAATTACAACAGTCCCCTTTTTACCTTTAGAGATCCTCTGTGTTTGTTCCATGCTTTTTTGAATTTAGTTACTGTCCTCATCCCTACCACCTCCACTGGGAGACTATTCCATGGATCCACTACTCTTTCGGTAAAGAAATATTTCCACATATCACTCCTGAATCTATCTCCCTTCACCCTCATCCCATGCCCCCTCGTAGCAGAACTTGCTTTCAATTGAAAGAGGCTCTCTCCCTGAACATTTATGCCACGGAGGTATTTAAACATCTCAATCATATCACCTCTATCCCGCCTTTCCTCTAAGGAAGAGGAAGAGGTGGACAGAGAGTTAATTGAAGACATACGCAGCATTGCTAGGAAAGGGGAAGTGCTACTGATAGGAGATTTCAATATGCCAGATGTTGATTGGCACATTCCTGCTGCAGTATCATCTAGAAGTAAGGAGATCCTGGATTCTCTACAGGGAGAACTATTCAGGCAATTGGTAACAGACCCCACACGTGAAGGGGCCATACTGGACTTGGTGCTTACCAATGGTGAAAGTGTTTCTGATGTTGTAGTGGGAGATCATTTTGCATCCAGTGATCACCAGATGGTGTGGTTCAGTATTAGGACTAGGGCTGTTAGAATCCATTCCAAGGTGAGGATCTTAGACTTTAGGAAGACTAACTTTGCGAAGATGGGCCAATACCTCAGGGAGTCGTTAGTGGGATGGGAACAGCTGGGGGATGTAGAAAAACAGTGGGCAAAACTGAAAGGGGGTATTTTAAGGGCAACCAACCTTTTTGTTAAAATGGTAAATAAAGGCAAAAGGAACAGGAGACCGCTATGGTTTTCGAAGGAAGTAGCTGAAAAAGTGAAGAAAAAGAGGGAGGCCTTCATGAAATACAAGAGATCACAGAGAGCAGAAGACAGGCATCTGTATTTGGAAAAACTTAGAGAAGCTAGCAAAGTAGTCAAGAAGGCAAAGATTCAAAAGGAGGAGGAAATAGCCAATGCAATAAAATGGGGGGATAAGACATTTTTCAGATATATTAGTGAGAAGAGGAAGAGCAAAAGTGGTATTGTCAGACTCAAGGGTGCAGGGGGGGAATATGTAGAAGCTGATAAGGATAAAGCGGAATTGCTTAACAAATATTTTTGTTCTGTGTTCACAGATGAAGAACCAGGAGCAGGACCTCAGAAAACACCCACAAATAAGAACAGAAGCGAGGGACATCTTGAACTATTTTCAGAAGACTGTGTTCGTGAGAAACTAGCTCAACTTAAAGTAGACAAAGCGATGGGACCGGATGGGATACACCCTAGAATACTGAGGGAACTTGGGGACGTTCTAGCAGCTCCACTGACTGACCTTTTCAATGCCTCGTTGGAGTCGGGAGTGGTGCCAAAGGACTGGAGAGAGGCTCATGTGGTGCCTTTACACAAAAGCGGAAGTAAGGATGTGGTTGAAAACTACAGGCCGGTTAGTTTAACTTCGGTGGTGAGTAAATTATTGGAAACGCTGCTGAAAGAGAAAATAGTGAGGTTTCTGGAGTCCAGCGGATTACAGGATCCGAGGCAGCATGGATTCACCAGAGGCAGGTCTTGTCAGACAAATCTGATTGATTTTTTTGACTGGGTGACCAGGGAGTTGGACCGAGGGAGAGCTCTAGATGTGGTGTATTTAGATTTCCGTAAAGCCTTTGACACTGTTCCTCACAGGCGACTTATAAACAAACTGAGCACCCTAGGGATGGACCCTAAAGTTACTGCTTGGGTTAGAAATTGGTTGGGTGGGAGGCGACAAAGAGTACAAGTAAATGGAGCTCACTCTGAGGAGAAGGATGTTACCAGTGGTGTGCCCCAGGGATCTGTCCTTGGTCCGATTCTTTTTAACATCTTTGTTAGTGATATAGCGGAAGGGCTGTCGGGTAAGGTTTGCCTCTTTGCGGATGATACCAAAATCTGCAATAGAGTAGACACCCAGGAAGGGGTAGATAACATGAGGAGGGATCTAGCTAAGCTTGAAGAATGGTCTAGAATTTGGCAGCTGGGATTTAATGTTAAAAAATGTAAGGTCATGCATTTGGGCTGCAGCAATCCAAGGGAGCAATACAGTATAGGAGGTGAAGTACTTTTGTCCACTAAAGAAGAGCGGGACCTAGGCGTGGTTGTGTCTGATGATCTTAAAGTAGCTAAACAGGTGGAAAAGGCGACAGCAAAAGCTAGAAGGATGCTTGGGTGCATACGGAGAGGAATGGCTAGCAGAAAAAAGGAGGTGATAATGCCTCTGTATAAGTCTTTGGTGTGACCTCATTTGGAGTATGGTGTGCAATTCTGGAGACCGCACCTTCAAAAGGATGTGAACAGGATGGAGTCGGTGCAGAGGGTTGCTACCAAAATGATTAATGGGCTTCATTATAAAGCATATGAGGACAGACTTAAGGATCTTAATATGTACACCTTAGAGGAAAGGCGGGATAGAGGTGATATGATTGAGATGTTTAAATACCTCCGTGGCATAAATGTTCAGGGAGAGAGCCTCTTTCAATTGAAAGCAAGTTCTGCTACGAGGGGACATGGGATGAGGGTGAAGGGAGATAGATTCAGGAGTGATATGCGGAAATATTTCTTTACGGAAAGAGTAGTGGATCCGTGGAATAGTCTCCCAGTGGAGGTGGTAGAGATGAGGACAGTAACTGAATTCAAGAAAGCATGGGACCAACACAGAGGATCTCTAAAGGCAAAAAGTTGACTGTTGTAGTTGTTATGGAAGGACAGACTAGATATGCCATGCGGTCTTTTTCTGTCGTCATATATCTATGTTTCTATGTTTCTATATTAAGATCCTTCAGTCTGTCCTCATATGCTTTATAATGAAGACCACTAATCATTTTAGTAGCCACCCTCTGCACCGACTCCATCCTGTTCAAATCCTTTTGAAGGTGCGGTCTCCAGAATTGCACACTATACTCCAAATGAGGTCGCACCAAAGACTTACACAGAGGCATTATCACCTCCTTGTTTCTGCTAGCCATTCCTCTCCGTATGCACCCAAGCATCTTTCTAGCTTTTGCCGTCGTCTTTTCTACCTGTTTAGCTACTTTAAGATCATCAGACAAACCACGCCTAGGTCCCGCTCTTCTTTAGTGGACAAAAGTACTTCACCCCCATACTATATTGCTCCCTTGGATTGCTGCAGCCCAAATGCATGACCTTACATTTTTTAACATTAAATCCCAGCTGCCAAATTCTAGACCATTCTTCAAGCTTAGCTAGATTCCTCCTCATGTTATCTACACCTTCCTGGGTGTCTACTCTATTGCAGATTTTTGTATCATCTGCAAAGAGGCAAACCTTACCCGACAGCCCTTCTGCTATATCACTAACAAAGATGTTAAGTGTGGGTACTCTTAATCCCACCTATTCAGGTGGCGATAGGTGATCCCACGCTAATGCAGTTGACACGCGGTATGAAGCCAATGCTAACTACACACAACACCATGCCCACTCTCCACCTCTACACCTCCCCCTCATGACCCTAACACGAGTTAGACAGCATGGGAATTGTCTCATGTTGTCTTGGCCCCATGCTATCTGGCAATGCGTGTCCCAAAATGCATTCAGCATGCGCCTGAACACACGTTGCACATAATGTCCTTTAGTAAAAGACCTTCTTAGTTTCCTTTTTTGGGGATACAGCTATATTTCTTTCTTCCACTAAAATGATTAACAATGCATGCAACCCTTTACTTGGCAAATGACTGATAGAAATCTTCAATGACAAAACCATTATACAAAGAACAAGCTTTATGAATGGCAGGATCAGTGTTTGTACTGTTGATACTGGGTAATTGCCACTGCTAGCTAGCCAAATGGACTGCATTATTATGATAAAATAGCTAATGCCACATGTTCCTTTGCTATGCTTCAGTACAACTCTCGTCCTGGCACTATATTTATTTTAAACATTGCAAACAGAAGAGCAAAGAGAAAAAGAACAATCTAATGACATACTCTTAAGCTTCGCATTACATTCTTTGCTGAATAAACTAGACCATATGTGACTGAAAGCACTTGTGTGTGCCTTGTGAGTCATAACTTGAAGGCATGATTTACTACTGCTTCCACAATTGTTGACAACATCAGCAAGGTGATGTGTCCAGTGGCGACATGTGATTCTCAGAGTATCTTAAAAAGGATATAGCAGAATTGGAAAAGGTACAGAGAAGAGCAACCAAAATGGTAAATGGGATGGAAGATACCCCTGTGAGGAAAAGCTTAAAAGGTTAGTCACTTAAACTTGGAAAAGAGATGGCTGAGGGGAGATATGATAGAAGTATATAAAATAATGAATGTAGTGGAATGGGTAAACGTGGATCAGTTGTTTACTCCTTCAAAAAGTAGAAGCAATGAAGCTATAATGTGGCACATTTAAGACTAATAGGAGAAAATATGTTTTCACGCAATGCGTAATCAAACTCTGGAATTCGTTACCAAAAGATGTACTAAAAACTGTTAGTGTAGCTGTGCTCAAAACAGGTTTGGACAAGTTCCTGGAGGAAAAGTCCATAAATCCATTATTAAAGAGAACTTGGAAATCCACTGCATACTCCTGAGACAAGTAGCATGGAATGTGTGTGTTGGGAGCCCAGCAGGTACTTGAGCCCTGAATGGCCACTGTTGGAAACAGGATACTGGTCTTGACGGACCCTTGGTCTGACCCAGTATGACATTTTTATTTATTTATTTGTTTAACAGGTTTTATATACCGCTTTATCATTTCAATCAAAGCGGTTTAAATTGAAACTTAAACTTGGTAATGTACATTAAACAGGGACATTGATAACTTGGATTTTTTCTGAGGCAATGGAAAGTTAAGTGACTTACCCAAGGCCACAAGGAGTGCTAGTGGGAATCGAACCCTGCCAAGCCAGTGTTCTTAACCATTAGGCTACTCCTCCAGTCCATATCTTATGTTCTTATGTATGCTAATACCAATAGCATGTACTAACTTACATTATACTACCTGTACTTAAGTTCAAAATCAGCTGTAAATCAATGTGATTAGCGTGAGGTTTAAGTTTATAATTAATTATTTTGAACAAATCGTATCACCATGTTACATGTAATCATTTCTTAGTTCAATGTAAATTGCCTTGATTCTGGAAAAGCGGTATATAAGATCACATAAATAAATAAAATAAAATAAATGTATTGCATGAAACAGGACCTGTGGTAAAATGATGCATATTTACAGTGTTAGCTGACATGGTAGCATGTGTTAGTAATTAACTGCATGCGTCAAAATCCATTGAAACATATCATCAAACACCAACCAATAACAAAGCAACTTTAACAATGCTTGGTCACATGTAATACTCCTGCTGGAATTCTGCAAAGAAAATTCAAACTTCTGTACCAAAAGGTCCAAATTATTGTTTATTTATTGTATTTATTTATTGTTTTTTATATACCGCCACCTTTACAAGGAATGTTAAACACAACCAGAACTTTACATTAAAACATTAGTGAACATATTTACATGGTAAAGATGGCAACAAGAACGGCGTTACCATAACTATGTACAAAATTCGATACCTGATTTACTGTTTAGGAACATTTTGTTGGAGGATGGTTATGAAATTATGCAAAATTCTGCATTCTTTGATTGTCAAAATAATAAAGCATATTGTTTTTTGTTGTTGTTGTTGTTAAGTGCCGTCAAGTCGGTGTTGACTCATGGCGACCTTCTGGATAGTTGTCCCAAACTGTGTTCAATCTTCAGTGAGGTGGCTCATTGTTGACAGACTGGCATCCATAGCTGATGTTATTGTATCGATCCATCTCATTGCTGCAAGTCGAAGTCTTGTCATCTGAGTTTCTAAAGAAAGCTTAGGTTTGATTGTTTCTAGTACTGACTGGTTTGTTCTTCGGGCAGTCCATGGTATGTGCAGTATTCGTTGCCAGCCCTATAATTCAAAGGCATCAGTTTTCTTCCTGTCTATCTTTTTTTATCTGTTTTTTTAGTAATACTTAATTTAAAATAGAATACAGAGAAAATAAATCACATCTCTTTGGCATCGCCTTTGATCTCCCCCCTCCCTAGGTTCACATTGCATCTCCCTTCCCTTCTCTCACTGTCCGCATATCTACAGTATGCTTTCTATCTTTCCTGTGTGCCCTGTCCTCTTCTCTGTCCTATCATGACAGTGGCGTTCCCTTCTCTCTGTTAGCAGCAATTATTTATTCATTGTACACCGCCCTGTTGCCTTGGCCTGGGCAGTTAATCAAATGTGGAAATAAAGATAAAGAATAAAATGTAAAATGTTGAATTATTGTGTGCAGAATTTCAGCATGAGTAATATCTATATTGTGGTCGATATTCAGAGCCCTTAGTCGGTCAGCCAATGGGAGGCTGTCTGGCCAAGGGTGCCGACTGCTATTTTCAATGGCACTAGCTGGATAGTGCAGCTGAATATCTCCACAGATTGCCCCAGCAAAGGCAGTCTGTGGGCAGAACCAAGGGCATGTTAGTGTTAGCTGGATAAGTGCCACAATAATCCAGTCAGCACAATATTCACGCTGGCCCATATCCAGACAACTTGGGCCGCATGTAAAACATGCTTAAACTGCAGTCCGGGTAAATGTGAGCTGAATATTGCACTGTCTGCATAAGTGCCCAGCCCAGATATTCAGCAGCTCCTATCTGGCTTCTGTTGCTGACTATCTCACAGATATTTAAGCGCCGTGGCTGACTGCCGTGCATTTGTATATTGGCCCTTTTGAATTTCGTGCCCATTCTCTAATTTCACTAGGGCTACCAGTTTTCCTAAACCATTCTCTATGTATTGTTCCTCTTTTTGGCCTTCTTTGGATCCAAAGTCTGGAAGAGGTGACTGATATCCAGCACATCCAAGGTTATTCCATCATTCTGATTGTTTTCTGGTAAGCTTTCAATCAACATGTGGCAACCCCTATACTTCCTCCTCCAATTCCAACAAAAGATAAGACAGCACAAAGGATTCCCCTGCAGTCAGGATGGAGCCCACAACTGAGGAGTGTATATTTTTTTCTTGTTCCATGAGAATTTAATCAAGGAAGCCAGAGAGAACTGGAGAGAAGCAGAGGAAGGGGGTGGAACAGTTGCCTCCCAAGCAGCTGCAAATGGTGGAGTAGAGCCAAAGCATTCTTAAAAACTGAATCGGGAGTAAATTGCTGAAATCACCTAAGCAGTGATATATTTTGTGTTTCCCTGGGAAAGGTGTTATGTTGAATTGGGAACTGGAGTGCTTGGAGTTGACAAAAGGGAATGTTCCCCTGAAAACAAAGACAGGGTTGAGCTGCCATGTTTGGGCAGGGTTTCAAACGTTGAATTGCAGGGCTCAAGTCTTCAAAGGAGTGTCAGGTTTGGATTGAACAGCACTTCCTTATCATCCTGCTAAGTCCAGACAAGTGGGTTAGGCTCCCTTGCCAGCAGGTGGAACATCTTTCTGTGATGTCATCAGAAGGTATAGCCACTAGTGCAGCACTGAGACAAACCAGTATTTCATTAATTACTTTAACAGGTTTTATGTACTGCATCATCCTTAAATTGAAGGGGTTTACATTAAAACTCAATATTTTACAGTATAACAGCGTTATTAATTTACAGGTTAACAGTGTAACATTATAACATTTTAGACGGCTAATAGGGATACTTAGCAGTCAGGGTAATTTATCTCGTGCTAGAATTATTTACGAGGGGGGCTGTTCATGTGTTAGGTATAACATTATGTGGTAGGATCTTGTGCAAGTTGCTATGGGTACTATGTAACATTTCCAAAGTGTTCCAAAGTGTTCTTTAAAAAGGTGAGTTTTTAACTGTTTTCTGAAGTCTTTTATGTCCTCTGTGGATTTTACGTCCTCCGGTAGTGTGTTCCATAGCGAAGGGGCTGCAAGTGAGAGCGCTCTCCTGGTTGTGATGTCCTTGGACTTTGTGTAGGTGCTGGGAGTTAGTATTCTGTTCCTGTTGATGTTCCTTTGCGGTCAGGTATTAAGATCTTTAGTGATGAGTTCCTGTAGCACACCTGCAGAGTTGATGTTTAGTATTTTATTATGTTGATTATTGTCTTGAATCATATGCGAGAGTGTATAGGCAGCCAGTGTAATTGCTTCAGAATTGGTGTGATGTGATTGTACCTTGTTGCGCCGGTGATAATCCGAGCGGCAGTATTTTGTGCCATCTGAAGTGGGTGGATGGTATGTTTTGGGAGGCTCTGATATATTGAGTTGTATTGGTGTGACTACTGCTTGGATTACTGTTCTGAAGTTTTCCTGGTTGAGCAGTGTTTTTAGTCTCCACATGACCTTCATTTTATGGTATGCCTTTTGTGTAGTTCTCTCTATGTGGGACTGCATGTTTATGCTCTCATCCAGTATTACTCCAAAGTATCAGACTTCATTTTTTACGGCTATACTTTTGTCTGACAGGTCTATCGAACATGGAGGGTTGAATGTCTGGTTTCTTGTTATGTATAGGGCTTTATTTATTTATTTACGTTCTCTTATATACCACGCTATTCTGCATCAGTGCGGTTTACATTGAACAAACTGAAATTACATTGAACAGGGCATTATAACTTGGAGATAACTATTTTACAGGGAATATGGGCTATGGAGGGTTAAGTGGCTTGCCCAAGACCACAAGGAGCACCTGTGGGACTAGAAACCCCAGTCCTTCCGGCCCAAGGTTGCTGTCCTCTAGTGGGATTTGAACCCCCAACCTTCCGGCCTGAAGTACCTTGCCCCAACCACTAGGCCACTCCTCCACTCCACATATAACCTGTATGTAAAATCATCAATAAGAACAATATACAATACTAACTCTATGAGGACGGTATCATGATATTCCTGCTTGTTCTTCTGTTTTTTTGTAATTTAAGTTGAGATTGTGGCTTTTGAGCCAGTTTGTCATGTCTTCCAGGCAATTTGCTATTTTCATTGCATTTGGTTTGTTAGTGTTGATTGGGGCAAATATCATGATACCGTCCTCATAGAGTTGGTATTGTATATTGTACTTATTGATGATTTACATACAGGTTATATGTAGAGGTTAAAGAGCACAATACTGCTTAGGACAACGCTGAGCCTTGTGAAATTGTCTGCCCCCAGCAGATGGCAATGTAATTAATAAATTGTTTAGAAGAGATACAGTTTTGTGCCCTGAATGCAACTGTGCCATGTAGAAGAGAGACCAACCTAATGTATTCATCGTCATTAATAATCAAAGCAATATTTGGAAGGAGAAACCTTTTATGTATTGATTGTATCTAATAGGTCATTCACAAGAACCAGATTTAGGGGAGGGAGACTGTTTTTGCATGTGTACTGATGGTGCTTAATAAGAAAGGAAAAGCAATATTAGTACCTATTCTGAAAGTTACCACATGGTGCACTGTAATAGAAAATGCCGAGGCATATGTCTTTAACTGAGAAATATGTATCCATTTTTTCTTTCCATATGGAAAGCTGATTTGGTTTACTACAGGAGATATACAATTGGACGATTGTGTAAGGACCAATCCAATCTAGCGAAAGAGCTTCCTTAAAAGGAAGCAAAAACAGGATTAGTTTCATCTTCACTAGGATCCTGATTGACCTATTCATTAGTGATCAAGAGTGGCATGGTACAGTACGTCTAAATAGTATCTGATAAGGGGTGACCTGGAAATTCATGGGAAGTACTGCATATGGATGCTAATATAAGGGGGTAATTTTTGAGCCCAGTCTTTTCCTGTGGAATTTACAATGTTTCTGAGGGCCTCTTATGGTCTTGTTCATACTCTCCACTTGTCCAGCATTCTGTGGATGATAAGGAATATGACGTTAGTGTTCTAGTGACAGGGCTTGCAATAGAGCTGTTAAAATCTCACAAATGTGGGTCAATGATCTGAACATAAGATATGCCATACTGGGTCACACTAAGGTCCATCAAACCCAGTATCCTGTTTCCAACAGTGACCAATCTAGGTCACAAGAACCTAGCGGTTTCCCCAAAGGCACAGGTTCCGCAATGCTTATAATGGGACAGTGCCAAACCTGTACATCACTTCAGAAAATGATTGGTTGCAGCAGTTGTGTGGTGTGATTTTTACAAGAGAATGCTTCGTCAAAATACATGAAAAATACTACAAAGATTCACATGTCCTCAGGCACACAAAAATCCAAAGATTAATGTTCCATGCCCTTATTAATTTCAAATTTGTTTTTTTTTTTTGTTTTCTGTTTCCTCATTTATTTTTTTCTCTTTTATTTTAAAACTTAAAATGGGAGGAAAAAGACCTCAGTATGATTATTGAGCTTTGCACTGCTGGCCTTTCATTTCTCTGCCCTGCTCTTTCATGTGCAAATCCATAGCATTAAGGGTCATAAAAAAACCTCCACAACAAAATCAATAAGAGCATTGTCCTCAAAAGTTTTGGATCAATCGAGATCAATTTGGTGATCGAGTTTTGGGTATTTAAGTTCGGAAGTATTGGAATTAAGATGACAATATTGAAAAGATAAGTCATTGCATTGAATCCCTTCACATATGCTTGAATTTGCTTTGTTGAATATTGTGTATTGATCCAAAAATTTTGAGGACAGTGCTCAGTGATTTTGTTGGGGAGGTCTTTTATGACCCTTGATGCTATGCATTTCAGCATCAAAGAGCCGTCACAAAAATGAAAGGCCAGCAATGCAAAGCTCAATAATCATACTGAGATCTTTTTCCTCCCATTTTAAGTTTTATATAAAAAAAGATTGCTTAGTTTCCTCCTGAGCAGTACAGCGTTGCTGGCAATATACAGTAATTGAGCATAGTCAGCTGTAACATGGAGTATATTTGGCCTAACGCTTGTTTTATTTATGGTACCGCTTTTGGTTAATGATCTTAAAGTTGATTCATTTATCCAACATTGTAACATTACGTTTTCTTAGCAAGCATTACTTTATGAATCATATATCCCTATATCAGGTTTTGTGGTTAGTTCTTTTTAACAAATACATACGTGCTTTCACTGCTAGGCACTTTTCGCTTGAAAGGCACTTTCGGATCTGAGCAGCCAGCACATATTGGCATGGTTTTATATTTTTATTCACACTTATTATAATTTTTCCATATAATAGTTGTTGTTTTTTTGTTTTATATTTTTACAATAACAAACTAAGCAAAAATACCTGTAAAGCAGTGGTTCTCAACCCAGTCCTCTGGTACCCCTAGTCCGGTTGGGTTTTCAGGTTATCTGCAATGAATATGCATGAGATAGATCAGCACACAATGGAAGCAGTGCATGCAGATCTATCTCATGCATATTCATTGTGGATATCCTGAAAACCCGACTGGTTTGGGGGTACCAGAGGACTGGGTTGAGAACCACTGCTGTAAAGAAAGAAGATATAAATACAGAACTATAGCACAAGGAAAAATAGAAAACCATAAAAGAAATAGTACTAATATCTTCCAAGCCCACAGTATCAAGGGGACAAACTAGAAGAAATAGATAAATGAATATTAATCAAGATTTCAGATGACAGTGTTTGCAATCACAGGACACAAATTCAAATACAGCTAAGGTGTAAAAACTACAAAAGGACCTGCTGTCCTTCTGACATTTGTAAATGCAACTAATTGGTTGGGCTCAAAAAAAATCATGTCAGATTTATTTTTAGCCAAACATTTCCAATGAAACAATGAAAGATAAGGTTCCTAGCTGCTATATTCCAGGCCTAAGAAGTAGGAACTCATGTTACCTCTTTTGTGTTTCTCTTGTCAGGCCAGGAAAAACTACTAACCAAAAGACCTTAAAGAAAGGCTCATTTCATTTCTTGAAATACATTTTTAGGAGCCAATTTCTGTCAGCATTAAGAACACAAGTTACTAGGAGAGCAGCCAGAAGAACTGACTTTGTCCCAGAAGTTTCCAATATAACAGTCACATTTAGAACATCCATCTCCTGGACCAAAACTTAAACTTCCACGCACGCAAGTCACCCAGGCAACTTACTTCTGAATGAAGATAGTACAAAATTTTCGACCCCTTCCTGAACTAGCCAACTTCAGAGATGTCTTTCAAGCCCTCATCACCCAAATTCTCGACTATGCCAACATAATATACCAGGGTCTCCCAAAATCCACTTTGCTCCCCCTACAACATGCACAGAACACAGCTGCTAGAATCATCACAGATACCAGTCAACGAGCACACATCACTCCAGTCCTAAAGCAACTACACTGGCTCCCCATCCACATGAGGGTCAAATACAAAGTCATCCTGACCATCTTCAAAACCCTTTACAGCCTCTCAGCAAACATCCTTCAACACCTCACTCTCGAACCTCTCAATAACAGATCTAGGAGAAAGGCCAGCCATCACCTGCTAGCGGTCCCAGTCGCATTCCCTTGAACCAACATATCTACCTCCAGCAGAGCCTTCTCATTCTACACACACACCATCTGGAGCTCCCTCACCCAAGAAATTTGCTCATTAAATGACGTTGGAGAGTTTCGCTGCAAACTAAAGACTCACTTGCTCCTGAAACATTTTGGTTCTGTTACATAGTCTCCCACCCCAACTCCCCTCACTTTATCTCTCTTCATGTACCACCCATGTTAATACACTGTAAAGTTTTACACATTATGCTCTCGTTATAACTGTTATCTCCAGGAACAAGCAGGAATGAATCTTCACATATGGGTACGTCGGTACCGACGGAGCCTGCGCGGGAACGTACCCCAGCGTCCAAAAAGAAAGCCTTTGGGAGCATCCCACACGCATGCGCGCTGCCTTCCCGCCCATTCACTTCCCTCTCATCAGTTTTTCGTTTTCCGTGGAGCCGGCAGGACGTATTCCTGTCACCGCAGAAAATTCTTTTTTATTCTTGTTTTTTGTGGTCGCATCTGCCTTCCCTCAACGCTACCGGTACCGCCGGTGCTTTTCTTTCTTTTTACTAAAAGGTTCCTCTTTCTTCTAAGGAATTTTTCCTGTTTAGTGCCTGACGGTTTATAGGCCACTAGGCCTCTATCCTTCCATTATGGAAAAGCCAGCCACTATCCTTAAGAAATGCTCAAAGTGTGGCGGTGCAAATATATTTTTAGGCACTGATACTTGGTGTCTAAAATGTTTAGGTCCTGACCATTGCCCACTGGAGTGTCTCTCCTGCTGGAGCTCAAACAGAAGAAGTCTTCAGGATCGAGCACAACTCAATACCCGGTTCACATCGGACTCGATGTCACCAGCCAGAATATCTTCTTTTTCACAGGATCAGGTAACCAAACAAAAGTCTGTTAAGACTAGCCAGTCCTCGAGTGGTAGATCTCCTTCTAAGCATCGAGATGCCTCTGGTGTTGCCCTCGAGGACATTTTGGCAATAAAGCCCCAGCAGGAGTCTTCGGGCTCCAAAGCATTAACGGGGCTTCAGGTTGTTCCCGAGGTTCTTACCTCCATGGACATACCTGGGCCATGCTCGGTGGTTGTGGCCGCTTCGAGCGGTACCGACACCCCAGCATCGGCTATGGTGATGGATGAAACACTCCTCACCGATGAACGTAGTCTAGCGCTCTCAGCTACTTCGGTACCGCTAGAGTTGCTGCAGACCGTTCCTCCGGTATCGGCTTCGGTACCGGTACCGGTATCGACATCGGCACCGGTGTTGGTACCGTCGATGCTTGCTTCGACAGACTCGCTTCCTTCGATGCCGAGCCTGGAATCGCTCTCTAGCATGGAGGATTCAGTACCGACTCGTCTCGGGCGGTACAGAGGACATCGCTTTAAAGAAAATCCGATGCTTCATCCTTTCAAGTCTTCCGATCCCGATGACTGGGATGAATCCATTGGTACCAAGGCTGAATTTTCAACAATTCTAGCCTTTACCCCTCATTTCAGGGGGTCCTCCTCAGGAGAGATTTCTTTTCAAGCTTTTCTGCTTGATATCCTATAGTCGCTTGAAATCCGTTTAATATTTTAAACCCATCAACCACGAACGTATTACTAATGTCACTTCTCAAAATATCATCATATGAAGCGCTGGCCTCAGTACATTCTTATAGCACTACAGCAAGGGTGTTAACCCATTAACTGTGCCACATGTCACATCAATGGCCGACTGCATATATTGATGTGACATGTGGCACAGTTAATGGGTTAACACCCTTGCTGTAGTGCTATAAGAATGTACTGAGGCCAGCGCTTCATATGATGATATTTTGAGAAGTGACATTAGTAATACGTTCGTGGTTGATGGGTTTAAAATATTAAACGGATTTCAAGCGACTATAGGGTGTTACACCGTTTAACAAGATCTAGGCTAATTTTAGAGTGGTTTTCTGCTTGATATGGCAAAGTTACTTGCCATTTCTATACCTGGTAGAGAATCTATACCAGCGGATTCAGAAACTCTGCAATTCCCCTGGATTCCAAAGGAGGTGATCATGCTTCCTTTGCATCAGATCTTACAGGATCTACTATTAAGAATGTGGGAAACTCCTTTAACGTTATCCCCAACTTCTAAAACACTTGACACTATGTACAAGGTGCCACCTTCTTCAGGTTTTCAAAAGACTCAACTTCCTCATCATCCTATTGTTGTAGAATCAGCAATGAGGCGTATTAAGAGTGCAAAGAAGCACTCCTCTTATCCGCCAGGTCGTGAGTCTAGGATTTTAGATGCCTTTGGACGTCGATGCTTCCAGGCATCTATGCTTTCAGCAAGAATTATCTCATATATTTTCTATATGGGATTATCTCTTGAAGAGATCACAAAGAATTTAAAGCTTTTGACCCCTTTTCTTCAAGAACATAATAGAGCAGACTATTTCTTATTAGTCAATCATGCTCAAAATGTCTCTAAGTTCCTTAATCGTGCTTCCCTGGACTGTTTTGAGTCTATTAGCAGAACATCTGCTATAGCCATAGGGGCACGACGCATGGCCTGGCTCCAAGCTTCAGACTTGGACAAATGGGTACAAGAAAGGCTGGGAAATACTCCTTGTACTGGTGAAAATCTCTTTAACAAGGATGCCTTATTCCAAGCTAATCAGTTAAACACTGATATTGTTGCTTTCAGAGTATTGTCAAAACTTTCCTCTATCCCAGCTACCAAAAAATCTCCTAAAAAACGTTATCCCTCTAGGGGAAAAAAGTTTTATCCATCTTCTACCCATCATGCAGATGTTTCCAAAGAAGGGCAACATCAAACCAGGCTAAGAAATCAAAACCTCAACAGCCTCAGCAAACCCAGCAGTCGCAGGGTTTATGATATTTTATTCATTAAATCTCTTTTTCCTGTTTTAGGTTTAGAACCGCTAACCTACTTCTTATCAACAGAAGCATCTGCAGTTCATCTCATCCATACTGAGAGATCAGTGATACACTGACTCAATCCTCGACTCTAGGCATGAATCTCTTGCCACAAGAGAAATCCATTCTTTTAGCTCCTAGAGCTATTGAGGATAATCATGCCCTACAGGTTTTCTCCTCTCCTTTTTGAAGGAAAAAGAGGAGAAACAACTAATAACAAGGTAGGCTATGTCCTTCACCTTGACAGTTTTCCTGTACGAGGATATCTCATAGTTTTGACTGCAGGGGGGCTTTACCTTTTTCAGAGACTTACCAAATTGTAAGTCTTCCTAACTTTTTCTGCTGCCTTAATAACAAATAATTCCAAGAGAGGTTCCAAAACCTACTTGGACAATTTATCATTGCAGGCAACCGGCCTGTCTACTATTCTTAGCCATCTTCAATTCTTTTTGGCTCCAACAGAATAGATTATGTTTATGTTTATTAAAATTTTGTTATACCGCTCAATACCAAAGGCATCTGAGCGGTTTACAATAATTAAAATACAGGCTGCAAGAAAGGAAGAAAAGAACGCCATTTAAAATAGAAATAGAAAAGAGGAGAGAAAGAACAGAAAAAGTCAACAAATTAAAAATATATCAGCAGGGGAAGGCAATTAGTTATAAAGTACATCAGCGGGGAGGAGGGAGGGAAGACGAAGGCGGGGGGGGGGGGAAGGTTAAATGCCAAGCTAAAGAGGTAAGTTTTGAGTTGCGCTTTAAAAGACTGATATGACTCCTCTGTACGAAGGGAAGGGGGAAGCGAGTTCCAGAGTTTGGGACCCAGGAAATAAAAGGCTGAGGAGTGGGTAGATTCGAGATGGGCTTGTGAGGGAGAGGGAAGAGACATACGGTTTGTGTGAATGGCGAGAAGCAGGCGATGAGAGGTGCGGAAGTGTATCTGGTCTGCGAGATAAAGGGGGGTACCTGTGCGAACTACCCTGTGTGCAAAAGTGAGGATCTTAAACTGAATATGGAATGAGATTGGTAACCAATGCTGTTGAAAAAGAAGAGGAGTGACATAATCGTAACGAGAAGCGTAGGTTAGAAGACAGACGGCAGTGTTCTGAATACGCTGGAGACGGGAAAGTTGGGATTGTGGGAGACCTGCTAGGGAGACATTACAATAATCGAGACAGGACATTACAAGGGAAAGAAGAAGTGTAGCCAAAGCAGAAGAAGAGAGAAAGGGGCGTACAGCCCGGAGCTGCTTAAGAGAAAGAAAAGAGCGCTGAACAACTGAGGAGATATGCTTCTTAAAAGAGAGAGAGGAATCAAGAATAACACCTAAATACCAGAGGGAGGAGACAAGAGGAATAGATTGTGAAGAGAAAGAGGGAGCACAAGTGGGGGAAGGGCTCCCGAGCGTGAACCAGATAGCAAAGGACTTAGCCAGGTTCACATGAAGGAAATTAGAGGAAAACCAGGAAGCGACAGTGGTAAGACAAAGATTAAGAGGGGAGATGTCAGGAGTAAGGGAGTTGGTGTGATGCAGTAAAATGATATCTTCAGCGTAGTAATACGCCGAGATGTCAAACTGCTGGATTATGAGAGCGAGAGGGGCCAGAAAGACATTGAAGAGCAGAGGGGCAAGAACAGACCCTTGGGGCACACCACAGGAAAGCAGGGTGGGGGCTGAGGATGAGGACCCAGTTACAACCGAAAAGGAACGACAGGAAAGGAAAGAACGAAACCATCGAAGAACCACACCAGAGAGACCAGCTTCTTGGAGACGAGTAAGAAGAGTACGATGGTCCACCAGATCAAAAGGTACGGAGAGGTCAAGGGAAACAGCCAAAGTGAAAAGACCATGGTCATGAGCAGCATGAAGTTCATTAAGAAGAGAGAGAAGAATCGATTCTGTGCTGTGACTGGGACGAAAACCAGATTGCCGGGGGTGAAGGGTGAGGGAAGCTTCAAGGTGGGAAGAAGCTGAAAAAAGACCAGTTTCTCAAGAAATTTGGAAAGAAAAGGAAGGTTAGAGATGGGGCGCCAGCTAGAAAGAACCGAAGGTTGCACACTGGCAATTAACAGCCAGATCTCACCTAAGCAACCTACAATATGCTCTCTGCAATTATACAAAAAAAGCTCTGCAACTATGGGCCTTTGCCAGAGAGCGTCAGAGCCATTCCTAGTAGGTAACTTCCAGATGGTTAAAAAGGCTTTGCCCAGTCATGCTCCTACATGACTGTTTTTTCCTACTCTTACCATCTTCCTTAAAATGTCCTTTTAAGGGAAAGGAACCAGGGCTTAGACCACGTGAAAGCATAAAGAATTGCTCAATTCCCTGGGTTGTTCCACATCTCCAGTGGAACTCTTACAACAGGGATGCATTCCTTTTCACTGCAGTCGGTCCTTGTCTAGTGCATTCCTTCTAATTCCCAATACTTCATTGAAGCTTATGCTGAACAAAGAACGCATGATACTCATATTGCCCTAATAGAGGGGCAAACATGGTATCCCCTTATATTGCGTCGTCTTCTCCACATTGAAGTTATAGAAGGATTCAGACTTGTTGTCTTAAGACTAAGGATCTCCTCTGCACCCCTTCACGTAGGTCTCCATTTCTGGTTATTCAAAGGCTAGAATTTTTAAAGAAATCTAGACCTCTCCTTCTAAGTAAGAACATTCCACTGGTTTCCATGTAACCTTCTCCATGGTTCTTCCACGTGTAACCAGAAAGAGATTCTCTATTCATATTCTCAAGCAGGTCTTACCCTTTCTTGTTATTAAGTGAATTTCTCTCTCTCACTCTATATATATATATATTATATATATATATATGTATATGTATATGTATATATATATATATATATATATACACATATATACACATATATATCTGACTCTGAAAGATTTGTTACTGGCCATATTAATGCTGTTCCAGCATACTATAGCGTTTTAAATGGACAGCCAATTTCTATGGTAATTAGAGACTACCTTCTTTTACCATAACCTTTCCGGTTACGTTACATCTGAAGCTCTCCATGTAAAGTCATTATCCTAAGTGACATCACTTAGGGAAGACATTACTGATGTTCAAGAAATTGGAGGCTACACCGCCTACTACAAATGTTTCTTTCATTTGGATAGAGGGGTCTTAAAGACCCATCCTTTTCCTGCAAACCAGTCAGATTTATCTCCTCTCTTTCCTAGAGCCTTTTTCTGCTCCAAGGACAAAGAGCTTAAAACTTTGGCCTACAGAAGCTTTAGCTTCTCCTCCAAGGTCCAACCTCATTAAACTCCCCCAGTTTTTTTCTTCTGGGATTAGTTCTAGCCATTAAGGCTTCTGACCTTTGCCTGTGTCGCAAAATTTATTTTCCTCTACTTCACAGGGAGGTCATTTCTTTGAGGCTAATGTACTGGCTCTTAGCACCAGACCCATATTAGCCTAAACAAATACTTTCGCAATACTCTTGAATAAGGTCCACATTAGAAAATTGGAATTCAATATTTACTAACATTTATGATCTACACAAGGACTCCCCTCTAGACGCCTTGTTTACTCAAGCTGTTCCACAGCACACCCTTTTTAATTCAACTCCTACCCTCTATCCCTTGGATGCCTGAGGTTCTGGGAAATAGCATGGCCCATCTATTAGATTTGCAACATGCTGGGACCTCCTCTAGGCATCTCTAGCTTGGGAGTCCCCATATGTGAAAACTCATTCCTGCTTGTTCCTGGAGATAGCATAGTTACTTACCTGTAACAGGTGATCTCTGGGAACAGCAGAAATAAATCTTCACAACCCACCCACCTCCCCTAGGAGTTGTATCTCTCTCTCTCTAATTTGTCTACTTCCCTCCTTCAGTCTCAGCTACAAACCCAACTGATGAGAGGGAAGTGAATTTATTTTATTTTATTTATTTAGACAGTTTTTGTATACCGCCTTATCCTTCAATCAAAGCGGTCACAACACAATTGGGGGATACATTTAACACGCGGGGATATGAGACACATACACTAATACTTACAGGGAACATGGGCAATGGAGGGTTAAGTGGCTTGCCAAGACCACAAGGAGCATCTGTGGGACTAGAAACCCCAGTCCTTCCGGCCCAAGGTTGCTGTCCTCTAGTGGGATTTGAACCCCCGACCTTCCGGCCTGAAGTACCTTGCCCCAACCACTAGGCTACTCCTCCCTCAGGGCGGGAAGGCAGCACGCATGCGTGTGAGATGCTCCCAAAGGCTTTCTTTTTGGACGCTGGGAAGCATTCCTGCGCAGGCTCCGTCGGTACCGATGTACCCATATGTGAAGACTTATTCCTGCTGTTCCCAGAGATCACCTGTTACAGGTAAGTAACTGTGCTTAACCTGTTATCAATTATGTTCCATGTAAAGTTATACTCATTCTTGTTCCCTGTACACCGCTGTGATTTGTAGATACAGCGGTATAGAAATGTTGCTAAATAAATAAAACTGCTAAGGAAGAACTTGACTCTATTCTGATGCTCCCCTTTTCTCCTGAGGGAGATAATAAGCCCTAAAGCTTGGAGGAATGGATTCAGAAATCTGCAGAACTTCCTTCAGTTACTATCCGAACATCTCCTTCAATGAAAGTACAGATGACCTTGGAAAGTTTATTAATCTTAAATTACAAGTGCAAATAGCATTCTCCAAAATCTTTATTTTAAATGTAATAATATAATTCTTTTTTATTAATGAAACATTTACTTTTTGAATAGATTACAGCTTCATTTCATGGTCTGTTGAAATAGTTTTCATGGTAGTAATAGCTTCTTGATTCTCTTTAACTCTAGAAATATTCTCTTGCATATTGAGTGTTAGCTGCTGAAATTGTACTGAAAGAGCCGAAGTGAGCTGAATAGTAGCATCTCAGATCAATTCTAAGGTAAATTAGTTAGACTGTGGTAGAGCAGACGTCGATAAGGAGGAAGAAAAGTCATAATACAGACCTGTTAGAGGAATCTAATTGGAGAAATCAACCAAACCTGTGAGCCTCGGTACAGTCACCTTCCTTCAACACAGCACTCCTCCTCATAGCACCCCCTGATGTTTCCGTATTATATTTGCTTCCCATCTGATGGCTCCCCTCTTAGATGGTCTGGGTATCCATGCTGACTTCCAGAGCTGCTGTACTGGGGCTCTCTTCTAGGGGTATTCCAAAGCTTGGGAGGAAAGAAGGAAGTCACAGCTCTGGGGATAAAGACCATACAGTTTATCCATACTAACTACTACAGTCCCTTTTGTTTCTTTTAGAGATCTTCAGTGTTTGTCCCATGCTCCCATGCTTTCTTGAATTTAGATACTGTCTTCATCTCTACTACCTCCACTGGGAGACTATTCCATGCATCTACCACTCTTTCCATAAAGAAATATTTCCGTACATTGCTCTTGAATCTATCCCCGTTCACCTTCTTCCTATGCTCCCTTGTTGCAGATCTTTCTTTCAATTGAAAGAGGCTCTTTTCCTGTGCATTTATACCATGTAGGTATTTAATGTCTCTTTCATATCTCCCCTCTCTTGCCTTTCCTCCATAGTATACATATTGAGATCTTTGAGTCTGTCCCCAAATGCCTTATGATGAAGCCCACTGACCATTTTGATAACCACCTTCTGCACGGACTCCATCTTGTTTATATCCTTTTGAAAGTGTGGTCTCCAGTTTCAAAGTTTCTTTCCCAACTTCTCCCTCCTTTTTCCCATCACAGGGTAAGCATTGTGGAGCTGCAAGCTATTATGCTGCCACCTTAATTCATATTCCCCATCAGTCCATAGTATTTATTTTATCATATATTTTTGTAATAAGTTTTTTGATTCATACTAATGGCTGTGTTTTATCTTTTTTTCTGTTAATTTTATTTCATTTTATTTATATAGTTGTCTTTTGATATTTTTATGCTCCTGATTTACCTACATGGTTTTTATCAAACTTGTTTTTTTCCTTAATTTTGATTTTTGTAATTGATACATTTGATATGTGTTTTATATTGTTTTTGATTTTATTACTTTGTTTATTACAAGTTATATGTATGAATGTTTTTGTAGTAAATGCTGGTTTTATGAACTGATCCCTATCACAGTCAATACTGTGCCAAAACATGGCTGTGTCGGGCCATCAATAAAATCTATCACCCATTCCTCTGAGTCCTGGTGTTCTCCCCTGATGTTTTTTTCTATTTTGGTGTCGTTTGCGAGTGAACTCTCCTTGGGTTGTGTTCTCCAGTTGTGCTTTAGTCAGATTTACCTTAAATTCTGTTTCCTGAATTAATGCAAGACAATAACAGCTAAACTGCCCTGTGAAGATAGGAGCCCTTTTACTAAGCGCTGCTAAAAAGTTAAGGAGCGTTATAGCATGTAGTAACTGGCCACAGCATATGCTAATGTGCGGGCATGCCAGCCACCACCCACCAAAACGCATGTTAACTGGTACTCATATGCTAATGTGAATAGTGGGCGGGTTAGAGGCAGAGTATGAGCATGGAGAGCACATTAGCGCACAAGCATCATTAACATGGCAATTAGCATAGGTGCACCTAATGATACCTCTTTCGGTTTCATTTGATGCATCTACCTTAACTGTGCTGTATGGCAATGTACTTGGTCATCTGTTAGATGCTGGTCATGTGCTAATCATGTCCCGATCATGTCCCCAATAGTTAGCATGTAGGCTTTGCACTTAAGATATATTATAAATGTATGTTAGGTGCACAGCTTTACTGAGCTTTAGTAAAAGGGCCCCATAATCCTCGATACCATCATTCTTACACTTGATTTAGCTGGAATTTTGACTTCCTTCAAAGAAAAATTTCCTTATTGGCTAAATCCCACTGCTCAGCAAACCTAATCCTCACAGAAATTTCAGCTATACTAAAAGCTGACTGTTAATTTTGAAAGCAATATGGAATGAATTTTGACCCAATATGTTTCAAAAGTGTTAGGGTGTGTAGTATAGATTTTCAGTGTATTTCCATGGTGCTGATATCTGTCAGCCAGCACACCAGAAGCATGCACTGAAACCCACTCATAAGTCTACCAAGTTTCATCATTTGACATAATGGCTTTAAAGAACTGGACTTACTGAAACTAATTTGTTATGGAAAAAGCCGTTTACTTACAGTTCTCCTCCAGAGGAAAATATAAATCAGTATGGAGATAATTTTATAAGAGTCACTTAGTTTAATGCATATTGTCATATGCACATTTTATAAAGTAAAGGCCCGATGCCATCAAAATACTGTTGGAGGGGGGAGTTTCAAGATGATGGCGGCTGGCTTTGCTGAGCACGTGTGCAGTTTCTGATAGGGAAGAAGCGCAACGGTAGAGGTGGGTCGTCAACATAAGAACATAAGATATGCCATACTGGGTCAGACCAAGGTCCATCAAGCCCAGTATCCTGTTTCCAACAGTGGCCAATCTAGGTCATATGTACCTAGCAGTTTCCCCAAAAGACACAGGTTCCACAGTGCTTGTACTGGGTCAAGCATTGATATCCTGGGTCCCTTCTTAATAATGGACCTTTCCTCCAAGAACTTGTCCAAACCTTTTTAAAACCCAGCTACACTAACAGCCTTTACTACATCCTCCGGTAACAAATTCATAGAAGGACAAAAAAGGCTCCCTACACGACAAAGCCTGTAATTCCAAAATTCTCCTTGGCGAAGAAATAGCCACTAAAAACACCACTTTAAGCGTAAGATCCTTCAAAGTCGCTTTAGCCAATGGCTCAAATGGCTCCCGTATCAATGCGTCCAACACCAAGTTGAGATCCCATGTTAGTTCCAGTGCCCTGCATGGTGGTCTCAAAAGAGTCGTCGCTCTTAAGAATCTTCTAACATCCGAAGTGACCCAAGCATCATCCCCTGTAGTTTCCCGCGATAACAAGAGAGCGCCGCTAAGTGAACACGTAGAGATGCTGACGCCAGACCTTTATCAAAACCATCCTGTAGAAAGGATAGAATCTGCGGAATGGAGGCCCTTAATGCCAACACTCACCTATCTGCGACACCATGACTCGAACAGGCGCCAAACCCGGATATACACCATCGAGGTAGATCTATGCCTGGATCTCAATAAGGTAGAAATTACTGCTGATGAGTAACCCCTGGCCGTCAACCTTGCCCTTTCAAGAGCCAAGCCGTAAGTGAGAACCGATCCACCTGAGGTATATTCAACGTACCCTGCAATAGTAGATCTTTCCTGACCGGTTACCCTCTCATACCCCTCTTATCTCTACGCCGGTTGCTTCAGGGGTTGTTGGCCCTTTGGATTCTTTTGTTCTTCGCACGACTCTGGATCTGGTGACTGCTGGAGAGGAAACCCGAGCTACAGCTTTGCCGGAGACAGAGGGCTCAGCAGCTGCTTCGGTATCACCGCTCTCCCCAGCTTTGAGGTCAGCCCTAAAGTACCCGCTACCAGCCCTTGTCCGAGGGTTTCCTGGAACTAGATCTTCCCTCGAAGCAGGAAGAGGATTTTGGTTCGAGAGGGTCAGGTTCAGAGGGGCTGTTGGCGGCAGAGTGTGCAATTCCAGGACGGCACTGCTTATTGAAATCTGAGACACTGGTGAGTGAAGGTCCAGTTGGAAAAGAATCTGCTGTTCTGCGAGGTGGAGAGACGCCGGCAAAGATGGAAACTGTTTTGTCACCTGCTGGATCTACAGTGGCTTTCTCTTTACAAAGGCCTGCAAATTTTACTTTGGAGGCTATTTGGCATGCCATTGTTTCTCTGGGAGAAATGTTACTGCCCCAGGTGTCCTCCTTGGCATCGAAAGTGAACAATTCTATGGCAACGGTTGAGCAGTTGGAAAGTAAGGTGGCTGTGATTCAATCAAACATGGAAGAGACATGGAATCAAGTTGCTATTCTTGAGGAGCAATCTGAAGCCTATAGAAAGAACTTTTCTTCTGTTCAAGTTAAGTTGGAACATTTGGACAATTTATCTAGAGTTAATAATTTGAGAGTAATTAATTTTCCTAGGGTTGCTACAGTTTCAACGAGAGATATGTTTAAACAAAATTTAGTTGATATTTTGGGGGTTTCTCCTGAGTTAATTCCTCCTCTGGTTAAGATTTATTATCTTCCTAAGGCAAAATCAGCTTCGGCTTTGGTTAAATTAGGGGGAGAACAAGAGCAAGTGAATGTTTTGAATGTAACAGATTTATTGGAAAATTCAAGTCAAGAATGTCAGGTTCCATCTACCTTGTTAATACCTTTTGCATTACTTTCTGATAAAGATTGGCTGCTTAAATTATTTTTTCAGAAAAAAAACTTACCGTATTTTTCGGACGATAAGGCGCACTTAAAATCCTTAAATTTTCTCACAAATTGACAGTGCGCCCTAAAATGTGGTGCGCCTAATGTATGGCTGTGTTTTCTGACCTAGAACTGATTTATGTGGTACACGGCGCTCAAAAATCTGTCAAAATGCTTTAGCACGACCTTGGTAAGCCACGAAGCTGCACTGCTTGGATTGCGCATTACAGCCATCGTAGTCAGGAGGTGTGTGCATTCATTCATTCATTCATTTTCTATACCCGCTGCCCCAAAAATGGCTCCTGTTAAGAGACATGCTTACGAAGCGGAATTCAAACTCAACGCTATCAGTCACGCAGTACAACATGGAAATAGAGCAGCTGCGAGAGAATTCAACATTAATGAATCAATGGTACGGAAGTGGAGGAAGCAAGAAGACGCCCTGCGCCAGGTAAAGAAGACCAAACTGAGTTTCCGAGGAAACAAAGCAAGATGGCCACAGTTGGAGGACAGAATTGAACAGTGGGTTATTGAACAGAGAACCGCAGGTAGAAACGTCTCTACTGTCTCTATTCGACTCAAAGCAACAGCGATAGCATGCGACATGGAGATCAACGACTTTCGAGGAGGTCCCTCTTGGTGCTTCCGTTTTATGAAAAGGGGTAATCTCTCTATCCGCACAAGAACTACTATCTCGCAGCAAATGCCAAAGGATTACGAAGAAAAGCTGGCCATTTTCCGCACCTACTGCAAGAACAAGATCAATGAAAAGAAGATCCGGCCAGAACACATCACCAACATGGACGAGGTCCCACTCACCTTTGATATCCCCGTAAACCGTACTGTCGAGAAAACAGGGACCAGTACGGTATCTATACGTACTACAGGAAACGAGAAGTCATCCTTCACTGTAGTTCTCGGTTGCCAGGCTAATGGCAAGAAACTACCACCCATGGTAATTTTCAAGAGGAAGACTTTGCCAAAAGAAAAGTTTCCGGTTGGCGTCATCATCAAGGCTAACCCGAAGGGCTGGATGGACGAGGAGAAGATGAGTGAGTGGCTGAGAGAGGTCTCGTCAAGAGACCGGATGGCTTTTTCCACAAATCTCCGTCCCTATTGATCTGTGACTCCATGCGCGCCCATCTGACCGATACTGTCAAAACCCAAGTGAAGAAAACTGATTCGTTGCTTGCCATCATTCCGGGTGGATTAACCAAAGAACTCCAGCCGCTAGATATTAGTGTCAACAGGTCGTTTAAAGTTAAATTGCGTGCTGCGTGGGAGCATTGGATGACAGAAGGCGAACACACATTCACCAAGACAGGGAGGCAACACCGGGCGAGTTACGCCACTATCTGCCAGTGGATCGTGGATGCCTGGGTGAAGGTATCAGTCTCCAGTGTCATCCGAGCTTTCAGGAAGGCCGGAATTATCACTGAACAGCTAAGTAACAGCAACGAGACTGACTCAGATAATGATGAGAGGGATCCGGGCGTGCTTGATGCCGAAATCGCCCAACTGTTAAACTCAGACACTGAAGATGAAGAATTTGATGGATTTGTGGTAGAGGAATAAACTGAAAAAGTGTATTGTTTTGTATTTTATTTTACTGAACAATGTTGAGAGTTATTATGAAAGACCATTTTATGGTTATTGTGAAAGAGTTGAATTAAGAGTTGAATAAAATTTGACTTATCAGAGTTTTGTTTCATTTAATGCGCCTTATAACCCGGTGCACTTTATGTATGAAAATAAACCCGTTAGCAGTCAATCATTGATATTGCACCTTATAACCCGATGCGCCTTATGGTCCGAAAAATACGGTATTGTTCCTAGGATTGTTGATAAGTATTTATCCTGATTTAGCTAGGGATACCCAGAACATAAGAACATAAGATATGCCATACTGGATCAGACCAAGGTCCATCAAGCCCAGTATCCTGTTTCCAACAGTGGCCAATCCAGGTCACAAGTACCTAGCAGTTTCCCCAAAAGACACAGGTTCCACAGTGCTTGTACTGGGTCAAGCATTGATATCCTGGGTCCCTTCTTAATAATGGTTTATGGATCTTTCCTCCAGGAACTTGTCCAAACCTTTTTTAAACCCAGCTACACTAACAGCCTTTACTACATCCTCTGGTAACAAATTCCAGAGTTTGATTACACATTGAGTGAAAAAATATTTTCTTTTATTAGTCTTAAATAGTTTACCCTGTAGCTTCATTGCATGTCCTCTAGTCTTTCTATATTCTGATAAGGTAAACAATCGATCTATGTTTACGCGTTCCACTCCATTAATTTATAGACTTCTATCATATCTCCTGGGCTTGGGATAGTTCAGCTGGGAGGGCTCTTTTTCTTGAAGCATCCATGTAAATGCTTAGTGAAATAATGTTCTGTTTCTTATATTTTTTTATGAGCCTTCCCAGTTGACGGCTTTCATTAATGCCAGGCCTCTGGAGTCCTCAATTGATTCTTCACTTGTGTCCTCATGATTTAGGATACTCCGGATATAGCTGACTACCTTATTTTTTCTTCACATATGTTGTTATTGTTCTAATGTAATATCTCCCCTTCTTTTTGTGGGCTAGTGTGGGCAGACATATTTATTTTGTTTTTTGGAATTGCTTTATGATTGTTTTTATTTTTTGTTTACAGAAAGTTTTCTGATGTGTCTGCTCTCTTTCTGCAAGAAATGTTTTTGTGAACTTTCTTGATTCTTTGTTAAAACTTTATAAATATAAAATAAAAAAAATACTGTCGGAGGCCGGTGCCCCTGACAGAAAGTAAATCCCTGGTGGCACAGTGGCCCCAATCCCCTTACCCCATCCCAACTTAAAATAAACCTGGTAGCCCAGCGGCCCTAAACCCCCCCCACCCCCCACGTAACTATAAATCAACCTGGTAGCCTAGTGGCCCCGAACCCTCCACCCCCCACCTAACTAAAAATTAACCTGGTGGCCCAGCGGCCCAGAACTCCTTACCCCTCCCCACCCAAAGAAAATCAAGCTGGTGGCGCATTGGCCCTGAACTTGCTGTCCCTGCCAACTAAAAATCAACCTGATGGCCCACGGCCCCGAACCCCCACCCCCACCCCCCTTCCCGGTACCTTTAGAAACAAGCATGAGTACTGCCCATATGCTCCCACTCTTGCCCTGCCATCTTGAAAAATGGCAGTGCTTGGCCCCACGTGGTGCATCATGGGATGCAGCAGGCGAGGTCAGACTGCCATATAAGGTAGAATATGCCTTATATGGCAGTCTGACCCCACCTGGTGCATCCCAAGATGTACCGCATGGTGCCAGGCGCCACCATTTATCAGGATGGTGGGGCAAGAGTAGGAGCATGTTGGCAGCATTCCCGCTCATTTCTAAAGGTACGGAGTGGGGTGGGAGGCTTAGGGCTGCTGGGCCGTCAGGTTGATTTTTAGTTGGGAGAGGGTGGGGGATCAGTGCTGCTGTGCCACCAGGTTTATTTTTTGGGAGGTGGGGGCTTTGGGGCCGCTGCAATACCAGGTTGATTTTTAGTTGGGAGGGGGGTGGGTGAGTGGATTGCGGCTGCTGGGCCACCAGAGATTCGTGTTGCCCCCAACACTATTTTGATGGCATCAAGGTCTTTCCATGATGCCTGGATCATCTGAGGGGAGTTTGTTATTTCCCCTCAGATGATCCTGGCATTGGAGAAAGCATCCGATGCCATCAGAATTCTGTTGGGGCTCATATGCAAATTAGCCATGCAGTGTTCCTGTTTTTCTGGGATAGCATGCCAAACTTGCGCCGACTTCTTGTGCGCATGTGTTTGACTTGCTCTACCAGTTGAAGGCTGCCATTTGTGCACAGTTTAATGAATGGCTAATGCATGGCTAATTTACATATGACCACTTTCTGCTGTAAATAGGCGTAAAATGTTGATAGAGCATGACATCAGTGCCGGCTCTCTGCATTGGCCTGTTTATTTGGAAGGAGAGGATTCCTTCTCAGTATGCCTCTGTTTTTCATTTTTTCTTCCACACATTCAGATCAGTTCAGGAGGGGCAGGTTCCTTGCATCTTGTTTTCTTAATGATTTATTTCCCTGACTGAGAGAGTTATTAGCAAGTCCTCAGCAATCTAGAGCTTTTCCCCCAAATTATCTTCGTCTGACAACTTGCACAAACAACCACAAATGTATTACCTATAATCCTTCAACTTCCAGGCTGTGTCTGGTAGGGTTTAGATGGTTTTGCTCATCTCTCTCTCTCTCTGTCTGCAGAGATATATAATTGCTTTTAAAAAAATGTGGTGGTATTATATATATAATGTCACACATATAATCCATTATACATCTGACATTATACATGGAGCAAAAGAGATGTGGTCAGGCCCTCATCATATATATAAATTATATGTATAAGTGCTGATACTTGACCACTATGCAGGTTATTTTAGACACCCTCTTCATGATTTGAGCGAACAGAAATAGACTGGCATTGGGCACTTTGAATCTGATGATCACATGATATACCATGCTGGAAATGAAAGACAGTTTTCTTGAGGTTAATTTTAAGATTCTGACTGTTCAGCCAAGTTCACAGACATACACGCTGTTATTTTAGAGAAGTTTGGGTTGTTGGTGTTACAGAGGAGGTGCATCATAAGAACATAAGATATGCCATAATGGGTCAGACCAAGGTCCATCAAGCCCAGTATCCTGTTTCCAACAGTGGCCAATCTAGGTCATACGTACCTAGCAGTTTCCCCAAAAAACACAGGTTCCACAATGCTTGTACTGGGTCAAGCATTGATATCCTGGGTCCCTTCTTAATAATGGTTTATGGACCTTTCCTCCAGGAACTTGTCCAAACCTTTTTTAAACCCAGCTACACTAACAGCCTTTACTACATCCTCCGGCAACAAATTCCAGAGTTTGATTACACGTTGAGTGAAAAAATATTTTCTTTTATTAGTCTTAAATAGTTTACCCTGTAGCTTCATTGTATGTCCCCTAGTCTTTCTATATTCTGATAACGTAAACAATCGATCTACGTTTACCCGTTCCACTCCGTTCATCAATTTATAGACTTCTATCATATCTCCCCTCAGCCGTCTCTTTTCCAGGTTAAAGAGCCCTAACCTTTTTAGCCTTTCTTCATAGGAGTATCCTTCCATCCCCTTTACCATTTTGGTGGCTCTTCTCTGAACCTTTTCTAATAACACTATATCCTTTTTAAGATACGGCGACCAGAATTGCACACAATATTCAAGGTGTGGTCTCACCATGGAACGGTATAGAGGCATTATAGTATCTTTTGTTTTATTTTCCATTCCTTTCCTTATGATACCTAGCATTCTATTTGCTCTCTTGGCCGCCGCTGCACACTGGGCCGAGGTTTTTAACATGTTATCCACAATGATGCCTAAATCTTTTTTCTGGGTGGTGGTTCCTAATGTGGAACCTTGCATCGTGTAACCATAGTTTGGATTGTTCTTCCCTAGGTGCATAACTTTGCACTTGTCCACATTAAATTTCATCTGCCATTTTGATGCCTAGTCTTCCAATTTATCAAGATCCTCTTGTAATTTTCCACAATCCTCTTGGGTTTTAACAACTTTAAATAGTTTTGTGTCATCTGCAAATTTGATAACCTCACTCGTTATTCCACTTTCCAGGTCATTTATGAATATGTCAAAAACAGAGGACCCAGCACAGTTCCCTGGGGAACACCACTATTCACCTTTCTCCATTGCGAAAATTGGCCATTTAGCCCATCCCTCTGCTTTCTATCTTTTAACCAGTTCCTGATCCACAGTAGTACACTGCCTCCTATCCCATGACTCTTTAGTTTTGCCAAAAGTCTCTGATGAGGGACCTTGTCAAAGGCTTTCTAAAAGTCTAGATACACTATATCAACCGACTCACCTTTGTCCACCTGTTTATTCACACTTTCAAAAAAACATAACAGATTAGTAAGACAAGATCTTCCTTGTCTAAAGCCATGTTGTCTGTCTCCCATTAGGCCATTAAAAAATACTTAAATTCACTCAATTAAATTTCTTAAGTTTCAACTCATTTTTTTCAAAACTCATCTTTTTGAAAAAAATGAGTTGAAACTTAAAGAAATTTAATTGAGTGAATTTAAGTATTTTTTAGTGTGATTGTAGTTCACTCTTGAGAGAGACCTGACTCAGTTTTTTGTCCCATTAGGCCATGACTATCTACATGCTGAGTAATTTTATTCTTTATGATGGTTTCTACCATTTTTCCCGGTACTGATGTGAGGCTCACCGGTCTGTAGTTTCCCGGATCACCCCTGGAACCCTTTTTAAAAATTGGTGTTACATTGGCGATCCTCCAATCTTCAGGTATTAGAGATGATTTTAATGATAGTTCAGAGATTACTAATAGCAGGTCTGCAATCTCATATTTCAGTTCTTTCAACACCCTTGGATGTATACCATCCGGCCCAGGTGATTTGCTACTCTTCAGTTTATCTAATAGTTGTAATACATCTTCCCAATGTATCGATATTTCCTTCAATTCTTCCGCACCTTTAAATACCACTTCAGTCATGGGTAACATCCCTATATCTTCCTCAGTAAAGACCGAAGCAAAGAATTCATTCAGTCTCTCCGCTATCGCCTTGTCGCCTCTTAGTGCCCCTTTAACTCCTCTATCATCTAATGGACCAACTGACTCTCTCACAGGTTTTTTGCTATGAATGTACTTGAAAAAATCTTTATTTCACGTTTTTGCTTCCGCAGCAAGCTTCTTCTCAAATTCTCCCTTTTCCTGCTTTATCAATGCCTTGCAGTTGACCTGCCAGTGCTTGTGCTGTTTCCAGGTTTCGTCGTTTGGCTCTTTTTTCCATTTCCTGAAAGATGCATTTTTGGCAACAGCCTCTCTGACCTCACCTTTAAACCATGCCGGCAGTTTTTTGGACTTCCTTCCACTTTTCTTAAAGCGTGGAATACAGCTGGTCTGGGCTTCCAAGATAGTATTTTTCAACAACACCCAAGCTTGATGTAAGTCTTTAACCTTTGCAACTGCTCCTTTTAGTTTTTTCTTAACTATTTTCCTCATTTTATCATAGTCTCCCTTTCGATGATATCATCCACGTATAGATGTTAGTTGATGTTATATGTTTTGAATATGTTGCAGATTGGCTGAATGTAAATATTAAAAAGAAATGTGGAGAGGGAGGATCTTGGGGGGATTCCTTGTTTCTGGGCAAACGTTGAGGAGGATGAGTGTCCTATTTGTACTTTTTGGGTTTGGTTGTTTAGGTAGGAGATAAACCATTGTATCACATTACCTTGCAGTCCAATCTGTTTTAGTCTGTTTATTAGAAGGGTGTGGTTTATGCTGTCAAAAGCAGCTGCTATGTCAATGAAGATAAGTATAAAGGCCTGTTTACAGGAGTCCAGGCCACGTGTAAGTTTGTCAAATAAAGAGAGCATGAGTGTCTCAACGCTGTGTTGAGGTCTGAACCCATGTTGATTTTCATCTAAGGGGACGTTTAGTTCAATGTAATCCTGGAGCTGTAATTGCATAACTTTTTCTATCACCTTTGATAGGAAGGGTAAGCTTGAAATTGGGCAGTAGGAGCTCGGTTGTTTTTTGTCAGAATTTGCAGTTTTAAGTATGGGGCGGATTGTTGCCTGTTTCAAAGCATCAGGCATGTGCCCTTGGTTTAGAGAGGCATTAACTATTTCGCAGATTGTTGGAGTAAATTCATCTTTTGTTGATTTTAACCAACTAACTGGGCATGGGTCATTTGGCGAGGTGGTGGTGTTAATGCTAGTTATGATGTTTTTCAGTTGTTTGTTGTCCATGAGACTGAAAGTTGTCCAGGATGAGTTGCAGTGTGTTTTGGAGTGTGTGGTGGTGGGACTGGGCGATCCAATGGGAGCCATATCTGGTCCAGGTTGTGTGATCTTTTCTATGTAGTAATTTGCTAGCTTTTGTGGGTGAATTTGTATGGTTTCGTCTTCATGAGTGTGAGTTCAGGTAAGAGTTTTTACTATAGAGAAAAGTTCTCTTGGCTTGTTTAGGGATTTGGATACTAGTGTTGCATATTTTTTTCTTGTATTTATTGCATCTTTATATTGCTTTAGTGCTTGCATATATTGCCTCTTGTCTTTTTCCGTTTTTTACGTCTCCATATGCTTTCTAGTTTTCTTAATCCCTGTTTAAGCCTTTTTAGGTCAGATGTATACCAATTATTTGTGTTCTTGTATTACGATTGCTGTTGCTTTTTGGGGCAGTAGCTGCATTGCTTAAGGTTGTATTCCAGTTCTGTATGAATTCATCTAAGTCAGTAATGGGGCTATTGATGTGTAGTAGTGTATTATCTAGAAAGTTTTCTTTGTTAAAGGATTTGTATCTATTGTGCATCTTTGGTGGTTTTCCAGGTTTGATATTAGGTAGGAAGGGTAGGGTGAGTTCAATCAGGAAGTGGTCTGGCCATGGTAAGGGGGTAGTGGTCGGTGAGGAGTAGCAGGAGTTATGTAAGGTGTTTGATTGGAGGAAGATGAGATCCAGTATGTTTCCTTTGTTGTATGTGGGGGTTTGCACTATTTGAGTGAGATCCAAATCTGACATAGCATGCAAGAAGTGAGAAGAATGGATGCTATTCAAGGAGGGGAGATTAAAGTCCTTGATGGACTGACTCTCATGTGTCTCGGACTTACCATTCAAGGTGGTATACAACTTGTCTATCCACCTTTGTGGTTTATATAGTTATCTGTCCATGCGCGTTGTATTATGTTGGTCGTACCACTAGATCCATTAAACAGCGACTTGCTGAGCATGCTTCATGACTACAGACAAAAGTGATTTCTGCACCTATGGTGGAACATTGCATTCAAAATGAGCATGCTTTTGAATCACTTCGCTGGCGGGTATTGGACCATGTGCCAATTGACCCGAGAGGAGGAAATCGAGTACAACATTTGCAGGAATTGGAGCAGAGATGGATTTTTTCACTTGACACAGTTAGTCCCAAAGGTTTGAATGCTCAAATCAATTGGTACACGATCATTTGATTCATCTTTTTGATCCTCTAAGGGACAACCAATCATGTTTGAAGGTTTTCCCTTGTCAGTGGGACGCCCCCTATTTGATTGGCTGATTGTATTTTTGATTGGATGATGGCTGATTACCGTCATAAGTGACGTCAGACGCCGAACCTTGTTATTTAAGGTGTTTTCTCTGTTCTGGGTTTACTGAAGCTTTGGATTCACTGCGATTGGTTTGACCTGAAGCAGGGTTGTAGACTTGCCAACCCGAAACGTGACACGTCGTCATTTTTTGATTTTCTGGCGGTGTCCTTCAAAAGCCTGAGGAATCAGTTTGTCTGAACAATAAAGCTAAGTATAGCATTTTTTTGAAAAAACACTTGATTAAAAAGGAGAAGCCGCAGTGGTGGATAGACCAGTTCTGTGCACTTGGTTGGCAACTCCAACAAAAAATTAGAGAAGAATTGTTCCTTTTTTGTATCGGAATCTCTTCTAGGATGGTAGCAAGGTTCTCAGGGGTATTTGAGGGTGGTCTGTATATTAGGGTAAGCGAGAGGTTTTTATTTTCGATGGTCAGTATGTCAACGTCATCTATGTTTTTATTCATAATCAAGGTAGTGTGCAGTTCTTTTTTTTCTAGTATAAGTACACCACCACCACGCCTGTTTACTCTCGGACAGTTGTATAGGTTGTAGTCAGATGCGTAAGTTGGTAGATTAATACCTGGTCTGTTTCTGCTAGGCATGTTTCTATAAAACAAAGTATGTCAGGGTTCATGTCTATGGTTAGGGCAGTAAGGATAGGTATTTTGTTCCAGGCAGACCTTTTATTCAGCAAGAGACATTTTATTGGGTATGGTGTGTGTGTTGCTATGGTTCCGTTAGTGTAAGGACTTGGTTTTATATTTATGTATCTAGGTTTTCATGAGTTGTTGTGGTTATAGGTCTGGACTAAGTGTGGTGTCTGGGGGTAGTTCCTTTAGTGATAGTGTACTATTGGGATATGGTTGTAAGGCAGTATGAAGTTATGGAATGTTTTCACTAATGGGGTTAGGAGGAGCAGTATAGTCATGCAGCGTGATATGGCTTGGTTCTCCATGTTGTGGTAGGATATATCTAGGGGAATGGTAAGGAAGAACATTGGAGGTGAACAGGAGACTAGGGGCATCAGGATCCAAAAGCAGTCTCAAAGAAGAAAGTTTTTAGTCTGGATTTGAACAGGACCACAGATGGAGCCTGATGTATTGACTCAAGTAGTTTGTTCCAGACATAAGGAGCAGCAAGGTAGAAAGATTGAAGTCTGGAGTTGGTAGTGGATGAGAAGGGCACAAATAGAAGGGATCTGCCAGAAGAGCAGAGTTCCTGAGGACGGTTATAGGGCGAGATAGAGGAAAGGTAGTGAGAAGCAGTCAAATGAAGGCATTTATAGGTCAGTAGCAGAAGTTTGAACTGGATGCGGAAACAAATAGGGAGCCAGTGAAGTGACTTGAGAAGAGGGGTGACATGAGCATAGTGACACTGGTGGAAGATTAGCCGTGCAGTTGGGTTTTGAATAGATTGAAGTGGGAAGAGATGATTCAGAGGAAGACCAGCGAAGAGGAGGTTGCAATAATCTAGACAGTAGGTGACAAGAGAATGAAACATAGAAACACATGACAGGTCTTAGTAGTGTGTTCAGAAAGGAAGGGATAAATTTGGCCAATATTATAAAGAAAGAAGAGACAAGTTTTAGCTATCTGTTGTATGTGTGTGGAGAAGGAGAGGGAGGAGTCAAAGATGACATGTTTCTATGTTTCTACCAGTCTTAAGGATCTTAATATGTATACTTTAGAGGAAAGGCGGGACAGAGGTGATATGATTGAGATGTTTAAATATCTCTGTGGCATAAATGCACAGGAGGAGAGCCTCTTTTGATTGAAAGCAAGCTCTGCTACGAGGGTACATAGGATGAGGGTGAAAGGAGATAGACTCAGGAGTAATTTGCGAAAATATTTCTTTACAGAAAGAGTGGTAGATTCATGGAATATTCTCCCATTGGAGGTGGTAGATATGAGGACAGTATCTAAATTCAAAAAAGCATGGGACAAACACAGAGGCTCTCTAAAGCAAAAAAGAGGACTGTTGTAGTGGGTAATATGGAAAGGCAGACTGGATAGGCCATGTAGTCTTTTTCTGCCATCATGTTTCTATGTTTTTAAATCATAACTGCCAAGCATTAGACCATTCTTTCAGTTTTTTAGATCTTTCTTCTTGTTGTCCATGTCCTCAGAAGTGTCCACTTTGTTGCAAATTTTTGTGTCATCTGAAAAAAGGTAGACTTTTCAATTCAGTTCTTCTGTAATATCACTCAGAAATACATTGAACACTTTTGGTCCCAGGACCAATCCCTGAGGCATGCCACAATGCACCTTCCTTTCTTCTGAGTGAGTTCCATTTACGGCCACCTTCTGTCTTCTGTCAATCAACCAATTTCTAATTCAGTTCATCACCTTGGGACCTATCCCCAGGCTGCTCAGTTTATTGATAAGCCTCCTATGAGGAACAGTATCAAAGGCTTTGCTGAAATCTAGATATATCACATCAGTTGCATGCCCTTGATCTAGTTCTCTGGTCACCCAGTCAAAGAACTCAATCAAATTTGTTTGGCATGATCTCCCCTAGTAAAACCTCAGATCATGCAATCCATTGGTTTCCAGAAAGTCCACTAGTCTTTCTTTCAAGAACGCCTCCATTACCTTTCCCACCACAGAGGTAAGGCTTACCGGTGTATAGTTTATCACCACTTTCCTATACCACTTTTGTGAAGAGGTACCACATCAGCCCTTCTTCAGTTCTGCGGAACCTCTCCCATCTCCAAGGATCTATTAAAACATCCTTTAGGGAGAGAGGGAAAGCCTGCTCTGCATCGGTAGCTGTGTCAACTTTTCTGCGGGCGCTTTGGCACTGTCTGGTGATATCTTTCAGCCCTTTAAAACCTCGGGCTGTGTCGCAGGATGCCAGAGAGTGGGAAACCCTGCTCTGCATTGGAAGCTGTGTCAACTTTCCTGTGGACGCTTTGGGCTGTCTGCTGATGTCTTTCAGCCCTTTAAAACCTCGGAGTGTGCCTCGGATGCAGCCATGGGTACATCCCTCAGATGCGTGCCCAAAGGGGCAGGTCATGCCCCTTTGGCGCCCCTTCAGTGCATTTCGGAGCAGTAAGGAGGGTACCAGGAACTAAGAAATGGGGAAGCGTCGAAAGAAGATATTTCCCACTCTACCATCTATGAAATCATCTAAGGTTGAAGGTTCTCTAGATAAACATCTGATTAGATGGGTAATGGAGGATGTGAGCTCTGCTTCACCCATGAGTACTGGTTCACCTTCCAATTTGTCTCTGGATAGGGGTTTAACCCCACCTCACCCATTGTCTGGAATGATTGTGTCAGAGGTGGAGGGGTTCAGTGTTAACGCTCCCTCCAGTGTTTCGTCACTTGTTCCCGACCAGTCCTTGGTCGGGCAAAGGCTGGATGTTCTGGAAGCTGTGATGCCTAAGATGGCCAGATTCCTCCCCTAGTTGCGCAAGCTCTTGTGAATATTGTGCCCCTCTGGATGTGTCACTTAAGGACATCTGGGCTGTTGTAACCTGAACTGAAGCGGATTTAACAGGGACTTTGAGACAATTTGAAGAATTTACAAAGGACTCTGTTGCCAATTTGTTGATTATGATGCACAGTTAAATGCTGTGGGGGTACGGCTGGTTCAAGTGGAAGCTCAAGTGGGTACTGCTCAGGCAGTATCCTTGGCCTCCATTAAAGATAATTTATATTTACGTTGTCAATGTGAATTATTTGAAAACTGGTCTTGCTGTAAGAACCTAAGATGTTTAAATTTCCCTATTACACATTATTTGTCTCCTTTAATTTTATCCAGTATCAAACTTTCACTGGTTGGTTCCATCACCAGTTGTCTGAGCAATATTTCTTGGAAGGCATCCACAATCTTTTTACTTCTTTCCAGATTTGCAGAAGGAATACTCCAATCCACATCTGATAGATTAAAGTCACCCAATATGATCACTTCTCCCTTCATAGTTACCTTTGCAATATCAATGATCAAATCTCTATCCATACCTTTGCAATATCGAAGATCAAATCTCTATCCATTTCCTCAGTTTGAGTTGGAGGCCTCTAGACTACACTAGTGCAGATGATGTTGCCATAAAATGGCAAAGACATAAAAAAAAGATATTATATTCCCAGATAAGCAAAATTCAAACATATTGCAGACAAATCAACTCAACTCACTAAATGTCTGAGAAAAGAAATAAGCCTTAAACTTTTTCCAAAATACACACACATGAGAAAGCATTCTTAACTCAGAAGGAAGTGAGTTCCACAACTGGGGGGGCAGCAATCAAAAATGCATGACTTCGAATCTTACAGCAGTGTGCATCACGCACAGAAGGAACATCCAAACACATGTGATCCACTGATCACAAGCACATCCAAGAACATAGCGCTTTAGCATGGAAAAAAACAAAACGCTCGAAGTACAATACCAAAACCTTGAACCTCCACAATACTGGAAGCCAGAGCAATGAATCCAAAACCGGGGTGGTACAAACAAAATGACTCGCACCCACCAACAGCTGTGCCGAAGCATTTTGCACTGTTTGCAGAGCATGAAGAGATTTTGCATGCAAACACAGATACAAATTATTATAATAGTCAACGTGCGTTAACACCAAAGACTGAAGCACAGTATGAAAATCTGCATCATCCAAAAATGGCTTAAGAAAATGTAGCATTCTGAAATTTTAAAAAGCAGCTTTTACAACTGAATAAATTTGAGATTTCAGAATCAATTTGGTGTCAAACAGGACTCTTAAATCACAAACCTGCAAAGACACTGAAATTGACAGTCCATGAAAAGACACAGCAGTCAATGCCAGACTATCCAAAGTATGAGACAAAAATAGAAGCTCAGTTTTTCCAATATTCAAAAGCAATCTAGAGCTAACCATCCAATCCCTAACCGCCTTCAAAACAGAATGAGCCACACATTCAGCCCGAACTGGGTCTCCCAAGCAGGGAATAAGAATTTGAACATCATAAATAAAATATTACACACCCAACTCAGCTAACACTTTACATAAAGGCATCATATATATACTAAATAAAATAGCCAGCAAAGCTGAGCCCTTGGGAACCCCAGATTCAACATGATACCAGCGCAAATATCGCCCATGAAACCTCATCTGCTTCTGCTGACCAGAAAAAATGATAAAACCATGCATGCACAGTCTTAGACACTCCCACAATCTCCTACCTCACAGTCAGGCACCTCCAAGTCAAATGCGGCTCAGCCACCTCCCGGCCTCTGAAAGCAGCTCAGGGCATTCCACAGGGCTCATCCCTCTTGGCCCTGTTATTCAACCTGTACATACAACCTATCTGCTCAATCATACAGCACCACAAGATAAAATGCACCATCTACGCAGACGACCTTATGATATACACCCCCATCAACATGGACAACCCAGAGTACTCCAGCATAGCCAATTGTCTACAACAGTTGACAAGCTGGTTTCTTGAAAACAACGTGGCAATAAACTTCTCATCACCAGAAACTCTGCCTTCACTCCCACACCCACCATCAAGCTGAATGACATCACAATACCAATAAAGCCAGAAGTAAAATACCTCGGAGTAACGCTCGACAAAAACCTGAACCTACAGTCACACATCACCAGAACCACAAGGAACGCATACCTCAAAATGAGAACCATCAGACAACTCAAATGCATCCTCTCACAAGATCACTTCTGCACTGTCTGTCAAGCGCTAATCACTCCCACGTTAGACTACTGCAACCCCATTTACCTCAGACTATCAAAACAAGCACGCCGACCATTACAAATAGCACAGAACACCGCTGCCCGCATAATAACAGGCTCCTCAAGGCAAGATCACATTACCCCCATTCTCTACAACCTCCACTGGCTCCCAATCAGCTCCCACATCCGATATAAGGTAATACTAAACATATTCAAAATAAAACAGAACCTCTCAGTGAGCAGTCTACAACCCCTCATCAAAGCTGACCAAGGCACCAGACTCAGGAGAAGAGGAACCGCAAACACCATCAACACCCCCAGAGCATACGCTAGAACCAGACAAGACACTTCAGGAAGAACACTATCCCTGGCTGTGTCCTCACTATGGAACTCACTCCCAGATGACCTAAGATCAACTGTAGACCTCAAGGACTTCAGGATGATGCTCAAAACTATGCTCTTCAAAGAACACTACAAATCTATGTAAAATAGTTAATATTTTCTCTGTAAAATAGTTATTATGTGCTTAAAAATGTTCTTTGTAATTGATGTTTACCATGTTCTCTGTAAGCCGTCCCTGATATCTGGAAGGGGCGGTATAGAAAAGCGCACAAATAAATAAATAAAGACTACATGTGACCAGCCACACAATCTACTCCCCCCTGCCTGACTCCTCAGCTCTCCCCCCCCCGCATTTTGTATATAATCTTGTATATAATTCACTGTATTTAGTTCACACTGTATCTAGCTCACTATATAATCAACCACACACACACACTACACACACACAATCTGTCTGTTGTATTCACTGCATGCTTGTACCCAACCTCACTGCCACATGATTTGTGTGACGCGTTAAACCGCTTTGATTTCAAGATAAAGCGGTATATTAAATCCTTCTAAATAAATAAATAAATAAATGCTGCAGCAAGATGTCATGATCCAAAGCATAAAAAGAAGCAGTAACATCCAATAGAACCAAGGAAAATGAGATCCACCATCAAAACCCCCCAAATAACATCAGGACAGGCTACCAACAAAGACTCTATGCTATGATTAGCTCGAAACCCAAACTGAAATGCATCCAATACATGATTAATGGACAAAAAGTCATTCAATTGATACAACACCAAGTTTTCCAAAACCTTTGCCACAAATGACAAAGATGAAATAGAGCAAAAGTTCAATGGATCACACCGATCAAGTTGAGGCTTTTTCAACAGCAGTCGCATAATTACCTTCTTTAACATCTCAGGACCATACCCTCCCTCAAAGAAACATTAACTATTGGCATCAGAAAGGCCACCAAATCAGCTTTCAATAACTTGAAAACCAATATAGAACACGGGTTAAGTGGACTTGCAGAACAGTTTAAAGCATCAATAGCTTGCAACACTGCCTCACTAGTTAATTCCTGAAACAATGACCAGAGCTCCACAACCTGGCCCTCCTCCTGAGGAGACCCAGAAGTGAGGGGCATTGAAACATTAATTACGGGGGAAGATCCTCCTGAGGTGAAAGAAACATCCATAGAGTACATTTTCTTTGTTGACAAGTATGATAATACAGGATGGTGGATGTGAGGGCACTGTATCACCCCATGATAGTTAGAGTCGACTCAACTATCAAGCTAGCTAGGCGGGTGCCCCCTTCCTCTGTCAGCAGTTCATGCTCATCCCTCTTGATAGAAATACCTTTCTCTGCTCAAGAGTATAACAGCAGCAGTGCTCCTCTGCTAGAATCTCCAAAGTACTACAGTAATGGAAATTTGAAAAGGACTCTGAAGAGAGATCTCAAGGATTGTCGATGGTGGTAGGCTGTGCTGGTTCAATTTCTCCCTTACTTGGATTGATAGGAACTGCATATTAAAACAAGTAGAAGAACAAAGGCGCATAATGGCAAGCCTAAGGCACCCACAGAGGTGCAAAGCAGGAGAATGAAGAAGAGTGACTCAGAAAAAGCCAAAGCACACTGGGTCGCAGAGCCATGCAGCTAGAATGGTGATGACAATCTGGCATGAAAGTCGTGCAATGACAAGCCTAAGGCACTCACAGAGGTGCAAAGCAGGAGGAGGAGAGGAGGAAGAGTGACCCAGAAAAGCCAAAGTAATGAGAACATAGAGGCAGAGAGCCACTGTGTCCATGACCCAAAGAGAGACAGTACAGTTTAATATGAGAATCGTCAACTGGATCCTGACAGTCTCATCTGCACTAAGTGTCTGTCCCCACACATCCAACAAAGAAATAAGGACAGATCAAGAAGGAAGATGACTGCCACTCTGAGGAGAATCTGATGCCTGATCCAGAGGAGATTAGCCTGGACCAGTGAGTGACAAAGCTTCTCCCTGGACAGGCATTCAGCAAAAGCAACAGGCGATGGCACCGTAGGAAGGCTTCATCCAGTTGTTTGGCACTAAAACGGTTGAGGTGAAAGCATATCTTGTTTGAAGCTAAGGAAGCCTCCTCTGTCAGGCTTTGCCAGAAGTGATTGAGTCCTAGAGATTTATTTTTCCTGAGACTGGGAGTATGTGGATAACATTTGGCCAGCCGAATCCAAAGCTATGGGCTTGATCCAGTTCAAAAGAGGCAGCAGTAGGGATTCCCAGGTGTATACCATGTTGTACTCATATCTGAACAGCAAGCAGAGTTATGGCATTGTAAGCAGCAATGGGATTTATACCGCTACCAGCCTTCTAATCAGTTCCAGCTAAACTGAACTCGCTCAGAGACACAGCACTGACAATGACACACAGCAGCCTGTTACTGGTATTCATCCTTCCTCAGAGTTCCTCCTTGGCTCCTGCTGCAGAGTGTGGGGCTGATATGCTGAGAGAGACTGTCATATTTTAAGAACAGATCATGAGGAAACATCAGGTCTCATCTCCTGCTCAGATACCCCAAAAGAGTAGATCAAAACAGCGGTTAAACATTCCTGGCCAGAGCCTTTGTCCTTGGCCTGTGTAAAGAGGAGATTTTTGTCCCTTTGAGAAAGAGCGCCTGGGGCTGGGAGAGGAGCAATCATCCCATATTCAGCTCTTCTCTGGTACAGAGACAATTCATGAGTTCTCTACCCTCTTTTTGGATCTGAAAGAGTTTCTGGCCATTGAGAATGCATCAGGTTTCCATGATGTGCTGCAGTCACTTAGCAACAGACTTCTACTCATAGGCCCACACCATGGTTGGCCATCTGAACTACCAGGGGGTCTCAGAACATGAGGCCTAAGAGACTAGCAGAGTTCCAGAATGCAAAAGGGCCTCCAGTACCCTCCGACCGCAGTTCCCCAGGAATGCTGTCTTCACTCCCTCTGAACCTCTTAGACTGTATTAGTTGGTGGGGGGTTGTGTTTTCCTGCTCAGTTTTGGCATGGGGAGCTGAAAGGTAACCACTGGAAATGGGCACCATCCTAGAGAGACGGCAGTGCCAAGTTAACTTTCAAAAACACAGCTAGTAGACAATGAAGGCAGAGAGTGTGGGAAACTGCCCCTCAGTTTAGCTCTACACTCCTTCCCCCTCCCACTCGCTTAAAAATGAAGGGAAACCAAGCAAGGGAGGTTTGTCTTAAAAAAATACTAGCTTTTCCACCTAGTCCGGTGCTAGCTGTGAATGATGGGGAGCCAGGATATCCTCTAGCACAGTGATGGCTAACCTTTTTGAGCCCGAGTGCCCAAACTGCCCCACAAAACCAAAGAATTTCCTCAAAGTGCCAGCACGTCAATTAAAGCCTCATTTGCATAAGGTGCCTCATTTGCATAAATATTTGCATAATGTTACCATACACTAACTTTTAGTAAACATGCCTCTTAATGAGTATATGGATAAAGAAAGACTAAAAGGTTTCTACATTACTATAATCCAGTACCAACCGCCAGGCACATTAGGAACTACTACAAACGCTGCCCATTTAGAACCCATAGCAAACCCGCCGTATCCTAACAGCACTACCAGGACTCACAAAGCACCATACCCTAACTATCAAAAGGCAACACTGCAAATATTAAACCAATACATTTCAGAGAACAACAATACATGACCTACTGGGGAAAGAACAAGTGGCAATGTCAAATAGGAATTATATAAACAGAATACCTCAGCTCAGTTACACATGCAGAACAGACCATCACCAAACAAGGAATCACAATTTAGAAACAGGAAGACAATAATTAAACTGGGAACCCCAAAAGCCAAACTTGGAATATACAACAACACTGTAGAAATAAAACTATAAATTAATTTCCTCTTGTACTAAACAAAGCGCAAAAATTAATGATGCACATTTCCCAGAGCTGACATATTCCAGTTAATAAATTCAAAATAAAGAGATATTTTTCTACCTTTTGTGCATTTTTTTTCAGTTGCAATTGTTCCAGCCACTTTCTTCTGGTTTCTTCGTGTCTTCTGCTAACTCTCCATCTGCTGTCCATTTGTCCTTTCTTCTGTCTTCTTGGGTTTTTTTTTTCCATTCTCTCTCTACATCTGCTTTAACATACTAATCTGTCTCCTTTTGCTCTTTCCTCATTCCTATTTCATCTACTCAAAATTTACCCCTCCATCCTCAATCCCCACTTATTCTCCCAATACCCGGCCAATTGTAGATTTTTTATCCCTCCCACACAAAATATTTTTCCCCTCTCCATTTTACTCTCCCAGCCCCATCCCATTCTAATCCTCCCCCAACACCAGCTCCCTTCTAGTTCCAGCCTCACCCAGCATCCATTCCCTTCTAGTCCCTGCATCAGCCCATTTCCAGTCCTAGCAGCCCCCCAACCCATTTCCAGTCCTAGAAACCCCCCAACCCAATACCAGTCCTAGCCCCCCCTCATCAACCCACTTCCAGTCCTAACCCCCCATCACCCCATTTTCAGTTTAAGCCCCCCCTATAACCCATTACCAGTCCTAACCCCCATCAGCCCACTTCCAGTCCTAACCCCCCATCAGCCCACTTCCAGTCCTAACCCCCATCAACCCATTTCCAGTCAGCCCCCCATAGCCCATTGCCAGTCCTAACCCCCCCATCAGCCCACAGTCCATTACCAGTCCTAACCCCATCAGCCCACCTCAAGTCCTAACCCCTCCCCATCAGCCCATTTCCTGTCCTAGCCCCCCCATAGTCCATTATCAGTCCTAACCCCCCATAGCCCATTACCAGACAGCCCCCATCAGCCAACAGCCCATTACCAGTCTTAACCCCCCCATAGCCCATTGCCAGTCCTAACCCCCCCATAAGCCCACAGCCCATTACCAGTCCTAACCCCATCAGCCCACCTCAAGTCCTAACCCCTCCCCATCAGCCCATTTCTTGTCCCAGCCCCCCCATAGCCCATTATCAGTCCTAAACCCCCCCATAGCCCATTACCAGTCCTAACCCCATCAGACCACCTCCAGTGTTAACCCCCCATCAGCCCATTTCCAGTCCTAACCCCACCCAAAAGCCCACCTCAAGTCATAACCCCTCCCCATCAGCCCATTTCCTGTCCTAGCCCCCCATAGCCCATTACCAGTCCTAACCCCACACAACAGCCCACCTCAAGTCCTAACCCCTCCCCATCTGCCCATTTCCTGTTTTAGCCCCCCATAGCCCATTACCAGTCCTAACCCCACCCAACAGCCCACCTCAAGTCCTAACCCCTCCCCATCAGCCCATTTCCTGTCCTAGCCCCCCATAGCCCATTACCAGTCCTAAGCCCCCATCAACCCACTTCCAGTCCTAATCCCATCAGCCCATATAGACTTAGCTCCCCCATAGCCCCCCCATAGCCCATCACCACTCCTAACCCCCCCATCAGCCCATTTCCTGTCCTAGCCCCCCATAGCCCAGTACCAGTCCTAGCCCCCCCCAACAGCCCACAGCCATTACCACTCCTAACCCCCCCAGCCCATCACCAGTCCTAACCCCCCAACAGCCCACAGCCATTACCACTCCTAACCCCCCCCAGCCCATTACCACTCCTAACCCCCCCAGCCCATCACCACTCCTAACCCCCCATCAGCCCATTTCCTGTCCTAGCCCCCCCCCAGCCCATCACCAGTCCTAACCCCCCAACAGCCCACAGCCATTACCACTCCTAACCCCCCCCAGCCCATCACCAGTCCTAACCCCCCCCAGCCATTACCACTCCTAACCCCCCATCAGCCCATTTCCTGTCCTAGCCCCCCCCAGCCCATCACCAGTCCTAACCCCCCAACACCCCACACCCATTTACCCTCCTAACCCCCCCCACCCCATCACCAGTCCTAACCCCCCCCCCAGCCATTACCACTCCTAACCCCCCCCCCCCTCAAGCGAAATTTTTTTTACAAAGAAAGCTGTCGCTGCCGGGGCCGGGGCCGCCGCGGCAGAATCGAGTGTGCTGCGGGGCCCCCCCGCCCAGCAGAGCCTGCCCTCCGTCCCCGGTATCACCTCTCTCAGCTGCCTCCAGTCACACGCGCCGGCTTTCAGAGCGCGAGGGAAGTTTCTCCCTCGCTGCTCTGTTAAGCCCGCGGGGGCTGATGGGAACTTCCCATCAGCCCCCGCGGGCATAACAGAGCAGCGAGGAAGAAACTCCACTCGCGCTCTGAAAGCAGGCGCGTTTGACTAGAGGCAGCTGAGAGAAGGTGATACCGGGGACGGAGGGCAGGCTCTGCTGGGCGGGGGGGCCCCGCGGCACACTCGATTCTGCCGCGGCGGCCCCGGCCCCGGCAGCGGCAGCTTTTTATTTATTTATTTTTTTAATGCCGCATATTTTGATTGCGGACCTTCCCGCGTGCCAGCTGCAAGGCCTTCGCGTGCCACAGCTGGCACGCGTGCCATAGGTTCGCCATCGCTGCTCTAGCATGTAGAATATATGTATATGCTCACTGAGCACACTGGTTTGAGGTCAGGACAGGAAATGCTATGCAATCTTGCCAGACTGCTGACTTGTGTGCCCAGTATGCAAAGGGATCTGTGTACATGGCCTCATTGGGCCCTGCAAGGCAGTCTGCCACTGAAATTCATGCAGACATCTGATTTATAGCAGGCTGATCTTCTCTACTGATCACTTGTCTGGAGTGGTCTAATAAGACGATATGGAAAGGTAGATTTATTTTTAAAGTGTTCATATGTTGGTGTGTCCTCAACCAGTGTATGAAGGTCTTTGCTGTCATTAACATTGTTAGTGTAGTGACCACTGTATGCTTTCAAGGCTTGATGCTACAGAGCAGTCTCAGCTGCAAAAGCTGGTTTGATCAATTGTTTTGCTCCGAGTGCAAAGCTCATGCTGTGAGCTTTCAGACATAAGCAGAATGTATGGTATAGTTATTGCAGGTACCAACAAGACAGGGTGGTTTTATGGGAGGAAATGGTCAGATGCTGGTGCCCTTCTTAGTCAGGAAATCATGAGTCATGTGAGTCTCCACTTTTCATGCTCCCTTCCATCCCATACATGTCCTTTAACAACACTCTTTGAAGACCCTTACTGGCACATAAGACAGAAAGTTCTAAACAAGCAGTTATTTCACTTTTCCGTTCTCCGGGAACTCTGCACTCTCCTTGGGCCTCCTCATCTGAAGTATGCTAACTCTTCCATATCTCTCTGTATTGACAAATAACCTCATGTACAAACTTAGCTGTGGGAATTCAGCAGAAAAGAAGAGGAAAAGGAAACTGAGGATGCTCAGTTAATATGCTCAAGTAATTTATCTTGTCCTCAGTAAGTAACAAGAACATATCAACACAAGTCTCAGACAGGTATTAAATATTAAACATTTGCTGAACTCTTGTGAAACAGCATGAAGAATAAGCATGCCATGCTATTTAGAATGGGCTCAGTAACCCCTTATCTACATATGATATTCCTTCATTTGCATATATAGTCAAGCAAATTTTTGTGCACCTATGCTAACATCATTCTGGACCTCTTTACTCTGCCTCGTAAGGCCTTCTTGCATAGCTCGCTATTTTTAAGTTGTGTAAAAGGGATCTTTTATGCATGTTAAGGTTCACTGCATAGGCCCTAATGTATAGGAAAATGGATTAACAAGGTGGCCTAGAGGTTCTTTGGAAGACATTTTCAATACAAGTCAATAAGAACGATTTTGAAGAGCTGGAAAAATTCAGAGTCAGATTAATAATTAGGAAATGGTTTTATGACTGGTACAGCTTCTGGAGATGGATTTGTTTCTGAACCATCTCTGTGATGATGTATAAGACAGAGAATGCCTTGGCACAGTATGAGAGATGTCCTAGTGTTCAGAGATATAGAATGTCTTTCATATCTGGTTATGATCATGTTTCCTGGCTTTAAATTTTAATGGCAGTAGCTTTGGGCATACATTCTGAACCATTTGGAACTTGACAGTTAAACAGCAATACATTTAGAGCTACTTTTGAATATTATTCATTGAGTCCAATTCTCAACTGGGGCAGTCACTGTTTAAAGTTAAGTGTCAGGATGGAGTGGTGAGACGAACTGGATAGAAATAAAATGACAACAGAGGAAAATGAGAGAGGCAGAGAACAGATGAGAGATGGAGAAAGTAGAAAAGCCAGTAAGGAAAGACAGCAATGAAAAAGAACCAGGACAATAAGGTGTGTTTTCTGCATCCTCCTCCCCAGTCACCTTGTCATGACCAATACAAACTCCAGCTATCTGAAACATTACTCTCCATATCATTAGTTGTATGTGTAATATTGTACAGTATTTACATCTGGCACACAGTACTTCTACATTTGTTTTCTTTACTTACATTGCTGTTACTCTTTACAAATGCTTTTACGCATGCATTACGCAAAGTGTATTTGCTTCATTCATTCCATCTTGCTGCATCGTATATCTGGAATAGACTACCTGAATTGGTATGTCAGGTTCCATTTCTGATTCTGTTCAAATTAGAGTTGCCAACTGGCTCCAGATGCGCCCGACAAGCTTGATCCAGTCTTGGGTTTACTCCATTTGCATGCAGTGACATGTAGTTCTGATTTCTCCATTGCAGTCCATAAGAAAAGCAAGACTACAAGTCCCTGCATGGGGTAAACACAGGACTGGATCAAGCCTGTCAGGCGCATCTGGAGCCAGTTGGTAACCCTAATTCAAATCCAGACTAAAAACCCACCTCTTCGAGGCTGCTTTTGAATCCTGCCCCCCTTATTCTCCTGTTTACCATCCATGTGTGTTAAAACCATTTCCACTTAGTTTTGTCCTAATCTCCTTTTTGTTGTACTTGTCTGTCTTGCACAGATTGCAAGCTCTATTGAGCGGGACATTCTCTCATGGCATATAGTGCTGCATATGTCTTGCAGCACTATATAAACGATAAGTAATTGTAGTAGTAGTGGTACTTTGATTCAGATATTTACCAAGCAGTGGCTCAAATTTACCAAGTATTTCAGAGATGTTTCCTGTTTTCTTGCACATTTCAGTCAGTTTATGAGACACAATGTAAATTCAACAAGATTTACAAAGGGAGTAGATAAATTGAATTCAGGAGTGTGTCGCCAACACTTTCACAACTTCTTATTTTAGAAAACTAAATAACACCAGTTATTGCCTTTTCCTTAATATTTTTGCCTCGTAAATTGATTTCTTCTATTTTCTGTTAATTTTGCAGTGTGAGGGGCTGTGAAACTGTGAACTACATAGCATATGGCCTTCCTCCTGTGCAGTTGTTAATGAATTTATTCAAATTCATAAGAGAATATACCACTCTGAAGTCTGCAGTTAAAGTGCAGAGTGCTTTATAATTCATGATAACCTCTTTCCAGCCTGCATGGCACTTGCCAAGTAAGAGTACTATGTCCATCTGACTAACTCTCTTTCCTCTGACCCTTGCCGTCTCTTTACAATTCTTAACTCTCACCTCAAAGTGCCTCCACTTCCGACCCCTCCTTCCCTTTCTGCCCAGACCATGGCTACTTCATGACAAAGTCCACGAAATTACTCTCGCGTTCCCCCCAGGGTCATCTTCATACCCCCTTCCCCCTCTTCACTCCCTAATCCTTCCCTCGATCTCTGTCCCCTTTCCTCCTTTTCTAAGATCACTGAGGAAGAAACCACACATCTTCTCTCCTCCTCAAAACTTACTACTTGCTCCTTCTGATCCTATTCTCACCCATCTACTAAACTCCATGTCATCCACTGCTTACACCTCTTCTCAAGAAACCATCCCTTGATGCTAATTATCGACCCATCTCTCTCCTCCTTTTTATTTCTAAACTACTTGAACATGTGGTTCACCATCTCTCAGTCCCTTCTGTATCCATCGCAACTGGCTTTTGGACTCTACATTCTACTGAGACAGCTCATGCCAAAGTCTCCAATGACTTGTTGTTCGCCAAATTCAAGGGCCTTTACTCAGTTCTCATCCTTCTTACCTTTCCTGCTGCTTTTGACACTCTTGATCGCCACCTTCTCCTGAATACCCTGTCCTCTATTGGATTTAGGGGTTCTATCCTGTCTTGGTGTTCTTCCTATCTCTCCCACCGCACTATTAGTATATGTAAAGTATACATATTAAGGTCCTTAAGTCTGTCCTTATAACAAAGACCATTAACCATTTTAGTAGCCACCCTCTGCACAGTCTCCAACCTGTTTATATCCTTTTGAAGATGCGGTATCCAGAATTATACACAATATTCCAAATGAGGTTGCACCAAAGATTTATACAGAGGCACTATCACCTCCTTTCTTCTGCTGGCCATTCCTCTCCCTATGCACCCAAGCATCCTTATAGCTTTCCTCGTCGCCTTTTCTACCTGTTTAGCTATTTTGAGATCATCAGACACAATCATGCCTAGGTCCTGTTCTTCTTTCGTGGACAGACGTACGCCACCCCCCTTGGATTGTTGCAGCCTAAATACATGACTCTACATTATTTAACATTAAATCTCAGCTGCCAAATTCTAGACCATTCTTCAAGCTTAGCTAGATCCCTCTTCATGTTATCTATACCTTCCTGGGTTTCTACTCTGTTGCAGATTTTGGTATCATCCGCAAAGAGGCAAACCTTACCCGACAGCCCTTCCACAATATCACTAACAAAGATGTTAAAAAGAATCGGACCAAGGAAAGATTCCTGCGGCACTCCACTGGTAACCTCCTTTTCCTTAGAGTGAAATCCATTTACCTGTACCCTTTGTCACCTTCCACTCAACCAATTTCTAACCCAAGCAGTAACATTAGGGTCCATCCCTAGGGTGCTCAGTTTGTTTATAAGTTACCTGTGCGGAACAGTGTCAAATGCTTTACTGAAATCTAAATGCACCACATCTAGAGCTCTCCCTCAGTCCAACTCCCTGGTCACCCAGTCAATCAGATTTGACTGACAAGGCCTGCTCCTCATGAATTCATGATGCCTCGGATCCGGTAATCCACTGGACTCCAGAAACGTCACTATTTTCTCTTTCAGCAGCATTTCCAATAATTTACTTACCACCGAGGTTAAACTAACTGGCCTGTAGTTTTCAACCACATCCTTACTTCCGCTTTTGTGTAAAGGGACCACATGTGCCTCTCTTCAGTTCTCTGGCACCACCCCCGACTCCAAAAAGGCATTGGAAAGGTCAGTCAGTGGAGCTGCTAGAACATCCCCAAGTTCCTTCAGTATTCTCGGATGTATCCCATCTTGTCCCATCACTTTGTCCACTCTTAGTTTAGCTACTTCCTCATGAACACAGTCTTCTGAAAATCATTTCAGATGCCTCTCGCTTTTGTTCCTGTTTATGGGTGTTGTCTGAGGTCCTGCTCCCGGCGCTTCATCTGTGAACACAGAACAGAAATATTTGTTAAGCAATTCTGCTTTTTCCTCATCAGCTCTACATATTCCTCCCCATCACCCTTGAGTCTGACAATACCACTTTTGCTCTTCCTCCTCTCACTAATATATCTGAGAAATGTCTTATCCTCCCATTTTATTGCATTGGCTATTTCTTTTTTTTTCATCTTTGCTTTCTTGACTATTTTGCCAGCCTTTCTAAGTTTCTCCAAATATAGATGCCTGTCTTCCTCTCTTCCTCTCTCTGTGATCTCTTGTATTTCATGAAGGCCTCCCTCTTTTTCTTCACTTTTTCAGCTACCTCTTTTGAAAATCATAGCAACCTCCTTTTCCTTTTACCTTTATTTAGCATTCTAACAAAAAGGTTGGTTGCCCTTAAAATATCCCCTTTCAGTTTTGTCCACTGTTTTTCTACATCCCCCAGCTGTTCCCATCCCACTAACGACTCCCTGAGGTATTGGCCCATCTTGGCAAAGTTAGTTGTCCTAAAGTCTAAGACCCTCACTTTTGAATGAATTTTATCAATCCTAGTCCTAATAGTGAACCACACCATCTGGTGATCACTGGATGTGAGATGATCCCCCACTATAAAATCAGAAACACTTTTCCCATTGGTAAGCACCAAGTCCAGTATGGCCCCTTCACGTGTGGGTTCTGTTACAGTTGCCTGAATATTTCTTCCTGTAAAGAATCCAGGATCTCCTTGCTTCTAGATGACACCACAGCAGGGATGCGCCAATCAATATCCAGCATATTGAAATCCCCTATCAGTAGCACTTCCCCTTTCCTGGCAATGCTGCTTATGTCTTCTTTTAAATCTCCATCTATGTCTTCTCTCTGTGATGGAGATCTGTATATCATGCCAATACAAATGGATTTCTCTTTCCCTCTTTCAAGTTTAACCCACACTGCCTCTGTTCTGCCTTTTAAGCCCTGTATTTCCATAGCTTTAATATTATTTTTTACATATAGTGCCACTCCTCCAACCCTTCTACTTACCCTGTCCTTTCTGAATAACTTATAGCCTGGTACAGTTATATCCCAGTAATGGTTGTCTGTGAAGAATGTCTCTGAAACTGCCACTAAATCCAAGTCAGCCGCTCCCATTAAAGCCTCAACATCTGGGTTCTTATTTCCATGCTACTGGCATTTATAGACACTGTTTTCCAGATGTTGCCCCTTTTACCTATTTCCATCTCTGATATCCCCCAGTTCAAAAAGGCCTTGAAGCATCACCTTTTCATCAAATACTTTCCAGAGAACACAATAACACAAGTTCATCCAAATAGCTCTAATCCCGTTCCTATCTAACAAGATGCCTTTTCATGTAATATTACTATCATATGTATATAGTTCAATGTCTATTATCCTTTGTTACAATTACCCCGGTTTTCCAAGTTTTTCTTCCTGTTCCATGTAAAAACAGATATATGTATCTTATCTGATGTTTTGTAGTTCTATGTAAACCGCGCTGATAATAAATAGTGCGGTATATAAAAATGTTAAATAAATAAATAAAAAATAAAGGTATTTAATGTTTCACTTACCTGGGGGCTTTCTTCACCCATCCCCTATGAATCTAGTTTAAAGCCCTCTTCAGTAGGTTAGCCAGTCTGCTACTGAAGGCATGTCGACCCTTCTTGTACAGCTCTTGGAACATCATCCCATAGTCCAGGAAATCAAAATGCTTTCGATGACACCATCCACACAGCCATGCATTTATCTCCAGGATGCAAGCTTCTCTGTCTTGGCCTTTACCCTCAACAGGGAGTATTGAAGAGAACACCACCTGCACCCCTATCTGCTTCGCCCTCTGTCCCAGAGCCATGAAGTCACTCTTGATATACTCAGAAGGATACGTGGCAGTATCATTTGTGACAGTCCAACAAAAAGACGTGGATAGCAGGGAAGGTAACGTAAAATAAACCTTTATTGAACAAACATCAGCCACTGGGCCAGTGGCTGATGTTTGTTCAATAAAGGTTTATTTTACGTTACCTTCCCTGCTGTCCACGTCTTTTTGTTGGACTGCTACCGCACGTGGTGTTGTGCTTTTCGTTGGACTCAATATCATTTGTGACGACATGGATGAGTAACATCGGGTAATAGTCAGTAGGCTTGATGAGTCTCAGCAAACTTTCCATAACATCTTGGATTTTGGCACCTGGCAGACAGCATACCTCATTGGACATTGTCTGGTCGGCAGATAGGTGCCTCAGTACCACTCAGAAGAGAGTCAACAACCACCACTACCCTTCGCTTTCTGTTAGTCACTGATTCTGCAACTTTGGGGTGTTCGAGCTCTTGTTCTTCCCTTTCCTGGGATGCCTCTGCCTTTTCCACTTCCAGGGCTGCTTAATGGTTCTTCATTTCAAGGGCTTAAGGAGTTGAATTGGTGATTCTGCAGACCCTAGTGACTCGTGTCCAACCTTTGTCTTTCTGTAGGCTCCCATCTTCACCTCTGCTGGAGAGCTTGGATGTTTCAAGAAGTATCTCATCAATATATTTCTCACTGTCTTGAATGCTCCTCAGCCTTGCCATCTCTTCTCTGAGCTCCTCCACCTGTTTCCTGAGAGCCTCAGCATATAGGCATCCTCCACATGGTTCTTCAACTGCCATTGGGATCTTTGTCTGGACAGAGGCAGAAGCTATAACAGGGGTAACAGCTTTGGCAATATGATTTTTCCCAGCCATTATTCAGTTAGTGGAACTTTGATACCTTGCTTTGAAATGGAGGGACCCTGTTAGGAATGCCTTGGAAGATTCTGAAGATTTTTATGCAGTCCTCAGTTCTTTCACAGACTAATCAGGACCACTAACCACTGATGAGGTGTCAGTGGCTTCAAAGAGCTGATAACAAGAGGAACTAACAGCAGAGTTTTAAACTTACACCACTAAAAACCCCAAGTATTTCCCCTTTTAAAATAAAGCACCAAAAAGACTAACTCTTTCTAAAAATGTATACCAAAACCCTTTTAAGAGCTCTCAGGCAGAGAACCACATGCTCTTACTTGCTTCGAAACGGATAGACCCTGTTTAAAGCAAAGAAGTGATGAGTCATGCACTTGGGATGCAGAAATCCAAAGGAAATGTATGCAATAGGGTGAGAGATGTCGGTGTGCATGGACCAGGAGACGGCCTCGCAGTGCTATTGTCTGAGAATCTCAAGATGGCAAAACAATGCGACAAGGCGGTAGCCAAAGCCAGAAAGATGCTGGGCTGCATACAGAGAGGAATAACCAGCAGAAAGGAGGAGTTATTAATGCCCCCGTACAAGTCATTGATGAGGCCTCACTTGGAGTACTGTGTTCAGTTTTGGAGACCATATCTCACAAAGGACATAAAAAGACTTGAAACAGTTCAGAGGAAGGCATCCAAAATGATTCGGAGCCTGCTCCAGAAAACATTTAAGAGACTTGAAGACCTAAAAATGTATACCCTAGAGGAGAGGAAGGACAGGGGAGATATGATACAGACTTTGAAATACTTAAAGGGTATCAATAAACAACAAACCATTTTCAAAGAAGGGGAAGCTAGAAGACTAGATGGCATACAGTGAAGCTACAAGGCAGCAAACTTAAAAGCAACATCAGGAAATACTTTTTCACTGAAAGGGTGGTGGATGCATGGAATGATCTCCCGATGGAGGTGGTGGGGTCAAATACAGTGACGGAATTCAAAATGGCATGGGACAGACACATTGGATCCTTTTATAGCAAGAGAATAAAATCAAAGCAAACTTAAATATCTTTTAATAGAGGGGGACTGACCTGCACGGAGCAGCGGGTACAACCTTAAACACAGGTTAGAGGGGGGTGTAATCTGCACAGAGCTGCAATTACAACCACTCTAGCCACCTTACTGGGCAAACTAGATGGGCCATACTGGTCTTTATCTGCTGTCAGAGACTATGGGGTCTGTTTACTAAACGGCGCACTTGTACGGGGCGCACATGAGCGCTCTAAAAGAGGTATTTAAGTGCTCTTAAGCGCCCCGTACGAGTGCGCGGCACATTAACGGGTCCCGCAAGCGTGCGCCGACAACGCGCACATTTGCGGGACGGTAATGTGCGAAACAGGCGTGGAAAGGAGAAATGAGGGCGGAGGAAGGCCCCCTAGGGGCGGAGAGACGGGGTCAGTGGGCGGAATGTGGGAGGGGGGAGACTCGCCGCACAGGAGCGTGCCCGAATCTCCAAAGAAATATACCGCGAGTCCAACAGTCGCGTTAGAGGTGCTGGGAAGGGAAAGGAAACCGTTTCCGTCAGCAATGTGCAGCACAATACTGGAAAGCCCAAATCCGTGAGCAGTGTGTCCCATGTGCACAGATCAACCTCGTTAATTGCACAGGGCACTAACCACACGGGCGCCGCGCACCTTCGCGCATCTGTCACTCACAGCTTCCCGACGGAACGCCCACTCCTTCTACGGCACCCGCTCTGCACCGCGGACCGCACACCACCGGCCTTTAGTAAACAGACCCCTATGTTACCATGTATGATTGCAGTCTGCCTAGGATTTCAGATAGTGTGGACTTTAAATATTTTAAATAAATAAATAAATGCTGCCACCAAAGTCCTGTGTTGGTTTTCCTCTGCTGTTTTAAAGCCTTCCACCCAGTCTGGGTGCTGTGCTGGCTCTCCTGGCAGAATTTAGGCGCTTACAGTCGATCTGAGTGCTGTGCTGGTCTCCTTGCCATTTTACTCTTCTCCAAGTGCCTTGGTTTGCTTGCACCAATTGCGATGCTACTTGGCCTTTTTTGACAATCTTGAGCTATTCATTGCATTCTCTGTACTGCTTTGCCCTTCTGATGCTGCTTTCTGCTACTCATCCTGCCACTGTACATACTCTTTGAACCTCTTCTGTTGCCCCTGGAAGGTTCGTGACACTCTTGATGTCTTGCAGTGCTGTTACAAATGCCTGCCATCAAGTTTCAGGCAGGTTTGATTAAAAATCAATGCTTCATTGCAAAATAGCTTCCTCCATAGACTTTAATGGGGACAAATGGAACGAATACACAAATGGTTCAGGTCCTGAAGATTAACTGAATGGATGTATTCTGACAAACCGAAACGAGCCCGAAAATCTTTGGTGTGCACATGCCTAATAAGTATGTTAAGGGTGATAACTTGACAATTTGTTTCAAGTCTGTTGCGTTTTTTTCAAAGCTTTGAATAAACATTACTGAGAATTATTCCTTTCAAGAAACTGTCAAAAGAACATGTGGAAAAGAAACTGACACTTTCATCTTACTATCTGACTAACCTTCCCTATGCTCATTACCAAGGACTTCCTTCATGAGATTCAGCAGGGTTTCACAAATTTGATATAGTTACAAAGAAGTTTGCCTATTGGTTTTAAATTAAAGTAGTTCAAAACCAAAAAGGGAAAATATTCCAAATCAGACTGAGGCTACAAAAAGTTCAAAACCCCTATATTATATCATGTCCTTGGATTGCTGCAGCCCAAATGCATGACCTTGCATTTGGGCTGCAGCAATCCTGACTTGGTCCGGAGTCTGTTGTATGCATACCAGCCTACTCCTCTGGTTCCCAAGAACTTGCTCATAGTTCAGTCAGAGAGGGCCTCCGTAATCCTCATTGCCCCTTGGTGGCCCAGGCAGCTGTGGTTGCTTCTGCTCCTGCAGCTGTCCTGAGCAGCCCCGATACCTCTGGGCCGGAACCCGGACTTTCTCTCACAGGAGGGCAGGAACCTTCTCCATCCCATCCCTCCAGTCCCTCGCCCTGACAGCATGCATGCAGAATGTGTAGCCATAGCACACCTGCACCTCTCCCAGGAAGTGGAGGACGTCCTGCTGGCATCGTGCAAAGACTCAACATGGCACGCAAATGCCTTTAAATGGTGTAGATTCTCTGTTTGGTGCGCCGACAGGAATCTCAACCCTTTCTCTTGCAGAACATCCTGCTATATCTTGTGCACCTGTCTCAGGATGGTCTAAAGTCCATCTCCATCAGGGTGCACTTCTGCACCCTAGCGGCACATCACTACCTTGTCGATGGCCAGCCCATTTCTGTGCACTCTCTTGTGGGCCACTTTATGAAGGGGCTTCTCCTCTCACAGCCCTCTGTCTGCCCATCACTGATGGCGTAGGATCTGCACGTTGTTCTCGGGAAGCTCATGGCTCCCCAATTTGAGTCTCTGGCTACGTGCCATCTCAAGTTCTTGTCATGGAAAGTAGTGCTCCTGGTAGCGCTCACTTCTGCCAGGAGGGTTGGTGAGCTGCAGACTTGGTGGCCCACATCCCCTACACCAGGCTGCACAGAAACAGGGTTGTTCTTCGGACCCACCCGAAATTCCTGCCAAAGGTGGTGAGATGGTTCTCCCCACCTTCTTTCCTAGGCCTCACATGTCCTGAGAAAAGGCCTTGCTACACACGCTGGATTGAAAAAGGGCATTGTCCTTCTACCTTCAGAGGACACTGCCCCATTGCTGCTCATCGCAACTGTTTTTTCTTCTATGACATCAACAGGCCCGGGGTTGCAGTCTCTAAGAGTACGCTGTCAACCTGGGTGGCAGACTGCATCTCATTCACCTGCCTGGAGTGTCATGTTATTTATTTATTTATTTAGACAGATTTGTATGCCACCTTATCCTTCAATCAAGGTGGTCACGTCACATCACAATTGGAGGGTTATATTTAACATTAGGTTACGTGTAAACATTTGGACAGTACACTTAACAGTATTTAGCTAGTACAATTGAGGGTTAACATTTAATAGAAGGGTATTTAATAACTTGGTATGATAAACTTGTGTGTATGGATAGGATGAGTGCGAGTTTAGTTGGCGGAGGAAGTAGTGTATCTGTTTAGGTAGGGGATGTTGCCTGAATGTTCATATGTTTCTATAAATAGGAATGTTTTGAGGTCTTTGCAGAAGTCTGTAAGGTCATCTAATTATTCCGTATAATGTGCGCACCATGGTGGCCTTGGTGGCTCACCTGCGCTTGGTCCCCCTGCAGGACATCTGCTGGGCTGTCACCTGGTCTTTGGTCCACACCTTTGCAGTGCATTACTGCTTGGAGGAGAGCTCATGGCCTGATAGCACCTTCAGCCAGGCAATACTTCATCACCTCTTTGGGGAATAATGCAACTCCTTCCCTCTGGCCCTTTGTATCCAGGCTACCAGAGAGGTGATTCCATCGTCCATGTTGAGGCTGCATCACTGGACTTCAAGACTCAGTGCTCCTTTCTGCCCTTCACGGTTTGCCTTTTGCCCGTGGCTTTCTACAGGTTTTTGCGGTAGCCTGTAGCTGGGGAGTCCCATATGTGAGGACTGACTTTCTACTTGTTCACAGAGAAAGCATAGTTACTCACCTGTAACAGGTATTCTCCAGGGACAACAGGAATCAGTTCTCACAACTCTCCCTCCTCCCCATGGATTTTTTTCTTTTTTATCCTTGATTAAACTATATCATTTACTAAGGTAAGATGACACCCTGGACGGGAAGGTGATCACGCATCCGCGATCTAACTCCCAAAGGCTTACTTTGAAAGCTGGGAAGTGAATCCATGCGGGCTCTGTCGATGCTGACATCACCCATATGTGAGGACTGATTCCTGTTGTCCTTGGAGAACACCTGTTACAGGTGAGTAACTACGCTTTTTCCAAGGGAAAAGTGTCTTTTGCTTTTCTTCTGCCACTCAGAAGCAAGTAGAGAGCAGCAGACTGCAGTCTTGTTCCTTGTGAGGGTGGGGCCCCAAAGTACCACACTGGTTTTAGAGCAAGGGAAAAGCACTGCCACCGCAATAGAAAAGAAAGTGTGTAAATGCTGTCCTAGTCTCTTTAGTAAAGAAATAGGTTGCCTGCTCCTGACTACTTCTATGTGAGAGGCATTTCCCTCAGCAGAGCCAGCCCTACTCATGTGCTAGCATGTTGCTTACGAAGGGCCCTGTGGGAGCAGGAGGTCTGCCCCAGCCTCAGGGCACTGGCTGGCTGTTCCAAGGCGCCGACATGCGCATACCCCATATCTTGCCTTTTTCTCATTTTCTATTCTCTTCTTCCCCCCCCCCCCCCCCCCAGTACTTCTAACTTTTTCCATAGCAATGTCCTTGGCCCAAACAGTTAAATATTACCTTGGTTGGTGAGGATTTCCAAACCCTACCAGCAGAGAGGCAGGAATAGATTTTGGGGGAGGGAGCTTTGCCCCCGAAGACAGATGCCCCTCTCCACTGTCAGCCTGAGGACCCAGCTCAGCCTGACACCAATCTTGCCCACCCACCAATCTCCAGGACATATGGCAAATCAAAGCCAGGCCCAGCCACCAGTGTTTTCTTCCTGATGTTCTGGCAACTGCTTCAGTCCCAGCTGAGAGGCCCATGGGAACAACCTCTGCACCTGCAGCCATGCCCTCCAGCACCTGAGCCGCAACCACCTGTCCTGTCTCATAGCCTTCACACTCTGAGACATGGCTTTTTCCCTTTTCCTCTCACACACCACTCGGGCCTGAAATAAAATGTGGTCCCACCTTGGGGGCCACGGAGTTCTAGCCAGGTACTCCTGGAGGTCTGCCCCAGCCTCAGGGCACAGGCTGGTACTTTCTGTGAAACAGGACAGCCTGTTTCACAGAAATTACAACATGGCTTACGAGCCGCAACCTCCATATTAACTTCTCGAAAACTGAGGCCATGTTTGTCACGAGAAACCAAAACTTCTCCCACAATCAGCAACATCAATATTCAAATCAGAAATGAAGTGAAATAGCTAGGCGCCATAATTGACTGCTCCCTCAGCTTCAGCTCCCACATAAAACAAACAACAAGAATTTTTTTTTTTATAAAATCAGACCCCTCAAGCAACTCCATCCTCTTCTCCACCTGCATGATTTTAGATCCATAATCCAAGCCATGATTACCCCTCACTTCGACTTTGCAAACTCCATCCTCCATGGCGTGACCAAACAAGATCTAAGACAACTACAAATAGCCCAAAATGTGACAGCCCGAATAACCAGTAACATCAACGCCATGGAACACATCACACCCACACTGTATGCCCTCCATTGACTACCTATACATTGCCGTATATCTTACAAAATACTCGTAACAACATTTAAACTTAAACTTATTCACAACATCGCCCCCTCACATCTAACAACACATCTAGTCAGAGAAAACAACAATCGTACACAACGCACCATGAATAAAAACAAACTCGCCTTACCAACAGACTTCAGGAAAGCAAAAAAGAAAACAACAAGGCCTTCTCACACATTGCACCAGTCCTTTGGAATAACCTCCCTGATCACCTTAGACAAATAAGTGACCTACTGACATATCGAGCATCCCGCTTCTAGCTAAAATCATCGAAAAAACAGTCCAACAGCAACTAACCCATCACATTGAAAACAACGCGCCTCTTGATTACTGCCAGCATGGATTCAGAGAGTCCCATGGAGTCGATACCCTTCTGACTACATTATTCAACTCCCTTACCATTGGGCTCGATAACATCAGGAAGGGTTTTGCCCTTATCTTTCTGGACATCGCAGCCGCCTTTGACTCGGTGGACCACAAGATACTCCTATCACGCCTCACTGAGAAGGGTCTTCGTGGCAACGCTCTAGCTTGGTGCGCCTCATATCTGAATAACAGATGGCAACATGTCCGCTCCGGATCCTCTTTATCGGACCCTTTCCCACTAGAAAAAGGCGTTCCCCAGGGCTCATCCCTCTCAGCACTTTTATTCAATATCTATATGCAGCCCATCTGCAATCTTATCCGGTCCTTTAACATCAACTGCCTAGTATATGCTGATGATGTCCTAATGTTCACCCCGATAGACACAGATCACCCAAATCTCGACCAGCTCTCCTCTTGCTTCAATGCCGTCACAGATTGGCTACACAACCAAATGCTCAGAATAAATCTGAAAAAGACAGAAGTTCTATTCATCGGAAGAAACCAGTCATTCACTCCCCCATCTTCAATCAAAGTGAACAACGCAGAACTCCTCTCCAAGACAACGATCAAATACTTAGGCGTAACACTGGACCAGCACCTGGACATGCATGCTCATATAGACAATACAATCAGAACAATATACCACAAATTACGGACACTACGCCTCATAAAGAACACCCTTGAACCAAACGACTTCAGAACAGTCTTCCAGGCCATAATCATGCCCCACTTCGATTACGCCAACCCCATCCTACTTGGACTCCCAAAGAGCTCGATAAACCCCTTACAGCTTGCGATGAATACCGCAGCAAGAACCCTCTATGGCGCATCTCGCAGAGAACATATCACCCCTATCCTGAAGAGCTTACACTGGCTCCCCGTCCAGTACAGGATCACATTTAAGATCCTCACTTTGACCTTCAAAGCAGTCAACTGTATCACCGCAAATATATTGTCAGATATGATCCAACTTACTCCAAACAACAGATTAAGAAGAACCACATCCTGCAATACCATCCTCCTTCCAAAAGCCATCACAAAATGCAACAAATCCACTAGAAAGCGTGCCTTTGCCTTATTCGCCCCTTCTTGCTGGAACTCCCTCCCAACAGAAATCCGCAGCATAAATAACCTCCCCCAGTTCAGAAAAGCCCTCAAACTGCAATTATTTATACAACACTTTGGTAACTCCGACAGCATCACCTAGACAGTACCACATGATCTTATAGTCTAACAAGCCAACGCTGTCTAACCAATTTCCGATGAAAACTCGTCACCTCCCCCATCTATCCCCCTTAGGGCCTGTATCATAAACTTAGATGTGATGCAATCCCTGTGTATATAATGTATAAAGTTCACCTGTTACCCTTGTTTAAATCTCCCTTTGTTTGCTATGTATAAAGTTCACCTGTTATCCATGTTTAAACTCCCTGTTCTATGTAAGTTCAATGTATGGCTGTTCCTCATTGTACAAACTTGTTTATTGTAAACCGTGCTGATGCTGAATAGTGCGGTATAGAAAAACCTTAAATAAATAAATAAAAATAAATAAAATCTCAAAACACACCTTTTCAACATACAATTCGGCACGCCGGACCAAGAGAATAACTTAGCACCAACGCAACAAAATATCTAAGACTCCCCACAATTACAACATATGGCTTGCAACTAGACAAAATTGTATATAGTTCTACTGTTATCTCTGTGTTATATACAAACAGATGTTCAGATTATAGTTTTATCATCATTATGTTCATAGTTATTTTCTGTTCCATGTAATTGAGCATGTACCAGTTTGTACCTCTCAAAACTGTTGTTCCATGTAAACCGCAATTGATCATTGGAAATTGCGGTATAAAAATGATTGTTAAATAAATAAAAAAAGGTAAACAAAAGTAATTAGACATGTTCTTTTTTTATTGCATGGGGTGGAGATTCCTTGGAGCCTACATTTGTTAGGGGTCATACGTTTTTTTCTCCCTTCTTGTCTTTTTTTGTTGTTGTTGCATTCCAGTTTTATCTCTGTTTTCCTGAAGGCGAGTGTGCGTTATTCTATCTACGGTATCTTCTTTGCATTTGTTAGACTACAGTGAACATTCTGTTGGGGGGTCATTCTGGCATCTCCCTCAGCTACAGAAGAAACCTGCTTTCTCTCTCCTTTGAAAGTAATCTCATTTCTTAGTCTGTTGCTATGTGAACTTCTTACAGGATTTTTTTTCTTTAATTGTATGCTACTTTACGCTAATCTCCTAAAATGCTAACCAGTGTTCTCATCTGTAAAGCCAGCCAGGGTTTCCTAATACCTTGCCTGCAGAGTTGGCAGCTCTGAGAGCAACAGCGCTACGGATTCATCTAATGTTCTGTGAGGGAGAGGCCTACCACCAATACGAGAACAAAGGCTAGTCCGGACCAAAAATATCTTTCCTTCATTGTCTGCTCTTTTCTTATGGTGATATTCTAGATTCAGTCTGGACCTGATTTTAGTTCAGGACACTTATGGGAGAAGTCCAAAAAGGACAAGTTACCAGATATTCCCTGCTCTGAAACCAAACCATCACTGGATTTTGCATTTAGACTTCAGATTTATTAATGTGCCATTTTGGGATGTAAAGTTTTTGTATTTCCTGATCTCTCTAAGGCAGAGGTTCTCAACCCTTTTTGGTTGTGTGGACCCTTTATTAACCTCCAGAAAGTTTAGGGAGCTCCTAGTTCATTCCCACCACTCTTTCCGGACAACTTTCCCTCAGCGCCAAGCCTGCCCTCATTAGCCCTCTCTATCTCGCTTCCCCTTCCTTTCTCTACCTGTCTCTCTTTCTCTCTCTCCAGCTAATTCCCTCTAATCTTTCTGTCTCTTCCCCCCCCCCCAGTCAATTCCCATCAACCTCTCTCTTTTTTTCTCTCTTTTCTATGTCCTGTGGACCCCCTGTAATGGTTCACAGACCACATGTTGGGAATCACGGCTCCAAGGTGATGCATCACAGGTGTAAGGCTTTTTTTGAGTGTTCAGAAATGTTGGCCCTAGCTTCTTACTCAGATTTCTTTGTCAGTGCTGAGTTAATTGAAAGAAAAAGTTTGTATTTCCATATCGTCCTGTTCAGTCCAGACAAGTGAGTTGTGTTCCCTTACCAGTAGATTGGTGGAAACAAAAAAACTAATGAAAAGCCCAGGTTTCAATGACACCACTTCCATGTCTCGATTCTTTATTTGCCTCTGCCATCAGAGGTCACTTCAGCATTTCTTTGTCTCCAGCAAATGGTGGATGGATTTTCTCCTCTCTAAAGAAAATCTGAAGAACTGCAAGGAAAAGATTGATAAAATGTTCATGACAGACCATTTTGAGAATGACTCTCTGACTTGAGCGTGACTGGGGGAGGCTCCACCAGACTGTGGTCTTTTCGATAGCCACTGGAGGAGGGAAAATTGGTTCAGCTCCATGCTTTTACCCTGGATAAGAGCCTGTTGAGCATCCAAAAAATTGGAAGGATCTGGAAGGATGGAAGAATTCAGCATCCTCACAGAACCTCAATGCCCCCTCCCTCCTCCTCTGTCCCCCCTGCTCTCCCCCAAAGATAGCAGAAGGCTCTCAGAGGAATCTGCCTGCCAGCCATCTTAAACACACGGCTGCCAAGCCATCAAAACAGTTTCAGGGAAGTAGAGCTGAGACTGGCACAGATTTTCTGCCTGGGGCTCTCAGGGGGGTGAGTACCAAGGCTTGACCCTGTCATTTTCCTTGTTGGGGGCTCCCAATTCTGTCTGTGTGGGACGTAATTCAGGGTGGACTGCTGGTGATCATTGACACTGTGTGGGGGTTTCCTACCGTTTTTTGAACATGCTAGTAGCGTTTCTAATATTGTGTGCCTGGAGGTCGTGCGGTCCTTTTGCATGTTTCGCCCAAACAACTCTAATGTGCGTTCCTACTCTAGCACCTTTAATGCGCATTGCTTGAAAAGTGCAGTTAACGTGTGCCTCTATGGCCACTGTGGCCTTAGCACCCGCCGTTGTGATACTTGCCTTAATTCTCTATGTTGTCTTCTAGGAAATATGTGGCCTGTGGCAAACAAGGCGCCTCATCTCCGGCTTCTGGACTCTGCCCTGTTTGCATGGCTACTTCTGAGTTGTTCCTGGAGGGCCTACTCCGCCTCTTTCAGCTGGGGATGCTGTTAGGCAGATGGTGCTACAGGTAAGGATATTCAGCCGGCCAGAGGCTTTAGTGACTGTGCTGTGGGCCGCTCCCTGTCCTCTAGAGGACTGATGATGTTTGTGCCCCCTAGCGTGGTATGTCATTTCCGCGATGAGAGCCTCCGGAATTCAGATTGTCCTCCTGGAATTCTTTTCCTTTTACAGCAGGCCTGGTCATTATGGCATGGAAATTGAGATCCTGCGGCCTCTGGTTTCCCCCAAGTGCAGTCTCGTGAGGGGTAAGCTGAGAGTGGGAGCCCTGTCTGATTGATGGCTATGCATCTCCGGCAAAGGGAGTCCCCTGGAGATGGGGATCAGCTGGGATCTGTCTGAGATTTGGACTGTGACTTGGACTGAGACGTTTGATGTGGATGAATAACTACTCTCATCTTCAGAGGCTTGTGAGGAGGCCAATGTTATCCGCCTGTATCCTACTTGAGCTTGGCGAATGCTGTAGATATTTATTTATTTATTTATTTAACAGTATTTCTAAACCGCCTTATCTTAATAATCAAGGTGGTATCACAGCAAGCAATCAGGTAAAGTGTGTGTGTTGTACATGCAGTGAGGATGAAACTTAGTTGTGTGAGGGCTGTGTTGGGTGCTTGATATGTTTGAGCTATGTACAAGGTGGGCTATTTACAGTGGTGCTAAAAACACATTTTATATACATACAGTTGTTTAGGAGGATTGGAGTGCTGTTATCCATTCTCTTAGGCTATGTGATGTGACCATAGTGCTCTATGAACAGTATGGTTTTCAGTTGTTTTCTGAAGTCTTTGAGGTCTGGAGTTGCCCTTAGATCGTCCGGTAGATTGTTCCATATTGTTGGAGCAGCCATGGAGAGAGCTCTGTCTGTTGTGTCCTTGCGTGTGTGCTTGTATTCATTTGGGGTACTGACTCGGTTGCGTGTTTGACTTCTTCTAGGACGTGCGCTGGTTTCCGGTTGTATGAGCGTGTGGAGGCTGTTGGCTGATGTGTGCTCTTTTATCTTAAATAGGTTTATGATGGTCTTGTATCTGATGCGAGCACTGATTGGGAGCCAGTGTAAGTCCTTTAATGTAGGTGTGATGTGCTCCTGCCTAGCGGCTCCGGATATGATTCGAGCTGCAGTGTTTTGTGCCAGCTGGAGTGGTTTGAGAACTTGTTTTGGTAGTCCAAGGTATATCGGATTGCAGAAGTCCAGTATTGGGGTTATCAGTGCTTGACAGACGGTACGGAAGTGTTCTGGAGCGAGGAGTGGTTTCAGTCTCCTGATGATTCGCATCCTGTAGTAGGCCTTTTGTATTGTTTTGTCTATGTGTGGTTTGAGGTTGAGTTTACTGTCCAGAGTAACCCCAAGGTATCTCACCTCTGATCTTATCGGTATCGTGGTGCTTTGTATCTTTATGTTTGGTGGGTGTATGAAGCTTTGGTTCCGAGTGATGATTAAAGCTTCGGTCTTGTTGTAGTTTATTGCGAGGTTGTTGTTTTGGCACCACTTCGCCATTTGGGTAAGGCAGTCTGTTATCTTAGAGAAGTCCGGGTTGTCGATTGATATCGGGGAGTATACCATGATGTCGTCTGCGTATATTGTGTATTGGATGTTGTTCTCTTTCATAATGTTGCATATTGGTTGGATGTAGATGTTAAAAAGGAGTGCTGAGAGTGCGGATCCTTGCGGTACTCCTTGTTGTACGTTTATGGGTCGGGAGGTGTCATGTCCCACCTTGACCTGTAGCTGTCTTTCGGTTAGGTACGAGTGGAACCATTTCAGAGTGGTACCGTGTATACCAGTGTTCTTTAGTCTCTCCAGGAGCATATTGTGGTCAACTGTGTCGAAAGCTGAGGAGATGTCGATGAAGATCATTATAATTCCATTCCTGGTGTTGTCAATTATTCTTATGATGCTGTCGAAGAGGTAGATCAGTAGGGTTTCGACTCCATGGTTGGGACGAAATCCGTGTTGGTTGTCGTCGAGAGTTCCGTGTTCGTCAATGTGTTCCTGAAGTTGTAGTTGAACCGTCTTTTCGATTATTTTTGCGAGGAAGGGTATGCTGGAGATTGGTCGGTATGCTGCTGGGTCCTTTTTGTCGAGAGTAGTTTTCTTTGTGATTGGTCTTACTGAGGCAAGCTTTAATTGCTGTGGCATGAGTCCTTGAGTGAGTGAGTTGTGTACCATTTTATGAATGGTTGGTATGAGGCTTGATTTGGTGGCTTTGACCCATGACACTGGGCAAGGGTCTGTAGGAGCAGTGCTTGTGTTGATTGTGGAGATGATGTGGGATATCTGTTCTTTTGAGGGTGAGTAGAATGTGCCCCAGGTTTTGGGGTGTACGTTCGTTCTGGTGGTTCCACTGGGTGTTGTGCGCTCTGTGGAGTGAAATTTGTCTTTGATGTGGTCGGCGAATTTCTGTGGATCCACTTGTATTTCTCTTTCTGCTGCTTGCTCTTTTGTCAGGGTTTTTACTATTTCGAAAAGTTCTCTGGGTTTGTTGATGGAAGAATTTATCAGGTTTGTGTGGAATTCTCTCTTTGATTGGTTGATGTGTTCATTGTATTGTTTTTGCTTTGTTAGGTAAAGATGTTGGTCGGAAGTAGTTTTGTTTTTTCTCCATCTCCGTTCAATTTTCCTGAGCTCCCTCTTTTCCTGTCGTATTTTTGCTGAGTACCATGGTTTGTTTTGTCTCTTGTTGTGGTGTTGATTCTTGGTCCTGTCAACGGATGGTTTGGCGGCGTTAGCTAGAACGCTGTTCCAGTTGGAAACTTGTTCCTCCAGGTCCTCTGAGTCAATGTTCAAGTGTTGTATTGTGTCCTGTATGAATTCGTCCTTGTCAAAGGACTTGAATCGTCTTTGTGTGTGTGGGATGTTCGCTCTTTCGCTTGTCCGGTCTTCTTGTGATTGCAGTTTCGTCTCGATTAAGTAATGGTCAGACCATGGTACTGGGGTGATGGTGGGTGTAGAGATTAGGTCTCTTGAAGTTAGGTAGTTTGATGCGAAGATGAGGTCTGGGGATGATCCAAGTCTGTGTGTTGGTGCATTGACTATCTGTGTGAATTGAAGTGAGGTCATTGCCTGAAGGAAGGCCTCTGCATCTTTTGTATTGGCGGACTTAAGGTTGAAGTCTCCGATTAGTAGTGCTGGTTTGTTGTTTGTTGTTATGGCACAGGCTTCTTCGAGTGTGAAGGCTAGTTCGTCGGGTGGAGCACGGGGTGCTCTGTAGGTTAGGCAGATTGCAATATTCTTGTTCTTGATGCTAATTGTGTTACACTGCTGTGTATCTGTGAGGTTCTGTGTCTTGAACTTGAGTTCTGTTTTTGCTATTATTAGGACTCCTCCTCCACGCTTGTGGGTGCGTGGGCAGTTGTATGCTGAGTAGTTGTTCGGTACTAGTTGGTTGAGTAGTACACTGTCGGTAGGGTTGAGCCATGTCTCTGTGATGCATATTATGTCGGGCTGTCGCTCTTCTATGTGGTCTACCAGAGTGTGTATCTTGTTGCAGACGGATCTGGCGTTTATGAGCTCAATTGTTGTTGTCTTTGTGGAAGAGGTTGTTGCTACATGTGCTTCCTTTGAGCCGGTGTTGGGGTTTGATTTGTGTCTGTTTGGTCTCTTTGCTTGGGAGGTTGCGAGTGTCTCTTTGTGTGTGTGTTGTGGACCGAGATATGGCAGTGCAGTTGGGGGGTACCATGGTGTGTTTGTTTGGGGGTAGTGGAGGTGTGTGGTCGGTGGGAGGAGTTGTGTGACTAGAAGGTATAGAGGGAGGAAGTATGTGGTGTGCATGTTGGTAGTTTGTGATGTTCTGATAGGGTGACGCCTGTCTCCTTAGGTCTTCGTCTGTTGTTTGCTTTTGGGGAGAGCTGTACTTGTTGCGGGAGCTTGTCCCGGGGATGTGGAGCTGGATCTGTTGCGGTGCGGGAGCCTGTCCCGTGGAGGGAGCCTGTCCCGTGGATGTGGAGCTGGATCTGTGGCGGTGCGGGAGCCTGTCCTGTGGATGTGGAGCTGGATCTTTGGCGGTCGCCTTGGTGCAGGAGCCTGTCCTGTGGAGGGAGCCTGTCCCGTGGATGTGGAGCTGGATCTGTGGCGGTCGCCTTGGTGCAGGAGCCTGTCCTGTGGAGGGAGCCTGTCCCGTGGATGTGGAGCTGGATCTGTGGCGGTCGCCTTGGTGCGGGGGCCTGTCTCGTGGATGTGAAGCTGGATCTGTCGCGGTGCGGGAGCCTGTCCCGTGGAGGGAGCCTGTCCCGTGGAAGTGGAGCTGGATCTGTGGCGGTGCGGGAGCCTGTCCTGTGGATGTGGAGCTGGATCTGTGGCGGTCGCCTTGGTGCGGGAGCCTGTCCCGTGGAGGGAGCCTGTCCCGTGGATGTGGAGCTGGATCTGTGGCGGTCGCCTAGGTGCAGGAGCCTGTCCTGTGGAGGGAGCCTGTCCCGTGGATGTGGAGCTGGATCTGTGGCGGTCGCCTAGGTGCAGGAGCCTGTCCTGTGGAGGGAGCCTGTCCCGTGGATGTGGAGCTGGATCTGTGGCGGTCGCCTTGGTGCGGGAGCCTGTCCCGTGGAGGGAGCCTGTCCCGTGGATGTGGAGCTGGATCTGTGGCGGTCGCCTTGGTGCAGGAGCCTGTCCTGTGGAGGGAGCCTGTCCCGTGGATGTGGAGCTGGATCTGTGGCGGTCGCCTTGGTGCGGGGGCCTGTCCCGTGGATGTGAAGCTGGATCTGTCGCGGTGCGGGAGCCTGTCCCGTGGAGGGAGCCTGTCCCAAGGATGTGGAGCCGGGTCTGTGGCGGTCGCCTTGGTGCGGGGGCCTGTTCCGTGGGGGGGAGGCGGAGCTTTTATGGAGTGGGGAGGCCGGAGCTTTTATGGAGTGTGTTGTCGAAGAGGGCGTTTGGTAGTGTGTGATGTATTATGTTCTGTGAGAGTTTTACTTGCGGTTTTGCTGTCCTCCACGGTCTGCTCCTCTGTCGGGATCCGTTGGTATGCAGTCAGTGCTGCTGAATTCCTGGGATATTTCCTTCTTTTCGCCTCCGTGCCGCGCCTAAGGGCCACGCCAAAGGATATGGATATGGAGCAGGAACCGAAGAGGCATCCACTCCTGCAAGGGATGTGGAAATCTACTACTGTCTCCCGTTCCCAGAGGTGCTGAAAGGCCTGTTTTCAGTTGGAGTGGGATTCCCCCAACTCCCTGCCTAAGGGGCTAAGAATGTATAAGAAGATGCATGCTTTCCCGGAGAGGGAGTGCATTGGGTGGTTTGATATTTCGTAGGTGGATGCGCAGGTCCCAGTTACTAGACGGACCACCATTCCTGTGGCGGGCAGATTGTCCTAGTAAGATATTCTGGACTGAAAGGTAGATTTGTGTTGAAGAACCATTTTGCTGTGGTGGCTGCTATTCTTCATTGGCGTATGTGCAACCTGATGTTTCGGGCCCTGCTCCAGTGGATTCAGTCTTTCCTGCCGAATGATTCTACCTCTCTTTTGGAGTCAGCTATGGCCTTTCTTTCTGATGCCATGTACAACCTGATTTATCTAGCTGATACTGCCAGTTCTCCTGTATGGATCAGAAACATGGACTCTGCTCAAACTGACATGAACAAGCTTGAGGTCTTTCAAATGCGATGGCTGAAACAGATTTTGGGTGTTTCTCTTCGTGATTGCCATCGAAACGAAACAATTCAGACAAGGTGCAACCATCAGCCTTCAGTCGAAGAACAAATCCAAAAACGTAGACTGCGATGGTTTGGCCACATTTTCAGAATGAATACGTTGGCTGCCATACAAATTCCTCTGGCGAGAGCGACCTGTCCACTGGAGGGTTCAATGAGCAGCACAGAAGAATACATGGCTCAAACACATTGAGGAAGACCTACGGAACCAGCAACTAACCATCGATGAGGCCAAAAATATCGCCACCAATCGCCAAGGTTGGAAGCGTATTGTGAACAACACACGGAATCTAGCAGCACCTACAGCAGCGTATTGGTTGAGAGGATAACCTGCTCCTCAAATGCCAGTTAAGGATTAAAGAAGAAAAAGAAGACGTCTAGCAGTCAGGGATTGTGCCCTGTTGATGGTGACATGGTATTGGCTTGGCTTTGATATGGGGCAGCAGATTCCTCTTCCAAATCTCAATTGCCCATTTGACCTTAGAGGGGTCCTTTTGTTGGATCTGATTGGGAGAAGCAGGTAAAGGACCTGGGCGAGACAAAATCTTCTGCCTTCTGGAGGACAGATCCAAGGGGCCTGTGTAGCAAGCAGGAGCTGCTTTTCCATCAGCCTTTGCCCATTCCTCGCAGGAGCGTGGGTTGGACTCCCAGGGGTTTCAGGAATTCCATCGCTGCCAACCTGGAGACCCTTTCTTCCCCTTATGGACTTGGGGCTTGTTTTCAGTCCTTTCATGGAGCATATGGGCAGTACCTCCTGGGCTACACAGTTAAGGTTTGGGGGCCCATTCCCTTGTTCCTCTGGTTGGAGGCAGGCTTCATCTTTTCTGTCAGGAATGGGTCTGGGTTATCAAGGATCACTGGGTGCTAGATACCTTTCAGTTCGGCTATGTCCTGGAATGCAAAGAGCCAATTCTGGATGCCTTTGTTATCTCCCCTTGTGGGTTTGCAATCAAAGTGCCACTGTATGGACCACCTTGGAGAAATTGCTGTGCCTAAAGGCAGTGGCACCCATCCCCCTAGATGAGCAGGGCAAGGGAAGATACTCCATCTATTTCAAGGTGCCCAAAATAAAAAAAGATGATTCCTTCCGGCTTATTCTAGACCTTAAAGGGGTCAATGAGCACTTGCACATTCTGCACTTCCGGATGGAAATCTTGTGCTCTATGATTCAAGTAGTGCACCGAGGGGAATTCTTGGCTTCTCTGGATCTGGCTGAGGTGTATTTTCATATCCTAATCTGGGTGGATCAGCCAGGTATCTGCTTTTTGTGGTGCTTGGCTCTCACTATCAGTTCGCTGCCTTTCCTTTCAGACTATCCAGCATCCCAAGGACATTCTCTAAGGTCATGGTGGTAGTGACTGTGGCACTGAGGGATCTGTATCTATCCATATCTGGATGACTGGCTTCTCCAGGCTCATTCCTTTTCAGAGGCATCTCGGGTGTTGTCCCAAGTGGTGTCATTTTTGGAAAGCCTCAGCTAGGTGATCAATTGGGGAACGAGCCAGCTGTTGCCTTCCTAGTCCTAGGAGTTCCTGAGAGCACGTTTTGACACTTGAGTGGGCAGTGTTTTTCCCGCCTGAGGAAAAAGTCAAAAGACTGTTGGATTGCCTGGTTCTGTTCTGTGCGCATCAAGCTCCCAGAGTCTGGGATTATCTTCAACTGCTCAGATTGATGATTTCGACCATAGAGATGGTGCTATGGGCATGTGTTCACTTGCGGCCTCTCCATAGATCCTTGGTGACTCGATGATCCCCAAGGTCTCGGGCATTCAAGTGCAGGTTCCCATTCCCAATGATGGTGAAGACTATCCTGCATTGGTGGCAGCAGTCTGTCATCTGAGGAAGGATATACCAATGGACAATTGCTCCTGGATCCTGCTGATGATGAATGCCAGTCTCTCAGGCTAGGGAGCCCATTGCCAAGACCGTACAGTCATGGGCTGTTGGAATCACAGGAAAGCGGTATGGTCCATCAACTGCCTCGAGGTGAGGATCATCAGATGGGCTGTTCTGCATTTCTGGACTCTGGTCGAGGATCAGGTGGTGTGAGTGTTTTTGGACAGTGCCATAGAAGTGGCTTATGTCAATTGGCAAGGTGGCATAAGATTTGCCGGGATAACTTTGGTGATGGCTCTCTTGTTTGCCTGGGCAGAAAAGAATCTCCTAAACTTGTCGGCTCAGCACATTGCCGGGGTGGACATTGTGGAAGCGAACTTCCTCAGCCATCACTTTCTGGACCCTGGAGAGTGGGTGTTGAGGAGTCAGGAGGCATTTCAGTTGATTCTGTGCTGCTTGGGATGCCCTGAAATGGGTCTTATGGTGACCACTCCAATGCCAAAATTTGCTGCTTTTTCAGCCGCCACTCAGAGACGGGGTCCAAGGGTGTCGACATCATGACCCAGCTTTTGCCAAGTCAGCACCTGCTGCATGTGTTCCCTGTATGGCCCCTGGTGAGGTGTGTGATTCAGTGTACAGAATGCCTCTTGGGCAGGATTGTTGTTCTGGCAATCGATTAGCTGAGGAGAGCGTGGTTTAGAGATCTGATGCGACTCCTGCAGGTGCCTCCTTTCAGTTGTCTCCATCTTGGGGCCTGTTGTGGCATTGACTGGTGTGATGCAGCAAGGGGCACACAGCCCAGGGAAAATAAGATAAAAGAAAGACTTACCTCAGAGTCAGCTTTAGAAAGCAGCACTAGGCACCATGATTCACTGCAGCAAGGGAAATTCTTGCTACGTAGCAAACAAAAGTCCCATCAGGAACACCTGAGTGAGAGTCCCCAGGTCACGTGTAGAGCTAGGGATTATTTAGGGCAGGGTTCCAGTCAGTTAGAGAGCAGAGTCAGAAGCAGGATCACCACGGGAAGCAGTAGGAGAGAGAGGAGCAGGAGGTGTGTCCCAGGTCAGCTGAGCAGAAGCCCCAGGGGATTGCTGGGAGGAAATTCTTCTCACGAGGAGTCAGGAAGTGAGTCTGTCTCCAGCTCTCGAGAAGGAAGGTTCAAGGCAAGCTGCACTAAGGGAAGACCTGCTACCAGGAATAGCTTTGGAGAGAAGCCAGGATTACCCCACTACCCCAGAGGCCAGTATTTGCCAGCTCAAGGCAGAGGTCACGGTGAGAGGGAAGTGTTGGGGGATGGGCACTCCATGCATGACTACAGCTTAAGAAATAGAGGTGAAGTTAGGAACAAATATATTCCTGTTCAACCAGCCCGGGAGGCTAGAAGCAAAGGCTATAGAGAGCCAAGCATAAAGACAAGCCCTGCAGAGAGAAGGAAACTTCCCTATAATAACAAAGAGAAGTTTAAAGCTTATAACTGCAAAGGGCGGGGTTCTGATTACAGACATAAGAAGCAAGATGTTTCAGAGCTAATGTTCTGGGAGGCAAGCCCAGGCAGAACCAGCTACAGAGAGAGATATAGACCCAAAGGGGGAAAAGCCTCCATTGACTGTTATAGTGAAGTGTCACAAGACACTATAGCGGAATACCGTTCTCATGAAGGGTCTGATACCAGCAGTGTGAGTAGTGCTGGGGAAATGATATGGGAAGACGCTGCTAGTCTGCAAGAGGATATTCCTATGGATTGCAGTGTCTGTGTTAAATGCAACCGTATGATGTAAATACTGGATGAAGAGAACTCTGTGAATATAACAAGAGAAAATACGTGTGTCACCACTTTTGTTGCTAAGCTTATCTGATTTAAAGTTTCTGTTTCCTTTGACAAAGTCCGAGCGGGACGGGGAATAAAACCCACTTTTCATTTCAAGTTGCTCTGAAAGACTTTTTATTTACAAGGCCAGAGCAATTACTTGTGCATACGCCCTAGGCAACCGCCTATATAGGGCTAAACAGGCCTCTAACCACAGGCCCCATCACAGGTTGGCGTAGTTGGCAGGATCCAGTCCAGGAAACAAGGAGCTACAGTGCAGAGCGACAACGCGGGACGAGCGGAGTTGGCACGCACGGAGGAGGATCCAGGTTCCAGGAGTGCGACAGCAAGCACCTTCTCAAAATAAGACCCTCCACCTTGCTCAGGTAACGGGTATTTGGGCACAGGTTGGGGAGGATCGCTGGTGAGAAGAGGAGGCTTAGGAGGAGAAATTTTTATCCTTGTTATTGTGCCGCACTTGGTTTGGTGTGTTTCTGATTTGTTTCAGGAAAGGAGATGACGACGACGATGGATGCACGGGAGGTTCTCAGGTGGATGAGCAGCCAGTTCGAGAAACAGGGAGAGCTAGCTCGGCAGAACCAGGAGCAGGCCATCGCTGCCCTGGTGGAGCAACAGAAGCCCCTGACGGACTTAATGCGGACTATCCTGGAGGAGCCTAAGAAGGACGAATCACCAGCAGCCGTTCCTATCTGTGGGGTAGGCCCACAGAGCTGTGGGATTTGGACTTTAGGACAAATGCATGCTAGTGACAATTTTGATGACTTTGTGCAAACATTTGAACGAATAGCTAGTAATGCTAAGTGGCCACAAGAGCAGTTAGCCGTTAGGCTGGCCTCAGCGTTAACTGGTGAGGCTCAGGCAGCCTATAGGGCCATGCCAGCAGCTCTTGCAAGTGACTATCAAGAGGTTAAGAGAGCTGTACGGGATAGGTTGGGCTTAACCCCTACCATGTACAGACGCATGCTCAGGTCTACCCGGATTCAACCAGAGGAAACACCAAAGGCACTGTATCACAGAGTGCATGGGTTGGTTTTAAAGTGGCTTGAACCCGAGGGTAAACGAATGGAGGAAGTACTAGATCTAATTGTATTAGAGCAGTTCTTTGACGCAGTACCTGAAGAGGTTAGAACATTTCTTACTCTACAGAATTGTAGAACCTCTGCTGAAGCAGCGCACCTAACGGAAAGATTCTTTGAGGCTGAACTAATCAAAGGAGCCAGCGCTAGCAGCAGGTCAGGGTTAGACAACTCTGTAAGAAATGCTAATATGTCTTTAAGGAACAAGGTGGGTTCACAGGAATCCAGGTATATAAAAGCAGAAGGTAACAAGGTGTTAAAATGTTTTAAGTGTGGGAAAAGTGGACACTTTAAAAGGGAATGCAGGTCTCGCACAGCACTTGTTACTGGCCAGGTTCACCACACAGCTGCAGGTTTCCGAGTGGATGTAGAGATACAGGGAGTCCCAGCTAAGGCCTTGCTTGACTCGGGGGCCGACCAAAGTATGGTCTCTCGCCGTTTTTGGGAAACCATACAGGCCCAGAGGGGTTTTCCCCCGAGTCACGCCGAAGGAGTAGCCAATATCAGGTGTATCCATGGATCTTCCACTGGTTATCCGCTGTACCAGCTGAGGATACAAGGATTAGGGGTTCGGAGAAAGATTTTGGTAGCGGTAGTCCCCAAACTACCCTTTGATTTGGTGTTAGGCCGGGACTGGCCCCCATTTGGTGAAGGCCTAAAGAAAGGCCTGGGTAAGGAAAAGGAACCCCAAGGGCAACCTAAGGAAGGTGAGGAAGAAATAGGAGTTCCTCAATTTCTTTGCGGGCTACGGAGTCGCCTCCAGAGGGCGTCTCAAGCCCCGGATAAGAATCTACAGGATAGTAGAAAAACACAGAAAAAGTACTATGACAGGGGTAAAAAACCTAGACAGTTGGCCACAGGTGATAAGGTCGTGGTAATGGTCACTGATCCAGGGCCAAAATTTGAGGCCCGGTGGAAGGGTCCCTATACGGTAGTGGATCGCAAGGGTCCGGTGTCATATCTAGTCAAGAGTGACAGAGGGCGCCTTCAAACGTACCACATAAATGTTTTAAAACCATGGCATGAAAGGATGGCCACTGTTAGCAATTTTAATATAGTACCCAAGTACCGGGCAGCACACACAGGTCCCCGGAAGCCCTACGAGGAGGGTAACCCATGGTACAGCAGGTATGAGGGAACACTCATGAGGCTAGGACAGATTCCGCGCTGTGTGCACAATAGTTCACCAGCACAGAATATCTTAAGAGGGGGGATATGTGATGCAGCAAGGGGCACACAGCCCAGGGAAAATAAGATAAAAGAAAGACTTACCTCAGAGTCAGCTTTAGAAAGCAGCACTAGGCACCATGATTCACTGCAGCAAGGGAAATTCTTGCTACGTAGCAAACAAAAGTCCCATCAGGAACACCTGAGTGAGAGTCCCCAGGTCACGTGTAGAGCTAGGGATTATTTAGGGCAGGGTTCCAGTCAGTTAGAGAGCAGAGTCAGAAGCAGGATCACCACGGGAAGCAGTAGGAGAGAGAGGAGCAGGAGGTGTGTCCCAGGTCAGCTGAGCAGAAGCCCCAGGGGATTGCTGGGAGGAAATTCTTCTCACGAGGAGTCAGGAAGTGAGTCTGTCTCCAGCTCTCGAGAAGGAAGGTTCAAGGCAAGCTGCACTAAGGGAAGACCTGCTACCAGGAATAGCTTTGGAGAGAAGCCAGGATTACCCCACTACCCCAGAGGCCAGTATTTGCCAGCTCAAGGCAGAGGTCACGGTGAGAGGGAAGTGTTGGGGGATGGGCACTCCATGCATGACTACAGCTTAAGAAATAGAGGTGAAGTTAGGAACAAATATATTCCTGTTCAACCAGCCCGGGAGGCTAGAAGCAAAGGCTATAGAGAGCCAAGCATAAAGACAAGCCCTGCAGAGAGAAGGAAACTTCCCTATAATAACAAAGAGAAGTTTAAAGCTTATAACTGCAAAGGGCGGGGTTCTGATTACAGACATAAGAAGCAAGATGTTTCAGAGCTAATGTTCTGGGAGGCAAGCCCAGGCAGAACCAGCTACAGAGAGAGATATAGACCCAAAGGGGGAAAAGCCTCCATTGACTGTTATAGTGAAGTGTCACAAGACACTATAGCGGAATACCGTTCTCATGAAGGGTCTGATACCAGCAGTGTGAGTAGTGCTGGGGAAATGATATGGGAAGACGCTGCTAGTCTGCAAGAGGATATTCCTATGGATTGCAGTGTCTGTGTTAAATGCAACCGTATGATGTAAATACTGGATGAAGAGAACTCTGTGAATATAACAAGAGAAAATACGTGTGTCACCACTTTTGTTGCTAAGCTTATCTGATTTAAAGTTTCTGTTTCCTTTGACAAAGTCCGAGCGGGACGGGGAATAAAACCCACTTTTCATTTCAAGTTGCTCTGAAAGACTTTTTATTTACAAGGCCAGAGCAATTACTTGTGCATACGCCCTAGGCAACCGCCTATATAGGGCTAAACAGGCCTCTAACCACAGGCCCCATCACACTGGTTATCCTAGAGGACCCGGTTCCCTTCTCACTTTCGGCTTGGATCTTGAGAGGAGATGGCTGGCGCACAAGAGCTACTCTCCGGCGGTGGTTTCCGCTCTGCTCGGAGTCTGAAAGAGGTCTACCAAGCTAGCATATATGCAGAACTGGTGCCTCCTTCAGTGATGGTGCAGTGCTCGGCAGTTGGCTCCTGAGGCAGCCAGGGTGTCATCTCTGTTGGCCTACAGGATGGATTGGAGAAGGGCCATTCCCTTACTTTCCTGGGAGTTCAGGTGGCAGCTTTGGCCTGTTTCCGAGGTCTTTTGGCTGGTAAGTCTCTAGCCTTGCACCTGAATGTCTCACACGTTTCCCAGGGGGTTCAGCATCTGCATCCTCCCCTCTGGTCTGTGATCCCGTACTTGGAACTGTGTCTGGTTCTCTTGGCACTGATGGCAGCATCCTCTGAGCCATTGAAGAGTGCTACTTTGAAGGATTTGCCACTCAAGATGGTATTTTGGTTGCAGTTTGTTCTGCTTGTGCTCCTTCTCTAAGGAGCAGTGTCGGGGGAAGGATAAGGATCTTCACCTTGTGGATGTCCGGAGGGTACTTCTTTGATATAATCCAACCATCTTTTTGTGCTGTTTGCTGGCACATGCAAGGGTGATGCGTCTACTATGGGGGCACTGGCTTAAGGAGGCCATTGTCTCGGCATATCTGTTACAGAACCATCCAGTTTCAGAGGGTTGTGTGCCCATCCTACCCGAGTGCAGGTGTCCTTGTGGGCAAAGCAGAGCTCAGTAGCCCTTGCTGAGATTTGTTGGGCAGCAACGTGGGTATCACTTTCCACTTTTTTTAAGCATTACCACTTGCATGTCCGCGTGAGGGTGGACATGGCCTTGGCTCAAGCTATGTCTTCTCGCCCAGTGGAGTTGCAGCTTTGGTACATCACACTTGTCTGGACTGGTCTATCAGGATGATATGGAAGGTGATATTTTACTTACCCGTTAAATTCCTTTCCTTGAGTCCTGCTAGACCAGTCCAGGATCTGTCCTGAAACTGTATTGCTCTATTCTTCTGCTACGGTGCCTTTAGGTCTTCTCTGATTTTTATGCTTGATTCTGCAGGTTCATCATCTACTGACAGCCTTCTGTTTATGAATTCCTGTACATAGTTCTCTACTGTTGATCACTCATTGTTGCCCATGGTTGAGGTTGTGTGAGGCTTGCTGTGTTTCTCCCATATGCTTTGGGACAAATACTGAAGGGACCTCTGGTGGCTGAGGCGAATAGAGGTATGGGAGTGATGTCATTGAAACCTGGGCTTTTCATTGGTCTTTATCTCCACCAATCTGCTGGTAAGGGAACACAACTGGTCTAACAGGACAATATGGAAATACAAAATTTTGCCCTTTCTAAGTTAGGCTGCTTTATATGGTCTTTTCACTTGAATTTCTTTCCTAAAATATGAAGGATTCATGCCACTTTTTTTCTTTCCTCTTACCTGGGGCCTATCTACATGATATAAGCCACTTAACCCTCCATAGCCCATGTTCCCTGTAAAATAGTTATCTCCAAGTTATAATGCCCTGTTCAATGTAATTTCAGTTTGTTCAATGTAAACCGCACTGATGCAGAATAGCGCGGTATATAAGAGAATATAAATGAATAAATAAATAAATATAGTAATAGGATTTCTTTTTGTCACCAGAGGAAGATGGTCACTCTTGATTGACTTGCTTTCCTTGTTTATACACACATACTAATTTTTCTTTGATTAAGCATTTTGAATGTAAAATACTAAAATGCAATCAATATAACATTTAACAAAAAAGTAGATAGTGAATAATTGCTTAACTGTAAAATATTTTTGTAGTTTGGCTTTCTTCTACTATCTTTGTAGGGAGTGAAAGCTTTCTAAGACCAACACAAAAGGTGTTCGTTAGTAATGATCTTTACTGGCCTATCTGAGGTATTATTTATGCAGTTTATATCTCCAACAGCTCCCTAACAAAAGCACCCTACATTTAGTCTGTATGCACCAGTGGCTTTTAAAAATAGTCACAAGTGTAACATTAAAACGGTCTAAGTATAGAAAGGCTTGAAGCTTCGAACAGCTAGGAGACAGCTAGAGAAAGCAGGCAGATGAATTCTCCACCTGCCTTAATGTGAAGACATGTCAACGCACTCTAACACTAGAAGCCCCAAAAGGAATTTTACCTAAAAACCCCAAAGTGCATCAATTGAAGCATTATCACGACAACTGGTTTAGCATGAAATGCAGATGTGTATTAATGTGAAGTTACTTATTTGTTAAATACGTGCAGTATGTGACGTCATCGTGTGTTTATTGTTTGTAATGTCGGAGTAAAACTGTAAACAGTGATTGAGATGCGCCACCTAGTGGGAACATGAATTTATACCTAGAAGCCCCAAAGTACGTCAATTGACGCATCCAAGACAATTGAGTGCGTCAATTGATGTACTTTGGGGCTTCTAGGTATAAATTCATTTTCCCGCTAGGTGTTGCATCTGTCATTAATTTTCGATGCACATATTTGAACATCTTGACCTTGCTAACAAAGTCATGGAACATGACTGACATGGTTCTAGCAGTGGCGCTGGTATACAACTTCGAAAATGCATTTGTGTCAATTGACGCACTTTGGGGCTTCTAGTGTTAATGGGGACATAAATATATGGTATACATCAGCAATTTCAGCACAGAAAAAGGTAGCCCGTGTATTTTGATAAATAAAACCTAGTTATACTACATAAGAACATAACATAAGAACATAAGATATGCCATACTGGGTCAGACCAAGGTCCATCGAGCCCAGTATCCTGTTTCCAACAGTGGCCAATCTAGGTCATACGTACCTAGCAGTTTCCCCAAAAGACACAGGTTCCACAATGCTTGTATTGGGTCAAGCAGTGATATCCTGGGTCCCTTTTTAATAATGGTTTATGGACCTTTTCTCCAGGAACTTGACCAAAACTTTTTTAAACCCAGCTACACTAACAGCTTTTACTACATCCTCCGGTAACAAATTCCAGATTTTGATTACACGCTGAGTGAAAAAATATTTTCTTTTATTAGTCTTAAATAGTTTACCCTGTAGCTTCATTGCATGTCCCCTAGTCTTCCTATATTCTGATAATGTAAACAATCGATCTACGTTTACCCGTTCCACTCCGTTCATTAATTTATAGACTTTTATCATATCTCCCCTCATCCGTCTCTTTTCCATGTTAAAGAGCCTTAACCTTTTTAGCCTTTCTTCATAGGGGTAATCTTCCATCCCCTTTACCATTTTGGTGGCTCTTCTCTGAACCTTTTCTAATAACACTATATCCTTTTTAAGATACGGTGACCAGAATTGCACACAATATTCAAGGTGCGGGCGCACCATGGAATGATACAGAGGCATTATAATATCCTTTGTTTTATTTTCCATTCCTTTCCTTATGATACCTAGCATTCTATTTGCTGTCTTGGCCGCCGCTGCACCCTGGGCAGAGGGTTTTAACATGTTATCCACAATGACGCCTAAATTTAACCAGAAAGCTCTCCTCTGTGTTTTAAATGTAAGTAAACTAGGCCCTGACCGACTATTGAATCTAAACTGGAAGCTCTCTGCTGGGTTCTAAATTTAACCAGAAAGCTCTCCTCTGTGTTTTAAATGTAAGTAAACTAGGCCCTGACTGACTATTGAATTTAAACTGGAAGCTCTCTGCTGGTTTCTAAATTTAGTTCGGTTAGTAATGGTAGTTGTTGTTGTGAGCCATACTGCTATTATTATTGCTTTTCTTTTAGAAAATAAATGTTCTAAGTTCCTAATTGATCTTCTGGAAAGAATAATTATTCTAGATATCAGTGCTGAATCATATACACCATAACACCTGACAGTGTTGGATTATGTAAAACATATAGATGCCCTGATGTAGGCCTAAATCTCAGATAGGGCATCAACATTTTGTAAGTAGAGTCTATGAAATGTGATATTGTTCTAACAAAAGAGACTTACCTTTGGATGAAAGAAGTTCTGCTATAAAACACTTATGAAAAAAAAAAAATTGTCCCCCCCCATCATGACATGGACATCCCTTTGCTTTTAATGAAATATGCAGAGAATCATGGAGAACTCGAACAAGACTGTTTCTGAAATGTGTGTGTCGTCGAGTTAGTGCTGACTCCTGGCAACTCAACCCCTGGGTTTTCTTGGCAAGGTGTGTGCAGAAGAAGATTCAGACCTTTCTTCCTCACAGTAATCTATGACACCTGGTATTCCAAGGTAGTCACCCATCCAAGTACCAGCTAGTCCCAACCTTGCTTAGCTTCTGAGATCAGCCGAGATCAGGCTCATTCAAGGTGGCGAAAAATTATTTTCTTTAAATATAGCCTCACTCAGATCAAATGTCATCAGGTAGCAGATGTACAGACCAACAAAGGCTCCACTGCATTATGGGCTATTTTCTTCATACTTTCTTTCATGGAGCTCCCTACATAATGCCTCAAAGCCATGGCTAGACCATATGTTCCTCTCTTTCCTACAGTTTGTAAACTGTGATGGCAAGTCAGGGAAGCCATGCAAAGACTCAGATTGAAAATATATATCTTTTTTTAAACAGCTTTCTGTGGCTTTTCCCTGGAGACCATTTACATTTTCTTTTAAAAGCCAATGTGGCCTTAGGGCCCTGAGAAGAGCTCTGTAAACAGTGGCAAAATACGGTCGCACGTTTAACTCAATGTTGCCGTGGAACATATTGTGACAATATAATAGTATTACTGTGTGATATTTTCCAATAGATCAGACTACCACTGCTGCGGCTGTACCTTTTCAATTAAATCACTTCAGATTACATTTTATTGTTAAACAATAAACCAGCAATGTTCCCTTGTATGAAAGGTGCACTGGTTTCAATTTAAGTGAAAATTGTTGGGCTCCAGTTCGAAGCATGTCTTGTGTGTCTGAATTCAGTTTAGTTTAGATTTATCATACTTTAGTAGGTAAAACAAGCAGCTCTGAAAATTTATTCGAAAAAGAAACATTTTATGAGTTCCTTGAATATTAACTAAATGATAAGGAAGTCCTGACTTTAAATTATGCTTTTTTTTTTTTTACTGTTTGTTTCCAAATCTAGTCAGTAAGCCTCTTTGCCTTCCAAAGGAGTTTTTATGAGCATATTAGAGGTAAATATTCAGCAGCAGAGCGGACCACATAACTTTAAATGAATAAGATATCCATTTAAGGTTATCAGGATTTTTAGAAGCGCCATCTGTACAACTGGTATTGCTGAAAATCCATGTATAGCTTTAAACAGATACCTAATGTGTTTATATTATACCTATTATTTGTGCATTCACAGATAAATGGATAATTTATTTATATAGCAGCTGAATTTTGCTGCTGAACGGATCACTTGTAACAGCATCCCTGAACCATCCCAAACCACACCACAAATTTAAACAGATAACACTGGCCATTTAGCAACTTCAGTGGCCAAAGTGATATGCTCATGGTCCACAAATATTTAAAAAAACACTTCTGCCGTTGGCAGTGTTCACAAATATTGGGTTCTTAATTTTTAAGCTAGTTTTAGAGATAGTATAGTATGGTATATGACGGCAGATAAAGACCAGGGTGGTCCATCTAGTCTGCCCAGCAAGGCGACAAGAGTAGGTGCACCTGCCAGTGCGTACAGGTCACCTCTCCCCATGCCTTTGTTTAGGGGTGTACCCAATGCTCCGTGTAGGTCACCCCTATTTGTTCAGATATGAGATAGTTATGTTTATTTTGATTGTATCCTGTTGCTATAAAGGGATCCATGGTGTCTGTCCCATGCCATTTTGAATTCTGTCACTGTATTTGCCCCTACCACTTCCAAGCATCCACCACCCTTTCAGTGAAAAAGTATTTCCTGACATTGCCTTTCAGTTTACTCCCTTGCAGCTTCATGTTATGCCTTCTAGTTTTACAGCTTCCCCGTCTTTGGAAGAGGTTTGTTTGTCCATTAATACTCTTTAAGTATTTCAAGGTCTGAATCATATCTCCCTGTCTCTCCTCTCCTCCAGAGTGAACATATTCAGATCTTCAAGTCTCTTCTCAAACGTCTTCTGACACAGGCTCCAAATCATTTTGGTCACCTTCCTCTGAATCGTTTCCAGTCTTTTTATATCCTTTGCGAGATATGGTCTCCAAAACTGAACACAGTATTCCAAGTGAGGCATCACCAGCGACTTATACAATGGCATTAGTACCTCTTCCTTTCTGCTGGTAATTCCTCTCTGTATGCAACCCAGCATCCTTCTGGCTTTTGCCTCCGCCTTGTCACACTGTTTCGCAACCTTGAGATCCTCAGAAACGATCACTCCGAGGTCCTTCTCCTGGTCCGTGCACACCAACTTCTTTCCCCTTTTCACATACAATTCCCTTGGATTTCTGCTTTCCAAGTGCATGACACTGTACTCTTTCATGTTAAATCTTAACTACCAAGCATTAGACCATTCTTTCAGCTTTTGTAGAGCTTTCCTCATGTTATCCACTCCATCAGGGGAATCCACTCTGTTGCAAATTTTGGTGTCATCTGCAAAAAGACAGACTTTTCCATTCAGTCCTTCAGCAATATCACTCACAAATACATTGAACAGTACTGGTCCCAGGACCGAACACTGGGGCACACCGCTAATCACCTTCCTTTCATCTGAGTGAGTTCCGTTTACCATCACCTTCTGTCGTCTGTCAGTCAACCAATATCTGATACAGTTCACCATCTTGGGACCCATCCCCAAGCTGTTTCGTTTAAGAACATAAGATATGCCATACTGGGTCAGACCAAGGTCCATCAAGCCCAGTATCCTGTTTCCAACAGTGACCAATCTAGGTCACAAGTACCTAGCAGTTTCCCCAAAAGGCACAGGTTCCACAATGCTTGTATTGGGAAAGCAGTGGATATCCCGGGTCCACTTTAATAATGGTGTATGGGAGCTTCCGGTGACGTCACCAGAGCCAATGGCGGCATAGCGCTTGAGCTCCGTAGCCGATGCCTGAAAAAGCAGAGGAAAAATATTCCTGAGTATGAGGAGTGAGAAGAGAAAGGCAAGGGGAAGTGTGAAGGCATGAGCGGAAAGCAGAGAAGGCAGTAAGGCACGCGCACAGCCCCCGATAGCGGAGCACAGCCCAGAGGTGGATCGGAGCGATCGCAGACAAGTGGAGGTGGGAAGAGCAAGACAAGCGAGCCGGTGAGTGCCGGAGCCAAAGTAGCACAGCCCCCGATACGGCAGTGGAGAGAGCGGCGAATGCAGCGGGACGTCACATCGGCGGATAACAGCGATCGCTTGCGGAACTACAAGAGCAGGGGAAGTACAGGACCTGATTGGGCAGCCACGAGACAGAGTGAGGCGGAGGCCTAAGGAGCAGCGTGATCGAGGAGCAGGAGGTGGAAGGAGACAGCATTTGTTGGCAACAGAGGGGGAAATGAGTTCCAGTGGAGTAAAGGCCAGTAAAGCAGAGAAATAAGATGGCCGAAAGATCAAGACCTGGCAAGTGAGGGAGCAGAAAGGAGGTTGACTATATTGCCCTGCAAAAACAAAATAAAATAAAGAGGAAACTGCTGAGCATTGAAATAAATTTTGCAATAGAATTACAAGGCTAGGAGGGAAAATGGAGAAATCAAAAGGAGGAATATCTGCAAAGAAAAAACTGGCCAAATTCATACGTGGCTGCAAAAGGAGGGAAAGAGGGAGAGAAGGACGGTAAAATGGCAGCGGAAAGAGGAGCAGAGCAAGAGGAGATGGAGGGAACCTGGAACCCAGGAATAGCAGAAATGATTAAGCGGTGGTTAACGGAATTGAAAGAGGATCTTAAACTAGAAATCAGTGATGTAAAAAATGAAATAAAAGAGACAATACTATCTTTGCGGCAAGACTTAGCTGATCTGGGAGCTTGAGTAGAAGAAACTGAGACTCAGGTGAAACAGCATGGGGAAGTACTGGAAGAACTACAAAAAGGTTGGGAAGAACTAAAGCAGTGTCATGAGGAACTGAAGTTGAAAGCTGAGGACCTGGAAGATCGATCTAGAAGATGTAACATCAGAGTGAGGGGGGGTCCCAGAGGAGGCCAAATACAAGAACTGTGATGAGGTGATAACAAAAGTATTTAGAGCTCTGTTACAAACTGCAGCTCTAGAGGAGGGTGGAGATGGAGAGCCCTTACAACTTGAGCGGGCCCATAGAGGGCTGGGGCCCATAAGGGGCAACAGGCCAAGAGACATTGTGGTGTGCCTGACTTCTTTTAAAACGAAAGAGCATGTCCTGAGAGCTGCACGAAAAGTGAGGCAATTGAAATGGGAGGAGCATAACGTGGAATTGTTCCAGGACTTGTCATTGGGCACGCTTCAACGGAGGAGAGAGCTGAAAGAGGTGACAGCCTATTTGAGGAGAGAAGATCTGAGATATACGTGGCTGTATCCTTTTGGCTTATTGATCACAGTACAAGGGAAATCGAGAAGAGTCCAGACCAGTGAGGAAGCGTGACGAGTGCTTAAAGAATGGGGATTGGCCAGTCTTCCAGACGGGGTCGGAGGCCAAGGCAGAATAATGATAAATAAAGCATCTATGTCGAGGGCGGATAGTTTGAAGTGGCGCCAGGCACCAGCGGATGGCAGGAGGTTGGCACGACTAAATAAAGGAAGCCCTGGAGAGACGGCAGTGGAGAAGGGCAAGTGTTGATGGACGCTGATAAATGTATTGAAGGGAGTGGGGGAAGGGTGAAAGAATGAGGGGGGAGAGAGGGGGGAGGTAGGAGGTGATGGGGCAAGAGGGGTGTGGAGGGGAGAGGGGGAGAGGAGGGTGGTGGGGATAAATATGGAGGGATAACAACAAGATATAGAGCAAAAGAAGTGGGGGTAGGGTTGAGGGGGTTGGAGGAGAGGGTGGTTTGAGTGGAAGAGATATGGGGAGGGGAAGGGGGTGAGGATTAAGCTAAGGGGGGGGAGAAAGAGAGGGCGGGGACAAGTTAAGGGTGGAAGGAGAGGGATAGGGGATTAAGGTGGAATATAAGGGTAAGAGAAGGCGATGGCTCGATTGATTGTCACTAAGTATGGAAGATGAGTCTCCAATGAGGGGACGGGGGAGGGAGAAGGGAGATAGGGTGGTGGGGGAAGGGAAAGGGAGTAAGAGGGGGGAGGGGGTGGGAGGGGGAGTGGAGGGGGAAGAGAGTGAGGGAGGGGGAGGAAGAGGGGGGATGGGCCAAGAGAGAAGGGGGGAATAACGAAAAAAGGTGAGTTAAAAATAGTTTCGTTAAATGTAAAAGGGCTTAATTCACTATTTAAACGACACAAATTGTATATAGAAATTGCACGCCAGAAGGCAGCAATAGTATTGATTCAGGAAAAGCATTTGACAAGAGCGAAAGAATATCTAGTTAAACCCAAAGGATATGGAGTATGTCTACACGCATCTAACACAGTGGAAAAGAAAAAAGGAGGAGTGGCCATACTGATAACTACAAAGTTAAAGATGCAACTGCAGGATGTGGTGTGGGACAAAGCGGGGAGATATGTGTTAATACGTTTAAAAGTGGGACATGAATGGTATTGTATAATGAATGTATATGCGCCAACAGGGGCGCAAAGTGAATTTTGGACAAAACTGAATGAGGAGATGGGAAATTGGGGGAGGGTATTCTCATTTGTGGAGGTGATTTCAACTTAACGGGGAATCCGGCGAGAGATGCCACGGGGAAAAGAGAGGGTAAGAGGGCGGATAGGAACAGATATCGCAGCTTTGTAACACAGCATTGTTTGATTGATGCTTGGAGATTCCAACACCCATGTAAGAGACAATTTTCGTATTTTTCGCCAGTTCATGGCTCATACTCTAGAATAGATGCTATCTGGGTCTCGAAGGAGGTGGGGGGTAGGATTAAGAGGGCAGAGATGGACTCAATTACATGGTCAGACCTTGCACCGGTTGAGGTTAGTATGCTACTGGAGGGAGAGGGGGAAGGCATACAATTTTGGAGGCTTAATGAAGCATTATTAGAGGATGGGAGGGTAAGAGAGGACATTGAGAGAGAAACGAGGGACTATTTCAAGTGGAACGATAATGGGGAGGTAGCGTGGGGAGGAGTGTGGGATGGGTACAAGGCAGTGGTGAGAGGAATTTTAGTCAAATGGGGCGTGGAAAAAGAAGGAAAGGGAGGGAAGGGAAGAGAGAGGGAACTGAGAAAGATTGGTGGAATTGGAAGAGCTAGATGTGCAAGGAAAACAGGGAGCATATAGAGGTCAGGTGCTGGCAGTACGAGCACAGATAAATGCAATGCAGGCAGAAAAGATAAGGCATCAGATGCAGCTTTTGAGGCAGGAATTTTTCGAGGGAGGTAATAAAACGGAGCGGTATATGGCGCAGAAATTGAAGCAGAGGAAATTGCGCTCACATATAATGAAAATTTGTAACCAGGGAGGGGAGTTGGTAAATAAGGATGGGGAGATTAGGGAAGTCTTTTAGGGGATTTTACCAGGGGCTATATCAAGCAAGGGCCCCTCCACAGAGGGAGAGAATACAAAGTTATCTTGACTCTCTAAAGTTGCCCAAGCTCAACAAGGGGGAACAAGAAGAGTTAAACAAGGCCATAAGAGCTGATGAGGTGCAGAGGGCGATACAACAGTTGAAGCTGGATAAGGCTCTGGGGTTGGATGGGCTTACAGTGAGATTTTATAGAAGCTTTGGAGAGACGTTAATGGTACCACTAGTGAGGCTATTTAATCTTCCAAGGGAGGGGAGGGGAGTTAGCGGATACGATGGGGTGGGCGGGAATAACTATAATACATAAAGAGGGGAAAGACCCGCAAGAATGCTCATCTTATATACCGATATCGCTGCTCAACTTAGATGCTAAGTTATTAGCTAAAATTCTCGCAGCGCGTTTAAATAAGATAATAGAGAAGCCGATACATTATGATCAAGCGGGATTTATACCAGGTAGACAAGTAGCAGACAATATTAGAAATATACTAAATATGATATGGTCCATTGAACAAAGCGGGGAGGAGGCCTTGCTCCTATATTTGGATGCGGAAAAGGCTTTTGACCAGGTATCATGGCCTTTTCTCTTCCAAGTAATGGAAAGAATGTGGCTGGGGGAAGAATTCACAAATTGGGTAAAAGCACTGTATCACAATCTGAAGGCTTGTGTTCGGGTGAATGGGGCCTACTCTGAATTTTTTGGGCAGGGGAGAGGAACGAGACAGGGATGCCCCCTATCACCGCTATTATTTGCTATATCATTGGAACCATTTGCAGAGAGGGTGAGAGAATGGGCAGATGTAAAGGGAATTAAAGCAGGGCGGCGTAAATATAAAATATCTCTGTTCGCATATGATATAATATTGAGCATAGCTAAACCCCGTCTTTCGATCCTAATTTTACTGTGGGAATTAGAAGAATATGGTAAGCTGTTGGGATTTACAATAAATTGGACAAAATCAGAAATTTTAAACCTATCGGTGCCGAGGGAAGTATAGGACATACTGCAAAAAAATATCCATTTAAATGGGCGCAAGAGAAAATTAGATATTTAGGTATTCAAATAAGTAATAGGCTGGAAGCCTTGTATAAGCTAAATTACTTGAGGATATTTGGGCAGATAGAGAGTTGGCTAAATGGGTGGGGGCGGGGATATCTTTCCTGGTTTGGGTACATAGCAACAGTAAAGATGATGCTATTGCCGCAAATTTTGTTCCTGTTTCAGACGCTACCGATCAGGGTTATGCATAGGAAGTTAAAGCAGGTACAAAGACTTGTCAGTCACTTCATATGGTCAAACAGACGGCCAAGAGTACCTATGGCTGTCTTGTATAGAGCCAAAGGAGAGGGGGGGCTAGGGGTGCCAAATTTTCGGAAATACTATGAGGCAGCACAACTAAAAATGATCTATGAGTGACATCGAGGAAAACAGAAACAGTGGGTCCATATGGAAGAAGATTCAATATAGGAAGGGGGACTAGAAAAAACAGTATGGAGGGGTAGTAAAGGTCTTGATAATGACTCCCTAAATCCCATGGTTGCGCATAGTCTGAGACTTTGGAAACAAAACAGAAAATTACTAGTTCAAGATAAGACATACGCAGGGAATGATACTGGAGGCATGTTTTGATCGGGGTCAGGGACCTGGGGTAAATATCCTGCATAGATGGGCAAAGGCGGGGCTGATGCATATTTCCCAAATAATAAGTGTGAAGGGAGTATTAGAGTTTGAGGGTATTAGGGATTTATATAGGTTATTGGAAAGTGACTACTATGCATATTTACAAATCAGTCGCTTTTTAAGACAACAGAAAGTGTGGAAAGATTTATGGGAAAATAGGGGATGGTTTGAGGTGCTATGCTTAGGCCATCTGGGTCAAAAGGGGGTTTTGTTCAAAATTTACAAAGGATTGACGGAGGGAGGGGAGAGTAAATTGGGATACATGGCAAAATAGTACAGATCGGGAGTTGAGCGGGAGCTCCTCCTCGCCCCAATGGGACTGCCAATCATCTGACCTATGAGGGCATTTAAACCGCCGCTCCTGAGGAGCGAGGAACATCGGGGAGAGCAACGGCAGCCATAGTACAGATCGGGAGTTGAGCGGGAGCTCCTCATCGCCCCAATGGGATTGCCAATTATCTGGCCTATGAGGGCATTTAAACTGCCACTCCTGAGGAGCGAGGAACATCGGGGAGAGCAACGGCAGCCATAGTACAGATCGGGAGTTGAGCGGGAGCTCCTCCTCGCCCCAATGGGACTGCCAATCATCTGGCCTATGAGGGCATTTAAACTGCCGCTCCTGAGGCGCGAGGAACATCGGGGAGAGCAACGGCAGCCATAGTACAGATCGGGAGTTGAGCGGGAGCTCCTCCTCGCCCCAATGGGACTGCCAATCATCTGGCCTATGAGGGCATTTAAACCGCCGCTCCTGAGGCGCGAGGAACATCGGGGAGAGCAACGGCAGCCATAGTACAGATCGGGAGTTGAGCGGGAGCTCCTCCTCACCCCAATGGGACTGCCAATCATCTGGCCTATGAGGGCATTTAAACCGCCGCTCCTGAGGCGCAAGGAACATCGGGGAGAGCAACGGCAGCCATAGTACAGATCGGGAGTTGAGCGGGAGCTCCTCCTCGCCCCAATGGGACTGCCAATCATCTGGCCTATGAGGACATTTAAACTGCCGCTCCTGAGGCGCGCCCGCGCCTGAGGGCCTCGCCAGAGGGCCCTTTGGCGTGGCCCTTAGGCTTAGGACCATGCGGGACCGGGGAAAAGGCTGCTCCATGATTGTATTTACTGGTATGCCATTTGTAGTTGAATGTTATTTAAAGTTTGTACTGTTTCCCCTGTTATGTATTCCCATTCCCCATCGCTTTGATGTAATTATAAAGCGATGTATGTTCCCTTACCTGTGTGCAACCTTGTACGGTATTGTAACTGCCTTGATTGAAGGAAAAAGCGGGATACCAAACTTGTCAAATAAATAAATAAAATGGGAGGAGGAGTTGGGGGTAATCTGGAACAAAGAAGTGTGGGATAAGATAATACTGACGGTGGCCAATATTTCCATTGCCACACAGATAAAAGAAAAAGCGTATAAAGTGCTGTATCGATGGTACTGGACCCCAGTACGCAAAAAAGGGCCGGGAAGGAAAATAGTGACCAATGTTGAAGGGGATGCCAAGAGAGAGGGGATTGAATGCACATGTGGTGGAAATGTGAAGGGATACAAGCATATTGGGCAAAGATTATAGATATGATACATGACATGACAGGCTATAGATTGCAAAGGAAACCGGAGGTATGTTTGTTGCATCAACTAGATGAAGATATTCCCAGAAGGGATGGTGGAGTGCTGCATCATTGTATAGTAGTAGCACAATGCGAGATAGCACAGCACTGGGTGGGGTCGGGTACTCCACAACCTGCAGGATTTGTCAGAAGAGTGGCTGATGTGAGCTTGATGTACAAACTGACAGAGCTGAGACGGTGGAAAAGGGAGAAGAGTGCTGAACAATGGAAGGGAGTGTGGCAGTGGTTGGAAACGTGGAGGGAGGGAGAGAAGGAGCGGAAGGAGGATGGAAGGCTGGCTGCAAGATAGCAAAGAATGTGCTGGACACCTGACAAAAGGTCAGTACCAATGGTGAAAGAGTGCAAGGAGCTGAGACTCATACAAGTGGACGGTTGAGAGAGAGAGAGAGAGAGAGAGAGAGGATGGTAAGAATGATGCGAGATAGAGGGGAGGGGGAAAGGGGGGCATGGGAGGGGGGTAGGAGGGGGAATACACTGGGAGGGAGGAAGAGGTAGGATATATTTGCAAGGGGGGAAATATAGGATATGTGTAAACATTGCGAAGAATGTAAAAAAGTTGAAAACAATGCGGTTTGTACTTTGCAATGAAGTTATGAATAAAATTTTTTTAAAATAAAACAAAAATGGTTTATCGACCTTTCCTCCAGGAACTTGTCCAAACCTTTTTTTAAACCTGGCTACACTAACAGCTTTTACTACAGCCTCCGGTAATGAATTCCAGAGTTTGATTACACGTTGAGTGAAAAAATATTTTCTCTTATTAGTCTAAAATAGGTTACCCTGCAGCTTCATTGCATGTCCCCTAGTCTTTCTATATTTTGATGGCGTAAACAATCGATCTACGTTTACCCGTTCCACTGCATTCATTAATTTATAGACCTCTATCATATCTCCCCACAACCTTCTCTTTTCCAGGTTGAAGAACCCTAACCTTTTTAGCCAGTTTTAATAGGGGTATCCTTTTAAATCTTTCCCCATAGGGGTATCCTTCCATCCACTTTACCATTTTGGTGGCTATTCTCTGTACCATTTCTAATAACGCTATATCCTTTTTAAGATACAACGACCAGAATTGCACACAATATTCAAGGTGCAGTTGCACCATGAAACGATACAGAGGTATTAAAATATTTTTTGTTTTATTCTCCATTCCTTTCCTTATGATACCTAGCATTCTATTTGCTCTCTTGGCCACCACTGCACAATGAGCGGAGGGTTTCAACATGTTATCCACAATGATGTCTAAATCTTTTTCCTGGGTGATGGTTCCTAATGTGAAACCTTGCATTGTGTAACCATAGTTTGGGTTGTTCTTTCCTAGGTGCATAACTTTGCACTTATCCACATTAAATTTCATCTTATTTTATTTATTTATTTATTTTATTTAACACTCATTTTTATACCGCATCTTCCAGAGATCAGTTGCGGTGTACAAATAACAACAATTAACAAATCGAAGTTTGTTTTACATAGAACATCTTAAAAATACATAGAACGTCTTAAAGTATCATAAATTAAACAAACTTAAATCTAGGAAAATTAAACAGTGATTTTAAACTGGAACTGTGTTAAAACAATTAACTGGAACTGTGTTAAAACAATTAACTAACAGAATGTGGTGTCTACGTACATAATATAGTACATAACAGATACAACTATATACATGGGAGGTATTAGGGCATAAGAGATTGGATAGTCTTTTCGTTTGTGCTATGTGTATGGTCTATTTATGTGGAAGGTTTGTGCTTTATGTTGTCAGTTACTTGTTTAGCCTTTATCTAAGTTGAGTGCAAGGTTTTCCATGGTGTTGTAGTGTTTGGTGAATAGATACGTTTTTAATTTTTTGCGGAATTCCATGATCTCTGTTAGAGATCGTAGATCCTCTGGTAGGGAATTCCAGATAGTAGGGGCTATGTGAGAGAAAGCTCTATTATTGGTTAATTTATGTGCTTTTATGAAGTCCTTCGGAATCTTTAGTTTATTTAATTGTTCTTTTCTGTGGGTAGGCTTAGGTGTTTCTTTGCATATTAAATTACATAGTGTAGTCGGGGCCATGTCGTTTAATGCTTTGAATGAGGTAATTATTGTTTTGAATGTTATCCTACTCTGTATTGGTAACCAATGAAGGGATGCTAGTATTGGTGTTATGTGTTGGAGTGAGTTTATTTTTAATATAATCCTTGCCGTTGCATTTTGGGCTAGTTGAATTCTTTTAATGTTCTGTTTTGAAATGCCCATAAGTATTAGGTTGGCAAAATCAAAATGAGGGGTTATGATAGCTTGTGTTATATTAATGAAATCTTGTACAAATACTAGCGGGCGTAGTTGTTTGAGAATTTTAAGTTTAAAATAGATTTTCTTTATGGTGTTTCTAATGTGGGTTTCCATTGTGAGGTGTGTATCTATTATAACACCTAGATATCTTATTTCATTTTTTATTTTAATTTCTTGATCTTGTAGTGTTATATGGGTTGGGGGGATAAATGATTGATTTTTTGTTACTATTAGGACTTCAGTTTTAGCATGGATGCCCAGTCTTCCAGTTCATCAAGGTCCTCTTGCAATTTTTCACAATCCTCATGGGTTTTAACAGCTTTGAATAATTTTGCATCATCTGCAAATGTGATTACCTTACTTGTCATTCCCATTTCTAGGTCATTTACAAATATGTTAAAAAGCAGCGGACACAGCACAGATCCCTGGAGTACTCCACTGTTCACCTTTCTCCAGTGGGAAAATTGGCCATTTAGCCCTACTATCTGCTTTCTATCTTTTAACCCGTTCCTGAGCCACAATAGTACACTGCCTCCTATCTCATGACTTTTTAAATTTGCCAAGAATCTCTCATGACGGACCTTGTCAAAGGCTTTCTGAAAATCCAGATACACTATATCAACTGACTCACGTTGGTCTACCTGTTTATTCACACCTTCAAAAAAACATAACAGGTTAGTAAGAGAAGACCTTCCTTGGCTAAAGCCATGTTGGCTGTCTCCCATTAAACTATTTCTTAGGTCAAATGCCAGAGAGTTATAACTGACAAGTGAACAATGAATGCCCTCTATGAATATTGAGAATATCTCGATGAACTTGCACTATACAATGAAGTGAATTACTTTACAACCTGCTTTCACAAAAAATTCTTTTTATTTTTTTTTTATTATTTTTTTGTTATTTATAACTTTTAAAATAAGTGAATAATGGTCTCAGACTTACAGCGGCAATGTTTGAAGCTCACAAAACAAATTGCCTTATTGCATCAAAGACCATAAATTTCACTATTGTGAACCAATTGTGCTCTTATATGTTCATCTGATTTTTCTTCAATCTTTAACTTTATCTAAAAGCATGTTTTTATATATTGAAATTTTTGCTTATCTGAAACTGCTGGTATGAATCCCCGACGCCACCACAAGGGTACCACTTTTGCGTTTCGAATACTGCTTCAGGGGGATGAATTGAATCTCAACGTAGGCTACAAAACAGCAAAGGAAGTAATTAAATAAAGACCTTTCCTCATACATAGAAAAAATGAAGAATTGATTTGCTTCGGCAGCTCACCTTATTACCGAGCAGCTGGACTTGACACGAAAATGTAATTCATTATGAACATCAAAATCATCCAAACTCTGTCGGTGTGTAGTCAGACGCCGCGCATGCGGACATCAAGCCACCCGCCCAATTTAAATACAGGGATGAATGAACGTCACTTCCTAACCACTTCTGATAGGCTTCAGCAGTCCCACTGCCCAAACATGAAGTAGATAGAGAACCCAAAACATCTGTTGAATTTATATACAAACACGCCAGTCAATGGAACTATTCAAACCCCTCGGTCCTGCTGTTGCTAAACGAAAAATCAATTTCTGTTCCTGGATCATTAAGGTTTGAGCCCTAGATTTGTTGTTCCTACCCCCCCACACCCTCTCGATCACAAAACAGCATAGCTCATCAAAAACATGCTTGTTGTTGAGGCAATGTGCCACTATTGGAGCTTCCATTATTTTGCAGTGTAATCTGCTACGGTGCTCATTGTTTCTAAATTTTAGTTGCCGCTCCGTCTTCCCCACATAGAGAAGACCGCAGTGGCACCGGATGGCATACACAACGTGATCCGAGGTGCAGGTAGTGGAGTGTCTTAAAAAATAGTTTTTACCATAATAGGTAAACCTAGTAAGTTCTTCCATCACTGAACAGATATTACAGCTGCCGCAGGGCTTGTGACCTCTAGTCTCTATTTGAATGTCTGGTTGGAATGGCTTCAATTTTGCCGGGCTTAACCTCTCCTTCAGATTCGAATGGCGGGTCCAAACACACCTAATTGATTTGTCTTGCAACCCAGGTAAGGTGCTCAACACATTGTGATGTTTCCTTAAAATACGTTTAATCTCTCCACTAAGTGGGGAAAACTTAGTAATAAAATTTATGTTGTTATCATCGAAAGGGGGGCTGTCACTTTTAGGTTGTAGCAACAAAGCCCGGTTGTTGTATAATGCCCTTTTGTATGCCATACGAATTACTGAATGAGGATATCCCCTTTCTTGGAAATGCTTCATAAGATGTCTCGCTTGTGATTTATACTGAGTCACAGTCGAACAGTTCCTCCGATACCTGATAAACTGGGACAAAGGTAAGCTATCCCGTAGTTGCTTAGGGTGGTTACTAGTGTAGTGCAGAATGGTATTTCTCTCCGTTGGTTTTTTATATATTGAAGTAAGCCACCCTTGAGGACTCTTCTGAAGCTCTACATCAAGAAAAGTGATCTTTTGAACATGGCTTGTGTGAGTAAACTGTATATGAGGATCCACCTGATTCAGCCATTCTACAAACAAATGAAAGTCCAAACGGGACCCATCCCATAATAAAAATATATCGTCAATAAACCTCTTCCACAGAACAATGTGACGCTGGTAGGGAGATGCTCTAAGCCATTGGACATCCACCTGGACACCTCCGGGGCCCCCTCCTCCAGCGTTAAATTTGTTCAAGGAGTTAGTTTTGGCTGATGTCCAGAATTTAGAACAGCGACGTCTTTTGAGAACTAAGACACTTACACCAGCTGAACAGAAAGCTCTGATTGAACTCCAGGCCCGGACAGATATAGTAATCCGGCGAGCTGATAAGGGAGGAGCCACGGTTGTGATGGACAGAGACAAGTACGTGGAGGAAGCATATCGGCAATTATCCCAGGTGAATGTCTATCAGGTACTATCAAGAGATCCTACAGAAGATCTCCAGCAACGAATAAAAGCTCTCACTTCACGGGCTTTGGGAATTGAAATCATCACTAGAAAAGAATGGAAGTTCCTTAATGAATTTTCACCGTCTATGGCTAGATTATATTTAGTTCCTAAAGTACACAAAAATCTTCATAACCCACCAGGTAGACCCATTGTGTCTACAAAGGGCTCAGTTTTAGAACCCTTGTCAATCTATATAGATTCCTTTTTGCGGCATTTAATGTCCACTATGCCGTCTTACATTAAGGACACTTCTCATTTTTTAAATATTTTGGAGAATTACACCGAGTGGGCGTCTAAAGAATCAATCCTTTTGGCAACATTGGATGTAGCACAATTGTATACCAGTATTCCTCAGAAAGCTGCACATGCAGTTATAGTCACGTCTTTACAAGCCAAGGGCAATTTGTCTTTGAATCTTCTTGAGTTTATTTCTAGCTTAGCGGAACTCACGATTTTTAATAATCATTTTGAATTCGAGGGCAAGATCTATCAACAGAAGTCGGGGGTGGCCATGGGAGCCACATGTGCCCCCTCAGTGACCAACCTTTATATGCAAGTTTTTGAACACCAGTGGCTTAGAGCATCTCCCTACCAGCGTCACATTGTTCTGTGGAAGAGGTTTATTGATGATGTATTTTTATTATGGGATGGGTCCCATTTGGACTTTCATTTGTTTGTAGAATGGCTGAATCAGGTGGATCCTCATATACAGTTTACTCACACAAGCCATGTTCAAAAGATCACTTTTCTTGATGTAGAGATTCAGAAGAGTCCTCAAGGGTGGCTTACTTCAATATATAAAAAACCAACAGATAGAAATAACATTCTGCACTACACTAGTAACCACCCTAAGCAACTACGGGATAGCTTACCTTTGTCCCAGTTTATCAGGTATCGGAGGAACTGTTCGACTGTGACTCAGTATAAATCACAAGCGAGACATCTTATGAAGCATTTCCAAGAAAGGGGATATCCTCATTCAGTAATTTGTATGGCATACAAAAGGGCATTATACAACAACCGGGCTTTGTTGCTACAACCTAAAAGTGACAGCCCCCCTTTCGATGATAACAACATAAATTTTATTACTAAGTTTTCCCCACTTAGTGGAGAGATTAAACGTATTTTAAGGAAACATCACAATGTGTTGAGCACCTTACCTGGGTTGCAAGACAAATCAATTAGGTATGTTTGGACCCGCCATTCGAATCTGAAGGAGAGGTTAAGCCCGGCGAAATTGAAGCCATTCCAACCAGACAGTCAAATAGAGACTAGAGGTCACAAGCCCTGCGGCAGCTGTAATATCTGTTCAGTGACGGAAGAACTTACTAGGTTTACCTATTATGGTAAAAACTATTTTTTAAGACACTCCACTACCTGCACCTCGGATCACGTTGTGTATGCCATCCGGTGCCCCTGCGGTCTTCTCTATGTGGGGAAGACGGAGCGGCAACTAAAAATTAGAATCAATGAGCACCGTAGCAGATTACACTGCAAAATAATGGAAGCTCCAATAGTGGCACATTGCCTCAACAACAAGCATGTTTTTGATGAGCTGCGCTGTTTTGTGATCGAGAGGGTGTGGGGGGGGGGGGGGGTAGGAACAACAAATCTAGGGCTCAAACCTTAATGATCCAGGAACAGAAATGGATTTTTCGTTTAGCAACAGCAGGACCGAGGGGTTTGAATAGTTCCATTGACTGGCGCGTTTGTATATAAATTCAACAGATGTTTTGGGTTCTCTATCTACTTCATGTTTGGGCAGTGGGACTGCTGAAGCCTATCAGAAGTGGTTAGGAAGTGACGTTCATTCATCCCTGTATTTAAATTGGGCGGGTGGCTTGATGTCCGCATGTGCGGCGTCTGACTACACACCGACAGAGTTTGGATGATTTTGATGTTCATAATGAATTACATTTTGGTGTGAAGTCCAGCTGCTCGGTAATAAGGTGAGCTGCCGAAGCAAATCAATTCTTCATTTTTTCTGTGTATGAGGAAAGATCTTTATTTAATTACTTCCTTTGCTGTTTTGTAGCCTGCGTTGAGATTCAATTCATCCCCCTGAAGCAGTATTCAAAACGCAAAAGTGGCACCCTTGTGGTGGCGTCGGTGATTCATACCAGCAGTTTCAGATAAGCAAAAATTTCAATATACAAAAACATGCTTTTAGACAAAGTTAAAGATTGAAGAAAAATCAGATGAATGTATAAGAGCACAATTGGTTCACAATAGTGAAATTTATGGTCGTTGATGCAATAAGGCAATTTGTTTTGTGAGCTTCAAACATTGCCGCTGTAAGTCTAAGACCATTATTCTCTTTTTTTAAAAGTTATAAATAACAAAAAAATAATAAAAAAAAAATATATAAAAAGAATATAAAAATAATTTTTTGTGAAAGCAGGTTGTAAAGTAATTCACTTCATTGCATAGTGCAAGTTCATCGAGATATTCTCAATATTCATAGAGGGCATTCATTGTTCACTTGTCCCATTAAACTATGACTATCTACATGTTCAATGATTTTGTTCTTTGTAATGGTTCCTACCATATTTCCCAGTACTGACTTTAGGCTCACCGGTCTGTAGTTTCCCGGATGAATCCCTGGAACCCTTTTGTAAAATTGGCATTACATTAGCCATCCTCCAGTCTTCAGGTATTACAGATGATTTTAATGATAGTTTATAGATTATTAATAGTAGGTCTGCAATCTCATATTTTAGTTCTTTCAACACTCTTAGATGTATACTATCTGACCCAGGTGATTTGCTATTCTTCAGTTTATCAAATAGTTGTAATACATCTTCCCATTGTATCAATATTTCTTTCAATTCTTCTGCAGCATCACTTTTAAATACTATTTCAGTCATGGGTAACATCCCTACATCTTCCTCAGTAAAAACTGAAGTCCCCTCTTAGTGCCCCTTTTACCCCTCTATGAGGAACAGTATCAAAGGCTTTGCTGAAATCTAGGTAGATCACATTCATTGCATGCCCTTCATCTAGTTCTTTGGTCACCCAGTCAAAGAACTCAATCGGATTTGTTTGGCAAGATCGTCCTTTGGTAAAACCATGTTACTTCGGATCATGCAACTTGTTGGTTTCGAGAAAGTTCGCTATTTGCTTTTTCAGGAGCACCTCCATTATTTTTCCCACCACCAAGGTAAGGCTTACTGGCCTGTAGCTTGTCACTTCTTCCCTATTACCACTTTTGTGAAGAGATACCACATCAGCCCTTCTCCAGTCCTGTGGAACTTATCCTGTCTCTAAGGATCTATTAAAAACATCCTTTAACGGCCCTGCAAGAACCTCTCTGAGCTCTTTTAGTAACCTGGGATGTATCCCATCTGGTCCCATGGCCTTGTCCACTTTCAGTTTTGCAAGCTGTTCTAACACATCTACTCCATTCCCAGTTGTATATTTGTCAATCACAGGTGGTCCTTCTCCAGTATTTTCTTTAGTAAAGACAGAACAGAAATATTTATTTTGCATTTTCGCTATTTGAATGTCACTTTCCACAAATCTGTTCCCGGCACTTTTGAGTCCTGCAGTTCCACCTCTGATTTTCCTCCTCTCCCGAATTTATCTGAAAAATGTTTTGTCGCCAGCTTCACATCTTTAGCCATCTTTTCTTCTGCCTTTGATTTTGCTATTCTTATTTCTCTTTTTGTCTCTTTTAGTTTTATCTTGTATTCTTTTCTGTGTTCCTCTGTTTGCGAACTTCTGAATTTTGTGAAAACTGTGGTTTTTACCTTTATTTGTGCAGCCACTTCTTTGGAGAACCAAATAGGTCTCCTTAATTCGAGGCACGCTGGAATGGTCTCGAGCCACCCTCTACCCCCTACCCCCACTTATACCCGCCAACCCGCAAGCAACAGACACGTGGCCTGATCCATATCTTAAAACTGCTTTATTGGTGGATCATAATGGCCACAGCTTGCGGATACAAGGCATTGCACCTTTAACAATCACTATTACAATCCATCGGTGACCCTAACAATCATAACTAATTTAAATCCTAAACTTCTATACAATATTCTGTAAGCATTGTCCCCCATCATGTATTCAATCTGTAAACAGTATTTGCACAATAGTTAACAATAGTTAAACAATTGCCCTGTACTGGAGGTTCAAAAAATTGTATGTGGTCTTGTACTGGAGGTTGGCATGGAGGGCTATCACTGTTCACATTGCCTGGTTGGTGGCCCTGGCCTGCCCCATGGCCAAGGACCCTGCCCCTCTTCCCCATCACCAACTGTTCTGTGTTGGCGCGCGGATGCCCCATTCCAATCTGTGTTCCTGGTAACTGGGGCCAGGCCCCCTGGCCCCTGGTACCTTTCCCCCCTGTTACTAGGCCCTGGCACCCCCAGCTCTGTACTCGGGTCCCCCCTTCTTCGTGGAACGCCTCCCCCCTGTTCTTTGGTGAGGTCCTGCCACCAGGAGGGCCCACGGCCGGACTCACCCCACTGTGAGTACTGAACCGATGGCCCGCCGTAAGCCCTCGATGAACAGTTCCATCTTGATATCATTCAGGTGCACCCCATCCCCTGAGTACACCATCTCTCTCCCAGCAATGATGCTCGGATGCTCAAACACCACCTCGCCTAACCCCCACACGAAGATCCTGACCTCCTGCTTCTTTCTATGCCCTTTGGACATTGTGCCCCCTTCCACTTCTGCCGCGGGATGATGTGGGACGAGGCGATCCCCGTCCCGAGCTCGCCGTGAATTCATGCCAAGTCCGCTTTTATCTGGATGATAAGATCTCTACCCTTTTTGGATACTAGATCATTACCACCAAGGTACAGGACCACCCAGTCCGGCGAGCGCCCTCTCCACCTCTGGCCAGTGAGGGTGAGCCTCAGCTGGTCCCACTGCATGCCCTGCCTTCCCGTCCAGTATATCTGCATTCTGTCTGGTTGGAAGCCAAGCTGTGTGCTGAAGTGTTGTCTCACTGCCCTTTGTCCTGCCCAATAGATATAGGAATGCCCTATGATCCATACTGACTTCGCTCTTTGTCCTAGCAGGTGAGAGAAAACAGCAGGTGAAAGAAGACAGTGATAGCATTCGTCTTTAAGGCCTTACATACAGTTTGTACCGGTGTGATGCCCACCTCCTGATAGCCTGGGTCTGGCCCGGCCGCAATAGTAACCTATGTGCTGTTGTTGCCACACCTATCCTAAAGGAATGCAGCGTGATCCCCTTAGTGTCAAACCTTGCCGTCTGCACCCCCCTCAGCAATATAGTCCTGAACTGATATTGCGAGAGGCAGGACCCATCGGTGTGGTGCAGGAGGGCCCCCCCCCCCAATGGTGGGTGCACCCACAAATACCCCTGCATAGCCTCCACAGGGCACAGTTACTGGACCACTGTGGCATTCAGTCATACTGTCCTCCCCCTTCCGTGCTGGTCTGCGTTTGACCAGGCCAGAAACAGGTGCACCCTGTCCTCCTCCACCGCTGCGTCCCAGGCTTGTATGGCAGTGCCTGTCGTGTCCCTAGTGGACTGTGGCAAAACCTCACTCATGCGTAAAATCCCGAAGAACATCATCAGAGTAGCCAGCTTGAACAGGATCTCTGGTGATGTTTGATGTCTGTCACATGGCCCCATACAGGATGGGCAGGGAAACTGGCTTACGCCCATCAGGCCCCCCTCCCCCAACTTTCCATCACCTTCCTCACCACAAAATCCCTTGTCATGTCTCTATAACCCCCCAACTTGAGGAAAAAGGCCACCCCCACCAGCATCAGCTTGGCCTGCCTAATGGAGGTTCCCTCTGCCTGCAAATGCATCAGAAATTCGAGTAGGAGGCCTACTGGAACCCCACTCCCAGGACTGGCTCCCTTCCGTACTAAGAAGCTCTGCAACTGCCTCCAGGCCCTCCCATAGGCTCTCCAGGTCTGTTCAGACAATGATACCCTCAGCAGTCTGGCTGCGCATCACATCCAAGGATCCACATCTCTGCTGGCATGCAGACCACCCTGGGCACCAAATTCGGAGAGAGCTGCCGGAAGCACTGGAGCTGGAAACGAGAAAGAGCATCAGTTGTTTCATTGCTTAATCCTGGAACATGCTGAGCTGTAATGAACGTATTCATTTTGAAGCTCAGAGAAACTAGCCTCCTTACCAGTCTCATCACCCTCCCCTTCACTGTCTGGTTATTAATGGTGAAAACAACTGCTATGTTGTCCGAGCAGAAAACTATTCTCCTGTCAGTGAGCTGGTGTCTCCACAGGGTCATGGCTACCATGATCAGGAACATCTCAATGAAAGTGATATCTTTGGTCATAGCCATATGCTGCCGCTCTGCTGGCTAGCACTGCTGGCACCAAAGCCCCTTAAAGTAAATATCAAAGCCAACTCCCCCTGAGGCATCTGTGAACAGTTCTATATCAGTGTTGCTAATGGCCGGCGCCTTCCAGATGTCCCTGCCATTGTACCATAAGAGGAACTGTTGCCACACAACCAGGTCCTCCCGCATGGGGCATTGAAATGGTGACGCTTGCGAACCCCTTTTGTGGTGTCCACCAGGTGCTGGATGAAAGCCCAGCCCTTGGGCATCACCCAACAGGTGAAGTTCAAATGCCCTATCAAAGATTGAAGCTTCCTAAGCGTGATCTTCCTTGTGGCTACGTCTGCCTTGACCACGGCCTTCAAGGCTGCCAGTTTTTCTAATGTCACCATTTCTTTTTTGTTGATTTCTATTCCCAGGAATGCTAGCCGCTGAGCCGGCCTCTCAGTCTTGTTTGCTGCCAGTGGGATCCCAAATTCGGCGGCCTTCGCCTGGAAAGCTCACAGTTTGCCATGGCAGGCCTGCCTGTCTTCTGCCAGGAGCAGGAAATCATCCAGGTAGTGTACTATACTGCCTTTTCCCATCTCCTTCTCAACCATCCATTGGAGGGCGGAGCTAAATTCCTCAAAGTAGGCGCAAGATATGGAGCAGCTCATCGGGAGGCATTTGTCCATGTAATACTATCCTTCAAACCGCATCCCCAGCAGGTGGAAGCTATCCGAGTGTATAGGAAGCAAGCGGAAGGTGGCTTCTACATCCATCTTTGCTAGCCATGCCCCCGTTCCCAGGCCCTGGAGGAAGCCCAGTGCCTGGTCAATTGAAGCATACGTCACCGAACAAGCTGTTGGGTCCAGGTGGTCGTTTACCGATGCGCATTCCGGGTAGGAGAGGTACTGTATAAACCGGAACTCTCCGGAATCCTCCTTCAGTACTAGACCTAGCGGGGAGATGATCAGATTGTTCAGGGGTTTGGTTTTGAAGGGGCCCGCAATCCTGCCCAGCATCCACGCCTTGAGGAGCTTTATTTAGACCACCTCCCTACGCTCCAGGGCATATTTCAAATTCCCCGGAGGGCCGCAGTACAGGATAGCAAAACCCCTCTTAAAGCCCTCAGTTAACCCCTATGCCTTTCCTTGGTTGTAACCCTGCAGATTTCTCTCCAGTGCCCTTACCTTTTTGGGTTTAGGGGCCCACCCCAGCTGGACAACCTCAGCGCAGGCAATGGGGGTGCCTGCCTTTCCTCTTCCCACAACACACCTGTTGGTGTCCCTCCCCACAAGTGGCACATGCATGCTTATACTTGCAGGTGCTATTGAACCTGCATGCTCCGCCATTGAAAAGCCTGCACACCCCTTGCCGCATAGTGTAGTTGAGAGGCAAGGGGGGGGTACTGCTGCTTCTGTCCCCCGTGCCGGGTCTGCCATCTCCCCGAGACTAGTAAACCTACTGGGCCAACTCCCTGCTGTGCCCCATTCATTCGTCTGCTCTGTTGGCCTTGAGTCATCAACCATATCCATAGGTCAATGTCCTTCCTGTCCCAACTAAGCCGCCTCTCCCCACTGCCCTCCTGTTTGCCCTCCCCACTCCAGGCAGCCCCGTTATGGGGCCTGCGCCCAAAACGCCACTGGGCTACCATTTCCTCTTGTTTTTATTTACTTTCTTTACATATGTATCTCTTTCCCCTTTTATTGCCTCCTTTAGTTTAGCGCAGTGCCCACTCGAAGAGCCAGAAGCCCTTGAAGACCACATCGGGAGACGAGTCAGGAAAAGTGGGGAAATCCCACAGTCCCAGGACCCGCAGCCCCTGACACAAGGCCGAGGGTGACAGCCGGGATAGGCCTTCCAAGTTGCTCCAACGGGAGCTGTTGACATCGAGGGATTGGTTTCGAACCCCTGAGGCCATCCTTGTCAAGGACTCCCCATCAGTAGAGCTGGCACCGGTCCTGAAGTCCTCGATGCCAGTGCTGAAGGCTGCGGAACCATCTGGTCTCGAGACCAGGATGGGGTCCTTGGAGCACAGTTTGTTTGCCTTCTTGGCCCAGCAGTGGGCTCTGATGCCCAGTTCCTCCGGGTCATCACTTCCAACCACGGGGCCCTCCACGTCGAGGAACTCCGGAAGTCGAGCCAATCATTGAGCACCATCAGCCTCAAGAGACACCTCGGCATCAGTCCCGGTCACTGCCTTCAACTCTGAGCAGAGGACTGCCAGGGGACTGGAGCCCTTGGGGCCGGGACACGACCCCGAGACCCGGAGAACCCTAGACTCCTCTATCACCTCAGAGTCAGACTGGGAGACCAATGAGTCCCCAGACACCAGGATGTGCCCTTAGACTCTTCTCCCCTGGAGACACGGTCCCGATCCTCACCCAAGGACATGGCCTTCCTCAACTTTGTAAGGGATATGATGAAGGCCCTCACTTTCACAACTTAGTCGGAGAAGGACCCTCACACAAAGGACCTCAAAATCCTCCAGTATGAGGCCTTCTTGAAGGAGTCACTTACGGAACCCGTTTCCCCCATCTGGAACGGCTGCTCCTCTGCATGTGGGAGACACCCTCAGTGCCCATAGTGAGCAGAAAGCCCAATTGCCTCATAAATCCATGGTGGTGAAGTCAGCCATGCATCGGCTCAGTAGCCAGAAGACGCAGTTCTCGGTGCCCCCAGATAGGGAGGCCTGTGCCATGGACACCATAGGCAGAATGTGCTTCCAGTTCTCAATGCTTGTCAGCCGGATTCAGGCCTACCATCTGTACATGGGCATGTACCTGCAGGACCTGGTGAAGGAACTCATTGGGTTCTCGGCCGGTCTCTCAGAGGAAACCCTTCAGCGGTTCTGGTCTCTGGTCTCTGCAGTCAGAGAGTGCTCCAAGTTTATCACTGGAGCAGCCTATAATGGCTGCGAGTCGGAGGCTAGAGTAACTGCAGCAGGCATTAGTGCCTGATGCTAGGCCTGGCTACAGTCATCCGACCTGGAGCAATGGGTAGAAGACAAACTAGTCGATGTTCTTTGCCAGGGAGAGAACCTCTTTGGCAAACCCATGATGGAGAAGACCGTTGAGTGGGAGTCCAAGTACCTGACAAGGACCAGGCTCTCCAAAAATACTGCTTACCCTTCCTGGAGGAAGGCTTCGGGCAGAAAGTCCTCATACCCAAAGAAGAGGAAGACTTATAGAAATTACTCCCAGTACCCTGCCTTCCCAGCTCCCCATCAGAGTCAGCAGACCAAGGAACAGAGGCATGGCCCATGTATGCCCCAAATTGTGCCCCCAGCACAACCTGGAGTGGGCTTTTGACTCCTTGGGCATGGCCTCTTTTCCCCCAGGAGGCGCAGCCCTGCAGCACATGGGGGGTCATCTGGTGCTCTACACTCACAAGTGGCCCTCCATCACCAACGATACATGGGCCCTTCAGGTGGTCAGGGAGGGTGACTTCCACCACCTCCAGCAGACATCCCCGCCATTCTTCCCAGGAGAGCCACCAAGGACTCCCCTTCACTGGGCCCTGCTCCAGCAAGAACTCACAGGCCTCCTAGCAAACAAGGCAGTGGAAACCCGTCCCCGTCCATCTCAGGGGCAAGGGGTTCTACTCCCGCTACTTTCTGGTTCCTAAAAGAACTGTAGGGTTTTGTCTTATCCTAGACCTGACAGGACCTCAACAGGTTCCTGGTGAGGGAGAAGTTCAAGATTCTGTCCCTTGGAATGTTGCTGCCATACCTCCAGCAAGGAGACTAGCTATGCTCCTTGGACTTAAAGGGTGCATACACTCACATCCTCATCAACCCCCTCCACAGACAGTATCTCCGCTTCATGCAACAAGCAAGGAGGCACAGGATTGTCCATGCCTTGCCAGGAAACAGTGAGCATCTGCTCTTATGCCAGCAGCAACGGGATGCTCCTGTGGGCAGTATACCTCCCAGCCACGGAAAATGCCCTGCCAGACCGATTCAACTAGATCTTTCAGCCACACGAGTGGAGGTTGGACCCTGGGTAGCCAACCGGCTATTTTGGCACTGGGGACTCCCATAGGTGGATCTCTTCACTAGCCCAGCCTTTGCCCAGCTGCCCCGCTTCTGTTCTCGGCAGTCACACCCCACCAGGGTAGTGGCGGCAGATGCATTCTTGATCTCATGGGTGGAGGGCCTTTTCTCCAGGACCAAGCAGGAAGTCAGTCCTCACATATGGGTGACGTCGGCGCCGACGGAGCCCTCGCGGAGCAATTTTCCCCAGCTTTCAAAGAAAGCCTTTGGGAATTGCAGCGCGCATGCGCGGTCCCCTTCCCGCCCAAGGGTGCCATCTTGGCCAGTCTTCTTTTTTCCGCGGAGCCCTACAGACGCTGTCTACAAGTCACCGCTGAAAAGTTGATTTTCTTTATTATTTTAGTATTTTCTTCGGTTCGACGCCGGTCCCTTTTCCGTCCGGCCTCGCGACGCCGGTTGCGAGGCCTCCACTTCTTTTCGTTTTTTTCTGTCCTTAGTGACAAATTTGCGCTTTTTTCACTTTTCCCTGGCGGCACGAACGTTCGACCTCGCAGGGGCCCTTTTTCCCCCGATGGCCGCCAGTGGCTTTAAAAAGTGTGTTAAGTGTAAGAAACTTATGTCTCTTACTGACACACATGATTGCTGCCTCCGTTGCCTGGGCCCAGATCATGAAGAAATGATCTGTGGAGCCTGTGGCAAGATGTCCGCCAAATCCTTGCGGAGTCGGCAGCATCAGAGGGAGAGAATCTTCTCTGACCCCAGCCGTACCCGGACCTCGTCAGAAGCTTCGGTGTCCAGGGAATCTGGCTCTGAACACCGTCGGAGATCCTCTGAGAGGGGGTCTCCTACCCGGGAGCATCATCGGAGGAAGAAACCCGCGAGGACGGTGTCGGTGGACGCTCCTGGCTCCGCGAGGGCCAGGTCGCATAGCCCCGATAGCCGTCCCGGGTCTTTGGAGCTGGAGCGGCCGTCCAAACAGCCTCGTCTGGAGATGGACTCGTCTGCTCACGTAAGTCCTGTTGTCCTCGTGGACTCACCTCCGAGGGGTCCGACGTCGGGCCATACGCTGTCGGGGCCCGAGTCGGGGGCTGCTGGGTCTCCTGAGTTCGGACTCAGGTTGACGGCCTTGGAGAGCAGCCTGGCTGCCTTCATGGACCAGCAGCGGGCATTGATCGCTGGCCTCGCTGGCGCTTCTGCCCTGACCGCCGGGACGTCGACGTCTAAGTCGACCCCGGAGACCGAGCTGATCCTCGAGTCCATGTGGGCTCGAGTCGATCCTCGGTCGAGGTCCCCTTCGGCCTCCCGTTCGGGGCCGAGGTCGTCGACGCCGACTCCCTCGGCGTCGGGGCGGACGGCGTCTGTGCCCGCCCGGCCAGAGCCGCTCGACTCCTCCTCCGAGGAGTCCGCCTGGGAATCCGAGGTGGAAGAGTCACCTGATTCTTTTCGGACTCGGTGTATCCCTTCAGACTCCCCCGAGTCCGAACCTCGGAGACAGTCCCCCCCGGAGGATGCACGGTTCTCGGACTTCGTGAGGGATATGGCCAAGGCCTTGGCCTTCCCTGCGGATCCCGAGGAAGAGCCGAAGAGCTCGATGCCCTCCAGTATGACTCTCCTGCAAAGGAGCATTTTACTGTACCGGTTCCTCCGATGCTGGAACGACTTCTCTTCCGCATGTGGGAGAGTCCGGCGTCGTCGCCGGTATTAAGCAAGCGGGTCGATGCCATATATCGAGTCCGCAAGAGCCCTGGCTTCCAAAAAGCACAGCTGCCGCACCATTCCATGGTGGTGGAATCGGCCATGCATAGGCTCAAGAGCCAGAAGATGCACTCGTCGGTGCCTCCCGGCAGGGAAGCCCGCAGCCTGGATGGCATCGGTAAGAAGTGTTTCCAGGGCTCTATGCTTGCTTGTCGGGTCCAGACTTACCAGCTCTACATGGCATGTATCTCAGGGACCTGGCTAAAGAAATAGCCGGATTCTCTGCTGGTCTCTCCGAGGAACCTTTGCGGAGGTTCCTGGCCCTGTCCACCGGTATTCGGGAGTGCTCAAAGTTTATCTCTCGAGCAGCCTACGATGGCTTTGAGGCATCGGCTCAGGTAGCCGCAGCCGGCATCGGGGCCCGCCGACAGGCTTGGCTTCAGTCCTCCGACCTCGAGCCCTGGGTGCAGGACACTGTAATCATACCTAATATGTAATACAATCGATTTGTACATAGTTTCCTAAGTTTGCTATAAACTTGAATGTAAATAGTTCCCCAAGTTATCCTCCATGTTAACTCCCCGTTTTATGTAAACGACGGCCAATGTATCTGGTCAAGTGTTCTATTGTTTTGATGTAAACCGCGCTGATGACAAATAGCGCGGTATATAAGAAATGTTAAATAAATAAATAAAATAAAATAAGTTGGTTGATGTCCCCTGCAGAGGTGAAAACCTCTTTGGCAAACCTATGGACGAGAAGGCTGCACAACTCGAGACTGAGACTCTCACCAGGACTCGGCTCTCCAGGAAAACCTCTGCCCCTTCCCAGAAGAAGAAGGGCTCGGGGAAAAAGCCCTTTTACCCGAGGAAGGCGGCTGCCTATAAACACTACCCTCATTATCAGGCCTCAGCAGCTCCCCAACAGGGTCAGCAGGCCAAGGGACGGGGTAACGGGTCCCGTAGGCAGCAAGCCCCCAAGCCTGCGCCACCGGCCCCTGCTCCGCAGGGTGGGGGTTTTTGACTCTTTCAGCATAGCCTCTCCCCCTCCGCTGGTGTCTCTCAGCACGGGAGGCCGGCTGGTCCACTTTGCCCACAGGTGGTCCAACATCACGTCAGATACCTGGGTGCTCCACATAGTCCGAGAGGGCTATCTTCTACACTTCCACCAGGTACCTCCCCCCTACTTTCCAGGGGAGCCTCTGCGACCCCCTCTTCACCGGGACTTACTCCTTCAAGAGTTGGCAAGTCTTCTTCAGGAACAGGCGGTGGAGCCGGTCCCCCACCACCTGAGAGGTCAAGGCTTCTATTCCAGGTACTTCCTGATACCAAAGCGTACTGGAGGCCTCAGACCCATCCTGGACTTGCGGAACCTCAACAAGTTCCTGGAAAGGGAAAAGTTCAAGATGCTTACCCTTGGAATCCTGCTGCCCTACCTCCAGCAGGGAGATTGGCTATGCTCCTTGGATCTAAAGGATGCCTATACTCACATCCTCATCCACCCAAGCCACCGACAATACCTAAGGTTTGTGGTGGCAGGAAATCATTACCAATACAGAGTACTGCCCTTTGGCCTATCCTCCGCACCACGAGTCTTCACAAAATGTCTCGCAGTGGTGTCGGCTTATCTCCGGCTTCAAGGCCTCTTTGTCTTCCCTTACCTAGACGACTGGCTCATCAGAGCTCCGTCCTCCACGGAGGCCACTCACGCCACGCAACGTACTGTGACTCTGCTCCAGTACCTGGGCTTTGTCATAAACTTCGCAAAGTCCACTTTGCTCCCCTCTCAGGATCTCGAGTTCATCGGCGCCAGGTTAAACACGCTTCAAGCGCGCGCCTTTCTGCCGCTCGACAGGGCACAACGGCTCATGGCTCTAGCCAGCCGCTTCCGCAGCCATTCCCGGGTCTTGGCCAGGCACTTTCTGAAACTGCTCGGCCATATGGCTTCCACGGTCCATGTGACCCCCAATGCCCGCCTGAATATGCGGCCTGCTCAATGGTGCCTTCGCTCCCAATGGCGTCTGGCCTCGGGGAGACTGGCGGACTCCGTACGAATCTCCAGCCCGCTGGTCTCTTCTCTACGGTGGTGGCTTCATCTGCCCAACCTAGTGCTCGGAATGCCTTTTCAGTCTCCTCCACCTGTTCAGGTACTGATGACTGACGCTTCTCTCCTGGGTTGGGGAGCACATTGCCAAGGGACATGTACTCAGGGTCTCTGGACCCCGTGGGAATCTGCCCAGCAGATCAACTTCCTGGAGCTCAGAGCGATCCGCCTGGCTCTCTGGGCCTTCTCCCACCTTACCGCTCGCCAGTCCGTCCTCGTCCAGACGGACAATCAAGTGGCCATGTTCTACGTGAACAAACAGGGGGGCACGGGCTCCTTCCTTCTCTGTCGGGAAGCACAAAAGCTCTGCGCTTGGGCCATCAGCCGAGGAATCCTCCTCAAAGCTGTCTATCTCCCAGGTCAAGAAAACTGCCTGGCAGACAAACTGAGCAGAATCCTCCAACCACACGAGTGGAGATTGGACCCGTTGGTGGTTCAAAGGATCTTTCTCCAATGGGGCCTCCCCACACTGGATCTCTTTGCCAGTCCTCTGAACAGGCAACTTCCTCGGTTCTGCTCTCGGGAACCGCATCCCCTCCGAGTAGCGGCGGATGCTTTTCTGCTCTCATGGTCCACGGGCCTTCTGTATGCCTTTCCTCCCATGCCGCTGGTGCCTCGAACACTTTTCAAGGTTCTCCAGGACAAGGCTTCGCTGATCCTGATAGCTCCCCGGTGGCCCAGGCAACTGTGGTTCCCGCTTCTGATGCAACTGGCGGTAGATACTCCGTTGCCTCTGGGGTTTCAGCCCGATCTCCTGACCCAGGATCAGGGGTCTCTCCTACACCCCAACCTCAGATCTCTTCATCTGATGGCCTGGCTGCTGAAAGGGTAGTCCTTGCTCCCCTCCTGCTGCCTCCAGAGGTAGAAGAGGTCGTGCTAGCTTCCAGGCGACCCTCTACCCGGAAATCCTACGCCCTTAAATGGCGTTGCTTCTCCACATGGTGTACTCAACAGTCTCAAGACCCCTTCTCCTGCTCGGTGTCGGTGGTCTTGCAGTACTTGCTTTCCCTCTCCAATCTTGGACTAAAGTCCAACTCGGTCAAGGTTCACCTCAGTGCTATTTCTGCACATCATGTGCCGGTGGAAGGCAAGCCTCTTTCCGGCCACCCTCTCGTGGCCCGGTTCTCCCGAGGTCTCCTTCTCCTTAAACCACCTTTGCGCCCCCAGCCCCAGACTGGGACCTTAACGTGGTTTTACAGCGGATCACCTGTCCGCCCTTTGAACCCATGGCTACCTGTCCTCTCCGTTTTCTTTCTTGGAAAACCTTATTCCTGGTAGCCCTCACTTCCGCTAGACGCGTTAGTGAACTGCAGGCCCTAGTGTCTGATCCCCCTTACACTAGGTTCTACAAGAACAGGGTAGTCCTGCGGACTCACCCTAAGTTTCTTCCAAAAGTGGTCTCCCCTTTTCACATCAATCAGGAGGTGGTGCTTCCGACCTTCTTTCCCAGGCCGCACTCCAGCCGAGCTGAGATGGTCTTGCATACCCTGGACTGTAGAAGGGCGCTGAACTTCTACCTTGATCGTACGTGGGAGCACCGTAAGACTGTTCAGCTCTTCCTGTCTTACGACCCTAATAAATTAGGGCTCCCTGTCTCCAAGCATACTCTGTCCATCTGGGTAGCTGACTGTATTGCTTGGACTTATGGGGCGGCAGGCCTCTCGTTGGAAAGTCGAGTCACGGCTCATCGGGTTAGGGCGAAGGCTGCGTCAGTGGCTTACCTCCGCTCTGTTCCATTGGCAGACATCTGCCGGGCCGCTACTTGGTCTTCGAGCCAGACTTTTGCAACCCATTACTGCCTCGAGAGGGAGTCCCGCAGGGACAGTGCTTTCGGACAGGCAGTCCTCCGTAATCTCTTCGAGGTTTAAGCAACTCCTACCCTCCATCCCGGATGTTGGGCTACCGGTTGGAGATTAGTCAGAGAAGATTCCTTCCTTCTGTGCTGCTGAGCTAGAGGGAGCTCATTTTTGTGCTTAGGCTCTCCGGTAGCCTTAAGCTTGGGAGTCCCATATGTGAGGACTGACTTCCTGCTTGGTCCTGGAGAAAGCGTAGTTACTCACCTGTAACAGGTGTTCTCCAGGAGCAGCAGGAATCAGTCCTCACAACCCTCCCTCCTCCCCGTGGAGTTGCAGTCATATGATTTAGTTTTTGCAAATTTTTTGCTGTCTTTTCGCTATGTCATCAGACTGGCCAAGATGGCACCTTTGGGCGGGAAGGGGACCGCGCATGCGCGCTGCAATTCCCAAAGGCTTTCTTTGAAAGCTGGGGAAAATTGCTCCGCGAGGGCTCCGTCGGCGCCGACGTCACCCATATGTGAGGACTGATTCCTGCTGCTCCTGGAGAACACCTGTTACAGGTGAATAACTACGCTCTCTCTGCCTTCCCACCCACACTCCTGATCGCCAAGACCCTCTTCAAGGTCCAGCACCACAGAGCCACAGTGATTCTGGTAGCTCCATGGTGGGACAGCCAGCCATGGTTTCTCCTGTTTCTCCTGTCCACGGCCCCCCCCCCGTTCCACTGGTGTGCAACCGAGGCCTACTCACACGGGAAGAGGACTCTCTCTCCTGCACCCCAGCCTGGGGTCCCTGACACTCACAGACTGGCTGCTGAACGGTAGCCCTGGTGGAGGAGGTGCTTCTGGCCTCCCGTAAGACCTCCACATGCCGGGCGTATTCCTTCAAGTGGTGGAGGTTCTCTGTCTGGTGCATGGAGAAGCGGATCAACCCCTTCTCCTTCTCTGTTCAAGTAGTGCTGCAATATCTGCTACAGCAGTCTCAGGCAAGCTTGAAGTCTAACTCAGTTAGGGTGCACCTTAGCACGCTGGCGGCACACCATCATCTAATCGAGGGAAACCCCTCTCTGCTCAACTACTAGTGCTCACTTCCTGAGGGTTCTCCTCCTATTTAAGCCTACCATCTGCCCTCCGGCTGCAGAGTGGGACTTGAACATTGCACTCTCAAAGTTTACCACGCCACCCTTTGAGCTGCTCTGCTCCTGCCACCTTAAGTATCTCACTTGGAAGGTGGTGTTCCTCATGGACCCACCATACAATGGGTTCTATAGGAACAGGGTCATGATTCGCACACACCCTAATTTCCTGCCCAAGGTGGTGTCTCTGTTCCACCTCAACCAGCAGGTGGTACTTCCCACCTTCTTCCTGTGGCCCCATGTCAGCAGGGCGGAGGCCATTCTCCACAAATTGACCTATAAGTGGGCGCTATCCTTCTACCTGCAGCACACATGGGGCCACCACCAAGCTTCTCAGCTCTTTGTCTCCTTTGACCCAAGTCGGTTTGGGTCAAAGGAGACAACAGACTCCCTGTCCACCTGAGTAGCAGACTGCATTGCCTTTGTCTACGATCAGGCTGGTCTCTTGCTAGAGCATCCTATCATGGCACACAGCATCAGGGCCATGGCGGCCTCAGTGGCAAATCTGCATTCTGTTCCCTTGTTGAAAGTCTCCGGACCGCCACCTCAGTCCATGCCTTCGCAGCTCATTACTGCCTGGAGGATTCCTGTCGAAACAGTGCCTTCGACCAGGCTGTATTCCATCATCTGTTCGGGGTGTAGGCAACTCCTGCCCTTCAGCCCTTGCTAGGTTCGGGCTACTCTGAACTGGTTCCTCGCTGGACACTTGGGTCGCATGTCAGTCTTTTGTCTTCTTACTCAGTTGCTGCTGCTCATGGCTCACCGTTCTCTGGTCACCCATGGCTTTTTACAGGCTTTTTCAGTAGCCTGTAGCTTGGGTGTCCATATGTGAGGACTGACTTCCTGCTTGATCCTGGAGAAAGGGTAGTTACCCACCTGTAACAGGTGTTCTCAGGGGACAACAGGAATCAGTCCTCATAACTCTCCCTCCTCCCCGTGGAGTTGCTCTCTTTTTGCTGTCTTGTGCTATGATATCATACTGAGGCAAAATGGTACCCGTAGGTGGGAAAGGGACCATATATGCGTGGTGCATCTCTCAAGGGCTTTCTTTCAAAGCTGGAGAGATGTTACTGTGTGGGCTCCGTCAGCACCGAAATCGCC